>CM062804.1:845368788-846840604 GCA_031772625.1 Pinus tabuliformis | reverse complement strand
AGCATGGTTTTAGTCATTATGGATGATTCTTATAGGATAGAGCGTTGTTTTTATTACGACATCCGATGGATATTAGGTGTCTATTTTTACGTCAACACGTAGGAATAGGTATTTTCACCTTTTCCAATGCATTATGACCATCTAAGCCATATACATTACGCCTTAGGTCTGATCCCACTCGGTTGTGAAATTAACCTCTCTTTATTTGCATGGTGCAACTTACGTGATAGAGCCTTCCTCTTCATGGATACCTAGCTTAGCACCTGTTTTCTATTTTGGTGTCCATGTTGTACTTTTTGGGAAGTCCAAAATTCCTTCTTTAGATCTACCTTGACTTTGAAATTGAGTTTTGTGTTTTCTCATTTTTATAATATTATAGCCATACTCTCAGGAGGATTCCAAAACACTTTTTATTACCTTGCGATTAGTCTAACATATTTCCTTGCTCACTTATGCATCCTGATCTACTTTTGTTTCCCCTTCACTTACTATGATTCCATGCACATTGCCATTGGAATCACTATTAACTTTTGCTTAGTGTTTCCTACCCTTAATAGTGAGATCATTGTGGAAAATGTACTTCATTTTAAATCGTCTTGCATCATCTTGCTTAGGGCAGTCCCATCAACTCAGAGCAAGTTTCTACCTTTTATGTCATTTGTTTCTCTATGACAAGGTTCCTTTTCATTCTTTGCATGCTTGTTAAACATTGAAGGATGATGAGCTTATTATTCTATCTTTCTCTACCTCATTAATTAATTAGAATAATAAAAAACATCCTTTTACCTATTTTTTGGGCTCATTAAAACGAGAAAGACACCTTGTATCAAGAATACTACTACCTCTTCTTCGACCTAATTAAATCATGAAGTAGAGACACTTGATTAAAATAATATCTTTGGCTAGTGAGAACTAAATGAAACAAACACTGTCAAGATTACTTATCTTCTCTTTTGTGCTCAGTAAAAATGGAAGCATTAGTTGTGTCACCCTTGAACATGGCACCTATTTGCATAAGTATCTCATATATGGGTTTTAGCTTACCTAGGAGCCATACCTTACATATAATTCCTTTTACTCCTTCGTCTCATTACCCTTCTAGTGTGTTTTTAGCGTGCTTTAATACATCCTACATTCTTGCATGATATCTCATTATGTTCATTAGTCAATGTTTCCAACTCACTTTTCTTGCGTGCCTCTATATGCTCAAGGGATGGTGCATGCCTCTGCATTCCTTGTTGACCTTTTGTGTTGGCCATCCTTGTGTTATCTATACTAAGTGATTTCATCTATTCAAATCATATCTTAGTTTTTTTGTGTTGATTTCTCAGGGATACATTGAGGGCCTCCAACTCATATCCTATTACTAATACCAACTCATCATCTAGGAGTGAGATCTAGAAATCAATGATACCTTCGAGCTTGTAGTCCTCAGTGTTAGTATTCCTTGCAATCGATAGTGAGTTTTACTTATTGATACTTGATTGGTCAAGTCCATGATTGTTTGACATCATCTCATCTATTAATAATCAATGGATTATTCTAGTATCTTAGGGTCCATTTTCATTGGTGGTGGGTTCCCTCGCATCTATTAATGATATATCCTAATGACTAGTGAGCATGGTCAATGTCAACTCATTTATTCACATGATCTATACTCGTACCATCATGTTTGCGATGAATACATTGGGCATAAGGGCAGATCACTCTTATACAACATCACTTCTAATATTTAATGGAGTTTGTACTATATTATGTACTTCGAGGAAATCATAGGGACACAACTTCTTCTATGTGTCCACGGCCCTATTGATGTATGTTGTGACATAGATCCAAATTGCATTTGTTGTTGTGTATGTTATCTTTATTTATTGAATGGATCCACTATGTATTTCTTTGTAAACATGGTCTAGTATTTGAAGGCATGGATATGGGCTATATATTTTCAACATACATGTTAAGTTCTTTTTTATACTAATCATGGGTATGCTTAACTCAAGGATGATTTATCTATGATTTAGACATGGATATCAGGTTTGATCCGATATGTTTCCTTAATTCATGACTCCTTCCTTGCATTTTCATCCCTAGTTGTAATTTATTTCAACCATAAATTTATCTTTTGACCTCATGTGTTAGGGGTCATCTCCTATAACCTTATTTTCCACTTTTGTTGAGAGAGACCTTATCTTAGCTCACATAAATTGTAAACTAAAGTGCATCCCCTTTCACCCTTGGTTTTTCTCATAGAGATTCCTCATCGCCCTTGGTTCTTGATCAACATGGGTATCATCGCTCCATCTCAGTGTACATCCTACTATGACATTTTCAGACTACGTATGATGTCTTTGTCTCTAAAGTGATGATGGCCCAAGGTTAGAAAATTTAGATTTTTCAACATGACTAGCTAGAGTGAGGGTGTCATGCCTCAACTTAGGGTAAACTATTAGAGAAGTTTCCTAACTCCTCTCAACCTTAGCTAACTAGATACATCCTCCAAAATCTACGAGGAACTTATATAACTAAACCCTCTCAAGGGTGGAAAAAAAAGGATAGATTGTATATTGTACTATCATGCTGAAGAATGGTCACCAATAGGCCTTTCCCTACTACATGGGTGAGTCCAATCTATGTTTATGGCTCAAGGAAGGGTTAGAATCAAGGAATCATAGAGGAATATTTTACTTCTAAGTTTTTTTTACTTACTTTAATATAAATTTATATGTATTTTCAGATTGTTTGCCCCTTTTACAAATGTGTTGATAATGGGTTGTATTATTAACTCGAAACGTTGACATTAAAAATAAATACTATAGATAACAATATGGATGTTCTTTCTTCAAATTTCAACCATGGAAACATACAATAAGTGACTCTTATATGTCATTGTATATGAGACCATGATATGAATTTATATGTCATGATCTATTTCTTTTAGGCATACTTGTTGTCCTTCTATTAGGGGCAAACAATAACCATTGTTTGTCTATGATTGTGTGTAGGTGACAAGTTCCAAGTGCTAAAGTGAGATCTTTGGATGAAGAGTAAGGGTTTTGGCCACTTAATTGAGTCCATTGTCTACAATGACATGTGAGGATAAATAGGTTCATATTCCATTCCATTATTTCTATTTATATATGGAAGTTTTTTTATAAAAATCTAGTAAAGACTTGTTTATATTTATATTTACAGTCTAGTAGATCGTGAGGTGAAATCTATAAGGAAACAATCCCCTTCCTCTAGAGTAAAAAATGTGCAAAACTTTGCAAATTTTTATTGGTATATTGGCCATGGGAAGGCCTTAATGGGAAAAAAATGGTAAAGTTCCCATAAATGAGCCTAGCAATGGAGTTAACAAGGCATCCTACCATCCCCTCAAGGTCTTCAATGTCAAGAAAAGCACTTCAAATTGTGAGTTGTGAATACATAGTGTATATATTTATTGATTGATTATAAGTCTCATGAAGAATTTTTATATTAATGATCAATTTGTATACATATTTAGAGTTCTTATATTGATTTTGTGGGAATCTAGGCGCCATTCAAAAAAGAAAGATATAAATATGTTGTGTAACACATTAGGCACATCGATGAATAATTGACTCAATAATGGTTGAATACTTTTTATGTATTATTGTTACAAAAGTAAAAATTAATGAAGTTTGCACCTCCCATAGTATTGTAAAAGGATAGTTGTTTGCATGAAGGGAAATTATGATAGGTACGACCCCTTTGCTACAATTATGCTCAAGAAATGGAGCTGGTGTAGAATGTTATCGATTTCGATAGACAAGATTCTTGCCTATTTATTTTCCCTACTGGTTTAGTTTTTCTTTTAAAGTTTCTATTGTTATGTCACTATATAGCAGTGAAGTCTATAATCCATGGTTTTGTATTAATTATGTAAATATAAAAAAATCCATAGAGTTTCCATAGTTCACCTTAGTTTTTAATTTTTCCAAGAAGATGATGTAAGCATAGCCGCCATATCAGGGCTATAGACCTTGATGGAGTGACGAGCTCTGTGATAGACGAAGATAAAAAGTACACAAAAAATAATTAGTATTTGTTTTATTATTTTTTGTACAAGGTGAACTCCCACTGGCATCGTAACAGAGTAGTTCAAAGTTAAAGTGGAGTGATGCAGCTAATCTATAAAGACTCACCAACACTCTAGGTGCTGCTACAATAGCTAGCATTGTTTCAGGGGAGATAAAGAAAGGGTTTTAGTTAGAGATAGCATTGTTTGAGGGGAGATAAAGAAAGGGTTTAGTTAGAGATAACAATCGTTTATTGTAATTGTGTTATTGGCTTGTCTTTCCTTGTTGTTCGAGCAAGCTATGGATAAATTTCGATATTTTGGGAGTGAATTGACATTCTTTAGCTTGGAACTTTTATCATTTGGCGACAATGTGGCAACAGAACTCTATATCACTCTTTCTACGCTTTTTCTTAGTGTCACTTCTTATTATTATGCAAGGGAGCTTGGTCTTGACATCTGACCATAGGAAGAGAGGAGTAGTAGGTTATCATCAGATCGTGTGCAGGGTATGGACGAATCTAAATGGTTAGTTCTTCATCTTCCTGAAGCTTATTTTTAGTGAAATTAGCTACTTGCTTAATGTTTCAACTTTAGAAGAGATTTATGCTAAATGCATTATTTGTGGTCCTTACTGGTTGGACTGGTTGAATTTTAATCACCATCTTCGCAATAGTAAAAAATCTCCAAAAAATAATTTTTTTCCTCTACATGAAGTGTGTATGAACTGAGCTTGTGATAGAGAAAATGAACTCGATAATGAAGTTTAAAAAAAAAATGACTGCATTTGTAATGAAATAATTTAAAACAAGATCAAAGAGACTGAGTAGAGTTATAGGTAGGAGAAAAAAAATCTTTGCAGTTCCACTTTCCATTGGATGAACAACTAAACTTATGGACAAAATAATTTCAATAGTATATTTTAGGAAATTTTGAATGACCAAAAAAACATGGAGACAAATTTACATACATAACTTTCAGTGTGTCAAGAACGATACATCTTTCCATGCTAGAAAGTTAGTCTATTAGCTCTAGTTAGGACACTCAGAGTTAATATAGGTATATGTTTTCACTTTTATTACTACATGTTTATTGCTTGGAAATAATGAGTGGACGGTGTAATTATATTGGTTGGAAAACACAGTATGAGAATATAAATAAAACGAGAACAATCTAGGACATGAAAAGTAGCAAGCCAACCTATTTTTTTGGCCACCGTCCTCAAAAGCATGGCACAAATAAAAATTGGGTCACTCAGCAGGTAATTGAAACAATTTAATAGTTTCCCATATTTTGATGTACAACAACACTTTACCTACAACTCAATTGCCTCAATCCTTTACTATTTTGCTAGTATGTGTAATTTTAGTTAAGATTTTACTACAATTGCAAAGCACCTGTCCTTTTATAACAAAGTTAATGCTCACTTATCTTGTCCTTTTATAACAAAGTTAATGCTCACTTATCTTATCCCCTGGTACTGAGAGAGATTACAATATTTTCTAGTAGTTGACAAAATGGATTATAGTAGGTGCTCTAACATTAAAATCCCAATGGTATCTCTTTTCTAGAAGGAGATCTATATGATAGTAGACTTGGTTATGGGTAGGGAAAATTTTAAGGATGGAAATTTATCTTAAATTTAGAAACCTCAACAAATCTTATTATTCCCTAATATTCAAACTATAAAATTGTTGACAAAAAAAAAAATTAAATAATTCCGATGATTTTGTATTGGTATCTATAAAATTTTGGCTAATTTTAAGATAAAATAATTTTATATTATAAAATTTGGTGGAATCATTTTTAGAAAAAATGGAAATTGAGGAATTTTTTATAGCAAAAACCATGAAAAATTAACCCCCCTAAAAATATTATCCCCTAAAATTTTCCTTGATTACCTTCTACTGCAAAATGGTTAAGTAACTTAATTTTTTTTTTTAAGAAATAAAGAAATTTCTCTGCATGAACTGAGCATGTCACAGATAAGGTTATCTTCTACTGCAAAAGGGTTGAGGAACTGAAGCATTTTCTGAAATAAAGCAATTTCTCTGCATGAGCTGAGCATGTGACCCGTAAAATTAACTCGAGAATGGAGTCTTTTTTAAAATTTAAATGACCGCATTTCCATAAAGTTTCAACTTTACCCGAGATTTAATCTCACCGCATTATTCACGGTCGTTATTGGTTAAACTGGCTGAGTTTTAAGCTCAATCCTCACAATAGTTAAAAAATCCCAAATATAGCGTTTTCCTACGATGAACTGTAATGAACTCAAGAATGGAGTCATTTTTATAATTTAAATGACAGAAATTTAAAGGAATTTTAAAACCAGAATATATATATATATATATATATGTGTGAAGTTTTTTATAATTTATTTTTGTTTTTTATTTAGAATGGAGGTGTTGAATGGATGTTTTTAATTTTATATGTTTTAATTATATTTGTTATATAAATGTGTTAATTTATAAATTTATAAACATGAAGGTGTTGATCAGATGTTTTTAATTCTATATATTTTAATTATATTTGTTATATAAACGTGTTAATTTAAAAATATGTATTTAAACATATTCATAGACATTAACTTGTGTTAATTTTTAATTAGATATGGATAAAGTTACATAGGAGGTTTGACTTCTTTTGGGTTTTTCGTGGGCTCTCTCTTGGTTTCAAAAATGGTTTTCATTATCTGTGGATCAAACCCTTCTTCTTCTTATTCCCTAGTGCCAAGTCTGGTGGCTATTGACTTCAATGAGCTTGTAAAAAGTTGTACTAAGTCTTCAAATTAGTATGGGAGTGAATGACAACATGAACCGACATTGCTACACAATCATGATAATAAAAGGTTTTAGTTATGAACGGAGAATAATCGATGTGCCTCTTTTGTGTGTGTCTAGATATTGAGTTTTCAATTATAAGATTTATCACTTTTAAACTTACCTTTATATTAAATATATTATCTTACTTTTTATTATTTAAATTTAACAAATTACCTTTAATAATTCCATAAGGATGATTATTTTATGCTTTACATAAATTTCAAAAAGAAAGTTAACTCTCAAAAGATTAAGTGTGTTAGTCATTTCCTTCATATTATATTAAATACTACACTGATAAATAATGGTCGAAGACAATGCCTTTCGCTATAATGTAAAACACACATGTAAATTGTAATTTTCTTATATATATTTATGTGTTGAACATGATTTATTATTCATCCTTATTTTTTTATTAATTAATTTATATATATATATATATATATATATTATATATTTATATTTATAATATTCTAATAATTATTTAATTTTAAAAAATTTAAACAAAAAAGTTGAAGATATAGTAAATTTTTAAAAATCAATTAAAAATGAGTAGAAAATTCAATCTTATATATATTTTGGTAATCTCCAAATGATTTATTATTCATTCTTATTTTGAATTAGTTAATTTTTTTTTTTTATATTATATATATATATATATTATATATTATTATATAATTTAATATTATTATTTTTAATATATTAATTAATTAATAATTATATATATATATATATAATATATATATAATATATATATATATATATATATATTAATAATTATTTAATTTAAAAAACATTTGAAAATGTGATAAATTTTAAAAATCAATTAGAAACAATGACTTTTTAATGTAATTATGTAATTGTCAAAAACCTACTTATTTTTATCAAAAACAAAGATTAATAAGTTTATAATTTGAATATTATATTATGAATATAGACTTAGGAAGTTTTTTAACGAACTAAATTAAATTAATTGTAATGTGAAAAATTCACAATAATATTTTGAAATAAAAAAATAGCTAAATGAAATAATGTATATTATCTATTTTTATCCATAAAAATACAAATCCTTATGATCTCATGTAATGGAGGAAATCTTAAAATTTTCCTATGGATTGAATCTTAAAATTTCATATGGATATGTTGTCTTGTTTCCTTGTGAATAGATTATCATTATTTTAAATCAATATATCAAAACTCATGTGATAGTTTAAGAAATACAATAAAATATTATTTTAAATTGTATGTTCTTTATTTCGATGTTTAATCATTATTTATATTTTTGAAATTATAATTATATAAAAATGCAATTTTTCAAAATGTAAATTCTATTAATATGATTGAAATAATTCAAATATATGATTATGATATAAATCTTTATTAGTATTAAAAAATCATTATTTTGCTTTATAACAAATATATATAATTTTCTAAATGAGATAATCCTAAATAGGAATACAAATAAATAGGAATACAAATAGAAATACGAATGCAACTTATATTTTGTATGCCACCATATATTATATATGGCAAAAAAAATATGGAATACCCTTCATGAAACGTTATAGAATGTCTAAAATGAGGCAAAAATAATATGTACATACGGTTTCCTTTGGTATAACTAGAAAATCAATATTTCTTCACAATAGTTCTAAATCTTTTATTGGTAAAATAAGTGGTAAATTATATATTGGCCAACCTTAATCTTTCAATATTTCAATTATTATTTTAATTGTGTATTACAAACTTAACACAAATACACTAAATAACCTAAATCTAATACACAATTATTATTTCAAACCAAAGTATCAATTTTCCAATTCAACAATTCTAATTTAATAATTTTATTAACTTTTTTTTTACAGTATTTTAAGCACAATTAAAAATTCTAAATTACAACCCATGTTAAATTTAAAACATCATAGACTAGATAATTGGTCCCTTTATTTCAAACTTGTTCGAACAAATATATTTGGTGGATCGACCAGGGTTCGGTCCCTGCGGGAGTCGTCAGGTTTTACGTTGCGATTCCTTGGCCATATAAATCGAAATAGTTACTCGCTAACCGTTTGTGTTAAAAATACCCACCGCAAATCCATAAATAGAAAAGTTTTCATCATAGATTTACAATGTAATTTAGTTCTCTCACAGCTAGGATATTACTGAAGTCATTAATAACTAAAAAAAATTATAACGTATTTGAAGATTAAAATTGGAACTCTAGAAAAAGTTTTATTTGAAATAGGTGACATATAATGACTAAAATAATTATAACGTATTTAAAAATTAAAATTGGAACTCTAGAAAAGGTTTTATTTGAAAGAGGAGGCATATCTGTTTTTAAGGCAGGTTAATAAAATATTTTTAAATTAAAAAGTATATATTTGTTGGTGAGTTTTTTTGGCTGCTAGGACCATTTTGAATAATTGGTTTTGTTAAAGGCACAATAATTTTTAAAATTCTATATATCAAGTTTTGTTATTTAGAAAACAGTTTTTCGGATTAATCACATTATAAAGATTGGGTTCTCTTATCAAGTTCTGTTATTTAGAAAACAATGTTTCGGATTAATCACATCATAAGGTGGTGGAATAGCTTAGTTAGTTAGAGCATGTGGTTGTTAACCACAAGGTCGGAGGTTCAAGCCCTCCTTCTAGTGCAATTATTATTGATCCAATCCTTATGATGTGATTAATCCGAAAGACTGTTTTCTAAACTATGGATCACAAAAGTCTTAGATCTAAGTTCCGTTCTTGTTCTTGTAAGTTCTTAGTCTCTAGTGTCACAGGATTCATGGTTGGATCTAAAGAAAATACGAGTTGAATTCAAAACATAAGTTCTTAGTCTCTAGTGTCACAGGATTCATGGTTAGATCTAAAGCAAATACGAGTTGAATTCAAAACATGCTTATGATGATTTGGTCGAAATTAAATTGTGGTTGGATCTAAAGAAAATACGAGTTGAATTCAAAACATAAGTTCTTAGTCTCTAGTGTCACAGGGTTCATGGTTGGATCTAAAGAAAATACTAGTTGAATTCAAAACATGCTTACAATGATTTGGTTGAAATTAAATTGTGCATGGTTGGATCTAAAGAAAATACAAGTTGAATTCAAAACATGCTTACAATGATTTGGTCGAAATTAAATTGTGTGTTCCCTCACTCCGTGACTGTTGAGCTCTAAATTATGGATCACAAAAGTCTTAGATCTGAGTTCTAACATGCTTACGATGATTTGGTCGAAATTAAATTGTGCGTTCCCTCACTCCGTGACTGTTGAACTCTAAACTATGGATCACAAAAGTCTTAGATCTAAATTCTATTCTGGGTCCTGTAAGTTCTTAGATCTAAGTTCTATTTTGGCTCTTGTAAATTCTTAGTCTCTAGTATTAGTTTCTAGTGTCACAGTTCATGGTTGGATATAAAGAAAATACTAGTTGATTTGGTCGAAATTAAATTGTGCGTTCCCTCACTCCGTCGTTGTTGAGCTCCTGAAGGCCAACTTAGGTTCTTAACCTCAGGTTGCTTCTCCATTGACTTCACCTCCCCTTCCTAGGAAATGCCTTCAGGTAAGTCCTTTCAAGGCTTTTGCATGGCAAGAGTAAGTGCCACTTCCACCTTCGCTACGGTCTAGGGAAGAGTTATAATGGTTATTATCGAAGAGTTTTATAATGGTTACTATCAATGATAATAATAAATTAATTGCCCACCGAATACGATGTGATGGTGAACGAAGAGTTATAATGATTATTATCGAAGAGTTTTATAATGGTTACTATCAATGATAATAATAAATAATAATAAATTAATTGCTTTAGGCGTTATAAATGTTTGTCCTTTTCCTTCGATCCTTCGTATCATTCTATGGTATTCCTCAACATTTTTAAAATATAATTTGAATAATCCAGGAATCCAAGAAGAAAAGGGTACCTCGTACGTGTATAGACTTATATCACTTGCACTAGAATCCATTTGGACTTTATTGCGATTACGTACACAAATCTTTTATTACCTCGTCAATGATTCCATTAAAGATTCAATTAAAAAGACATATATTCATGCTGCCTTTTTATAATGAAAAAATTAAAAAAAAAATTAAAAAAGGGTACCTCGTACGTGTATAGACTTATATCACTTGCACTAGAATCCATTTGGACTTTATTGCGATTACGTACACAAATCTTTTATTACCTCGTCAATTAAAAAGACATATATTAAAAATAAATATATTCATGCTGCCTTTTTATAATGAAAAAAATAAAAAATGATGATGATGATGATGATGATGGTTAACGTCCATTGAGACCAAATTGGTCTATCGGACCTATAATTTTCTTTTTTAGTTTCTAATTGTCTAGCTCCTCGTCTTTCTTGGCGAGATTGGTGTTGTAGCTCTTTTTTTGTTCTCTACGGTCCTCCAATTTTCTTTATCTTGCATTTCCTTCATCTCTTCTAATTCTTGGGACATTGGTGTCGTAGCTTTGCTATCTAATGTGTTCGTCCTTTTGAAGATAGTTGGAGAAGAAGTTTGGTCTAGGAGATCTACTTTGCTGTTAAATGAAGATTTATTTTGTGTAGTATTCGAACCCTCATAACTGCTTGAGGGGTTGTCGAGTTTACTCTTTTGTTGTTGGGCGGGGCTTTCCCCCTGCTTGTCTTGAGAGTTGTTTCTTTCTTGCCCAATTTCTTGTGATTCAGAGTTTTCTTGAGAGTATTCTTCTTTGATGACAGTGTAGTGTTCCTTTTGTGCTCCTTCCCACCATGTAGATCTGTGGTGATTTTTTCTAGCAGAATTTTTCTCGGAGGCTTTTGGGCAATTTTTGGCTAGGTGGTCCGTCTCAAAGCAAGATTGACATCTGAAGAGGACACTTTCATAATCGAGTTTCTGGTTCCACACATAGTCTTTACTTGTTAGGTGTATTTCAGCTGGGAATCCGACGCTGAAGTCCATTTCCACACAGATGTGTGCATAGGTGGTTCTCGCATATTCCTCTATTTCTGGGCACCTGCAGTAAAATTTCCCAATTATATTTCCAATGGCTTCTAGCGAAGAGAAATCCCAGAGATGCAAGGGTAGGTTTGGCAATCTTACCCAAACTGTTGCTGAGGTTATGACTGTTGTTGAGGGATCGAATGATGGGTTCCATGGCCTCATGAATAAGTCTGATTTTTCCCAAAACCAAGGGCTGGAATCTAGAATACATTGTCTGCTTTCATGGTTTTCAAAATCTACTATAAAGAAATCCCTAGCACAGGGGTAGATATTAATTGCATCACGAATTAGAGGCTTCCATACCTTAGAGATCCAACTATGGAGAGCTGTCAACCGTGGCCAAAAACCATTGAATCGGCAGATTAGGGCACTTTCAGAGAACTTCAAAGCCTCATCAAGTGAGGCCTGCACCACCTGGACAGTGGGAGCTGGGGCTTTGCTAATGATATGGGCAGGAGCTTGCCCTCCAGAGGTAGACGGAACTGAGCCAACAGCTATTTTGGCAAAGCTGGGAGCCATTTGGAGAATGCTCTCCTGCTGAGTATAAAAAATTGCCGAAGAGAAGCCACAGAAGATTGCCGAAGAGAAGTGAAGAGCCGCAGATCTATAAACCACAGTAAAGAAAAGAGCCGCAAATCTAAAGTCCAATTTCTAGATCTCCGCCCAGAGCCGTATTCTAGATCTTCGTAGATCTCCGCAGTAAAGAGCCGCAGATCTCACCATGCGCAGGCAGTATCTGAAGAGACGGCCTCTCCGCAGCGGTCTGAATCTATACAGTTGAAATTGAAGCCAGACGTCGAAAGGCAGCATGCGCAGGCAATAGTCGGAGAAGATCTGGGGCTGAAGGTAATTGTAACCTCCTGGGCGCCTGTACTATAGACGGAATAAAGAGCCGCAGATCTCACCATGCGCAGGCGGTATCTGAAGAGACGGCCTCTCCGCAGCGGTCTGAATCTATACAGTTGAAATTGAAGCTAGACGTCGAAAGGCAGCTATTTTACATCTCTGAATTTGAGATCTATAAACCGCAATAAAGAAAAGAGCCGCAAATCTAAAGTCCAATTTCTAGATCTCCATAGATCTTCGCAGTAAAGAGCCGCAAATCTCACCATGTGCAAGCAGTATCTGAAGAGACGACCTCTCCGCAACAGTCTAAATATATATATATATATATATATATATATATATATAAATTTACAATAGTATATTATATTTAAATTTCATTTTTGAAAAGAAAAAATTAATAATTGTTGTCTTAATAAAAATTTATACATATAGAAAAATTTTCAAAGAGAGATGTGAAAGATCAAATTTTACTAATAGATTTCACATCTCATAATATTTTCTCTCTCTTATGAGCCTAAAATATGAAATAAAAATAAATATATAGACATCACTACAAGTTAATAAGATTGACATAACAACACCAAAAATATGATAAAACAGAAAGTATATAAAAAATTTGATTTATAAAATAAAATATAAATTTTAGCTTATATCAGTGGAATTCAGATTGGACTATATTAATAGGATTAATGTTCTACTCTTTTGAAAGCAACAACTTTTCGCATCATCTAGTGATAAATCCCTACATGAAGTACTTGAAAGGTCAAGACTTAAAATATTTCAATCAACAAAAAATATCAAAGAAAGCCTTAACTATTTCTTCGGGAAACTGTTCAGAGATCTATGTCCATCATCTAGGGTCACATCTCTCCATGAAGTATTTGAAATGTCAACTCTTAAAACACTTCAATCAACAAAACAAATCAAAGAAAGCTTTAACTAGCATCTCTTAAGATACATTTTCATAGACCTACATTTCTTTCCAAATCACAACTTGTATAATTAGTATAAATTCATCTTAACCTTAGATCTATCAATTTATTAAGCAATGAGAGGGATCCAAAAGCCTAAATACAGACCTTGTAATTATAGACCATAGGTCAAGATGGTTCTATACTAATATTTTATTTGGTTTTTTGCATGCACTATTTCTTCTTATTTTTTTCCTTTCTTGAAATTACATCATATACCAATCTTTTTTCCATTTTATTTTATCACCATTATATGCTGACACACATAGGGGAAAATAGACCTCTTCCTCCATGAGCGAAAAATGTCAATAGAGTAACAACCAATAACATGCATCAAAATATATTGACAACTGTTGTAAATAAAAGAAAATAAATGGAATCCTTTTAGTCAAATTTATCTTTACACTATTGTTCTTAGCAACTAACTAAAGTGTCCCTTCTATTGTTGATTCAAATTCCCAATTCTAATAAGAAATCGTAAGTATCCAACTTTGTCATGTGATCACACCCATTAGGTCCAAGGGCATAGAAGCATCAACTTTGTTTATAATGTAGCTAAAATTGTTTGTTCAGAAGTGCTAAAATAACCTATTAGAGATGTTTTTGTTACATGTAGAAAGCTATCATTAAGATGTTATTTTTTGCAAATGGTCAATTGTTTGGAAAGTTGAATTTTTAAAGCAGCTACTAAAATAAACTGTTTGAATGAACCAATAGATAACAAAAGAGCGGAGTTCTCTATTTAGTGGCTAAAACCTAAAGTAGTTTCTTCGAGAAAGACTTGGGAAAAGTGAAAAAAATAATCAATAAAGAAAATATTACTCGAAGAGTTGTCTCTTTGTCCAGAACAAAATTGTGGGCATTGTTTTCCTAAAGTACTTCCTATGTTGCATTAAAAAAGCTGTTGATATTCAACAAGAAGTCATAAGTATAATTTAAAATATTGATCAGTGTTTCATTCCTAAAGGCCCTTACAAAACTTCTCTTAGTTTAAATAACTTTCAAGAGTAACAATATAAGAAGGGAAATATTAAAATGAAAATGTATACATATAACTAGGGAAAAACTACCAGTGTGGGCAGTTGTGGGTGGTTTGAGATTTTGTTTAGTTCCTAAAATGTCGTTTGAGACTTTGTTTAGTGCCTAAAATGCCATTCTTGGTATTTATATATTACATTAACTGGCATAAAAAAATTGGGCTTTCTCTGGTGTCCACTTTCTACTTGTCATTCAACCCAAAAATTAGAGTTTCCACTCACAAGGAGTCATTTCAGTTGTACATTTATCCTTAACACTAAAACACCCTTGCAAATGTTGCAAGTAAACTACATCCATGTCACCTTCAGAATGTCCAATTGCAATAGTCTCCTTTCAATTTATTTCATGTTTCACCCTTTATATACATTAAAGAAGGCTTCAATATCAACTTGCCAGTGAGGAGGAAAATCAAAAGAACATGTATATGGCTAAAAGAAGAGTGCAATCCCAAAAAAGGCTTTCCACCAGACTACTGCCAGGCGTTAATGCGTTCTCTTTAAAATTCCATTCCTTGAGCATGCAGAGAAAATACAACACCATTGCTAACCAACCATGGTTAGGATGGAGTTCATTATCTTTAGAGTGCAATGAAGGAAACTTCAGAAAACTTGGATACCGATGGTTGGTGTTGTTCTCAACGAAACACCCACTATTTACAAAAGTTCCTCTAGCCCTCTGTAACTACCATGAAAATTGCATGCATAAATCATCTAGTGCCTAAGGGACATAGTCTGAGACGTAATGAATGAGGAATGACAAAGGATTTCTACCATAGGAAATTGTAAAACTTCCTATACAAATCCAAATGATGATTCTAGTCGTATTATTGTAGTAGGTCTAGAGGAGCTTTGTTCAGAAGAGGTAGAATCTACATATGTGGTGTATTAAACCGTAAGCAAGAAGAGTGCCCATAAAATGAATTATATAAATTTCTTGAGCAGTGAAAATATTTGTATTTATAGGTATGAAATCTTTTAACATAATGTGAGCGATTATCCGTGGGGATGATTGAGGAAATGTAGGTTGGGTTGCATGGATCCGTGATGTGGTCACACAACATGCAACAACTTCCATTACCCATTACACTTTTTTTAATGCTGCAACAACTTCCATTACCCATTACACTTTTTTTAATGTTGCAACAACCTCCTATTGCATGCGTACCCTGGACTCTAAAGTCTAGACTCTATTTGTCAGTTAGATAACAATGTAAGTTGCAACCGTGCCCATGCCCTGGGGTAATAGATAAATTAAATTTTCAGAATTGTTAGACTGATTGGGAACCCTTCACAGGGAATTTTATAATATTATTTAAATTTAAAAAAAACATGTAAAAATCAAAATTTAATTTTTTTACAGGTAAAATTTGATGAACACTTATATGACGTGCGAGAGGCCTCTTAACTAGCTATGACATGTTCAATTTTGAACACTCCTTCCATCCACACTGCAATCGATTTCGATATGTGTTCATATTTTACTTTTTTTGTTCTATTTTTTGTGTTAACCAGACATTCACTTTTAAACCTCAACCCGCTTTATTTGATTGTGGCATAGGCTATGGAGGAACATTGTAAATAATTCATGATTAAGATAATAATATATATTATTGACATTTATATATTATATATCAGTTTTATGTTAAAAATTTAAAAACATTATTTATTTTTTTAAATATTTTTGAATTTTTAAAAAATATTTATTTTTTAAATTTAAAAAAAAATATTATTTTCACATCTAAAGCTAGTTATTTTTGTACAGTAAACTTAATCTCCCTAGCCACAATGTGCAAATGAAAAATAAGAATAGTAACATTGCTACCACATGCTTTAGTTGGGAAATATATGCCCCACACACTACGTATTTGACATACACGATTTGGTATGTCTAAAGAACTCAACACATAATGGTTAGAGTGGATAAGTTAAGAAAAATATATGAAGTTACGTTGGTTTTGAAAATTTTCAAATATTAAATGAATTCTTTATAATCTCTACTAAGATGAGATTATAATTTATTTTCTTTATGGTTTTGAAATATTATTATAATGTTTATATATTAAAAGTTTCAAAGTGAAATAATTACAATGCATGTTAAAGAAGAAATTTAGTTCATTCTTTATAAACTAATTAATTAATGGAAAATATTGTTAGTTTACTAATTTATTTTTTATAAGAGGAGAAGTAATCAGGCATTAATTATTTATAATACTAATGGGAAGAAATAAGGTTATGCCTAATTTTCTGAGAATTGATTAAAATCCATATTCTACAGAGATGTTGTTCAATTACAATTAGTTATAATAATTGCCCAAAGACAAAGGAGTCACAATTGAGATGTCATTGTTTCCCTATTCTTGTGTGGTCGTAGCCTCGAGTAATATTGACTCTAAATCTAGAAATGCATAGAATAATTTCTCGAAATTTAGAGTAGAAAACCCCTTTAGAAATTTGGAGTTGATTGGTACAAACGTTATATAGTCCATTAATATATTGTTTATAAATTCCTAGATTCATAATATATTCATTTCTAGTTTTGTCGCATGGAGTATTCATTTTAGTTTTCTAGTATGTTTACAACAATTTATCATAATTGAGCAGCGACAAGTCAAATTCTTCCACGTAATTTTTGGAATTGAATGGTAAGAGAGATTTATGGTTCATTAATGTATTGTTCCCAAATTCCTAGTCTCATTGTATGTTCATTTTAGCTTTGTGATTGATGCAGCAAAGCTGCATATTTACATAATTTGTGCGTGGACCTGTGGGTTATGGGCCCACAACATTTTATTAATTTATTTATCACAGTCAAATGAACACGATTTCTTTGATGTTTTATGACTGGAACCCAAATAAATTTAATATCCTTTATGATCATTTCGCATCCACCAAAAATGTTAGCCTATACTGATGTTGTGATGCAATTATCGTCGGGTTGTCACCAAATAAACGGTCTGATCATCTTGAAGTTTAAACTCTTTTTAATGATTTTATCGGGTCCGCTAGCTGACTAGCCCGGACGATCTCCACCGTCGATCAATCTCGCGTGATCCAACGGCTATCGCGCAATCTCATGTGAAATCTTGCATGACCGATATCAGATCGAGAGCGTGCGAGAAAAGTAGTTTTCCCATGCTATGTGTCGACCACTAAGGTTAATCACGTGAATTTTAGAAATACCATTTACCAGTTTTTGTCCGCGTGAGATACCACTTCCCACTTATCGAATACTACCCACGTGCTAAATACATAACCGATTAGGGTCCAGAATGCCGATACATAGATACAAATGAATTTCACACAACGAATAATATGCAACGCCACACTTAATCATTTATTCAATAAAATAGAAATTATAGAAAAATTATTACATATGCCCCATGGAGTGGCGGCCCTCTACCAGGTCTTACATCGATACTGGGCCTCCTCTACAAATACACGAAGACTCTATTTTATAACAATGGAGAAATAGAGGATCAGATCATTCCAGATCCGATCTTTCCTCATAAAATTGCTAAGATCACTCAACCAAATTACAACAAACCTTATTGATTTAACGAAAATATTTTCTTTTAGGCCACGTCGACTTCTCAAAGGTTTGAAAAATTGAATTTGACGTGGGGTGGGTTGATGCTCCTGCATCAGACTTCTGAGGTAGAAAAATTTTATGACCTCCTGGTCATATGCCTTCTTCATCCCTTAGCAATTCTACCCACATCCTCTGTGGAATTGCCTTTATGATCTTTCTGTGAGCTGCAACAAAACCTCTGCAGTAACAAGTCCTCCCTGCTACACGATACCTCACCAAGCTTCTCTCCTCTAAGCTTAGTCTTTCAGCATCTCTCTGGTTCTCTCTTCTAGAACCAATTGAGCACTCCTAGCTTTAGGTTGCTGCAATCTTCTCACCTTCTTCTCCCGCTACCTGTACGACAATATAAAGACCACAAACTCACCAATATTCAACATATTTGCATCTCTACATAGAATCTTTTTTTGATCTGATACCACTTTGATGCAGCAAAGCTGCATCTTTACATAATTCACGTGTGGACCTATGGGTTATGGGCCCACAACATTTTATTAATTTATTTATCACACCTGGAATGAGCACGATTCCTTTGATGTTTATGACCAGAACCCAAATAAATTTAATCTCCTTTATGATAATTTCGCATCCGCCAGAAATGTTAACCTATACGCATGTTGTGATACGATTATCATCGGATCCTCATCGAATAAACGGTCTGATCATCCTAAATTTTAAACTCTTTTTAATGATTTTACCGGGTCCGCTAGCCAACTAGCTAGGACGATCTCCACCGTCGATCAATCTCGTGTGATCCAACGGCTATCGCGCAATCTCGTGTGAAATATTGCACAACCGATATCAGATCGAGAGTGTGCGAGAAAAGTAGTTTTCCTGTGCTACATGTCGACCGCTGAGGTTAGTCACGTGAATTTTAGAAATACCATTTTCTAGTTTTTGTTCGCATGATACCACTTCCCACTTATCGAATACTACCCACGTGCTAAATACATAACCGAATAGGGTCCATAATGATGATAAATAGATTCAAGAGAATTTCACACTAGGGCTAATACGCAACACCACACTTTATCAAATTTTTCAATAAAATAGAAATTACAGAAAAATTGTTACATATGCCCCATGGAGTGGCGGCCCTCTACCAGGTCTTACATCGATACTGGGCCTCCTCTAAAAATACACAAAGACTCTATTTTATAACAGTGGAGAAATACAGGATCAAATCATTCCAGATCCTATCTTTTCTCATAAAATTGCTAAGATCACTCAACCAAATTACAACCAACCTTATCGATTTAATGAAAATATTTTCTTTTAGGCCACGTCGACTTCTCGAAGGTTTGAAAAATTGAATTTGACGTGGGGTGGGTTGATGCTCCTGCATCAGTGATATGTAGTATTCATGTTAGTTTTTTGGTATAGAGTAAGGGTAAATATTTGAACGACCTAGTTGGATGGATGAAGTAGTAGATTCAATAGAAGTGCCATCATCACTAGTGGAATATATCTAACATTACCAACAATAGGTCTAGTGTCATTTGCAGCATCACTAGTTGTTCTATTTATAGATGAACACCCAACCATTGAAGAACCAAATCCATAGGTAATAGGAATGGAAGAAAGGCTAACGACGAATTTTCAAGGAACAAAGAGAGAAGATGGGAAATTAAAAACAAGGTAAGAGCAAAGAAGAGATATGAATTTGCATTTAGAGACTTCAGTTTGTTTGTAGTTGAACCTTTGAATGCCCCTTGAATTCTTGTGTAGGTCAAGGTAGAGAAAGCCTTAAGCAAGTCAATGGGATTATGAACAACAATTGTACAAGGAGTGGTCCATGATGGGATGTTACTTAGGTGGTGAAGGATGTGAAGATAGACTAAAACCGAGCTCAAGAGGTAATTGATGTCAATTTGACTCCTCTAGGAGTTAATTGACATTGCATAAAATCTATACATGGATGCATAAAGCTCAATTTGAAAAACAAAATTCAAAAATTTGGATAACCAAATATATTTAATGAAAATAATTTTTTAAAAATGATTAAAATAACACAATATTTTTTTTTATAAAAAATATAAATCCAAACAAGGGAGGATTGTAATAGAAATCCAAACTTATTGCTTAAAAAAATTGTGAAAATATAATTTTTTTAATCATATAATATATAAAACATCATATATTGCATAAAAATGTATGATCAAAGGAAAAAATAATATCAAATCAAATGAACAAATTGCTATAATCCTTACACAATAATAGTTATTTTTATTTACGCATTATTTCAATACTATTCATACTTTTATGTTTAACACTTTTACCTTTTAAATTAATTTTATAAAAATTATTTAAAAAACATTTCAAAATTGAAATTGGGTTAGGATTATTGATGGAGGAAGATCAACAGATTTAAGGATTTCAATTAACGTTTCGGAACCACTAGTCATGTCCATCTTCAAGACTTCAGGATAAGTGAAGAGCATGTTAGGTAATAAATATTGAAGGGTAAGATGTGTCATTCCAAAACCCTAAATGGTCAACAAAGATTAAATAAATAATTTGATCTATATAAATATCAATATATAAATGAGTATAGTAGATTTATATAATTTAGTATTTTATATTTAATTCCTATGCAAAGTATAGATTATATTAATTTATAAATATAAATTAATAACATATTATACTATAATATATAATATATATTTTAAATATTTTAAACCTAAACAAATCTATAGTAATTGTTTATCTATTAGAATATAAGAGTATAATTAAAATTTAAAAATCTATAATTTCGCAGTTATGGATTAATTATTATTGTACACTCTATATTATACACTAGAATCTATATATAAATCCACAATATATAGGTTTTTAAGTATTATATATGTATAAGATTAATGCAATAGTTGTAAATTATATAGATTTATAATATCTGATTTAAATGAATACAAAGGAAGAAGGGAAAGAGAGGCACACAAGGGGAGGGTGTTAAATGACAAGGTAAGACAAGGGATGAAGGATGGTCATAAAGGAATTAATTTTTATTGTTTTTAGTGTTTAGAAAGGGCCACTAATTTTTATTGATCTCTATTCCATTCTATCTATTATATATATATATATATATATATATATATATATATATATCCATAATATATGATTTTGCAGTATTATATATGTTTATAATATTAGATCTAAATGGCCAGAAGGAAGAAGTGAAAGAGAGAGACACAAAGGGAGGGGGTCAAATGACAGGGTAAGACTAGGCATGAATTATGGTTATAAAGGAGATTAATTTTTATTATTATTAGTGTTTAGAAGGGGTTACCAGCTTTTATTGATCTCAATGTCATTATCTCTATTAACTTTGTTAGGATGCATTTTAATCTCAAGGGATTTCCTTATCTGTCATATGTAATAATGGATTTTGTTAGCAAGGATTTTGATATTCTCTAAGGTAACATGATGCTTAGTGTTTTTAGCATGTTCCTTAATAGCTTATATTTTTTTCCTTTCATGTATTACGTTCCTTGATTCTTTCTTTCAAGGAATGCCCAATTTCTCCAACATAACATTTACCACAGGAACATTTTAGCTTGTAAGCACCTTTGAATTTCGAAGTGGTCAATGTCAATTTTCATTGATTTCATTATTTGTCTCATAGTTGTATGAGGTCTAAAACATGTTTTAATCTCTTTCTTCTTCAAGACTTTGGAAATATTGTTAGTGGTTCCCTTAACGTAATGTATGTATGCAATCTTCTCATTATTATGGATGTTAGACTTGGGAAGATTATCATCATGACTTAGAGCTTTTTGAAAGGAATCTTTAATATCTTTCTTGTTGTATCCAAGGTTTCTAAATACTTTAACTAGGTGCTCTTTTTCATTAGGTTAATGGTCTACACTAGATATTTCGTGAGCCCTAGAACCCAAGGTTTTAATGACAACAATTTTTTGTGAGGAATGAATATTAGAGTCTGGGTAAAGGTAGTTTTCCATTTGTGTTTTCTTATAATAAAAATTGTGATCCAGTTTTCCATGAGGTTTCCTTATGATAAGAATATACAAGAGAATGTGGCCATTTTCTTCTCTAGATAGTGAATTCCATACATGTTGAAATGTTATTAAAGAACCCAAAAAATTGCAAGCTCCTCCTTACCATGTGGCCATATGACATTAGTATCATCAACAAATATCTATGTGTATATATCTAAAATTTATTATAACTTTGATACATGTCCATGTGTCTAAAATTTATTATTGTTTTATAATATAATTTTTCTAACTAAATATATTGAAACAACCCCATAATATTAAAAAAAACATAAAAATTAATCAATCTTATAATATATTTATTATAACATATAAACAATATAATTATTTAATAATATATAATAAAATTTATTTTTATCATATATTTTATTCAGTAAATATCAAATTCCCTACACTAAATTAATAAACCATTTATTATCTTTTCATTATACACTTTGAATATCACTAAACTAATTATTAAAATATAAAAACTCTAAACTAATTATTAACTAATGATTAATGATTAATATATTTGCCTATTTAAATTACACGTGGTAAGATCTCTTTATACAGTGTACTTATTAGGGTGAATGTACAATCCTGCAAACTCCGTGGCCGTGAGAATCGAGCTTAGAATTTAATCTTCACTTTATCTATTAAATAAAAAACTGATTGGGGAAACCCCCGATCGGGGTGAAAACGGCGGCGAGGAGATCAATTAATATGACGAGAGCGAAAGATAATGACAGGTCATATGGGATATGGGTAATCATGACGGCGAGCAGGAAGATCTGCAAAGAGGATATAATACCAAGGCGAAGCAGAGATGGAGTAAAGAAAGGCAGAAGGGGTGGTAGAAATGCTGCAGCGATGGGACGTGGGCGCGATGGTACAGAAGACAGACGTGGAGAAGTGGGAGATGATGGAAATAGCAGGCGGCAGCGGGAGGTGGTGAAGAGGAATGAGGAGGAGCGGCAAAGGAAAAATCATAAAGGAGAGAGGAGGTGCGAAGGAAAGAATGTGATCTCAACAACTGCAGTGAGAGCGCAAGGAGGCAGGGTGGCGAAGACCATAACAGAGCTTAAGATAAAACAGGGAAGGCAGAAAGATCGACCACATACCACGAAGAGGAAGAGACGAATGGCAACGGTGAGAAGAACGAGAAAGGAAGTGACTGAGGAGAGCAGAGGCGGAAAGGGGCTGGGGAAGAAAGGGAAAAAGATGGAATCGTGGGAAGCCATGGAGCAATACCAGATAGGCATGGAAGAGACGGAAGACGAAGAGGAAATGTATAACTCTGAACAGGACGACCGGGAGCGGCCAGGGAAGAGTGTATCGGAGGCAGAGGGGCCCCCTAAGGTTAAAATTCAGGAAGAAAGGAAGTATGGAGTAAGGAGAGACAGAGGGCGAAGAGCGGGAGGCGACCTGGGCGACACCTCTGGTATGAAGGATCAGGGTGACAGAATAAAGGAGGATAACAGAGGGAGAACGGGAAGAGGAAGGACCCGCGGCGGTAGAGGGAGAGGAAGACCGGCCGGACAATGGGAGAACAACGAGCAAACTCCGGTGGGGAAAAGGAGGTATAGAAAAACTTTAAAGAAGAGGGTCCAGTACGTAGAATGAGCCTACAACGAAAACACAGACGAGGATATCCGGAGAATAATTCAGAGAATGGAGGAGGAAGCCACACAGGGTCAGTCGGATTCAGAAATGGAGGACTGGGAATACTTGCTGCCGGATCCGGGAAATACCAGAGGGCGCATGACACTGTACAAACAGGCATTACATGTTTACTGGGTTATGAAGAGACTGTTGGCAAAAGCAATGGAGCAGGTTGCCATGGAGATGGCGGAACTGGCTCAGGGAATTCCTAACATGAAAAAAGAGATGCAAAACATTCAGGTAACCCTCATAATGCAGGACAACAAACTGGAAGAGATCAAGCAGCTGATAAGGGAGACCAACTCTGGAATAAAGGAAGAAGGAGACCAGCGGGAGGCCATGGCAGACTGATACATGGAGATAAGTAGAAAATTCTTTAGTTTTTGGATGTAGAATGATAGCTCCTAGATTTTGGACACTGTTCATAATGCAGATAAGAACTAGTAGTAATCTGTTTAAATGTCTAGTATACTTAGCTTGGACAAGGAGACTCAGCATTTTTTGTTTTTGGATGGCTGTTAAAAACTTTAGATGGCCAACAGACCTGGTTTCCCCTTGGGGCGGGTTGAGGCCACCATGTGTATGTAAAGGTTTCAACTCGATTTAATGAATATGAATGGTCACTCCTTAGCTTACAAAAAAAAAAAATGATTGGGGAAATTTTGTGATTAATTTCGATTTCACTCTTTTTCATTTTCTCCAAATATGGTTATATGTCAATTATAATTTTTTATTATACTAAAATGTATTGACTCATAAAAATATTCACGAGACTTTATAATTAGCGTAGAGTGTTTAATAAATTATTATATATTTTATAAATTATCTATTAAATTATTATATATTTTATAAATTATCTATTTATTATTAGAATTAAAATATTTATAACAAAAAAAATTAATATTTTAATAATGATGATGATGGTGGTGGTGGTTAATGTCCGCTGAGACCAAACATTGGTCTATCGGACCTAAAGAAACAAATTATTTATTTTGATTTAAGATTTTATTCCTATGCTCAAAAAGCTTGGAGAGAAGCCTCCCGAGCTCACTATAATTTTGACATTGTAAAAGGCTAGGAAGGTCAGTATTGTAACAAAGATTGTGAAACTGAGATCTAATGTGGTTGTATGCGGGGCACTCTAAGAGGAAGTGGTTTTCATCCTCGATGTTCCTATTCTCACATATATGGCAAATCCTTTCCATCCATGGCGTTTTAGGAACTGCCCAACGACCTGTTTCACTATGGAGCTCATGAGAATTCATTCTAATCTTTGCTATATTAATTTTCTTCTTTGAGCTAGTTAAAATAGAGAGATACTTTTGATCTTCTAGGGTGGGGTTGATGACCTTCTTATAATAACTTAATTTTCTTTTAGCCACTAAATCTTTCTCACACCACATTTTTTCTTTGAACTTAGAAGTAACAATATCTTTAATGTTATTTATGTTTTGCAATGCATCATTCTCGTTGATCTCCCAATAGTTTAACCAGGCCCTTGTGTCTTTATGCCACCCCCAATTGAGCCTTAGGTGGTTTTGGCTGGAATTTAAAGCTAGCTTAGGAAGTCTATGATCATCTATGTTATTGAGTTTGTGCTTGTACAACAGAAACCTAATCATAGCTAGGCTCTCAATAGGGGAAAGACCTACTTCTATAAGGAGAATAGGATAGGGTGTATTACTTTTATTTTTCAGGTTATAAGTTATAAAATGCTTATGGATTTGCTCAAGCTTTCTCCATGATTCTCTGGAGATGCTGCAACCCCAAACCTCACAGCCATATAAGATAACAAGAGTGACTAAAGTTTCAAAGAGAAACTTCTTTTTATCCCACATTATGAGGTTTGTTGTTTTACAATTATTTTCAAGACCAAAATAAGCTTTCCACCCCCCATTAATCCTTTTCTCAATGGTATGGTTCCAATGAGCTTGTGATGAATATCAATTCCTAGGTACTTGTAAGAATACACTTCCTCCAAATTATTATTGTCATACCTAAAACTAGCGTAAGTGTCCTTCTTGGATTTGATAATCATAACTTTTGTTTTGTTAGTGTTAATAGTCGTACCCATAGTAGAGCAGAAATCCTTAAGAAGCCTGAGTTGCTTATCAAGATTAGATGGGTACCTTGCCAAAAGAACAATATCGTCAGCATAGAGAAGAAGGATGACGAATATCCTAGCTAAGATCGTGCCATCACATCCTGCTTCCTCTAAATAGCCTTCAATCTTATCGATGTAAATGCCAAATAGGGTAGGGGAGAGGGGGCAACCTTGTTTAACTCTGATGTTACACTTAATATCTTTTGACTGCCCCTCATTGCTCTTTAGCTTAGCAATTACATTCTCGTATAACCTTATAGCGGCAGCTCTCAACTCGAGAGGAACCTTTAGCTCTTCTAATATATTCCAAAGGTTGTATCTAGGAATCGTATCGAAAGCCTTTCTAAATTCCACAAAGCAAAAAAACAAATTGGATTTATCATTACGACATTCCTCCGTAATGATCCTAAGCGTAACGAGGTGGTCTGTTGTTGAGTGATGCCTTCTGAAACCTGCTTGGCCTTTAGCCTGCTTACCTTCACTTTCAAGCCATATGCTTAACTTCTTTTCCAAAATACTACCATATAACTTGGCTAAGAGAGGGTTGATCATAATTGTCCGATAATTAGAGGGGTTATTTGTATCCCCCTTTTAAAAATAGGGATAATGAGGCTCTTAGTCCAAGGTTTAGGGAACCCTTTCTTGACTTCTTGATTGAAAAGCTTGTGGATGTGGGGGATGAGGACAAGACCTCCAATTTTTAATATTTCCGCCTGGTAACCTTCAATGTCCTTAGCTTTCCCATTAGCAAGGCGATTAACCCCAAACTTAATGTCTTCTAAAGAGAAAACTTCTTTCGTTGTGAGTAGGGTTTCCAAAATATCCATGACATTTGGAGATTCATAAAGCTTTTTGAGATAGGAATTCCAATCGTGAAGAGCAATTTTATTATTATCTTTAGTCTTCCTAGTCAGAATCTGCCTCCAAAATTTCTCAGGAGCTACCTTAGAGAGGTGTAAGAGATTCTCCTGTCTTTGACGAATGTACTGCCTCTTTTTCCTTTTAGTTAGGGCTTTGTATATATTTATCTTGTCCATTTTAAGAGATTCATCGACAATGTCCTTAATTTCTCTCCCCACACTTTTACAATCTTTGTCATACCATGGATTGGTTTTGCTATTTCTTTTATTATTTGAAACTTCAATTGAAAACTTGTTAATAGACTATGAGAGGGTTGTAGTAAAATTATGATAGAGGTCTTCTATGTTGTCTATACTAGATAAAGGAAGCAAATTAGTTTTTAATTCATTTAGAAAGAGATCATTTTTATTTTTATCAAATATTAAGTTATTTTGGCTGTAATTATTATTTTCTGTGGGAACTCTATGCATGACAAAATTGAGAGTTATAAGTAAAGGCCTATGATCAAAGTCAGGTTCGTGGCTGTTTAAGATGTCAAAATTTATTATTTTGTTGTATAATGGATCAGAAATAACGTAGTCTACCACGCTGCTACCAAGTCCATGGATGCAGGTCATCTTGCTGGAATTGGGCCACTTCTTTAGACCGTTGCAAATTATGAGATCCTGAGCACTACAGAGCTTGACTAGCTCCGACCCAAACAAATTTTCCCCGAGGTCTTCAAAGCTCCTTTTGTACCTACTAGCGGGAGTAGGGTCTTCGTCTAACCAAAGAGGATTAGGGTTGGAATGATTGCTTACAATAATAGCTTGGTTATTTGAAGTTTGAGCATTAAAGTCACCTATTAAAAGGATATTACTGTCATTCCTTAGACTAGAAATATCATTCCCTAAACCATTGTAAGGGTTAGTTTTATCTAGATTCTTCTTCTTATAGAGGTTAGAATTGATGGGGGGAAAATAACATATTGCTATGTAGGACATTTTATTATTAATGTCTCTGATCTCTATCCAACTATATTGGTTGTGAGGGTCGTTTTTATAAATCCTAGCATGGGGGGAGATGTTCTTCTTAATGTAACAAGCTATTCCCCCAATGCCTCTACGGGAGGATCACTTGTTCCACGTAGACCATATCGTAAAGCCATCTATGTTAGGGACCTTAGATTCTTCGTGCTCCCAAGTTTCAACAAGCAAAATAATATCAACATCATTTGAAATCCAACTTAGCTTGGGGCCTTTGGGGCCTTATTATTATTATTTTAATTTCAAAAAGTATGGTAGTGGTTGTAAAAGAGTGTAACCATTTATTTTTTTTTAATATGAAAAAACATATTATAATATTTACAAAATAAAACTATTATATATAAAAAATAATTATAAAATGTAATAAAAATAATAAATCAATTTAATTTATTATATTTTAATATTATTTTATGCTTATCATATTAAAATAAATTTAAATAATACTAATTTATATTAGTAAACATAATATTAAGAAAATATTATTAATAAACATATAACAACTTATTACATTTAATTAATGAATATATAATAAAAAATAAAAATATTTTTAATTATAAAATATATCTTTAAAATATAAATAGCGTCTATAAATTAAAATCTATTTCAATAAATAAATTAAATTAACTATTCATATTCATAAACACTATATTTCATAATTCCATAATTAAATTTTCCATATTTAAATTTAATTAGTAAGTATTTTAAAATTTAATATTTACAATAATTGTTTTTCTAAGTTCTACATTTGTTTATAAATTTTTGTTATACATTCATACAAAAAATTAAATTAAAAAAAAGTATAGTAAATTTCAAGAAAAATAATCCATGTGTGTATTATTAAGTTTATATATATATATATATATATATATATTCAATGGCCTTGCTTTTGGAATAATTGTAGAATGGGCTTGAAAAATCCCACATTTTTAATGAAAATTTTGAATTATTGAAATGATAGCAAGACTAATTTAAATAGAAAAGAGAAATTATTGGTTAGGAAGTTTCACTCATCATCACGGACATAAGAAGTTTTTCAAAAAATAGTGAGACTAGATTAAATAGAAATGGAAAATTAATGCCCAGAAAAACTTGACCATGAGCTCCATTTTTCCATTATTTTTTTACATATACCTACATGGAAAAGTTGAAAATCTAGAATAAAAATGGAAAAGTGGAGCCCACAATGTTTCCTTCTCTCCTAATAGTTAATTTCCCTTTCTATTTAACATAGCATGACTCTCTTTTCAATCATTCAAAAACTTCATTTTTAAGTGATGATAAGTGAAGTTTTACATATATTTAATTCTTGATCTACCAAGAGGTTAGAAGAAACAAATCTCTCAAGGTGCAAAGCTTTCCTCATGTTTTTAAAAAGAGGTTTGCTTCTCAAAATGCAAATCTTTTCTTAAATTTTACAATTAAAAAAATATTTACATTTTGAAAATTTTAATTTCGTTTCATATTTGATAAATTATAATTAAAATAAATCTATACTCATTATAAATAAATTATATTATTTATTAAAAAAATAGTTAACAACACTTCAATTTAATTTAAAAAATTATAAACTCATACTAAATTATAAAAAACAAAAATGTTAATAAATTTGAAAGTGTAATTTTATGATAATTTTTAAAATATATAGAAAATTCATTTTTTTAAATTAAATTAATAAAAAATTCTTTTGAAAAAGACCAATTTTCAATTAAACTGAAAAAAAGTGTGTATATATATATATATATATATATATATATTTAAATAATATTTAATACTATGTAATATAGGATGTGTTCCACGTTTCTTTGTCACGATTGGCAACGGAAGCAGTGCAAACCCACATTGAAACATCTACGTTCGATTATGTGCACACGTAATTAGTTTCAACTCGAAGAATTATTAAACCAAGGGATTAATATTAAACCCTATGGTTAATATTATAAACCTTAAGATTAATATTAAACCCTAGGGTTAATATATAAGTCCAAGAGATTACAAGTCTAAGATTAATTTTCAACCCTAGGATTAATATTATAAACTTAAGGTTAATATATGAAATCTAAGAATAATATTATAAACCCTAATATATTATTATACATATTAAGATTAATATTATAAACCTTAGGGATTAATGATATTGTAAACATAATGTTTTAATAAACCGGAGGGATTATTGATATTATAAGCCCAAGGGAATAACATCAAACCTTTGGATTAATATTATAAATCCTACGATTATAAACTTTAAGATTATAAGCTATAATATTAATATTATAAACACAAGGGATTAATATTATAAATCCTAGGATTTATATTAAACCCTAGAACACCCCATTAATATTAAACCCTTAGATTAATATTATAAAACCTAATATTAAACCCTTATATTATAAACCATAATATTATAAATTATAAACCCAGTATTAAACATTTATATTATAAACCAAGTACTAAAAAGAATAATATTATAAACCTAATATTAAACCCCAATTTTATAATATGACAATGTGACATTGAATAAATTGCAATGTAGTGTAACATTGCGACAATGATTATTAGATTTATTGTCATATCGAGACAATGTTTGTCATAATGCAACGTTGGATAAATTTTTGTAAACCCAAGGGATTAATATTATAAATGCAATGGACTAATACACCGAAGCAATTAATATTATAAACCCAAGGGATAAATACACACAAGGGATTAATATTATAAACCCTCAGGATCAATGTTAGAAACCCAAGGCATAAATAAACCCAAGAGATTGTTAATATTATAAACCCAAGGGATAATTGAACCCAATGACGTAATATTAAACCCAGGGGATAAATGACCCCAAGGAATTACAAACCCAAGGGACTAATATTAAAGCCTAAGATTATAAACTCTAATATATTATTATACATATAAGGGATTAATATTATAAAACGAAATAATTATTGATATTATAAACCCAATGGATTAATAATATTATAAACGCAAGGGATTATAAACCCAAGGAATTATAAAGTCTAGGATTATTATTATAAACATTATGACTATAAACCTTACAATTATAAACCCTAATATTGATATATATTATTTTAACAAAGTCGGTTACTCTATTTATATTCCAAAAGAAAAGAAAAGAAGGGATACATGCTCCCATTACATCAAACCAACAAGGGAGAAGGTTTCTTAGAAGAGAAACAAAGGGAAAACAATCCCCATCTTTCAGGCTCTTCCCCTTTTGTTTTTGAGGTTACTAATTGCACTATCCAATTAAATACTTACATATTGATTCAACATCAATTTACACCTACATAACATAAAAAACTAGTTGTGGAAAGACTTTGCAGAAAAGAGAAGAATGAGGAAATTACAATTAATTTTCGTTGACTCAGGGTTCCTTATGGGACTGAGGCCAATTCTTGCTACTTTGAACGTTAGATTTTTCTCTTGTTTGATTAATAAGTAATATCTTCAAAAAATTGATCATATCCTCCAAATGCCTACACCTTTGTTTTAGTGCAGACATTTATTTCCTCTGCTCTTCCATTTGTCTCTTAAGGAAACAATTTTCAGATTTTGCTTCAAATTTGTAGTCTTTGACCGTTTCTCTGACCTGCTCAATCAAGAATTTTTTAGCTCGACAGACAACACAATTTTCGCACTTGGGAACATCTGCAAGCGGGTTCCATTCCATTTTCCTGAAGAAAAAAGTTGATCGATCCAGTAGAGAGAAGAAGGGGAAATAAGAACAAAGAGAAGAAATAAAAACTACCTCTAAATAGTTTCGCGAAGACCCATAGTTGTGTGAGAGAGGGACTCTGAAAGAAAAAGCCACAAGAGCTGCTCAAAAGCTAAAGAAACGGGCGGGGGGGGGGGGGTGGGGGCAGGGGCCACCAGAGTTACGTGGAGGCGAGGGCAACACGATTTACGTGAAGGCAAAAACTTCGAAACCGCCTCCAGAGCTGCGTGAAGGCGAGGATCTCTAGATCTGCACGAACGCAGTAGGATCTAGAAAACAACCAACAGAGTTGCGAGAAGGAGAGAGGCGAGGATAAAACAAATAATATTAGCTCAATCCCTAAAGGGGCGCAATGAATTAGACATGAAAAAGGGTTACAAATTTTGAGACACAAGGGGGAGAAAGGGAGGGTGAAGATGGATAATAACATGAGCCGAGTGGAGGGGGGGAATATATTATTGTGCAAGTTGCCACATCAAGGAAGAGAACATTTTCATTTGAAGGGAAGCTTGAGTAGCACCAGTTCACTTCATAGCCGTAGACTGACTTTCCTATATGTTCTTGGGGATGTCCGTGGATTTCCTGATCTTCTGAGATCTAACCATTCGAGCTGGAGTGAATGTTTCCCACCTTGTTGTTCTCTCTTTGATTGATATTATATTCACATTGAGGCGAGAGATTCTATGGAATCAATTTCTGAGCAATCACATTATCAATTCTAGATCCTCCCATAGGACGAATAACAACCAGATTTGTCTGAATGTTGGCGGTACAGTTATTTTGTCTAAGGATATGCTTGAAGGTGACTTAAACTAGAAAATCCAATTTTTTTCCCAACCTTTTTGTTATTTGTCTCAGGGCCTTGTTCTTGGGGCTTTTTCTTTCTACCATAAATTGGATTTATTATTGAAAAGTCCCCCATTATGACTGTATTCTTCATACCTCGTTGCCTTAATATTTCCGCGCCCAAGAGGAGGCCATATACTTATGCCTTGTGTTGGATAGTTCTCCTAATCCCCATTCATAAGTAATAGGATTTTTACCTCTTGGGTAAAAATTATACCTCCCACTCCAGCCTTGCCTGGGTTAGAATTAGATGCACCATCAAATAGTAAGTAGGGCCTATTTAAATTTTTTGTCCAATTTTTGAAATCCTCTTTTTTTATTCTGATTTTTCAATTCTACACACTGTTAGGAGATTTTCTGATGTGTGTTTTTTCTTGCTTGCTCATCGCGAATTCAGCCCAGACTCTTTCCTCGTGCTGCATGTGTTTGACATCTATTGCTTTAACTCCTTTAGAGTTGATGAATTCAGATGAAATGCTCCAAGTTTTAGCCAAGACTGTTCTGGTATTTGGGGTGCGATCTTTAAAGATCCTCTAGTTTCTTGCTAACCACATAAATGAGGGTAGACTCAACCAATATATTTTTACTGTTTCTTTATTTTTGAAGGAATATGGGTATTTTTTTCCCCGGGTTGATAAAATTTCATGTAAAGGCAACGATTGTAGAATACTAACCTCCAAGGGACTAACTAGCCCTTTCCAGCAGGCCCTGGCAAAGGAGCATCCCACAAAGAGATGTTGAATATTTTCTTCACTTCCTTGACACATTGCACAGCGTGATGGCCCTTCATAACCTTTCTTTTTAAGATTATTAGTGGTCAGTATTTTTCCTTTAAGCAACGTCCACATGAAAACTTTTATTTTTGGCAGTGTTTCTATTTTCCATGCCTCCCTCTAGTACTCCCAGTCTCAATTTCCTTGCGGATGTAAGGTACCATATCCATATGTGACTGAGAAATCCCCTCCACCAGAATCCCAACAAAGGGAATATTTTGATTCTAGACTTAGAGGAGCTGCCCCCTTGAGATGTGAGATTAGTGACTTGCACTAAGGGACAAGGCCATGAGGGAGGTTGAGAATCCTATAATGTCCCCGTTCTCCATCTCTCCGAAGAGATATGTCATCCAGAGTAATGATTCCTTTTGTTTTCATCCATCTTCTTAGGTCCTGAAGCTTTTCTTAGCAAGCTATATGATAATTTCCCATTATTCTATCCTTCCATATTTTGATGAGTTTACCATTATGAGGGATCTTAGAAGAGTTTTCTTTGATAAGGGAAACAATTTTTTTAATCAGATTCCAGACGTGGGAGAAGGGCATGATTGGATAACTTTTTCTAAATAAGAGGGTTCTATTGTGGTTCATGTATTTTGCTTCAAGGATTTTCTTCCACCAATTGTTCTCTCCTGTTATAAATCTCCATGTTATTTTTTGCTCCTAGTGCCAAGTTCATTATCTAAGGGAGTCTTATTGCCAACCCACCTTTCTCATATGGAAAAGTTATTTCATCCCAATTCACAAGGTTGTGTTTCTTTGTCTCCACTTTATCTCCTTGCCTTAGGAAACCCTTGATTACTAGCTCCATTCGTTTGTTTATACTTGTCGGGGCTAGTATTGTTGCATACTGGTAAATTGGGAGAGTTATGAGTCAGGCCTTGATTAGTACCACCCTTCCTGCCATATTGAGCTAGATCATACCCCAATTCTACACTTTTTGTTTCATTTTCTCAATGTGCTTGTTCCATATTTCGGTCTTCAGATTTTATTTTGAGATTGGGAGTCCAAGATATTGGAAATGGCTCTATTTTTCTTGGAATGGGATTTCCAGTATTTTTGAGGTTTTTTGGAGACTGCGAGCAGGGGTGTTCCATCCAAAGATTATGCATTTTTGTTTATTTAGTAGTCCTCCAGAGGCTTCCAAAAAATTGTTTAGTAGCTTTTTTATTCTTCTTGCCATTATGCAGGAGGCCCCTCCCATGACCAAGGTGTCATCTACAAATAGAGTGTGGTTTATGAATTTAACTTTAGGAGAGATTGGGAATCCTATGATAGTCCTACCTTGTCTGATTTTCTCAAGAATTCTACTTAGTGAGTCTGCCATTATGACATATAAGAAGGAGAGGACAGCCTTAGCGAAGCCCCCTGGAGCTCTGAAAGTATTTACTTGGTCTTCCATTGACCAATGGAGCAATCCAAGGGCCCACAATGTAGGATTTTATTATATCTATTGCCTTTTTTGAGAAACCAAATCTCTATAGGACAGCAGCAAGAAAACCCAGGTTGACCCTATCAAATGCATTAGCCATGTCGAGTTTGACAATCATTCCTTTTTCTTTTTTCATAAGGTTAGAGTGCAAAGCTTCCTGCACTATTAGAATGTTGTCAAGGATTTATCTTTTTGGGACAAATCCTCCTTGGTTTTCTGATATTATTTCTGGAAGCAATACTTTAATTCTGTTTGCCAGAATTTTTGTTATGATTTTGTAGGAGGAGTTACACAGAGAAATGGGCCTGAATCTGCTAAATGAGTTAGCATTTGACTCTTTTGGAACAAGGGAAAGGAAGGAAGAGTTTGTGAATCCTCCAACCTTGAATTTCCCAAAAACATTTCTGATCATTCTTATCAGATCTTTTTTAATAATTCTCCAGTTGTTTTTATAGAAGGAAATAGGGAACCCATCCAAGCCTGGGGCCTTATCCGGATGCAAATCCCAAACAGCAGCTGCAACTTCCTTTTCTTCAACTGCTCTTGTGAGTTCATTGTTTTCTGCTTCACTGATTTTCCTGGGAATATGCTGAAGATAATATTCATGTTCGTTATTTGCTATTGGGGATGATAATAGATTTTTATAGTATCTATAAGCCTCCTTCTTTATTTCCTCTTGACCTCTGACTTCTTTTCCTTCGTTATCTTTTATACTGTCTATTTGGTTTTGATTTCTTCTTATCCTGGCCACATTATGGAAGAACATTGTGTTCTTATATCCAGCTTTGAGCCATAGACTTCGTGATTTTAGCCGCCACTCTTCTTCTTCCTTTCTGTTTTGTCTATACATCTCCCAGTATGCCTATTTTTCCTGCCATGTGATCTCATGCGTTTCCTCTTGCTGCTCTTTTTCCACTTGGATTCTATCAATTTTTTTCTGTTATTTCTAGTTTTATTATTTGTGTTTCTAGTTGGCTAATCCTTGCCCACTGTTTTAACTCTCTCCTCAGGGCTTTTAATTTAGTTTCAAAAACTTATATAGGAGAGAGAATAATTGATTTTGTCCATTCTTCAACAATTATTAAATTTTTTACTTTTCATTGTCGTTCCAAGTGGAGTTGAATTTGAAAGGGACTGGGCCAAGATTTTCTAACTTCCCAAGGGTGAGAGGCACCAGTTTGTGATCTAATGGTATATTGTGGATGATTTTGGATTTAATCTTTTTGAAGGCATCAGAAACTTTGTCTTGTATTAGAAATCTGTCCAACCTTTCCTTTATGTTATTTTTCCCAATTCTTTTGTTGCTCCATGTATACTTTCCATTGCTTGGAGGTGTATCCATTAACTTGCATGCTTCCATAATAGATTCTAACATTTCCCTATATGGATCAGCATTGTATAGTCCCCCAAATATCTCCTTTGCACTCAGTACCAGATTGAGATCTCCTCCTACTGTTAAGCCTCTGATTTGGTTCTACATCAGGTAATTTTTTAAGGTGGAATAGTAGACTCCATTATCCCTGTAGTGGTTTGGGGCAAAAATATTTATAATAGAATATTTATCTTTTGTTTTTTTGTTTTGCAAGTCTGTTTTTATCCATTGAACTCTTTTTTTCCTGAATGAGCTCCCATTTTTCAGTTTTCCATAAAGTGCATATCCCTCTTGAGCCTTCGGTCGCTGGAATTGAGGTCCCTTGATAATTTTTTGTTTTTTCTATCATTGTTTCCATTTCCTTTTCATTTGTCTTTGTATCCTGAATCATAAAGATATCTCGTTTCTCTAAGGTTATTAAATATTTCATTGCTTTAAGTTTTGGCATACTTCCCATTCCTCTGCAATTCCAGGAGACTATATTCATTATCACTTGATGTTATGGGTAGAGGGACCTTTCCCTTTGTTAGAGTGTGTGATTTTATCCTTATGTTTTTCCAAGAAAGTATCCAGAGGTTGTTGGGTGCATAGAGCCATTTCCTTTGACACAACTTCATATCTAATTTCTCTGTTGGCTTTTTCTCCCTGCCCTTTTAAGGTGGTCAAGAGACGAGAGGAGCTCTTTGGAGAGGGTACACATGATTATTCAGTCGAAGGAGGAGGGGTGAGGGATTTTGGAGGGGATAGGCGAGGAAGGGGAGGGGTTAGAGGGGAAGTGTAGAGGAGGGGGGGAGGAATGTAGAGGGAAGGGGAGATCAGGGTCTACAGGAGAGCCAAAGGGATTAGAGGCCAAAAGATCCGATAAGGGGGGAGGGATTGAAGACGGAGGGAGGGGGAAAAGGGGGGGTCATTAGATGAAATTGACCTGGTAGGAGAGGATGAGGGGTAGGGGGGAGGGTCAAGGGAGGGAGAATGGAAGCTTTGGGTTTGGTTTCTGATTTTTTCTTCTTGACCTAATCCCATTTTTGTTCCTGGTTTTCTATTTCTTATGTTTCCTGATTTTTAGTACATCTATTTTCAAAATGACCATATTCATGACATACCTTGCATTTGAACGGAATTTGTTCGTAGTCTAGCTGTTGAATGTGAACCCAGCTATCCACTTTGATCTTGACTGCTTCTGAAAGTCCTTTCCCAAGATATAATTCTACACATATTCTCGCGTAGGCATGCATGTTTTCCTTTGGCTCACTTCTATCGATATATTTCCCCACTACATTTCCTATTGCTTTAACAGATTCATCTCCCCAGAAATGTAGAGGAATATGGGGAAGCCTCACCCATACTGGCACTGCATTTGTCACGTCCAACTCTGGATCGAAGTCTGGAGTCCATCTGTTGAGATAAAGCCCTCTTGAATCCATGAAATATGGCCTGTTTTTGAAGATTAAATCTTTGTCCTCTTTCATTTCAAAATGGAAGGTAAAATATCCTCTTCCACAAAATATGGTGGAGATTTTCCCCATGATAGATGAGGCCCAATTTCTTTCAACCCATTTTAGGACCGAACGGGGAGAGGGCCAAAGACCAGTAAACTATCCCACCAAACCGCATTCAGAGAGGGACAGAGCAACGCAACGAGGAAGAGTGGGAGGGAGAATTATTTCAAGTATTTCATCGTTTTTATTAAAAATCTTTGATATGGATGGTCTAGGACATGGCGGTCCCAAGGAGGAGAGTAGAGAGGCAAAGGCTTCCAAATTTTCTCCGAGCTAAGCAGAAGCTCTTGAAGATGGGACTGGAATCGGTTCACCCTTAGGAGGAGGCTTCACATGTTCCATCGCATACCAGTCGAGGGCTGCAAGCCCCGGGAGCAGGAGGCCCCAGGAGCTGAAGGGAAAGGTTGCTCTCAAAAGTTAAATCCTTCAGGGTGGGAGTAGAGTGTGCGTGAGGGATTACTTTTCCGCTAACAAAAGAAAAACACCTAATATTTATATTATAAAACTAAGGGATTATTAATATTATAAATCCAAGGGATTAATAAACTCAAGAAATTAATATTATAAACCCTAAGAATAATATTATAAACCATGATATTAAACCCTAATAGTATAAATTATAACCCTAATATTAAACCTTAATATTATAAACCCAATATTAAAATCCCATAATATTATAAAGCTAATATTAAACCCAAGTGGTGTACTGTAACAATGAGATGTTGAATAAATTACAATATAATGTAATGCTGCGACAATGATTTTCATATTGATTGTTGTATTGAGACATGGATTGCCACACTGTGACGCTCAATAGATGTTTGTATCATTCCAGTGTTACAATATTTTAAATCCCATCGACCAGACTAGCAGGGCCTACCCCCAAGGCCGTCGACGAGACTTGACCTTGTGACCTCCTGATTGATGAGGTACTTAATAATGGGGACTCGACCAGTTGAGCTAACCCTTGGGGCTTGCTTGGGATTAATATTATAACCAAAGGGAATATTAATATTATAAATCAAAGGGATTAATAAAACCCAAACTTTAACACCCCTAGTTGAATGACTCATTAGTTTTATTTCTTTTATTATGGCTCAAAATTGAAAGTCTAGGACAAGATTGTTGAATGTAAATATCCATACTTTTGATGAAAATATTCACATTTTTGTAATAGATAAAAGAAAATTTATGTGTGTTGTTAACACTCTTGAGATAAGAGTTATTAGGTGGAACTTAACTCCTAACTATCAAAGAAGTAGCTGGGATTAGTTATGCTCATTCTAGAGAGAATAAGCAAGAGAGACGAAAAACTAAAGTCATGGTTCTATATAGATGCCATGAAGTTGACTCTATCTAGAAAAACCTTATGGGAGAGAAAGACAGTGATTTAATAATTATAACGAATGGGAGAGAAATATTAGTTAGAACCTAAGAGCAAAAGAAAGATGTTTCTTTACGGTTCAAGAGAAATTAGATTTCTGAATACAAAAGTTCCTAAAGTTGCTTCTCCGACATAAGGGAGTAGGACTCGGGGGTAGCTAGTGGAGAGGATCAACTTAGGGTTGGGAGGACCATAATAGCACTTGATACATTCCCAAGAGGATATTAGATAAGTATTATATTAATTTGAAGAAAATTTTAGATAAATGTGTCAATAAGAATAGAGTATATGGGAATCTGCGTAATATTTAATTTAGATAGTTTATGTTGATGAACCTTAGATTGTACAGTGCTAACTTGTGATAGTTAAAGCTTTACTAGCGAGCTAAGAATCCCATGTGAGTAAGGTAAATGGTTATAAAGAATCTTGAAATTTTGTTTGCATAGGTACAAACCTTTGTTACTACGGAGTAATAGACTAAGTTTTCCCTAATATATTTTCTTGTTTCAGTATGGACATCATACTTAATTTCTTTACAGAAAGATAATATGGCTTAGGGGATTACTGTAAGTATACATACATACTTGTATGCATTCTTTTTATACATAAGCAAAAAAATAATATAAAAGAAACTAACCGAGGTTAGTTACCTCTGAGAAGGTATCAAGGTTGAATGTCTTTCTCGTAATAAGCTAGCAATCAAAAGTTATTATATAAATAAGTCACTGGAAGGGGAGGAAATTCACTCACAGACCCTGCCCAAACCACCTAGACTATACCGAATAGTGGTAATGTATATATATAAGAAACATATAAATGCATTCTTAAATATTGGTGTCAACGAGTGTTACAGTAGATAGAAAATACTCTGAAAAAGATTCCATAAATAACATTAAAGAAAGAGCAAATTGTTTTGTCAATAAATTTGTATACGTTGAATTTAATCATTCTAGTAATAGAAAACACTGCAGTAAATGGGTGACACTTGAAAAGAATGAAAAAAATAAATATGAATATACTAGCTGCCAAAGTAAAACTTAAGTATCGCAAAGATCCTGACCAAAAACACTTTTATCTTGCTCGAAATAGACATCATTTTAACCTATAATGTACAACATAAATTGAAAGAATAATTTCGAAATGGGGAAGAAAAATATCCTTTTATAAAACGAGTATTGTAATAATAATGCAAACCAGTAGACGATCAGTTAATGACATTCCTAAAATTTACAGAGGGGCGACTAGAGTTGAAAGCCCTCATACATATATAAGTAGAAATTAAAGTATTTAGATGATAAAACTCATAAAAGATAATAGTTCCAACTCTATCTTAGAAGAGCCAAATTTGTGCTATAACCCTCAATGCTCTTGATTAAAAAATTTAAGTATGGGGGATTTACGCAGTGCATTATATTAGATATCATTTTTGGGATTCAACTGCGTTAAGTAAGTCATTCAAACATATGACCATTTCCATGAGAGGTAGTCGTCACTGACTAATTTCTCATGATTTTTGAATAGTTCACTTAGCACTCATTGCATCGGGTGATGCTCACAGGGGTGAAGAAGTGGGATTGAAACTAATGAAATGTGGAGAACGAATCACATAGCATCAATCATCACTTCCGGGGCTTGCACCCGGTAACCAGGACTTCCCAGGAGGTCACCCATCCCAGAACTCCTCTGGCTCAAGCGCGCTTAACTGTGGAGTTTTTCCCCACAATCAAGCCCACTTAGCTTGCTACCCCATTTGCAAAACCTTAGCAAGTATTGTGCCTCATGAACCATTCAAGTAGAGATCCCTTGACTCTTTTTGAATTTAAGTATGGGGGATTTACGCGTAAATCCCCCATACTTAAATTCAAAAAGAGTCAAGGGATCTCTACTTGAATGGTTCATGAGGCACAATACTTGCTAAGGTTTTGCAAATGGGGTAGCAAGCTAAGTGGGCTTGATTGTGGGGAAAAACTCCACAGTTAAGCGCGCTTGAGCCAGAGGAGTTCTGGGATGGGTGACCTCCTGGGAAGTCCTGGTTACCGGGTGCAAGCCCCGGAAGTGATGATTGATGCTATGTGATTCGTTCTCCACATTTCATTAGTTTCAATCCCACTTCTTCACCCCTGTGAGCATCACCCGATGCAATGAGTGCTAAGTGAACTACTCAAAAATCATGAGAAATTAGTCAGTGACGACTACCTCTCATGGAAATGGTCATACGTTTGAATGACTTACTTAATGCAGTTGAATCCCAAAAATGATATCTGATTAAAAAATTGTTGGGTCAATCGACCATATATAGTTATTAATACAAATGTATAATATATTACAATTGAAATGTTTTAGGAAATATCTCGGTAGCCTTCAATGAAGGATGCACAACTAAATCAGTGTAAGGAGCCCTCGACATTAAAACCCTAAATAATGGAAGAAAACTGAGAACAGAGTCTAGGCCTCACAGTCCAAACCCTGGTCAAAGACAAGAAAACTCGTAAGAACCTGGAAGTTGTATATTGAAAAACTTTGTCCTCAGAAGAATTGATTTCCAAGAAAGTCATAATGGGATTGCTTCCTCTATAGAGAAGGGAGGCACACCTATGAGGACAAGAAGACAAGGAATTTAAGTGAGGAAACTTGAAAATTTAAAGAAGCCTGTAATAATTGAACAAAAAGGTGATGTTAAAAGATGATGTCACAGTGACTTTATTTACATTAAAGCATCAACATGTTTTTATTTTATGGGCGCACTGACGTTTTTGTATGATATTTTCTCTTTCTTGGAGACATCGTCCTGTGAGAGTGCAATTATTGTAATTTTTTAAATCCATTATTCATCGAGAAATCGACATATATATTATAACAATATTTATATAAATTAATATTTGATTAGTACATTTGTATATGATGTTTGAATTAATTTGTTATATTATCATATTTCACATCTCTTCATTATAATATTTAATCATCCAAATGAAATCTAGAGCTTTGTGACTTGTGACCTCGGCTAGGGTTTTGATATGAAAACCCTGATACTTATGCAACAGACCTAAGATTGTGGTGATCCCCTCTCCTGGACCTACCTCATCCTGGTATTCTAAGAGATGTATGAGTGAAACTGTCGGGGGGGAGAGATCCCCTCCTATCGAAAAATTATGGCTGGTGAATCAAGCATTCAAGGAGCAGTGTTAACAGGTAATTATGGAGGCAATGTTAAAGGCCCTCCAGTCCTTAGCGCCTAGTGGAAAGCACGTTTTTGTGGGCAGTGTCTTCCACGGGCTGCCAAAAAGCCATGATTTGTCATACCCAGCAACAAGCTAGAGACATACAAGAAATACATGAAATACCATGCATTAATATGCAAATTTATCGAGGTTTGGCCAACAGAGAGGGATTTGGTCAAATGGATCCAACAAAAATGGCATCTGAAAGGTCATATTGAGCTGAAGCTGGGGGCTAGAGGATTCTTTACAAAAAAATTCACTAATATGAAGGATAAGGAAAGGGTTTTCAAAAATGGACCATATTTTTTCAACAATGGAGGTCTCTTTATGAGGCATTAGGAAGAATGTTATAATCCTAACTAGGGGAAATTCTTAGCAGCACTAGTCTGGGTAAGATTATTTGTCTTACCGATCGACTTCTAGGATCCAAATATCTTTGAGGGCATTGGAAACTCCATTGGAAGCTTTGTCAGGGTCACAAATTCCACACAGAGGGTGTGGTACACCTCTTATGCTTGGATCTGTGTCTATATGAATATAACACAGCCTCTCCCCAAATTCATTGAGCTCGAATACCATGATGAGGTTTGGAAACAACCCCTGGACTACGAGCATATTCCTTTTAGATGTCGTAGATGCCATGAGTATGGGTACCTATTTTGTGAATTCCCTCTAAATCAGTTTGAACCTCAAGAAATGCCCAACGCAAATAGCCAGGCCAAAGCTAAAGAGGATGCAAAGGGTTTCTAAGAAGTTCAAAGGAAGAGATAGACCCACAGGAATCAACAAACTCAAAACCAACCACCAAACAACAAAGGCTTGAGGAATAACAACCAATATGATATCCTTCAGGAGGAGGAAGAGGGTACAAAGGTCATGAATGCAAATTCGGGCCTAGAGAACCAACCAACCCCACAGAAGGTCGAGAGTAATACAAAGAGAAAGGCAGAAGAGGAATCCTAAGACAAAGAGGTCACCAAACAACCAGTTGATCAGGTCAATATGGAGATCGACAACCAGAAGGAGGAACTAAGAACATAAGAACAAGTAATGAGAATATTGTTAAACGAGTAGCAGGATCTAGATGAGGAATTCAACCTGGAGGACCAGAAATGGCTCTACAAAGACAACTTCCAACAATACAAGGCCAAGAAGGGAATGATGGCTACAAACCAACCAGATCATTTGGGATCTCAAGCCAAGATTTGGAACATGGAACTCAAGGGAAAGGAGGGAAAAATCGAGGAGGGAAGAACCTGAATGAATCCATACAGATGGTAGGAGAAATGCTGGTCAAATTTGGAAGGGTGGTACCATTGCAACGTTATTCCACCAACTCAACAAATCCCCGAAATGATAATTACATCCTGGAATGTAAGAGGCCTCAACAACAGAGGAAAACAGAGATATATGAAGGACAAGCTCAAAAGGGAAAAGCCCAATATTATGGTGATTTAGGAAACCAAGATTGCAGAAACAAAGTTAAAGGAAATTCTGAAAAGTTATAAACCTCATTATGAGGTAGTAACTCAAGATGCTAGAGGTAGTGCACGAGGCCTAGCTATCCTATGGAACCCTGCTGAAATAGTATTTGAGGATTGGGTTAGCCTCCCAAGAATCCTCACAAGAAAATTTCACCATATTGTCTCAAGACACCGGGTCCTATTGACAAGAGTTTATACGCCTCACATTCCAGGAGAAAAAGGGTTTTTCCTCTAGAACCTCACAAAACTGCAACGAGTGTATCTCGACAACCTATTGATAGTAGGGGTTGACTTCAACATGATATCATCGATGGCAACGAATAAAGGAGGAATCCGTCAAATAGAGGAAGACATGGAAGCATTTGGGGACCTCATTGTGGATCTACGCCTTGTGGATCTGCCAGTGAATAATGGCATCTACATCTAGAACAATAGAAGGGAAGGATCTCACCAAATTGCCTCATGATTGGACTGGTTCTTGAATTCAGAGAAAGTGATCACCAACGATATCTTATTTGAGGCATCGATCCTCCCTTGCATGAGATCAGATCACAATCTGCCTGGAGATTGATTTAAAAATAGGCCCTAAGAATCACCCCTTTAGATTTGAAGCCTTTTGGTTGATGAATCCCAACCTCATGAAGAAAATAGAAGGTTTGTGGAATAACAATGAAGAGCACGGAAGGAATCACATGCTCACCTTTTCACTGAAGTTAAAGGAGCTCAAGAAAAATATCAAGAAATGGAAACAGGAGGAGTTCAAACAAATCATGAAAGACCAACCCTAGTTAACCAATAAAATGCAGGAACTCCAAGAACAGATCATCCAACTAGGCAGAACCGATAATCTTGTGGTAGAGTAAGGAAGACTAATCAATCAACTAGAAGAGAAAAGAAAGTAGGAAGAGATATTATGGAAGTAGAAATCAAGGGTAATGTGGTTGCGCGAAGGAGAATGAAACACACAGTTCTTCCACAAAGCCATGATCCAACACCGACAACACAACCAGATCTACTCATTAAAGGATGAAGCAAGGAATTGAAAGGTTCAACATGAGGAAATGGAGGAGTTGGTCATGAACCATTTCAAATCCGTCTTCTGTGAACCGCCCCAAGACTGAAAAGAGGCCATTCAAAGGATTACGACAAACATTCCTCATCTTATCTCAAGGGACCAAAACCTTGCTCTCATGAGTGAAGTAACATTGGAAGAAGTTGAGGAAGTTGTTAAAAAAATGGCGATAAACAAGGCCCTAGGACCAGATGACTTTACGGTGGAATTTTTCCAAGCAACATGGAGATTTATAGCAAAAAACATCCTGGAGGTGGTTGAAGAATCACGTTGCAACCAAAAGGTATGTCTAATCCTAAATACTACTTTCATTGTTTTAAGTCCTAAATCCTCTAAATTTGAAGATCCCCAAGGTTTCAACCCCATTTCACTTTTTAATGTCATCTACAAGATCATTGCTACAGTTATAGTCAAACGCCTCAAGCTGCTGCTCCCTAACCTTATACCCCAAAATAAACATGTTTTGTGGAAGGGTGATAGATCCTAGATGGATTTGTCACCTCTCAGGAGATCATGCACTCCCTAAAGCATTGTAAACTCCTTGGCATGATGGTAAAACTAGACCTCTCCAAAGCCTATGACTGCTTAAACTAGAATTATCTCAACAATATTCTTAATTCCTCCAGGTTTGATCAGAGATGGATTAATTAGGTCTAGGCTATGGTGTCCTCCCCTGTGTATTCCATTCTCCTCAATGGATCGCCCACTCGAACCTTTAATCCCTCACGTGGCCTACGCCAAGGAAATCCCATCTCTCCATTCCTCTTCATCATTGCATCGAAAGGTTTAGCTCGTTATCTCAAGTTAGAAGCCAAGGCCTCTTAGCTCAGGGGAATGAGACTATGGGGCAATGACTTCCCTGTCACTCACCAGTAATTCGTGGATGATATCATGATTTTCTGCCATGTATCTCTACGAGAAGCCTGCTGAATAAAATAAATCCTTTTAACATTAATGGATGCTTTAGGGAATATGATAAATAATGAAAAATTTTGCATCTTCTTATTCAATATCCCGGGGACCATCCAAACTTATCTTTCTTGGGTTCTAGGTTTTGGCATTGGTTCTCTCGCCTCCAAATATCTTGGAATTCCTCTATCACTGAATTCCTTAAAAACCTCTTGTTGGCAATCTCTACTCCAAAAAATCAGTGGGAAACTCAGTAGCTTGGCCTTCAGATTCTTAAATCTGGCTCGTTGCATGGTCCTCCTCAAAGTTGTTCTCCAATCTATTCCAATTGACCAAATCTCAAGGATGGCAACCCTAAAGATCTCCTACGCAAAGATGGTGGACACTTTTAAAAAGTTCTTATGGTGAGGAGTCCAAAAATTTAAAAAGTGGGCATTGGTATCATGGCCCAACCTAACTAAGTCTAATATGGAAGGAGGTCTCGGCCTCTACGATCCCTATACTCTGAATAAAATTATAGGAGCCAAACTATGGTGTCACAAGATAAGAGGCAGACCTAAGATTTGGAAAAAAATATGGCACAAAAAATATAACATTCCAACTTGAACTGAATATATCGTCAAATATCATGACCCCCCGAAGGTTCTGCAATTTGGAATATGGTAGCCCAAAATAGAGACCTCATACAACAACATGTCTTCTAGGAGACCAAAAATGGGAAAACAACTTTGTTCTGGCAAGATTCATGGTAGCATCTAGACAAACTAATTGGGAGATAGGACCTAAGTGACCTTTTTTTGTACACAACTAGCAGGAACTTCCATATGTGGATCAATATTGGAAAGAAGGCTCGTCGAGGGAAGGATGGAGTAAGTGAAAGGAATGCATGGACTGGCCTCAGGCCCCTGATTCAGATCAATGGAACCAACATGACAATGAATTAGAATCTAGGAATCTCTTTCTCCTAAATGGACCAGGCATCTTAAGATGGAGCTATACCATAAAGGGCACTTTTACCATTAAGGAGGCTTATGACCTCAGGGCAGGATGAGAGCAGGGGCACCACAATCTCATTTGGAAAAAGATATGGAAAGGAGATTGGTGGCTGAAGGTGGCATATTTCTTTTGGCTTGTTTGCAGGGGTAGAATACTTACCTGGGATCAACTACAAAGAAGGGGTATCTATGGGCCTTCATATTGTAGCCTCTATAAGCACCAAATGAGGAACTGGAACACATGCTAAATTCTTGCCCCTTTGCAGAGAAAAAATGGCGACAGGTGGATGATATTTTTGGAAGAATGGATCGAGACAAGTAAAGCATTTGAGAAACTATCCTCCTATGGCGAACTGGACTCTTCTCTAGCCCAGTCCTCAACAGAGCTTCGGGGATCACCTTAGGGTTTACACTATGGGCTATATGGAAAGAACAAAACTGAAAAATATTTAAGAATCAACCTTTTCCTCAGGAAGTTGTTTGGGAAGGGATCATGCAGAACATCCGGGAAATAATCTTGGTGGAGAAATGGCATCCTGACGAATGGCAAGTAGCTCCCCATGAGGCTAGAATTATTCATCATTTGAACTTATCACTATAGATGATTTCCCCAACCTCCTGGAAGCTTATCACAATGGGAGTGGAATCTCTCAATCATTTCACCATTCCCCACCTAACCAAAACAATAAATGGGTGCAACCCATCTTCCTCCTCTCCATGGAGGCACAACATGAAAAAAATACCCAAGGAAGCCCATCATATATCCTTATGTGCAATAGGACTATGAATTTGGCTATGAGAGATAAGAATTATGAGATTCCTGAGAGTGATTCTTCATCTGGGGACTCTTTCATATCCACTACTACCGTTGAACCTCTCCAAATAGGTAATATTTTGGAGACAATGATTCACACACCTAAGTGTGTCCTTTATCAATTAATGCACAATCCTAATGCTAGGTTTCCCAACATTATAGTATCATTAGGGATTTATCCCAAAAATTATGTGCCATGTCTAGTTTGGAGGTTTTGCAAGGTTTCCCTATGAAACATATGGCCTTGTTTTCTACTGTTGGAGGGCTTGATCCCTCAAAGTATAACCTTATTATGTTGTACATCAATGTAAGTAGGTATTGGTTATTTCATCAAGTCACGTTTCAAATATCAATTTGTTTCCTTAATATGGATATTTACCATGCTCTTGTGGATGAAGGCCCCTCCACTTATATCATGTCATTTTCATGTTTGAAATCTATCAGTTCTCCAACACTCATGTAGTTAACCACAACACTCCAAGTCTTTGACATCCATAAATTTTTACATAAAGGAGTTCTTCATGCTTTTTCCATTGAGATTGGGGGGGAAACCATCGTATTTGATGCCATGGTCGAATATAATATTCTCCTTGGACATAGCTGGTTTTATGCTATTATTGTTGTTGTGTCATTAGTATTTCACATTCTTTGCTTTCTACATGGAGTAAAGATAGTTACAATTGATCAACTTGCTTACTGCGTGATGACTATGACAACCACTACGGGCACTAGACTGTCATTTGTTGGTAACAAGCCTTCATGATATGAAAATTTCAATGTGGGTCTCTTCAAGAACTCATCTTTAATGGGAATTTTTCCAAATCCACCACCATATATTTCTTCTATCACTATTTCTCCTATGCATATGATCTCTTCATTCCTGGTGGATCACATCAGTCTGATAACTCTTGGTTGGTTCCATATGCTTTAGATTTAGACTCATATTGTGAGAACATGCTACTTCTAGTGGAAGATATTTCCTGTTATATGGTCTTGTCAACACCTCTTCATGCTACTTAAAAACTCCTTCCCAATATGGAATGTGATCAAGATGCTTCTCCCACATGCATCATCACTCCTATTTCACATGACTCCCTTTTGATCAATTTCCCTTCACAATAGATCATCTTGGAGGCCATGGATTCAATTGTTAATCCAAGGGAGGATATGTTTTATGATGCCTCTATTATCCCCAATATATAGGTTTTATATTTTCGAAAACAAATTATTGAATTGGGCCAAGGGGTGTTTCCTAGGCCATCTAATAAAGTGCCACCCTTGGACTAAATCAAGCTTAAGATTTCAAGTACTGAAATTTCCACTAAATTATCCAATATACCCCCAACTTGCAATTGATGATTGTCTTGTGCCTCCATTATTTATTTATAGATATCATCAAAGAGTTGTAATATATCATGAGTCCACCGAATCTTTATGTCCTTAGCTAGTTCCTAATAATGATATGGTTTTAGTATTTTAATGGAATAATAAACCTTTAGAAATGGTGTAATTCAACTTTATGTGGCATGGCTCTAGCATGGCTTTCCATATGATGTTGACAATGGCCCGTGAGTTCATACACATCCATAAGAGTCCTTTCCCTATGCGCAATATTGGGCACTACATAACCCAACATGTTATACTACATTGCACCGTGTACATATGTATTTTAGTTTTGGTTTTGTGTATGATGTGAGTGCTTTTTATCTTTGCATGTGGGTTGTTTTGGTTTGATGCTTGTCACAGTTCATGATTAATTTTCCTTTTTCAGCCACATACTATTGCCCTGTCAGAGCAAATCCCATGAGGGGACCATTTGGTTACATACGTTACTACTCTAGGTATGTTAGTATTTGTCACAATATTTATACAAGCATGCATGTTTACAAAACATCGATTTTAGATCACGTCATTTGAAATCATAATAAAAATCAAGCTCAACATAGATAGTAAATCATATGCAAAAAACCAAAAGAAATATAAAACTCAAAAATATAAAACATGATCCTATTTTTACCTGATCCATGTTTTAAATTTTTTTATTATGTGAATTAGGCATGGGTTTAGTCATTATGGATGATTCTTATAGGATAGAGCGTTGTTTTTATTACGACATCCGATGGATATTAGGTGTCTATTTTTACGTCAACACGTAGGAATAGGTATTTTCACCTTTTCCAATGCATTATGACCATCTAAGCCATATACATTACGCCTTAGGTCTGATCCCACTCGGTTGTGAAATTAACCTCTCTTTATTTGCATGGTGCAACTTACGTGATAGAGCCTTCCTCTTCATGGATACCTAGCTTAGCACCTGTTTTCTATTTTGGTGTCCATGTTGTACTTTTTGGGAAGTCCAAAATTCCTTCTTTAGATCTACCTTGACTTTGAAATTGAGTTTTGTGTTTTCTCATTTTTATAATATTATAGCCATACTCTCAGGAGGATTCCAAAACACTTTTTATTACCTTGCGATTAGTCTAACATATTTCCTTGCTCACTTATGCATCCTGATCTACTTTTGTTTCCCCTTCACTTACTATGATTCCATGCACATTGCCATTGGAATCACTATTAACTTTTGCTTAGTGTTTCCTACCCTTAATAGTGAGATCATTGTGGAAAATGTACTTCATTTTAAATCGTCTTGCATCATCTTGCTTAGGGCAGTCCCATCAACTCAGAGCAAGTTTCTACCTTTTATGTCATTTGTTTCTCTATGACAAGGTTCCTTTTCATTCTTTGCATGCTTGTTAAACATTGAAGGATGATGAGCTTATTATTCTATCTTTCTCTACCTCATTAATTAATTAGAATAATAAAAAACATCCTTTTACCTATTTTTTGGGCTCATTAAAACGAGAAAGACACCTTGTATCAAGAATACTACTACCTCTTCTTCGACCTAATTAAATCATGAAGTAGAGACACTTGATTAAAATAATATCTTTGGCTAGTGAGAACTAAATGAAACAAACACTGTCAAGATTACTTATCTTCTCTTTTGTGCTCAGTAAAAATGGAAGCATTAGTTGTGTCACCCTTGAACATGGCACCTATTTGCATAAGTATCTCATATATGGGTTTTAGCTTACCTAGGAGCCATACCTTACATATAATTCCTTTTACTCCTTCGTCTCATTACCCTTCTAGTGTGTTTTTAGCGTGCTTTAATACATCCTACATTCTTGCATGATATCTCATTATGTTCATTAGTCAATGTTTCCAACTCACTTTTCTTGCGTGCCTCTATATGCTCAAGGGATGGTGCATGCCTCTGCATTCCTTGTTGACCTTTTGTGTTGGCCATCCTTGTGTTATCTATACTAAGTGATTTCATCTATTCAAATCATATCTTAGTTTTTTTGTGTTGATTTCTCAGGGATACATTGAGGGCCTCCAACTCATATCCTATTACTAATACCAACTCATCATCTAGGAGTGAGATCTAGAAATCAATGATACCTTCGAGCTTGTAGTCCTCAGTGTTAGTATTCCTTGCAATCGATAGTGAGTTTTACTTATTGATACTTGATTGGTCAAGTCCATGATTGTTTGACATCATCTCATCTATTAATAATCAATGGATTATTCTAGTATCTTAGGGTCCATTTTCATTGGTGGTGGGTTCCCTCGCATCTATTAATGATATATCCTAATGACTAGTGAGCATGGTCAATGTCAACTCATTTATTCACATGATCTATACTCGTACCATCATGTTTGCGATGAATACATTGGGCATAAGGGCAGATCACTCTTATACAACATCACTTCTAATATTTAATGGAGTTTGTACTATATTATGTACTTCGAGGAAATCATAGGGACACAACTTCTTCTATGTGTCCACGGCCCTATTGATGTATGTTGTGACATAGATCCAAATTGCATTTGTTGTTGTGTATGTTATCTTTATTTATTGAATGGATCCACTATGTATTTCTTTGTAAACATGGTCTAGTATTTGAAGGCATGGATATGGGCTATATATTTTCAACATACATGTTAAGTTCTTTTTTATACTAATCATGGGTATGCTTAACTCAAGGATGATTTATCTATGATTTAGACATGGATATCAGGTTTGATCCGATATGTTTCCTTAATTCATGACTCCTTCCTTGCATTTTCATCCCTAGTTGTAATTTATTTCAACCATAAATTTATCTTTTGACCTCATGTGTTAGGGGTCATCTCCTATAACCTTATTTTCCACTTTTGTTGAGAGAGACCTTATCTTAGCTCACATAAATTGTAAACTAAAGTGCATCCCCTTTCACCCTTGGTTTTTCTCATAGAGATTCCTCATCGCCCTTGGTTCTTGATCAACATGGGTATCATCGCTCCATCTCAGTGTACATCCTACTATGACATTTTCAGACTACGTATGATGTCTTTGTCTCTAAAGTGATGATGGCCCAAGGTTAGAAAATTTAGATTTTTCAACATGACTAGCTAGAGTGAGGGTGTCATGCCTCAACTTAGGGTAAACTATTAGAGAAGTTTCCTAACTCCTCTCAACCTTAGCTAACTAGATACATCCTCCAAAATCTACGAGGAACTTATATAACTAAACCCTCTCAAGGGTGGAAAAAAAAGGATAGATTGTATATTGTACTATCATGCTGAAGAATGGTCACCAATAGGCCTTTCCCTACTACATGGGTGAGTCCAATCTATGTTTATGGCTCAAGGAAGGGTTAGAATCAAGGAATCATAGAGGAATATTTTACTTCTAAGTTTTTTTTACTTACTTTAATATAAATTTATATGTATTTTCAGATTGTTTGCCCCTTTTACAAATGTGTTGATAATGGGTTGTATTATTAACTCGAAACGTTGACATTAAAAATAAATACTATAGATAACAATATGGATGTTCTTTCTTCAAATTTCAACCATGGAAACATACAATAAGTGACTCTTATATGTCATTGTATATGAGACCATGATATGAATTTATATGTCATGATCTATTTCTTTTAGGCATACTTGTTGTCCTTCTATTAGGGGCAAACAATAACCATTGTTTGTCTATGATTGTGTGTAGGTGACAAGTTCCAAGTGCTAAAGTGAGATCTTTGGATGAAGAGTAAGGGTTTTGGCCACTTAATTGAGTCCATTGTCTACAATGACATGTGAGGATAAATAGGTTCATATTCCATTCCATTATTTCTATTTATATATGGAAGTTTTTTTATAAAAATCTAGTAAAGACTTGTTTATATTTATATTTACAGTCTAGTAGATCGTGAGGTGAAATCTATAAGGAAACAATCCCCTTCCTCTAGAGTAAAAAATGTGCAAAACTTTGCAAATTTTTATTGGTATATTGGCCATGGGAAGGCCTTAATGGGAAAAAAATGGTAAAGTTCCCATAAATGAGCCTAGCAATGGAGTTAACAAGGCATCCTACCATCCCCTCAAGGTCTTCAATGTCAAGAAAAGCACTTCAAATTGTGAGTTGTGAATACATAGTGTATATATTTATTGATTGATTATAAGTCTCATGAAGAATTTTTATATTAATGATCAATTTGTATACATATTTAGAGTTCTTATATTGATTTTGTGGGAATCTAGGCGCCATTCAAAAAAGAAAGATATAAATATGTTGTGTAACACATTAGGCACATCGATGAATAATTGACTCAATAATGGTTGAATACTTTTTATGTATTATTGTTACAAAAGTAAAAATTAATGAAGTTTGCACCTCCCATAGTATTGTAAAAGGATAGTTGTTTGCATGAAGGGAAATTATGATAGGTACGACCCCTTTGCTACAATTATGCTCAAGAAATGGAGCTGGTGTAGAATGTTATCGATTTCGATAGACAAGATTCTTGCCTATTTATTTTCCCTACTGGTTTAGTTTTTCTTTTAAAGTTTCTATTGTTATGTCACTATATAGCAGTGAAGTCTATAATCCATGGTTTTGTATTAATTATGTAAATATAAAAAAATCCATAGAGTTTCCATAGTTCACCTTAGTTTTTAATTTTTCCAAGAAGATGATGTAAGCATAGCCGCCATATCAGGGCTATAGACCTTGATGGAGTGACGAGCTCTGTGATAGACGAAGATAAAAAGTACACAAAAAATAATTAGTATTTGTTTTATTATTTTTTGTACAAGGTGAACTCCCACTGGCATCGTAATAGAGTAGTTCAAAGTTAAAGTGGAGTGATGCAGCTAATCTATAAAGACTCACCAACACTCTAGGTGCTGCTACAATAGCTAGCATTGTTTCAGGGGAGATAAAGAAAGGGTTTTAGTTAGAGATAGCATTGTTTGAAGGGAGATAAAGAAAGGGTTTAGTTAGAGATAACAATCGTTTATTGTAATTGTGTTATTGGCTTGTCTTTCCTTGTTGTTCGAGCAAGCTATGGATAAATTTCGATATTTTGGGAGTGAATTGACATTCTTTAGCTTGGAACTTTTATCATTTGGCGACAATGTGGCAACAGAACTCTATATCACTCTTTCTACGCTTTTTCTTAGTGTCACTTCTTATTATTATGCAAGGGAGCTTGGTCTTGACATCTGACCATAGGAAGAGGAGTAGTAGGTTATCATCAGATCGTGTGCAGGGTATGGACGAATCTAAATGGTTAGTTCTTCATCTTCCTGAAGCTTATTTTTAGTGAAATTAGCTACTTGCTTAATGTTTCAACTTTAGAAGAGATTTATGCTAAAAGCATTATTTGTGGTCCTTACTGGTTGGACTGGTTGAATTTTAATCACCATCTTCGCAATAGTAAAAAATCTCCAAAAAATAATTTTTTTCCTCTACATGAAGTGTGTATGAACTGAGCTTGTGATAGAGAAAATGAACTCGATAATGAAGTTTAAAAAAAAAATGACTGCATTTGTAATGAAATAATTTAAAACAAGATCAAAGAGACTGAGTAGAGTTATAGGTAGGAGAAAAAAAATCTTTGCAGTTCCACTTTCCATTGGATGAACAACTAAACTTATGGACAAAATAATTTCAATAGTATATTTTAGGAAATTTTGAATGACCAAAAAAACATGGAGACAAATTTACATACATAACTTTCAGTGTGTCAAGAACGATACATCTTTCCATGCTAGAAAGTTAGTCTATTAGCTCTAGTTAGGACACTCAGAGTTAATATAGGTATATGTTTTCACTTTTATTACTACATGTTTATTGCTTGGAAATAATGAGTGGACGGTGTAATTATATTGGTTGGAAAACACAGTATGAGAATATAAATAAAACGAGAACAATCTAGGACATGAAAAGTAGCAAGCCAACCTATTTTTTTGGCCACCGTCCTCAAAAGCATGGCACAAATAAAAATTGGGTCACTCAGCAGGTAATTGAAACAATTTAATAGTTTCCCATATTTTGATGTACAACAACACTTTACCTACAACTCAATTGCCTCAATCCTTTACTATTTTGCTAGTATGTGTAATTTTAGTTAAGATTTTACTACAATTGCAAAGCACCTGTCCTTTTATAACAAAGTTAATGCTCACTTATCTTGTCCTTTTATAACAAAGTTAATGCTCACTTATCTTATCCCCTGGTACTGAGAGAGATTACAATATTTTCTAGTAGTTGACAAAATGGATTATAGTAGGTGCTCTAACATTAAAATCCCAATGGTATCTCTTTTCTAGAAGGAGATCTATATGATAGTAGACTTGGTTATGGGTAGGGAAAATTTTAAGGATGGAAATTTATCTTAAATTTAGAAACCTCAACAAATCTTATTATTCCCTAATATTCAAACTATAAAATTGTTGACAAAAAAAAAAATTAAATAATTCCGATGATTTTGGTGGTGGTGGTGGTTGTTAACGTCCACTGAGACCAAATAATGATCTATCGGACCTAAAAAGACAAATTATTTATTTTGATTTAAGATGTTATTCCGATATATTTGTATTGGTATCTATAAAATTTTGGCTAATTTTAAGATAAAATAATTTTATATTATAAAATTTGGTGGAATCATTTTTAGAAAAAATGGAAATTGACGAATTTTTTATAGCAAAAACCATGAAAAATTAACCCCCCTAAAAATATTATCCCCTAAAATTTTCCTTGATTACCTTCTACTGCAAAATGGTTAAGTAACTTAATTTTTTTTTTTTAAGAAATAAAGAAATTTCTCTGCATGAACTGAGCATGTCACAGATAAGGTTATCTTCTACTGCAAAAGGGTTGAGGAACTGAAGCATTTTCTGAAATAAAGCAATTTCTCTGCATGAGCTGAGCATGTGACCCGTAAAATTAACTCGAGAATGGAGTCTTTTTTAAAATTTAAATGACCGCATTTCCATAAAGTTTCAACTTTACCCGAGATTTAATCTCACCGCATTATTCACGGTCCTTATTGGTTAAACTGGCTGAGTTTTAAGCTCAATCCTCACAATAGTTAAAAAATCCCAAATATAGCGTTTTCCTACGATGAACTGTAATGAACTCAAGAATGGAGTCATTTTTATAATTTAAATGACAGAAATTTAAAGGAATTTTAAAACAAGAAATATATATATATATATATATATGTGTGAGAAGTTTTTTATAATTTATTTTTGTTTTTTATTTAGAATGGAGGTGTTGAATGGATGTTTTTAATTTTATATGTTTTAATTATATTCGTTATATAAATGTGTTAATTTAAAAATTTATAAACATGAAGGTGTTGATCAGATGTTTTTAATTCTATATATTTTAATTATATTTGTTATATAAACGTGTTAATTTAAAAATATGTATTTAAACATATTCATAGACATTAACTTGTGTTAATTTTCAATTAGATATGGATAAAGTTACATAGGAGCTTTGACTTCTTTAGGATTTGTCGTGGGCTCTCTCTTGGTTTCAAAAATGGTTTTCATTATCTGTGGATCAAACCCTTCTTCTTCTTATTCCCTAGTGCCAAGTGTGGTGGCTATTGACTAAGTCTGGTGGCTATTGACTTCAATGAGCTTGTAAAAACTTGTATTAAGTTTTCAAATTAGTATGGGAGTGAATGACAACATGGACTCACATTGCGACACAATCATGATAATAAAAGGTTTTAGTTATGAACGGAGAATAATCGATGTGCCTCTTTTGTGTGTGTCTAGATATTAAGTTTGCAATTATAAGATTTATCACTTTTAAACTTACCTTTATATTAAATATATTATCTTACTTTTTATTATTTAAATTTAACAAATTACCTTTAATAATTCCATAAGGATGATTATTTTATGCTTTACATAAATTTCAAAAAGAAAGTTAACTCTCAAAAGATTAAGTGTGTTAGTCATTTCCTTCATATTATATTAAATACTACACTGATAAATAATGGTCGAAGACTATGCCTTTCGCTATAATGTAAAACACACATGTAAATTGTAATTTTCTTATATATATTTATGTGTTGAACATGTATATATTCTAATAATTATTTAATTTTAAAAAATTTAAACAAAAAAGTTGAAGATATAGTAAATTTTTAAAAATCAATTAAAAATGAGTAGAAAATTCAATCTTATATATATTTTGGTAATCTCCAAATGATTTATTATTCATTCTTATTTTGAATAAAAAACATTTGAAAATGTGATAAAATTTTAAAAATCAATTAGAAACAATGACTTTTTAATGTAATTATGTAATTGTCCAAAACTTATTTTTTTAATCTAAAACAAAGATTAATAAGTTTATAATTTGAATATTATATTATGAATATAGACTTAGGAAGTTTTTTAGCTAATTAAACTAAATGAATTGTAAGATGAAAAAATCACAATAATATTTTGAAATAAAAAAATAGCTAAATGAAATAATATATATTATCTATTTTTACACATAAAAACACAAATCCTTATGATCTCATGTAATGGAGGAAATCTTAAAATTTTCCTATGGATTGAATCTTAAAATTTCATATGGATATGTTGTCTTGTTTCCTTGTGAATAGATTATCATTACTTTAAATCAATATATCACATATGCATTTGAGAGTTTAAGAAATACTATAAAATATTGTTTTAAATTGTATGTTCTTTATTTCGATGTTTAATGATTATTTATATTTTTGAAATTATAATTATATAAAAATGCAATTTTTCAAAATGTAAATTCTATTAATATGATTGAAATAATTCAAATATATGATTATGATATAAATCTTTATTAGGATTTTAAAAAAAAATCATTATTTTTCTTTATAACAAATATATATAATTTTCTAAATGAGATAATCCCTAAATAGGAATACAAATAGAAATACGAATGCAACTTATATTTTGTATGCCACCATATATTATATATGGCAAAAAAAAATATGGAATACCCTTCATGAAACGTTATAGAATGTCTAAAATGAGGCAAAAATAATATGTACATACGGTTTCCTCTTGGTATAACTAGAAAATCAATATTTCTTCACAATAGTTCTAAATCTTTTATTGGTAAAATAAGTGGTAAATTATATATTGGCCAACCTTAATCATTTCAATATTTCAATTATTATTTTAATTGTGTATTACAAACTTAACACAAATACACTAAATAACCTAAATCTAATACAACAATTATTATTTCAAACCAAAGTATCAATTTTCCAATTCAACAATTCTAATTTAATAATTTTATTAACTTTTTTTTACAGTATTTTAAGCACAATTAAAAATTCTAAATTACAACACATGTTAAATGTAAAACATCATAGACTAGATAATTGGTCCCTTTATTTCAAACTTGTTCGAACAAATATATTTGGTGGATCGACCAGGGTTCGGTCCCTGCGGGAGTCGTCAGGTTTTACGTTGCGATTCCTTGGCCATATAAATCGAAATAGTTACTCGCTAACCGTTTGTGTTAAAAATACCCACCGCAAATCCATAAATAGAAAAGTTTTCATCATAGATTTACAATGTAATTTAGTTCTCTCACAGCTAGGATATTACTGAAGTCATTAATAACTAAAAAAAATTATAACGTATTTGAAGATTAAAATTGGAACTCTAGAAAAAGTTTTATTTGAAATAGGTGACATATAATGACTAAAATAATTATAACGTATTTAAAAATTAAAATTGGAACTCTAGAAAAGGTTTTATTTGAAAGAGGAGGCATATCTGTTTTTAAGGCAGGTTAATAAAATATTTTTAAATTAAAAAGTATATATTTGTTGGTGAGTTTTTTTGGCTGCTAGGACCATTTTGAATAATTGGTTTTGTTAAAGGCACAATAATTTTTAAAATTCTATATATCAAGTTTTGTTATTTAGAAAACAGTTTTTCGGATTAATCACATTATAAAGATTGGGTTCTCTTATCAAGTTCTGTTATTTAGAAAACAATGTTTCGGATTAATCACATCATAAGGTGCTGGAATAGCTTAGTTAGTTAGAGCATGTGGTTGTTAACCACAAGGTCGGAGGTTCAAGCCCTCCTTCTAGTACAATTATTATTGATCCAATCCTTATGATGTGATTAATCCGAAAGACTGTTTTCTAAACTATGGATCACAAAAGTCTTAGATCTAAGTTCCGTTCTTGTTCTTGTAAGTTCTTAGTCTCTAGTGTCACAGGATTCATGGTTGGATCTAAAGAAAATACGAGTTGAATTCAAAACATAAGTTCTTAGTCTCTAGTGTCACAGGATTCATGGTTAGATCTAAAGCAAATACGAGTTGACTTCAAAACATGCTTATGATGATTTGGTCGAAATTAAATTGTGGTTGGATCTAAAGAAAATACGAGTTGAATTCAAAACATAAGTTCTTAGTCTCTAGTGTCACACGGTTCATGGTTGGATCTAAAGAAAATACGAGTTGAATTCAAAACATGCTTACAATGATTTGGTTGAAATTAAATTGTGCATGGTTGGATCTAAAGAAAATACAAGTTGAATTCAAAACATGCTTACAATGATTTGGTCGAAATTAAATTGTGTGTTCCCTCACTCCGTGAGCTCTAAATTATGGATCACAAAAGTCTTAGATCTGAGTTCTAACATGCTTACGATGATTTGGTCGAAATTAAATTGTGCGTTCCCTCACTCCGTGACTGTTGAACTCTAAACTATGGATCACAAAAGTCTTAGATCTATATTCTATTCTGGGTCCTGTAAGTTCTTAGATCTAAGTTCTATTTTGGCTCTTGTAAATTCTTAGTCTCTAGTATTAGTTTCTAGTGTCACAGTTCATGGTTGGATATAAAGAAAATACTAGTTGATTTGGTCGAAATTAAATTGTGCGTTCCCTCACTCCGTCGTTGTTGAGCTCCTGAAGGCCAACTCAGGTTCTTAACCTCAGTTTGCTTCTCCATTGACTTCACCTCCCCTTCCTAGGAAATGCCTTCAGGTAAGTCCTTTCAAGGCTTTTGCATGGCAAGAGTAAGTGCCACTTCCACCTTCGCTACGGTCTAGGGAAGAGTTATAATGGTTATTATCGAAGAGTTTTATAATGTTTACTATCAATGATAATAATAAATTAATTGCCCACCGAATACGATGTGATGGTGAACGAAGAGTTATAATGATTATTATCGAAGAGTTTTATAATGGTTACTATCAATGATAATAATAAATTAATTGCTTTAGGCGTTATAAATGTTTGTCCTTTTCCTTCGATCCTTCGTATCATTCTATGGTATTCCTCAACATTTTTAAAATATAATTTGAATAATCCAGGAATCCAAGAAGAAAAGGGTACCTCGTACGTGTATAGACTTATATCACTTGCACTAGAATCCATTTGGACTTTATTGCGATTACGTACACAAATCTTTTATTACCTCGTCAATGATTCCATTAAAGATTCAATTAAAAAGACATATATTCATGCTGCCTTTTTATAATGAAAAAATTAAAAAAGGGTACCTCGTACGTGTATAGACTTATATCACTTGCACTAGAATCCATTTGGACTTTATTGCGATTACGTACACAAATCTTTTATTACCTCGTCAATTAAAAAGACATATATTAAAAATAAATATATTCATGCTGCCTTTTTATAATGAAAAAATAAAAAATAATGATGATGATGATGATGATGATGATGGTTAACGTCCATTGAGACCAAATTGGTCTATCGGACCTATAATTTTCTTTTTTAGTTTCTAATTGTCTAGCTCCTCGTCTTTCTTGGCGAGATTGGTGTTGTAGCTCTTTTTTTGTTCTCTACGGTCCTCCAATTTTCTTTATCTTGCATTTCCTTCATCTCTTCTAATTCTTGGGACATTGGTGTCGTAGCTTTGCTATCTAATGTGTTCGTCCTTTTGAAGATAGTTGGAGAAGAAGTTTGGTCTAGGAGATCTACTTTGCTGTTAAATGAAGATTTATTTTGTGTAGTATTCGAACCCTCATAACTGCTTGAGGGGTTGTCGAGTTTACTCTTTTGTTGTTGGGCGGGGCTTTCCCCCTGCTTGTCTTGAGAGTTGTTTCTTTCTTGCCCAATTTCTTGTGATTCAGAGTTTTCTTGAGAGTATTCTTCTTTGATGACAGTGTAGTGTTCCTTTTGTGCTCCTTCCCACCATGTAGATCTGTGGTGATTTTTTCTAGCAGAATTTTTCTCGGAGGCTTTTGGGCAATTTTTGGCTAGGTGGTCCGTCTCAAAGCAAGATTGACATCTGAAGAGGACACTTTCATAATCGAGTTTCTGGTTCCACACATAGTCTTTACTTGTTAGGTGTATTTCAGCTGGGAATCCGACGCTGAAGTCCATTTCCACACAGATGTGTGCATAGGTGGTTCTCGCATATTCCTCTATTTCTGGGCACCTGCAGTAAAATTTCCCAATTATATTTCCAATGGCTTCTAGCGAAGAGAAATCCCAGAGATGCAAGGGTAGGTTTGGCAATCTTACCCAAACTGTTGCTGAGGTTGTTGAGGGATCGAATGATGGGTTCCATGGCCTCATGAATAAGTCTGATTTTTCCCAAAACCAAGGGCTGGAATCTAGAATACATTGTCTGCTTTCATGGTTTTCAAAATCTACTATAAAGAAATCCCTAGCACAGGGGTAGATATTAATTGCATCACGAATTAGAGGCTTCCATACCTTAGAGATCCAACTATGGAGAGCTGTCAACCGTGGCAAAAAACCATTGAATCGGCAGATTAGGGCACTTTCAGAGAACTTCAAAGCCTCATCAAGTGAGGCCTGAACCACCTGGACAGTGGGAACTGGGGCTTTGCTAATGATATGGGCAGGAGCTTGCCCTCCAGAGGTGGACGGAACTGAGCCAACAGCGATTTTCGCAAAGCTGGGAGCCATTTGGAGAATGCTTTCCTGCTGAGTATAAAAAATTGCTAAAGAGAAGCCACAGAAGATTGCCGAAGAGAAGTGAAGAGCCGCAGATCTATAAACCGCAGTAAAGAAAAGAACGACAAATCTAAAGTCCAATTTCTAGATCTTCGATTTCTAGATCTCCGCCCAGAGCCGTATTCTAGATCTTCGTAGATCTCCGCAGTAAAGAGCCGCAAATCTCACCATGCGCAGGCAGTATCTGAAGAGACGACCTCTCTGCAGCGGTCTGAATCTATACAGTTGAAATTGAAGCCAGACGTCGAAAGGCAGCATGCGCAGGCAATAGTCGAAGAAGATTTGGGGCTGAAGGTAATTGTAACCTCCTGGGCGTCTGTACTATAGACGGAATAAAGAGCCGCAGATCACACCATGCGCAAGGAGTATCTGAAGAGACGACCTCTCCACAGCGCTCCGAATCTATACAGTTGAAATTGAAGCTAGACGTCGAAAGGCAGCTATTTTACATCTCTGAATTTGAGATCTATAAACCGCAATAAAGAAAAGAGCCGCAAATCTAAAGTCCAATTTCTAGATCTCCATAGATCTTCGCAGTAAAGAGCCGCAAATCTCACCATGTGCAAGCAGTATCTGAAGAGACGACCTCTCCGCAACAGTCTAATATATATATATATATATATATATATATATATATATAAATTTACAATAGTATATTATATTTAAATTTCATTTTTGAAAAGAAAAAATTAATAATTGTTGTCTTAATAAAAATTTATACATATAGAAAAATTTTCAAAGAGAGATGTGAAAGATCAAATTTTACTAATAGATTTCACATCTCATAATATTTTCTCTCTCTTATGAGCCTAAAATATGAAATAAAAATAAATATATAGACATCACTACAAGTTAATAAGATTGACATAACAACACCAAAAATATGATAAAACAGAAAGTATATAAAAAATTTGATTTATAAAATAAAATATAAATTTTAGCTTATATCAGTGGAATTCAGATTGGACTATATTAATAGGATTAATGTTCTACTCTTTTGAAAGCAACAACTTTTCGCATCATCTAGTGATAAATCCCTACATGAAGTACTTGAAAGGTCAAGACTTAAAATATTTCAATCAACAAAAAATATCAAAGAAAGCCTTAACTATTTCTTCGGGAAACTGTTCAGAGATCTATGTCCATCATCTAGGGTCACATCTCTCCATGAAGTATTTGAAATGTCAACTCTTAAAACACTTCAATCAACAAAACAAATCAAAGAAAGCTTTAACTAGCATCTCTTAAGATACATTTTCATAGACCTACATTTCTTTCCAAATCACAACTTGTATAATTAGTATAAATTCATCTTAACCTTAGATCTATCAATTTATTAAGCAATGAGAGGGATCCAAAAGCCTAAATACAGACCTTGTAATTATAGACCATAGGTCAAGATGGTTCTATACTAATATTTTATTTGGTTTTTTGCATGCACTATTTCTTCTTATTTTTTTCCTTTCTTGAAATTACATCATATACCAATCTTTTTTCCATTTTATTTTATCACCATTATATGCTGACACACATAGGGGAAAATAGACCTCTTCCTCCATGAGCGAAAAATGTCAATAGAGTAACAACCAATAACATGCATCAAAATATATTGACAACTGTTGTAAATAAAAGAAAATAAATGGAATCCTTTTAGTCAAATTTATCTTTACACTATTGTTCTTAGCAACTAACTAAAGTGTCCCTTCTATTGTTGATTCAAATTCCCAATTCTAATAAGAAATCGTAAGTATCCAACTTTGTCATGTGATCACACCCATTAGGTCCAAGGGCATAGAAGCATCAACTTTGTTTATAATGTAGCTAAAATTGTTTGTTCAGAAGTGCTAAAATAACCTATTAGAGATGTTTTTGTTACATGTAGAAAGCTATCATTAAGATGTTATTTTTTGCAAATGGTCAATTGTTTGGAAAGTTGAATTTTTAAAGCAGCTACTAAAATAAACTGTTTGAATGAACCAATAGATAACAAAAGAGCGGAGTTCTCTATTTAGTGGCTAAAACCTAAAGTAGTTTCTTCGAGAAAGACTTGGGAAAAGTGAAAAAAATAATCAATAAAGAAAATATTACTCGAAGAGTTGTCTCTTTGTCCAGAACAAAATTGTGGGCATTGTTTTCCTAAAGTACTTCCTATGTTGCATTAAAAAAGCTGTTGATATTCAACAAGAAGTCATAAGTATAATTTAAAATATTGATCAGTGTTTCATTCCTAAAGGCCCTTACAAAACTTCTCTTAGTTTAAATAACTTTCAAGAGTAACAATATAAGAAGGGAAATATTAAAATGAAAATGTATACATATAACTAGGGAAAAACTACCAGTGTGGGCAGTTGTGGGTGGTTTGAGATTTTGTTTAGTTCCTAAAATGTCGTTTGAGACTTTGTTTAGTGCCTAAAATGCCATTCTTGGTATTTATATATTACATTAACTGGCATAAAAAAATTGGGCTTTCTCTGGTGTCCACTTTCTACTTGTCATTCAACCCAAAAATTAGAGTTTCCACTCACAAGGAGTCATTTCAGTTGTACATTTATCCTTAACACTAAAACACCCTTGCAAATGTTGCAAGTAAACTACATCCATGTCACCTTCAGAATGTCCAATTGCAATAGTCTCCTTTCAATTTATTTCATGTTTCACCCTTTATATACATTAAAGAAGGCTTCAATATCAACTTGCCAGTGAGGAGGAAAATCAAAAGAACATGTATATGGCTAAAAGAAGAGTGCAATCCCAAAAAAGGCTTTCCACCAGACTACTGCCAGGCGTTAATGCGTTCTCTTTAAAATTCCATTCCTTGAGCATGCAGAGAAAATACAACACCATTGCTAACCAACCATGGTTAGGATGGAGTTCATTATCTTTAGAGTGCAATGAAGGAAACTTCAGAAAACTTGGATACCGATGGTTGGTGTTGTTCTCAACGAAACACCCACTATTTACAAAAGTTCCTCTAGCCCTCTGTAACTACCATGAAAATTGCATGCATAAATCATCTAGTGCCTAAGGGACATAGTCTGAGACGTAATGAATGAGGAATGACAAAGGATTTCTACCATAGGAAATTGTAAAACTTCCTATACAAATCCAAATGATGATTCTAGTCGTATTATTGTAGTAGGTCTAGAGGAGCTTTGTTCAGAAGAGGTAGAATCTACATATGTGGTGTATTAAACCGTAAGCAAGAAGAGTGCCCATAAAATGAATTATATAAATTTCTTGAGCAGTGAAAATATTTGTATTTATAGGTATGAAATCTTTTAACATAATGTGAGCGATTATCCGTGGGGATGATTGAGGAAATGTAGGTTGGGTTGCATGGATCCGTGATGTGGTCACACAACATGCAACAACTTCCATTACCCATTACACTTTTTTTAATGCTGCAACAACTTCCATTACCCATTACACTTTTTTTAATGTTGCAACAACCTCCTATTGCATGCGTACCCTGGACTCTAAAGTCTAGACTCTATTTGTCAGTTAGATAACAATGTAAGTTGCAACCGTGCCCATGCCCTGGGGTAATAGATAAATTAAATTTTCAGAATTGTTAGACTGATTGGGAACCCTTCACAGGGAATTTTATAATATTATTTAAATTTAAAAAAAACATGTAAAAATCAAAATTTAATTTTTTTACAGGTAAAATTTGATGAACACTTATATGACGTGCGAGAGGCCTCTTAACTAGCTATGACATGTTCAATTTTGAACACTCCTTCCATCCACACTGCAATCGATTTCGATATGTGTTCATATTTTACTTTTTTTGTTCTATTTTTTGTGTTAACCAGACATTCACTTTTAAACCTCAACCCGCTTTATTTGATTGTGGCATAGGCTATGGAGGAACATTGTAAATAATTCATGATTAAGATAATAATATATATTATTGACATTTATATATTATATATCAGTTTTATGTTAAAAATTTAAAAACATTATTTATTTTTTTAAATATTTTTGAATTTTTAAAAAATATTTATTTTTTAAATTTAAAAAAAAATATTATTTTCACATCTAAAGCTAGTTATTTTTGTACAGTAAACTTAATCTCCCTAGCCACAATGTGCAAATGAAAAATAAGAATAGTAACATTGCTACCACATGCTTTAGTTGGGAAATATATGCCCCACACACTACGTATTTGACATACACGATTTGGTATGTCTAAAGAACTCAACACATAATGGTTAGAGTGGATAAGTTAAGAAAAATATATGAAGTTACGTTGGTTTTGAAAATTTTCAAATATTAAATGAATTCTTTATAATCTCTACTAAGATGAGATTATAATTTATTTTCTTTATGGTTTTGAAATATTATTATAATGTTTATATATTAAAAGTTTCAAAGTGAAATAATTACAATGCATGTTAAAGAAGAAATTTAGTTCATTCTTTATAAACTAATTAATTAATGGAAAATATTGTTAGTTTACTAATTTATTTTTTATAAGAGGAGAAGTAATCAGGCATTAATTATTTATAATACTAATGGGAAGAAATAAGGTTATGCCTAATTTTCTGAGAATTGATTAAAATCCATATTCTACAGAGATGTTGTTCAATTACAATTAGTTATAATAATTGCCCAAAGACAAAGGAGTCACAATTGAGATGTCATTGTTTCCCTATTCTTGTGTGGTCGTAGCCTCGAGTAATATTGACTCTAAATCTAGAAATGCATAGAATAATTTCTCGAAATTTAGAGTAGAAAACCCCTTTAGAAATTTGGAGTTGATTGGTACAAACGTTATATAGTCCATTAATATATTGTTTATAAATTCCTAGATTCATAATATATTCATTTCTAGTTTTGTCGCATGGAGTATTCATTTTAGTTTTCTAGTATGTTTACAACAATTTATCATAATTGAGCAGCGACAAGTCAAATTCTTCCACGTAATTTTTGGAATTGAATGGTAAGAGAGATTTATGGTTCATTAATGTATTGTTCCCAAATTCCTAGTCTCATTGTATGTTCATTTTAGCTTTGTGATTGATGCAGCAAAGCTGCATATTTACATAATTTGTGCGTGGACCTGTGGGTTATGGGCCCACAACATTTTATTAATTTATTTATCACAGTCAAATGAACACGATTTCTTTGATGTTTTATGACTGGAACCCAAATAAATTTAATATCCTTTATGATCATTTCGCATCCACCAAAAATGTTAGCCTATACTGATGTTGTGATGCAATTATCGTCGGGTTGTCACCAAATAAACGGTCTGATCATCTTGAAGTTTAAACTCTTTTTAATGATTTTATCGGGTCCGCTAGCTGACTAGCCCGGACGATCTCCACCGTCGATCAATCTCGCGTGATCCAACGGCTATCGCGCAATCTCATGTGAAATCTTGCATGACCGATATCAGATCGATAGCGTGCGAGAAAAGTAGTTTTCCCATGCTATGTGTCGACCACTAAGGTTAGTCACGTGAATTTTAGAAATACCATTTACCAGTTTTTGTCCGCGTGAGATACCACTTCCCACTTATCGAATACTAACCACATGCTAAATACATAACCGATTAGGGTCCATAATGACGATACATAGATTCAAGAGAATTTCACACTAGGACTAATACGCAACACCACACTTAATCAATTTTTTCAACAAAATAGAAATTATAGAAAAATTATTACATATGCCCCATGGAGTGGCGGCCCTCTACCAGGTCTTGCATCGATACTGGGCCTCCTCTACAAATACACGAAGACTCTATTTTATAACAATGGAGAAATAGAGGATCAGATCATTCCAGATCCGATCTTTCCTCATAAAATTGCTAAGATCACTCAACCAAATTACAACCAACCTTATAGATTTAACGAAAATATTTTCTTTTAGGCCACGTCGACTTCTCAAAGGTGTGAAAAATTGAATTTAACATGGGGTGGGTTGATGCTCCTGCATCAGACTTCTGAGGTATAAAAATTTTATGACCTCCTGGTCATATGCCTTCTTCATCCCTTAGCAATTCTACCCACCTCCTCTGTGGAATTACCTTTATGATCTTTCTGTGAGCTGCAACAAAACCTCTGCAGTAACAAGTCCTCCCTGCTACACGATACCTCACCAAGCTTCTCTCCTATAAGCTTAGTCTTTCAGCATCTCTCTGGTTCTCTCTTCTAGAACCAATTGAGCACTCCTAGCTTTAGGTTGCTGCAATCTTCTCACCTTCTTCTCCCGCTACCTGTACGACAATATAAAGACCACAAACTCACCAATATTCAACATATTTGCATCTCTACATAGAATCTTTTTTTGATCTGATACCACTTTGATGCAGCAAAGCTGCATCTTTACATAATTCACGTGTGGACCTATGGGTTATGGGCCCACAACATTTTATTAATTTATTTATCACACCTGGAATGAGCACGATTCCTTTGATGTTTATGACCAGAACCCAAATAAATTTAATCTCCTTTATGATAATTTCGCATCCGCCAGAAATGTTAACCTATACGCATGTTGTGATACGATTATCATCGGATCCTCATCGAATAAACGGTCTGATCATCCTAAATTTTAAACTCTTTTTAATGATTTTACCGGGTCCGCTAGCCAACTAGCTAGGACGATCTCCACCGTCGATCAATCTCGTGTGATCCAACGGCTATCGCGCAATCTCGTGTGAAATATTGCACAACCGATATCAGATCGAGAGTGTGCGAGAAAAGTAGTTTTCCTGTGCTACATGTCGACCGCTGAGGTTAGTCACGTGAATTTTAGAAATACCATTTTCTAGTTTTTGTTCGCATGATACCACTTCCCACTTATCGAATACTACCCACGTGCTAAATACATAACCGAATAGGGTCCATAATGATGATAAATAGATTCAAGAGAATTTCACACTAGGGCTAATACGCAACACCACACTTTATCAAATTTTTCAATAAAATAGAAATTACAGAAAAATTGTTACATATGCCCCATGGAGTGGCGGCCCTCTACCAGGTCTTACATCGATACTGGGCCTCCTCTAAAAATACACAAAGACTCTATTTTATAACAGTGGAGAAATACAGGATCAAATCATTCCAGATCCTATCTTTTCTCATAAAATTGCTAAGATCACTCAACCAAATTACAACCAACCTTATCGATTTAATGAAAATATTTTCTTTTAGGCCACGTCGACTTCTCGAAGGTTTGAAAAATTGAATTTGACGTGGGGTGGGTTGATGCTCCTGCATCAGTGATATGTAGTATTCATGTTAGTTTTTTGGTATAGAGTAAGGGTAAATATTTGAACGACCTAGTTGGATGGATGAAGTAGTAGATTCAATAGAAGTGCCATCATCACTAGTGGAATATATCTAACATTACCAACAATAGGTCTAGTGTCATTTGCAGCATCACTAGTTGTTCTATTTATAGATGAACACCCAACCATTGAAGAACCAAATCCATAGGTAATAGGAATGGAAGAAAGGCTAACGACGAATTTTCAAGGAACAAAGAGAGAAGATGGGAAATTAAAAACAAGGTAAGAGCAAAGAAGAGATATGAATTTGCATTTAGAGACTTCAGTTTGTTTGTAGTTGAACCTTTGAATGCCCCTTGAATTCTTGTGTAGGTCAAGGTAGAGAAAGCCTTAAGCAAGTCAATGGGATTATGAACAACAATTGTACAAGGAGTGGTCCATGATGGGATGTTACTTAGGTGGTGAAGGATGTGAAGATAGACTAAAACCGAGCTCAGGAGGTAATTGATGTCAATTTGACTCCTCTAGGAGTTAATTGACATTGCATAAAATCTATACATGGATGCATAAAGCTCAATTTGAAAAACAAAATTCAAAAATTTGGATAACCAAATATATTTAATGAAAATAATTTTTTAAAAATGATTAAAATAACACAATATTTTTTTTTATAAAAAATATAAATCCAAACAAGGGAGGATTGTAATAGAAATCCAAACTTATTGCTTAAAAAAAATTGTGAAAATATAATTTTTTTAATCATATAATATATAAAACATCATATATTGCATAAAAATGTATGATCAAAGGAAAAAATAATATCAAATCAAATGAACAAATTGCTATAATCCTTACACAATAATAGTTATTTTTATTTACGCATTATTTCAATACTATTCATACTTTTATGTTTAACACTTTTACCTTTTAAATTAATTTTATAAAAATTATTTAAAAAACATTTCAAAATTGAAATTGGGTTAGGATTATTGATGGAGGAAGATCAACAGATTTAAGGATTTCAATTAACGTTTCGGAACCACTAGTCATGTCCATCTTCAAGACTTCAGGATAAGTGAAGAGCATGTTAGGTAATAAATATTGAAGGGTAAGATGTGTCATTCCAAAACCCTAAATGGTCAACAAAGATTAAATAAATAATTTGATCTATATAAATATCAATATATAAATGAGTATAGTAGATTTATATAATTTAGTATTTTATATTTAATTCCTATGCAAAGTATAGATTATATTAATTTATAAATATAAATTAATAACATATTATACTATAATATATAATATATATTTTAAACCTAAACAAATCTATAGTAATTGTTTATCTATTAGAATATAAGAGTATAATTAAAATTTAAAAATCTATAATTTCGCAGTTATGGATTAATTATTATTGTACACTCTATATTATACACTAGAATCTATATATAAATCCACAATATATAGGTTTTTAAGTATTATATATGTATAAGATTAATGCAATAGTTGTAAATTATATAGATTTATAATATCTGATTTAAATGAATACAAAGGAAGAAGGGAAAGAGAGGCACACAAGGGGAGGGTGTTAAATGACAAGGTAAGACAAGGGATGAAGGATGGTCATAAAGGAATTAATTTTTATTGTTTTTAGTGTTTAGAAAGGGCCACTAATTTTTATTGATCTCTATTCCATTCTATCTATTAATATAATATATATATATATATATATATATATATATATATATATATATCCATAATATATGATTTTGCAGTATTATATATGTTTATAATATTAGATCTAAATGGCCAGAAGGAAGAAGTGAAAGAGAGAGACACAAAGGGAGGGGGTCAAATGACAGGGTAAGACTAGGCATGAATTATGGTTATAAAGGAGATTAATTTTTATTATTATTAGTGTTTAGAAGGGGTTACCAGCTTTTATTGATCTCAATGTCATTATCTCTATTAACTTTGTTAGGATGCATTTTAATCTCAAGGGATTTCCTTATCTGTCATATGTAATAATGGATTTTGTTAGCAAGGATTTTGATATTCTCTAAGGTAACATGATGCTTAGTGTTTTTAGCATGTTCCTTAATAGCTTATATTTTTTTCCTTTCATGTATTACGTTCCTTGATTCTTTCTTTCAAGGAATGCCCAATTTCTCCAACATAACATTTACCACAGGAACATTTTAGCTTGTAAGCACCTTTGAATTTCGAAGTGGTCAATGTCAATTTTCATTGATTTCATTATTTGTCTCATAGTTGTATGAGGTCTAAAACATGTTTTAATCTCTTTCTTCTTCAAGACTTTGGAAATATTGTTAGTGGTTCCCTTAACGTAATGTATGTATGCAATCTTCTCATTATTATGGATGTTAGACTTGGGAAGATTATCATCATGACTTAGAGCTTTTTGAAAGGAATCTTTAATATCTTTCTTGTTGTATCCAAGGTTTCTAAATACTTTAACTAGGTGCTCTTTTTCATTAGGTTAATGGTCTACACTAGATATTTCGTGAGCCCTAGAACCCAAGGTTTTAATGACAACAATTTTTTGTGAGGAATGAATATTAGAGTCTGGGTAAAGGTAGTTTTCCATTTGTGTTTTCTTATAATAAAAATTGTGATCCAGTTTTCCATGAGGTTTCCTTATGATAAGAATATACAAGAGAATGTGGCCATTTTCTTCTCTAGATAGTGAATTCCATACATGTTGAAATGTTATTAAAGAACCCAAAAAATTGCAAGCTCCTCCTTACCATGTGGCCATATGACATTAGTATCATCAACAAATATCTATGTGTATATATCTAAAATTTATTATAACTTTGATACATGTCCATGTGTCTAAAATTTATTATTGTTTTATAATATAATTTTTCTAACTAAATATATTGAAACAACCCCATAATATTAAAAAAAACATAAAAATTAATCAATCTTATAATATATTTATTATAACATATAAACAATATAATTATTTAATAATATATAATAAAATTTATTTTTATCATATATTTTATTCAGTAAATATCAAATTCCCTACACTAAATTAATAAACCATTTATTATCTTTTCATTATACACTTTGAATATCACTAAACTAATTATTAAAATATAAAAACTCTAAACTAATTATTAACTAATGATTAATGATTAATATATTTGCCTATTTAAATTACACGTGGTAAGATCTCTTTATACAGTGTACTTATTAGGGTGAATGTACAATCCTGCAAACTCCGTGGCCGTGAGAATCGAGCTTAGAATTTAATCTTCACTTTATCTATTAAATAAAAAACTGATTGGGGAAACCCCCGATCGGGGTGGAAACGGCGGCGAGGAGATCAATTAATATGACAAGAGCGAAAGATAATGACAGGTCATATGGGATATGGGTAATCATGACGGCGAGCAGGAAGATCTGCAGAGAGGATATAATACCAAGGCGAAGCAGAGATGGAGTAAAGAAAGGCAGAAGGGGTGGTAGAAATGCTGCAGCGATGGGACGTGGGCGCGATGGTACAGAAGACAGACGTGGAGAAGTGGGAGATGATGGAAATAGCAGGCGGCAGCGGGAGGTGGTGAAGAGGAATGAGGAGGAGCGGCAAAGGAAAAATCATAAAGGAGAGAGGAGGTGCGAAGGAAAGAACGTGATCTCAGCAACTGCAGTGAGAGCGCAAGGAGGCAGGGTGGCGAAGACCATAACAGAGCTTAAGATAAAACAGGGAAGGCAGAAAGATCGACCACATACCACGAAGAGGAAGAGACGAATGGCAACGGTGAGAAGAACGAGAAAGGAAGTGACTGAGGAGAGCAGAGGCGGAAAGGGGCTGGGGAAGAAAGGGAAAAAGATGGAATCGTGGGAAGCCATGGAGCAATACCAGATAGGCATGGAAGAGACGGAAGACGAAGAGGAAATGTATAACTCTGAACAGGACGACCGGGAGCGGCCAGGGAAGAGTGTATCGGAGGCAGAGGGGCCCCCTAAGGTTAAAATTCAGGAAGAAAGGAAGTATGGAGTAAGGAGAGACAGAGGGCGAAGAGCGGGAGGCGACCTGGGCGGCACCTCTGGTATGAAGGATCAGGGTGACAGAATAAAGGAGGATAACAGAGGGAGAACGGGAAGAGGAAGGACCCGCGGCGGTAGAGGGAGAGGAAGACCGGCCGGACAATGGGAGAACAACGAGCAAACTCCGGTGGGGAAAAGGAGGTATAGAAAAACTTTAAAGAAGAGGGTCCAGTACGCAGAACGAGCCTACAACGAAAACACAGACGAGGATATCCGGAGAATAATTCAGAGAATGGAGGAGGAAGCCACACAGGGTCAGTCGGATTCAGAAATGGAGGACTGGGAATACTTGCTGCCGGATCCGGGAAATACCAGAGGGCGCATGACACTGTACAAACAGGCATTACATGTTTACTGGGTTATGAAGAGACTGTTGGCAAAAGCAATGGAGCAGGTTGCCATGGAGATGGCGGAACTGGCTCAGGGAATTCCTAACATGAAAAAAGAGATGCAAAACATTCAGGTAACCCTCATAATGCAGGACAACAAACTGGAAGAGATCAAGCAGCTGATAAGGGAGACCAACTCTAGAATAAAGGGAGAAGGAGACCAGCGGGAGGCCATGGCAGACTGATACATGGAGATAAGTAGAAAATTCCTTATTTTTTGGATGTAGAATGATAGCTCCTAGATTTTGGACACTGTTCATAATGCATATAAGAACTAGCAGTAATCTGTTTAAATGTCTAGTATACTAGCTTGGACAAGGAGACTCAGCATTTTTTGTTTTTGGATGGCTGTTAAAAACTTTAGATGGCCAACAGACTTGGTTTCCCCTTGGGGCGGGTTGAGGCCACCATGTGTATGTAAAGATTTCAACTCGATTTAATGAATATGAATGGTCACTCCTTAGCTTACAAAAAAAAAAAAATGATTGGGGAAATTTTGTGATTAATTTCGATTTCACTCTTTTTCATTTTCTCCAAATATGGTTATATGTCAATTATAATTTTTTATTATACTAAAATGTATTGACTCATAAAAATATTCACGAGACTTTATAATTAGCGTAGAGTGTTTAATAAATTATTATATATTTTATAAATTATCTATTAAATTATTATATATTTTATAAATTATCTATTTATTATTAGAATTAAAATATTTATAACAAAAAAAATTAATATTTTAATAATGATGATGATGGTGGTGGTGGTTAATGTCCGCTGAGACCAAACATTGGTCTATCGGACCTAAAGAAACAAATTATTTATTTTGATTTAAGATTTTATTCCTATGCTCAAAAAGCTTGGAGAGAAGCCTCCCGAGCTCACTATAATTTTGACATTGTAAAAGGCTAGGAAGGTCAGTATTGTAACAAAGATTGTGAAACTGAGATCTAATGTGGTTGTATGCGGGGCACTCTAAGAGGAAGTGGTTTTCATCCTCGATGTTCCTATTCTCACATATATGGCAAATCCTTTCCATCCATGGCGTTTTAGGAACTGCCCAACGACCTGTTTCACTATGGAGCTCATGAGAATTCATTCTAATCTTTGCTATATTAATTTTCTTCTTTGAGCTAGTTAAAATAGAGAGATACTTTTGATCTTCTAGGGTGGGGTTGATGACCTTCTTATAATAACTTAATTTTCTTTTAGCCACTAAATCTTTCTCACACCACATTTTTTCTTTGAACTTAGAAGTAACAATATCTTTAATGTTATTTATGTTTTGCAATGCATCATTCTCGTTGATCTCCCAATAGTTTAACCAGGCCCTTGTGTCTTTATGCCACCCCCAATTGAGCCTTAGGTGGTTTTGGCTGGAATTTAAAGCTAGCTTAGGAAGTCTATGATCATCTATGTTATTGATTTTGTGCTTGTACAACAGAAACCTAATCATAGCTAGGCTCTCAATAGGGGAAAGACCTACTTCTATAAGGAGAATAGGATAGGGTGTATTACTTTTATTTTTCAGGTTATAAGTTATAAAATGCTTATGGATTTGCTCAAGCTTTCTCCATGATTCTCTGGAGATGCTGCAACCCCAAACCTCACAGCCATATAAGATAACAAGAGTGACTAAAGTTTCAAAGAGAAACTTCTTTTTATCCCACATTATGAGGTTTGTTGTTTTACAATTATTTTCAAGACCAAAATAAGCTTTCCACCCCCCATTAATCCTTTTCTCAATGGTATGGTTCCAATGAGCTTGTGATGAATATCAATTCCTAGGTACTTGTAAGAATACACTTCCTCCAAATTATTATTGTCATACCTAAAACTAGCGTAAGTGTCCTTCTTGGATTTGATAATCATAACTTTTGTTTTGTTAGTGTTAATAGTCGTACCCATAGTAGAGCAGAAATCCTTAAGAAGCCTGAGTTGCTTATCAAGATTAGATGGGTACCTTGCCAAAAGAACAATATCGTCAGCATAGAGAAGAAGGATGACGAATATCCTAGCTAAGATCGTGCCATCACATCCTGCTTCCTCTAAATAGCCTTCAATCTTATCGATGTAAATGCCAAATAGGGTAGGGGAGAGGGGGCAACCTTGTTTAACTCTGATGTTACACTTAATATCTTTTGACTGCCCCTCATTGCTCTTTAGCTTAGCAATTACATTCTCGTATAACCTTATAGCGGCAGCTCTCAACTCGAGAGGAACCTTTAGCTCTTCTAATATATTCCAAAGGTTGTATCTAGGAATCGTATCGAAAGCCTTTCTAAATTCCACAAAGCAAAAAAACAAATTGGATTTATCATTACGACATTCCTCCGTAATGATCCTAAGCGTAACGAGGTGGTCTGTTGTTGAGTGATGCCTTCTGAAACCTGCTTGGCCTTTAGCCTGCTTACCTTCACTTTCAAGCCATATGCTTAACTTCTTTTCCAAAATACTACCATATAACTTGGCTAAGAGAGGGTTGATCATAATTGTCCGATAATTAGAGGGGTTATTTGTATCCCCCTTTTAAAAATAGGGATAATGAGGCTCTTAGTCCAAGGTTTAGGGAACCCTTTCTTGACTTCTTGATTGAAAAGCTTGTGGATGTGGGGGATGAGGACAAGACCTCCAATTTTTAATATTTCCGCCTGGTAACCTTCAATGTCCTTAGCTTTCCCATTAGCAAGGCGATTAACCCCAAACTTAATGTCTTCTAAAGAGAAAACTTCTTTCGTTGTGAGTAGGGTTTCCAAAATATCCATGACATTTGGAGATTCATAAAGCTTTTTGAGATAGGAATTCCAATCGTGAAGAGCAATTTTATTATTATCTTTAGTCTTCCTAGTCAGAATCTGCCTCCAAAATTTCTCAGGAGCTACCTTAGAGAGGTGTAAGAGATTCTCCTGTCTTTGACGAATGTACTGCCTCTTTTTCCTTTTAGTTAGGGCTTTGTATATATTTATCTTGTCCATTTTAAGAGATTCATCGACAATGTCCTTAATTTCTCTCCCCACACTTTTACAATCTTTGTCATACCATGGATTGGTTTTGCTATTTCTTTTATTATTTGAAACTTCAATTGAAAACTTGTTAATAGACTATGAGAGGGTTGTAGTAAAATTATGATAGAGGTCTTCTATGTTGTCTATACTAGATAAAGGAAGCAAATTAGTTTTTAATTCATTTAGAAAGAGATCATTTTTATTTTTATCAAATATTAAGTTATTTTGGCTGTAATTATTATTTTCTGTGGGAACTCTATGCATGACAAAATTGAGAGTTATAAGTAAAGGCCTATGATCAAAGTCAGGTTCGTGGCTGTTTAAGATGTCAAAATTTATTATTTTGTTGTATAATGGATCAGAAATAACGTAGTCTACCACGCTGCTACCAAGTCCATGGATGCAGGTCATCTTGCTGGAATTGGGCCACTTCTTTAGACCGTTGCAAATTATGAGATCCTGAGCACTACAGAGCTTGACTAGCTCCGACCCAAACAAATTTTCCCCGAGGTCTTCAAAGCTCCTTTTGTACCTACTAGCGGGAGTAGGGTCTTCGTCTAACCAAAGAGGATTAGGGTTGGAATGATTGCTTACAATAATAGCTTGGTTATTTGAAGTTTGAGCATTAAAGTCACCTATTAAAAGGATATTACTGTCATTCCTTAGACTAGAAATATCATTCCCTAAACCATTGTAAGGGTTAGTTTTATCTAGATTCTTCTTCTTATAGAGGTTAGAATTGATGGGGGGAAAATAACATATTGCTATGTAGGACATTTTATTATTAATGTCTCTGATCTCTATCCAACTATATTGGTTGTGAGGGTCGTTTTTATAAATCCTAGCATGGGGGGAGATGTTCTTCTTAATGTAACAAGCTATTCCCCCAATGCCTCTACGGGAGGATCACTTGTTCCACGTAGACCATATCGTAAAGCCATCTATGTTAGGGACCTTAGATTCTTCGTGCTCCCAAGTTTCAACAAGCAAAATAATATCAACATCATTTGAAATCCAACTTAGCTTGGGGCCTTTGGGGCCTTATTATTATTATTTTAATTTCAAAAAGTATGGTAGTGGTTGTAAAAGAGTGTAACCATTTATTTTTTTTTAATATGAAAAAACATATTATAATATTTACAAAATAAAACTATTATATATAAAAAATAATTATAAAATGTAATAAAAATAATAAATCAATTTAATTTATTATATTTTAATATTATTTTATGCTTATCATATTAAAATAAATTTAAATAATACTAATTTATATTAGTAAACATAATATTAAGAAAATATTATTAATAAACATATAACAACTTATTACATTTAATTAATGAATATATAATAAAAAATAAAAATATTTTTAATTATAAAATATATCTTTAAAATATAAATAGCGTCTATAAATTAAAATCTATTTCAATAAATAAATTAAATTAACTATTCATATTCATAAACACTATATTTCATAATTCCATAATTAAATTTTCCATATTTAAATTTAATTAGTAAGTATTTTAAAATTTAATATTTACAATAATTGTTTTTCTAAGTTCTACATTGTTTATAAATTTTTGTTATACATTCATACAAAAAATTAAATTAAAAAAAAGTATAGTAAATTTCAAGAAAAATAATCCATGTGTGTATTATTAAGTTTTATATATATATATATATATATTCAATGGCCTTGCTTTTGGAATAATTGTAGAATGGGCTTGAAAAATCCCACATTTTTAATGAAAATTTTGAATTATTGAAATGATAGCAAGACTAATTTAAATAGAAAAGAGAAATTATTGGTTAGGAAGTTTCACTCATCATCACGGACATAAGAAGTTTTTCAAAAAATAGTGAGACTAGATTAAATAGAAATGGAAAATTAATGCCCAGAAAAACTTGACCATGAGCTCCATTTTTCCATTATTTTTTTACATATACCTACATGGAAAAGTTGAAAATCTAGAATAAAAATGGAAAAGTGGAGCCCACAATGTTTCCTTCTCTCCTAATAGTTAATTTCCCTTTCTATTTAACATAGCATGACTCTCTTTTCAATCATTCAAAAACTTCATTTTTAAGTGATGATAAGTGAAGTTTTACATATATTTAATTCTTGATCTACCAAGAGGTTAGAAGAAACAAATCTCTCAAGGTGCAAAGCTTTCCTCATGTTTTTAAAAAGAGGTTTGCTTCTCAAAATGCAAATCTTTTCTTAAATTTTACAATTAAAAAAATATTTACATTTTGAAAATTTTAATTTCGTTTCATATTTGATAAATTATAATTAAAATAAATCTATACTCATTATAAATAAATTATATTATTTATTAAAAAAATAGTTAACAACACTTCAATTTAATTTAAAAAATTATAAACTCATACTAAATTATAAAAAACAAAAATGTTAATAAATTTGAAAGTGTAATTTTATGATAATTTTTAAAATATATAGAAAATTCATTTTTTTAAATTAAATTAATAAAAAATTCTTTTGAAAAAGACCAATTTTCAATTAAACTGAAAAAAAGTGTGTATCTATATATATATATATATATATATTTAAATAATATTTAATACTATGTAATATAGGATGTGTTCCACGTTTCTTTGTCACGATTGGCAACGGAAGCAGTGCAAACCCACATTGAAACATCTACGTTCGATTATGTGCACACGTAATTAGTTTCAACTCGAAGAATTATTAAACCAAGGGATTAATATTAAACCCTATGGTTAATATTATAAACCTTAAGATTAATATTAAACCCTAGGGTTAATATATAAGTCCAAGAGATTACAAGTCTAAGATTAATTTTCAACCCTAGGATTAATATTATAAACTTAAGGTTAATATATGAAATCTAAGAATAATATTATAAACCCTAATATATTATTATACATATTAAGATTAATATTATAAACCTTAGGGATTAATGATATTGTAAACATAATGTTTTAATAAACCGGAGGGATTATTGATATTATAAGCCCAAGGGAATAACATCAAACCTTTGGATTAATATTATAAATCCTACGATTATAAACTTTAAGATTATAAGCTATAATATTAATATTATAAACACAAGGGATTAATATTATAAATCCTAGGATTTATATTAAACCCTAGAACACCCCATTAATATTAAACCCTTAGATTAATATTATAAAACCTAATATTAAACCCTTATATTATAAACCATAATATTATAAATTATAAACCCAGTATTAAACATTTATATTATAAACCAAGTACTAAAAAGAATAATATTATAAACCTAATATTAAACCCCAATTTTATAATATGACAATGTGACATTGAATAAATTGCAATGTAGTGTAACATTGCGACAATGATTATTAGATTTATTGTCATATCGAGACAATGTTTGTCATAATGCAACGTTGGATAAATTTTTGTAAACCCAAGGGATTAATATTATAAATGCAATGGACTAATACACCGAAGCAATTAATATTATAAACCCAAGGGATAAATACACACAAGGGATTAATATTATAAACCCTCAGGATCAATGTTAGAAACCCAAGGCATAAATAAACCCAAGAGATTGTTAATATTATAAACCCAAGGGATAATTGAACCCAATGACGTAATATTAAACCCAGGGGATAAATGACCCCAAGGAATTACAAACCCAAGGGACTAATATTAAAGCCTAAGATTATAAACTCTAATATATTATTATACATATAAGGGATTAATATTATAAAACGAAATAATTATTGATATTATAAACCCAATGGATTAATAATATTATAAACGCAAGGGATTATAAACCCAAGGAATTATAAAGTCTAGGATTATTATTATAAACATTATGACTATAAACCTTACAATTATAAACCCTAATATTGATATATATTATTTTAACAAAGTCGGTTACTCTATTTATATTCCAAAAGAAAAGAAAAGAAGGGATACATGCTCCCATTACATCAAACCAACAAGGGAGAAGGTTTCTTAGAAGAGAAACAAAGGGAAAACAATCCCCATCTTTCAGGCTCTTCCCCTTTTGTTTTTGAGGTTACTAATTGCACTATCCAATTAAATACTTACATATTGATTCAACATCAATTTACACCTACATAACATAAAAAACTAGTTGTGGAAAGACTTTGCAGAAAAGAGAAGAATGAGGAAATTACAATTAATTTTCGTTGACTCAGGATTCCTTATGGGACTGAGGCCAATTCTTGCTACTTTGAACGTTAGATTTTTCTCTTGTTTGATTAATAAGTAATATCTTCAAAAAATTGATCATATCCTCCAAATGCCTACACCTTTGTTTTAGTGCAGACATTTATTTCCTCTGCTCTTCCATTTGTCTCTTAAGGAAACAATTTTCAGATTTTGCTTCAAATTTGTAGTCTTTGACCGTTTCTCTGACCTGCTCAATCAAGAATTTTTTAGCTCGACAGACAACACAATTTTCGCACTTGGGAACATCTGCAAGCGGGTTCCATTCCATTTTCCTGAAGAAAAAAGTTGATCGATCCAGTAGAGAGAAGAAGGGGAAATAAGAACAAAGAGAAGAAATAAAAACTACCTCTAAATAGTTTCGCGAAGACCCATAGTTGTGTGAGAGAGGGACTCTGAAAGAAAAAGCCACAAGAGCTGCTCAAAAGCTAAAGAAACGGGCGGGGGGGGGGTGGGGGCAGGGGCCACCAGAGTTACGTGGAGGCAAGGGCAACACGATTTACGTGAAGGCAAAAACTTCGAAACCGCCTCCAGAGCTGCGTGAAGGCGAGGATCTCTAGATCTGCACGAACGCAGTAGGATCTAGAAAACAACCAACAGAGTTGCGCGAAGGAGAGAGGCGAGGATAAAACAAATAATATTAGCTCAATCCCTAAAGGGGCGCAATGAATTAGACATGAAAAAGGGTTACAAATTTTGAGACACAAGGGGGAGAAAGGGAGGGTGAAGATGGATAATAACATGAGCCGAGTGGAGGGGGGGAATATATTATTGTGCAAGTTGCCACATCAAGGAAGAGAACATTTTCATTTGAAGGGAAGCTTGAGTAGCACCAGTTCACTTCATAGCCGTAGACTGACTTTCTATATGTTCTTGGGGATGTCCGTGGATTTCCTGATCTTCTGAGATCTAACCATTCGAGCTGGAGTGAATGTTTCCCACCTTGTTGTTCTCTCTTTGATTGATATTATATTCACATTGAGGCGAGAGATTCTATGGAATCAATTTCTGAGCAATCACATTATCAATTCTAGATCCTCCCATAGGACGAATAACAACCAGATTTGTCTGAATGTTGGCGGTACAGTTATTTTGTCTAAGGATATGCTTGAAGGTGACTTAAACTAGAAAATCCAATTTTTTTCCCAACCTTTTTGTTATTTGTCTCAGGGCCTTGTTCTTGGGGCTTTTTCTTTCTACCATAAATTGGATTTATTATTGAAAAGTCCCCCATTATGACTGTATTCTTCATACCTCGTTGCCTTAATATTTCCGCGCCCAAGAGGAGGCCATATACTTATGCCTTGTGTTGGATAGTTCTCCTAATCCCCATTCATAAGTAATAGGATTTTTACCTCTTGGGTAAAAATTATACCTCCCACTCCAGCCTTGCCTGGGTTAGAATTAGATGCACCATCAAATAGTAAGTAGGGCCTATTTAAATTTTTTGTCCAATTTTTGAAATCCTCTTTTTTTATTCTGATTTTTCAATTCTACACACTGTTAGGAGATTTTCTGATGTGTGTTTTTTCTTGCTTGCTCATCGCGAATTAAGCCCAAAATCTTTCCTCGTGCTGCATGTGTTTGAAATCTATTTCTTTAACTCCTTTAGAGTTGATGAATTCAGATGAAATGATCCAAGTTTTATCCAAGACTGTTCTGGTATTTGGGGTGCGATCTTTAAAGATCCTCTAGTTTCTTGCTAACCACATAAATGAGGGTAGACTCAACCAATATATTTTTACTGTTTCTTTATTTTTGAAGGAATATGGGTATTTTTTTCCCCGGGTTGATAAAATTTCATGTAAAGGCAACGATTGTAGAATACTAACCTCCAAGGGACTAACTAGCCCTTTCCAGCAGGCCCTGGCAAAGGAGCATCCCACAAAGAGATTTTGAATATTTTCTTCACTTCCTTGACACATTGCACAGCGTGATGGCCCTTCATAACCTTTCTTTTTAAGATTATTAGTGGTCAGTATTTTTCCTTTAAGCAACGTCCACATGAAAACTTTTATTTTTGGCAGTGTTTCTATTTTCCATGCCTCCCTCTAGTACTCCCAGTCTCAATTTCCTTGCGGATGTAAGGTACCATATCCATATGTGACTGAGAAATCCCCTCCACCAGAATCCCAACAAAGGGAATATTTTGATTCTAGACTTAGAGGAGCTGCCCCCTTGAGATGTGAGATTAGTGACTTGCACTAAGGGACAAGGCCATGAGGGAGGTTGAGAATCCTATAATGTCCCGTTCTCCATCTCTCCGAAGAGATATGTCATCCAGAGTAATGATTCCTTTTGTTTTCATCCATCTTCTTAGGTCCTGAAGCTTTTCTTAGCAAGCTATATGATAATTTCCCATTATTCTATCCTTCCATATTTTGATGAGTTTACCATTATGAGGGATCTTAGAAGAGTTTTCTTTGATAAGGGAAACAATTTTTTTAATCAGATTCCAGACGTGGGAGAAGGGCATGATTGGATAACTTTTTCTAAATAAGAGGGTTCTATTGTGGTTCATGTATTTTGCTTCAAGGATTTTCTTCCACCAATTGTTCTCTCCTGTTATAAATCTCCATGTTATTTTTTGCTCCTAGTGCCAAGTTCATTATCTAAGGGAGTCTTATTGCCAACCCACCTTTCTCATATGGAAAAGTTATTTCATCCCAATTCACAAGGTTGTGCTTCTTTGTCTCCACTTTATCTCCTTGCCTTAGGAAACCCTTGATTACTAGCTCCATTTGTTTGTTTATACTTGTCGGGGCTAGTATTGTTGCATACTGGTAAATTGGGAGAGTTATGAGTCAGGCCTTGATTAGTACCACCCTTCCTGCCATATTGAGCTAGATCATACCCCAATTCTACACTTTTTGTTTCATTTTCTCAATGTGCTTGTTCCATATTTCGGTCTTCAGATTTTATTTTGAGATTGGGAGTCCAAGATATTGGAAATGGCTCTATTTTTCTTGGAATGGGATTTCCAGTATTTTTGAGGTTTTTTGGAGACTGCGAGCAGGGGTGTTCCATCCAAAGATTATGCATTTTTGTTTATTTAGTAGTCCTCCAGAGGCTTCCAAAAAATTGTTTAGTAGCTTTTTTATTCTTCTTGCCATTATGCAGGAGGCCCCTCCCATGACCAAGGTGTCATCTACAAATAGAGTGTGGTTTATGAATTTAACTTTAGGAGAGATTGGGAATCCTATGATAGTCCTACCTTGTCTGATTTTCTCAAGAATTCTACTTAGTGAGTCTGCCATTATGACATATAAGAAGGAGAGGACAGCCTTAGCGAAGCCCCCTGGAGCTCTGAAAGTATTTACTTGGTCTTCCATTGACCAATGGTGCAATCCAAGGGCCCACAATCTAGGATTTTATTATATCTATTGCCTTTTTTGAGAAACCAAATCTCTATAGGACAGCAGCAAGAAAACCCAGGTTGACCCTATCAAATGCATTAGCCATGTCGAGTTTGACAATCATTCCTTTTTCTTTTTTCATAAGGTTAGAGTGCAAAGCTTCCTGCACTATTAAAATGTTGTCAAGTATTTATCTTTTTGGGACAAATCCTACTTGGTTTTCTGATATTATTTCTGGAAGCAATACCTTAATTCTATTTGCCAGAATTTTTGTATGATTTTGTAGGAGGAGTTACATAGAGAAATAGGCCTGAATCTGCTAAATGAGTTAGCATTTGACTCTTTTGGAACAATGGTAAGGAAGGAAGAGTTTGTGAATCCTCCAACCTTGAATTTCCCAAAAACATTTATGATCATTCTTATCAGATCTTTTTAAATAATTCTCCAGTTGTTTTTATAGAAGGAAATAGGGAACCCATCCAAGTCTGGGGCCTTATCCAGATGCAAATCCCAAACAACAGCTGCAACTTCCTTTTCTTCAACTGCTCTTGTGAATTCATTGTTTTCAGCTTCGCTGATTTTCCTGGGAATATGCTAATGATAATCTTCATGTTCGTTATTTGCTATTGGGGATGATAATAGATTTTTATAGTATCTATAAGCCTCCTTCTTTATTTCCTCTTGACCTCTGACTTCTTTTCCTTCGTTATCTTTTATACTGTCTATTTGGTTTTGATTTCTTCTTATCATGGCCACATTATGGAAGAACATTGTGTTCTTATCTCCAGCTTTGAGCCATATACTTCGTGCTTTTAGATGCCACTCTTCTTCTTCCTTTCTATTTTGTCTATACACCTCCCAGTATGCCTATTTTTCATGCCATGTGATCTCATGCGTTTCCTCTTGCTGCTCTATTTCCACTTGGATTCTATCAATTTTTTTCTGTTATTTCTAGTTTTATTGTTTGTGTTTCTAGTTGGCTAATCCTTGCCCACTGTTTTAACTCTCTCCTCAGGGCTTTTAATTTAGTTTCAAAAACTTATATAGGAGAGAGAATAATTGATTTTGTCCATTCTTCAACAATTATTAAATTTTTTACTTTTCATTGTCGTTCCAAGTGGAGTTGAATTTGAAAGGGACTGGGCCAAGATTTTCTAACTTCCCAAGGGTGAGAGGCACCAGTTTGTGATCTAATGGTATATTGTGGATGATTTTGGATTTAATCTTTTTGAAGGCATCAGAAACTTTGTCTTGTATTAGAAATCTGTCCAACCTTTCCTTTATGTTATTTTTCCCAATTCTTTTGTTGCTCCATGTATACTTTCCATTGCTTGGAGGTGTATCCATTAACTTGCATGCTTCCATAATAGATTCTAACATTTCCCTATATGGATCAGCATTGTATAGTCCCCCAAATATCTCCTTTGCACTCAGTACCAGATTGAGATCTCCTCCTACTGTTAAGCCTCTGATTTGGTTCTACATCAGGTAATTTTTTAAGGTGGAATAGTAGACTCCATTATCCCTGTAGTGGTTTGGGGCAAAAATATTTATAATAGAATATTTATCTTTTGTTTTTTTGTTTTGCAAGTCTGTTTTTATCCATTGAACTCTTTTTTTCCTGAATGAGCTCCCATTTTTCAGTTTTCCATAAAGTGCATATCCCTCTTGAGCCTTCGGTCGCTGGAATTGAGGTCCCTTGATAATTTTTTGTTTTTTCTATCATTGTTTCCATTTCCTTTTCATTTGTCTTTGTATCCTGAATCATAAAGATATCTCGTTTCTCTAAGGTTATTAAATATTTCATTGCTTTAAGTTTTGGCATACTTCCCATTCCTCTGCAATTCCAGGAGACTATATTCATTATCACTTGATGTTATGGGTAGAGGGACCTTTCCCTTTGTTAGAGTGTGTGATTTTATCCTTATGTTTTTCCAAGAAAGTATCCAGAGGTTGTTGGGTGCATAGAGCCATTTCCTTTGACACAACTTCATATCTAATTTCTCTGTTGGCTTTTTCTCCCTGCCCTTTTAAGGTGGTCAAGAGACGAGAGGAGCTCTTTGGAGAGGGTACACATGATTATTCAGTCGAAGGAGGAGGGGTGAGGGATTTTGGAGGGGATAGGCGAGGAAGGGGAGGGGTTAGAGGGGAAGTGTAGAGGAGGGGGGGAGGAATGTAGAGGGAAGGGGAGATCAGGGTCTACAGGAGAGCCAAAGGGATTAGAGGCCAAAAGATCCGATAAGGGGGGAGGGATTGAAGACGGAGGGAGGGGGAAAAGGGGGGGTCATTAGATGAAATTGACCTGGTAGGAGAGGATGAGGGGTAGGGGGGAGGGTCAAGGGAGGGAGAATGGAAGCTTTGGGTTTGGTTTCTGATTTTTTCTTCTTGACCTAATCCCATTTTTGTTCCTGGTTTTCTATTTCTTATGTTTCCTGATTTTTAGTACATATATTTTCAAAATGACCATATTCATGACATACCTTGCATTTGAACGGAATTTGTTCGTAGTCTAGCTGTTGAATTTGAACCCAGCTATCCACTTTGATCTTGACTGCTTCTGAAAGTCCTTTCCCAAGATATAATTCTACACATATTCTCGCGTAGGCATGCATGTTTTCCTTTGGCTCACTTCTATCGATATATTTCCCCACTACATTTCCTATTGCTTTAACAGATTCATCTCCTGAGAAATGTAGAGGAATAAGGGGGAACCTCACCCATACTGGCACTGCATTTGACACGTCCAACTCTGGATCGAAGTCTGGAGTCCATCTGTTGAGATAAAGCCCTCTTGAATCCATGAAATATGGCCTGTTTTTGAAGATTATATCTTTGTCCTCTTTCATTTCAAAATGGAAGGTAAAATATCCTCTTCCACAAAATATGGTGGAGATTTTCCCCATGATAGATGAGGCCCAATTTCTTTCAACCCATTTTAGGACCGAACGGGGAGAGGGCCAAAGACCAGTAAACTATCCCACCAAACCGCATTCAGAGAGGGACAGAGCAACGCAACGAGGAAGAGTGGGAGGGAGAATTATTTCAAGTATTTCATCGTTTTTATTAAAAATCTTTGATATGGATGGTCTAGGACATGGCGGTCCCAAGGAGGAGAGTAGAGAGGCAAAGGCTTCCAAATTTTCTCCGAGCTAAGCAGAAGCTCTTGAAGATGGGACTGGAATCGGTTCACCCTTAGGAGGAGGCTTCACATGTTCCATCGCATACCAGTCGAGGGCTGCAAGCCCCGGGAGCAGGAGGCCCCAGGAGCTGAAGGGAAAGGTTGCTCTCAAAAGTTAAATCCTTCAGGGTGGGAGTAGAGTGTGCGTGAGGGATTACTTTTCCGCTAACAAAAGAAAAACACCTAATATTTATATTATAAAACTAAGGGATTATTAATATTATAAATCCAAGGGATTAATAAACTCAAGAAATTAATATTATAAACCCTAAGAATAATATTATAAACCATGATATTAAACCCTAATAGTATAAATTATAACCCTAATATTAAACCTTAATATTATAAACCCAATATTAAAATCCCATAATATTATAAAGCTAATATTAAACCCAAGTGGTGTACTGTAACAATGAGATGTTGAATAAATTACAATATAATGTAATGCTGCGACAATGATTTTCATATTGATTGTTGTATTGAGACATGGATTGCCACACTGTGACGCTCAATAGATGTTTGTATCATTCCAGTGTTACAATATTTTAAATCCCATCGACCAGACTAGCAGGGCCTACCCCCAAGGCCGTCGACGAGACTTGACCTTGTGACCTCCTGATTGATGAGGTACTTAATAATGGGGACTCGACCAGTTGAGCTAACCCTTGGGGCTTGCTTGGGATTAATATTATAACCAAAGGGAATATTAATATTATAAATCAAAGGGATTAATAAAACCCAAACTTTAACACCCCTAGTTGAATGACTCATTAGTTTTATTTCTTTTATTATGGCTCAAAATTGAAAGTCTAGGACAAGATTGTTGAATGTAAATATCCATACTTTTGATGAAAATATTCACATTTTTGTAATAGATAAAAGAAAATTTATGTGTGTTGTTAACACTCTTGAGATAAGAGTTATTAGGTGGAACTTAACTCCTAACTATCAAAGAAGTAGCTGGGATTAGTTATGCTCATTCTAGAGAGAATAAGCAAGAGAGACGAAAAACTAAAGTCATGGTTCTATATAGATGCCATGAAGTTGACTCTATCTAGAAAAACCTTATGGGAGAGAAAGACAGTGATTTAATAATTATAACGAATGGGAGAGAAATATTAGTTAGAACCTAAGAGCAAAAGAAAGATGTTGCTTTACGGTTCAAGAGAAATTAGATTTCTGAATACAAAAGTTCCTAAAGTTGCTTCTCCGACATAAGGGAGTAGGACTCGGGGGTAGCTAGTGGAGAGGATCAACTTAGGGTTGGGAGGACCATAATAGCACTTGATACATTCCCAAGAGGATATTAGATAAGTATTATATTAATTTGAAGAAAATTTTAGATAAATGTGTCAATAAGAATAGAGTATATGGGAATCTGCGTAATATTTAATTTAGATAGTTTATGTTGATGAACCTTAGATTGTACAGTGCTAACTTGTGATAGTTAAAGCTTTACTAGCGAGCTAAGAATCCCATGTGAGTAAGGTAAATGGTTATAAAGAATCTTGAAATTTTGTTTGCATAGGTACAAACCTTTGTTACTACGGAGTAATAGACTAAGTTTTCCCTAATATATTTTCTTGTTTCAGTATGGACATCATACTTAATTTCTTTACAGAAAGATAATATGGCTTAGGGGATTACTGTAAGTATACATACATACTTGTATGCATTCTTTTTATACATAAGCAAAAAAATAATATAAAAGAAACTAACCGAGGTTAGTTACCTCTGAGAAGGTATCAAGGTTGAATGTCTTTCTCGTAATAAGCTAACAATCAAAAGTTATTATATAAATAAGTCACTGGAAGGGGAGGAAATTCACTCACAGACCCTGCCCAAACCACCTAGACTATACCGAATAGTGGTAATGTATATATATAAGAAACATATAAATGCATTCTTAAATATTGGTGTCAACGAGTGTTACAGTAGATAGAAAATACTCTGAAAAAGATTCCATAAATAACATTAAAGAAAGAGCAAATTGTTTTGTCAATAAATTTGTATACGTTGAATTTAATCATTCTAGTAATAGAAAACACTGCAGTAAATGGGTGACACTTGAAAAGAATGAAAAAAATAAATATGAATATACTAGCTGCCAAAGTAAAACTTAAGTATCGCAAAGATCCTGACCAAAAACACTTTTATCTTGCTCGAAATAGACATCATTTTAACCTATAATGTACAACATAAATTGAAAGAATAATTTCGAAATGGGGAAGAAAAATATCCTTTTATAAAACGAGTATTGTAATAATAATGCAAACCAGTAGACGATCAGTTAATGACATTCCTAAAATTTACAGAGGGGCGACTAGAGTTGAAAGCCCTCATACATATATAAGTAGAAATTAAAGTATTTAGATGATAAAACTCATAAAAGATAATAGTTCCAACTCTATCTTAGAAGAGCCAAATTTGTGCTATAACCCTCAATGCTCTTGATTAAAAAATTGTTGGGTCAATCGACCATATATAGTTATTAATACAAATGTATAATATATTACAATTGAAATGTTTTAGGAAATATCTCGGTAGCCTTCAATGAAGGATGCACAACTAAATCAGTGTAAGGAGCCCTCGACATTAAAACCCTAAATAATGGAAGAAAACTGAGAACAGAGTCTAGGCCTCACGGTCCAAACCCTGGTCAAAGACAAGAAAACTCGTAAGAACCTGGAAGTTGTATATTGAAAAACTTTGTCCTCAGAAGAATTGATTTCCAAGAAAGTCATAATGGGGTTGCTTCCTCTATAGAGAAGGGAGGCACACCTATGAGGACAAGAAGACAAGGAATTTAAGTGAGGAAACTTGAAAATTTAAAGAAGCCTATAATAATTGAACAAAAAAAATACTATGAACAAATTAGGTGTGCTTCTAGTATAGGAACCGAAATTACTTGAAGATAGGAAACGTTTTGAGTTACCTCGCTCATTGCTTGTAATAATGAAGAGAAACGTTAGAACCAAAATGAGGAATTAAATGATGATAATGGAAACCAAACAAAAAATCCAATTTAAGCATGGGCCTACCTAACAGCGTTAACCGAGAATAAAACCTTAACAATCATTAATACAAGTACCATTGATAGGAAGAACCCTCGGTTCTGTGTAGATCCGGTATTATGCATTTGTTACTACAAGGAAATTGCAGGATCAAGAAAACCCATTACAATGAGAAATAACATCAACAAGAATATAAATGTAACCACATGAAAAGTTACAGTTTGAACCCTGGAAGAAGAAAAATATCAAGGCTCACCTGTAAGAGAAATTTCTGGGGACTCCTCAATGTCGACAAGTGCACAACTTCAAAAAACTATTTTACAAACCTAGTAATCAAATAGAATTTAGTGCCATAAGGTTAGAGTGAGAAAACAAGAGTTAGGGAAGACTTTGTAGCCATAGAGCTCGTTTCAAGCAAGTATAGGAGCAACTGGAATTAGCGAGGTGAGACCAGGGTGGGTAGTTACATCCAAAACAACATCAACTTTCCCAGCCATTGACCCAAACCTTGGAGAGACTCCACCATGGATATGTAGACAAGTCAGCTATAACCTCAACCCCTGTCAAAGTTCCACAGGTTGCAATACGAATTCTACATGGGCTACAACTTGCATGAGTTCCATACCCTTCCATTCTTAAAAATATGATAATGGCTCTAGATCTAAAGCGATGATATCATTATTAAATAATAATATGACTATGTTAAACATTGCGTATTATGGTGGAATAAAATGACCCATCCACGTAAATCCCATGCTATAAATTTGCATACATAGTAAGTATGAAAAGGCTGAACATAAAATCAATCAAGTCTTCTTCCGTATTTTGGTTGTGCTGAAATTGTGCAAGTTATATTTGATATAATACCAAGGTTCGAACATCATATTGTATGGTGTGAATAAGAGAAAAACCATTTTATCATAACTACAAGGAATACCATTATATGGCTATAATTCTGATTAAACCAAAAGGGTACATAAGAAGAACCACATAATTGTATTGCATAGCTCAGCAGCGTTCTGTGAATCTGCGGCTCTGTTGCATGTGGTATCCGTTTATGAGGGCATCTTTTCTCTGTCTCTGAGCATTGGAGCTTTACCCTTTTCCTTCATGGCTTCCTGCACATTGCTTTGTGTTACTTCTGTTTTTCGTCCCTGCAGTAAGTTAGGAAAGAGTAATGACAATAAAAATCGACAAGAAAGCTTTAAGCTCTACGGATGTACAAAAACATGCCACCTGACGTAACCTGACTCTTCGAACAACACAAAACCGCCTTTTATTAACAACTGGCGTATCATTCATTAATTATCATTAAAGCACGTATCCAGTTTTTGGTTTATGGAAAACGTTTCTTGAATATTGAGCCAGGGAAATTTGTGATGGGATGTTTCTGCGATTCGCATCGCAGCATCGCATTATCGTAGCATCGCATTATCTCAATTTCATTGTGTTGTGTTATCGCAAGGTCATAGCATCGCGCTATCGCAAAATCGCAGATCGCAGTATCGCAACATCGCAGATCGCAGTAATCGTTAAACCGTTATGTGTTTTTCATGCAACTTTGCGATACGCGATATGGCGACATCGCATATCGCATATCGACGATTTTTTAAAGGGTTTCTAATGTGAGCATTTCTTAATGCATGCGATACGATGGAGTTCACGTCGCAATCTCGTAGTTTATCATTTTTACTTATAAGGAAATGTCATATCATTCTTTGCGCGATGCGATGTTTTCTTGAGTAAAATACATGAGCCTTAATTGATTTTTCAAATTTTTACTAAGGGTCCCAACTTACCTAGTGTTATTGCTAATACTAAATAAGGAGGGGGGTTGTTGGTGGCCACAACAGGTTGCTGAACATAAATTGATATTTTAAAGTTTACGATTATTCCACAAAACTGAAGGACATGCTGGTCACCTATCAAATTGGCATGGGAAAGAATCCTTTTGATGGAAAGAAGTGAAAACAATTTACTTGGAGGGAAAGGAAGTTAACTAGGAGGAATTCCAATGATTATTGAAAGAAAAGTATCTAACAAAATGATACTTTAATGATAGGGAAAATCAGTTTCAAGATTTGAAACTAGGACAACTATCAATGGATAAATTATTAACTAAGTTTAAGCATATGTTACATTATATGCCTTACATAAATGAATATAAAGAAAAAAATTAGGATTTCTTAAGTTGACTTCCACTCTCCTTCAAGGAAAGGATTGAGTATGATAACCCCAAGACAATGGATAAGGTTATTAGAAAGGAGAGGATTTCTCATCAACAAGCTAAATAAAAGAATGATAACACAAAATCCTCGCTTAATAAAAGGAAATAATGGTCAACACAAAACAGTGAAGGGGAAAGAGAGGATAATTTAATAAAGGTGGTAAAGGGGGACAAAATCGCAATTTGAGAATGAATAATGGAAAATCCCATAAATCACAAGTGTGGACCCAAATTAGGTCCAAAGAGACTAAAACTAGTAAAGGACCTAACAGGAAAGAGATGGCGCCACTAAAATGTTGGGGTTGTGTTGAATCCCATCTCTTACGAAATTTCCCTTACAATATAAAATTATTTCAACACGTTCAAAATGTCCAAAAGGCCTCCACCATCAATGACATGGCCATGAATATTCCTCGTATTAGCGCGGCCTTGGAGGAGTTCTAGGAGGAGTACCAATCCACTATGGTGGAAGTAGAAGCTACTATCCTTTACTAACCTGTTTCAATATTAGTTGATCTTGGTGCCAGCCTAAGTTATGTTATCCATAAAATGATAAAAAAATTTAAATTAGTGGCTGAAAGATATACAAATCCCTAGCTGGTTCAAATAGATACAAGTGCAAAAAGAAGATTGATTAGTTGGATTAAAGCTTTCTCGATTGTATTAGATGGAAAAGATAATATAATCAATTTAAATATATTACCATTAAGCTGATATGACATCTTGATAGTGGACTGGCTGGAAAGTCATAAAGCACTTGTTAACTGTCTTGAGAAAATAGTTACCTATATGTGTGATAGTGGTGAAACTCAAGTTGTTAAGGGTATTCCCAAACATGTTTTGTTACATCAAATATCAAAATAAAATTAAGGAAAGCAACTAGAAAAAGGTGCCAACTCTTTGCCATTAAGATAGAAAATCAACTTCGAGATAAAACAGTAAAATTTGAGGAATTAGTAGTGAAATATTTTCAAGATGTATTTCCAGATGAGATCCCGAGACTACACCCCAAGAGAAAGATATATTTCTCCATAGAGCTAGTACTTGGAGTTGCAATCGTATCCAAAGCTCCTTATCAAATGAAAATCCTATATTTCATGAAATAGACATCCAATAGCAAGAATTCTTTTCAAAAGTGTATATTAGGCCATGTGTATCTCCTTGGGGTGTGTTATCACCCCAAGAAACTCTCCTAGGTTGTATCTCAGATATGCTCGAGAACATTACAAACTCAACAAAAATGTTGGAAATTGGTGGATGAATGGAAGGAATGATGCATATTCAAGCCAGATAACCACTTCTACTGTGCTTAACCCTAGACATGGGTGAAAACCCCTAGACTACAAGGCTTTAGACCACCAATTACTCACATTTGAGGATTAGGTGAACATGGAGAATACTGACCACACCAGCAGATGCACAAGACCATGTGATGGCCGGCTGCAACCAGTAAAGAGGTCTACAAATCTATTTCCTAATGCATAGACAAGATGACAGCTCTCTGGCACTAAGTAAAAAGAAACCTGCATAGCACATTCAATGATACATACTAGACTTCAACACAGAGGTGGGATGACAGCCCCTCAAATGATAAACATCAAGAGCACATGAAAAATACATAACAGGCACAACCTAGAATAGAGTAGAAATGGAAAGTGAGCAATTAATAGCAAAAGAAGCTTGTATTAGCTAAAAATGAAGACCAGACGCTGCAAGTATCACAGTAGTTACAGTTTCCATAAGTTGAACATTACATCAAAACTACAACCATCAACCCTCATTACATCTGTGTTCTAGGTATATATAGAGTTTCTTTACAAAAATGCTCTGTTGTTCTATGTGTGGAGGGGTCATAATGGACCACCAACCACCTTAACTATCTAAAATGGGTCTCTGCTGCCAACTGCATGCTTTAATGAACAAAATTGGCCTCTTGAGATACTCTGTTGTCCTTCTCGAGTAGGTGGAATGCTGTATGGAAGAAGTTCCATAACTGGTAATTGCTGTGATCTGCTCGAGGTTGTCCTTTTTCTTCTCGGCCATCCTCTTCCTCAAATGAAGTTGTTGAGGAGTAACTGCGCCGGGTACATAAATGCAGGTCACCTTCGTCCTTCGGGAGTCTGGAATGGCTGTGGATGAGGACCGTGTGAGCGAATTGAGGGGGAAGATAGGCCATTGGATCACGCAGATCAACGACGGGAAATAATCGGCTGAGGATATCGGGCAGAAGCGGAGCAGATGATCGTGAGTCGTCGGATCGTGGGCAGACAGATCTGACGATGATCAGGTGGAAGACATGCACGGGGGTTAACACGCAGGGACAGGGGGGGATGGGCGGTAAGTGGTATTCCCCGCACCTCTTTCGAAATCGGCCGGTAAACGTACATAGCCGAACGATCATAATAGGAGGATGACGCATGGCGGATGGGACAACCAAAAAATGACTTTCCCCGCTGGTTAACGTGCGGGCAACTTATGGGCATGGGAGGTGTGAATGCCATCCGATCACGGCAGGGTAGATCAGACGGTACGGAGAAAACGGGCAAGTTTTATTGCGGCGGGGACCGTTGGATAGGGCGATGGGTGATCGAACGGTGGGAACTTAATTGTACAGTTTTGACTGATGTGATGGAAAGGGCTTGTGAACAACACACGGTCGGGTTATCAGGGTTTCATGATGTTTAAAATCAACACCCGGGATCTAAGGAAATATAGCTTTATGCTAAATGTTGGAGTAAAACATGGATAGTGGGGGTTATGGAGTTATAAGGAAAATGAAGGAGAAGAGGAAACCAACTACTGCGAGCCCCTTGTAAGCATAACCAGCACTGCCAGACCTGTTTTTTATCCATTGAATGTTGAATAATATAGCAGAGCTAACACTGGCTCCTTCTAGGGATGAGATCCTCCCTGTGAGGTCTCAAGAACCTACAAATCAATGCCGTTCCTGTAAAAAACAATTAGCAAAACTTCCTAGTGTTCCATTGGGCATGGAGTCTGACTGATCCTACACTAAAATTGATGAAATAAAATATTTACAACTTTAAGGCCAAAAGGCCTTAAATCACATAATTTTTCAAAAAACACCCATTAACTGGGCCATCAAAAACTGCCTCTCCTTCCATGCTTTTCAGCATGAAGGTATTGTTCCCTTGAATCTGAGAAATGATAAAAGTCCCTGTCCAGAAAGCATCAAACTTCCCATGGTTGCCTTTCTTTTCTTTCAATGCATCCCATTTTAGAACCAGGTCTCCAACCTGAAAATTATCTGTTTTTGCCTTCTTGTCAAAGGCTTCCTTGATCTTCTTTTGCTGTGCTGTAGCCTTCTCAACCAGTTGTTCTCGGATTTGATGTACCTCTGCCAAATCAGTGATCCTTTTTGCCATGTCTTCTCCCTCACTATGTTCTTCTTGTAGGAATTTTGCCACAGGGAGAGTTAACTGAATTGGAAACATAGCCTCAGTGCCATATACCAGCCTGAATGGAGAATTCCCTGTGGATTTCTTAATGGTCACTCTGTCAGCCCACAGTGCATACTTGAGCTTAGAATCCCAATTCTTTTTGTTGTCCTCTAACAACTTTTTAATTATCCTTATCAGGCTTTTGTTAGAGGATTCTGCTAGACCATTGCCTTGAGGGTAATATGGGGTGGAATGAACTAGTTTAATACCCATTGAATCACACATTTCCACCAATTCTTTTGCCCTGAAGGCTGCTGCATTATCTGTGACTAATTTATGTGGACAACCAAATCTGGTAAAGATAATTTCAACTTTATGACCACATTATGATCAATATTTCTGGAAGGGATTGCTTCAATCCACTTGGTGAAATAATCAGTGGCTACTAAGATCCAAATGTGTTGGCCACTTGAATGTGGATTGATTTCTCCAATGAAATCCAAGCTCCACTACTGAAAAGTTCCTTTTGCATGTATTGGTTTTAAGGGCAGGGACTTCAACTGCTGCTTTCCTTCAAATCTTTGGCACCTATCACAAGATTTAAAAAATGAAAATACATCAGAAAATAAAGTGGGCCAATAGTACCCAACTCTGAGGATCTTATGGGCAGTGGTTTTCCAATAATGGTGCCCTCCACACATGCTGGAATGAAACTGCTGCATAACCTCCATTGATTGTTCTTTGTCCAGACACCTCAAAAGCATTCCAGATGGATCCCTCCAGTAGAGCAGATTTTCATGGATACAATATTTTGCTGCCCTAAGCTTAACAGTTTTGACTTGACTTTGAGTAAGGCCTGGAGGGATTTCTAGCTTCAGCAAGAATTTAACTATTGCAAAATACCAATCACAAGAAGCTAGATTTTCTTCCACTGACTGTTTTCTCTCTGGTTTAGCTGCTTCCTCTTCTTCAACTGCCTGACCATTTTCTGCAATTGTGCCCATGAAATGTATGTCCAATGTTCTGCAATTTTCTTCACCTAACAACCTGGTAAGACCTCGACCTCTGACAAGTTTGGTGGGCTTCAGTTCTATATTGAATTCAATTAGCTTTGAAATCCATTTAGCCCTTCTTCCATTAGCATCAGGTTGTGTTAAAACATCTTTTATTGCAACAGAAGGTACATATGAAATTATCTTGGAATGCAGAATGTCAACTTTGAAAGCTTTCAAGGATTTGATAAGAGCATATGCTTGTTTTTCAATAATGTCATACCTTAGTTCAACATCCCTTAAGTTTCTACTGAAAAATGCCACCAGATGCTCTGAACCTTCTTCATCTACTTGCAATAAAACTACTGCAATGGTGTCTTCAGAGGCAAATGAGAATACATGGAACTCCTTGCCGTAATCTGGACTTATTAAAGTGGGAGCCTCCATAATAGCTTTTTTAATAGACTCAAATGATTTTCTTACTGCATCATTCCACCTGACCTCTGACCCTTTCTTCAACATGGAGGTAATATGCTTCACAAGTTCTGCAAAATTTGGTATAAACCTCCTCACAAAATTAATCTTGCCCAGAAAGGACTGGATATCCTTCTTTGATCTCGGCATAGACAAAGTCTGTATTGCTCTTACTCTTTCTAGGTCAATTCGGACACTTGCAGCAGAAACAACATGTCCCAACAACTTGCCTTCTTCTAAAGCAAATTGTGACTTTTTAGGATTGACTGAAATCCCAAACCTTCTGCACTTTAGGAACACCTTCTTCAAATGTTGCAGATGATCTTGATGGCTGCTGGAGTATACTGTTATGTCATCAAGGTAGATAAGGACAAATTTATCCTTCTCTCCCACAAATTCTATATCCATAGCTTTCTGAAAGGTGGCTCTAGCATTCATCAATCCAAAAGGCATCTTGGCATACATAAAAGTGCCCCAAGGAGTGGTGAATGCAGTCTTCTCTTGGTCATTTGGATGTACAACAATCTAATTAAACCCTGAAAATCCGTCCAGGAAAGACATTACTTTGGCTCCTGAGACCTTCTGCAGCAAATGATCCATCTTGGGTAGAGGGTAGTTGTCTTTCTTAGAGCACTTGTTTAAGTTTCTGAAATCAACACACAGTCTGATTTCTCCACTTTTCTTCCTCACCACTACTAGGTTGGCTACCCATTTTGAATATCTGAGAGGGACTATGATTTTGGAAGCCAACAACTTTTTAATTTCTTTTTCAATCAAAGGAAGAAGTAAAGGATTTATTGGTCTCAGTTTCTGCTTGAAGGGAATGGTATCTTTCTCCAGAGGGATTTTATGTTGAATAATCTTTTTATCATAGGTTTTCAGGTCACTATACTCCCAGGCAAAGACATCAGCAAATTTCTTCATTAAATTGCAGTATTCAGAACATTGATCAGCAGACAGATGAGTGGACAGATTTATGTATTTAGGCTGACCTGGACTCCCTATATCATGCTTATAGACTGCAGATTGATCTTCTTTTTGGGTAGCCTTGTAAAGCACATCATTTTGATCAAACAGTCTTTCTAGAGGAATTAAACCCTTAGGAATATGATTGCTGGGAAGCTGGACAATGCTATCTTTATCAATTTTATTTCTAAGCTGGAATTGGGGACTTTCTTGCAAGGCTTCATTTTTATGGTCAATTTGCATTTCAGAAAACTCATCAATGACTTGCAAGAACCTATTCAATTCATTATCATCTTCAAACACTTTCCAATAGTGGACATTATCAGGCAAGGATGGCCTATACTTCATTTGGACTTCATATACTAGTCTGGGAGGCATAGGAGGGATAAACAGACTAGCAAACACAACAAGGGAATTAGCAAGCTGATTTTTGGCTCTAGGGATATATGAAATACAGAAATTATCAAAGGAATCTTTGAGTCTCCATACCTCATCTCTGTACATTGTCAGCCTTGGGTGTTTTTCCTGAAATGTTTTATTTACTTGTTGAATGATCAGATTAGCATTTCCAAACAGCTTTAAGTTCCTAATTCCTCTATCTTTTGTTGCGTTAAGGCCCAATAGCAGAGCCTCATACTCTGCTATATTATTAGTGACTTGAAAAGCCAGCTTAAAAGACAGCTGTGTGCTTTTTTGCTCTGGAGAAATCAACACCACCCCTGCTCCTGCAGTCTCCCTGTAACATGCTCCATCAAAGAACATCTCCCAAACCTGACCTCCTTGGTCTTCCTCGGCCTGATTTGTTGGTTTCTTGAGCTGCATTGAGGCCTTCTGAGATTCTTCTATTTGGAGAATACATGCTCCAAAATTAGCGTCCACAACATATCTGGGATGATTAGTAGGATTCTTCTCATCACTAATGATGTATGCCAGTTGTGCTTCTCTCTACAATCTCCTGCTTTCCCTCCAAAAACTTGGATAGTGGCATAAGATAAATCATTCTACAATGTCCCACCTAGTCTCTTAATCCATCCTCTAGACAGCAGCATGCCAAACTTGGGAGGGACATCTGCTACCACAATATCCATCATCATACTCTTCATGGGCAGCTGAGTTAAGGTAATGGCCAGGTCTTTGATTAATCCTAGGCATTTCACTTTCCTTGAATCAAAAGAGAATAAATCATGATATGGTCTAGTGATGTCAAGGCCTAACTCTTCCATGACAGCTTTAGGCATCAAATTGTGGCTGGCCCCTATGTCTAGCAGGCAGTTGTGGAGGATTTTGTCATGAATGGTCAAGGAGACATAAAAAGATGGAGAATTATTATCAGCAGGTTCAACCATGGGGCTAAGCACAACAACAGGCTTATCATCTTGCAAATTGATAGAGTCAGTGGAGGTTTGTGTGGTTTCCAGCTCAAGAGCTTCAAGGATAGGCTTTCTAAACACTTCGCTCTTTACCAACTATACTAGAGGCACAGATATTTTTAACTTCTGGACTTCTGACTCAAAGCTGAAAGAGGAAGGTAACTTATCAGAATCTCTTACCTCTTGAACTGGAGCTTTGAGGATGACTGGATCAACTGTTGGTCTTCTCTGTCTGATATTCTGTGACTCTGTTTGGATAGCAGCTCCCTGGGCAGGATTCTCCTTGACATTTTTTGCATTTGACCTCAGATTGTATCTTTCATATTCACCAGTCTATAGAACAACATCTCTGTCCCACCTTTGACTGACTTGTTCTTGCAGCAAAGATTCTTCATATGCAGCGAATGTCAAAAAGGCAGCACTGCCTTTATCTTCCATGCAATGAATTTCATCTTCTTCTTCAAATTGTTTCTCCTCCATGACTACATTTTGGAAAGGAGATTTTACCTTTTGTTCTTCATTTGTTTCTTTACCCCTCTGAATTATTTGTAACTGTTCATTTGCTCTTCTGAATGTATTCTGATTTCTAGGAGCAAATGTGTTCTGCTGCCTTGTCTTTCCTGAATTCTGCTCAACCATCAGCTTAGATATTTCAGCAGCCAATGACTCTATCATTTTAGCCATCCTATCTAATTTAGGTTCTGAAGATGAAGCAGAGGAAGAAGAAGCCTCACCTCTCTGCCTCCTTCTATCAACATGGCTCTTTAGTTTTTCTGCAGCCATAATATTAGATTCCACCTCTAGTGCTGCATCCTGCATGTCAGCTAGAGTGGCACATCTTCTTTCTCTCAAAATCAGGTAGAAATCCGATTCAAAAGCATTGGCATAAGTGAGTTTGGTAGAGGTGGGGGTAGGATTTACCTCAGCTGATATCTTACTATACATACGGTTAAATCTTTTATTGAAATCAGGCAATGATTCCCCATTTTCCCTCTTCAGGTTACCAAACTCAGTATGGTAATATAGCAAGTCCTTTTTATCTCCCCATTGCTTCAAAAATGCTTCATCTAATGCTTCAATATCAGCAATAGATCCAGGGGGCAATTCTCTGAACCACTTCCTAGCCTCTCCATCAAGGCTCTGTACAAAAACTCTCATCCACACATGATTTTCACTTATGTCTAAGTTATCAGCATAACTATAAAAAGCCTCAAGGTGTTCTTTAGCCATTACTCCCTATGTGCCAGTGAAATTAGGCATATATTTTTGATATTCTCCATCAGGCATAGCATTCAAAGGAGCAGGCAAAACTAAAGGCCCATACCTAGCATCAATAATTCTTTCCATCTTCGTAGGTGCTTGCTGTCCTACCATGACTAGGGTATGTGGAAAGACATTGACAAATTGAGTAGTTTGAAGCAATGTAATGGATGGTAGAGACAAGGGAATATGATGGACTATATGGGAAACTTTCTTTGGACTAAGATTCAAAGGGGAACTCCAACAGGCATAACATTCAAAGGAGCAAGCAAAACTAAAGGCCCATACCTAGCAGCAATAATTCTTTCCATCTTCGTAGGTGCTTGCTGTCCTACCATGACTAGGGTATGTGGAAAGACATTGACAAATTGAGTAGTTTGAAGCAATGTAATGGATGGTAGAGACAAGGGAATATGATGGACTGTATGGGAAACTTTATTTGGACTGAGATTCAAAGGGGAACTAACTGAACAAGGAGCTGTATGAATCTCTGGAGGGAGTTTCTCACTAGCAACACTAGGCTCAATATCTTCAAATTGTATATTCTAAGCTATAACCTTATCTTTCAGAGGTGCATAAGTTTTCTTAGGCTTACCTGATCCTGATGCTCCTTTCTGTGATTTTTTCTTCGGTTAAACAATATTCTCAGGGTTAGGCACTGGAACAACTGGTGATTTCTGAGGATTTCTTCGAGTATGTCTCACAAACTAAACCAGAACTGCAATGTGGAGTCACCAAAGGTTGGTCTTCCTCCAATAGAGTTGCCAGATAGATAATTACAAGTAGAAATGTGTGTCCAAACCTTGTCTATCATCAAAGCTTGGAACTATGTCATCTCCCAGGGAAGCTGAGCTTCAATCTCCTCTCCCCGGAAACGACGCCAATTAATGTTATCACCCCAAGAAAATCTCCTAGGTTGTATCTCAGAGATGCTCGGGAACATTACAAACTCAACAAAAATGTTGGAAATTGGTGGATGAATGGAAGGAATGATGCATATTCAAGCAAGATAACCACTTCTACTGTGCTTAACCCTAGACATGGGTGAACACCCCCAGACTACAAGGCTTTAGACCACCAATTACTCACAGTTTTAGGATTAGGTGAACATGGAGAATAATGACCACACCAGCAGATGCACAAGACCATGTGATGGCCGGCTGCAACCAGTAAAGAGGTCTGCAAATCTATTTCCTAATGCACAGATAGGATGACAGCTCTCTGGCACTAAGTAAACAGAAACCTGCATAGCAAATTCAATGATACATACTAGACTTCAACACAGAGGTGGGATGACAACCCCTCAAATGCTAAACATCAAGAGCACATGAAAAATACATAACAGGCACAGCCTAGAACATAGTAGAAATGGAGAGTGAGAAATTAATAGCAAAAGAAGCTTGTATTAGCTGAAAATGAAGACCAGACACTACAAGTATCACAGTAGTTGCAGTCTCTAGAAGTTGAACTTTACATCAAAACTACAACCATCAACCCTCATTACATCTATGTTCTGGGTATATATAGAGTTTGTTTACAAAAATGCTCTGTTGTTCTATGCGTGGAGGGGTCATAATGGACCACCAACCACCTTAACTATCTAAAATTGGTCTCTGCTGCCAACTGTGTGCTTTAATGAACAAAATTGGCCTCTTGAGATACTCAGTTGTCCTTGTCGAGCAGGTGGAATGCCGTGTGGAAGAAGTTCCATAACTGGTAAATGCTGTGATCTGCTCGAGGCTGTCCTTTTTCTTCTCGGCCATCCTCTTCCTCAAATGCAGTTGTTGAGGAGTAATTGCGCCGGGTACATAAATGCAGGCCACCTTCGTCTTTCGGGAGTCTGGAATGGCTGTGGACAAGGACCGTGTGAGCGAACTGAGGGGGAAGATAGGTTGTCGGATCGCGCAGATCAACGGTGGGAAATAGTCGGCGAAGGAGATCAGGCGGAAGCGGAGTAGACGATCGTGAGCCGTCGGATCATGGGTGGACAGATCCGACAGTGATCAGGCGGAAGACGTGCACGAGGGTTAACACACAGGGACAGGTGGTAAGTGGTATTCCCCACACCGCTTTCGAAGTCGAGTGGTAAACGTACACAGCCGAGCGATCACAATAGGAGGACGACGCGTGGAGGATGGGACAGCCAAAAAACCACTTTCCCCGCTTGCTAACGTGCATGCAACTTATGGGTGTGGGAGGTGCGAATGTCATCCGATCACGGCAGGGTAGATCGGATGGTACAAAGAAAATGGGCAAGTTTTGTTGCGGCGGGGACCGCTGGATCGAGCGATGGGTAATCGAATGGTGGGAACTTAATTGTACAGTTTTGACTGATGTGACGGAAAGGGCTTGTGAACAGCACACGGTCGGGTTATTGGGGTTTCATGACGTTTAAACTTAGCACCTGGGAGCTAAGGAAATACAACTTTATGCTAAATGTTGGAGTAAAACAGGGATAGCGGGGGTTATGGAGTTATAAGGAAAATGAAGGAGAAGAGGAAACCAACTGCTGCGAGCCCCTTGTAAGCATAACCAGCACTGCCAGACCTGTTTTTATCCATCGAATGTTGAAGAATATAGTAGAGCTAACAGGGTGCATTGGTCCCTTTCATTAAGAAGAAGGATGAATCATTCAGGTTGTGTATAGACTATCATTAACTGAATAAGTTGATAGTAGAAAATAAATACCCTTTACCCCGTATTGATGATATTTTTAACCAAGTTAAGGGGGCAACAATGTATCATGAGTATAATGAGCTAAGGATCAAAGAAGAAGATATAATGAAAACTATTTTAAGAACCTGATATGGACACTATGAGTTGACGATGTAACATTCGAGCTCACGAATGCACCAACCACTTTCATGTGCTTAATGAATTGTATATTCAACAATTTTTGGAAAATAATATCTTAGTTTCATAGATGACGTATTAGGATACTAGAAGATGATGGAAGAACACAAGAAACATCTAGAGTTAATGTTACAAACCTTGTAGGAAAAATAGCTATAAGAAAAGTTCAGTAAATGTGACTTGTTTCAGGATAAGATACAATATTTGGCACATCCTATAACCTCCTTACAAACAAAAGAGTAAAATTATTATGGACATAGAAGTGTTAAGAGAGATTTGAGATGATGGATCACTTGCTTATATTTTCTCCAATACTTCAAATAACAGATCTTGAAAAAGACTTTGAGGTGTTCACAGATCCATGCCTAGAAAGCTTAGGGGGTGTGGTTATGCAAGAAGGTCATGTTGTGGCCTATAAGTAAAATAAATTAATATAATATGAGAATAATTATGCATTCTAGAATAAGTTATTGGCCTCATGTTCGAAACCCTGGCCAAATACAAGAAAACTTGTAAAAACTTGGAAGTTGCAGGTAGAACAACTTTGTCCTTAGAAGAACCCATTGCCAAGAAATTTGTAATAGTGTTGCTCCCTCTGCAAGGAAGGGAGTTGGACCTATGAGGATAAGAAGAGAAAGAATTTAAGTGAGGAAACTTGAAAATTTAAGGAAACCTAGAATAATTACACTGATAAATTATTATGATCAAATTGGGTGCAGTTCTAGTATAGGCAGTGAGATTACTTCAAGACAGAAAAGATTATCAAGAATAAAAAATTGGCAACGATTAAGACATGTATCTTCGGCCGGAAGAACCCTCAGTTGTGTGCAGACCCGATATTATGAATTTATGACTAAAAAAAAATTGTAGGAGAAAGAATACCCATTATAATCATAAATAACATAGAGATAAATAAAAATGTAACTACATGCAAAGTTACAAATTGAACCTTGGAAGAAACCAAAATAGCAAGGCTCTCCTGTAAGAGAAATGTATGGAGACTCCCCAATGCCAACAAGTACCAGAGTTCCAAAAAAAAATTAAAACCGTGGCAATCAAATAGAAATCAATGTTACAAGGTTAGAGTGAGAAAAAAAGGGTTAGGGTAGACTCTGTAGTTGCAAAGCTCATTCCGAGAAAGGAGACGAGAAAATGGAATCAGAAAGGGAGGACTAGGGTGGATAGTTACATCCAAAAAAATTTCAACTCTTTCGAGCCATTGATCCAAACCTTGTAAAGCATGCACCATGGATATGCAAACATATCATTTGTACCCTAAAACCCCATCAACATTCCATGGGTTTCAATGCAGAATATAGATTGCATGAGTTCAAAATCCTTCGAATCTTAAAAACATAACAGTGGAGATAACTCCAAAGCGGTGATATCATTATTAAAAAACAATATGACTAATATGTTAAATGTTTGGTGCTATGGTGGAATAAAAGAGAATAATCCAAGTAAATCCCATGCTATAAATTTGCATACATAGTATGTATGAAAATGTTGAACATAAAATCAATTAAGTCTTCTTCCACATTATGGTAGTGTCGATAATGTGTAGATTATATTAATAGAACAACAATGTTTGAATATCATATTGTATGGTGTGAATAAGCGAAAAACCCTTTTACCATAATGTTGTCACTGTGACAATGACCCTCCAAATTTTTTTCCTATGTCAATTTTGTAGCCTACAATAACTCTCATTTCAAGCCCCCTTGAGTCTAGCATGCTGTTTGATTTGTTGTATATGCGTTTTCTCCTAGTGTTTCATCCTCCTAAGTCAATGTTTCTTAAAAGTCGTCATTGAACCATTAGAAGTGTTTGAGTTAGTTATTTCTTGGTTAGGTGAGATCATGGTTTTTCTTGACTTAGAAGCTTTCCTTATCGCCATGCACACACTTGAAAAGCACACAAAATCATGAAAAAAAAATGCAAGAAAAACACTTAGAAAAGAAAAGCCTCACTCAATGTTGATGAAGGCATGTGCTTAACTTGAGCGCACTCCTTCAACCCAAAGAAGTGCACCCTCCTTAAGCACACCCCTTCATACTGAACAAATGCACCCTCCATGAGCACACATCTTTGTGTCAAAGACATGCACCCTGCTTGGATTCATGCATGAGCCAACCTTGTTGGACGTGGGTGCACTCCTAGAAAATAAGATACTACTTAACTTATTAACTAACCCATTCACTCAACAAAAAGTGGCACTCATGCATGGATTAGTTTTTCATGTTAACTTCTTTAAATCAACTCAGTTAATAATTCCTCTTTCATAATCATTCCATATGAGTTGGGCACACAGTTGGGAATCAAGAATCTCTTCATCAACAAGTGAAACAAGTTTTACATGTCAAATATTTCCATTGCATTCCATGATTCTACTACTAAATCTTGCTTTTGTTGTTGTTGATACTTCATTTTTCAGTTTGTTTGATGGAGTTTATGCTGAGTCTTCATGTTGCAAGTGTTTATTTTTTATCGCATGAAAAACTATTCACATTCTTGAAACCTTTCATCTTCCACCATGCTCGCAAAAGAATCTATAAAGCCTTGTAGATATTTTTTTTTCCTCATCTTAGCATCAAATCCTACTGTTCAAACTTGTTTATGAGCTTGCAATAGGAAGAGCACACTTCTTGAGCTGGAAGCCCGATCAGTCATGAAAACTGCGCCCTATTTGATCAAGTTTTCCTCAAGGGCGCACTTCTTCACCATGAACGATTGTGCCCTCTCTTGAGCACATGAGCTCATCATGAAGGCACGAAGCATCTTCATTCATATATTTGGCATGAAACAATTCACCCTCCTTTGCCTTAAGTGCATGGGGACACTATGAAGGCTTGAAGCATTTCTAACCTTCTCATTCGTCCCTTTAGAGTGTGACAATGTGCCCTCCTTATCCCCTTGAGCACATGGGCGCATAAGGAAGACTTGAGTCCCATTATTCCATCCCTTCGACCCTTCAAGGTGAGATAGTGCGCCCTAGCTGATTTTTTCCCCTTGCCTGAGCCCATGAGCACATTGCAAAGCCCCAAATGACCTTGCATGTCCCCTTCATTCTTTGAAAGAAAACCCTTCTAGTTTGCATGCCTATTTTCTCATGCATGTAAGTTATTTTATGCTATCATTCATAGTTTCTCATGATCTATCATCTATGATGGCTCTTTTTATATGATTTTCAAGTATTGATGCATAGTTAGGGTTTTTTTAAGCTATAATACTATCACTATGAATGTGCTTCCCCAAACAGGTGTTTGTGCTACAAGTATTACCACTGTGTCATCATTTTTTGGAGACATGTTACCTCACAAAGTGACCTCCAAAGAAATTTTAGAAGAAAATGTTGATGGACCTACAAAAATTACTAGGCTTGATATTCCCATATACGCAACTCAGGTCACATGGAGAAAAATATACAACAAATTCATGCAGGAGAAGGTTCCTAGGGATTTAGAATATTTTCATGCATATATTAGCATTAATAAGTCAAGGATGCATAAGATCGCATGTAGATTCCCAGTCATGCCATGTGAAAAAGTAATTGAATGGATCCTTACGCATATGGATTATTCTCACATTGTGATATGCAGTGAGAGTGGTGATTAGCTTGCCACCTATTTTGGTGAATACATGCAAACATATTATAAGATGCTCAAGCCCAATGAATATGAGAATGGCCACTTCTACATAAAATGGGCAACCCTTAACACTACTGATGGTTTTAAGACATGGTGTCAAAAGGCTGCCAAGTTTTGCCATTGCCCGTCTGTATTTTATCTGATGAAGTTTCATAGAGATGTTTATTAGTACTTGATAGCCATATATTGTCGATTATATGGGCTTAAGAATACTAAGGTGTTCCAAGAGAATTGGATATACATCCTCAATATAGTAGTTACTCGTGGGAGAGTTTTGAATTGGGTAGATATTCTATCATTTCAGTTGCAGCATCAGATCGGGCAGGAAAAAGCATCTTTAAAGGAGAACATGCACCAAAATTCTACACGTCTGTGTTTCTATTGGATGAAATTTGTGCATAATATACATTTCCAGGAATGAATTAGAACTTGGTGCTTGAGGAGAAGTTCCTATTTTACTTCCACTGCAGAGTGTTATCAGAGACAAGCTTCAAAGGCGTATATGAAAAATTAGATGAACATTTATTTCCATTCATCTTTCACAAGATTTTTGAGATCGATCCTCCTTGCATAAACAATCAAGTGAAGGAGCCACTTTGAGTTATCACAGACTGGTTTTCATCTCCAGAGGGTACATACATCAGGTGCTTCAATCATCTTATATACCCTCATCTTACGCTGTGATATGTAACCAAGAAAGTGGTCATGCAAGAAGTTGCCAATCAGTTGGACAAGGGATTGTTAGGGATTCTTCACAAGAGAAAGAAAACCCCTTGGTCTATCTTTCCATTAAGGATCGAATTGTATGAATTAAAGAGTCACAAAGTGAGGGAAACATAGATACAAGATTTATATCGTATACATTTCACCACTAAATACTTCCATGGATATGATCCTAGGCAAATTTTTAGAGAGCACTGTCAAAGGATTGATCACAATATGGGGTACTCATCCATGTCCACAATAGAAAATGAGAAGATAAAGAAATGGTACAATGCCAACATGAAGACACATCCATTAATGGAGGCTATTTCACCCCATGATCCACTAGATCAATAATTTCAAGTGCAGGAAGAGGAGGAGATAACACCTCATGCAAGGAATCTAGCTCCTAAGAAAAGGATCAAATATTCTTTGACAGGTGAGAGTAGTAAGAAATGGAAATTTGATCCATTTAACTTAGGAGTTGTTCAAGCAGAGAAAGAGGGAGGAGAAGTATAAGAAGAAGTGTGGAAGAATCAACAAGATGAGTTTCTTTAGAAGTAACAAGCAGAAGAATAAGAAGAAGAAGAGAGGAGGATAGAAGAAGAGTAACAAAGTCAGTCCCAGGATGAAGAAGAAACGCAGATATTGGAAGAAGAAAAAATGAGTCAAGAGATAGAAGAGGAGAAGTTTGAGGAAGAAGATACCATCCATCCAATGGAGGAAGAACTAGATATTCTAGGAGAGAATCCTCTCACAGGTGGTCATCTTCCATTTGGAGATATGGGGATCACACCTCCACCAGTAGACCGAGTCATGGATGTTTGTAGTGTAACATTTGATTAGTTTAATAAGAGGACCATGAAACAAAGGCATTGATATTTGTCAAAGGATCCTCAAAATCTAGTCTCAGTGTCCATAGAGAAGGTGATCACTGCCAACACTAGAATAAATCCAAGGGAAGTCATGGCGGAAAATGTTGTATTCACTACATCGACATAAGATTACTCTGAGTACTTGTGGAATGATAATTCTATGTTGAGAACAGAACTTGTTGCGGTGAAGCAACAAGCAGAACATCTTGCACTGGAGAACTAGCGGTTTTCATCACCAAACATCAACACCATAGAATGGAAGTCAACCATACAAGAATAGTTGGGACCAATGGAGGATACATGGTTTGACTATATGATGAGAAGATACTTATACATTGGGTCATGGCTCCTCTCATTGGCATTCAGAAGAACGCAGAGGAAGTGGTGAAACTCCTGAAGCCAACAAACATAGGAGTTGACCAGATGTAGGAGTGGATTGCCAAATATCCAGATGCTTTGCTACATTTGAAAAAAAGTGATAAATTTGCTACAGAATTAGACAGGTTTTAATTGAAACTCCACCTATAGAATTACTCGCATTTTGGAGCACAGTCAGTTAGCAATATGGTTGCATAAAATCGACTGCATAATGGGTTTGAGTCTCTAACACAAAAACATGGATTCCTGCCATCAGATATGTTAAAGTAATCATAGGTAGAGAAGTCATGTTCTAGGAGATAAGGGAATATATTGAACAAATTAAGAAGGAAACAGAATGGGAAGGCTTGGAGGTAACCAAAGACATCATTCTGCAGTATGACTTTGCATAAGTCAAAGCATACATGAAGCTCTCATGGCTATGGAATAATGTACATTCAAGCTCCAAGAACATACTAAAAGAGGCATTCGAGGTGAAAATGCATTAAAAAGGGGAATTACCAATTCAGCTCAAAGCCATCACAAAGGAGTTCAGAGATTGGCACACTTACATTACAAATGAACTCCATGAGGAAGAAAATGATTTATCCATTTGGTGAGTTGTTGTCCCATTGTGAGTTTTGTCGTATCAGGCCATCGTCTCATTTGTAAATTGTCTTATGTAATAAATTTTATGTAATAAAGTCCAAGGGACACAGGGGGAATATGAAAAGACACACATTGGAATGTAAAAAGTCATCAATAGAATATGAACATTCATAGAAGTGAAAGAGTCAAGAGGAAACTCAAAGGTCATTGTTAATTTTTATAAATAGCTCCTCATAAGTCAAACAAAGGGATTTTGGAAAGCTTTAGATTCTAGAGGTCTTGACTTGGCTTCTCTTGTAAGACATAGGAGATAGATCATTCTTTGGAGAAGAAAGTTGTAGCTTCATGTTCCACTATTGGATATAATTTTTCATTCATGTAATAGTTTTCTTGGGATCCTACACTTTTAATCATAAACTCAATGAATCAACATTCCTTCATACATGTATCACACAGTTGGAATATTCTGGTTATGTTTATGGTATATGTTGCTTTATTTACATGCTAAGTTATTGAACTAATTTGTTGATTAGTTATGGATATTATTGAATGAATGTTGTTATGCTTTAACGACTGTTGTTTCTTATGTGGATTGATCTGCAGGTACATAAAAAGTCTTTCTCTTTACTCCCAAGTCCCCCTTTAGGATAGTATTATTACTTTTCTAACCCGTGGCTCGTTTCCCTCACTAGCCATCGAAGTCTCTCTCATATACCTTACATTGGAGGTCTCATAAAGCTCACATTCTTGCTTCTCCAAAGTAGTGTGTGTTCTCTTGTGTTGTTTGGTACCCAAGACATATCTTTAAATCATTCCAACGGTGGTCATACCATATGAATGGATGGGACTCCTACACCAAAAAGTGTGAGGTATCATTAGGACTTCACATTGGGGATATCCCCTTACAATGTTGGAGACATCTAGCATCACCAACACATAACTATAAGGAAGACCATTATATGGTTATAACATCGATTACACCAAGAGGGTACATAAGAAGAACCGCATAATTATATTCCCAAAAGAAAAATTATGATTAAAGGGTGAAATAAGAGGATTCAAAATCTTATAACAACATCAAGTTTACCAAAAACCTTTATTGCAAGAAATGAATGGTTTTCATACAATGAGTGCGAGATAAACACCGTATTTTATGTAGACTAATCCAACATGGTTGTATGATTATGTTTGATGACATTTACCCTTTTGAAATAGAATTTGCTTCTATGGTGCAGTTATTCACATTATTAAAAAAAAAATGTTCTATGGCATCTTTTTTTTTTTCCGGGGAAAATAGAGTTCGTAATTTTATTCATATAATGAAGAAAATTACATGTTGTAGATGCAAGTAGCATATGCCATAAACCGTCCATGAGGAGGACGGATACAAAAAGGAAATTATTTACAAAATAGCCGCAATCCTAATCTTTGCGGCCCTTTTTCTTCTCCACTCTACGCCAACCCTGTGTGTCAGGGGAGGGAACAATGAGAGCCCGCGAGGATTCCAGATTGTTCACTGTTGTATCCTTGTCGGAATCAGAGCCTTCCGAACCATGAGTTCTTTTGATGCCCCCCACATCCAGCTGAGGAGATTGCTGGGGATGAAATTTGGGCGATTCCGGATGAGGATCAGGGGAGATATCCTTTTGTGTACACTGCTGTTCCATATTGGTGTCTGATTCCTCTTGATTGACTGCCTGCTCAGGGAGTATGTCCTCTTCTTCCAGCGGTTCCGTGTGCTGCCAACCATTGGGCTTTTTTTTCCTGTTCTTGTTTCCTTTGGGATTCTTTTTAACCAGGGGGCAGTCAAATTGGAGGTGTCCAGTTTGCCTGCAACTGCGACATCTAAATGCGGTATTTTCATAGTCAAGGGGCTGCAGCCACTGTGAGTTGTTGAAGTTCAGTGTGATATGTTCAGGCAGCCCCTGACTCATATCCACTTCAACGCAAATTCTGGCGAAGGAGAAGATACCTCTGCTTAATCTGTCCTCGTCCATTTTTATGAATTTCCCTAAGGTATTCCCAATGGCTGCTAAAGCTAAGTGATGCCAGAAATGTAGTGGGAGATTATGAAGCCGTACCCAAACCGGCATAGTTGTGATTTTCATAGTGTTTGCATCAAATTCAGCGAACCAAGGAGTAACAAAAAGACCAGCATTACCCCAAAACCAAGGCCCCTCAGTAATGGTACTATCCCTTTCTTCTTCTGTATGGAAACAGACAATGAAGTACCCTTTTGAGCATAGATGTACATCGCAGTCTGGAGTCCAATTGGAATAAATCCACTGATGTAAAGCATCAGATTTTGGCCAGAAGCCATTGAATCTACATATTACAGCATTTTTAGTGAAGGCAGAGTGTAGAGCTGTTACCTCTGGCAATGAAATTTGGAGCCTTGGGGATTCCAGCTTTTGATCTACAATATATGGGCCTGGTATCTCTGTTAGTGTCTCTGGTTTATTCTGCATTTTGTCTTTGCCCTTGACTGCGTCACGGAATGAAGCTGGCGCCTTTGAACCAGAGCCCTTACTTCCACCGCGCAGCCTTAGGTTGAGAAGTATGGTTGTATCTTGACTGATCCCATATTCCTGAATAGTATGCTGGTCCTGTAGACACCGTCCTGCGCAAATCAGGTTCTGTTGATTTGAGGGTATTCCAAGCTGTTGTTGTATTTCTTCTTTAAGCGCTTGTATGGTTGTGCCCATACGAAGTCGCATGCATCGATGTCCTTTCTCAGTAGATTTTATAAAAATTTGAACCCTGTTTTCTTCCTGGTAGTGTTCAGCCGCTTTGTGGGTGAGCACCTGTGGGATATATATGATCGCTCCCCTGTTTTTATACTTCTCTTTAGTGTTATTCCCCGGCTCAGCGCCCAGCTCATAAGTAGCCACTGAGGACCGACCCCTTGCAACTTTGCTGGGTTTTCGCTGTCCAGATGGTAGCCAGGCTGACGATGCAGAGTACCACTCTAATTCGGTATCATGTTCTGGCTGTGTTCTGGAGTCTTCCCCACGCTTGTAACCCCCAGGGCGCGCGTCAAGGGCAAGGGAGATAGCCGCCGAGGGCCGCACTGAACAGATATTGGCATACAAGAAGAGTTGAGACCAAGCCTCCATTGCCCAGTTCCATGTATAGGTCCGTTGCTTCATGGTACTCCTGTAATTAGTTCGGTTCAAGTTAAAACAAAAAATCACCTCCTTTGTATAAGCGAGATTCTCAACATCCAACAGGTCGCGAGTATCAAAGCCCATGTCAGCAAGTGAAAAGATTAGAAAGGGGATCCGTCCAGCGACCATCCCCGGGCACGAAATATCTCCGGGAGTTCCCAGCACAACCCCCTGCTGTGTACCTTGGGCGAACAGAAGTCCCCACTCAGGCCTTGTATCGCTATTGGGTACAAAATCGCCATGTCCCTCTTCCTGTGCGTGATTCAAAATGTGGAGGGTAACCCACTGCGCCCTTTGAGCCCCCAGACCCGTCTGTTTCAAATAGAGACAGGGCGTCCATAGCATTTCAGTCTGCCGGTGAGGGCATAACTCCGAGAGCCCAAGTGCTAGGAGTAAGCCAGTAAGGCCGCGCTTGGACGATGCATTCATGTGATGAAGAGACCTCCATTGCCGCCATGATTCATGGCTTCCATGGCAGCCCTTCAGGCCGACAGCAGGCAGGGGCGAGGCGGCCGCACCCAGGGAAGCGATCTTGTACAGAGTAAACCCTAGCTCCATCGTTTTTTCTTTCGAAAGTGGCTCTATGGCATCTTGATGTGTTAATAAAATGTATTTATTATGAGGGATGTTACGAGTGGTATCAAAGCCCACACCTAAAACTAAGGTCTTTGGCCAACTATGTTTCTAGAATTATCTAACACCGATAATTATTGATCTTGCACACTTAAGAAAAAGGAAGGTTGAATAAAAAGAAGGTATTGTGGGAGAACCTCTTTAGGAAGCTCACATTTGTGAAGACGCGATTTATGTACACTTAGGGCCATAAGCCCAGGTCTTTAATAAGGAATTGTTGGAAATGATGAAAAATATGAAAACTCAAATATCAAACCTTTGTGTCAATCATGAGTGACTACTAGAAACGAGTGTTGAGCAAGAATAGATAATCAAGAATTTAACAGATAAAACAAATTCCAAAACTATGGATGCAATGAAAGAATATGAAAATAAGGAAGAAAACCATAAATCGAAAGTAATGAAGGAAGAAGGGGAAAGTCAGAAAGGAAGAGTTGAAGAGGAGTAATACAACTCATCCAAAATTCAAGTGAAGCCTGAAAAGAAACCTAAAGTGGAGTTACATGGAGAATTTCAAAAACTCAAACCCCCAATGTACGATGGGATTCTAAGGAAGCGACAAAGTTTTGGTTGCTAAACATAATTCAGTATCTTCAAGATTATGATTTTACCACGAAATTGAAGGAAACGTTGGCTACCTAACAACTATAGGGGAAAGCGTCCTTATGGTGGGAAAAATTTTGAACAATTCATAACTTGGACGGAATGTAAGTTAAATGGGAGGAATTCCAATGATTATTCAGAGAAAAGTATCTAAAAAAACAATACTTTGATGATAGGGAAAAGGAGTTTTACAATTTGAAACTAGGACAACTCGAAATGGAGGAATTGATATCTAAAATTATGCATTTATTATGTTACGTGCCTTAAAGAAAGGACGAGAAGGCCCAAAATTCAATGGTTCTTAAGCTTCCTTCCACTCTCCTTCAAGGAAAGGATTGAGTATGATAACCCCAAGAAAATGGATAAGTCTATTCAAAAGGTGAGGATTTCTATCAACAATCTAAACAGAAGAATGATAACACAAAATCTTGGCTTAAAAAAATAAAGAATGGTAAATACAAAATAGTAAATCAGGAAAGAGAAGACATTTTAAGCAAGGTGGTGAAGGGGGACAAAATGACAATTTCAGCAATAATAATGGACAGTCCTCTGAAATCACAAGTGGAAACCCAAATTGAGTCTGTGTAGACTGAAACTAGTAAAGGACCTAATGGGAAAGAGAGGGAGCCACTAAAATGTTCGGGTTGCGGTGAACCTCATCTCTTATGAAATTTCCCTTACAATACCAAATTAGTTCAACACATTCAAAATGTCCAAGAGGTCTCCACCGCGAATGACATAGTGAAGAATAATTATCGCATTAGCACAACCTTGGAGGAGCGCTAGGTGGAGCGCCAATCCATTGTGGTGGAAGTAGAAGGTACTATCCATGACCAACCTGTTTCAACATTAATTGATCCTGGTGCTAGAATAAGTTATGCTAGCCCTAAAATGGTAGAAAATTGTAAATTAGTCGCGGAAAATATATAAAAATCCCTAGATGGTTCAAATAGCTACGAGTGCATAATGAAGAGTCACTAGCCGAATTAAAGCTTTTTCAATAGTATTGGATGGAAAATTTAATATTTTCAATTTAAATATCTTACCATTACGCTCATATGATATCTTGATAGGAATAGACTGGACGGGAAGTCATAAAGCACTTGTTAACTGTATTGAGGGAACATTTACCTATATGTTTGATAGTAGTGAAATTCAATTTATTAAGGGTATTCACATACATGTTTCATTACCTCAAATACTAACATTATAGTTAAGGAAAGAAGCTAGGAAAGGTTGCCAACTCTTTGCCATTAATATGTGTTCCCAGATGAGATCCCAATATTCCCCCCCAAAAGAGAGATAAATTTATCTATAAAGCTAGTACCTAGAGTTGAACTAGTATCCAAACGTCCTTACTAAACGACAATCCAAGAACTCATGAAATTAAAAATTCAGTGTCAAGAATTGTTGCCAAAATGGTATAGTAGGCCTAGTGTGTCTCCATCGGGTTCACTGGTCCTTTTCATTGAGAATAAGGATGGAACATTCAAGTTGTGTATAGACTATCATCAATTGAATAAGTTGAAAAAAAAAAAATACCCTTTACCCCATATTGATGATCTTTTTGACCAAGTTTATGGGGAAACTATGTTCTCCAAAATAGATCATAGATCCAAGTATCATCAACTAAGGATTAGAGAAGACAATATATCGAAAACAAAATTCAGAACCCACTATGGACACTATGAGTTTACCGTGTTACCTTTCAGGCTCACGAACGCACCAACAACTTTCATGTGCTTAATGAATGATATATTCAACAATTTTTTTGACAACATTGTATTAGTTTTCATCATTGAAATATCAATATACTCTAAGACCATGGAAGAACACATGAATCATCCAGATTTAGTGCTACAAACCTTGGATGAAAACCAACTATATGCAAAGTTCAGTAAATATTTAAGGATAAGACACAATATTTGGGCTATGTGATTTCAAAAGAAGGTAGTCATGGATCCCGAGAAGGTGAAGGCCATCCTTGAATGGATAGTACCAAAGGACATGGATGATATAAGATCCCTTATGGGGATAATTGGTTATTATTGCACTTTATAGAGATTATCTAAATTGGCACATCTTATAACCTCCCTATAAAAGGGAGAGCAAAATTCTTATGGACGAAGAAGTGTCAAGAGAACTCCGTTACCCAAAATAGAAGATCTGGAAAAACATTTTGAGGGGCGCAGATATGCATGCCTGAAAGGCTTAGGGGGTGTGCTTATGTAGGAAGGGCATGTTGTGGCCTATAATTCATGGAAATTAAAAGAACATGAGAAGAATTATGTAGTCTATGATTTAGAGTTGGAATTAGTAATTCATGACCTCAAAATGTGGAGGCATTATATGATTTGAAGATAATTTACTCTAATTATAGACCATGTGAGTTCGAAACAGTTTTCCAACCAATCCGACTTGAACACCAAACAAACCAGGTGGATGGTTTTCTTGAATGAATACGACTTTGACATTAGACATATAAAAGGGAAAGAGCATAAGGTAGAAAACACCCTAAGTCAAAGTTTGAAACAAATACACGAGATTTATATCACTCAAAGTGAAACAAATTAGTTGGAACAAGTCAAAGAAGCAGCCTTAATAGATCATGAATATAATCACAAATGTAAAAATCAACAAACTAAAATTGATCTAGAAAAAAGCATTGATTATGGGATCAACAATAATGGGTTGTTAATTTACAAAAATTGATTGTATATAGCTGATCATGAGAAAGTAAAACAATTAATTATGAATGAATGTCATAAGAAACCCTTTGTACGGAATCCACGATACTAGAAGATGGTAACAAACTTAACAAAATAATTATTTTGGCTCAGAATGAAGGAGTATGTTGTGGAATGCCTGGCTAAATGTCAAGAATGTCAACAAGTGAAAACATAACATCATCACCTAGTCGGTTTACTACACCCCTTACCCATACCAGAATGGAAGTGGAAAGTGAATACCCTCAATTTTATTATTGGCCTGCCACAGAAATAGAAACAACATGATTCTACAATGGTGGTAGTTGATAAGCTAACAATGGTTGCCCGCTTTATCCTGATGCAGTCCATATATAAAGCTCCATAGGTGGTTGAATTTTTTATGAGGGAATTTTTTGAGTTGCATGGTATACCTAAGGTGGTTATATCAGACAGAGATCCTAATTTTACTTCAAACTTTTGGAAGTCATTGTTTACTGGATTGGACACACAACAAAATTTCAGTACTGCATATTACCCACACATGGATGGCCACACTAAGAGAGTTAATGAAATTTTAGAGGATATGTTGCAAATGAATATCATGAACCAACGTGTTAGATGAGAAGATTACCTACACTTGGTATAATTTTCACACAACAATGGCTATTAGGCATCACTGAAAATGATCCCCTTTGAGGCATATGAGAGAAAGCGCCAAGTACCCTTAAGTTGGAGTAGGGTAGAGGATAGGTTGGTATTGGTACCATACCTATTACAAGAAATGGAACACATGGTAACAAAAGTTAGGAAAATATTGAAAGAGGCATAAGACAGATAGAAAAGCTATGTCGATATGAAAATAACTCCTAAAGAGTTTCAACTAGGGGAGCACGTCTACTTCTCTCCATAGTGAATGCGATACATGTTGAAATGTTTTTTTTGTGTAAGTTAGAATTTGTATTATAAAGAAAATATAGTACAAGACTTCTGCAGCTGCAGAAAACGGGCCGCTAAACAGCAGGCTTAGCCACAGTAGACTGAAGGAAAAGACGGCCCACCACGCAGGGCGGCAGAGAAACACTTAGGCTGAAAGGGCAGCCGGAAAGGATAAAAAATCCACCTCGGCTCCCAGGAGAGGCAGAGAAAAGATTACAGCTAGGCTAACAGAAACTAGAAAAAGAGGGAGAACCGGCCAAAACCAAAGATTCTACACAACTAGGGTGGAATCATTTGGTCGTCCTTTTTTCCCTTTCTTTTTGCCTACTTTGACCCAGCCACCTGGACTTTGCTGGTTTGGGATGATCTGTAGACTGCGTTGGGCTGAGGGAGAAAGCTCCTTGTCTGAATCCGAAGGAGAAGTCTCATGAGAACGCTTCTGAGAAATAGGAGGGACTGAGACTTCCTTATGACAAACTGAAGTTGAGACCTGTGCTGGCTTTTCGGCCAAGATTTCCTCATCTGGCTCCTCATCCTCTTCATCAGAGCTGGAAGAGACATCCAATGGGGGAGGATCATGAGGTATCCATTTTTTTGACTTTGGCTTGGAGTTGGCCTTCTTTTTTTGGGGGGGCATGGAAGGACACGAATTTTGAAGGTGCCCTGTGAGATGACAAATTCGGCAACGAAAGGCTGTATTCTCGAAATCCAGGGATTGGGTCCAATGGAAGTCTCCTATTTTAAGAATGATTTGATCGGGGAGTCCTTTGCTTATGTCTATCTCTGCGCAGATTCTGGCGTAGGTGTAAATTCCTTTTTCCACTCTTGAGTAGTCTGCGTTGAGGAAACGTCCTAAAGAATTACCGATTCCTTCAAAGACAACATAGTGCCATAGGTGCGCTGGAAGGTTGTGAAGTCTAACCCAGATTGGCAGTTTGGTAATGACTGCTGTGGATGGATCGAAATCTGGGAACCATGGAGTTAGGAATAAACCCGCAGAATTCCAAAACCAAGGGCCTTCTGTTAGGACTCTTTGGTAGTCCGCGCTCTCACCAAACAGGGTGATGAAAAATCCTTTTGAACAAAGAATGATCCTGCAATTCTTGGTCCAATTTGAGTGAATCCACTGATACAGATCTGCTGTGCGAGGCCAGAGACCATTGAACCTGCCTATGATGCCTGTTTCTGCATACACCTGGTGATTTATTTCCAGCGAAGGATCATTTATTTCAATGGATGGGACTTCCTCCAGCTTGTCTACTAAGAAAGGCTTAGGAACTTGAGCTGGTGGGATTTTATTCTTGGGCTTCTGAGCATGGACGGCATCCTTATAAGAAAATGCTGCAGCAGAGGAAGACTGTCCAACAGCTCCCCCTCTTAGTCGAAGGGAAAGAGTGATGGATGCATTTCTCTGAATGTTATAACAGGACAGGGGACAGGAATCCTCCAGTTGTTTGCCTTCATAGATGAGACGCTGAAACCCTGTAGGAATCCCCGCCTTATTTTCCAGGAGTAGCTTGAGGTGCTGCACCAGATCTGAAGATCTCACCCATTGCAGCAATGTCTTGCCGGAAAAAAGTACAATCAGAACCTGGAATGGTTCTGAGACTTCTGTACTCTGCGGGCTGCTGTGACCCTGAAAGCCAGGAATACTTGAATGCACGCAACTATCAGCGCATTCCGTTTGATCTGAAACAGAGCCCAGGGCTCTGTTTGGGAAAAAGTCTCGAAGTGGCATTTTGTCAAACAGATGCCACTCATCCTCCTTGGTTCCGATAATGACCTTGGGCATGATGGAGAATCGCCTGGCCTGGATTGCATGCAGGTTAGTGTCCTCAGACAGACCAGCCAGATATGCCTCCGCCGCTTCTCGCAGCGCAGCAACTACTGACGTCGGCAACCTCAAATCTGTCTTGAAGTCCTGGGCGAGCTTCCGCATCCATCGCTGGAAGGGCAACTTCCGCGTTAGCAGCTCAGTGCTCTTCTGGTGCTTTCGTGTTCCACGAAGGGCAACCGTGCAAGGCTTGAGACTGTGGGGTTTTCTCACTCCTCCCGTCGTCGGGGCAAACTTCCGAGTCGCCTTGGTAGCCAGTTGCTTCCTCGGCACCTTCCCGCCTGTGGAGTTACGAGCTCTACGTTTTGTTCTCGCCTCCTCCCCATATAAAACAGCTTGCATCTTTGACCAGCCTTTAGGAGCTGGAAGCTCCACGACCTTTGCAACGGCTGAGGCCTGCACCGCTACGGCCATGGCGGGGCACGAAACTTGGGCATCTTCCACTGTGCTCGCCATTTTTTTCGCGGTTACAATACAACTCTGGTTGAAAACAAACTCTTATCCGATACATGTTGAAATGTTATTAAAGAGCCCAAGAAATTTTGCAAGCTCCCTTTACCATGTGGCCACATGACATTGGTATCATCAACAAATATCTATGTGTATACGTCTAAATTTTATTATAACTTTGATACATATCCATATGTCTAAAATTTATTATTGTTTTATAATATTATTTTAACTAAATTAAATTGAAACAACCCCATAACATTAAAAAAAACATAAGAATTAATCAATCTTATAATATATTTATTATAACTTATAAACAATAGGATTATTTAATAAATCTTATAATATACTTATTATAACTTATAAACAATATGATTATTTAATAATATATAATAAGATTTATTTTTGTCATATATTTTATTTAGTAAATATTAAATTTCTTACTCTAAATTAATAATTAATTTATTATATTTTTATTATACATATGGAATATTACTAAACTAATTATTAAAATATAAAAACTCTAAACTAACTATTAACTAATTATATTTTCCTATTTTATATATTTCATATACCATTCAATTTTTAAATTACACATGATAAGATCTCTTTATAAAATGTACTTATTACGGTACATTGTCTAACTAACCGGGGCAATATACAATCCTGCAAACTCCGGTGGCCGTGAGAATCAAGCTTAGAATTTAATCTTCACCTTATCCGTTAAATTAAAAAATGATTTGGGGAAAATTTTGTGATTACTTTTCCTTCCACTCTTTTTCATTTTCTTCAAATATGGTTATATGTCGATTATAATTTTTAATTATACTAAAACGCATTGAATCATAAAAATATTCATGGGAATTTATAATTATTGTAGATTTTTTAATCAATTATTATATATTTTATAAATTATTTATTTATTATTGAAAATGTAAAATATTTATAATAATAAAAAATTGTTATTATTATTATTTTAATTTCAAAAATATTGTAGTGGCTGAAAATGAGTGTCACTGTTTATTTATTTTTTAATATAGAAAAATATATTATAATATTTAAAAAATAAACAATTATATTATAATAATAAAATAATGTTAATTTAAAAATCAATAAAAAATAAAATATAATAAAAATAATAAGTCAATTTAATTTTTTATATCTTAATATTATTTTATGCTTATCACATTAAAATAAATTTAAATAATAACAATTTATATTAGTAAACATAATATTAAAAAATACCTAACGCGTCTCTATGGTTCGTATTTGATCTCAACTGTGGAAAAAGCCGCGGGGATCGACCCAATAAATTAAATTACCTCGGTGTATTATTCATTTGCCAACAAGGTTTTGTTTGACCATTGAACCGACATAATTGAGAATAGATCGCACCCTCTGTATGCTTGAATGAGAAGTGTGGTAGCTTTCCTCAGAAGACCAAGGGCCTAAACAGAGATATTCCTGTAAGGGTTTTGTGTGTTAGTGAGTAGGGTTTGGACCACCGAAAAATTTAGCCACAGAGGTTTTGTGGACAGACCTAACGTGTCTCTGCGGTTCGTATTTGATCTCAACTGTGGAAAGAGCCGCAGAGGATTGGCCCAATAAATTAAATTGCCTCGGTGTATTATTCATTTGCCAGCCGCAGAGGTTTTGTTTGACCATTGACAAGGGTGAATTCTTACGTGGTTTGATCTGTGGTAAGGAAGAACCTTTAATTTTTCCGGATCTACGACGAGGGTGAATTCTTAAATACCTCTATGATAATATTGGAACATGGCTCTGCTATGAGGTAATAATATATGGTTATGCGATAACAATATTTGAATCCAGTCTACAGGTTGCGGTTCAATCCAATCTGGGGCATGTGCAGTCTGCGGTTTGGTTTGCTGATATCGGGTGCACAAATTCTGTATCATTTTCTAATACATATTTGCTCATATATTTTCAAGTATTAATAATTCACCAGAGAAACCAAAGATTACCAATGGTAGACCTAACACAGTTACTCCATAGAGCCTTTATGAGTATATAGAGTCTTTAGAGAAACGTAGAGAAGAAAGAGAAGTCAAGCTACAAACAGAGCTAGAAGCCATGTTGGAAAATTCACATATCTTGAAGACAAGATCCAAAAACAAATAGAAAACAAAATAGAACTATTGGAGAATAAAATGGAGGCAATGGAGACTAGGTTGCAGGTTATAGAAAAACAGAACCAAGATATGAACCAAGCATCCCAGCAAGAAGATGATGATACTTTAGGGAGTCTTAAAATGAAGGACATGATTAAAGAACTAGAAGAAAAATTTAATAGCCGCCTCACCCTAAATAGTGTGGCAGGTAAATTAGATATCAAACCAATTAAAGATGAAATGAAAAAATTGATAGAATTACACCATGAGCGTAACAAAAGGGCCTTGAACCTTATAATCTTTGGTTTGAAAGAGGAGGTGGACGAGGATACTTTAGCCATAGACCAGACATAATTACGTAATAGATTACAAATTGAAACAACGTGTCTCATAGAAGCAACAAGGTTGGGGAAATTAACCGAGAATAAAGGAAGGCTGATCCGAATAAAGGTGAGCTGTACTGACCATAAGTATGACATACTTAGTAAAACCTCAAGTCTAAAAGGAATGGGAATATTTATAAATGAAGATCTCATTCCAGAAGATCAAGGAGAATTAAGAAATGAGGTTCAAAAGGTAAAAGAAGCTAGGAAGGAAGGAAAATGGGACATAATCAGAAATAGGAAAGCCGTTAGTCGAGATAGAAACCAAAAAGATAGTAATAAATAACAATTCAACATGCTCTGGGTTCTTTCTTGGAACTGTCGGGGCTTTCCATGGAACAAAGATCCTAAGCTAAGTTGGATCTCGAATAATGTTGATATTATATTTCTTGTTAAAAATTGGGAGCATAAAGAATCTAAGGTCCCTAACATAGATGGCTTTGCACTATGGTCTACTTGGAACAAGCGATCCTCTTGTAGAGGCATTGGGGGTATAACTTGCTACATTAAGAAGAACATCTCCCCCCTGCTAGGATTTATAAAAATGACCCTTACAACCAATATAATTGGATAGAGATTACTGACATTAATGATAAAAAGACCTACATAGCAATCTGTTATTTTAACCCCATCAATTCTAACTTCTATAAGAAAAAGAATCTAGATAAAAATAGTCCTTACAATGGTTTAGAGAATGATGTTTCTAGCTTAAGGAATGAAGGTCATATCCTTTTAATGGGTGACTTTAATGCTCAAACTTCGAGCAACCAAGCTACTCTTCTAAGCAATCATTCCAACCCTAATCCTCTTTGGTTACACGGAGACCTTACTTTGGCTAGCCAGTACAAAAGGAGCTCTGAAGACCTCAGGGAGAATTTGTTTGGGTCAAAGGCTAAAGCTAGTCAAGCTCTGTAGTGCTCAGGATCTCATAATTAGCAATGGTCTAAAGAAGTGGCCCAATTCTAGCCAGATGCCCTGCATCCATGGACTTGGTAGCAACGTGGTAGACTATGTTATTTCCAATCTCCCTTTATACAACGAAATAATAATTTTTGACATCTTAAATGACCACGAGCCTGACTCTGATCATAGATATTTACTCATAACTCTCAATTTTGTCATGCATAGAGATCTCATTGAAGATAATCCTTATAGCCAAAAGAACTTAATCTTTGATAGAAATAAAAACGATCTCTTTCTAAATGAATTAAAAACTAATTTGCTTCCTTTATCTAGTATAGACAACATAGAAGAACTCTATCATAATATTACTACAACCCTCTCATATTCTATTAACAAGTTCTCAATTGAAGTTTCAAGTAATAAAGGAAATAGCAAAAACCAACCCATGGTATGACAAATATTGTAAAAATGTGAGGAGAGCAATTAAGGAAGTTGTTGATGAATCTCTTAAAATTGGCAAGATAAAAATGTACAAAGCCCTAACTAAAAGGAGAAAAATTAAGTATATTTGTAAAAGACAAGAGAATCTCTTACCCCTCTCTAAGGTAGCTCCTAAGAAATTATGGAGGTAGATTCTAACTATGAAAACTAAAGATAATAATAAAATTGCTTTACACAACTGGAATTCCTATCTTAAAAAGCTTTATGAATCTCCAAATGTCATGGATAACTTTGAAACCCTGCTCACAACGAAAGAAGTTTTCTCATTACAAGACATTGATTTTGGGGTTAAACGCTTGTGAAATGGGAAAGCTAAGGACATTGAAGGTTACCAGGCGAAAATCTTAAAAATTGGAGGTCCTGTCCTCATACCCCACATCCACAAGATTTTCAATCAAGCGGTGAAGCAAGGGTTCCCTAAACCATGGACTTAGAGCCTCATTATCCATATTTTTAAGTGGTAATACAAATAACCCCTCTAATTATCAGACAGTTATGATCAACCCTCTCTTAGCCAAATTATATGGTATTATTTTGGAAAAAGAGTTGAGCATATGGCTTGAAAGTAAAGACAAGTGGGCTAAAGGCCAAGTGGGTTTTAGAAGACATCACTCAACAACGAACCACCTAGTTACGCTTAGGCTCATTGTGGAGGAATGCCGCAATGATAAATCCAATCCCTTTTGCTGCTTTGTGGACTTTAGAAAGGCTTTCGATACGGTTCCTACAAACAACGTATGGAATAGATTAGAAGAGCTAAAGGTTCTTTTTGAGTTGAGAGCTGCCACTATAAGGTTATACGAGAATGTAATTTCCAAGTTAAAGAGTAATGAGTGGTGGTCAAAATATATTAAGTGTAATATCAGTGTTAAACAAGGTTCCCCCCTCTCCCCTACCCTATTTGGCATTTACATCGACAAGATAGAAGGTTGTCTAGAGGAAGCAGGCTGTGCTGGCACGATCTTAGCTGGGATAGTCATCATCCTTCTTCTCTATGCTGGCGATATTGTTCTTCTCGCAAGGTGCCCATATGATCTTGATAAGTAGCTTAGACTCCTTAATGATTTATGCTCTACCATGGGTATGACCGTTAACACTGACAAAACAAAAGTTATGATTATCAAATCAAAGAAGAACACTTATGCTAATTTTATGTATGACAATAGTAACTTGGAGGAAGTGTCTTCTTACAAGTACCTAGGAATTGATATTCATCACAAGCTCAAATGGAACTATAACATTGAGAAAATGATTAATGGGGGGTGGAAAGCTTATTTTGGTCTTGAAAATAATTGTAAAAGGACAAACCTCGTAATGTGGGATAGAAAGAGTTTCCTCTTTGAAACTTTAGTTACTCCTGTTATCTTATATGGATGTGAGGTTTGAGGTTGCAACATCTCTAGATAATCCTGGAGAAAGGTTGAGCAAATCCAGAAGCGTTTTATAACTTATAACCTCAAAATTAAAAGTAATACACCCTATCCTATTCTCCTTATAGAAGTGGGTCTTTCCCTTATCGAGAGCCTAGATATGGCTAGGCTTATGTTGTACACGCACAAACTCAACAACATAGGAGACCATAGACTTCCTAAGCTAGCTTTAAATTCCAACCAAAACCACCTAAGTCTCAAATGAGGTTAGTATAAAGACGCCAGGGCTTGGTTAAACCATCGGGAGATCGACGAGAATTTTGCATTGTAAAACATTAATAACATTAAAAATATTGTTACTTCTAAATTTAAAGAAAAAATGTGGTGTGAGAAAGATTTAGCAACTAAAAGAAAATTAAGATATTATAAGGAGGTCATCAACCCCACCCTAGAAGATCAAAAGTATCTCTCTGTCTTAACTAGCTCAAAGAAGAAAATTAATATAGCCAAGATTAGAACGAACTCTCATGAGCTCCATAGTGAAATGGGTCGTTGGGCAGTTCCTAAAACAACATGGATGGAAAGGATCTGTCATCTCTTTGAGAATATGACCATCGAGGATGAAAATCACTTCCTCTTAGAGTGCCCCGCGTACAACCACATTAGATCTCAGTTTCATAATCTTTGTTGCAATATTGACCTTCCTAGCCTTTTATGATGTCAAAATTATAGTGAGCTCGGGAAGCTTCTCTTCAAGCTTTTTGAGCATAGGAATAAAATCTTAAATCAAACTAAATAATTCATTTATTTAGGTCCGATAGACCAAAGTTTGGTCTGAATGGACGTTAACCATCATCATCATCAATAAATTTAATTAATGAAAATATAATTATTATTTTTTATTTTTTATTTTTTTAATTATAAAATATATATTTAAAATATAAATAGTGTGTATAAATTGAAATATATTTCACTAAATAAATTAAATTAACCATTCATATTCTTAAACACTATATTTTGTAATTCCTTAATTAATTTTTCTATATTTAAATTTAATTTTTAAGTATTTTAAAATTTAATATTTACAATAATTTCTTTTCTAAGTTTTACATTTATTTATATATTTTTGTTATACATTCATATTAAAAATTAAATTAAAAAAATATAGTAAATTTGAAGAAAAATATTCCATGTGTGTATTATTAGGTTTTTAATAAAATTATATCTCTATATATATATTTCTATCCAATAGCGTTGCTTATGGAATAATTTTAGAATGGGCCTGAAAAATCCCACATTTTCAATGAAATTTTTGAATGATTGAAATGATAAGAAGATTAAGTTGAATAGAAAAGAGAAATTAATGGTTAGGAAGTTTCACTGATCATCAAGGACAAATTAATTTTTTTAAAAATAGTAAGACTAGATTAAATAGAAACCGGAAATTAATGGCTAGAAAAATTTAGTATGAACTCCATTTTTCCATTATTTTTTTATATATTTTTTTTTTCAGAGAGAAAATCCATATATGGCCGAAGCCCTCATGATTACAATATGGCCGAAGCCAGAATAATATATGGAAAAGTGGAGCCCACAAAGTTTTCTTCTCTACTAGTAGTTAATTTCCCTTTCTATTTAACATAGCCTGGCTCTCTTTTCAATCATTCAAAAGCTTCATTTTCAATTTCTCTTTCTATTTAACATAGTCTGACTTTCTTTTCAATCATTCAAAAGCTTCATTTTTAAGTGATGGTGAGTGAAGTTTTGCATACATTTAATTCTTTATCTAATTATAAAAAAATAAAAAAAAAATAATAATGTAAAAACTACACTTCAATTTAATTGAAAAAAAATTATAAACTCATACTAAATTATAAAATCAAAATGGTTAATAAATTTGGAAGTGTAATTTTATGATAATCTTTAAAATTATATATAAAAATTCATTTGTTTTAAAATTAAGTTAATAAAAAATTCTTTTGAAAAGACCACTTTTCAACTACACTGAAAAAACGTGTGTATATATATATATATATTACCTTGAAGTTTTGAATAATTTTTTTAATCATTTTGGTAATAGCAAACACTGTTGTAAATGGGTAACTTTGAAAAGAATGAAAAAAATAAATATGAATATACTAGCTGCCAAAGTAAAACTTAAGTATCGGACAGATCTTGACCAAAAACACTTTTATCTTGCTCGAAATAGACATCATTTTAACCTATAATGTACAACATAAATTGAAAGAATAATTTCTAAATGGGGAAGAAAAAAATCCTTTTATAAAACAAGTATTGTAATAATAATGCAAACCAGTAGACGATCAATTATTGACATTTGTACAATTTACAGAGGGGTGACTGCTTTTGAAAGCCCTCATAAATATATAAGTAGAAATTAAAGTGTTTAGAGGAGTAAACTCCGAAAATATAATAGTTCCAACTTTATTTTAGAAGAGCCAGCAATCCCAAGCCAAATTTGTGCTAAAACCCTCAATGCTCGAGTAACAAATTTTTGGGTCAACCGACCATATATAGTTATTAATACAAATTTATAATCTATTTCAATTGAAATTTTTTAGGTACTATCTTGGTAGCATTCCATTAAAGAGGCACAACCAAATCAGTTTAAGGAACCCTCAAATTCAAATCCTAATGAATGGAAGAAAATTGAGAACAAAGTCTAGGCCTCACGGTCCAAACCCTGGGCAAAGACCAGAAAACTCGTAAGAACCTGGAAGTTGTATATTGAAAAACTTTGTCCTCAGAAGAATTGATATCCAAGAAAGTCATAATTGGGTTTCTTCCTCTGTAGGGAAGGGAGGCACACCTGTGAGGACAAGAAGAGAAGGAATTTAAGTGAGGAGACTTGAATAATTAAAGAAGCCTGTAATAATTGAACAAAAAAAATACTATGAACAAATTACATGTGCTTCTAGTATAGGCACCGATATTACTTTGAAGATAGGAAATATTTTGAGTTACTTTGCTCCATACTTTTAAGAACGAAGAGAAAAGTCAGAAGCAAAATGAGGAATTAAATGACAATAATGGAAACCAAACAAAAAATCCAATTTAAGCATGAGGCTACCTAAAGGCGTTAGCCGATAATAAAATCTTAATGATCATTAATACAAGTATTGTCGATCGAAAGAACCCTCGGTTCTGTGCACATTTGGTATTATGCATTTGTCACTACAAGGAAATTGCAGTGGCAAGAAAACCCATTACAATAAGAAATAACATCAACAAAATATAAATGTAAACACATGCAAAGTTACAGTTTGAACCGTAGAAGAAACAAAATATCAAGACTCGAGGTTCCTCAATGTCGGCAAGTGCATGGCGTCAAAAAACTATTTCACAAGACTAGTCATCAAATATAAATTAGTGCCACAAGGTTAGAGTGACAAAACAAGGGTTAGGGCGGACTTTGTAGCTATAGAGCTCGTTTCAAGCAATTATAGGAGCAAATGGAATTGGTGAGGTGAGACTAGGGTGGGTAGTTACATCCAAAACAACATCAACTCTTCCCAGCCATTGATCCAAACCTCGGACAGCATCCACCATGGATATGCAGACACGTCGGGTATAGCCTAAACCCCTGTAGAATTTCCATAGGTTGCCACATAAATTCTACATGGGTGACAACTTTCATGATTTCAAGACCCTTCCATTCTTAAAAACATAATAGTGGCTATAGATCCAAAGAAATGATATCATTACTAAACAATAATATGACTATGTTAAACATTGGGTACGATGGTGGAATAAAATAGAACCATTCAAGTCAATGTCATGCTATAAATTTGCATACATAGTATGTATGAAAAGGTTGAACATAAAATCAATCAAGTCTTCTTTCGCATTATGGTTGTACTGATATTGTGTAGGTTATATTTGATATAATACCAAGGTTCGAACATCATATTGTATGGTGTGAATAAGAGAAAAACCATTTTACCATAACTACAAGGAACACCATTATATGGATATAATGCCAATTACACCAAAAGGGTACATAAGAAGAACCACATAATTATATTCCAAAAATAAAAATTATGATTAAAGGGTGGAATAAGAGGATTCAAAATCCTATAACAACATCAAGTTAACCAGAAACATTTACTGCAAGAAATGAATGTTGGTCATCCAATGAGTGCAAGAAAAATGCATGAGTTTATGTAGACTAATCCAAGATGGTTGTATGGTTTTGCTTGATGACATTTACTCTTCTAACAACATAATTCGATTCTATGGTGTAGTTATTCACAGTGTTAAAAAACAAATCATTCCATGGTATCATAATGTGTTAATACATTTTCTTTATTACGAGGGATGCTACAAGTGGTATCAGAGCACATGCTCAAAATTGAGGCCTTTGGAAAAATATGTTTCCAAAATTTTCTAATAGTAACAAATTTTGATATTGCATAGTTAAGACAAAGGAAGGTTGAATAAAAAGAAGGCATTATGGCAAAACCTCATGAGGAAGCTCACATTGGTGAAGATGAGATTTATGTACACTTGGGGCAGCAATCCTAGGTCTTTAATAGGGAATTGTTGGAGATGATGAAAAATTTAAAAACATAAATATAAAACCTCCATGTCGATCATGAGTGACTACTAAAAACTAGTGTCGGGCAAGAACAAATAATCAAGAATTTACAAATAAAAAAAATTGCAAAATTTTAGAGGCAATGAAAGAAGATGAAAATAAGGAAATAAACCATCAATAGAAAGAAATGGAGGAATAAGGGGAAAGTGAGAAAGGAAGAGTTGAAGAGGAGGAACACAACTTGTCCAAAACTAAAGTGAAGCTTGAAAAAAAATCTAAAGTGGAGTTACAAGGAGAATTTCAAAAAACTAGACCCCCAACGTATGATGGGGAATCCGAGGAAGCAGTGAAGGCTTGGTTGCTGAACCTAAATTGATAATTTTAAGTTTACGATTATTCCAAAAAATTGAAGGCCATGTTGGCCACCTATCAAATTGGCATGGGAAAGAATCCTTATCATGGAAAGAAGTGTAATCAATTAAATTGGAGGGAAAGGAAGTTAACTAGGAGCAATTCCAACGATTATTTAGAGAAAAGTATCTACCAAAAATATACTTTCATGATAGGGAAAATGAGTTTCAAGATTTGAAACTAGGACAACTATCAATGGATGAATTAATAACTAAATTTATGCATATGTTACGTTATATGCCTTATATAAAGGAAGATAAATAAAAAATTTAGCAGTTCCTAAGTTGACTTCCACTCTCCTTCAAGGAAAGGATTGAGTATGATAACCGTGAGACAATGGATGAGGTTATTCCAAAGGAGAGAATTCCTGATAAACAAGCTAAACAAAAGAATGATAACACAAAATCCTAGCTTAATAAAACGAAATAACAGTCAATACAAAACAGTAAAGGGGAAAGAGAGGATAATTTAAGCAAAGTGGTAAAGGGGGCCAAAATTGAGATTTCAGAATGAATAATGGACAATCTAATAAATCATAAGTGTGGACCCAAATTGGGTCCAAGAAGACTAAAACTAGTAAAGGACCTAACAAGAAAGAGAGGGAGCCACTAAAATGTTGGGGTTGTGTTGAATGCCATCTCTTACGAAATTTCCTTTAGAATAAAAATAGTTTTGTTGTATCTCTGAGATGATAATGGTTAGGTATCATGCTAGAGCATCTAAGATAATTGTTTTGGGGGTTTTGTTTTAATTTGGAGGACCAATGAATGAAACAGATGTAACGCTGTAATGCCTAACCTTGTGAATAATATTAATATCAAAGTAGAGGGTTGCTATAAAATTTCACACAGTGATATAGCTTGTATGGTGGCGAGTAGAAACAAAGAAATAATATGATTATCACAGTTTTCAAATTGAAAATTAAATAATCATAAGTACGAAAACCTTTAAAATATGTTGAGAAGGTTTAAGAAAATATGCTTAATCTTACAAAAGATGTTGATGATTTATTGATTCAAAGGGAATTAATTAAACAAACAGTTCATTAATTCATTCTCTTTATAGATTATCACTTCAGAAGCTTATAGGAATAGATTGAAACCCAATTATTCCTACCTAGTTATCTGTGTAATACATAATAATATGAAGAAAAACATAATGAGTAATACTGGAATTTATAGATTATCACTTCAAAAGCTTATAGGAATAGATTGAAACCCAATTATTCCTACCTAGTTATTTGTGTAAGACATAATAATATGAAGAAAAACATAATGAGTAATACTGGAAAAAAATTACACGAAACACAAACTATGTAAAACAAAATTCAGAATGCTTTGCTTTGTATTAATGATCCAGGAAAGTCAAGTACATCAAATGTTTAGAACTGCTTCTCCAAGGGTGCAACCCTTAATAACTCGTGAAGAGAGTTATTTATACAACAGTAGAACTAAGAAAATATCCTAAACTGTTTTTACAAAAATAGATTATTATAAAATCAAAATAAAGACTACTAGTTGATATGGCACTATTTTGATGTTGTGCTCTTGGTGACTATCTTTGAAAAACTGAAAATTGTTGAAGCTGGCTGACTGTTTCTCCAAAAGTTGAATGTTGCTCGATTTTCACATTAGATGTCATATTTACTTATTAACTTTCATCTAATACATTTTCATCTGATACACTCTGACTTTGTTGACCTGTCAATATCCTTTACTGTGCTTTTTACTTTTACTGTACATTTCAAATTTTTACTGTGCATTTCAACAGTAAATAATTTATTTTTTTCCATGTCTCAGCATCTGGTAGTTGAATATTGATCATCTTTCTGTATATTTCATCTGTTTGTCCTTTAACTGTATTTCTTTATCTACCTCCTCTCTCTGGTTTAAACTTGATTTTTTGTTCGTACACACAACTTTTGCTAAATGAAACCTTTGAATAGATTTCTTGAGTATCTTGGAGTAAATAGGTTTTGTGACTAGTATCAAAACTGTTTATCCAGTCTCCTAGTCTTCTAATCACCTGCGAAATAAAAACAATTTATTAAAAAAAACACAAGTTGGCAGGGAGGTGATAATGGTTTCAGGGAACAGGAAAGTGTGTGGACGGAGTGTTGGCAGTGTTTGGAAGGTAATCGGAGGTCAAATTGGGTTTCAGAGGTTCAGGGTGGCGCAGGAAGGGTTAGGCAGCGTTTAGTGAAAAAATGAGCGAAAAGAGTGAAAACGAGGGTCTTCGGCGTTTAAACGGGTAATGTTTAAAATTTGGCGCGAAAATCGATAAATGAATAGTGGATGGTTTTGGCCTACGCGGGGAGGCAGTATTAAGGTTCATCACATCGCTTTTGGCCGTCGCGTGGTTTTTTCATGAGAGCACACAAGTTAACCTAAAGTTGCCACGTAACCGAAAGGGGCTCGAGCAAAACCATGAATCTCGCATGCTCTCGGGCTTTTAACTGTCGGACATCGGGAGCACGCGATATGGATGTGGGTCGTTGGATCTGGGGGTGCAAGATCTAATGGCTATCGCACGACGAAGTTTCACGGAGGGAAATCAGTGGAGATTAGCAGGGCCTGGGGGTTAATTACAAGTGATTTGTAATTAATTTAATGATTAAACTGTGGGTTGAAAATATATAATAAGTGGGTTTAATACAGTGGGACCGGGGTTAAAATATAGTGGGGTTTCCAAGGGGGGTGGGTTAAAAAGTTTTTATATCGGGAAAATGGTGAATTTCGGAGTCAATTAAAATAAATCGAAGGGAGACAAAACTTAGGATAAAGGGGTTTTATGGGTTAAAAGGGTTTTGTCGGGAAAAAAATGAATGGCGGAGTTTAATTAAATAAAGCGAGGGGGGAATAAAAGTTAAGATAAGGGGTATTTATGGGTTTTTAGGGAAATTACAAGAGGAAAGTGATTTTTTCAATGGGGAAAGGGTTTCACACTAGGGAAAAGGGGCTTTGGGTAGGGAAATGGCCTTTAGAGGGTAATTTGCTAGGAAAATGTGTGAAACCAAAGGGCAAGGGTGAAAATAAAGGGAAAATGGTATTTTCATAAGAAATAATGGGATAATGGGCAATTATAAATATGTAGTGGGGGATGAAATGAAATGAGGGGAAGTTAATTAAATCAGCTAGTGAACATCTTTTCACTTTCATAACTGCTCCTACACACTGAAACATTGGATCAAGTATGATAAATGTGCTTATGCTTTAACAACTTTGTATTTTTGCAACCTTTCTTCTACGTACCCTTTACTTACCATAACATTTTTTCTTCACTTAGTTGGGTGCATTTAAGCTAGCAACCCAATATTTCTTTTCATGAATAATCTACCTCTATACCTTATTCTCTCCATTGGCTCCAATTACACTGTTGAGCCAATTTTATTTTCTACCTATGACAATCAATTTAAAACAAATCCAATTATGATTAAACTGTATAATTGGATTAAATAAACTAGTGTGGCATCTAAACAAACTACACACAACAATTATTTTCAAAAGTGAATTAGAGTAAAAGTAGTGGGATTTAGATTTGCAACACTTTCAGAGTTTATTTCTTTTTGCTTCTCTCTAACCTAACATTTTATTTTTGCCTTCATTTTTTAGGGCATCTATCCTAACATTTTTTTTGATATGGACATATTTATCAAAATATTTCCTAACATTTTTATTCAGTATTCTTTTTGTTCATATCCTAGCTTAACATTTTTTGAGAAATATTTTCATTTTTTGGACTAATTTATTTTAACTCACCAAAACCAAAAAATTCTACAACATTGGCTCCATCTGGAGACTGCTTTCTCCTGTAGAATGCAGAGAACCTGCAAATCCATGTGCCTTCTCCTCGGGCTATGGAGTCTTTTGCTGTAAAAAAATCACACTGACAGCTTGAAAAGTAAAAGAAACCAGAGTTTTTACAATGGTAGTAATGAAATCTACTTCAACTTCTCAGTACTGAATGTAATGTTTGAGAAACCTTCCATTTACAGGATAAGTGGAATATAGCCCCTTAAGATTTTGTAGCACAAAAGTGTTGTTTCCCTTCACTTTAGCAATTGCTAAAGGTCCAAACCACAGGTTGTCAAACTTGCCATGTTTTCTCTTTTCTTCTCTCCTGGAATCCCATCTTAGAACTAGGTCACCTTCCTTGGAGTCCATTTCCTTGGCTCTTCTGTCAAACAGGCTCTTTATCTTATTTTGATACGTTTTCAATTTGTATTGAACTTCATCTTTGTTTTCATTTAGTTCAATAATCTAATTTATTCTCCTTGAAAAAACATCAAGTTCATTTGTTGAATCTTGCAAGAATTTTAAAACAGGGAAGGCCAAATTGGTAGGGGAGATTTCATATTTCCCATAAACTAATTGGAAAGGAGATTTTCCAGTAGATCTCTTTGGAGTAATTCCGTTTTCCCATACTTCATAAATTAAATGAGAGTCCCAACTCATTTTATGATCTGCTAGTCTTTTTTATTACCTTTACCAGAATTTTATTTGAGGATTCTCTAAGGCCATTACCTTGTGAGTAATATGGAGTTGAATGATATAACAAAATCTGATATTTTTGGAAAAACTTAATCATTTTAACACTAGAAAAAGTTGTTGCATTATCAGTGACAATTTGATTTGGGCAACCAAATCTAGATAAGATGTTCTCTTCAATAAATTTGATTACTATTGAATCAGTAGCATTTCTCATTGGAATTGCTTCCACCCATTTAGTGAAGTAGTTTGTTGCAGTGAGGATCCATCTATGCTAATTACTTGAAGTGGGATGAATCTCTCCAACAAAATCTAATCCCCATTGGAGAAAAGGTTCTGAGACTATTGATGGAACTAGTGGAAGAGCTGCTAATTTTTGCTTACCAGCAAACATTTGACAAGGAACACAACCTCTGACCTTTGCTCCTACTTGTAAGAACAATGTTGGCCAATAAAATCCTCCCCTTAATATCTTATATACTATTTCTCTCCAAGCGTAATGTCCTCCATAAAATCCTGTATGAAATTGGTCAATGATTCCTTCAATTTTTGATTCTGTTAAACATAATAACAAAATATTTAGTGGGTCTTTCCAGTACAAATTTGCATTTATGATACAGTACTTGACTGCTTTCAGTTTGAGAGTTTTACACTAGATTTTGGAGAATGATGTTGGACATTCAAAATGGATCAAGAAATTTACAATGTCTTGGTACCAATCTGACAACAGAAATTTGTCATCAATGTATAAAGGGGGGATCTGATCTGAAGGTAAAGGTTCTTGTGGATTCTTTTCTTCAGGATGAAGGGAAGGTTCTTGTGGATTCTTTTCTTTAGGATGAAGGGAAGGTTCTTGTGGATTCTCCCCTTCTGCAAGGACAAAAGATTCTTGTATATTCTTCTTATCTGAAGTTTGAGAAGGTTCTTGTGGATTCTGTTATACTCCTATAGCAATAGGTGTCATATTTCATGATTGACTGGTTGAGCTCTGTAATATGTTCATCCTCTTTCCTTGTTGTAAAGGTTTCCATATTATCAAAAAAATCAAAAAAATTAAAAAATGTAAAGATGGTATACCCTAAAAGAAAAATTAAAGGGTAAAAAGAATAAAATGGTCAAAAAAGTGAAAGAAATGAACCCCAAATAAAGAAAGACCACGAAAGTGTGCAAGTCCAAATGCCACTACTATTTCATTTTTCTGCAAATAAAGCATTGTGTGCAGCTTGTTAACTTTATGCCACAAGTGATGAATGGCCAAACAACTTAATCTTGGCTAGTTCATGTTTGAATTTCTTGTTTTATAGATAGAGAATAAAATCTGTCTAAACTGTTTAATCTTGGTAGATAAGTAGATAGGTAGAGAAGCAAAGGAGCTCAACAATTCAATCTGAGCCCTTGGATGTAATAAGTGCATACTCAAGTAGGCTTGCTATGGAAAGAAAAGAAAATTTGAAAAGGGTTTCCCAGTCCAAGTGCACCCAAGTAAAAAGAAGAAAAAATGTTATGCCAAATAGGCAGGGTTGGTAGTTTGGTGTTGCACAATGAGACTTGTGATGGATTATGTTTCTAAAAATGGATTAACTTTTACTCCCATCACAAAGTACAAGGCAGATATTTTTTGATACAACTCAAGCGAGGCAGATTCATAACTAACTTCCCTTCATGTTTTTCCCCAAATCATTTACTAAACTCCCCCAAAGATATTAAGATCTGCTTAATATCACTAGAATCACTCATTTCATTTCATAAACATTGCCTAAGTATAACCCTGTTTTTCTTAGGAAAATGGTGGAAATTTCCCATAAATCCCATTTTCCCACTACAGCCTAAGTTTTAAGTGTAACTCCTAACATTTTAACTTAGCGCTGGTTCATTACATTTTTCATATTAACGATTAACATGTATTATATGTAACTCCCTTATAAACATTTTTACCCTATTCCCATATTATTTAATTACATTAAAAACCCCAAAAATATTAATATTCCCGCCCCTGGTTGAAATATAACCATATACATGTTTGTGAGGGATTAATGGTTTATCCGAAACCTATTAATAACCTTCCCTGCTTGTCATAATGGGATTAATTAACCCCCGGTTAATTAATAACCAAACACCCCGCGGACCAATGAAAACCACCCCGATACCATTAAAAACATGATTTATTTGTGTCGGGCCCGTTTCTTAACCTCCCCGCCATATTCCCTGAGCGCCCACTATTAGATCTTCGCCCATCCATCTCACGGTCGACGATCATTTCATGACCACCATAACCGCCAAACGTTAATGTGTGGGGAATCGATGGTTTTGCCGCCGTACCAAGGACACGTGTCGTCCATTCGAGGTGCTTGCTCCCTCCTCGCCCGAAACTGTCCAGCGCCAAAAGTGGTGCAGGCCAAACCGCTTACCACCACCCTTCTGCTAACGTCATCCTCTGACATCACCTTTTTCTCACGTCATCCGTCCTCCTGTTGATGTCACCTGCCACGTCATCTATATCGTACCCCCGCTGACGTCATCTGTCCTTCAAATAATAAATTCCCGCCAAAATTTCATTTTTGTTCAATAATAAGGAAAAAGGTCATTTTTTATGTTTTTTTGCTTATAGCGCCCCGCGCGCTCCAAGTGTAAAATAAGCCGAAATCAAATTTTCTAGTTTCAGACTGCCTCCTACCAGAAAAGCTCTAGCAATGAGCTCGCGGCCTCAACCAAGTTGCCCTTTTACAATTTTCTTCCTTTTAATACAGTTCGAAAACAATGCCGAGGGACATTCAGGCTCACGGAAAAAGAAATAAAGGAATGAACAGGGATATTTGTTACCCTAGCCAGTGGGCCTTCAGAACCACAAATTTCCGGAGGAAGACAACTTAAAGTGTATCAGTTCAGCATCAGAAGTCAAAGTGTATTAGAGCAATTAAAGTGTATCACATCAGAATTAATGCACAGTAAAGATAGGCAGTCGGTGCAGAGCTACTTCAGAAGACAGCTGCAAGCCGAACCCTAAAGGCCTGCCTCCAGCACAACATCAGTTATCTTTCTCTAGCCGCTTCTATTTCACTTGTAAACTATTTTAGGTTAAGACTAAATATTATGTCACAACTGTTATGAGATATAGGTTGTACATATTTTGTTGTATTAAGACCCCCTTCATTGGAGTTTTGGGGTCTGGTTTGTGGTGTGTGGATTTCCTAAGACTCTGTTGTAACACTAAACTTTTGGAATAAAGAAGCTGTTGGAAACATCTGTTGTCTGGCCTACTGAATGAAGAATTGATGCAGAGGACTTGTCACAGAATTCTTGAATCAAACTCCGGATCAATAAGTCCCCTATATCTTGTGTTTTACAGTTTTCTGAGTTTATTATATCATCTGTGTTTCATAATTTGAATGATAAAGAAAAAGGTTAATTTCAGAATTTGCTTGATTGCACTCTGTATTCAGTCTTTATTATTCTCTGTGTTTTCTTCAAAATTAGAATAAACAATGAACCCTTAATTTCTCATGTTTCCTGATTCTCTCACATTGATTATTTGTTAAATAATTCTTAACTTCTCCTTATCAGTAATCATCCATTTTCCCTCTTTCAATATGCTGAAGGATTCTTAACTGCCCTTCACCCATTTGAGCCCATTCCATCTGTTTTAATACTTCATTTGTTCCCTGTTTGACTATCTTGCTCTGTGAAGCCATCCTTTGTTAAGAAACCAAATCCAGATAGCCATCTTCTTTGACTCCATCATGCCCAATGGACTAAACCGTTCTGTCTTACCTCTTTGCTCTATTGAAACTCACCAACCAAACCCAAAACAAAACCCTTGAACTTCATAACTAGCCTAATACCTTTTAAAAAACAAAGCTAAATCATAAAGAGAGAGCCCTCTCTGGATACAGATTGGCTAGATCCTGTATCTAAAAGATTGGTCTGTGGTTACCTCGGCAGTATTCCCTTTCTTACAACTTTTGGGAAAAACCTGAGTGATAACATCATTGGTGACTCCACTGGGGACCTGAATAAGTGTTTGTTACTATTTTATTTCATAAGCTATATATGGAGCCTGAAGTTAGTCAGGTAGCCTTTGAAACTGCTTTTGCCTTGCAATTGCAGAAGTAAATGAATGCTGCTTCAGTCTATCTTCGGTCTAGTTTATGGATTGAACAGTTGGTTTCAAATACTTGATCAGTTCCTCTTTTTTAAATAAGTCTTGAGGATAATTCAAAACTCCCATATCCAAAACTTCCTAGAAGAGACTGGTAAAGTTGTATTATCAAATCTATTTCAAGAAAAAACCAAAAACATACCCAGAAAACTAGCCTCAGAAAGGACTCGTTACACTAGATCAAACCCTGATCCTAATGCCCCACCTGTGTTTGAAATTCCTAATCCAATTTATAGGATTCTTAGAAGACAAGAAATCCAAGAAAATTCTGCTAGTTCTCACCTTGACAAACATTTGCAGAGCTCCATTAAATCTGAGCTTACCTTTGGAAGAATACCAAACCTTTCTGTGATTACAACAACTTCTCCAAGTTCACCATCAGCACCTCAGGCTACCCTTTCCACTCCATCCACAACACACATTTCCATTGTTATCCCTACTCCTCCAGTTGTCACATCTATTGCAGCAACCATGGAAAACCGGTATACTCCCCTAAACTTACCTGCAAATCTAGGGGCTATGCCCCAAGACTATCAAAGTAAAATCCCTTCTTTTGAGGGCAATGGAACTTACACAGCTCAACAGCATACCAATAAAATGACCAACTATTTTGGAAGTTATGAGATTGATGATGATGATGTCAGAATGAAAGTATTTGTTCAATGTTTAACTAGAGATGTTAGAACCTGGTTTAGAGGCCTCCCTGCAAACAATATCAATGACCCACAAGCTCTTATCAGACCTTCTTGAACAGATGGGAAAAGAAGAAATATCCTCTCCACATTTTATCAGAGTATGAAAACCTAAGAAGAGGCACACAAGAAACTATCCAAGATTACTGTGCGAGATTCAATAATGTTTACAATGCTATTCCTCAAAATCTCAGACCTCCTCCAGATTTGGCCTTGATCAAATTCCCTGATACATTTGATTCTGATATGGCATACCAACTTAGGGAAAGAGCTCCTTGAAACTTAGAAGAAATGTAGAGTATAGCTGTCAGCGTTGAGACCAACCTGATATCTAAACGGTCTAGACCCAGAGCTGAAATAAGGACACCTTTCAAAGAAGAACCTTCTGCCTTTGAACATAAATTAGATGCTATTATCAAAGGAATGGATAGAATTGGAGATAGAGTAGAAACAATCTAGAGAAAATCCCCTTGGGATGGTCAACCAAGCAATACTGGGAGAAATCCAAATTTCAGGAAGAACCAAAATCCCAACACTGGAAAGACAGGGACTGACCAAAACATTAGGCCCCCATTTCAAGAAAATTATGCTGAAGCCTCAACTTCTGATGGACCAACAGAAGAGACTCAAATTAATTTAATGGGACTCAACAATGAACAACAAGTTTTCTTGACCCAAGAGGATCAAGAAGCTCACATTGTGAAACAATTCCAAACTCAATCAGGTGAATCATTTGACTCTAGGGAGGGATACGACACAACCATTTATGAAGTCCACAAACAATACAATCTGAGGAGCAGAAGAATAGATGTCCCTGAAAACAATAAACAGAAAGATACCAAGCAGCCCAACAAAGGTAAGATCAGTGCCCCCCCTGTACATATTCTTTCTAAAATGGATCCTAACCCTAATAACACAATTGTTGAAGATATATCAGACAATCAGCCACCTGACAGACAACCTTCCACTTCTATTCTTTCTAAAGGAAAAGTAGGAGAGCCTATAGAACCTAATTTGAAAATAACTTCAGCCCATAATCCATTCCTGAAGAGGAGAGAAACACAGAAAATTCAGCTGTCCGAAATATAAAAACTCAGACCGAAAAATCTTTCAATCTTGAGACAGAAGTAGGAAAACTAAAGATAGTTGTTCCATTATCAGAATTAGCTAAACATTATGTCTATAGAAGTCAAATCAGAAGATCACTCAAAATTTCTGTGAATGAAGATTCAGTAAACGTTTTTGATGACCAGCCTGAACTGATATTTGGCCCTGGAGTAAATGGAAGGGGAAATTCCTCCTTTCTATTTGGGTTTAAACATACATCATAAAATACTCCATAATGCCATGTTTGATTTCGGTGCTTCCCATAAATTATGCCTAAATCAGTAATGGAGAAACTTGACCTTGACATCACCAGGTCATATAAGGACCTTTTCTCTTTTGATTCAAGTCAGGTAAAATGTTTGGGTTTAATCAAAGATTTGTGTGTGTCACTAGTCCAATATCCCGCCAAAACTATTTTAATGGATATAGTAGTAGCTCATATTCCACCAAAGTATGGTATGTTATTGTCTAGATCTTGGGGTGCTAAACTTCAAGGATCTCTACAGTTGGATATGTCTTACACTACTATTTCAGTGTTTGGTCAACCAAAGAGATTGTACAGAGAAACCTTAATGAAGTATGTAGTAAGTAGTCAAAGAAACCTCAAAATTTCCCTATCTACTCAGTACATTCAGATATGGATTCTTTTATGTTTTACAATGTTGAAATTGATCCCATGCATGAAATAAAAGCTTTAACAGATAAACCATAAGAAACCAAAAAACCAGATCTCCCTATTGAACAGATCCCTGAAACTCCTGATATTAAGTATGAACATGAAATCCTTTGGTACTTAGAATTTGATGGTTCTGTGAACAAATTAGGAGAAGGGGCAGGAGTCTCGGTGCACAATCTTGAAAACAATCATGCTGAAGGCCATGCCTACAGATTGAACTTTAGGTGCACTAATAATAGGGCTGAATATGGAGCTCTGCTGCTAGGTCTTAAACTGGTCAAGAAATTGGGAGCAACTAGAGTGTGAGTCCTGGGAGATTCTGATTTAATTATTCAACAAATAAAAGGGAAGTTCTCACCAAATGATCCCAGATTGAGAGAATACAGAGGAAAACTATAGAGATCCTAAATACATTTCTGGAAACTCAGCTTGCCAAAATCCCGAGAAAACACAACTTGCAAGCTCATAGCCTAGCAATATTTGCCAGCACCTGCAAATTACCATTTGAACCAAATCATCAATTTGCAGCAAAAATTAGACACAGGCTAGCCATACCTGATAATGTGAAGAACTGGCAAGTGTTTGACAGTGATAATCAGATCAACAATTTTTTGACCCTAGAAGAAGAATTTTCTAGCAATAACGAAAATGGAGATAAGGTTAGTGAGTTTGATCCAAATCAGATAGAAACAGACATTTCAGTAGAAAATGCAACTCAAATGCTCCGTCCAACGAAATTCACCAAAGAGGAAATACAAGATCTTAAAGAAACAGATGTTGATGAGATTATTGAAGGAGAAACTGAAATTATTAACTTGAAAGACAATCACTTGCCCAAAGGATTAACTCCTTTGGAATATCTCTTTGATTTCAATGAAATTCCAAAGAAACCTCAGATGGAATCTCCGAAAGCGGACATTGAAGACTACAACATAGGAACTGAAGAGAACCCAAAATGGTAAAATTGTCCAGAACTTTTCCCCCTGATAAAAATTTTATGTCGAACTGATCAAAGAATTTCAAGATGTTTTTTCCTGGAGCTATGAAGATCTGAAATCTTATGACACCTCTATAATTCAACATACAATACCCCTCAAGGAAAATAAAAAACCATTCAAACAAAAGCTCAGAAGAATCAACCCTGTACTACTTCCTTTAATTGAAAAAGAAATCAGACGAATGCATGATGCAGGGATAATTGCCCCAATCAGATTTTCAGAGTGGGTATCTAATTTAGTGCCTACAAGGAAGAAAATAGGAGAAATTAGATTATGTGTTGACTTAAGAAATGTAAACAAAGTTTCTTTGAAGGAAAACTACCCTTTACCCAAGATGGATCATATTTTACAAAGAGTAGTAGGTGCTTCTAGGATTTCACTTTTAGATGGGTTTTCAGGTTTTAATCAGATTCTAGTTCATCCTGATGACCAAGAAAAGACTGCGTTTACAACACCATGGGGTACATTCAAATATGTTAAAATGCCATTCGGATTTAAGAATGTGTTGAGGGCCCCGAAATCGGGTCAACAACAAAGGGGATACCCACCCGGTCCGGAACCTGGTTGGCGGCTCCTTACCCGTTTGGAGTAGCGGGTCCAACTGGGGATAATGGGACCAGCTTCCCAATGCATGGGATGTGTGTGTATGAGTAAAGTTTGATTATGTTAGTTCTGAAGGCATTCTACAAATAATGTAAATCTAACTTGCAAAGTGACTCTAAGCTACTGTAACTTAATGGAAATAACACACACAAGATCTACACTAACCCGGGATATATATTTTTTCTATTATGCAATCTAGAAAGATTTCATACAATAACTGGTAATAAAGATTATTCAGCCATTATAAGAATATAAACCGTGTAAGATGAACTACTCTGCCTAAGAAGTTAGACAAAACAATTGTGAAAAGCACATCGCATAATTAAACCATTCGCATATCAAGCATAAATAAATAAGTCCACCGTACAGAAGTGCCAAATGATAACCCATGTGTTCATACATTAACATGCAAACAATATCAGCTGTATATCACTCTAAGAATGCAAGCAGGAATTTAATCAAGAGATAAAAGTACCATTTATGACTAATTCTTACTCACAGACTTCAAGCAATAATGATCTACCTCTACTTGCTCTAATATCTACCAAGAGTACAGAAGTGCAACATCAGTAGCAGACATTAAGACACAAACATAAATAAATCTCGATCCTTCCATTCATCAAAACCTCCTCTGAGGGTGCAGAAGTGCATGTTCCGAGGACAAGTTTTCGACAAATTTCTGGACCCTTCTCCAATGCAATGAGAAGGGTTGAAATACTACTATCTAATCCTAATAATAGTATTATTACAAAATTTAGGACACGGTTCTCAAATGACCGCCCTTTTTCTAATTCAGTAAAACAAAAAACACAAGAAAAAACAACTTTCTAAATGAAATTACTTCTTAATTTGGTCTCTGAAATTGCAGTTTTCAAGCATGGGCTTGAGAAGAGTCGGTTGGCCGACTTCTGTGTTTAACTGGGCTGTGAAAACGGCATCCATAAGAGCTGGCGCTACTTTCTCGGCCGCGTTCATGATGCACCTTACTGTCATGCATTGGCTGTGGGGCTTAACTAAGTAAGTCCAGTAATCTTCTAACAGCCTATACATGCCTTCCCATGTGGAAATGCCTGCATCTTTATTGCATGCGGTATCTGTGTAGAGGGGCGCCATCTCCTTGGTCTTTTCCCTTGTCTCTGAGCTCTGAGTTTTGTTCTTCTTCCCCATTTCGCTTATCGTTTCTGGTTGATTTTGCCTTCGCACTTTGCTCCTGCAGGTTATGAGTAAAATGGAAAGATTGATCAGAAAGGTGATGGGAGAGTTTTAAATGCAAGAGATAAATCAGATACGCCACCTTACGTGAAGCAAATCCGCATTAAGGCACGCGTCTTTATGCCACTTAATAACTGACAACTAATTCATTACTAACATTAAAAGCGCATAATTTCCAAGTCAGGTTATAGTAAGTGGATTTTCTTTGGGTGGCGTGCTCAAAGGAGTCGTACTAAGGTGCTTTTAAGACTTGCCAACGTATCCTTGCATGTCGCGCGATCGCAAACGGTAGTGATCGAAACATCGCAGATTGCCATATCGCAGATCGCAATATCGCAGATCGCAACGATTCAAATGTTTGCCAACGTACCCTGCCTCATTTCTGCGATATGCGATCGCGCGATCGCAACATCGCACATTGGCGGACTCGTAAGCTTTTGTTTATGGATGCTAGTGTATTGTGATGCGATGTTGTTCACTAACACCGAGGTGATGTGCATATTGGCTTTTAGAGGGTAAACAAAGGCGTTTCTATAATTTTAGTGATGCGACCTTAAGATTTGCTTTTATGGACACAGGTTTAGGCTTAAGTTGTCCAAGAGACCTTTCCTAAGCTTATGCTCGCAACTTCGAAAGAAATCTTTGTTTTTCAAAAAATTAACTAAGGGTCCCCATTCAATCTAGCATCATGGATGACATTAGATTGAATCAGGGGGGGGTTGTTGCTGGCCACAACAGAATGCAGGGGCAACCTTTCAACGAGAAATGGACATAGATTTTGCAAAAGAAATTCACGATTTTCTGGTTGTATATCTAGATGACCTCACTGTGTTTTCCAAATCAGATCAGCAACATTTAGATCATTTGAGATAAGTGTTTCTAACATGCAGAAAGTATGGTATTTCATTAAATCCTAAAAAATCTTTGTTTGGTCTAGAAGAAGGCAAACTGTTAGGCCATATCATCTCCAAAGATGGCATCAGAATTGATCTTGCTAGAATAGAAGCTATTCTGCAAATACCCCACCCCAGAAATGTCAAGGAACTTCAAGCTTTCCTAGGGAAGATTAACTTTATGAGAAGATTCAGATCTAATGTGGCTGAATTAATTAGATTGCTGAACAACTTGTTAAAAAAGGATTCAAAGGTTAAGTGGACAGTAGAAGCCAAACAAGCATTTGAAGAGATTAAAATGGCTTTAACCAGAACACCAGTCCTCACAAGTCCAAAGTTCGATAGAGACTTCATAATTTTCTCATTTGCATCAGAACACACTATAACAGCTGTTTTAATCCAAAAAGATGATCAAGGATGTGAAAAACCCATAGCCTTTTTAAGTAAAGCACTTAGAGATGCACCTCTGAATTACAAAATCATGGAAAAACACGCTTATGCACTTGTGAAAGATATTCAAGACTTCAGAGTCTACATATTGTACTCACATGTAGTAGCTTTTGTACCAAATGTTGTTGTCAAAGATATCCTGACACATGATAGAATTGAAGGCAAACGAGGTAAATGGATAGCTAAAATATTGGAGTATGACATTGAAATAAAACCTACAAAGCTGATAAAAGGACAGGGGTTAGCTAAACTCATGACTGAAACAAACTTTCAAGCCCTGGATATTAATGAACTGGATAATGAACAGGAGATGGCGACTCCACAAATCAGCCAGGCCTTCTTAGAATCACCTTGGTATGCTGATATAATTCATGTATTATTAAACCTGCAGGCTCCTACAGGGTTATCTAGAACAAAGAAAAGGTTTTTAAAGATGAAAGCTTCAAAATTCTGTGTTTTAGATAATGCTCTTTTTTGGAAAAATCATGAATGTATTCTATTGAATTATTTAATAAAATACGAAGCTGATAAAGTTCTCAAAGAATTTCATGCAGGGGACTGCGGTGGACACCTTTACTGGAAATCAACTGCAGACAAAATCCTAAGGGTTGGATTTTACTGGCCAACCTTGTTCGTTGATTTAAAGAAATTTGTCACTACTTGCCACAAATGCCAAATTTTTGAAGGCAAAAGGAAACTGTTACCCTTGCCCTTGAGACCAATCTCCATTGAAAAGCCCTTTCAGCAATGGGGTTTGGACTTCATTGGAGAGATACACCCTTCCTCATCTGGCCAACATAAATGGATCCTTACTGCCACAGACTATTTCACCAAATGGATAGAAGCCATTCCTTTTAGACAAGCCAATGATACAATGATCATAGGATTCTTAGAGACCAACATCTTGTCTAGATTTGGCTGTCCTGAAAAGATCATAACCGATAATGTTGCTGCCTTCAAGTCCAAGAAACTGATAAATTTCTGTAGCAAATACCATATCACTTTAGGCCATTCCACAGCCTATTACCCTCAAGGTAATGGTCTAGTTGAGTCTTCCAATAAAATCCTGATCAATATTATTAAGAAACTACTGGAAGAGAACAAGAAAAACTGGCACAAGAAACTCACAAATGCATTATGGGCAGACAGACTTACTACAAAGAGATCTATTGGAACCAACCCTTATGAGCTAGTCTATGGCATGGAGGCTGTGTTTCCTTCATCTTTAGGAGTTCCTGTAATGAAATTGCTGCAAGAAGCTCAGGTGGAACCCAATGACATTCATAAGAGAATAAATCAGACCATCCATTTGCAGCAGACCAGAGAAGAAGTGCACCAAAGATCCTAAGTGTTACAAGAAAAACTCAAGAAAATATTTGATAAAGGACCAGAGCAGAAGACTTCTACATTGGAGACAAAGCTGAGATGGGATTTAGGAGAGAAGAGAAAGGAAAACATGGGAAGTTTGATTTCCTGTGGAAAGAACCATTTATCATCCATGCATTGCAAGAGAACAATACTTACTTTCTGAAGAGCCTGGATGCTACAGAAACAGAAGAAGGACCAGTGAATGGTCGAATGCTAAAACATTACTTTGATCCAGTTTTTTGATGAATTTTTGACTCTAATATGTACATACTATATCCTTGATAATGTCATAGTTTGGATTGGATAGTAACTTGTTGCAGTTGAAGCCCGAATAGAAGGCCCTAAGCTTCACAAGGGTGTTGTCATACATACAATAAAGCAACCAGCGAAGGAAAATTTCAGAACACAGTCAAAGTTATTCAGAAGGCCATCTGACCTGCTGTTCTTGACTTTCCACTAGGGAAAGCCATCCCCAAGTGGAGCCACTGTTATACTCCTATAGCAATAGGTGTCGTATTTCATGATTGACTAGTTGAGCTTTGTAATATGTTCATCCTCTTTCCTTGCTGTAAAGGTTTCCATATTATCAAAAAACTAAAAAAATGTAAAGAGGGTATACCCTAAAAGAAAAATCAAAGGGTAAAAAGAATAAAATGGTCAAAAAAGTGAAAGAAATGAACCCCAAATAAAGAAAGACCACGAAAGTGTGCAAGTCCAAATGCCACTACTATTTCATTTTTCTGCAAATAAAGCATTGTGTGCAGCGTGTTAACTTTATGCCACAAGTGATGAATCGCCAAACAAATTAATCTTGGCTAGTTCATGTTTGAATTTCCCGTTTTAGAGATAGAGAATAAAATCTGTCCAAATTGTTTAATCTTGGGAGATAAGTAGATAGGTAGAGAAGCAAAGGAGCTCAACAGTTCAATCTAAGCCGTTAGATGTAATAAGTGCAGACTCAGGTAGGCTTGCTATGAAAAGAAAAGAAAAGTTGAAAAGGGTTTGCCAGTCCAAGTGCACCCGAGTAAAAAGAAGAAAAAATGTTATGCCAAGTAGGCAAGGTTGGTAGTTTGGTGTTGCAGAATGAGACTTGTGATGGATTATGTTTCTAAAAATGGGTTAACTTTCACTCCCATCACAAAGTACAAGGCAGATATTTTTTGATACAGCTCAAGCGAGACAAATTCATAACTAACTTCCCTTCATGTTTTTCCCCAAATCATTTACTAAACTCCCCCAAAGATATTAAGATCTGCTTAATATCACTAGAATCACTCATTTCATTTCATAAACATTGCCTAAGTACAACCCTGTTTTGCTTAGGAAAATGGCGGAAATTTCCCATAAATCCCTTTTTCCCACTACAGCCTAAGTTTTAAGTGTAACTCCTAACATTTTAACTTAGCACTGGTTCATTACATTTTTCATATTAACGATTAACATGTATTATATGTAACTCCCTTATAAACATTTTTACCCTATTCTCGTATTATTTAATTACATTAAAAACCCCAAAAATATTAATATTCCCGCTCCCGGTTGAAATATAACCATATACATGTTTGTCAGGGATTAATGGTTTATCTGAAACCTATTAATAACCTTCCCCGCTTGTCATAATGGGATTAATTAACCCCCGGTTAATTAATAACCGAACACCCCGCGGACCAATGAAAACCACCCCGATACCATTAAAAACATGATTTATTTGCGTCGGGCCCACTGCTTAACCTGCCCGCCATATTCTATGAGCGCCCACCGTCAGATCTTCGTCCATAGATCCGACGGTCGACAATCATTTCATGACCACCATAACCTCCAAACGTTAACGCACGGGGAATCGGTGGTTTTGCCACTGTACCAAGGACACGTGTCGTCCATCCGGGGTGCTCGCTCCCTCCTCACCCGAAACCGCCCAGCCCCAAAAGCAGTGCGGGCCAAACCGCTTACCACCATCCTTCTGCTGACGTCATCCTCTGACATCACCTTTTTCTCACATCATCCATCCTCCTGTTGATGTCACCTGCCATGTCACCACCACATCATCTATATCGTACCCCCGCTGACGTCATCCGTCCTTCAAATAATAAATTCCCGCCAAAATTTCATTTTTGTTCAATAAAAAGGAAAAAGGTCATTTTTGTTATTTTTTTTTATAGCGCCCCGCGCGCTCCAGGTGTAAAATCGGCCGAAATCAAATTTTCTAGTTTTAGACCACCTCCGACCAGAAAAGCTCCAGCAACGAGCTTGCAGCCTCAACCAAGTTGCCCTTTTACAGTTTTCTTCCTTTTAATACAGTTCGAAAACAGCACCGAGGGACATTCAGGCTCGCGGAAAAAGAAATAAAGGAATGAATAGGGATATTTGTTACCCTAGCTAGTGGGCCTTTAGAACCACAAATTGCCAGAGGAAGACAAGTTAAAGTGTATCAGTTCAGCATTGAAGGCAAAGTAGATCAACATTAAAGAAACATTAGGTCAAAATTAAAGACACGTCAGTTCAGCATTGAAGAGTATCAGATCAGAACTCAAAGTGTATCAGAGAAATTAAAGTGTATCACATCAGAATTAATGCACAGTAAAGATAGGCAGTCGACGTAGAGCTACTTCAGAAGACAGTTGCAAGCCGAACCCTAAAGGCCTGCCTCCAGCACAACATCAGTTATCTTTCTCTAGCCGCTTCTATTTCACTTGTAAACTATTTTAGGTTAAGACTAAATATTATCTCACAGCTGTTATGAGATATAGGTTGTACATATTTTGTTGTATAAAGACCCCTTTCACTAGAGTTTTGGGGTCTGGTCTGTGGTGTGTGGATTTCCTAAGACTCTGCTGTAAAACTGAACTTGTGGAATAAAAACGCTGTTGGAAACATCTATTGTCTGGCCTACTGAATGAAGAATTGACGCAGAGGACTTGTCACAGAATTCTTGAATCAAACTCCGGATCAATAAGTCCCCTATATCTTGTGTTTTACAGTTTTCTAAGTTTATTATATCATCTGTGTTTCATAATATGAATGATAAAGAAAAAGGCTAATTTTAGAATTTGCTTGATTGCACTCTGTATTCAGTCTTTATTATTCTTTGTGTTTTCTTCAGAATTAGAATAAATAGTGAACTCTTAATTGCTCATGTTTCCTGATTCTCTCACGTTGATTATTTGTTAAAGAATTCTTAACTACTCCTTATCTGTAATCATCCATTTCCCTCTTTCAATATGCTGAAGGATTCTTAACTGCCGTTCGCCCATTTGAGCCCATTCCATCTGTTTCAATACTTCATTTGTTCCCTGTTTGACTACCTTGCTCTGTGAAGCCATCCTCTGTTAAGAAACCAAATCCAAAAAGCCATCTTCTTTGACTCCATCATGCCCAATGGACTGAACCGTTTTGTCTTACTTCTCTGTTCTATTGAAACTCACCACCCAAACCCAAAACAAAACCCTTGAACTTCATAACTAGCCTAATACCTTTTAAAAAACAAAGCTAAATCATAAAGAGAGAGCCCTCTCTAGATACAGATTGGCTAGATCCTATATCTAAGATATTGGTCTGTGGTTACCTCGGCAGTATTCCCTTTCTTACAACTTTTGTGAAAAACCTGAGTGATAACATATTCTTCCCTTTTATCTCTAAAACATAATTGATTTCGAGCACTTTACAGTTGGATTCAGCTAGAAGCATAGCTAATCCTTGGCCTTTTACTAGATTTGTAGTTTTGATAGTTAGATCAAACTCCAATATTTGAGTGATCCATCTACCTCTCTTTCCATCAGTGTCTGGTTGAGTTAAAATGATTTTCACAGCACTGTTAGGAACATAAGCAGTAATAGGAGAATGTAGGACATACATCTTAAATGATTTCAGGGCTTGAAGAAGGGCATATGCTTGCTTCTCAATTATGTCATACTTAAGATTAGCATCTCTCAAAACCTTACCGGAAAAGGCTATGGGTTGGTCATGGGAATATTCATTCTTTTGTAGTAGAACATCAGCAAGGGTTGTTTCTGAGGCAAAGGAAAAGATACTGAATGGTTTAGTGTAATCAAGGTTGGCCAAGGTGGGAGCTTCAGAGATAGCTTTCTCGATCTGATCAAATGCATGCCTGGAAGAGACAATCCATTTAACTTCATGATCTTTTTGGAGCATTTTATTTATATCTTTTACAATCTCAGCATAATTTGGGTTGAATCTCCTTAAAAAATAATCTTACCTAGAAAAGATTGAATCTCCTTCTTGTTTCTAGGTAATGTAATTGTTTTAATGGCAGACACACGCTTAGGATCAATCACCACTCCATTTTTTGAAATTATATGGCCGAAATTTTTTTCTTCTTTGATAGCAAACAAAGACTTTTTAGGATTCAATGATATTCCAAATTTTCTACTCGTGTCAAAAACCTTCATCAGGTACTTTAGATGTTTCTGATCAGATTTAGAAAAAACAGTTATATCATCAAGATAAATGACCAAAAATTTATTTACCTGACCCACAAAAGCTATGTCCATAGCTCTCTGAAATGTTGCTCCAACATTGGATAAGCCAAATGGCATTCTAGCATACATGAATGTACCCCAAGGTGTAGTAAAGGATGTCTTCTCTCTGTCTGCTAAATCAACATTTACCTGATTATAGCTTGAAAAACCATCAAGCATAGAAAGTCTTTGTGCTCCTGAAACCATTTGAAGTAACTGATCCATTTTGGGCAAATGATAGTTATCCTTTAATGATGCTTTGTTCAAATTTCTAAAGTCCACACAGAGTCTGATTTCTCCATTCTTCTTTCTAACAGGAACTAAATTTGTAACCCAATTAGAATATCTAAGAGGGAGAATGATCTGGGCATCTAGAATTTTCTTAATTCTCTTTTCCACTGTTGGTAGAAGAGCTGGATTGATCCTCCTATGTTTCTATTGATAAGGAACTACTTCTGGCTTTAAAGGAATCTTATGTTGTATTGATGAAGTATCATAGGTTTTTAGATCAGCATAGGTCCATGCAAAAACATCCTTATAATTTTGAAGTAGCTTAAGATATTGAGCTTTGATCTCAGGATATAGAGATGCACCGGTTTTGATGTTTTCAATATCATCGTTTGTTCCAATATTAATTTCTTCTATGCCATCTTGTGATGAAATGGATTGAGGGTTTCAAAGGACATCATTTTGATCAAACATTTTTTCTAAAGAAATGAGGCCTTTGGGAACAAAATTGTTAGACAATTGAATAATGTCATGATCAACAATTTTTGAATTGAAATTTGAAGTATCATTTCCATTTGTATTTTCATTTATTTCTATTCTATCTTCATCAATTTGTAGAATTGAAAATTCATCTATAACCTACAGAAAATATTTCAAATGTTCATCATCTTCAAATATTTGCCAGTGTTTTAGATTGTCTCGGATGGCAGGTCTATACTTGACTTGTATTTGATAGAGTACATTGGTCTGATCAGAAATTTTAAATGAACTAGCAGAAACAGCTAAGCCATCTGCATGAATATTCTAATTTCTTGGAATATAAGTCAAATTAAAAGCATCAAAGAAGTTTTTGATTGAATTCCAAACTTCATTTAGATAAGACCTAAGTCTAGGATGCTTAGTCTGGCAAATATTTCTCACTTGTTTGAAAATAAGTTCTGAATCAGTAAAAACACTTAAGTTTTGAACCTTTAAGTTTTTGGTTAATTGTAGTCCCAAAAGGAAAGCTTCATATTCAGCCACATTATTTGTAACTTTGAAGTCGAGTTTTCATGATTAGGTGATATTTTCTTTTTCTGGTGAAATTAAAACTACCCCAGCTCCTGCTCCATCTTTTGTACAAGAACCATCAAAAAATAGTTTCCATACATCAATTTGGTTTGGTATAGGAATTTCAGTTACATCTTCTATTTTAACTTGAGTTTCATTTATTTGGTTTGAAGAGAGTTGAAAGCAACCAAAATCCTGATCAATTGCATAAATGGGATGGTTCCTTGGCTGGTCTATTTTGCAAACAGTGTGCACAAATCTTACCTCTCTATATAACCTTAGTTGTTCTCCCCCATAAGCTGCAATAGTGGCATAAGACATATCCATATGAAGAGTCCCCCCTAATTTGGCACATCAAGACCTAGAAATGAGCATTCCAAATTTGGGAGGAATATCTGTGACAACTATATCAAACACTACACCTTTCATTGGAATTTGGGCAAGGGTGACTACTAAATCCTTAATCAATCCTAAGCAGGGCACCCTTTTTGAATCAAAAGTGTACAAGTCATGATAGGATCTAGTTATGTCATGTTTCAAATGGTCCATGATAGTTTTTGGCATGAGTTTATATGATGCTCCAGAATCAAGCATACAATTATATAACATGGAATCATTTGTCTTAAGAGTTACATAGAAAGGAGGCGCTATTTTATCTATCATATCTGAGCTAGGACCAAAGACAACTGCTGGCTTTTCATCTTGCAAACTAATGATATCACTTTTAGCATCAACCGAGGTGTTTTGTATCCATTTGCAGACTTGATTTTTATACCCAGGGTTTTTGGAAATTTTTGAAAGTGGAGTTGGGATTTTAACTCTTTCTAACTCTTTTTCAACATTAAACGTAGTCAAAGGATTTTTATCATTTTGAGCAGTATCAGTTGACTGATTTAATGGTTCAATAATAGTTGTTTGAGTTTCAGTAGATTTGGTACTGGTTCAATTATTGGAGTATCCTTAGGAAGTCTTCCAGAGTCGGGTCTAGGCTTAAGATCATATCTCTTGTTCAATGCTGCAATTAAAAATTCAGAGAAGGCATGGTATTTAGAAACATGTGAGGATTCTTGATCTTCTTGAACCGATTTGGTTGTGGGAGAGGAATAATAACTATTTGATTAGAAGAAGTATCCATGTTATTGATATATTCAGTAATAGTCATAGTATTTTCATCAGGTTTTCGGTCATCTATCAATGAAGGAGTGGGAACCTGCTGAACATTACTAGGTTTATGAAGAATTTGTAATTGTGGATTCCTTTTATACTGACCTTGATTTTGATTTTGGGGTCTAGTAACTGTTTGTTGAACTGTCCTAGGTTGACTCTCAATCTTGGAAATTCTATTAGATAGATTTCTAAGAAGAGAAGTTATTTCATCTATTTTAGAATCTTCTGTTTTAGTCTTAGAAGAACTAAAAGAACTAGAGGCCTCTTGAATAGATTTGAGCTCTCTTTGGGCCTTTTCCTCTTTAGCTTTCAAGGAAGTCAAAGTAGCCCTCTTTGCTTCCACCTCTATAGCATTTTTTTTGCATATCTTCAAGAGTTCTTGAAGTTCTCTCTCTTAGCATAACAAAAAAATCATCGTCAAATCGTTTAGAAAACCTAGACTTAGTTGCTGCTACAGGGGGTTTACAATCAGGGGGCATCTTATGATAAAGTTTATTGAACCTTTTGATAAAATCTGATATAGGTTCACCAAAGTTTCTTTTAAGTGCTTCAAACTCAGTCAGAAAGTAAAGAGGATCTTTCTTTACACTCCATTGATTTTTAAATATGTTTTTAAGCTCTTCCCAATTTCTAAAGGAATTTACAAGTAACTGCCTAAACCAGATTCTTACATTTCCTTCAAGTGACTATAAAAACAATCTCATGTAAACATTTTATTGTTCGATATTCATGTTGTCTGCAAAGTCTAGAAAGGCTTGAAGATGGTCCTCAGCTGATGGACCAGTTTCTCCATTATACCTGGGATGGTATTTCAAGTACCCATCTAGGAATGCATCGAGGTTAGCAGGTAAGACTAAAGCTGCATATCTAGCCTGTACAATAAGTTGGAATGCCATAGTAAAAGGTGGTGTGTGAGGTGTTTGTGTGGATGAAGAAGAAGAAGATGAAGAAGAGGTAGATGAAGAAGAGGTGGAAGAAGGTGATTAAGGGGGTGTGTGACTACGTGGAGGTGAAGAAGGTGATTAAGGGGGTGTGTGACTACGTGGAGGTGAAGAAGGAGGGGATCCCTTGAATAAATTTAAAGGAGTCTTAAGAACTAACTTTTGGACCTGTGAATGAATACCCTATTTTGTTTCAAAGAGTGGATTTGAATATACAGAGAGGGTCTCTTCAGGTTGTTCAAAAGTAGAAGCTTCAGGTCATTCAGAAGTGGAAGGAAATGAATAAGTGGTAGGGGATATGAAATCTGTGGGTTTGTATTCAGGTAAATGAACACCCAAGTCAGACTCAGTTTTAGGTGATCCTAGTGGTAGTGGGGGTTCTTGATGAATGAATGAGGAAAGCTGAATCTAAATCAACTCCCCTATCTAATAGTTTAGAAACCCTAGGAGGTATTTGTGTCCAATCAAGATCGGATGGAATATTACTAAAAGGATCAAATGATACTAAATCTTCAGACTGCAAGGCTGAAGAGGAAGAAGAAGATGGTTGATGTCTCCTTTTAGAACTGGGTTTTCTTAGAATTTTTTCAGGATCTGACAAAGGATTAACTAAGTTAGATTCCGAATGAGATCTGGTGTGCTTAAAAGGTGCCAGTTTGGGCTAGTGGAGTCACTAGGTGAAGTATTTTAACCTTTCTAGGCCTTTAATCACCTTAAATGAATAGAATGAATATCGTTGCCCTAGGAAAACTTAATGAAATTTGTTTCCTTGGCAACGACGCCAGATTGATGTTGTAGCTCTGAGATGATAATGTTCAGCTATCATGCCAGAGCATCTACGATAATTGTTTTGGGGGTTTTGTTTTAATTTGGAGGACCAATGAATGAAACAAATGTAACACTGTAATGCCTAACCTTGTGAATAATATTAATATCAAAGCAAAGAGCTACTATAAAATTTCGCACAGTGGTATAGCTTGTATGGTGGTGAGTAGAAACAAAGAAATAATATGATTATCACAATTTTCAAATTGAAAATTAAATAATCATAAGTATGAAAACCTTTAAACTATGTTCAGAAGGTTTAAGCGAATATGCTTAAGCTTACAAAAGATGCTGATGATTTATTTATTTAGAGGGAATGAATTAAACAAACAGTCCATTAATTAATTCTCTTTATAGATTATCACTTTAGAAGCTTATAGGAATAGATTGAAACAAATTATTCCTACCTAGTTATCTCTGTAAGACATAAGAATATGAAGAAAAACATAATGAGTAATACTGGAAAAACTTACAGGAAACACAAATTGTGTAAAATAGAATTCAGAATCCTTTTCTTTGTATTAATGATCCAGAAAAGTCAAGTACATCAAATGTTTAGAACTGCTTGTCTAAGGGTGCAACCCTTAATAACTCGTGAAGAGAGTTATTTATACAACAATAGAACTAAGAAAACATCCTAAACTGTTTTTACAAAAATAGATTATTATAAAATCAAAATAAAGATTGCTAGTTGATCTGGCACTATTTTGATGTTGTGTTGTTGGTGACTATTGCTGAAAAAACTAAAAATTGTTGACGCTCGCTGACTGTTTCTCCAAAATCTAAATGCTGTTTGATTTTCATGTTGGATGTCATATTTACTTATGACCTTTCATCTGATACACTCTGACTTTGTTGACTTGTTAATATCCTTTACTGCGCTTTTTACTTTTATTGTACATTTCAATTTTTTAATGTGTATTTCAACAGTAAATCATTTAGTTTTTTCCATGTCTCAGCATCTGGTAGTTGAATATTGATCATCTTTCTATATATTTCATCTATTTTTCCTTTAACTGTATTTCTTTATCTGCCTCCTCTGTTTTAGCATTTTCTGTGTAATTGTTTCTTTCTACTCTGTCTCTGGTTTAAACTTGATTTTTCTGTTCGTACACAAAACTTCTGCTAAATGAAGCCTTTGAATAGATTTCCTAAGTATCTTGGAGTAAACAGGTTTTGTGACTAGTATCAAAACTGTTTATCCAGTCTCCTTGTCTTCTAATCACCTGCGAAATAAAACAATTTATTAAAAAAAACAAAGGTTGGCATGGAGGTGATAATGGTTTAAGGAAACAGGAAAATGTGTGGACAGAGTCCTGGCAGTGTTTGGAAGGTAATTGAAGGTCAAATTGGGTTTCAGAGGTTCACGGTGGCACAGGAAGGGTTAGGAAGCATTTAGTGAAAAAACGAGCACAAAGAGTGAAAACGAGGGTCTTCGGCGTTTAAAAGGGTAACATTTAAAATTTGGCGCGAAAATTGATAAATGAATAGTGGATGGTTTCAACCAATGCGGGGAGGTGGTATTAAGGTTCATCGCACTACTTTTGACCGTCGGGTGGTTTTTTCATGAGAGCACGCGAGTTGACCTAAAATTGCATGTAACGAAAAGGGGCCCAAGCAAAACCACGAATCTCGCATGTTCTCAGGCTTTTAACTGTTGGACATCAGGAGCGCATGATATGGATGTGGGTTGTTGGATCCGGGGGTGCAAGATCTAACGACTATTGCGCGATGGAGTTGCACGGAGGGAAATCGGCGGAGATTAGCGGGGCCCAGGGATTAATTATAAGTGATTTGTAATTAATTTAATGAATAAGGTGTGGTTTGAAAATATATAATAAGCGGGTTTAATGCAGTGGGACCAGGGTTAAAATATAGAAGGGTTTGTTAACCACACTAAGGGGGTTGGGTTAAAAATTTTTTATATCGGGAAAATGGTGAATTGCGGAGTTAATTAAAATAAAGGGGGGAGACAAAACATAGGGTAAAGGAGTTTTGTGGGTTAAAAGGGTTTTGTTGGGAAAAACATGAATGGAGGAGTTTAATTAAATAAAGCGAAGGGGGGAATAAAAGTTAGGATAAGGGGTATTTATGGGTTTTTATGGAAATTACAAGGGGAAAGTGGTTTTTTCAATGGGGAAAGGGTTTAACACTAGGGAAAAGGGGTTTTGGGTAGGGAAATGACCTTTAGAGGGTAATTTGCTAGGAAAATGTGTGAAACCAAAGGGCAAGGGTGAAAATGAAGGGAAAAGGGTATTTTCATAAGAAATGATGGGATAATGGGAAATTAGTAAGTATGTAGTGGGGGATGAAATGAAATGAGGGGAAGTTAATTAAATCAACTAGTGAATATCTTTTCACTTTCATAACTGCTCTTGCACACTGAAACATTGGATCAAGCATGATAAATGTGCTTTTGCTTTAACAACCTTGTATTTCTGCAACCTTTCTTCTACCTACCCTTTACTTACCTTAACATTTTTCTTCACTTAGTTGGGTGCATTTAAGCTAGCAACCCAATATTTCTTTTCATGAATAATCTACCTCTATACCTTATTCTCTTTATTGGCTCAGATTAAACTGTTGAGCCAATTTTATTTTCTACCTATGACAATCAATTTAAAACAAATCCAATTATGATTAAACTGTATAATTGGATTAAATAAAATAGTGTGGCATCTAAAGAAACTGCACACAACAATTATTTTCAAAAGTGAATTAGAGTAAAAGTAGTGGCATTTAGATTTGCAACACTTTCAGAGTTTATTGCTTTTTTTTTTTCTCTCTAACCTAACATTTTATTTTTTCCTTCATTTTCTAGGGAATCTATTCTAACATTTTCTTTGATATGGACATATTTATCAAAATATTTCCTAACATTTTTATTCAGTATTCTTTTTGTCCATATCCTAGCTTAAAATTTTTCGAAAAATATTTTCATTTTTTGGACTAATTTATTTTAACTCACCAAAACCAAAAAATGCTACAACAAGTTCAACACATTCAAAATATCCAAAAGGCCTCCACCATCAATGACATAGCCATGAATATTCCTCGCATTAGCACAACCTTGGAGGAGTGTCAGGCGGAGTACCAATCCACTATGGTGGAAGTAGAAGGTACTACGTTGACCAACTTGTTTCAATATTAATTGATCCTTGTGCTATCCTAAGTTATGTTATCCCTAAAATGGTTAAAAATTGTAAATTAATTGTTGAAAAATATAAAAATCCCTAGCTGGTTCAAATAGATACGAGTGCAAAAAGAATATTCATTAGCTAGATTAAAGCTTTCCCAATTGTATTAGATGGAAAAGTTAATATAGTCAAATTAAATGTATTGCCATTAGGCTGATATGACATCTTGATAGTGGACTGGCTGGAAAGTCATAAAGCACTTGTTAATTTTCTTGAGAAATTAGTTACCTATATGTGTCATAGTGGTGAAACTCAAGTTGTCAAGGGTATTCCCAAACATGTTTCGTTGCATCAAATATCAACATTACAATTAAGGAAAGAAGCTAGAAAAAGGTGCCAACTCTTTTCCATTAAGATATAAAATCAGCTTCAAGATAAAACAGTAAAATTAGAGGAGTTGGAAGTAGTGAAATATTTTCAAGATGTATTTCCAGATGAGATCCCGAGACTACGCTCCAAGAGAGAGATATATTTCTCCATAGAGCTATCACTTGGAGTTGCAATCGTATCCAAAGCTCCTTATGAAATGAAAATCCTATATTTCATGAATTAGAAATCCAGTAGCAAGAACTGTTTTCAAAAGTGTATATTAGGCCATGTGTGTCTCCATGGGGTGCATTGGTCATTTTCATTAAGAAGAAGGATGGAACATTTAGGTTATGTATAGACTATCATTAACTGAATAAGTTGACAGTAAAAAATAAATACCCTTTACCCTGTATTGATGATGTTTTTAACGAAGTTAAGGGGGAAGAAATGTTCTCTAAAGTATATCTTAGATATGGGTATCATCAGCTAAGGATAAAAGAAGAAGATATAATGAAAACAATGTTAAGAACTCGTTATGGAAACTATGAGATGTTACCTTTCGGGCTCACGAATGCACCAACCACTTTCATGTGCTTAATGAATTGTATATTGAATAGTTTTTTGGAAAAGAATGTCTTAGTTTTCATAGATGATATATTAGGATACTCGAAGACAATGGAAGAACACAAGCAATATCTAGAGTTAATGTTACAAACCTTGTAAGAAAACTAGCTATAAGAAAAGTTCAGTAAATGTGACTTATTTCAGGATAAGATACAATATTTGGGCCATGTGATTTCAAAAGAAGGGATAATCGTGGATCCCAAGAAGGTGAAGGCCATTCTCAACTGGATAATACCAAAGGACATGGCTGATATAAGATCCTTGATTGAGATAACTCATTATAATCGTAGGTTTATATAGGGATTCTCTAAATTGGCAAATCCTATAACCTCCCTATAGAAAAAAGAGTAAAATTATTATGGACATAGCAATTTCAAGAGAGATTTGAGATGATGGAACACTTTCTTATAGTTGCTCCAGTACTTAAAATAATATCTCCTGAAAAATACTTTGAGGTGTGCACAGATCGATGCCTAGAAAGCTTAGGGGGTGTGCTTATGCATCAAGGGCATGTTGTGGCCTATAAGTAAAAGACATTGGAAGAATATGAGAGTAGTTATGCATTCCAGAACAAATTATTAGCCTCATGTTCGAAACCCTGGCCAAATACAAGAAAACTTGTGAGAACCTGGAAGTTGCATGTAGAATAAATTTGTCCTTAGAAGACCCCATTTTGGTGAAATTCATAATAGTGTTGCTTCCTCTGCAAGGAAGGGAGTTTGACCTGTGAGGATAAGAAGAAAAAGAATTTAAGTGAGGAAGATTTAAAATTTAAGGAAGCTTGGAATAATTACCCAAATAAATTACTATGATCAAATTGGGTGCAGTTCTAGTATAAACACTGAGATTACCTGAAGATAGGAAAGATTATTATTTATGCTACTCCATAACTATAAGCATGAAGAGAAAATTCAGAACAAGAATAAAGAATTAAATGACAATAATGGAAAAAAATATCCAATTTAGGCTTGGCCCTACCTGAATGCAATGATCGAGAATAAAACCTTGAGAATAATTAAGACATGTATTTTCGGTAGGAAGAACCCTCACTTCTATGTAGACCCAATATTATGCATTTCTGACTACAACAAAATTGTAGGAGAAAGAATACCCATTATAATCATAAATAAAATTGAGAGAAATAGAAATTTAACTCCATGCAAAGTTACAGATTGAACCCTGGAAGAAACCAAATAGAAAGGCTCACCCATAAGAGAAATGTATGGGGACTCCCCAATGCCGACAAGTACACGAGTTCAAAAAAATAAATTTACAATCCTCGTAATCGAATAGAAATCAATGTTGCAAGGTTTGAGTGAGAAAACAAGGGTTAGGGTAGACTCTGTAGTTGCAAAGCTCATTTTGAGCAAGGAGAGGAGAAAATGGAATCAGAAAGGGATGACTAGGGTGGGTAGTTACATCAAAAACAATGTCAACTCTTCCCAGCCATTGATCCAAACCTCAAAAAACATGCACGACGGATTTGTAGACATGTTGTTTGTACCCTAAACCCCCATAAAATTTCCATGGGTTTCCATGCAGACTATACATTGCATGAGTTCAAAAGCCTTCGAATCTTAAAAACATAACAGTGGTGATAGCTCCAAAGCAGTGATATCATTATTAAACAATAATACGACTATGTTAAATGTTGGGTGCTATGGTGGAATAAAAGAGAACCATCCAAGTAAATCCCATGCTATAAATTTGCATACATAGTATGTATGAAAATGTTGAACATAAAGTCAATTAAGTCTTCTTCCACATTATGGTAGTGTTGATAATGTGTAGATTATATTGATAGAATACCAATGTTTGAATATCATTTTGTATGGTGAGAATAAGAGAAAAACCCCTTTACCATAATGTTCTCGTTGCGACAATGACCCTCCAATTTTTTTTCCAATGTCAATTTTGGAGCCTACAATAACTTTCATTTCAAGCCCCCTCGAGTCCTCATGTTGTTTTATTTGTTGAATATGTGTTTTCTCCTAGTGTTGCATCCTCCTAAGTCAATGTTTCTTAAGCTTTGTCACTGAACCATTAGAAGGGTTTGAGTTAGTTATTTCTTGGTTAGGTGAGATCATGGTCTTTCTTGAATTAGAAACCTTCCTTATCACCATGCACACACTCTGAAAAGCACACAAAACCATAAAAAAGAAAACAAAAAGCAAGAAAAACACTTGGAAAAAAAAATCTCACTTAAAGTTGATGAAGAGATGTGCTTAACTTGAGCGCACTCCTTCAGTCCGAAGAAATGTGCCCTCCTTAAGCACACCCCTTAATACTGAACAAATGCACCCTCCATGAGCACACTTCTTTGTGTTGAAGACATGTGCCCTTCTTCGATGCATGCGTGAGCCAACCTTGTCGGATGTGGGTACACTCCTAGAAAATAGGATACTACTTAACTTATTTAACAAACCCATTCACTCAACGACAAGTGTCACTCATGCATGACTTATTTTTGCATGTTAACTTATTTAAATAATTCCTCTTTCATAATCATTCCATATGAGTTGGGCACATAGTTGGGAATCAAGAATCTCTTCATCAACAAGTGCAACAAGTTTTACATGTCAAATATTTCCATTGCATTCCATGATTCCACTGCCAAATATTTCTTTTATTGTTGTAGATAGTTCGTTTTTCAGTTTGTTTGATGGATTTTTGGTTGAATCTTCATGTTTCAAGTGCTTATTTGTTGTCGCATGCAAAAACTCTTCACATTCTTGAAACCTTTCATCTTCCACCATGCATGCGAAAGAAGCTATAAAGAATTGCAGATAATTTTTTTCCTCATCTTAGCATCAAATCCTTCTATCCAACTTGTTTTTGAGCTTCCAATAGGAAGAGCACACTTCTTGAGCTTGAACCCTGATCAACCCTGAAAATTGCACCATATTTGATCAAGTTTTCCTCAAGCGCGCACTTCTTCACCACAAAGTATTATGCCCTCTAATGAGCACATGAGCTCATCATGAAGGCATGAAGCATCTTCGTTCATCCCTTTGGCATGAAAAAATTCACCCTCCTTTTCCTTAAGTGCATGGGCACACTATGAAGGCTTGAAGCATTTCCAACCTTCTCCTTCGTCCCTTTAGAGTGCGACAGTGTGCCCTCCTTATCCCCTTGAGTGCATGGGTGCATAAGGAAGACTTGAAGTTCCATTATTCCATCCCTTCGATCCTTCAAGGTGTGACATTGCGTCGTAGATGATTTTTCCCCTTGCGCGCATGAGCGCACTACAAAGCCCCAAATTACCTTGCATGTCCTCTTCACACTTTGAAAGAAAACCCTTCTATTTTTCATGCCTATTTTCTCATGCATGTAAGTCATTTTATGTTATCACATAGTTTTTCATGATCTATCATCTGTGATGGCTCTTTTTATGTGATTTTCAAGTATTTTTTCATAGTTAGGTTGTTTTAAGCTAATAATATCACTATGAGTGTGCTTCCCCAAATAGGGGTTTTTGCTACAAGTATTACCACTATGTCGTCATCTGTTGGAGATATGTTTCCTCACAAAGTGACCTCCAAAGAAATTTTAAAAGAAAATGTTGATGAACCTATGGAAATTTCAAGGCTTGATATTCCCATATACGAAGATACTCAATGCTTTATTAATAAAGATACTCAGATCACATGGAGAAAAATATACAACAAATTCATGCACGAGAAGTTTCCTGGGGATTTTGAAGATTTACATGCATATATCAACATCAAGAAGTCAAGGATGCATAGGATGGCATGTAGATTCCCAGTCATGCCATGTGAAAAAGTAATTGAATGGATCATTACGCATATGAATGATTTTGACATTGTACTACAGAGAGAGAGTGGTGATTAGCTCGCCACCTATTCTGGTGAATAGATGCAAATATATTATAAGATGCTCAAGCCCAATGAATATGAAAATGACCACTTCTACATAAAATGTGAAACACCTGACACTACTGATCTTTTCAAGACATGATGGCCAAAGACTACCAAGTTTATCCATCGCCCAACTGCATTATATCTGATGAAGATTCTTAGAGATGCTTATCAATACTTGATATCCATGTATTGTCGGTTATATGGGCTTCAGAAGGAAAAGGTGGCCCATGAGAATTGGATATACATGCTCAATATAGTATTTACCCATGGGAGAGTTTTAAATTGGGTAGATATCCTATCATTTCAGTTGCAGCGTCAAGTCAGACAGGAAAAATCATCTTTACAAGAGAACTATGCACCAAAATTCTACCTGCTTGTATTTCTATTGGACGAAATTTGTGCACAATATGCGTTCTCGAGAATGAATTGGAATTGGATTCCTGAGGAGAAGTTCCCATTTTAATTCCACTGCAGAGTGTTATCAGAGACAAGCTTTAGAGGCGTATATGAAAAATTAGTTGAACATTTATTTGCAGTCATCTTTCACATGATTTTTGAGATCGATCCTCTTTCCATTAAGGATAATACTATATGAATTAAAGAGTCACAAAACGATGGAAACAGAGATATAGTATTTGTATCATCTACATTTTACCACTAAATACTTCCATGGATATGATCCTAGGAAAATTGTCAGACAACATTGTTAAAGGATCGATCATAATATAGGGTACTCATTAATGTCCAAAATAGAATATGAGAAGATAAAGAAATGGTATAATGCCAACATGAAGACACATTCACTAATGGAGGCCAGTTCACCCCATGATCAACTAGCTCAATGATTTCAAGTGTGGGAAGAGGAGGAGATAACACCTCATGCAAGGAAACTAGCTCCCAAGAAAAGGATCAAATATTATTTGACAAGTGAGAGTAGCAAGAAATGGAAATTTGAACTAAGGAGTTGTTCAAGTAGAGCAAGAGAGAGGAGAAGCATAAGAAGAAGAGTGGAAGATTCAAAAAGATTTGTTTCTTGAGAAGCAACAAGTAGAAGAAGAAGAGGAGAGGAGTATAGAAGAAGAGTAATAGAGGTAGTCCCAGGAGGAACAAACAACACAAATATTGGAAGAAGAACATTTGACTCAAGATCTAGAACAGGAGAAGTTCGAGAAATAAGATACCATCCATCCAATGGAGGAAGCACTAGATATTATAGGAGAGAACCCTCTCACAGGTGGTCATCTTCCATTTGGAGATATGGGGATCACACCTCCACCAGCAGACCGAGGCATGGATGTATGCAGTGTAACATGCCAACACTAGAATAAATCCAAGGGAAGTCATGGCGAAAAATGTTGTATTCGCTACATCGACATAAGATTACTCTGAGTACTTATTGAATGAGAATGCTATTTTGAAAAGAGAACTTGTTGCTGTGAAGAAACAAGAAGAACATCTTGCACTGGAGAACTAACAATTTTCATCACCAAACATCAACACTGTAGAATGGAATTCAACCATACAAGAATAGTTTGGGCCATTGGAGGATACCATGGTGTGACTATATGGTGAGATGATACTTATACATTGGGTCATGTCTCCTCTCATTGGCATTCAAAATAACGCAAAGGAAGTGGTGAAACTCCTGAAGATAGAAAACATAGCAGTTGACCAGATGTAGGAGTGGACTACCAAATATCCATATGCCTTGTGACATTTGGAAAAAAAGGATAAAGTTGTTGTAGAATTAGACATGTTTTAATTGAAACTCCACTTATATAATTACTCGCATTTTGGAGCACAGTCGGTTAGAAATATGGTTGCGTACAATCGACTGCATTATGGGTTTGAGTCTCTAACACAAAAACATGGGATTCCCACCATCGGATCTCTTGAATAAATCATAGGCAAAGAAGTCATGTTCTAGGAGATAAGGGAATATATTGAACAAATCAAGCAGGAAACAGAATTGGAATGCTTGGAGGTAGCCATAGACATCATTTTGCAGTATGCCTTTGCATAAGTCAAAGAAAACATGAAGCTCTCATGGATGTGGAATAATGTACAATCAATCTCCAAGAACATACTGATAGAGGCATTCAAGCTGAAGTTGTATTACAAAGGGTACTTACCAATTCGGTTCAAAGTCATTGCAAAAGAGTTTAGAGAATGGCACACTTACATTACAAATGAACTACACGAGGAAGCAAATGATTTATCCATTTGATGAGTCCTTGTCCCATTGTCAATTTTTTCTTATTAGGCCATTGTCTCATTTGTAAATTTCCTTATCTAATAAATGTTATGTAATAAATTCCAAGGGACACATCTGGAATATGAAAAGCCACACATTGGAATGTAATGAGTGATGAATAGAATATGAACATTCATAGAAGTCAAAGAGTCGTGAGGAAGCTCAAATCTCATTGTCAATTGCTATAAATAGGTAATCATAAGTCAAACAAAGGGATTTTGTAAGGCTTTAGATTCTAGAGGTCTTGACTTGGCTTCTCTTGTAAGATATAGGAGATAGATCATTCTTTGGAGAAGGAAGTTGTAGCTTCATGTTCCAGTATTGGATATAATTTTTCATTCATGTAATAGTGTGCTTGGTATTTTACACTTTTAATCATAAACTCAATGAGTTAGCATTCTTTCATACATGTATCATATGTGTAGTTGGACTATTATGGTTATGTTTATGGTATATGTTGTTTTATTTACATGCTAAGTTAATTAACTAATTCATTGATTAGTTATGGATACTATTGAATGAATGTTGTTATGCTTTAACGATTGTTGTTTATTATGTGGACTAATATGCAGGTACACAATAAGTATTTCTCTTTACTCCCAAGTCCCTCTTTAGGATAATACTATTACTTTTCTAACCAGTGGCTCGTTGCCCTCACAAGCCATCAAAGTCTCCCTCATATACCTTACATTGGATATATCACAAAGCTCACATTCTTGCTTCCCCAAAGTAGTGTGTGTTCTCTTGTGTTGGTTGGTACCCAAGACATATCTTTAAATCATTTCAACGATGGTCGGACCATATGACTGGATGGGACTCCTACACCAAACAATGTGAGGTCTTATTAGGAATTCACATTGGGGAGATCCCCTTACAATGTTGGCGACATCCAGAATCATCAACACATAACTACAAGGAAGACCATTATATGGTTATAACATCGATTACACCAAGAGGGTACATAGGAAGAACCACATAATTATATTCCCAAAAGAAAAATTATGATTAAAGGGTGAAATAAGAGGATTCAAAATCTTATAACAACACTAAGTCAACCAAAAACCTTTATTGCAAGAAATGAATGGTTTTCATACAATGAGTGCAAGATAAACACCATATTTTATGTAGACTAATCCAACATGGTTGTATTCTATGTTTGATGACATTTACCCTTCTGAAAAGAGAACATTTATTCACATTCTTAAAAAAAATGTTCTATGGGATCTATAAAATGTATTTGTTATGAGGGATGTTACAAGTGGTATCATAAGGTATTTGGACAACTATGTTTCCATAATTATCTAATAGTAAAAATTGTTGATATTGCGCAGTTAAGAAAAAGGAAGGTTGAATGAAAAGAAGGTATTGTGGGAGAACCTCTTTAGGAAGCTCACATTTGTGAAGACAAGATTTACATACACTAGGGGTTACAAGCTTGGGTCTTTAATAAGGAATTTTTTAAAATGATGAAAAATATGAAAACTCAAATATAAAACCTTTGTGTCAATCATGAGTGACTATTAAAAACTAGTGTCAACCAAGAATAGATAATTAAAAATTTAACAGATGAAACAAATTCCAAAACTATGGAGGCAATGAAAGAATATGAAAATAAGGAAGAAAACCATAAATGGAAAGTAATGGAGGAAGAAGGGGAAATTCAGAAAGGAAAAGTTGAAGAGGAGGAATACAACTCACCCAAAATTCAAGTGAAGCCTGAAAAGAAACATAAAGTGGAGTTACATGGAGAATTTTGAAAACTCAAACCCCCAATGTACGATGGGAATCTAAGGAAGCGATAGAGGTTCGGTTGCTAAACATAAATCAGTATCTTCAAGTTTATGATTGTACCATGAAATTGAAGGAAAAGTTGGCTACCTAAGAACTATAGGGGAAAGCGTCCTAATGGTGGTAAAAAGTGTGAACAATTCATAACTTTGAGGGAATGTAAGTTAAATGGGAGGAATTCTAATTATTATTCAGAGAAAAGTATCTAAAAAAATGATACTTTGATGATAGGGAAAAGGATTTTTACAATTTGAATCTAGGACAAATGGGAATGGAGGAATTGATAACTAAAATTACACATTTGTTATGTTACACGCCTTAAAGAAAGGAAGAGAAGGCCCAAAATTCAACGGTTCTTAAGCTTCCTTCGACTCTCCTTCAAGGTAAGGATTGAGTATGATAACCCCAAGACAATGGATGAGGTTATTCAAAAGGTGACGATTTTCTATCAACAATCTATATAGAAGAATGATAACACAAAATCTTGGCTTAAAAAAATAAAGAATGTTAAATACAAAATAGTAAAGGGGGAAAGGGAAGACATTTTAAGCAAGGTGGTAAAGGGGGACAAAATCACAATTTCAGAAATAATAATGGACAGTCCTCTGAAATCACAAGGGGCAACCCAAATTAAGTCCATGTAGACTGAAACTAGTGAAGGACCTAAGGGGAAAGAGAGGGAGCCACTAAAATGTTGGGGTTGCGGTGAACCCGTCTCTTATGAAATTTCCCTTACAATACCAAATTAGTTCAACACATTCAAAATGTCCAAGAGGTCTCCACTATGAATGACATAGACAGGAATATTTGTCGCATCAACACAACCTTGGAGGAGCACTAGGTGGATCACAAATCCATTATGGTGGAAGTAGAAGGTACTATCCATGACCAACTTGTTTCAATATTAATTGATCCTAGTGTTAGAATAAGTTATGTTAGCCATGAAATGGTAGAAAATTGTAAATTAGTTGCTGAAAATATATAAAAATCCCTAGATGGTTCAATTAGCTATGAGTGCATAATGAAGAGTCACTAGCTAGATTAAATATTCTCCAATTGTATTAGATGGAAAATTGAATATTGTCAATTTAAATATCTTACCATTAGGCTCATATGATGTCTTGATAGGCATAGACTGGATGGGAAGTCATAAAGAACTTGTTAACTGAATTGAGGGAACAATTACCTGTATTTTTGATAGTAGTGAAATTCAATTTATTAAGGGTATTCAAATACATGTTTCATTACGCCAAATATTAACATTATAGTTAAGGAAAGAAACTATAAAAGGGTGCCAACTCTTTGCCATTAATATGGAAAATCAGCCTCACGATAAAACAATAAAATTAGAGTAGTTAGAAGTAATGAAATATTTTCAAGATGTATTCCGAGATGAGATCTCGAGATTGTCCCCTAGAAGAGAGATAGATTTATCTATAAAGCTAGTACCTAGATTTGAACTAGTATCCAAAGCTCCTTACTAAACGACAATCCCATAACTCATGAAATTAAAAATTCAGTGTCAAGAATTGTTGTCAAAATGGTATAGTAGGCCTAGTGTGTCTCCATCGAGTGCACTGGTCCTTTTCATTAAGAAGAAGGATGGAACATTCAAGTTTTGTATAGACTATCATCAGTTGAATAAGTTGAGAATAAAAAATAAATACCCTTTACCCCATATTGATGATCTTTTTGACCAAGTTTATGGGGAAACTGTTTTCTCCAAAATAGATCATAGATCCAGGTATCATCAACTAAGGATCAGAGAAGACGATATATCGAAAACAACATTCAAAACCCACTATGGACACTATGAGTTTACCGTGTTACCTTTCGGGCTCACGAACACACCAACAACTTTCATGTGCTTAATGAATGATATATTCAACAATTTTTTGGACAACATTGTATTAGTTTTCATCAATGAAATGTTGGTATACTCTAAGAAAATGGAAGAACACATGAATCCTCTAGATTTAGTGCTACAAACCTTGGAGGAAAACCAACTATATTCAAATTTCAGTAAATACGACCTCTTCCAGGATAAGGCACAATGTTTGGGCCATGTGATTTCAAAGGAAAGTAGTCATGGATCTCGAGAAGGTGAAGGCCATCCTTGAATGGATAGTACCAAAGGACATGGATGATATACGATCCTTTATGGGGATAATTGGTTATTATTGTAGATTTATTGAGAGATTCTCTAAATTGGTACATCTTATAACCTCCCTACAAAAAAGAGAGTAAAATTCTTATGGACGAAGAATTGTCAAGAGAACATTGAGAAGATGAAACACTTGTCTACAGTTTCTCCATTACTCAAAATAGAATATCCGGAAAAAGACTTTGAGGTGCGTACATATGCATGCCTAAAAGGCCTAGGGGGTGTGCTTATGTAGGAAGGGCATGTTGTGGCCTATAAGTCATGTAAATTAAAAGAACATGAGAAGAATTATGCAGTCTATGATTTAGAGTTGGAATTAGTAATTCATGCCCTTAAAATGTGGAGGCATTACCTGATTAGAAGAAAATTTACTCTAATTATAGACCACGTGAGTTCGAAATAGTTTTCCAACCAATCCGACCTGAACACCAGACAAACGAGGTGGATGGTTTTCTTGAGTGAATATGACTTTGACATTAGACATATAAAAGGGAAAGAGCATAAGGTAGAAAACACCCTAAGTCAAAGTTTAAAACAAATACATGAGATTTATATCACTCAAAGTGAAACAGATCAGTTGGAACAAGTCAAAGAAGCAGCCTTAATAGATCATAAATATAATCAGATATGTAAAAATTAGTAAACTAAAATTGATCCAGAAAAAAACATTGATTATGGGATCAACAATAATGGGTTGTTAATTTACAAAAATTGATTGTATATAACTGATCATGAGAAAGTTAAACAATTAATTATGAATGAATGTCATAAGAAACCCTTTGCACGGAATCCAATATACTAGAAGATGGTTACAAACTTAACCAAAGAATTCTTAACAAAAGATGGTAAATGTACAATCCTAACTCGGGTGGCCGTGACTATCAAGATTAGAATTTAATCTTCACGTTATACATTAAATAAAAAATTGATTTGGGGAAAATTTTGTGAGTACTTTTCATTTCACTATTTTTCATTTTCTTCGAATATGGTTGTATGATAATTAGTGTAGATTTTTAAATAAATTATTATAGATTATTTATTTATTATTGAAAGTGTAAAATATTTATAATAAAAAATTAAATATTTTAATAATAATAATATATTATTATTATTTTAATTTTAAAAAATATTATAGTGGTTGTGAATGAGCATAAACATTTAATTTTTTCAATATGAAAAAACATATTATAATATTTACAAAATAAACAATTATATCAAAAAATAATAATAAAAAACATAATATCACTTAATTTAAAAAGTAATAAAAAATAAAATGCAATAAAAATAATAAGTCAATTCAATTCGTTATATCTTAATATTATTTTATGTTTATCGCATTAAAATTAATTTAAATAAAATAATTCATATTAGTAAACATAATATTTAAAAAATATTAATAAACCTATAACAATTTAATAAATTTAATTAATGAATATATAATTAAAAATAAAAATATTTTTAATTATAAAATATATATTTAAAATATAAATAGTATGTATAAATTGAAATCTATTTTACTCAATAAATTAAATTAATTATTCATATTTATAAACATTATATTTCATAATTCCATAAATAAATTTAATTTGAAAGTATTTTAAAATTTAATATTTACAATATTTTTTTTTTAATTTTACATTTATTTATATATTTTTGTTATGCATATCATATTAAAAATTAAATTAAAAAAAATTATAGTAAATTTCAAAAAAAATAGTCCATATGTGTATTATCTCTCTCTCTCTCTCTCTCTCTCTCTCTCTCTCTCTATATATATATATATATATCCAATGGGGTTCTGTATGTAATAATTCTAGAATGACCGTGAAAAATCCCATATCTCTTAGTAGAAGTTCCACTCACCATCATATACAGATAAAGTTTTTCAGTGAAATTTTTGAATGATTGAAATGATAACATGATTAAGTTAAATAGAACAAGGGAATTAATGGTTAGGAAATTTCACCCATCATCAAGGACAAATGAAGTTTTTCAAAAATAGTGAGATTAGAATAAATAGAAACCCATAATTAATGGCTAGAAAAACTTTAGCATGAGCTCCATTTTTTCATTATTTTTTTACATATACCTACATGGAAAAGTGGAGCCCACAAAGTTTTCTTCTCTACTAGGAGTTAATTTCCCTTTCTATTTAACATAGTCTCGCTCTCTTTTCAATCATTCAAAAGCTTCATTTTTAAGTGATGATGAGTGAAGCTTTACCAAGAGGTTAGAAGAATCAAATCTCTAAAAGTCCAAAGCTTTCCTCAAGTTTAAAAAAAAAAAAATTGTCCCTCAAAATGCAAGACTTTTCTCAAATTTTACAATTAAAAAAATATTTACATCTTTAAAAATTTAATTTCTTTTCATGTTTAATAAATTCGAGTTAAGATACCCGGATGTGGGAGTTACTGTTGCGCATTTATGAGGATTTACTCCTCGTAGGCAGCTGTCCCTGCACCTGGCTTGCGGATGCGGATCACACAATCCCATGGCATGCGATATCAATTTGACAGGGTACAGAATAATGGTCGCACAGTTAGTATTCAATGCACGCTTGGCTCAAGAGACTATGCGCGGTGATTTATCCATGGCTTGGTGTCTGGTTTATGCAAAAACCCTCGGCTCTTTCTACCTCTGCCTGCTATTCTTCCCGCACCCCTGTTTCGCTCAGGCAGATTGGAAATTCACCTGGATTCTAAGTCTAGCCTGGTTCGCCTGCGCTCAATCCTTTCCCCTTCGGCTCTGCCATTTTCCCTTACCTGGTCTCTCTGATAATTCGAAGATGCCTCGGCATCGTGGAGTCTCTCGCCATGGAGGCACCACTGGTAACCGAGGCAGGGCCTCTCATTCTGCTCCCCATAACATTGTCCCTATCGCTTCTACCTCCCCGTCCTCTCCGCCTTCTGGCCATGCTAGGCCTCTCCCGCACAACTCCTTTCAAACAACCCGCTTCACCTTCCATAGCAGGCTCAATAGGCCTGTGCTATCAGCGAGCATCACTGTAATCCTTGATGAGGAGGAGGATAAGCCCAGTAGCTCGGCCCACACCACCACCTCTCAGTCTCAGGATGATAGTGTCCTTCAGGGGGAGATGGCTGGGGTTGTGTTCAACGACGACAACATGCAGGAAGATAGCATTGTACCTGAGGCTCCTCAGCCTCCGGCAGACTCCAATCAGCGCGAGGTGCTTGCATGTGAGCCGATTCATCCTCCAGGTATCATTTTGAATTTGGTAATTCCTCCAGATGGCGGTATTGCGGGAGATGCAGATAATGAGTTCGTCACGTGGATTTCCTCTTCCAGCTAGGTGGACAAGGATGCGCCTGACTCTCCGCAACATATCTAATGATTCTAGTTCAATGCCTACTGTTGGCATTCTTACCTCTGCTTTGTTTAATATTATGCTATGCGTCTATGTTTTGCGTCTCTGGATACTGTTCTTGTCTCAGTTCTTGTTTTGTATCGGTGCGACCCAATATAATCTGATGAGCAGTAACAATTCATGGCTCAGCAAGCTCTGTTTTTGCTTCAATTTTGTGTATGGCGGTTATGACAGAATGCTTATCAGCAAAGCCATAGTCGGCGATAGTACTGTTGTGCTAGACATAGAACTAGTTCACTTTCTTGTCTGTCACGGACTCACAAATCATGTTTCAAAGTCTCTCAATCCTGAAAGGGCGGATAGAAGGAGCTGTATGTCTCAGAATCTCTGGTTGAGGGCTGGCTTCTGCCCCCTCTAAGGTCTTGACCTCTTTGTACATATTCTTCCTCTTTTTTTAATAGAAATAGTCTTTACGCAAAAAAAAAAAAAAAAAAAAAAAAAAAAACGAGTTAAGATAAATCTATACTTATTATAAATAAATTATATTATTTATTAAAAAATAATTAACAACACTTCAATTTAATTTTAAAAAAACTATAAACTCATATTAAATTATAAAAAAAAAAAGTATTAATAAATTTGAAAATGTAATTTTATGAGAATCTTTAAAGTTATATATATATAGAAAATTAATTTTTTAAAATTAAATTAATAGAAAATTCTTTTGAAAACACCAATTTTCAATTAAACTGAAAAAACATGTATATGATGATGATGATGATGATGATGGTTAATATCCACGGAGACCAAATTGGTCTATCGGACATATAATTTTCTTAGTTCTTAATTGTCTAGCTTCTCGTCTTTCTTGGCGAGATTGGTGCTGTAGCTTTCTTTTTTTTTCTCTATGGTCTTCCAACTTCCTTTATCTTGCATCTCCTTAATCTTTGTTGGTTCTTGGGACATTGGTGTCTTAGCTTCGCGATCTGTTGTGTTCGTCCTTTTGAAGATAGTCGGAGAATAAGTTTGTTTTGAGAGATCCTCTTTGCTGTTAAATGAAGATTTATTTTTGTGCGGTATTCGAATCCTCATAAATGTTGATGGTTGAGGGGTTGTCGAGTTCATTTTTTCGCTGTTGGGTGGGGCTTTCCCCCTGCTTGTCTTTAGAGTTGTTTCTTTCTTGCCTGATTTCTTGCAATTCAGAGTTTTCTGGAGAGTATTCTTCCTTGATGACAGTGTAATGTTCTTTTTGTGCTCCTTCCTCTCAAAGCAGGATCGACATCTAAAGAGGACACTTTCATAATCGAGTTCTGGTTCCACACATAGTCTTTACTTGTTAGGTTTATTTCCGCTAGGAATCCGGCGCTGAAGGCCATTTCCACACAGATGCGTGTGTATATATATATATATATGTATAATTACCTCGAAGTTTTAAATAATTTTTAATACTATGTAATAAAGGATGTGTTCCACGTTTCTTCAGTACTATTGGCAACGGAAGCAGTGTTGCCTTTTATCAGATTCGCTTTCTACACCTAATGAAAATCTCTCTTGTAAAGTATTATGGTTGACGATGGCATTAAGGATATTTAGAGGAAACGAATCCCTCTGCGCATGATACTGCTTGGGTACCAAAGAATCTTCAAAATCAATTAAAGAATGTCCATCGGACAAAGAGCACTCAACTGTTGTTTTATGCTTTTGGAGGTGCTTATATTTTTAAATTCGATTTCTCTTATAATTTTTTTTTTTTGAATTCCAACCAGCTACTCCAAAATATAATATAATTAAATAAACCTAAAATAATTAAATAAACAACACTATACTGAATATTTTTAAATCTATTATTGCTCCCTATATTTCAAACTGGCCCGATATAACTGCAGAAAGGATTGTAAAGATTATTTTATTGAATAAAAAACTATAGTATGTGTAACATCTTTTGTTGCATAATATTTTATTTTTGTTTTTACCAAGTTTTACGCAGCACGTAGAAACTTTTAATTTTGCTTAGCATAGTTGTTAAGAAATGCGAGAACATCATGATATTTTGTTTAAAGAAATTGAACAGTGTTTGATTAAGTCAAACTGAATGGAAATAGTTACAATAATTCTTTGAACAATTAGAAACAATTGCCATCTCTCTTCCCCAAAAGGAGGGGAAAAGAAGGAGGAAGGGTTGCTTGGGGGGAATTTTTCCTTGAGTTGGGCAGGGATAAGCAGTGGGAAAACAAAACTATGGCAAACAGTCGAATTGGTGTGTGACTTGAGGCTGGACAATAGTCCTGAAGCCCAAGATACTAGACTATGTTAAGTCTAGTGACTGTCAGGAGCAGGAAGTGCTCGGAGGGGGACACTGGACGTAATTGCCAGGTCCATGGCTGGGTGGTGAGACCTTCCAGAAAGAATATTATTTGCATAGTTCTAAAATAATCATAAACAGATAAGTAACCAAACTCTGTGCTTATTACTTGACAGCTGGAAAAACATATTTAATTAGGAACAAATGTTTAAGTCTATTAGTATTCTCTACTGTATTTAAGATAGATAATTACTGTTATGATTAATCTTTCCATATATTCTGCTATATCTATTATAGAAAGGTTTTTGTACATTTTTCTTTCCTAGCATTATATTATGCGTAAAGCAATAAAGGGTTATGATTTCTAAGTCTGATGAAGACAATACAATGTCATTGACAGATGCAGGAATTATACAGACTCTGTTAATATCGATATATAGATCTGAAAGCTGTAATTAACTGTCCACAAAAGTACAGAACTAGAGAACAATACTGTCTATAATTATAGCAGAGAAAGTCAAAAACCCGACAATGAAGTATAAATTCATTTCAGTTCTAAAACGTGAAATTCTATTCACTATAATTATGAGATTATGGGCTTAAGTCTGACTCCTCCTATTATTTACCAGACATCTGCTATCAAAGTAGAGAATTTAAAACATAATGCATTTAACAGAGAAAACCATCAAAGAATATAAATACCAACAAAATTTCCCCAAATGCATGAACGACCTTCAGTATGAACTCATGGGTTCTTCCATCTAAATGTTAACGCAAATAAATGAATATATATACAAAACTGAGGAAAGCGGTAAGGACCGTTTCTAATCTCTGCCTATTTCGAAGAAAAGGGCCGAGACTCAACGAGTCGTAACAACAATTTAGAAACAAGCCTTCGGTAATGGTAAAATTTAAATGCGAAAACAGAGCATCATCAAGTCAGGCACAATATGTCATAAAATTCATTTACTGTAAAAAAAAAGGAGTTTATACAATAAGGTATTGCGTAGCCAAAATGCTGATCCTCTATAACAAAAAGGAAACATTAAAGACACTCTAGGCTTCATAGTATTAATCCTATTGATAAAGATAGGAACTGTTGGTAATGCAATGAGGGTTTAGCCGTGCCGACAGCCAGCAAACCCTCCCACCACAAACTGTACAAACCCTTAATTAATCTAGCCATTATACAGTAGCTAAGTATGAATATCCAGATCAATGTCGTCGGGGTTCTTAACAGACCAACCTGGAGGCATAGTAGAAGGCACGTTGTTAGGCTACCTATGTTTAGTTACGTTCCAAGAGTGATTCTGCTCCAATAGTAAGGACAGAGGGTTACCTGCGAGACCATCCAGAGGGTTAGAGCTCCGGATTCATAACCTTTCACAACTATATAAATACAAATCATTAACTCTAGCTTACCTGAGGAGAATCGTTCCGGTTGAGGAAGGTCTGGGGACCTAATAACACAAATGGAAGCATTAAACCAATATCAAAAAATACCTCAAATAGTTAATCCACAGTAACAGGGAAAACCTGAAGTTCTCTCGCAGAAGACCATCCTTGTACTGACACCTTGACCAAGGGAGAAAACGAGACAACCTCTGCAGAGCATACCTGCAACATCCTTACCGTCAACGAATGCCATTCATGGTAAAGGAGGAAACGAGAAAAGAAGCTAAGGATTAACTGATAACCTTACCTTATCACCAGAATCTTGCCTGAAGATGACAGGTTGTGAAGCTCTGAGCCGACGATTTGCCCTTGTTGGCAGAATGGATTTGTTAATAAAACCTTACCATCCATTACCATTCACAAGGAGTTGCAGATTTTTGAAACCAGTAAACGTCGTAGGAAAAATTAAAATAACAACTAGTTGAAAGGAAATGAAATGTTAGGGTTAACAAAGGGAAGAGTCTAGAGTCGTTGGATCCACCAACCATGGATCCGGTGGTGAATAGGTCCTGCATTCAATGCCTAAACTCTCTGGCAGCAGGACAAACCTCGGCATTAATCTGAACCCCATGTGACAGGCGAGAGAGCCATCACAGCTCTCGAGGAAGTGCCAAGTGCAGTCAAGCCAATGCAACATGTAATCAACCATATAATCTAGATCTGAGTTAATAATCTTCCAAACTCATCGATATTCCCAATCACATATCTATGTTCACATTATAGCTTAAACATATAAGATTTAATGCTAAAGTTATAGAATTGAGTAATAATTGTTTATACATATATATCTAAAGAAATTATTTTTTTGTAAGATGTGTTACAAATGGTATCAAATCCAAGTTTCACACACTGAGGCTTCTGGGTTAAATATTACACAGAAAATTAAGTGCTAGAATACTTATAATTATGCAATAAACAACTGAGCTGGTAAATGTGAACACAGAGACAGAAGTCAGCACCAACACACAGACATGCAGAGGAGCCCGAGGATATCAAATCCATCGGAGGTGCCTTACATAGAGGCCAATCCGGATATATGGATATAGTTGGGGGAGGAGTCTCGGCAAGCTAATGTTGTCCTACTAGAAATAGTAAAGCAGCTACGTATAGAAATGATAAATTTAAGGTCAGATAATGAACGCATGAGGCAGGAGCAAGAAAAGATTCTCAAGAGTCTGTCCAACCGACAGAATCAATGAGGGTCAGACCCCAGTATAGAGGACAGAGAAAGAATACCAACAGCCCATCATGGTGAGGAGTATGTAGAATCAGTATAGGGACATAAGGAGGATGAAGAAGGGAGTTCAGATAACGTTTTAGACCAAAGAAAAACCAAAAAATAGAAGATGGAATTACAGGGTGAGTTTAAAAAAATAAAACCGTCACTGTTCGAAGGAGAATATAAGAAGGTAGCCGAAACATGGCTGATTGACATGGGTAAATATTTCCAGATTTATGAATATACTGAAAAACTCAAAGCACGATTGGCAGTTTACCAGTTACGGGGAATGGCCACTCTCTGGTGGGAGGAAATCAAAACAATGAGAAAGATTGATGAAGAAAAAGTGACGTGCCAAGAATTCCAGAAACATTTTAAGGATAAATACTTGACTGAGCATTATTATGATGAAAACGCAAAAGAGTTCCATGAGCTAAGGTTGGGAACCTTGACTATGGACGAATATGTGAAGCAATTCACCTCCTTGTTACGATATGTCCCATACATGCAAGAGGAAAAAGCAAAAATTCAGCGGTTTATTAGTAGTCTACAAAATTTTATAAAGGAAAAGTTATAATTTGACTATCCTATATCAATGGACGATGTGGTGTGAAAAGCCTGTATCTGTTACCACCAAATGAAACAGAAAAATGAAGCACCTAAATGAGGTTCCGGAAAAGGAATGAGGAATTTACCCCCAAATAGACAGCAAAAAGTAGGAAATGGTCTGAATAATCATCAAAGAACCTTTGGGAAATTTACCAAGAATCCGCCCAAGTTTCCAGCATACCCCAAAAGCAAACAAATAGAGGGAATTAATAAACCTGCAACTGATCAACCGCCAAAACCACCTCTGCAATTCTGGGGATGTGGGGAATCCCATTATTATAAGAACTGCCCACACAAAGCTCAAATGGAAAAAATTTCAAATATGCAAGAAGCCTCCACAGTTGGAGATATAGCAAGGAGTCTGCCCAGAATTAATGCCACTTTGGACAACCATCAAGTGAAATACCAGCCCGCCATGATTGAGTGCGAAGGTACAATTGTTGATCAACTTGTTTCTGTTTTATTTGATCTAGGTGCTAGCCTAAGTTATATTAGTCCCAAGGTGGTAGAAAAATGTCAGCTGCCAAGCAGCAAATTTAAGAAATCTTGGCTAGTTCAACTAGCCACCGGAGCTAAGAGAAAGGTTTCTGCTAAAACAGAAAACTGCCCGATTGCAGTTTCAGGGTAGCTCATTCATGTTAATCTAAATATATTTCCCTTAGGTTCCTACGATGTATTAATAGGAATGGACTGGTTAGAAGGACGTTGGTCCTTAGTGGATTGTAAAGAGAAATCTGTGAACTACCTTACAGAGTCAGGGCAAAGGAAGGAAATTCAAGGAATCAAGAAAAGCATGAAGTTACATCCCATTACTGCTAACCAGCTTGGGAAATGCATTAGAAAAGGCTACTAGATTTACGCTGTCCAAGTAGGATACTCTAATGACAGAAACAAAATGACTTCATTAGAAAATATTCTTGTAATTTAGGATTTTGTGGATGTGTTTCTTGAAACTATTCCTGGGTTGCCACCTAGACGTGATATTGATTTTACCATCGAACTCATACCTGGAGCAGCTCCTGTTTCAAAAGCTCCTTACCGCATGAGTGTCCCTAAGTTAACAGAACTCAAAATGCAGCTTCAGGAACTTTTAGACAAAGGGTACATTTGCCCTAGTGTATTGCCATGGGGAGCCCCTGTGCTGTTTGTTCAAAAGAAGGATGGGACTTTAAGATTATGCATTGACTATCGTCAGCTAAACAAACTTACCATAAAAAATAGATATCCTTTACCTCATATTGACGACTTATTTGATCAAGTGCAGGGGGGTAACGTATTCTCTAAGATTGATCTAAGATCCGGTTACCACCAGATCTGAATAAAGGATGAGGACATTTGTAAAACTGCCTTCCGAACTCGTTACAGTCATTACGAGTTCGTAGTACTACCTTTCGGTCTTACCAATGCCCCAACCACATTCATGAGCCTGATGCACAACATATTTAAGCCTTTCCTAGATAAATTTGTGCTAATTTTTATTGATGATATATTAATTTATTCAAAAAATCAGGAAGAGCACAAAAAACACTTAAGAATAGTTTTGCAGATTTTGCGAGACAATCAGCTGTATGCTAAGTATAGCAAGTGCGATTTTTACAAGGACAAGATTCAGTACTTGGGCCATGTTATATCAGCTGAGGGTATAGTGGTAGATCTAGAAAAGATCAAAACTATAATGGAATGGACAGCCCCGAAAAATGTTGCAGATATTAGATATTTTTTGGGCCTGAAAGGTTATTACCGCTGATTTGTTAATTTTTTTTTCAAAGATAGCCTTTCCTATGACCTCGCTACAGAAAAAGGGGCATGCCTTTCATTGGACAGTGGAATGCCAGCAAAGTTTTGAGCAGCTGAAGCAATTGCTTACCACTGCACCAGTGTTAAAGGTAGTAGATCCAGAAAAATCATTCGTAGTATGCACAGATGTAAGTAAAGAAGGGGTCAGTGGTGTATTAACTCAAGAAGGAAAGGTCATAGCGTATGAATCACGTAAATTGAAAGACTATGAGCAGCGGTACTCTGCTTACGATCTAGAGTTAACCGCAGTAGTGCACGCACTTAAAATGTGGCGGCACTACCTTCTAGGAAAGAAATTTATGTTGTTAACTGATCATAGCAGTTTAACAATTTTTTTTAATTAGTCAAGTTTAAATGCTCGGCAGGCCAGGTGGACCGCATTTCTGAGCGAATTCGACTTTGAAATGAAGCACCTTAAAGGAAAATAAAATCGAGTGGCTGACACATTAAGCAGGAAAATGCATTGCATCTATGAAATACAACTCAGTCAAATACAATCTAACTTTCTTGAACTTATTAGGCAATCATCCCTCAAGGACCTTGAATACGTTTTTATTTGGCAGCAAGCAGCAGAGGATCGGAAAAAGGGAAAACAGTGTGACTATGATATAACCTTTTTTGATAGAGGAGGAATGACTTGTTATAGAGTTTTGTGAACCCAACGTTTCGGACTACTAAGTGAGTCCCTCATCAGGGGATGCGTCAATAGATTTTAAGATATTAAAGATGTATCCAGGAGCTATACTTCAGAGTATATATATGGGTTATGAAAGGGATACTATAAGAATTTTAGTTGGCCCATATCTAATTAGTTTATCTCTCTCTCTCTCTCTCTCTCTCTCTCTCTCTCTCTCTCTCTCTATATATATATATATATATATATATATATATATATATATATATATATATATATATATTAAGGATTAAGGATTTACTTAACTCATTTACTATAATCTAATTGAATTTCTAAAAGTTTTGATTTGTTCTTAATTTGAATTATTACAACTTTTTTTTAATGTGAATTTCTATATTATAAATTATGAGAATTTTGATTTTATTTTTAATAAATGAATAGTGGTGAAACTTGATTAATCTGAGAATTATTTTCATATCAAAATTATATATATATATATATATATATATATATATATATATATATATGTTTAATTATTATTAAGGATTCTTGATTTTAGATTAATAAATGAACTGTCTTATGTTGAATATTAAACCATTAAGAATCTAGTTAGTTAAATCAATATTTTTTTTTAGAATATCTAAATTCTAGTGTGTTCTAAATTATTTTAATTTGAGTTTTTACCACCCTTTGTTTAATTTAAATCCATATGTTACTTATAGTATTATAATTCATAAATTATGATTAGAATTTTTATTTTTATTTTTAATAAATGATTAGTAATGAAATAAAATTAGAATTGAGAAATATTTTATTATGAGAAAATTGTATGTTTAATAGGATGATCATTTATTTATTTTTTATTATTTTTTATTTAACAAGAGGATGTTAAATAATTTAATTTTTATTAGGGATTCTTGATTTTAGATTAATAAATGAACTATCTTATGTTGAATTTTAAACCATTAAGGATTTAGTTGGTTAAATCACTAAAATTTTATTAGAATATTTAAATTCTAGTGTGTTCTAAATTATTTAATTGAGTTTTTACCACGTTAATATTCAGAAGCAGGATTTATATTCCCAACCAAAATTCTGTCAAGCAATTATTATTGGATGAATTTCACAGGAAGCCTTATGCCACTCACCCACGATACCAAAAACTTTTGAAAGTTATCTGGAGAAGTTATCTCTAGCTAGGTTTAAGAAAGGATGTTGTGAAATACTTATCAAAGTGTTTGTAGTGTTAGTTGGTGAAGGCAAAGAATCAACATCCCACTGGTCTATTGCAACCGTTACCCATTCCCGAAGGAAATGGGAGATGATCACTCTTGATTTTATTACAAGGCTACCCGCACTAAGAAGAAACATGACTCAACTATGGTGGTAGTGGAAAAGCTAAGCAAAACAACCCATTTTATACTTGTGAAATCCACCTACAAGACTGTAGAAATTGCAGACATATTCATGAGGGAAATCTTCTGATTACATGGAATACCCTGGGTAGTAATTTCCGATAGGGATGTAAAATTTACATCCGCATTTTGGAAAACCTAGATTCAATTCAGTACCACCTACCATCCACAAACATATGGCCAAACAAAACGAGTGAATCAAGTCCTGGAAGACATGTTAAGGATGTTCGTTATGCAGCAACCACACAAGTGGGAGGACTACCTCCATTTAGTGGAGTTCATGCATAACAATGGCCATCACGAATCTTTGGGCATGAGCCCTTTTGAGGTATTGTATGGATGGAAGTGTCAGGTACCCACGAAATAGAATAACCTAGTTAATAAGTTAGCATTCGGTCCTGATATGTTAGTTGAAATGGAGGCCATAGTGAAAAAGGTTTGCCAGAACTTAAAGGCCACTCAGGATAGGCAAAAGGTTTATGCTAATAAAAAGAGGACTCATAAATAATTTTAGTTAGGGGATCATGTATACTTAAAAGTTAAACCCCAAAAAAGCACCTTACAGTGGAAGGGTTGTGCCAAGATGGCACCCCGGTATTGTGGACCGTTCCAAATACTGGAACGAATTGGACTAGTGGCATACAAATTAGCACTCCCCGGCCACATCCGGGTTCACAATGTTTTCCATGTATCCTTGCTAAAAAAATATGTATACAACCCTCAGCATATAATTAATTAGGAAAATATAAAGGTAATAAAACAAATGAATATGTGACAATAAATTGTTGTTTGGTGCAATTCTAACAGCCAATTGTAAATTGTGCAGGTCGAGGCCGAGGGAGAGTTCCTAGAAAAGCCTCTTCATATTCTATATCGGAGAGAAACCACCTTACGGAAGTGAACCATCCCCCAGGTTAAAGTGCAATGGAAGCACTTTGGCCCGAAGGAGGCCATTTGGGAAGAATAGGACATCATGTTGCAGGCCTATCTGACATTATTTTCTTAGAAGAACACCGGGGACGATGTTCCTCATAAGGGGGAGAGCTGTAACACCCTTTGTTGCACAATATTTACTTTTGTTTTTACCAAGTTTTACGCAGAAATTAGAAACTTTTAATTTTACTTAACATAGTTGTTAAGAAATTAAGGCTGGAAAAGCCAAAACATCATGATATTTTGTTTAAAGAAATTGAACAATGTTTGATTAAGTAAAACTGAATGGAAACAGTTACAATAACTCCTTGAACAGTTAGAAACATTTGCCATCTCTCTTCCCCAAAAGGAGGGGAAAAGAAGCAGGAAGGACTACTTGGGGGGGGGGGGGGGGATTTTTCCTTGAGCTGGGCAAGAATAACGAGTGGGAAAACAAAACTATGGAAAACAGTTGAATTGGTGTGTGACTTGAGGCTGGAAAATAGTCCTGAAGCCCAATATACCAAACCGTGTTAAGTCTAGTCACTTTCAGGAGCAGGAAGTTCTCGGAGGGGGCAATTGAATGTAATTGCCAGGTCCATGGCTAGGTGGTGTGACCTTCCAAAAAGAATATTATTTGAACAGTTCTAAAATAATCATAAACAGATAAGTAACCAAACTTTGTGCTTATTACTTGACAACTGGAAAAACATATTTAATTAGGAACAGATGTTTAAGTCTATCAGTATTCTCTACTGTATTTAAGATAGATAATTATTGTTATGATTAATCTTTCTGTATATTCTACTATATCTATTATAGAAAGGTTTTAGTACATTCTTCTTTCCTAGCATTATATTATGGGTAAAGCAATACAAGGTTACGATTTCTAAGTCTGATGAAGACAATACAGTGTCATTGAAAAATGCACGAATTATACAGACTCTGTTAATATGAATATATAGATCTAAAAGTTGTAATTAATTGTCCACAAAAGTACGGAACTAGAGAGCAATATTGTCTATAATTATAGAAGAGAAAGTCAAAAACCCGACAATGAAGTATAAATTCATTTTAGTTCTAAAATGTGAAATTATGTTCACTATAATTATGAGATTATGGGCTTAAGTTTGACTCCTCCTATTATTTACTAGACATCTACTATCGAAGTAGAGCATTTAAAACATAATGCATTTAACGGAGAAAACCATCAAAGAATATAAATACCAACAAAATTTCCCCAAATGCATGAATGACCTTCAGTATGAACTCACAGGTTCTTCCATCTAAATGTTAATGCAAATAAATGAATATATATACAAAACTGAGGAAAGCGGTAAGGACCGTTTCTAATCTCTGCCTATTCTGAAGAAAAGGGCTGAGACTCAACGAGTCGTAACAACAATTTAGAAACAAGCCTTCGAAAATGGTAAACTTTAAATGTGAAAACAGAGCATCATCAAGTCAGGCACAGTATGTCATAAAATTCATTTACTGTCAAAAACAAGGAGTTTATACAATAAGGTATCGTGCAGCCAAACTGCAGATCCGCTATAACCAAAAAGAAACATTATAGACAGTCTAGGCCTCATAGTATTAATCCAGTCGATAAAGATAGGAACTGTTGGTAATGCGGTGAGGGTTTGGCCGTGCTGAGAGCCAGCAAACCCTCCCACCACAAATTGTACAAACCCTTAATTAATCTAGCAATTATACAACAACTAAGTATGAATATCGAGATCAATGTCATCAGGGTTCTTAACATACCAACCTCGAGGTATAGCAGAAGGCATGATGTTAGGCTACATGTGCTTAGTTATGTTCCAAGAGTGATTATGCTCCAATTGTAAGGATAGAGGGTTACCTGCGAGACCATCCAGAGGGTTAGAACTCCATATTCATAACCTTTCAAAACTATATAAATAAAAATCATTAACTCTAGCTTACCTGAGGATAATCGTTCTGGTTGAGGAAGGTATGGGGACCTAATAACACAAATGGAAGTGTTAAACCAATATAAAAAAATACCTCAAATAATTAATCCACAGTAATAGGGAAAACCTGAAGTTCTCTCGCAGAAGACCGTCCTCGTACTGACACCTTGACTAAGGGAGAAAATGAGACAACCTCCGCGGAGCATACCTGCAACATCCTTACCATCAACGGATGCCATTCGTGGTAAAGGAGGAAATGAGAAAAGCAGCTAAGGATTAATTGATAAACTTACCTTATCAACGGAAGCATGCCTGCAGGCGATAGGTTGCGAAGCTCCGAGCCAACTATTTTCCCTTGTTGGCCAAATGGATTCGCTGATAAAACCTTAGCATCCATTACCGTTCACAACGAGTTGCAGAGTTTCGAAACCAGTAAACGTCGTAGGAAAAATGAAAATAACAACCAGCTGAAACGCAATGAAATGTTAGGGTTAACAAAGGGAAAAGTCTAGAGCTGTTGGATCCACCTACCATGGATCCGGCGGTGAATAGGTCCTACATTCAATGCCCAAACTCTTTGACAACATGCCAGACCTCGACATTAACCTAAACCCCATGTGACAGGCAGGAGAACTATCACAACTCTCGAGGAGGTGCCAGGTGGAGTCAAGCCAATACAACACGTAATCAACTGTATAATCTAGATCTGAGTTAATAATCTTCCAAACTCATCGATATTCCCATCTATGTTCACATTATAGTTTAAACATGTAAGATTTAAAGCTAAAGTTATAGAATTGAGTAATAATTGTTTATACATATATATCTAAAGAATTATTTTTAGTAAGATGTGTTAGAGTATGTTGTGTAAAATTTTATTTAATAAAACAATTATGGTATATTGTGTGTAAAAAGGTATGTGGGTTTTTGTGTTATTTTAAATAACATATAAGATAGTTTTGGAATTTGAATAAATAATGAATTATTCTTAGTTTCAAAGTATGTGGATTAATTTAGCATAACTATGTTTAACCATATTAATAAATATGGTTGATATATGCCACTATATCAATCACATGTCCAACTATAACGAACAACTATATATGTCAAGAGAGGTAATGATATGGATTTAATATTAGTATCAATATTGATATTAACAAATATATAATTATAATAATAATATTTTAAATATAATTATTATTTTATAAATTATTATTATTATTATAAATCCAAGGGATTATTGATATTATAAACTTAGAGGTAATAAACCAAGGGATTAATATTAAACCCTAGGATTAATATATAAGTCCAAGAGATTACAAGCGTGAGATTAATTTTTAACCCTAGGATTAATATTAGAAACCTAAGGTTAATATATGAAATCTAAGAATAATATTATAAACCCTAATATATTATTATACATATTAGGGATTACTATTATAAACCTTAGGGATTAATAATATTGTAAACTTAAGGTTTTAATAAACAAGATGGATTATTGATATTATACCCCTAAGGAAATAACGTTAAACCCTCGCATTAATATTATAAACCCTACGATTATAAACTTTAAGATTATAAGCTATAATATTAATATTATAAACCGAAGGGATTAATATTATAAATACTATGATTTATATTAAACCTTAGAACACCCCATTAATATTGAACCCTTGGATTAATATTATAGAACCTAATATTAAACCCCAATTTTATAATATAACAATGTGACATTGAATAAATTGCAATGTAGTGTAACATTGCGACAATGATTACGAGATTTATTGTCGTATAGAGACAATGTTTGTCATAATGTAACATTGGATATATTTTTGTAAACCCAAGGGATTAATATTATAAATGCAATGGACTAATACACCCAAAAACCCAAGGGATCAATAAACACACGGGATTAATATTATAAAGCCTTAGGATTAATGATAGAAACCCAAGGCATAAATAAACCCGAGAGATTGTTAATATTATAAACCCAAGGGATCATTGAACCCAATGACTGAATATTAAACCCATGGGATAAATAAACCCAATGAATTACAAACCCACGGGACTAATATTAAACCCTAGTATTAATATTATAAACCTTAAGATTATAAACTTGAATATATTATTATACATATAAGGGATTAATATTATAAAACTAAAGAATTATTGATATTATAAACCCAATGGATTAATAATATTATAAACTCAAGGGATTATAAACCCAGGGAATTATAAACTCTAGGATTATTATTACAAACATTATGACTATAAACCGTACAATTATAAACCCTAATATTGATATTATAAACCTAAGGAATTATTAATATTATAAATCCAAGCGATTAATAAACCCAAGGAATTAATATTATAAACCCTAATAATAATACTATAAACCATGATATTAAACCCTAATAGTATAAATTAGAAACCTAATTTTATAAGCCCAATATTAAAATCCCATAATATTATAAAGCTAATATTAAACCCTAGTTTTTCTAATGTAAAAATGAGATGTTGAATAAATTACAATATAATGTAATGTTGCAACAATGATTTTCATATTTATTGTTGTATTGAGACATGGTTTGCTACCCTATGACGCTTGATAGAAGTTTGTATCATTCCAACTTTAAAATATTAAACCCTAATATAAAACCCTAACATTTAGTTTTTTATATTAATCCCTTAGGGATTAATATTATAAACCCAAGGGATTAATAAACCCAAACTTTAACACCAGTAGTTGAATGACTCATAAGTTTTATTTCTTTTATTATGACTGAAAATTGAAAGTCTAGGACAAGACTTTTAAATGTAAATATCCATACTTTTGATGAAAATATTCACATTTTTGTAATAGATCAAAAAAAAAATTATGTATGTTGTTAACACTCTTGAGAATGCATTAAGAGTTATTAGGTGGAACTTAACTCCTAACTATCAAAGAAGAAGTTGGGATTAGTTATGCCCATTCTGGAGAGAATAAGAAAGAGACCAAAAAATAAAATCTTGGTTCTATATAGATGCCATGAAGTTGACTCTATCTAGAAAAATCTTATGGGAGAGAAATATTAGTTAGAACCTAAGAACGAAAGCAAGATGTTGCTTTACGGTTTAGGAGAAATTAAATTTTTGAATACAAAAGTTACTAAAGTTGCTTCTGTGACATAAGGGAGTAGGACTGAGGTGGAAAGGATCAACTTAGGGTTGGGAGGACCATAATAACACTTGATACATTCCCAAGAGGATATTAGATAAGTATTATATTATGTTTAGGAAAATTTCAGATACTGTGTCAAGAAGAATAGAGTATAGGGGAATGTGTGTAAGATTTAATTTATATAGTTTATGTTGATGAACCTTAGATTGTATAGTGCTAACTTGTGATAGGTAAAGCTTTATTAGCAAGCTAAGAATCCCATGTAAGGTAAATGGTTATAAATCATATTGAAATTGTGTTTGCACAGGTACAAACTTTTGTTACTATGGAGTAATAGACTAAGTTTTCCCTATTCTATTTTCTAGTTTCAGTCTAGACATCATAATTAATTTCTTTACAAAAAGCTAATATGGCTTAGGGGACTATTGTAAGTATACATGCATACTTGTACGATTTTTTATATATACAATACCCCGGGACGGAGCTTACCCCTACGGAACAATAGGTTCCTACATCGAGACTGGATGCAATGACGACGATCGTTACATACGTCGATACACCCAGAGCTTCTATGTGTTTATGAGTGATAGATGCTGCTTACTTGCTCGAATCAATTATAGTTGCTATTGTTTCTTGATCACTAGATTGGTCACAAAAAATAGCCCACCCAGCACACCCATTCGTCGACCCACCATATGCGAGAGATTATGTTCCCCGTGTTACCACCAGATGAGAGAGAGAGAAGGACCCGTTCAATCCAGACCCCGTTCAATATCATACCCCGTTCAATATCATACCCATAGGGATAAAAGGCCCCACCACTGACTGGTTGACAGGAGAAGGCCCCCATCGTGACACCACAGTGAAAACCCGTAGCACAGGCAAGCTCATCTTCATCTCCAGGGATAGCAAGATCGATAAGGCGAGATACCACCTTCGGCAAGCAGCAAGTTCAATTGATCAGCAAGCAGTTAGGTGTGGAACTGCATCAGGTGTAACTAACTGTGGTTCACTGTGGTACGGTTTCTATGCTTCACGATGAGTGCAATGGGTGGTCTGTTTTGTGAGGTGAAAAGGTTTAGGAGGTCAATCTAAGATTAGGAGGGAGAGATAGAGAAACGGGTATAAATCTAGATACGTCCAGCCGGGTATAAAGATCTTCGATCTCAGGTGGCTAGATCCAGGTAAGAGAGATCCATCCGGGTATAAATCTAGATCCGGATATCATAAATCGAAGTCTCGATCAGGTCGAAGGCAGCAGTAAGATCGCTGAAGTTCTCTCTCAGGGGGGGAGGTCGCAAGGTCGATCTAAGCATTTCGGGTATGCGATTTCACTGTGTGGACTGGAGGCGTAACAGTGTTGTGTTGTGACCAACTGGATGTGATGATAACTGTAGGTTGAACGTTGGACGTAAGGTGAACAGCAGCATAATACGCAGAGCATAATACGCAGAGATCGATGAAGCCCCTTTCAAGGTTCAGTCAATTAAGCAGTCGGTGAAGCACAAGTAGATCCAGTGGGTTATCCAGTTGCTTAGCTTTATCCAGTAGATCCAGTCGTTGACCTAGCAGCAATACCAGCAGAAGCTGTTTATGTATATGATCCATAAGTATATATAGGTTTAAGCGCACGTTTAAGCATCTTAACCAGATCAAGATCCATACCCATCTCCATAGTGAGATCCATATCCAGTAGCTTAAGAACCAGTTGGAATGCAGCTGTTGATGTCGATTAAGCATAAGATCTAGCTTATCCAGCATAAGTAGCATAACTAGTTGGAGTACCTGTTCCAGGTCCAGCAGCAAAGCAAGCAATCCGAAGCCAGCGATCTAATTCATCCCAGCTAGGTAAGCCAGCAATCATTCTTCTGCCCACCCCCTAGCCGCCATCTAGCCAGCAGCCGCCCGCCGCCATCAATTTAGCCAGCGGCAAGCCCGCCGTCAAGTTCATTGTCTCCAGTTTGCAAGAGAGACCCATCCAGCCAGATTTGACCAGCCCCAGCCTGTTTGTTTCTTGGACCAGCGCCTGCCAGTAACGAGCGATGCAAGTAACGATTGGCCAATCAATGCCTTAACGAATTCAAAGCCAGCTCAAAAAGCCAGCGATCTAATTCATCCCATTGGTTCAATCCAACGATCCCATCCATCCTATCCAGAGAAGCAGCGATAAACGCCTCAGAATGATAGATGACTCACACGTACCACCCATATGGACCAGAGTTAGGGGATTGTACTCGGAGTTACTGTCTGTCGGAGACCACTCGAACTCTCTGATAGAACAAAGCATGGGGATCTCTGGATCTTCAAAGGAATCTCAGAGTGTAATTCCCTGCCGACGGTAGGAGGCAGAGTCGTTGCAAGATGAGGTGTGGGCTAGGACACTGCCTTTAGCATGGATTCTTTTATTCCAGCAGGTATGCTTATTCTTTCTCGCTCTTTAGCATGGATTCTTTTCTGGAGTCGTATTTGGGGGTGCTCTGCAAGCTGAGGAGATGTCATGATCTATCGGAGAGCTGTCTAGACCTCTTCCCCGCGAACCGAAACACCTAATCCAATTAGCTGGAAGAAGGGGATCGACCCGTGCGAGTAGCAGCGAGCGGAGGAGTTTTCACGTGTACGAGATAGTAGGAAATGTCGGGTCCCGGAGCGGAGATGCTTGACGGAGGGGAAGAAGCATGACGAAGAGGGGAGAGAAGCATGGCGTAAAGGAGAGGGGGAAGATCTCTAGATATTATATACGTAATTCTAGCTATTCTTTCTTAGAAGTGGGGGATGGAGAAGCGGATGGAGGGATGAACAAGAAGATTACTACCGGTCCTACTGGAGCCCCATACCTCATGGTAGGCGGGGATGGCACATCAGTCATGTAGATTAGAGTATAGTAGGCCGAATGAAGGGTACAGTCAATCTAAGATATTAGGGTTATTGCGCAAACCGAATCGAACCCCCGCCGTGGGAGTTTATGTCTTTCTTTCTCGTTCAATCCCACGGCCCTAACCCCGAATGGTTCGCCTCCACCCTGCCATCGGTTTGCGCACACCCGGTAAAAAGTAGTTTCCCTCATAAGACCTGGCATTTCAATGACTTTCTAGGTCTAATTCAATCTACTCAAGGCTAGATCAAAACCACACATGAAAGTGGAGGGAAGAATCTAACATATCTATATAATCAATAGAGAAGTGTACATCATAGGGGACTAGAAAGTAGGGATTAGGAAGTAGAAGCTATTCAGGAAGGAATAGGTAGGAGCTCTATAGTAGTAGTAGTTTATACATTCAATGGGTATGCATAGGTCCTCGCAGCCCAACGAAAGAGCCCAATATCGGGTATACCCCAATACCTAGGAATCGGGATCGCCGGTATCAAGGTTGAATGTCTCTCTTAATAGGCTAACAATCAAAATTTCTTACATAAATTGGAAGGGGAGGAAACTCACTCACGCGTCCTGCCCAAACCACCTAGACTATACCGGATAGTGGTAACGTATATATATAAGCATCATATAAATGCATTCTTAAATTTTGGTGTCAACAAATGTTACAGTAGATAAAAAATACTCTGGAAAAGATTCCATAAATAACATTAAAGAAAGAGCAAATTGTTTTCTCAGTAAATTTCTATACGTTGACTATAATCATTTTGGTAATAGAAAACATTGTAGTAAATGGGTAACCCTTGAAAATAATGAAAAAAATAAATATGAATAAACTAGCTGCCAAAGTAAAACTTTAGTATCGCAAAGATTCTGACGAAAAACACTTTTATCTTGCTCGAAATAGACATGATTTTAACCTATAATGTACAACATAAATTGAAAGAATAATTTCTAAAGGAGAAGAAAAAAAATCCTTTTATAATAATAATGAAAATGAGTATACGATGAGTTAATGACATTCGTACAATTTACAGAGGGGTGACTACTGTTGAAAGCCCTCATAAATATATAAGTAGAAATTAAAGTTTTTAGAGGAGTAAACTCCCAAAAGATAATAGTTCCAACTATATTTTAGAAGAGCCAGCAAACCCCAAGCCAAATTTGAGCTAAAACCCTCAATTCTCTTGAGTAACAAATTGTCGGGTCAACCGACCATATACAATTATTAATAAAAATTTATAACCTATTAAATTGAAATTTTTTAGGAACTATCTCGGTAGCCTTCCATGAAAGAGACACAACCAAATCAGTTTAAGGAACCCTCGACATTCAAATCCTAATGAATGGAAGAAAATTGAGAACAAAGTCTAGGCCTCACGGTCCAAACCCTGGTCAAAGACAACAAAACTCGTAAGAACCTGGAAGTTGTATATTGAAAAACTTTTTCCTCAGAAGAATTGATTTCCAAGAACGTCATAATAGGGTTTCTTCCTCTGTAGGGAAGGGAGGCACACCTATGAGGACAAGAAGAGAAGGAATTTAAGTGAGGAAACTTGAAAACGTAAAAGAAGTCTGTAATTGTTGGGTGCAATATAGGGTCTATAAATGTACCAATATTTAATTTGTCATCCGGATAGTTTGTGAACTTCTAGAGGCAGCACTAAAAATGTCACAGAAAGACTTTGAAAACCTACAAAAACAAATGCTAGTCTATCTTGCATATTAATCTCATTAATAAATAAAATCTTGCACTAAAAGATAATTCAAGAAAACACCAATCCAAACAATTAAATCATGGAGGAAATAAAAGGTAATTAACAATGTGAAAGGAAATTCAGAAAGGAAATCATCACTGGAAACCAAATAGTAGTTTAGATACAATATGAGAGACTGTAAAAGCTGGAAGGACTTCAAAAGAAATTCAAAATCATTTTGCTTGTACTCATTCTGCTTGTACTAATTCTGTGTTAAATTAACCTGAAAGCATTGGCAAGTAAATCCACTGTATAAATAACTTATAAAAGAAATTAAATTAATATGAATCTCTAGCCTTCCTTGTTCCTAAAAATGAATCATGTGGAATTGTCCAAAAGTTTATGGGGAAACTACAATAGCAATTAAACATTATCAATGTCGAACATAGTGCAATTTCCTTTTTATAAATGTCGGCTTTCAAAACCATAAATACTCAAGTAATCTCAGGTTCTAGAATATTAATTAAATGGGTGTGGATCAATTCCAGTTGAAAGTTAGAGCTAATAAAGGAAAATTCGATCTACACGCAATTTGATAAGAAGAAATCTCCAAGCACAACCCTTGATGCAGCAAATGAAATAGGAACAATTTGTAACAAATCAAATTAACTTTAAAACTGAAGATAAAATATTGTAGCAAATTAAATGACATTAATTTGAAGAAGGAAAAGAGATTGAAAGTGTTTAAATAAACTTACATAGTAAATAGTAATATAAATGCTAATTAATTTAAGAACTGTAGAGCGGAGTCGAGCTGGTCCGGCGGCCAACCCAGCCAGCGCATGCCCTTGATTAACCTAGTTCACACAGTAATCAAAATCATTAGATGCAATAAATGAATAGACAAAGCACTAACGAAAATTGCTTCAAATAGTTCCTGAAAACATTCAACTCCAACGAGATGAGAGCAACGATCCGCTTGTGATAAATGCGTGATACGACATTGGGACAACTCCTCTTCCCTTAGTGCACACTGCCTCTAGCTCGATCGATTTCCGAATCCCTGTCTGTCTAATTGACTAATTTTTCTTGCTCCCAACAATCTCTTATATAACATAGAATTACAAACTGGGCTTTTTAATCCAGCCAATTAAAATATAGAAGATTATTAGTTTTAGCAATTTCCCTGAATAATAATTAGTTTTGCAACTAAATATTCAAAAAGGGAACGATTCTGGTGAATCATTCCTCTTTTCTTGGAGTGGCTGTTGAGGTGTGATTTAGCTTAATCGATTTCCTCCTTGCCTGAGCTTCTCACAGGTTGGCATCAGAGATTCAACACATCTCCTTCGATCAGATTCACTACGGAAATGCCTATCTTCCCTACTAAGCTCCACTGTGTACAAAAAAATTCACAAATGCTTTCACAATATTTCCTGGAGCCCCATCAATGTGCACTCCTTTTCTTTCATTTCCTTCCAGCATTGCACGGAATACATCCGACTTACTCACCAGAATGAAAGAGTGTGCGTGAAACAAAGTTCCAACAGTAATTAACTAGTCAACATCCTGGCCGATTTTTCCATCCTTTCCTTCCAAATAATCACTCAATAATTTATGAAGCTCAGATAGCTATTCGATTCCTAGGACGCTTTGATCCATATAAGCATAGCCACTTTGGACATCAACGAAGAAAAATTCAGTGTCTATTCATAAATTCTACTACTACCTTGGGGATATCCTGGGGTAATTTTCCAAACAAATCATCTATCTTCTGCTCGAGTGAATCTCAATATTTATCATCATGTTTATGATTGATATTTTTATTATTATTAAATTTCATTGTATTTGGTTTTGGCAGAGACTTCTCAATTATTGTTGCATTGTTAAAGGACATGGATTTCTCTTCCATTGGACCTGAAATTTTAACTTCTTTCAACATTTTTATTGCAATGGACTTCCATTCAAAAAACAACATATCATACAGGTCTTCAGCCTTGTTGTAAACTTTATGAGCAGGAGGATTGAATGTCATTGCATTTCCAAATGTCAATTGAATAGCGTTGCCAAATTCTAGTGGGGTAGAATATTGATTGTTTCTTAACTTGGACCTTACTGTTCCCAAATCCATGGGCTTCTTAATAATCTCAAAATACTTTTCAAGGCCAAGCCAAACCTCTGAACTCACTGGCTTGTTGAAAGGCCAACCACTGGGATGGTTCATTAGAGATTGTAATAGACAAGCGCACATTATTCCTATGGAGGGACTAAATATTCTGATACCGTATACGCCATAGCAAGCCAAGGAACAAAATCATACAAGTCAACAACTGATAAAATTCGATCCCCATGAATGGAGGGTTCGAGTACAGGCACAGAGAATGTGAGTGCAGTCCAAGAATCCTTCGGATTGCAAGCATGCAAATGGTGTAGGAATCCATTGCATGGTGCAGGCAGGTAAATACAGGTTCAGAGGTTGTATAAGACATGATTTAATTAATGCTTATACATGCAACATACAAACCTTAATTAATCATGTTAAAACATGGAAGGTAACAAATATTCACAACAATTAATCATTTAACCATACAACAACATGAGAGAAATGAATTAAAATAAAACAAATTGGAAGCCCAACAGTAATAATTGAACAAAAAAAATATTGTGAACAAATTAGGTGTGCTTCTAGTATAGGCACTGATATTACTTGAAGATAGAAAATATTTTGAGTTACCTCGCTCCATATGTTTAAGAACGAAGAGAAAAGTTAGAACCGAAATGAGGAATTAAATGATGATAATGGAAACCAAATAGAAAATCCAATTTAAGCACGAGCCTACCTAACGGCGTTAGCCGATAATAAAATCTTAATGATCATTAATACAAGTATTATCTATCAAAAGAACCCTCGGATCTGTGGACATCTGATATTATGTATTTGTTACTACAAGGAAATTGCAGGAGCAAGAAAACCCATTACCAACAAAAATATAAATGTAACCACATGAAAAGTTATAGTCTGAACCCTAGAAGAAACAAAATATCAAGACTCACCTGTAAGAGAAATTTCTGGAGACTCCTCAATGTCGGTAAGTGCACAACTTCAAAAAAAATATTTTACAAGCCTAGTAATCAAATATAAATTAGTGCCACAAGGTTAGAGTGAGAAAACAAGGATTAGGGAAGACTTTGTAGCTATAGAGCTCGTTTCAAGCAATTATAGGAGCAAATGGAATTGGCGAGGTGAGACTAGGGTGGGTAGTTACATCCAAAACAACATCAACTCTTCCGAGCCATTGATCCAAACCTTGGAGAGCATCCACCATGGATATATAGACACGTAGGGTATAACTTAAACCCCTATCGAATTTCCATTGGTTGCCACACGAATTCTACATGGGTGACAACTTTCATGAGTTCGAAACCCTTCCATTCTTAAAAACATAATAGTGGCTCTAGCTCCAAAGTGATGATATCATTATTAAAAAATAATATGATTATGTTAAACATTGGGTACTATGGAATAAAATAGAACATCCAAGTAAATTCCATGCTATAAATTTGCGTACATAGTATGTATGAAAAGGCTGAACATAAAATCAATCAATTCTTCTTCCGCATTGTGGTTGTGCTGATATTGTGTAGGTTATATTTGATATAATACCAAGGTTCGAACATCATATTGTATTGTGTGAATAAGAGAAAAATCATTTTACCATAACTACAAGGAACACTCTTATATGGCTATAATGTCGATTACACCAAAAGGGTACATAAGAAGAACCACATAATTATATTCTAAAAAGAAAAATTATGATTAATGTTGATTACACCAAAAGGGTACATAAGAAGAACCACATAATTATATTCCAAAAAGAAAAATTATGATTAAAGGGTGAAATAAGAGGATTCAAAATCCTATAACAACATCAAGTTAACCAGAAACATTTATTGCAAGAAATGAATGGTGGTCATCCAATGAGTGCAAGAAAAACACATGAGTTTATGTAGACTAATCCAACATGGTTGTATGATTTTGATTGATGACATTTACCCTTCTAACAATATAATTCAATTCTATGGTGCAGTTATTCATATTGTTAAAAAAAAAATCATTACATGGCATCATAATGCGTTAATAAATTTTTTTTTATTATGAGGGATATTACAAGTGGTATCACAGCACATGCTAAAAATTGAGGCCTTTGGCCAACTATGTTTTCAAAATTTTCTAATAGTAAAAATTTTTGATCTTGCATAGTTAAGGCAAAGAAGGTTGAATAAAAAGAAGGCATTATGGGAGAACCTCATGAGGAAGCTCACATTGGTGAAGATCATATTTATGTACCCTTGGGGTAGCAATCCGAGGTCTTTACTAGGGAATTTTTGGAGATGGTGAAAACTTTGAAAACATAAATATCAAAACTACATGTTGATCATGAGAAACTATTAAAAACTAGTGTCAAGCAAGAACAAATAATCAAGAATTTAACAAATAAAACAAATTCCAAAATTGTAGAGGTAATGAAAGAAGATGAAAATAAGGAATAAAACCATAAATAGAAAGAAATGGAGGAACAAGGGGAAAGTTAGAAATGAAGAGTTTAAGAGGAGGAACACAACTTGTCCAAAATTCAAGTGAAGCTTGAAAAGAAATCTAAAGTGGAGTTACATGGAGAATTTCAAAAAACTAGAACCCCAACGTATGATGGGGCATCCGAGGAAGCATTGAAGGCTTGGTTGCTGAACATAAATTGATAATTTTAAGTTTACGATTATTCCAAAAAATTGAAGGCCATGTTGGCCACTTATCAAATTTGCATGGGAAAGAATCCTTATGATGGAAAGAAGTGCAATTAATTAACTTGGAGGGAAAGGAAGTTAACTAGGAGAAATTCCAACGATTATTTAGAGAAAAGTATCTAACTAAATGATACTTTGATGATAGGGAAAATGAGTTTCAAGATTTGAAACTAGGACATCTATCAATGGATGAATTAATAACTAAATTTACGCATATGTTATGTTATATGGCTTATATAAAGGAAGACAAAGAAAAAAATTACCAGTTCTTAAGTTGACTTCCACTCTCTTTCAAGGAAAGAATTGAGTATGATAACCCCAAGAAAATGGATGAGGTTATTCGAAAGGAGAGGATTTCTCATCAACAAGCTAAAAAAAGGAATGATAACACAAAATCCTAGCTTAATAAAAGGAAGTAACGGTCAATGCAAAATAGTAAGGGGAAAGAGAGGATAATTTTAGCAAAGTGGTAAAGGGGGACAAAATCACGATTTCAGAATGAATAATGGACAATCCAATAAATCACAAGTGCGCACCCAAATTGGGTCCAAGTAGACTAAAACTAGTAAAAGACCTAATAGGAAAGAGAGGGAGCCACTAAAATGTTGGGGTTGTGTTGAATGCCATCTCTTACGAAATTTCCCTTACAACATAAAATTAGTTCAACACATTCAAAATGTCCAGAAAGCCTCCACCATCAATCACATAGCCATGAATATTCCTCGCATTAGCGCAGCCTTGGAGGGGTGTTAGGAAGACTCCAATCCACTATGGTGGAACTAGAAGGTACTATCCTTGACCAACATGTTTCAATATTAATTGATCCTCGTGCTAGCCTAAGTTATGTTATCCCTAAAATGGTAAAAAAATGTAAATTAGTCGTTGAAAAATATAAAATTCCCTAGCTAGTTCAAATAGATATGAGTGAAAAAAGAAGATTCATTAGCTGGATTAAAGCTTTCCCAATTGTGTTATATGGAATAATTAATATAGTCAATTTAAATATATTACCATTACGCTAATATGACATCTTGATAGTGGACAGGATCGAAAGTCATAAAGAACTTGTTAACTATCTTGAGAGAATAGTTACCTCTATGTGCGATGGTGGTGAAACTAAAGTTGTCAATGGTATTCCCAAACATCTTTTGTTGCATCAAATATCAACATTATAATTAAGGTAAGAAGCTAGAAAAAGGTGCCAATTCTTTTCCATTAAGATGGAAAATCAGCGTCGAGATAGAACAATAAAATTAGAGGAATTGGTAGTGATATATTTTCAAGATGTATTTTTATATGAGATCCTGAGACTACACCCCAAGAGAGAGATATATTTCTCCATAGAGCTAGTACTTGGAGTTGTACTGGTATCCAAAGCTCCTTATCAAATGAAAATCCTATAACTCATGAATTAGAAATCTGGTAGCAAGAATTGTTTTCAGAAGTGTATATTAGGCCATGTGTGTCTCCATGGGGTGCATTGGTCCTTTTCATTAACAAGAAGGATGGAACATTCAGGTTGTGTAAAGACTATCATTAACTGAATAAGTTGACAGTAAAAAATAAATACCCTTTACCCTGTATTGATGATGTTTTTAACCAAGTTAAGGGGGCAACAATGTTCTCCAAAATATATCTTAGATATGAGTATCATCAACTAAGGATAAAATAAGAAGATATAATGAAAACAACATTAAGAACTCATTATGGACACTATGAGTTAAAGATGTTACCTTTCGAGCTCACGAATGCACCAACCACTTTCATGTGCTTAATGAATTGTATATTCAACAATTTTTTAGAAAAGAATGTCTTAGTTTCCATAGATGACCTATTAGGATACTTGAAGATGATGGAAGCACACAAGCAACATCTATAGTTATTGTTACAAACCTTGCAGGAAAACTAGCTATAAGAAAATTTCAGTAAATGTGACTTCTTTCAGGATAAGACACAATATTTGGGACATGTGATTTCAAAAGAAGGGATAATCATGGATCCTGAGAAGTTGAATTCCATTCTCGACTGGATAATACCAAAGGAAATAGATGATATAATATCCTTTATTGGGAAAACTCATTATCATCGTAGGTTTATAAAGGGATTCTCTAAATTGGCAAATCCTATAACCTCCCTATAGACAAAAGAGTAAAATAATTATGGACATAGTAGTGTCAAGAGAGATTTGAGATGATGGAACACTTTTTGATAGTTGCCCCAGTACCTAAAATAACAGATCCTGAAAAGGACTTTGAGGTGTGCATAGATCCATGCCTAGAAATCTTGGAGGGTGTGCTTATGTATGAAGGGAATGTTGTGGCCTATAAGAAAAAAAATTGAAAGAATATGAGAATAATTACGTATTCCAGAACAAATTGTTGTCCTCATGTTAGAAACCCTGGCCAAATATAATAAAACTTGTAAGGACTTGGAAGTTGCATGTAGAATAAATTTGTCCTTAGAAGAACCCATTTCCAAGAAATTAGTAATAGTGTTGCTTCCTCTGCAAGCAAGGGAGTTGGACCTGTGAGGATAAGAAGAGAAAGAATTTAAGTGAGGAAAATTGAAAATTTAAGGAACCTTGGAATAATTACACAAATAAATTACTATGATGAAATTGGGTGCAGTTCTAGTAGAGGCATTGAGATTACCTGAACATAGGAAAGATTATGATTTATGCTACTCCATAACTATAAGCATGAAGAGAAAAGTCAGAACTAGAATGTAGAATTAAATGACAATAATGAAACAAAACAAAAAATCCAATTTAGGCTTGGGCCTACCTCAAGGCTATGATCAAGAATAAAACCTTGATAACAATTAAGATAGGTATTTTTGGCACGAAGAGCCCTCAATTCTATGTAGACCTGATATTATGCATTTGTGACTACAACGAAATTGTAGGAGAAAGAATACCCATTATAATTAGAAATAACGTTGAGAGAAATAGAAATTTAAATCCATGCAAAGTTACAGATTGAACCATGGAAGAAACCAAATAGAAAGGCTCACCTGTAAGAGAAATGTATTGAGACTCCACAATGCCGACAAGTACATGAGTTCAAAAAAATAAATTTACAATCTTGGTAATCGAATAGAAATCAATGTTGCAAGGTTTGAGCGACAAAACAAGGGTTAGGGTAGAGTCTGTAGTTTCAAAGCTCATTCTGAGCAAGAAGAGGGGAAAATGGAATCAGAAAGAGAGGACTAGGGTGGGTAGTTACATCCACAACAATGTCAACTCTTCCTAGCCATTGATCCAAACCTCGGAAAGCATGCACCACGGATTTTTAGACATGTTCTTTGTACCCTAAACCCCCATCAACTTTCCATGGATTTCCATGAAGACTATAGATTGCATGCATTCAAAATCATTCAAACCTTAAAAACATAATAGTGGTGATATCTCCAAAGCAGTGATATCATTATTAAACAATAATTCGACTATGTTAAATGTTGGGTGCTATGGTGGAATAAAAGAGATTCATCCAAGTAAATCACATGCTATAAATTTTCATACATAGTATGTATGAAAATGTTGAACATAAAGTCAATTAAGTCTTCTTCCACATTATGGTAGTGTCGATAATGTGTAGATCATATTGATAGAATACCAATGTTTGAATATCATATTGTATGGTGTGAATAAGGGAAAACCCCCTTTACCATAATGTTGTCGTTGCGACAATGACCCTCCAAAAATTTTTCCTATGTCAATTTTGGAGCCTACAATAATGTTCATTTCAAGCCCCCTTGACTCCTCATGTTGTTTTATTTGTTGTATATGTGTTTTCTCCTAGTGTTGCGTCCTCTTAAGTCAATGTTTCTTAAGCATCATCAATGAACCATTAGAAGTGTTTGAGTTAGTTATTTCTTGGTTAGGTGAGATCATGGTCTTTCTTGACTTAGAAACTTTCCTTATCGCCATTCACACACTTGAAAAGCACACAAAATCATGAAAAAGAAAACAAAAATTAAGAAAAACACTTAGCAAAGAAAATCTCACTTAAAGTTGGTGAAGACATGTGCTTAACTTGAGCACACTCCTTCAACCCAAAGAAGTGTGCCCTCCTTAAGCACAACCCTTCATACTAAATAAATGAGCCCTCCATGAGCACACTTCTTTGTGTCAAAGACATGCGCCCTCCTTGGATGCATGCATGAGGCAACCTTGTTGGATGTGGGTGCACTCCTAGAAAATACGATACTACTTAACTTATTTAACAAACCCATTCACTCAATGACAAGTGGCACTCATGCATGACTTATTTTTACATGTTAACTTATTTAATAATTCCTCTTTCATAATCATTCCATATGAGTGTGGCACACAGTTGGGAATTAAGAACCTCTTCATCAACAAGTGCAACAAGTTTTACATGTCAAATATTTCCATTGCATTCCATGATTCCACTGCCAAATCTTTCTTTTGTTGTTGTCGATACTTTGTCTTTTAGTCTATTTGATGGATTTTATGTTGAATCTTCCTATTGCAAGTGCTTATTTGTTGTTGCATGAAAAAATTCTTCACATTCTTGAAGCCTTTCATTTTCCACCATGCATGCGAAAGAAACTACCAAGCCTTGCAGATAATTTGTTTTCCTCACGTTAGCATCAAATCCTTCTATCCAAACTTGTTTATGAGCTTCCAACAAGAAGATCACACTTCTTGAGCTCGAACCCCGATCAGCCCTGAAAATTGCACCATATTTGATCAAATTTTCCTCAAGGGAGCACGTCTTCACCACGAAGGATTGTGCCCTCTCTTGAGCACATGAGCTCATCATGAAGGCATGAAGCATCTTCATTCATCCCTTTGGCATGCAAAAATTCACCCTTCTTTTCCTTAAGCGCATGGGCACACTCCAAAGGCTTGAAGCATTGCTTACCTTCTCCTTCGTCCCTTTAGAGTGAGACAGTGTGCCCTCCTTATCCCCTTGAGTGCATGGGTGCATAAGGAAGACTTAAAGTCCCATTATTCCATCCCTTCAACCCTTCAAGGTGTGAAAGTGTGCCCTAGAGGATTATTTCCCCTTGCTTGAGCACATGAGCACACTGCAAAGCCCCAAATTACCTTGCATGTCCACTTCATGCTTTGAAAGAAAACCCTTGTATTTTTCATGCCTATTTTCTCATGCATGTAAGTTATTTTATGCTATCATTCATAGTTTTTCGTGATATATCATCTATTGTGGCTCTTTTTATGTGATTTTCAAGTATTTTTGCATAGGTAGGTTGTTTTCAGCTAATAGTATCGCTATGAATGTGCTTTCCCAAATAGGTGTTTGTGCTACAAATATTACCACTTATGTTGTCATCTATTGGAGACATTTTTCCTCACAAAGTGACCTCCAAAGAACTTTCAATAGCAAATTTTTATGAACCTATGGAAATTAAAAGGCTTGATATTCCCATATACGCAAATACTCAGGTCACATGGAGAAAAATATACAACAAATTCATGTAGGATAAGTTTCCTAGGGATTTTGAAGATTTTCATGCATATTGGTGGGCCCCAGTATTGCTACAATGATGTTGCAACTCCTGGGACTCCCTTCTTTACTTTTATCAGCTCGGTAGTTTGTAACAAACTTGGAAGCGACGGTGCTGTATGCACAAGTACTAGCTCTTGTCGCACGCTGTCACTTGATCAGCTGGCACAAGTCTGCTAGGAGATTAAGCCAACTTCTATGAGCTCTTAGAAGAAGCTTTTAACTGTGATGGATGAAAGCTAACTCAAAAGAGGCTAATCTACTTGCAGAAAGAAGCTGAAAGCTGAAAGGAAACACAAACCCTAGTTTTACCGATTAGCCCTACTGGTGCAAGAAAAGAGATGTAAGTTGCAGAAACGGATTTCATTGACTCTTGGAAAGGTGGAATGCATGTTACTAAGCTACTTCTGAAGGAAAATATGGAAAACACATCTTTTTGTATTTTTGAGTAATTTTGCAGGATTATTATGCATGTGCTTTAACTATGTTTAATTGTGCAGGGGTTTATTGGCGAAAAGAAATGGAGTGGGCGCTTGCAGGAGTTTGGGAAGGTAAGAAGAGGGCCTAAGGGGTCCCTATCACCCTTCCAGAGAGTTTCACAATGATCAAATCTCGAGAAATTGCTCACGTAATCTTCTACAAGAAGTCTGCAGGGGTTCTACAGGATGTTCTACAGGAAGAGCCCAGAGAGGATTTTTGAGGGTTTATGGAGGAAAACCGGTGGGAAAGTGGAAATGGAGGTTGGATGAGACTATGAAGAGGTTTAAGACCTGGTAAATTAGGCTAGGGAGTGATGAAGACAGTTGGATTTGTTCAAGGATGGAGGGAGCAATGTTGCACAAAAATGAAGAAATTAGGTCAAACTGGCAAAGTGTGGTGAATGAAGGGAAGGAATCTGAAATTAGGGGTTGGAGTAGGTGGTATTATGGAGGAAGGATAGACAGGGAGGTATTACAGATCCTCTGCACACTATTTCTCAAAATTGATCGAAGAAAGACAAGAAAAACCAGAGATCTAGCTATTTTGACCTACTTTGACCTACAACCCAGAAATATGATGAATAGAAGTTTATTGGTAGAAAATCATGCAAGATAAATATGGAAAGTAAGCAAGAACGGATTCTAAACATGCAAGTACAATTGGTATCAACTTTCCTAACTAAAAATCTAACACTAGTAATTGCATTGAAAGGCAAAATCAGTGTTTTTGTGGCAGCAAGTATGCCTTGGTCTCAGCTCATGGTCCCAAGGAGGGAGAGATGAGATCAAGGCTTGATTGATGGCCTTTTTGCATATCTTTTCTATTACCAAACTTTCAAGTCAACTTGAAGCATGAAAAGCTATCTTAATCATCAAAAACAACCTAAGTAACAAAGCAAGATTTTAACCTAAATAACAGAAATTATTCTACGAATGCAGCAGAGACACATAAAAGTACACAAAGGAGGTATTGGCACTTGAGTTAGGCCCAACCCCAAGAGCTACAGCCTCCTCAGAAATATCAGAGCTGGTGTAAAGCTGGATTCATCTTTATTGATCAAAAAATAATAGTTACATCTCAAAACCTATCTACAAGAAAAAGCTTGAAAATGTGCTGAAATGCAGAGCTAATCTACTGACTAAAATCTAACTAACATCTTACTAACTCCTGACTAACTAAACTGAGGCCCTAAGCCTTCTTATTTATACAAATTGAGGACCCCAACAGTCCTCCTAAACTTTAGGAACTCGGCTGCCAAAACTTGCAGTTAACAACAGCTTCACTAGCCCTGCTTGGCTGCCCTTGTGATCATTGATGTGGTGGCCCTTGAACTCCAAGATGCTGGTGGAGAATTCAAGGTAAGGGCTCATAAATGAAGGGGACACCTTCCTACAAATCCTCTCCCTTGTTCTTCCACGAATTTGGCTTCCAAGTGCTCATTAAAACCTTTGATTTTGTCTCAAAATTGACCAAAAATCTGCATAAAGCACACATTAGACTTTTTGGCATAATGACCAACCCAATTCACTCTATTAGCATAAATATAATAAAAAAAATGCAATAAACTAATGAGAATGGTGGATTAAGTCGAATTAGGAGGCTAAATGAGCCCATATAATTACCCATTTCTGGGGCTCATCACATATATCAACATCAAGAAGTCGAGGACACATAATATCACACACAGATTCTCGGTCATGCCATACACAAAAGTAATTGAATGGATCATTACGCATATGAATGATTCTCACATTGTGTTACACATTGAGAGTGGTGATTAGCTCGCCACCTATTTTGGTGAATACATGCAAATATATTATAAGATGCTCAAGCCCAATGAATATGAAAATGACCACTTCTACATAAAATGGGCAACCCTTGACACTATTGATGTTTCCAAGACATGGTGGTGAGAGCCTACCAATTTTCGCCATTCCAATCTACATTTTATTCGATGAATATTCTTAGAGATGTCTATCAGTACTTGATAGCCATGTATTTTCGGTTTTATGGGCTTGAGAAAGATAAGGTGTTCCAAAAGAATTGGATATACATGTTCAATATAGTATTTACCCATGGGAGAGTTTTAAATTGGGTAGATATCCTATCACTTCAGTTGCAGCATCAGCCTGGGTAGGAAAAAGCATATTTACAGGAGAACTAGGCACCAAAATTCTACATGCATGTATCTCTATTGGACGAAATTTTTGCACAATATGCATTCCTAGGAATGAATTGGAACTGGATTCCTGAGGAGAAGTTCCTAGTTTACTTCCACTGTAGAGTGCTATCAGAGACAAGCTTCAGAGGCGTATATGAAAAATTAGCTGAACATTTATTTTTAGTCATATTTCACATGATTTTTGAGATCGGTCCTCCTTGCATGAACAATCAGGTGAAGGAGTCACTTTGAGATATCACAGACTGGTTTGCATCTCTAGAGGGTACATACATCAGGTGGTTCAATTATCATATATACCCTCATCTTATTTCGTGATATGTGACCAAGAAAGTGGTCATGCAAGAAGTTTCCAATGAGTTGGACAAGGGATTGTTAGGGATTCTTCACAAGAGAAAGAAAACCCCTTGGCCTATCTTTCCATTAAGGATCATATTGTATGAATTAAAGAGTCACAAGGCATTGGAAATAAAGATATAGTATTCGTATTGTCTATATTTAACCACTAAATACTTCCATGGATATGATCCTAGGAAAATTTTCAGACAACATTGTCAAAGGATCAATCACAATACGAGATACTCATCAATGTCCAAAATAGAATATGAGAAGATAAAGAAATGGTACAATTCCAACATGAAGACACATTCACCAATGGAGGCCAATTCACCCCATGATCAACTAGCTTAATAATTTCAAGCATAGCAAGAGGAGGAGATAACACCTTATGCAAGGAAACTAGCTCCCAAGAAAAGGATCAAATATTCTTTTACAGGTGAGAGTTGCAAGAAATGGAAATTTGATCCCTTGAACTTAGGATTTGTTCAAGTAGAGAAAGAGAGAAGATAAGCATAAGAAGAAGAGTGGAAGATTCAACAATATGATTTTCTTGAGAAGAAACAAGCATAAGACGAAGAGGAGAGGAGGATAGAAGAAGAGTAACAGAGGTAGTCTGAGGAGGAAGAAGCAACACAAATATTGGAAGAAGAATAGTTGATTCAAGAGCTAGAAGAGGAGAAGTTTGAGGAAGAAGATACCATCCATCCAATGGAGGAAGCACTAGATATTCTAGGAGAGCATCCTCTCATAGGTGGAGATATGGGGATCACACCTCCTCCACCAGTAGACCGAGTCATGGATGTATGAAGTGTAACATTTGATCAATTTAAGAAGAGGATCACGAAAAAAGGGCATTGATATTTGTCAAAGGATCCTCAAAATCTAGTCTCAGTGTCCACAGAGAAGGTGATCACTGCTAAATCTAGAATAAATCTAAGGGAAGTCATGGCAGAAAAGTTGTATTCGCTACATCGACATAAGATTACTCTGAGTAATTGTTGAATGTGAATGTTATGTTGAGAAGAGAAATTGTTGCGATGAAACAACAAGCAGAACATCTTACACTAGAGAACTAGCAGTTGTCATCACCAAATGTCAACACCGTAGAATGGAAGTCAACCATACAAGAATAGTTGGGGCCAATGGAGGATACCATGGTGTGACTATATGATGAGATAATACTTATACATTAGGTCATGGATCCTCTCATTGGAATTTAGAAGAATGCAGAGGAAGTGGTGAAACTCCTAAAGATAAAAAACATAGTAGTTGACCAGATGTAGGAGTGGACTGCCACATATCCACATGCTTTGCCACATTTGGAAAAAGGGGATAAAGTTGCTGCAAAATTAGATAGGTTTTAATTGAAACTCCACCTAAAATTACTCACACTTTGGAGCATAGTTTGTTAGGAATATGGTTGTGTACAATAATCAACTACATAATGGGTTTGAGTCTCTGACACAAAAACATGGGATTCCCACCATCAGATTTCTTGAAGAATTCATAGGCAGAGAAGTCTTGTTCCAGGAGATAAGGGAATATATTGAACAAATTAAACATGAAAGAGAACGAGAAGGATTGGAGGTAACCAAAGACATCATTTTGAAGTACGCCTTTGCATAATTCAAAGCGAACATGAAGCTCTCATGTAAGTGGAATAATGTACTATCAAACTCCAAGAAGATACTAACAGAGGCATTCGAGGTGAAGACACATTACAAAGGGTACTTACCAATTCGGTTCAAAGTCATCACAAAGGAGTTCATAGACTGGCACACTTACATTACAAATGAACTCCATGAGGAAGAAAATGATTTATCCATTTGAAGAGTCCTTGTCCCATTGTCAGTTTTGTCTTATTAGGCCATCGTCTCATTTGTAAATTGTCTTATCTAATAAAAGTTATGTAATAAATTCCAAAGGGACACATGTGGAATATGAAAATCCACACATTGGAATGTGATGTGTCATGAATAGAATATGGACATTCATAGAATTCAAAGAGTCATGAGGAAGCTCAAAGCTCATTGTCAATTGTTATAAATAGCTTCTCGTAAGTCAAGCAAAGTGATTTTGCAAGTCTTTCGTGATCCAGGTGGATATTGGTGGCCACCTGCCAAGTCCACCTGGACCCCCACCATTGTCTTTCTCAGCATTTTCATTTTCCTTAATTGTAGCACAACTTACTATTTTTAGCAGTTTTTCGGGTCCTGAACTTCCGGAGCCGTTTTGAGGCCCTAAACGACTTTTTTTGGGGAATCCAGGGGAAACATGGGTCTATGGATCCAATGTTGCCCATTCCAACAATGATAGTGCTCAGATAGATCTTTCTAATGAGCTATTGTATGCGTCAAATGGAGATCATATGCAAAAGTTACGACCCCGGGAAGTTGATGTATCAATTTATCCCAAACGGGGCCCACAGTTTGGCGTTTCATCTCCTAGGGTTAGGTTTTGGAATGTTAAGGGTTTTCCATTGTTTCTCAACAATAAATAGGCCTTCGAGGCTCATTGTAAGACAGTTGAGAGGCATGTAGCCATCACATCTCTTCTCAGAGATAAGCTACCATCGCCCTAGCTGATTTATTTCCATTTCTGGTTGTAAGCATATTTCAGTATTTTCCATTAATGAAATGAAGTATTATTTCCGCTGCATCTTTGTGTATATGGTTATCTCTGTAATTTGTTGCGTTCCTATTTAAATCCGGATCAGTGGTATCAGAGCGGTTTGCTTTTTTCTCTATTTTTCTTTGCATGTCCCCAACAAGGTCGGGATATAAGGAGTTAGGGCTTGAACTGGTTGAACCTTTGCAAGACCAGCCTCGCAAATCCCGACGGCCTCCCATGGCGGACGAGAAGAAAGACGAGGGGGCAGGAGATCCCATCAAAATCTTGCTCGAAGAAGCCCTCGAGCGACAACGGAATGCGATGATGGACAACTTTGCCCAGATCCTTCAGCGGCTACCCAGAAGCAACGCATCGGCTTCCAGTAGCTACTCTGGAAACGCCACACCCTTTAAGGTATAAGTTAATTTTGAAATCCCCATATTCGAGGGTCAGATAGACACAGATGCTGTAGATAAATGGTTAAATCTGCTAGAGGGTTATTTTTCTGTTCATGAATTTTCGAGTCAGGAAAAGATTGTTTTTGCTCTTCTCAAAGCAGCCCCCCACGTCAAGGACTGGTGGGAAGCCTACTACAAGCAGAAGGATGAAAGTACTGGCTCACTATTCTCAGCCGCACCCACTTGGGATTCGTTTCGGGATGCCATCAAGGAGCAGTACTACCCTGTCGGAAGCTATGAGGATGAATACATAAAGTGGACCACGCTACAACAGGGAAGGGACCAAGACGTGCCGGAGTTCACCAATCTTTTCCATACCCTTCGCACAAAGTTGGGTATCAAGGATTCGAAGCAACATTTGATACTCAAATACCGTGGCTGCCTGCACAAGTACATCCAGGAAAAAATACAATTCCTAAACATCCCCTCGCTCGGCGCAGCATACCGATATGCCGTCAAGGTCGAGCAGAAGTTTAAAAAAAAGAAGCGAGACTTTGGATCTGCGAATCCAAAGGGGAAAGGTGCCCCTAAACCACAGAACAAAGGACAAAGCCAAGGCGGGACAGCCCAAGACAACCAGCCGAAGCTGCAAGCAAAGAACAGCGCTGCGAAGCCGAGAAAGGACACTGGAAAATGGTGCGAGTTCCATAAGAGCTCCACTCACAACACAAGTGAGTGTCGGGCCAAGCAGTCACTGGTGGCTGAGCTAAAGGTTTCAGAATCAGATGCATGTTCCGACTCTGAGTTATAACCCGATAAGGGGTATGAAAAAGGGAAGCAGATCATTGATGCGGATCCCAGCGCCACTGTTGCTACCGCAAAGATCCAAAAAAATGAACCCGAAGATCCAGAGGAGGAGGAGCGTCTCTTCCACTCCCAGATGTGGGTAAAGGGCTCCCCGATACAGTTCATTGTTGATAGCGGGAGTCAAAAGAACCTCATTTTGGCAGAGGTCGTGAAGCGGTTGGGCTTACTGACCACAGCACATCCACAACCATACACCATTGGGTGGCTTCACCAAGGACGAGATCTTCGCGTGAGCCAGCAGTGTCGCCTTCCATACAACATTAAGCCCTTCACGGATGAGGTATTGTGTGACATTGCTCCCCTTGAAGTTTGTGATGTATTACTAGGAAAACCATACTTGTGGAAGCGACATGCTGTGTATGAATCAAGGCCCCGTGCTGTTATTATTACATTGGGAAATAAGTTGTTCAGGATACCAGAGGTAGCACCACCTGCCGCCAGCTCTTTGATTACTGCAAAACAATGCAGTAAGATCATTTCCAAAACCAGGAAATTTGTTTTCCTGATGATACGCCCTCAAGGAAAGAAGAAGACAGTGGTCGCGGCCTCCAAACGGGGTCCCTCTGCACGACAACTACAGATGGACAAGATTGTGGAGGAGTACGAGGACATCTTCACCTCCCCGGCAGGGGTTCCTCTGCACTGTCAAGTCAAGCACTCCATTGATCTGACCCCAGGTGCGCCGCTACCCAATGGACCAATTTATCGGCGCTCCATTATGGAGAACGATGAAATCAAGAGGCAGATTCAGGAGCTCCTGCAGAAAGGTCACATCCGTCCAAGTTCATCGCCCTGTGGGAGTCCGATCGTGTTGGTACAGAAGAAGGATGGGACGTGGAGACTCTGTATTGACTATCGGGTGCTGAACAAGATCACTGTCCGTAATAGGTACCCGATCCTGCGGATTGATGACCTCCTAGACCAACTAAAGGGGGCGAAATATTTTAGCAAGATCGATCTGAAGTCAGGATATCACCAGGTACCAATCGAACCCTCCGATGTGTGGAAGACTGCCTTCAAATCCAAGGAGGGCCTCTTCGAATGGTTGGTCATGCCTTTCGGATTGACGAATGCTCCTGCAACCTTTATGAGGCTAATAGATGACATCTTGCGGCCATTCACCAACTCCTTTGTAGTAGTATACTTGGATGACATTCTGATCTTCAGCCAGAGTTGGGAAGAGCACCTCCACCACATCCGACAGGTTCTCCAAACACTGCGGCAACACAAGCTATGTGCCAATTTGGAGAAATGCACTTTTGGCATGACCCAGGTTCAGTATCTGGGATACATCATTGATGAACAGGGGGTGCATGTCGATCCAGACAAGATCCAAGTCATTCGGGATTGGCCCTCTCCAACCACTCTAACAGAGCTCCGCAGCTTTCTAGGTCTTGCCAACTTCTACCGCAGGTTTGTGTTGGGATTTTCTCATATTTCTTGGCCCTTGAGTCAAGTCACCAAGGGCGGGGCGAAAGAAAAATTCCTTTGGTCTGAATCTCAACAGAAGGCATTCAGGGAGTTTAAGGATTGCCTCTGCACGGCACCAGTGCTCGTGTTACCAGATTTACAACAACCATTTGAGGTCGAGACAAATGCCTCTAACTATGCTATTGGGGCAGTCCTTACTCAACATGGACATCCAGTGGCATATCACAGTGAAACACTTTCAGACACAGTCCGGAAGTACCCCACTTATGATAAAGAGATGTATTCCATTGTACAGGCCTGCCGACAATGGAAGCATTACATTTTGGGGAAGGAAACGGTCATCCACACAGACCACCGACCTCTGTAGTTCATACAGACCCAAGGGAAATTGCAGAATGATTGCCATCAGAAGTGGTCTACATACCTGCAACAGTTTCACTTGAATATCAAGTATAAAAAGGGCAGCACCAATAATGTTGCAGATTGCCTCAGTCGACCACCGATCATGGCGCTAACCACCGTGCTCAACTCTTGTGGGCACGAGACTTCTAATTGGCCACTTCTCTACAAAAGCGACCCAGAATTCGGCCACACATACCAGACACTCTTGGAGGGTCGGCATGTTGCAGATTTTCACCTCCAGGATGCCCTATTATGCCACCTCGGTCACCTTTGTGTTCCTTCAAGCGAGTGTGCCAAGATGATTTGGGAAGCACACTACAGTCGGGCTGCTAGGCATTTCGGGGTTGAGAAAACAGTGGCAGTACTGCAAAATTATTTCTATTGGCCGAATCTTCGACAGGATGTTGGGAAGTACATCCGATCATGTACTACCTGTGCCATTGCCAAACCGACCATTAAGAAGCACGGCCTCTATACCCCGTTGCCTACCCCTAGTCGACCTTGGGAATCCATCTCCATGGATTACATGTCAGGCCTTCCTTCCACTAAACATGGAAATGACTGTGTTTTTGTGGTCGTCGACAGGTTCTCGAAGATAGCCATTATGATGGCTTGCAAGAAGAATATCACAACAGAAGCCACTCCTAAACTCTTCTTTGAACGAGTGTGGGTGCACTTTGGGATCCCACAGTCTATCATCTCAGATCAGGACAGTCGGTTTCTCAGCACATTTTGGTCCAGTCTCTGGTCAATGCTGGACACCAAACTCACGAAGTCCACAGCCTTCCATCATCAAACTGATGGCCAAACAGAGGTTGTCAATAGGATGATTGTGCACATTCTACGCATGTATAACTCAAAGCATCCACGCACATGGGACGAGAGCCTCACCTATGTTCAGCACAGCTACAACCGAGCTCTTCACAGCTCCACTGGCCATAGCCCTTTTCAGGTGGGTCTGGGATTCCAGCCACTATGCCCCATTGATGTGGCCATGCCACTTGCAGCTACTCACATGAATTCAACTCATGTCCAGTCCGAAACAGATAAGGCCACCAGCTTCATTGAGCGCATCCAACATATTTGCCAGCAGGTCCATGACATTCTTGAGAAATCAAATGCCAAGTACAAGCAGCGACATGATAAACATCGGGTGCCACACAAGTTTCAGGTGGGCGACAAAGTCTGGTTGCATTTGCAGAAGGAACGCCTTACTGGAGCCTATCGGAAATTGAGACCACTCCGATATTGTCCTTACACCATTACTAAGGCCATGGGAGACAATGCATTTGAGCTCAACATTCCCCCATTCCTTGGCCTGCACCCAGTGTTCAATGTGGACCGCCTTCGGCCATACTTTCCACCGTTGCTAGACACATCCGACATTGCAGAATAGTTCAAACCCACACAATTAAATCCAGATTGCATGGAACAAGCTGCAACTGATCGGATCATGGACACACAGATCAAGAACACTCGCCAACAGAATATCCAACTGTATCGATTTTTCAAAGCAGGCCAACTCCTTCAGCAGGGCAAGTGGCTCACCAGGGAACAAGTTCAGCAGAAGTTTCCTCATCTCATGGAGGAGCTCAATGCAATGGGGACCATTGCTTCCTAAGGGGGGAGGAATGATCCAGGTGGATATTGGTGGCCACCTGCCAAGTCCACCTGGACCCCCACCATTGTCTTTCTCAGCATTTTCAGTTTCCTTAATTGTAGCACAACTTACTATTTTTAGCAGTTTTTCGGGTCCTGAACTTCCGGAGCCGTTTTGAGGCCCTAAACGATGTTTTTTGGGGAATCCGGGGGCAACATGGGTCCATGGATCCAATGTTTCCCATTCCAACAATGATAGTGCTCGGATAGATCTTTCTAATGAGCTATTGTACACGTCAAACGGAGATCATATGCCAAAGTTACGACCCCGGGAAGTTGATGTATCAATTTACCCCAAACGGGGCCCACAGTTTGGCGTTTCATCTCCTAGGGTTAGGTTTTGGAATGTTAAGGGTTTTCCATTGTTTCTCAACAATAAATAGGCCTTCGAGCCTCATTGTAAGACAGTTGAGAGGCATGTAGCCATCACATCTCTTCTCATAGATAAGCTACCATCGCCCTAGCTGATTTATTTCCATTTCTGGTTGTAAGCATATTTCAGTATTTTCCATTAATGAAATGAAGTATTATTTCCGCTGCATCTTTGTGTATATGGTTATCTCTGTAATTTGTTGCGTTCCTGTTTAAATCCGGATCATTTCGATTCTAGAGGTCTTGATTTGGCTTCTCTTGTAAGACATAGGAGATAGATCATTCTTTGGAGAAGCAAGTTGTAGCTTCGTGTTCCACTATTGGATATAATTTTTCATTCATGTAATAGTGTGCTTGGGATCCTACAATTTTAGTCATAAACTCAATGAGTCAACATTCCTTCATACATGTATCATAGGTGTAATTGGACTATTCTGGTTATGTTTATGGTATATGTTGTTTTATTTACATGCTAAGTTAATGAACTAATTCGTTTATTAGTTATGGATATTATTGAATGAATTTTGTTATGCTTTAACGTTTGTTATTTATTATGTGTAATGATATGAAGGTACACAACAAGTCTTTCTCATTACTCCCAAGTCCCCCTTTAGGATAATACTATTACTTTTATAACTGGTGGATCATTGCCCTCACTAGCCATCGAAGTCTCCATCATATACCTTACATTGGATGTCTCACAAAGCTCACATTATTGCTTCACCAAAGTAGTGTGTGTTCTCTTGTGTTGATTGGTAACCAAGACATATCTTTAAATCATTCCAACACTGATTGGACCATATGACTGGATGGGACTCCTACACCAAATGGTGTGAGGTGTCATTAGGACTTCACATTGGGGATACCCCCTTACAATGTTGGCGACATCCAGCCTCATCAACACATAACTAAAAGGAAGACCATTATATGGTTATAACATCGATTACACCAAGGTCTTTGGCCAACTATGTTTCCAGACTTATCTGACAGTAAAAATTGTTGATCTTGCACAGTTAAGAAAATGGAAGGTTGAATAAAAAGAAGGTATTATGGGAGAACCTCTTTAGGAAGCTCACATTTGTGAAGAGGAGATTTATGTACACTTGGGGCCACAAGCCCAGGTATTTAATAAGGAATTGTTGGAAATGATGAAAAATATGAAAACTCAAATATCAAACGTTTGTGTCAATCATGAGTGACTACTAAAAACTAGTGTCGAGCAAGAATAGATAATAAAGAATTTAACAGATAAAATAAATTCCAAAACTATGGAGGCAATGAAAGAATATAAAAATAAGGAAGAAAACCATAAATGGAAGGCAATGGAGGAAGAAGGGGAAATTCAAGAAGGAAGAGCTGAAGAGGGGGAATACAACTCATCCAAAATTCAAGTGAATCCTGAAAAGAATCCTAAAGTGTAGTTACATAGAGAATTTCAAAAAATCAAACCCCCATTGTATGATGGGAATCTAAGGAAGCGACAAAGGCTTGGTTGCTAAACATAAATCAATATCTTCAAGTTTATAATTATACTATGAAATTGAAGGAAAAGTTGGCTACCTAACAACTATAGGGGAAAGTGTCCTCATGGTGGGAAAAATTGTGAAAAATTCATAACTTGGAGGGAACGTAAGTTAAATGAGAGGAATTCCAATGATTATTGAGAGAAAAGTATCTAAAAAAATGATACTTTGATGATAGGGAAAAGGATTTTTACAATTTGAAACTAGGACAACTCCAAATGTAGGAATTGATAACTAAAATTACACGTTTTTTATGTTACATGCCTTAAAGAAAGGAAGAGAAGACCCAAAATTCAATGGTTCTTATGCTTCCTTCCACTCTCCTTCAAGGAAATGATTGAGTATGATAACTCCAAGACAATGGATGAGGTTATTCAAAAGGTGAGGATTTTCTATCAACAATCTAAACAGAAGAATGATAACAAAAAATCTTGGCTTAAAAAAAATAAATAATGGTAAATACAAAATAGTAAAGGGGGAAAGAGAAAGTTTAAGCGAGGTGGTAAAGGGGGACAAAATCACAATTTCAGAAATAATAATGAACAGTCCTCTGAAATCACAAGTGTAAACCCAAATTGAGTCCATGTAGACTGAAACGAGTAAAGGACCTAATGGGAAAGAGAGGGAGCCACTAAAATGTTGGGGTTGCGATGAACCCCGTCTCTTATGAATTTTCCCTTACAATACCAAATTAGTTCAACACATTCAAAATGTCTAAGAGGTATCCACTGTGAATGACATAGCGAGGAATAATTATCTCATCAACACAACCTTGGAGGAGTGCTAGGTGGAGCACCAATCCATTGTGGTGGAAGTAGAAGGTACTATCCATGACCAAATTGTTTCAATATTAATTGATCTTGGTGCTAGAATAAGTTATGTTAGCTTTAAAATGGTAGAAAATTGTAAATTAATCGTGGAAAATATATAAAAATCCCTAGATGGTTCAACTAGCTACGAGTGCATAATGAAGAGTCACTAGCCGAATTAAAGCTTTTCCAATACTATTAGACGGAAAATTTAATATTTTCCATTTAAATATCTTACCATTAGGCTCATATGATATCTTGATAGGAATAGACTGGGTGGAAATTCATAAAGAACTTGTTAACTATATTGAGGGAATAGTTACATGTATGTTTGATAGTAGTGAAATTAAAATTATTAAGGGTATTCACATACATGTTTCATTACGTCAAATATTAATATTATAGTTAAGGAAAGAAATTAGAAAAGGGTTCCAACTCTTTGCCATTAATATGGAAAATCGGCCTCGAGATAAAACAAAAAATTTAGAGGAATTAGAAGTAGTGAAATATTTTCAAGATGTATTCCGAGATGAGATCCCAATATTTCCCCCCAAAAGAGAGATAGATTTCTCTATAAAGATAGTACCTAGACTTGAACTAGTATCCAAATATCCTTACTAAATGACAATCCCAAAACTCATGAAATTAAAAATTTAGTTGCAAGAATTGTTGTCAAAATGGTATAGTAGGCCTAGCATGTCTCCATCGGGTGCACTGGTCCATTTCATTAAGAATAAGGATCGAAAATTCAAGTTGTGTATCGACTATCATCAACTGAATAAATTGACAATAAAAAATAAATACCCTTTACCCAATATTCATGATCTTTTTGACCAAGTTTATGGGGAAACAGTGTTCTCCAAAATAGATCGTTGATCAAGGTATCATCAACTAAGTATCAGAGAATACGATATATTGAAAACAACATTTAGAACCCATCATGGACACTATGAGTTTACCGTATTACCTTTCGGGCTCATGAATGCACTAGAAACTTTCATGTGCTTAATGAATGATATATTCAACAATTGTTTGGACAAAATTATATTAGTTTTAATCAATGAAATATTAGTATACTCTAAGAACATGGAAGAACACATGAATCATCTAGAGTTAGTGCTAGAAACCTTGCAGGAAAACCAACTATATGTAAAGTTTAGTAAATACGACTTCTTTCACGATAAAATACAATATTTAGGCCATGCAGTTTCAAAAGAAGGTAGTCATGGATCCTGAGAAGGTGAAGGTCATCCTTGAATGGATAGTACCAAAGGAAATGGATGATATAAGATCCTTTATGGGGATAATTGGTTATTATTAAAGTTTATAGAGAGATTCTCTAAATTGGCACAATCTTATAACCTCCCTACAAAAAAGAGAGTAAAATTCTTATGGACGAAGAATTTTCAAGATAACATTGAGAAGATGAAACACTTACCTATAGTTTCTTTTTTACTCAAGATAGAATTTCCGGAAAAAGACTTTGAGGTGTGCACATATGCATGCCTAAAAGGCTTAGGGGATGTGCTTATGCAGGAAGGGAATGTTGTGGCCTTTAAGTCATGGAAAGTAAAAGAACATGAGAAAAACTATGCAGTCTATGATTTAGAGTTGGAATTAGTAATTCATGCCCTCAAAATGTGGAGGCATTATATAATTAGAAGAAAATTTACTCTAAATATAGACCACGTGAGTTTGAAATAGTTGTCCAACCAATCCGATTTGAACACTAGGCAAACCAGGTGGATGTTTTTCTTGAGTGAATACGACTTTGACATTAGACATATAAAAGGGAAAGAGAATAAGGTAGAAAGCACCCTAAGTCAAAGTTTAAAACAAATACATGAGATTTATATCACTCAAAGTGAAACAGATCAGTTGGAACAAGTCAAAAAAGAAGCCTTAATAGATCATAAATATAATCGCATATGTAAAAATTAGTAAAATAAATTTGATCTAGAAAAAAACATTGATTATGGGATCAACAATAATGGGTTGTTAATTTACAAAAAATAATTGTACATAGCTGATCATGAGAATGTTAAACAATTAATTATGAATGAATGTCATAAGAAACCCTTTACAGGGAATCCAGGATACTAGAAGATGGTTACAACCTTAACAAAAGAATTCTTTTGGCTCATAATTAAGGAGTATGTTGTGGAACACCTGGCTAAATGTCAAGAATGTCAATAAGTGAAAACATAACATCATCACCCAGCTAGGTTACTACACCCCTAACCCATACTAGAATGGAAGTGGAAAGTGATTACCCTCGATTTTTTTATTGGTCTGCATCGTAAATAGAAACAGCAGGATTCTACAATGGTGGAAGTTGATAATCTAACAATGGTTGCCCACTTTACCCTGATGCGGTCCATGTATAAAGCTGCACAGGTGGTTGACATTTTTATGGCGGAAATTTTTAAGTTGCATGGTATAAATAAGGTGGTTACATGAGACAGGGATCCTCATTTTACTTCAAACTTTTGGAAGTCATTGTTTACCAGCTTGGACACACCACAAAATTTCAGTACTGCATATCACCCACAGACGGATGGCCACACTCAGAGATTTAATCAAATTTTAGAGGATATGTTGCGAAAGTATATCATGAAACAACCTATTAAATGGGAGGATTACCTAAACTTCGTATAATTTTCACACAACAATGGCTATTAGGCATCACTGAAAATGAGCCCCTTTGAGGCATATGGAAGAAAGCGCCAAGCACCCTTAAGTTGGATTAGGGTAGATGATAGGTTGGTATTGGTACCATACCTATTACAAGAAATGGAACACATGGTAAGAAAAATTAGCAAAAATTTAAAAGAGGCATAAGACAGATAGAAAAGCTATGTCGATATCAAAATAACTCCTAAAGGGTTTCAACTAGGGGAGCACGTCTACTTGAAAGTGAGGCTAAGGAAAATATCACTGAAATTAGGGAGTTGTTATAAATTTCCTCCTCGATATTGTGGGCCATTTGGGATACTGGACAAAGTTAGGCCAGTAACCTATCAATTAGCTTTACCAGTTCATATAACAACTCACAATGTATTTCATGTATCAGTGTTAAAGAAATATATATCTAATCTTGATCATGTAATTAATTGGAATGTGGTATAGTTCGAACTGGAAGGAGAATTCTAAGTTGAACTTGTACATATTTTAGATAGGATGGAAAATATTCTTCGAAATAGGACCATTTCTCATGTCAAGGTGCAACGGTAGCACCTCTGGCCTCAAGAAACCACCTGAGAATTGGAAAAAGATATGAGAGAAGTTTTCCCTATGTTATTCCAAAGAAGAATGGAAGTTGGAAACACTAGATGATGTTGTCCCTTTTTAGGAGAGGGGAGATGTAACACCCTTGGTTGAATGACTAATAACTTTTTTATATTTTACTATGGATAGAAATTGAAAGTCTAGGACAATACTATTGAACGTAAATATTCATACTTTTGATGAAAATATTCACATTTTTGTTATAGAGAAAAGAAAAGTTATGTGTGTTGTTAACATTTTTGAGAATGTATTAATATTTTTTAGGTGAAAATTAACTCCTAATTGTCAAGAAAGAAGCTGGGATTAGTTATGCCCAAGAAGGTCATCGAAAAAAATAAAATAAATAAATAAATAAATTCTCCATTTTGTACTATTTTGGAGAGAATAAGCAAGAGAGATTAGAAAACAATATTATGGCTAGAAATAAATTCCATGAAGCTAGATCTATCTAGGAAAACCCCATGGGAGAGAAAGAAAATGATTTCCTAAGACTAGAAAGAACCTAAGAGAGAAAGCGGGGCGCTTCTTTATGGTTTAGGAGAAATCAGATTTCTAAATTCATAAGTTCCTCAAGTTGCTTCTCTAACATAATGGAGTAGGGCTTGAGGGTAGCTGCTAGAGAATATTAGCTTATAGTTGGGAGGATTGTAATAGCTCTTGATACATTCCAAGGAGGATATTATATAATTATTTTGTTTAGTTTAATCATATTTCATATCACTGTGTCAAGAAGAATAGAGTACATGGGAATTTGTGTAGGATTTAATTTAGATAGTTTTCATTAGATTGTACATTGCTAACTTGTGATAGGTAAAGATTTATCAGTAAGACAAGAATCCATGTGAGTAATGTAAAATGTTATAAAGAATATTGAAATTGTATTTGCATAGGTACAAATTTTTTTCACTATCATGTAATAGAGTAAGTTTTCCCTAATGTGTTTACTAGTTTGAGTTTGGACGTCATACTTAATTTCTTTAAAAACAGATGATATGGCTTAGGAGAGTTTTGTAATTATACATACATACTCGTAGGATTATATATATATATATATATATATGATCACAAAAATTAAATAAAATAAATTGTACCCAAATTACTTACCTCAGAGAAGATATCAATGTTGAAGGCCTTTCTCTTAAGAAGATAGTGCTGCTGAGTTCTTAAATAAATAAGTCATAGGAATGGGAGGCATGTCCCTCATGGTGTAACAACCCCTCGTTTATTTTCATGTAAACAAAATATATGACCAAGGTCATGGGACGTGTTGTAACATGCATCTTCATTGTTTATAATTTTCATTTTTCATTTAAAAATCACTGAAAAATAGATAAGGCACAAAAGAGGCAATGCAATAATTGCATATTGAAATAAAAGGGGCGATGCAATAATTGCACATTGAAATAAAAAGAAAACAAGTATTAAAGAGTCGACCATAGTTCAGCGATGCGATTAAATCGCAATCGCAAATCACAGCAGAAGTGGTTATATATGAAGTGCTACCTCTGCCAATTGCGATTTGCGATGGGCGGACCCGAAATATATATATGCACCGTGTTTAATAGTCCTGGCGGGTCTGCTTATCGCAGAGTTTATGTACATTGGTTCTGCCGATTGCGATTTGCGATGAGCGGACCCGAAACAGATATACATTACGTTTAATAATCCTGGCGGGTCCGCCATACAGCAGAGCTTATGTATGTTGGTTCCGCCGATTGCGATTTGCGATGATGGGCCAGACCCGAAAAACTATATGTTGCATTTTATAAGTCCTGGCGGGTCCGTAAAGCGCCGAATGTATATGTATATGGTTATGCTGATTGCGATTTGTGACAGGCCGAACCCGATATTTTATATATTATGTTTAATACTTCCAGCGCATCTGTCTTATCGTAGATTGTAAAGGTTTAGATTGATATAACATTTGAAAGGGCCGATTGCGATTTGCGATGTGAAGTCAATGGAGCGCTGAATGGGCAGATCCGATGGATTTATGAAGCAAAATTAATTCTTTTTGAGTTCCGTATTAATCAAAGGTTTACGTTAATTTTGTTGTGTAAAGGGAAAAATCAGTATTAGAGCCGAATCCGAAGAGGAAGGCAATTGGTGTTGTTTCCTTTGTATTTTGGCCAATCAAAATGCCCGATACATATGTAAGCCCAGATTTACGCACGGCTAACACAATTTATCATGACTAAAATGGATTAATCATTATTTAAGCATATACAGAAGAACTCAGCGGCCGATTAACAGAGCAAGCCAGCAATTATCCTCATCTTCTAGTTCAGTTATTTCTTGTTATTTGATGTTCTTGGAGGTGTCTTTTACCTTCTGTAAAATGTTGTAATAGTTTTTACTTCATATAGTTAGAGAAGCAGTTAAATAATTTGGGTAGTTTTAGAAATCAACAATTGTTCCACAATGTATAAAAAGATGAAAATTTACAAAGAGGGTGTGCAAATTTTGGAGAACCTAGAGACTAAGCCACTGTATTCCTGATATAGCTGTTGATTAATGAAAGAATCAGAAGTTTCCATGAATTGTTGGTTATAATTTTGTAACTTTTCTGTCATGTGTCATCTTACGTTTTCTTCTTTCAAGTATAGTAATGAAGTTGCAGGTCTTTATTTGCTTAGGTAGATAAAGTTAAAATCCCTTAAAAGAGAGCTCCTATACTTCAAGTTTTCATCTTCCTTTCTAAGTTATAGATAATAGTTTCTGTGTAAGGTATCATATTATCTTTAACTTCTCCAAGGGTCGCAGATAATAGTTTCTGTGTCAAGCAGCATGTTGTCCATGATTTAGTTCTCATTTTCATAATTATTCTAAGTGACGCATAGTAGGTTCTATGTTAAGAAGCATATTATCTTAAACTTCTCCTTCAAGATTTCTTCATTCATCATTTATATCTAGCAACAAATGGCATTCTGAGATTTTCCGGTCACATATGTATTAAGGGTTAAAGACCAAGTTTTCCAGGTCCTTCATTTAAGAATACAACAAACAATAAAGTGAAAAATAAGTGACAACAAAAAATAATCATTAATGTCTTAAGCACAATTTATCCACAACCAGGAAATTGGTTTCTTAAGGTACAACATTAATTGGCGCCACTGCCGGGGAGAGAAGACAAGAACACTTTTCCCTGGGTTTTTCAATATTTTCCTCTAGTTGTTCAGTGAGGAGGAAATATTTGGTTGTTTTGAATCAAAGCAATAAATCTGGCTTCAAGAAGACCCCATATAAGATCAGACACCTCACAACAGAAGGTTCAAGCTCTTTCAGATCCTGAAAGGCTAGTTTCTAGGAGGGTTGGAAAGTCTAAGATCCCAATTACACCAATTCCTACATTGTCTACATCAGGCAGCAACTTATTCGAACATTCATTTGATAAAGAGTCATCTTTTTCATCATCTTCATTTCAGGAACCTAACTATCAAGAGAAATATTTAGAGTCTGTTACTTTTCATTTACCTGCTATAATTATTCAACTGGAACCAATAACCACATTACCACCTCTGCACACACCATTTACTTCTAAGTCAGGTTCTGCATTTGTTGGTAATCAAGGTTCAATAAACATGGTAGTACCTGCATTCTTGATGAATAGGTATGCACCTCTTCAATTGCCACAACCGTTAAATCAAATGCCATAGGAATACCTCAAGATTCTTCCTCGTTTTATAGGGGAAGATGAAAAAACTGCAGAGAATCATGTGTCAGTATTTTGCAATTTTGCAGAAAACAAAAATGTTGAACATGTAGATGTTGTTCTAAGACTTTTTGTTCAGTCCTTGGATGGAGAAGCAAGGAAAATGGTTTCTTAAGATACAACAGGATGCATATTCCAAGATGAATGTTGGGAAAAACTTAGAGATGGGTATCACTAGTGATTAATTTATGGCTATAGAAATTGGCAAAGGCAATGAGGGATTAATTGGAATTTTATTTAGAAATAAAGGAAAATAAGAGAAAAGGGAGATGAAAGGTCACATATTTGCATGTGATGAAAAATTGAAGGAAAAATGAATAAAATAGAGGCCTCAATGATAAAAAGGCTTATGAGGATCAATTGCTAATGTTTTGACAGTTTTGGGTTGATCTCTCTTATATATTCTCATTCTCTCATCATCTTGCACCCTTAGAGAATTCTTGGACCATGCTTGGACAACCTTAGTATTCACTAGGATTTGGAGAAAAAAGGAAAAGGAAAGAAGGAAAGCGCAAGTGATCATGTGGATCAACAACTACAACTAGATTGATTTGTAGGTAATTTGTTTCATGTGTTATTTCCTTGTTGATTTATGGATGCATGGTATATGCATGTGATTATCTGGTTAAGTGATGTCATTTACATGGAGATTTCCTAGATTAATAGTCATTTTAGCCTTTCCTTTCCATTTCGTAGATAGCCATGGTGTTATGGGGCTTTTTCCACTTGATTGTTTTCTAATTGTTCCTTATAATTCTTTATGGTTGTGGGTTGGAACAAACACTCTAGAAGCCCTGGAACAACTTGTGTTGAGATACTAGTCCTGGAGCCTAGGTTGGGACAAATGCTCTGGAGCCCTTGGTGGGTTTAGTTACTAGTCCCTAGAGCCTGCTTGGACAAATTCTCTAGAGCCCTGGAAGGTTGTGGGTTGAGTTACTAGTTCCTGGAGCCCCAAACAATTTGGGTAGAGACTGATTTGGTTGGTCTTAGTGATGTCTGACCATGAGGTGGAATAACTGATTGAGGGTTGAGGTGCTTTGATGTCTGGAAGCCCTGGTTTGGTTTGTCTTTTTTTATTCCATGAGATCCCACATTCATGCTTAGAATATGGCATGTGGGTGATTGGCTGAAAGAGATATTTGGCTCAGCCCAATCTATGTTCGGGTGGTACGTGGAAGTCCCTAACTTGGAATATGGCATGAGAGCGATTGGCTGAAAGAGATATTTGGTTCATCCCAATCTATGATCAGTTGGTAGGTGGAAGTCCCTGACTTGGTTGGTATATTACTATGTTAATATGAGACATTTACTTATTGATATCTTTGAGAATTTGTAGTGATTATGTTTGTGACATTATGGCTGAGTTGCCATGGTTTCTATGCTGGTTATTTTCTAGTTATATGTTGGTTATATGATGTGTTATATCTATGGTGATTTACATGTTTTAATAAGTTATTGAATGGTTGATGAAAGCATGGCCTAGCAAGTGTTATTACAACTATATGGAGAGGGCATAGATCCTTCTTGGTGATTCTCAAATGAATACTACACTATTATAATTAGATATGCATTCATGACCTATTGTTGGGTTTGTGGGGCCTGACCCAGGTTCAGCGTTAGTTAGCCAAACAAATCCCTACACCACTGGCCCTTTCAGCATCAGGCCACAGAGTGTGGACCGAAGTCTCACCCGAAGCAGTATGGGGGGATGCTGGAACCAAGTTTCCACACCCTAAGATGGTCGTGATGTCGATTTATACCCTTTGTTCCTACTTTCCCACAGGTCACTAAGCTTTAGGGCTCTGTCAGTCTACCCTTTATTCATCCCTTCACTACCTCCGCGAAGGTGTACGATTGACCTTCATGCAACCTTAACCCGCAATCTAGGTACTTCCGTGCTGCTATGACAGCGTATTGTATAGGTTCCCAAGTTATCTTAAGTGTTTTACTTATCTTATAAATCAACCACAGTTAGCGCCACGTAAGCTGTTATTCTTACTTGCGTTCAATTAACCAATATAATCACATATATTCACACATCACATAAACATTGTAAATTAAACCCAAAACGCAATATAAGCAGATGCATTAACAAGAACTAAATACACAGTAATTGCAGAATACTTCTCTTTATTGATATATTTAAGTTAATACAAACTCTATCTGCCCTATGCACTCAGCTATAAGGGTCCACGCACTCATCTGTGGACTTCCACCATAGGCCTCTGCACACTCAGCTGCAGAGCCTCTACCTATGCTAAGACCTGAGAACACTTAGACTCCAATGCTTAACTTCTTACTCCATTCTTTGCTATCTGTTATTACTACCTAGAGCTACTTACTTAGCTCCTTTTTATACAATCCCATGGTCGGTGGACCATGGGTGGATCTTTACAGCCAAATTTACACTTTACAAAATAAGGGTGGACAATCCTTTATGACGCTTGACACCTTCACACTTCGCGACCACAAAATGCGGATACTTTACAACTTTATTACAAAATTGTCCCAAAACATGGGTTTTTGGCCCCAAAACTGTCCTTGGAGGAACCTGTTCCCAACATGCCCCCAACATAAACATGGTGGCTTGCACTCGAGTCACTTTGCGGGCGTGGAGATTTTGGCACGAAGACCTCCTAGTTCGACCTATATGATGACAACCTCGGCAATGCACTGTGCAGTCACTTGCTTCGCTTCTTCAACCAATTGCTCTGTTGCTAGTCGTGAACTATCAGCCTGAAGCTTCTGCTAAGTTGCTTGCAGATTATCAAGCTTGCCCTGAATAGAGGTCGTGACCGAATAAGCCTAATCCAACCAGGGCTTCAATCGCACCTTCAGCATCGCCTCTTTGTGTTGTGCTGCATCTATCTGTTCTTTCAGTGCTTTGTCCTCTTGTAGCTTCGCCAGTCTTTACATGAGAGCAACGGTGTGCGTTGTACCTTTTACTTCGTCCTAGCGTTGCTGCAGTTCTCATGCCTCTGTCTCCAGTTGTTGTACATTAGGATCCTCCTGCAGGCTCGTCAAGACCTCAAACAACTATTCAAACAGTTGTGTGTAGTATACTACTGCACTGTCTATTTCCGCTATCGCCTCTGTGACTGCGGTTGCATGCTAGTCCTTTAATTCTGGCAGAGTTGAAGGCTGGGCCTTCAACTGTAAATCTGCAATCTGTAGGTTCAGCTCCAGTTGAACCTTAGCCAACTCTGTGCGAGCATCACACACCCCTGTAGCAAGCTTGCGGACGTGCACCTCGACCAGTTCTCCATCGGGAATGGCCAACTCCAGGACCATTTGGCATGCCTCCTCCATGACCTAAACTATGCATTTGTTTCGGTCGATTACCTTGGTCACGGTAGTGATGGCAGAGTCTCGTTGTAGGGCCAGTTGCACATTATTGATTTTTTATTCACTCATTACCTACACAGTGCGGTGTTCGTGGGCCCTCAGCTCCGCCATCACTCCATCGTGTAGTAGGTGGAGCGCCTCACCAGGGAGCACTGACAAGTTCAACCCTAATCCCTTTAGGGCATTGACAGTGGGCCTGTCAACTTCATTTTCTATGGTCAGTGCTCCATCTGGCAACACTATCGCTCGGGAGACCTTCGCACGCAGCATCTCGATAGCTTCTGAAGTACTGATAGTGAGGCTGGTGGACACCGTGCTAGCCTGTGATGCATGGGTCTGTAGCTCCTATAGACCCATCTGGATGGCCCCCAATAGTAGTTGTTGCTGCTGCTCGAACTGTTGTAGTGCCTCCACAGTGACATCCCGCACCGTGTCTCCAATGTCATGCAAATCTCCCTCTGTAAGGGGGATTGGGTCGAGCGATGCCCTGCCTTGGATTTCTTCCTCAACCCTACTTTTTCCTATTCCCTTGGATGCTTGATGTAGTCCAACATCGTTTGCAGGTCCGCGCCATGCTGCTTTGTTTGCTCATCTATTTCTTCCTCTGTTTCGAGTGAAGGCAACCTCCGCCTTTGTCAGAGCCCCACTCTGTTTCACCTGTTTGCTTTTCCGTTTACTAGACAGCATCGCACTCTGCCTGGGTCTTATCAGCGGCCCGCTTCTTCCTCTTCTCATCCAAATGTGCCAACTTGAGCTTGGCCTCCTCCTTTTTGCACTGTGCAGCGGACTTGCTTGACCCCATCACCAAGTTTGAGGTATTGCGCCACTCTGTCGGTCAGTGATTAAGAACTGCATCAATCACATCATCTGTTGCTAAGTAAGGCAAGTCATGCCATGTCTATTCAGGGTCCTTCAATGCCCTGATCGATACGCAGTGAAAGTCTACCTTGAACTCTGCGTACTCCTGTAGTTTGGTAAACATAGTAGGCAACAACCATGGTTTGTGATTGATAGCCACGCGGATGTTCATTTCCATCAAGATCCAGAAGATCTTATTATCCTTGGTGCATTGAGCATCCTTGGTTGCCCACAGCGAAGCATACTTCACTACGTAAGGCAGGTTTGGCATGACTGAGGGGAATTGACTGTCTTCTGACAGCTCCTAGGCTACCAGCACAATAAACAACAAGAGCCACACATAGTGGAAGGTCTTGCTAAGCTCCTGTGCCTCGCAACAGTTCGCGAGGAATTCACTGCAGAGATAATGTGCCCAATTAAACTAGACTCCTTCGGCGCATTGGGTTGCAAGAGAAACGACTTGTGCTGACACTTCATCTGCACAATACTTCCTCATGATATTTCTTTCCACAATCTGCGTGGCCACCTTGACTGTAGGGTCACAGATACTCGAGATGGAATAGCCTTGCGGCTTCTTTACGAGCTTGAATTTCTCCTTCATGGCCTCCACGAGGGCCTCCTTGCCACCTTTTCCGCCAAACATCATGGCCGGATTTTCCCCTATGTAGGGCAGCCGTGTGATCCTATGGATGAATCTATCGGTGATGGGTATTGTCTCCTCTAGCCACAGACACCCATCGTGCACTAAGCATAGTAGCTGCTTGATGACCATTACTGTAATGGGGGTGCGATTGTAGTGCAGCACCCAGAGCAGGTTGAGCAGACTTGCCTTGTCTACTCCCCTGAGCCACTTCTGTGGTTCCAATGCAGTCATCCCAGTGGTTGTGTCAACAATGTAGTGCATTAGCTACTCTGTCGCCAAGTGTGGGAAATTCTCATGGTCAGCTAAGTCCCAATCTTCCAATTTCAATAGAGGAATCCGCCCCAATCGCGATCCTTCAAAGACAATTTCTTCCGGTAGCAGAGGTGTGTGCAAGGTGACCTTTCTTTCATCAATGTCCTTTGGCACCTTATTCTTGCCCATGTGCAGAGGGATGTACTCGGGCAACTTAGTGATAGGGTTAGAACCCTCGACTTCAACTTCCTCCACTTCTATGCCAAACTCCTCATCATTCATCGGGATTTCCTCAATTTCTTCCTCCTCCAGCTCCAGGTTAATGGTTTTTCCCTTTTCCTGTGTGATGGGCTTGTCCTTCGGTGACGTGTGCATCGGTATCGTATCATACTTGCCCTTCTTATTCTTTGCACTCTCCTTGGTTGGGGTCAGCTTCGGTCTAGGTGTCTTTCGTGATTTGGGAACTTCAGCTAATACCTCTGCAACCTCTAGAGCAGCTCCCTCTGCCTCCCTAACAACCTTTGGCACAGCCCCCCCGGCTGTCACTACTTCAGCGCTCATAGCTTCTGCTGTCAACATGATGCTATGCAACAACTCCTGTGTCTCCTTTGGGAATGTCTCAATTACTAAACTTGCTAGCAAAACTTCATAGTTTTCACGGTTCATGTGCGCCTGAGAGATCAACAACTCAATTCTCAAAATGCCAAGTTTTTTTCGCTAGGCAGCCACCTGTAATTTATAGGCACTTTCAAGTTCAAATCTGACCGTTCCCCCCAAAATCGATTCATTAATGCCGGATTGGCGGCAGATTTCCAAGTATCTTACCCATAAAGTTTCTATTAAATGCTCGCCACCCGCTCCATTTGGCTGCATTCCTACTGTCAAATCATGGACATTGACTTTAGTGGTCACTTTTCGGCTGACCTACACTATTCTCCTTGGGTAGCACATTTCTATTCGCACTATCGCGAACCCTGTGACATTTCCTCGTCCCGCACAATCCTCCAATCGCACAGTTCCCCAACCCGGGAAGTGTAGTTTATAGTCTCGCGCCTCCTTTCAGTAGCCTGGAGCGCAAAGACTATGCTACCTTCATATGGTCGTCTGGCCAGATCACCATTGTATGGCTTCAATTGGCTACCATTCACCTTTCCTGGGAAGGGATCTCCATTCAATTTAACTAACTAAACTGCTCCACCGTCAGTAATCTCCCTAATGAAATAAGTCCCTAGCCAGTGCATTTTTAATTTCCTTGGAAATTGATCAAACTTACTGTCATATAACAAAACCAAATCATTTACCTTAAAGGTGCGTAGCTTAATGTGCCGATCATGCCATGCTTTTCGCACTTCTTTTGGACCTGTTGGTGAAATCCAGCTAGAAATCTCTCTTTCTTAAGCTCAGCAAGCTACGTGAGCCTCTCTTCTAGGGCTCCGCAATTTGTCATACCCATGAGTGTCTCTATGCACAGACTAGGCACAATGTATTCCATGGGCATCACTGCTTCAACATCATATACAAGCCTAAAGGGTGTCTATCCAGTAAACTTTTTGCATGTCGTCCGATAGGCCCATAGTACTGAGGTATGCGTAGGTCCCAATCACTTCACTGAGTGTTTCAAACCTTGGCAGGACATTCTCCAACACCTTATTGAATTCTTCCATCGTCCCAGTAACCTGTGGGTGATAAGGCATGCTTTTTTGGTGATATACCTGAAATTCCTATATCAGCACGCTGATCGTTTCATTCAGAAAGTGCGTACCATGATCACTCATCAAAATCTTTGGACACCCAAATCACGTCAGCACATACTCAAAGAGGAAATTTGGTGCAGATGCACCTATGCAATCCTTCACAAGCTGTGCCTCCGCCCATCGAGTCAAATACTAAGTCGTGGTGATAATATATAGCGCTCTCATCTTCTTCCCTTGGGGATAAATGGGTCCCACAAAATCTATCACCCATTTCTCGAAAGGTTGCAACGTCATCTATGGGTTCAAAGGTAGCCCATCTCTCCGTGATGGCCTTCCAATCCTTTGACACACATCAAACGCCTTGCAGTAAGCTTTTGAATCCTTATGGAGGGTTGGACACCATAAACCTGCATGTAGAATCTTTTGTGTGGTCACTCTTCCTACATAATGGCCTCCCGCAGCACCCCCATGAGCGTCCGTGAGGATGCTGCTCCTTTCAAACTCCGTACATATCATTGTAATACTTCATCAAATCCCATTTTGTATAGATGTCCAACAATGACAGAAACGTCTGCCGCACACACCACTAACTCCTTCTTCTGCTAGTCGATGTAGCTTTCCGGGGTAGTTCCTATCGTTAGGAAGTGTATGATGTCTTCGAAGTGTCCATCCATGACGCGCACTGCAAATAGCTGTGTGTCGGGAAATCCCTCCTGCAAATTAGTGGGCTCTTCGCTTGTTTTGATGCGTGAATGATGGTCTGGTCCTGCATTCAGTCAACCAGGCTTCACAATAACTTCAAAATCATATTCCTAAAATAATAACAACCACCTACAGATTCTCCCCTCCAGCACAAGCTTATTGACCAGGTATTTCAATGTAGAATGATCCGTATACATCTTAAAATTTCCACCTAGAAAATAGTGTCTAAACTTCTGGAGCATGTATACCATGGCTAAACCTTCATGCTTGGTGGTGGAATAGTTGTTCTCAGCCTTGGATAACCTCCTGCTTGCGAATGCTATAGAATGGTCCAATTCTCCTCCACTAACCTGTGTCAATACTGCTCCCAGCGCTATACATGATGCGTCTACATGTACATGAAACTCCTTCTTCCAATCCAGGAAGACCAAAATCAACGTGGTGACCATTTTTCCTTTCAATACATCCAAGCTCTTCTGACAATCCTCGTTCCAACAAAATGTGACATCATTTTTCAACAAATTCTCCATAGGCATGATGAGCTAGCCATAGCCCTTGATAAACTTCATGTAATACCTAGTATGTCCTAAGGTTGCACGCAGCTGTTTCACACTCCTCGGTGTCTCCAAGTTAAGTATCACTGTGATCTTCGTGGGATCCACCATCAGTCCCTGTCTATAAACAACATGACCTAGCAGAGTCCCAAAAGGAACACAAAACGAACATTTCTTTAGATTGAGCGCAATCTGGTTCCTTCGACAAGTATCTAGCATCAGGCGCAAACTTTCCACATGGAATTTTACCAACCCAAACACAGTCCAGTCATAAAAGTACACCTCCAGAAACTTATGAATGAATTCTTTGAATGCAACAATGACTATACGCGAAAAAATTGCAGGCGTATTCTTCAATTCAAAAGGCATTATAGTGTACTGAAAACATCCCCACTCAGTCGCTAAGGTCATCTTGCTTCTATCCTCAGGCACGATTTTGATTTGATGGTACCCAGAGAACCCATCATTGAAGGAGTATGCTTCCTGGCCACCTACATTATCCAATACCTCATCAGTGAACAGAGTCATGAAGGGATCATGTACGCAAGCATCATTCAACTTCCTGAGATCTACGGATATCCTTATTTCATCCTTTTGCTTCTTTTCATGTACCACCATTGGGCTCACCCAATCAGATTCTTCTATGGGCTCAATGATGCCTACCGCAAGCATCTTATCTAGCTTTAAGCGGACCTTCTCCTTATACTTTGGATTGAGACGGTAAGTTCTTTGCTTAACCGGCTTCGCATCGGGTTTTAATGTGATCTTCATAACTACTAGGTCTCCTATTATTCCCTTTCACTTCGTGAACTTGGTAGGGAACAAATCCTAGTATTTATGGAGCAATTTTGCGACCTTATCTACTGTCGTGCCATCCCAGTAATCTCCAATCTTCGCAAATTTTGGCTCTGCCTCCATACCAATATTTACCTGTTTCATTTTTAGTGGTGTGGTTATATCAATATTCTCAATCTGCGGTCCCTTGACCTTGCGGTGACCCTTAGTTTTAGGGATATTAATATTTTGTGGATCCTCATCTTCTTCTTTAGCAGTCATGTTATAGCATTCCAATGTGTGGCTCAGCTGAGTAGTGCAATCGGGTTGAATCAGATCTAAAGGATCCTGTGGTATCTTAAAGATTGTTGTTTTTACTTCTTGTAGCGCTTTGTCAATATAGTCAAACCTGTCTTTGAAGCTGAACGTCATTATGAATCCTTCGTGCAGAATATCCCATTCACATGTACCATGGTGAAGCTCTGTTTCCAAGTACCAGTTCATCGGGATGACATCTAAGGTGTGGCAGAACAAGTGTACCCATTGAGGTTGGGGCTTCGCTCCATAAGCCTTAGCCCATTTGGCCAAGTGTGCGCGCGGATCATCCTTCCTATCATATTTGTCTGTCATTCGTACCTTCAGTTTCTGAAAGCGTGTTCTCATCATCCTCCTACACCCGCACTAATCGTCAAAGCTACCCTTGTGCGTACCCCACCATCTCATAAGCGTAGTGCACAATGCCCAGTCCAAACCCTGGAAGCGTTGCTTCTCTGGCACTTCCCTCTCAAATGCATCCAAAAATACATATACATCATTCAAGCCATCGTAAATGGGAAGATTTCTTACCTCTGACGATACACAGCGCAGTAATCGGGTCATCATGTTACAACTCAATGTGGTTACTTCATGTAGCCAATTCTTCTAGCGCTCTAATTCTTCATCAGAGTCTAAGGTGCAGGAACTCTCGCGATCCCATGTAATTCATCCATCCGCTATTAGATTCACCCAGTCTTGGTCTCATGTTGTTATCTTATATATGCAGTCCAAATTATCATCACTTTCGTAATCGTGTACTTGTTCAGTATAGTGATATCCTTCAGCAGGATCTAGGGGTACTATTACATGAAGTGATTTCTTTTCAAATATCATATTTCGCTTCTTTAGGTTGATTACCCTGTTCATGTCAGTAGCCCAATCAATGCCAAGGAGTGCAGGGTAGGGGTTGTTTTCATCCACAATTTCTATCACTTCGAAGTCAGCCAGTGCGCTCGTGCCTTCAATATCTACAGTTACTCCTTGCAGTCTTCCCATGGGGATGATCTTCTGTTGATTTTCCATACTCAACTAAATCGGATACCACTGCAGCGCGGGTCTTCCCATCCGCTCCCAAGTCTACTTTGGTAAAATGTTTGCGTCTAACCCTAGATCCAGAATAACCTGATCCATTTCATAGTCTCTTATCTGCACGGTCAATCTCATCTCTCATCGTGTCCTTGCTTTATGCTTACCAATCTTCCAGATAATGCACGGTTCACCCGGAGTGTTTCTCGCACATCTATTTATAAGCTCCTGTAACCACTTCACAACCTTTCTATCGCGTAGCAGCTTAGTACAGGTCTTTAGAAAGGTCGTAAGCATATAAGGGTCCATTTCCTGATCAGGCTTATCCCTGCTCCCTGAGGTAGAGGCCTCAGCGAAGCTCTTCTTTACATCCATGAACATTTCGAGTGTGTGATCCAAATCAAATTCAACCTCCTTCACCAGAGCTTTGCGAACCCATGTGCTGTCTTTAGGTTGTTTCCCCTTATCATCGCCCATTTCAATTCCACTTCGGAGCACTATATTCACATTAGGATCCTCTTCACGAGGCTCGGCCCTCATCATCTACAGGTTCTGAGTTGGCTGAGGTGGTAGCACCCCTTTGTCATTTATCCTTGCTATTAGTGTAGGACAGTCCCTTGTCCCGTGATCAAATTGAGTACAATATTTGCACGATGGACACATTGGGTTAGTGCGTTAACAGGCATAGTGTCCTGGTCTTCCATAATTGTAACAGATCAGCTATCCCCGACCTCTGCCAGGTCCTCCTCCGCCTCAGCCTCGTCCGTGCCCCTGAAAGCCTATTCGTGCCATCCCAACACTTTGGTCAGGAGGCCGCGTTTCTGCTTGGACTCTATAGGTGGGTGTTATATCCATCACCAATTCATAACTTCGGAAGTTGCGCTCATCATGCCCTACTGGCTTGTAGAAGTTGCAGAACAGTTCTTTTGGTGTTTGTACAAACTTCTGCAGCAAATGGAAATTATCAGTTGTATGTTTCCCTGCTACCTGACATATAGCGCACCATAACGCAGGTCCCGCGCTTGGTCCTACTTGGGCTTCCAGCCTCAAAGGAATCGGTCCTCCTCCTACAATATAGTTCGCAAAGACCGGGCAGTGGTCTTTGTCATGCCCCTGACCTTTACATTTCAGGCCCCATATTTCTTCACACACCTCCAGTCTAACTATTCTATCCTACTTCAAACTTTGACCTCAAGGCAAATATTTTGCAACTGCGCATGGATCTAGTGAACCCCCATATTTGGATCTTGCATCTGCATTTCATGCAGTCTTATTGCAATGTCCAAGGCCTCTACCTGAGTCGTAATCTTCTGTTGTGACAGTGCAACCCTTAGGTGAGGCAGGAGTGAAGCCACAAACCATTCGCGGTGCTGTCCATCTGTTAAGTTCATATTAGCTTCGCATATTTTACACTTCAATCTCTGATCCAATTCGCAAGGTGTCTCACCTTGTTTCATCATGATTTCCTAGAACCCCATAATCAACTGTGCCTTGGATTTAGGCCTACTAAAATCTTTATTCAGTACGGTCTGGATTTCTGCCAACCCAGTGTTTGGGTTATCATTAGAGTACTTGATGACCAAGTTAGCACGCAATCCTACAAAGCACTAACCAATGTTGCCTTCTTCATGTGATCATCTGTGCTGCCCTGAGCTTCCCATACAACTTTCACGATGAACAAAAACTAGTCTGGGACCTCATTTCCCAAGCCCTTAAACAAAGGCAGATTTACTGAATTCGCCATGTTGAACTCCAGTGGAGGTGGTGGTGGTATGGGCGAAGTCGCGGGTGATGGTGGTGAAGTTGGAGGTGGTGTAGGTGGAGGTGGCAGTCGCAGGAATCCCTGTCTTATTAATTGAACTGCACTTCATGGAGAAGCCTGCGTGTTATCGGGAAAACTAGTGTCTATGCAGAGCTGCTAGTCCCACTAAGGCTGGTAGCTACCTTAGAAACAAACAAACTAAAACTACTTTTGTTTTCCTTTATGAGAAATAGATAAGAGGGGAATAAGGAGACCAACCTCTGTCTTGCGCTTGGTTCCTCGCTCGATTCCTCTCCCTTCTGATAGATCTTTGCCACTCGCTTCCTCGTCTACCCAGCTTCAAAGAGCGCCTGTAGAATCAAAGCAGCATAACACTATCCAAGAACATAGACCTATTATCATAAATAATATAGGACCAGATATATATTGACCACACAAATGCATATAACATCAATCATACAAGAATGTGGAGGAAAAATTGAATAGATTTATTGATAATCAAGAAAGAGCAAAGAGGATTACAACCATTTGTTCTGACCTAGCATCATCCTCTCAGCAAGAAAGCCCTTCTTCACCTCATGAAAAGCTTAGATCACCCAACACTATGATATTGCACCAAGAAACCAGCAACACTTCCTTACAAGATACAAAATTCTAGCCTCTGGATCTCTGGGATGAGGGATCCATATATAGATGTTTGCAAGGGGGGTGAGTCAGCTTTTGAGATTTGATTAGTGTCCTCTCTTTGATAGTTCTTGATTCCACTTGGAGATTGATGATCTCTTACTCATCCCTGGGCGAATGCAGAGAGGCAAGTGTCACAGGAGAAGTTTCTAGAAGATTCCATGATCCTCCACCCTGTAGATTGACCCTGCCATTTGTCCACTCTCACCCATCGCACCCCATAGAAGGGCTTTTCAAGATGCATCGCACCTCCTGTGTGTATTTAGGTGGGATGCAGCGCACTTTGACCATGGAGCAGGTGAGATGGTCCAGGTTTGACCATTTCTGAGCAGTTTTTCATGGAGAACTTCTGGGAGAAGATGTAATCAGTTGACCTTGTTCTTTTAGAGGTTGGAACAACACTTTTAGGGACTTAAGAGCCCTTGGTTTATGGACATTTATGATTGGGGTTGCAGTGCCCAAAAATGTCTATAACAGTTGCCCCCTAAAGCATGAGGTCATTAATCTGTTGATGTCGGGTGAAATGCTTTATCATGAGGATCTGAAGTTCTTTCAAGCTGGAAGGCGACCTGTAATAAGATACAATACAATACATTATCTTCATAATATTTTCATGATCTAGCTGAGGCGGGCATTCCCATGCTCAGCTTTATAAATTCATTTTCATGTACATAAGACAGACAATCGTCTGAGTGTAGACTGATGATTCTGGTAGAGCCATCATCCCTTAGGTTGGATGATTATCTTTGTAGTAATGATGCACATTTGATGTCTTTATTTTCCTGAATATATATCGCAGCCCGGATGGTTGAAACTAGATCCGGGGTCTTCAATCTCGTTCAATCTTCACTCAAAGTACAAGTCGATCCATGTGAGAGATGTTCTGGAGTCGAACATGGAAAGACATCGCCTGATTACCATCCAATGATGTAAGCTGTTAACAGGCGTGAGAGGAATCACCGATAATGATGATGACCCTCAAGGTACTACAGTACAATTCACGTGGTGTGAATAAAGGACTTGGCGTCAAACACCACGCAAAATCTTTCGGTCGAAGGCCATTGATGTAAACTTGTCGCCAAAAATGAGAAACTTGCCATTGAGGCATGCAAGCTTCAAAGTACTGAAAGGGTTGTTCCTAGATCGACTTCTTGGATAATGAGATGATGTCAACAAGAAGCGATCCGTCATAGGAGGGCCTTAGTGAATCCCACATCAATGATACGAAACGGAGCAAATGATTTTAATGGAGGTGAAAACGATCTGGTGATATAAGGTTCAGGGTGGCAGTCATGAAAGAATGGAGCGTAAATGTATTGCAGTGGGTGAGACACAGGCGAATTCTCTGAGCGACTTCTCTTGAACATATCGGCGACACTAACATGATGGATCGGTAGCATTAACCCCAAATATGGATGGTGTGAGGGAACCATGGTGATGTGACCAGTGAATGGAACAACCCAACCCGACTCGAATGCGGAGTGAAAGTGTCATGTTCAAGAGCGACTTGCTACGGATAAAGTTTCTTCAAGTTTTCTTCCCAATTTTTCCCCAGTCATTACTGACCAGTACCTCTTTATTTTTGTCAAGATTGAGGAGGATAACATATGCTTTTTCTATAATTTTCCCTTCGGGCAAACCCATCACTATGTTTTAACGAGCCTAGCGATAGTGAAACTCGTTCCTGTATGTATGGACAAGTTTATCGCTATTTTGGTTTTAACGAGTTTAACGACAAGGATAACTCGGTCCTTTTCAATTTTAGAGAGTCTGAAAAAGGGACGTAAAGAAAACTCCAATAATCCTTTTTCATCATATAATCCCTTGAGCCCGAAAAAGTATAAAACAATACAAAAGGGATGAATTTTCGGTACTTTTAACGAGCCGAACAAGACAAGCGCTCGATCTTTTTGTGTAATAATCCCTCAAGTCCAAAAAGATTAAAATCTAAAGGAGGGATAGCACTTCCGGTCCCCTTAACAAGCTGGAGAGGCTAATGGCTCGGCAATCTTTTCATATTTTACGAGTCAGTTGAAAAGAGCTTAAAGGAGACTCGTTTTTTGAGGAACGAGTGATAAATTCGGGTAGCAGCTGATTCCAAGTAAGGTTTGGAATTTTCCAATCACACAAGGAAGGCTAACAGGATCACTCTTTGCAGTTGTTCCTCAAAAAGGGAAAACAATCAAATGGAGGTGAACGATCGGCCAATATAGAGTGGAGGTGATGATCAGAACACGACCAAGGCTTCAAAGGCTGATGGTAATACATTCACAATGGTTATTTACCGGAAAATGGTTCATTTTTTAATGAGCTTAAACTCTGGGGGAACATTTGCTCATTGCTTATGTTTATTTTTTAACGAGCTTGAATTCCGCGTTAAAACTGCTCGATCCAGTCGTATAATAAGGATGTCTCATATAAAAACGACATTTTTTTAAAGCTTTGCCCCGCATCCTTTCTTTATGCAAGTTAGGAAACGACCAATCCTACGAGTTTAAAGGGTTAGAGGACCTATAAATTTAAAAAATAAATGGTCGCTCTTCGCTTGCATGCCCCCAGGTATAGCGAAGTAGAGTTTCCAGGTTACCCCTCAATTTGCAGACAAAACACTTGTTTTATCGGGAAAGGCCTACCTTTTCCAGGTTACCCCTCAATTTGCAGACAAAACATTTGTTCTATCGGGAAAGGCCTACCTTAACAGAAGTATCTTATTCCGGTCTAATCCCATTTTCCAAAATGGACGGGTGTGTCAGCTAGTCATATATCCTCTGTGGAAACCTACCCTATACCCAAGGTTCTCCTGTCGAAACAGGCCAGGGTGCATGCCCCCTGGGTTTCAGTCATATCCTCTGAATCACTCGCGCTCATCAGGAGGACGGACTGGGGATTGATGAGACATTCCTTGCGTGAAAAGACCATTCAGGGTTGGTATATGACTATTTGCTATGTGTGAACCGGGGAATGAAAGCTGGTCTACGAGCTTGACCACTCTTCCTTCATGCGGAAAACACATTACTCTAAAGAGTGAGGAGACAATGGCTCCCATGCAATAAATATAGTCTCGTCTAAGGAGTAGATTATAATCCAGGGGTCCTTGGACTACCATTACGTTCATGCGAATGGTTTTCCTTCTCAACGTTATCGGTACATTGGGAAGGATCCCTAACGGTCGACTGGTTCCTTTGTCAAAGCCTGTTAGATTTCTCATCTCAAGCAAAAGCGATGGCGAACCAAGCGCTTTCCAAGCAGTTAAGGAAAGGATACTCACAGAAGCCCCTTCATCTATGATGGTACCGACCATGACCATTCTATATATTTGAGCAATGATTCGAAATGGTACACTAGTCGGTAAACGGGGTCTGCCTAGTAGATTCCAATTGAAGGAAACAACCAGGTTGCTTGGAGGTGGGACCGAATAGACGGCCGGGTATGACTCTGACGAACTTCCTTCCTACGGTAAAGGAACGGGTAGACTTCCCCCATGTTCATCGGAGTCTGTGCTTACGAAAATAATTTGGACGGTGTCATCCTTGTTCTCTTCGGTGACTGTATCATCTGAAGATGGATCCTCTGAAGGCAAGACCAGGTCAACTGCCCCCTTGACCTTTTGACTTTCGTCTGGTGTGGATTCAGATGGTTTATCTTCAATGATAGATGCTTCGGCCGACCACAAGGGCGTGTCAGCTAGATTTTCAACTAGTGACGGACTCGGCAAGAGCTTCTTATATCCAGGAGGAAGTCGTAACGGTGAGACCGAACGGTCGTCCAAAAATCTTTTAGCCTCGTCTAATAAGGGACAACGGTGGACGGCGTGATCGCCTTCACACAATTTACAAGGAAATTTACATCTTCCTTTTTGTCGAGGGGCTTCACTTTCACTAGTTGACAGTGTACCTTCAACATGATCATCAGAGGTTGACAACACCGGATTGTGCAAACGAGGAGACCAGTCCCTTAAGATCCGAGGGATGCAAGGACAATCTCGATGATAGTGGTCTCCTTTGCAAATGACACATGGTGATTTAGGATTGGATGGTTCAGTGTGTGGATTTTCACTAGACGATGCCTGGTCTCCCCTTTTCGCCTTTGGCTCCTTCTTCTTCTTCTCTTTCTTCTTCTTCTCTTTCTTCTTCTTCTCCTTCTTCTTCTCGGTTACTTGATTTTTGGCTTTACCAGCTTCATCAAGCGAAGAGGAAGGAGGAGAGGAAGAATTGGACGAAGTAGAAAGTTGGGGGGTAACTTTGGTATCGTTTAGTTGCTAACTTGATTGTTAAGGAATCACGGTGTTCTGAACGACAGAGGTTGAGAAGAGCCATACGGGCAAGCCGGTTGTCAATCCTGGAAGCGACAATGTGGCCATATGGGGCGCACCAACATCTCCCCAAGAGGAGAAGGGACTAGGATTTCCCCCAAGGGGAACTCCTTGGTTGGTGGGCTCCATTTTTCTCAACCTAAGACCAATGTAGGAAAGGTGAAATTTATTTCAATTAAAATAAATTTTAGACGCTTTGACACAACTTGTTTTTTCAATTTTTTAAGAGTCGAGAAAAAACAAAAGATGACTCTAGTCACCTTCGATTTTTAATGAGCCTAAAGTGACAAGTGCTCAAATGGACCTTTTCCTTTAAGGAGTATGAAAAGGAACGAAAGAGACTGCTCTGGAAATCTAGACAGAGGGATTACCAAACAATCGCAAAACTGCAGAATACTTTTTACGGTACGACAGTCAATCTTCCCGAATGCTATGTTCAATGCATCGCGATCGATAGGGCGGCAGACATGGCTTCCTATGGACAAAGGATAAAGCCTATTGTGGTATCCCAATATATACTCGACGGTACGTGGGAGCACAAGCCTGTACTGGCACTTATCGTCTCAAAGTGGAGGAATCACCCAACCAACAATGAAAACAACAGTTACCAGGCTTTACGACGCCGGAATACGTCTCTAGCCTAGACTTCTAAATGTTGTGCGTTAGGTTCCAAAGATTTTTTAGATTCATTAAATTTATTTTACAGTTGATCTTGCTTAAGAAATTTGCCTTTCAGGTTCACCGCGTGATGTAGATGTACAATTCCTAAAATGCAATCTAAGATGATAAGCAGTTGTTTAATCTTCTTTTTACAATGAAAATCCTAGCTACTAAGGAAAGAGAGATGGCGTTCTTTCAACATAGAGCAGAGAGCACACACTATATGCACTGTCCTAAATCAAACCAACAAACAGTCTAAATGCAAATGCACATGCATGTATTTTTTTTCAGCATTCTTAATGTGTGAATGATAAAAATAAAGCTAAGCGCAAATCTGAATTATTTTTCAAAGCGACATTTACTAACAAGTTTCTTTTCAAGACAAAATGAGTACAATGACGACACTTTGCGATTTGGAATTGAAAACTTGCTTTCGACAATTGAAAAACTACTAATTCAAATAAAATACAAGAGTAACAGTGTAATCGACTATCAAGAACAATCAGATTCTCTTCTATGACTGAAAATGACACTTGCCAAACTTTCAAATCAAGAAACGACAGTACAATCACGCTACTTCTTTGTAAAAGAGAACTGAAAATGGCTCAAAATACATAAAAACATTTACAGTTCTTTGCACAATGGAGGCGGAATAATGGCAAGGAAGGGTGTTTCAACAGAGGTGTACTGACTACAGGCAGCAAAAACTCTTGAATAGAGCTGAAAATAGTGAACACAGAAACCAAAATCTAGGAGCAGGAAAGGCCTTGTCTGATCAGCGCACCTGTAACACAGTGAAAAAGAGATGCATCGCACCTACTACACTCGGGAAGTGCGATGCATCCTGAATTCACAGAAGAGACAGTGCACTGGACCAGAGACGAGACTTTAACTAGGTTCCGGGTCACAGTTTGCAGCTCAGTTCAGGGATTTAGGCCGAGCAAGTGGTAATCAGTAAATCAATCACAGGGGTAGATCTAAAGAGGTTACTGGAGCCACCACAAGGGCAATTAGAGAGCTTTTAAATCAATTGTTCAGTTCATAAACAAAACCCGGAGATAGACTGAAGCAACATTGATCTACTTTGTACTTGCATAGCAAATGCAGTTCGAAGGCTAGCTGGCTTAACTTCAGGCTCCGTCTGTAAGTTTATAAAGCAAACAAATGTAGATAAACAAACAATCTATTCGCTCCCCAGTGGAGTCGCCATTTTGTTATCGGGAAAACTAGTGTCTATGCAGAGCTGCTAGTCCCACTACGGCTGGTAGCTACCTTAGAAACAAACAAACTAAAAACTACTTTCGTTTTCCTTTATGAGAAATAGATAAGATGGGAATAAGGAGACCAACCTCTGTCTTGCGCTTGGTTCCTCGCTCGATTCCTCTCCCTTCTAATAGATCTTTGCCACTCGCTTCCTCATCTACCCAGCTTCAAAGAGCGCCTGTAGAATCAAAGCAGCATAACACTATCCAAGAACATAGATCTTTTATCATAAACAATATAGGACTATATATATATTGACCACACAAATGCATATAACATCAATCATACAAGAATGTAGAGGAAAACTTGAATAGCATTATTTATAATCAAGAAAGAGCAAAGAGGATTACAACCAATTTTTCTGACCCAACATCATCCTCTCAGCAAGAAAGCCCTTCTTCACCTCATGAAAAGCTTAGATCACCCAACACTATGATATTGCACCAAGAAACCAGCAGCACTTCCTTACAAGATACAAAATTCCAGCCTCTGGATCTCTGGGATGAGGGATCCATATATAGATGTTTGCAAGGGGGGTGAGTCAGCTTTTGAGATTTGATTAGTGTCCTCTCTCTGATAGTTCTTGATTCCACTTGGAGATTGATGATCTCTTACTCATCCCTGGGCGAATGCAGAGAGGCAAGTGTCACAGGAGAAGTTTCTAGAAGATTCCATGATCCTCCACCCTGTAGATTGACCCTGCCATTTGTCCACTCTCACCCATCGCACCCCATAGAAGGGATTTTCAAGATGCATCGCACCTCCTGTGTATTTAGGTGGGATGCAGCGCACTTTGACCATGGAGCAGGTGAGATGGTCCAGTTTTGACCATTTCTGAGCAGTTTTTCATGGAGAACTTCTGGGAGAAGATGTAATCAGTTGACCTTGTTCTTTTAGAGGTTGGAACAACACTTTTAGGGACTTAAGAGCCCTTGGTTTATGGACATTTATGATTGGGGTTGCAGTGCCCAAAAATGTCTATAACACTGCGCTACTCCCTCTTCGTCACCCAACAGAGGTGAAATCAGTGGGCTATATTCAGGACCCTTTCTTCCTTTGTTTTTTTAAGTCTTTCCACTTCACGTAGCTTCGAACATCAAGGTAGCTACATAACCCATTTTTCGCAAAATAACATCTTAATCCAGGTATTTAAAGTCTTTAAGTACTTACCTCGTGGACCTTTGAAAAACGTTGCTCCACCTCGATATAACTAATTGAGGTATCGACCGTGAATTTAGTCAAGAATCCTCCTATGATGCAATCAAGCCAATGATCGACAACACAGGCGATCTTATCCTCAGAGGCTTCTAGTCTCTGTACTAACTCTGGGGTCTAGACAATAAGACTGTGAACTCTCCACCTTCCTTGGCTATCTGCTAGCTGCACGATCCACTCGTATAACTCAACTGGAAAGGAACATAAAAATATCTTGTGGATTTCTGTATATAGGTACCTGTCTAGCCAATGTTCCTTTATCAGCTGCGGATTTATGTTCTCCTGTGCCGCGAATTCGTGGATCTTCCTATCCAACCAGTCTTCGACCTCTTTCTTGGTTGGATTCCAGTGATACGACATCATGCATCTCTTATGCATATTCTGCTCCTGGCAATGGAACCATTTCTTGGCTTTGTGGGGCCTGACCCGGTTCAGTGTTAGTTAGCCAAACAAATCCCTACACTACTGGCCCTTTCAGCATCAGGTCGTGGAGCATGGACCGAACTCTCACCCGAAGCAATATGGGGGGATGTTGGAACCAAGTTTCTGCACCCTGATATGGTCGTGATGTCGGTTTATACCCTCTTCTCCTAATTTCATGTAGGTCACTAAGCTTTATGACTCTGTCAGTCTACCCTTTATTCCGCCCTTCAGTACCTATGCGAAGGAGTATGATTAACCTTCGTACAGCCTTAACCTACAATCCAGGTACTTCCGCACTGCTATGACAGCGTATTGTATAGGTTCCCAAGTTATCTTAAGTGTTTTACTTATCTTACTAATCAACCACAGTTAGCGCCGCGTAAACTTTTATTCTTACTTGCGTTCAATTAACTAATATAATCACATATATTCCCGCATCACATAAACATTGTAAATTAAACCCAAAGCACAATATAAGTAGATGCATTAACAAGAACTAAATACACAGTAATTGCAAAATACTTCTCTTTATTGATATCTTTAAGTTAATACAGTCTCTATGTGCCCTACACACTCAGCTGCAAGGGTCCGCACACTCAGCTGCGTACTTCCACCCTAGGCATCTGCGCACTCAGTTGCAGAGACTCTAACTACACTAAGACCTCATAACACTTAGGCTGCAATGCTTAACTCCTTACTCCATTCTCCGTTATCTCTTCTTACTACCTAGAGCTACTTACTTAGCTCCTTTTTATACAATCCCATGGTTCGCGGACCATGGGTTGGTCTTTACACTTTACAAAATAAGGGCAGACAACCCTTTATGACTCTTGACACCTTCACGCTCCACGACCATAAAATGCGGATACTTTATAACTTTATTACAAAATTGTCCCAAAACATGGGCTTTTAGCCCCAAAACTGTCCTTGGGGGAACCTGTTCCCAACACCTATAGCCTCTATGTTTTCCATGTGTTTGACAAAATGTGGAGTGTGTTATAGGTATTCTAGGTCATGTTTCTGATTCAAGTTTGAATTTTTAGGTTTTCCATCGAAAAAATTATGATTCTAGGAAGTCACAAGACGTTCTTGATAATGATTTGGAGGTTGTCCTAGAATTGTGGCTCAGATATCAGGACCACACCCATTGAATTGAAGAATTTGGGCTACAATCCATGGACGTAGTAATGTTCATGCATTTTGGGGATCACAACCACACTCACGCGAGCTTGTGCTTGTAGTTGGGGTTTTAAGTGAGTGAAAACAACCCCATCTTAGGGTTTGGTTGTTGTGTGATTTAATTGTCTGTTAAATCCCTGTCATTTAATTTGTCAACTCACGGGTTTCATAAACTTAGAAGCAAACCAAAATATATGGGACCTCAGATGAAACTGTTGTGGGATGTTTGTTTAGAATGGAAATTCATATTACAAATGTTTGATCAATGGAATTAGTTTAATTTAAAAGATAGAGAAGAGTCTCTTGTTCAAGAGTCATGATTGTCCTTCTACAATATTTCTATAATAACATTTCCAAACTTCTAAGAAAGTAGGAAAGAAATGAAAGAAATTAAATATTGTTTTCAATTTAGTTCTTAGCCCATGGAGAAGAGTCTCCTAACTTAGGAGGACCTGATTGTCCTTCTCACATAAAAACTAGCTACTGAAAGGAAATCAATCTTCACATAAATGTAATGTAGGAAAGAATATGAGAAAGTAAATCTTGTTTCTGTTCAGTCTAGCTCATGGAGAAGAGGCTCCTAACTTAGGAGTTTTTGATTGTCCTTCTCACATAAAACTAGCTACTAAAAGGAAAAAAATCTTCACATAAATGTAATCTAGGAAAGCATATGAGAAAGTAAATCTTGTTTCAATTTAGTCTAGCTCATGGAGAAGAGGATCCTAACTTAGGAGTTCCTGATTGTCCTTCTCACATAAAAACTAGCTACTGAAAGGAAATCAATCTTCACACAACAAAACATGGCTATAACATGAATTCATACTGAAATTATCTACAATTATTTACAGCAAAGAAATAAGATGAACATCAGAATTAAAACTAGTATATTCCCAACTATGAACATTAATCTACAACAAAGTGTACTTATCTTGGTAGGGGGATCCTTCCATTGCTCAATGAGCACACATGAAAAACTATCGCACCTTAAGAATCAAACAACACCCATAACTCATGATTTGGAGAAAATGATATTATTCATGTTGAATGAACATAAATTTGATGCTAATGAATAACTAATAACTATTCTCCCCTTTCCTTTGAAGTTTGCTCCTCTTATTTATAAATGAATTAGGGATATCTACTCAATAAATGTAGATCCCTTAAATATCTACTAGATCCATACTTGTCTCAACTTATCCCTAAATACTAGATACAAATCCCATAACACATAAAGATCTCCATGATCTTTCTCCTTGGAATATGGTCCACCCCTTGAGTTGAAATTAGAATTTGAACTTGGGAGGTCACATAAGGGTGCCTTGGAAGCTTCCAAATGATCTACACATGTGATCAAACGCAAGCTACTTTTAGGCATAAGAAAATACATGTTATTTCTCTAACTTTTAATCATAAATTCACTCTAAATACATAAAATTAATAACTTTGGAAAATGTAAATGTGAACTCATGTAGTAATGATAATGTAGATTTATGTAATGATAATGTGATGGAATGAGGTGACAAAATGAGGATAAACGTGAAAAATAGAGTGAAAGTGAATGTTAATTTGGTGGCCAAACATACCCCCCAACTTAAGTTATTGCATGTCCTCATGTAATCTATTGCATTGATTCACTTTATCATGATTTAATCCTTTTGCATTGTCTTGATTTTACATCGACTTTGGCTAATATTGATTTTCTTAACTTTGCATAATTTTCTTTTTGACAACTTTGTTCCTTTCTGCAAAGTATTCTTTCTGAAAAACATTTGATTGCAACATATTATTCTGGTTGGTTCTTGTGTGACAACCAAAATTTGGTTTATATTGGTTCTTGTGTAACAACACCTTTTTTTTTTTTGGCATCAAAAGACTTTGAAAACATTTAATCAACCATCCATTCTTCGATCATTATTTGCAAAACATGTAACATTTGAATCATAATGCAATAGTAGTTGTTTGGAAAATTATGTTGGTTAGGACACATGTGACATATGAAAGGTGATAATGAGGTATTGTTTATTACTATTGCAAATATGAATGTGAATATGAGGTATGAACATGAACATGGTGAAGTATTTTCCAAAAATTATAATTTTAGTATTAAAAGAATTATATGATAAAAGTCTAGAAAAGAACATACCTTTACTTACCTAAGTGGACAAACTATGTATATGTAGAAAAATGTAGCTTCTGCGGTTGAAACATGGAATGAAGAATACAAGAATGCGATATGTGTCTTGGTTGCATACATGATCGATGAAGTCATGAATGTTGATCCTTTATTACTGCTACAGAATCTGTTCCAAAGTATAAAATACTGTTGAATCTACTACTGAATCATATAGTCTTCATGTCGTCCCATATCATGGCACAATTCTTTCCAGGTGAATAAATGTGTCGATGTCGAACATGGAAAGAAGTCATTGGATTACTGGCCATTGAAGAATGTCGTTAACCAATGCGAGGAAAACTCACCATTAATGTCAATGAGTGCCAAGGTACCTAAGTACATCTTGCGAAGTGCGAATAGATGACCTGATGTTGAGCCACTTGCAAGATGCAACAAACAAGGGACATTAATGTATTCCCATCATTCATTGGCGAGAAGACTTGACATTAAGGCATGTAAGCCTCAAGGTACTAATAATGGCTCTAGTCTTTATCCCAGATAAGGTGTTGAGGTTGAAGGGTCAAGACTTGTTGAAAGGTGTGCCTTAAGGAATCTCACATCAGTCAACACGAGTTCATACAAAATGATTGGTAACTATAGATACAATATGTTATGGCCAAACATTTTTTATGGCAACGAAAACAAGGCAATGTAGAGAGATGGATGATTTATTTGTGAGGCAAAAAGATGAATTGAAAAGAAGGCAAATTGTATGCGACTCAGAAAAGTAGACATGTATGAAGTCATGATGAATAAGGCAATGAATCAGTGGACTTTAACATGGATGACTGATGAGGCTTTGAAGGAGAAGTGTGGGTAAGCATATCATGATGCAAAAGATTTATGTGTAGCAACAAATGTCACGACATATGTAATTATATCCTTCAAGCTTTCATGATGCATGTTTTGTTGTGATTTCTAGAGATCACATATGCATAGACTTGTCGTGCACCTGTAAAGGCTCGGTACAAATCCTGCATGAAAACTGTGAGAGCTTTTTGAAAGACATAAATACAAGTATGAATGTTAGCAATGAAATAAAATGAAATGAAATTTTTTACCTGTTGCCTTTGCGCACTAGTTCCTAACTCTAAGAAAGCAAGTTAGCATAAATTATTTTCAAGAGTTACGAAATGTCCATTTGCAAAATTTTCAATTTATTATTATTATTATTTAAATTGTTGTGTTGTTGTTGTTGTTTTTAATGTTTTGATTTTGATTTTTTTTAATTGTTTTGATTTTATTTTATTTTTAACTGAAATAATCATTTATTAATAAAATTCACTCCATTAAATATAAATTAAATTTACAAATTGAAAATAAATAAATAAATGAATATTTAAAATGATCAAACTAAATTAAACTAATATTAACCAAAAAAAAAAAACTAAATCTAAATTAGAATAAAAGTAAAAATAAAAGAAAACGAAAACTATAAATAAATTCAAATAACATTAAATACAAATACTAAATCTAAGAAAAAGTAAATTTAAACTAAATTAAAATAAAATATGATTAATACCAAATATTTATTCGATCCAACAACCACGACACCAGTTTCACCTCCACCAACATTCTCCTCCTCTTCAGATTCGCTATCACCTTGAACTAGCGCAACGATTTTTGGAATCTCAGGTCTACGTAGATGATTTTTCAGAAATAGATGCGAAGGAGCTCCAAAGCAGGGCGAGAGATTGTGATTGGTGAAGTATACCGAAACCCTAACACCGCACCAAAGCTTATCCAACCAAAGGCTCAGCGATTTCTACCGAGCTGATACCAAGACCGAGACTCGATATCCGGTGGAAGGTCGTTTAGCTCCTTACATATACCCCATACAAGAGAGAGTTCATCATCAATGGTCAAGAGTTTCCAAACCCTCCACTCGCACTTCACCTATGTCTGACACTAAGAAGTAAGTATGCAGGGCAAACGTGAAAGAGAAAGGCTTAGTATCAACATTCCTCACACGAGGAATCAATGTCAGCTTCCGAGGACCTAGAGACACTCGTAGTCGTAGTTCAAAACTGTGAGACCACATCTTCAAATCTTCCTCTGTCGGAGTCAAAATAAGGTCAACAGTTGACACATTATTTGCAGCCGGCAGTGGTGAAGGGCAGCTATCAATTGCCCACAACCTATTCCTTGCAAAGCCACGCAACTCCAATGATCCAAAACTACCAAACTAAGGAAAGAAAATGGGTATCCCTCCTCTGATTTCTTTTGGTGGCTTAAAAAGGGCCTTGTTGCTCACAAACAACAGTTCTTCGTCACACTCATTTTTCCATGATATAACTTGTTCGCCGTATAAAAGCACCTTAGCAGAGGATCCCCGAGGTTCCATCAATTTTACCCTCTCCAGTCCACTGGAATCCTTGACGAGATCGACCATCATTTTGTCCATCCTTGGGAATGGGACTTTCAACTTGAACCCCATGGTAGCTATGGTTGCGAGATTTCTTCAAACTTGAGCAGCTGAAGTTCTTGGATTGCAGTGACACTCGCATTTCGACTGCGAAACCCCGATTTTTTTCGTAAGAGTCAAATCGGCACCAAATTTGACTAGAGTTGCGAGGAAAAAAAACAGCAAAAGCACATGAACGCCATATCGATCCTCTCGATGGTGAACTGGATGATTTCTGGTGCAAAACTAGAGGATCGATTGACGAATTTACATAGGAACAAAAGCTTGCGCAGGCTCTCGCACTACAGATTCCGAAAAAGGTAAAGAAACTGAAATGGAATGTGACAGGACGAAACGAGGAGAGCATTTCCATACCATTGGATTTTCATTACTCTGTTGTTGAGCATGTTGCAAGGAGGTGTGGAAAGCATGTTTCCAATGTCGAGTGCCATGTTGGATAAATGCAGAACACTAAAAAAATTTCAAACCTTTGCCTTAATGAGTACGCGCCTGCTGAAATTCCTGTTGCATTGTTCGTGGTCCAATGACTGCATCAATAGTTGTGTGCATCAATAGCCCAGAATGGATGATCTCACACTATAAGAGGAAGTGTACTAGCAAGGATATTTGACCCACGATCCATAGTTTTCCAATTGATGAGAACAAAAGCCCGATTTTAGCATGAGGAATTGGCATCACATTTTGCATATTTTACTAACAGAAACCTGATTTTCGTCATGGAGTTTCAACGATTTAGGTTTTTAGCTGAGATCTCCATTATTTTTTGGATTCATTGTCATCTTGTCATCTGATGATAGAAGATATATATCTGATGAATGTATGAAACAGGTACTGGTGGATATGGCTAACCGAGTTCTCACCGGAAGGTTTTTCGGTTGTCATATCGCGGAGGCCAGTCTAACGTTATGGATAAAGATTGAGTCAATGGCAGGGTATCAAAGGAACACTTAAGGTGCATCAATTGGGCATTTTGAAAGGCCTAAACTTATTCCTTGTACAACAAATTGGACTTTCTCACACCAGAGTTCAGTTCGCCTTTGATTAAGTTGTGGTATTTAACAAGGTTTGACGGGCTGCATTTTATCAATACTTGGTGTGAAAGCCTCCTCGACGCTTTTAGAAGTCAAATTCTGACAAACAGACTACCATGACTCTGATCTCGTGGTCGCTGAGAGCAGTGAGTCCAGTAGACGCGACCCCTGCGGCTGATTCCCTCCATACACTCTGATTCTTTGTTGTAAATGAACTCTTATTCCCTCCATATACTCATACCGTATCTATAAGTGTGTCGGAAGAGCTCGTGGCCACCAATCAACTAGACGTTCTGGACCCTGCCTTGCTTCCTCCAGGGGAATTGTTGTGTGTAATATCTCAATGGTTTGGGCGAGCTGGTTGTTATGTAGTTCTGTTGGTTCTGTTGCAGATTGCGTTTGTGTTTTTTTTTTTTTAAACCTTAAAATTTAAAAGTTTATTTATTTTGGTTTTTTTTTTGAATTTGATTTATTTTCTAATGCTTTTTTGTTTAAACTAAATTAAAAACGATTTTTGTTTTTGTTGTTTTTAAATTAATTTTTTCTTTAAACTAAAAATTTGATTTATTTTCTATTATTGTTATTTTCTTTTCTTTTTTTTTAAACTAAAAAATTTGATTTATTTTGTTTTTTTAAGCTAAATTAATTTATTTTCTATTTTTTTAACTAAAAATAAAATAAATTCTATTCTTATTTATTTTTTGTGTTGCTACAAAAAATAAAATAAAAAGGAATTAAATTTATTCCTAATGATTTTTTTCTGTTTCTTTTTTTTTAAATCTTAAAAAAAAAAATTATTCCTAATTTTTTTTTTTATTATTATTTTTTTTTAAATCAAAATCTCTTAAAAAGATATTGAATTTTATTCTAATTTCTTTTTAACTTTAATTTTTTAAATCAAAATTGAAAATAATAATAATAATATTAATTTTATTCTAACCCTAAAACAATCTAAAAAATGTATTGATTTAGGATGATTTTTTTAGCAAATGGAGACAAGAATATTGCAAACCCTAAAAACATTTATAGACATCCTACTTTCTGATCCTTGAGATCGTGCAAAAACGCAGGAGGAGAGCATACTTATTCGAAACAGAAAATATCACCCTACCTATTCTATGCTAATTGAAAATTACAAACCATTACGTGTAATTAAATTTCCAATGTAACCATTAACACAATAGTAATAAAATATATTCATTTTCAATTTTGCAATTTTGCAATTTTAAAATGAAAATATACAAGGATGATCGAATTAAGTTTTTGTGAGTGTGATTTAATGAAATAAGAACAAAAACGAAATTGATGTAACCTTGTACTTGTTTGAAACCATCGAAACCACCTTTGGATAAGGTTTTCATAGGCATGATTTCCACTCTCATTCAGATCATGCTACAACTTCTCTTTGTCCTCCTTAATCTCCTGTTCAAATAATTGTTCATCATCAGATATACGGGATTCTTCAAATGTCAATCCATTGTTTTCTTCTAGAGAAGTAGTTAAGATTTTGGTTGCTGCCAAGATCTCTTCTTCGCAAGAAGAGGAGATCCTGACACTTGCTAGGATCTGAGTGAGTTGTTCCAAACTTATACTCATCGTTCTTCCATATATACATATGGATTTTTATTTTCTTTTTTCTTTTTTAGTGAATGGGGGTTTTTTATTTGTATTATATTTCTATGTTTTATATATGAGAATAAGCTTTAAATGAAAATGCCTAAATGCAATTAACCCTAAATAAAAATGATCCTAAACAATCCTCGTAACTAGCTTACATCTAAGTTTGCTTCCCCGGTAATGGCGCCAAAATGTTGGGTGATTTAATTGTCTATTAAATCCCTATCATTTAATTTTTCGGCCTGGGGGTTTCGTAAACTTAGAAGCAAACCAAAATATATGGGACCTCAAATGAAACTGGTGTAGGAAGTTTATTTAGAATGGAAATTCATATTACAAATGTTTGATCAATGGAATTAGTTTACTTTAGAATATAGATAAGAGTCTCTTGTTCAAGGGTCCTGATTGTCCTTCTACAATCATTCTATACTAACAGTGCCAAACATATAAGAAAGCGAGAGATAAATGAAAGCAAGTAAATATTGTTTTCAATTCAGTTCTTAGCTCATGGAGTAGAGTCTCCTAACTTAGGAGGACTTGATTGTCCTTCTCACATAAAAACTAGCTACTAGAAGGAAATCAATCTTCCCATAAATTTAATCTAGGAAATCATATAAGTAAATCTTGTTTCAGTTCAGTCTAGCTCATGCAGAAGAGGCTCCTAAATTAGGAGTTCCTGATTGTCCTTCTCACATAAAAGCTAGCTACTGAAAGGAAATCAATATTCACACAACAAAACATGGCCATAACATGAATTCATACTGAAATTATCTACAAGTATTTACAGCAAAGAAATAAGATGAACATCAAAATTAAAACTAGTATATTCACAACTATGAACATTAATCTACAACAAAGTGTACTTATCTTGGTATGGGAATCCTTCCATTCCTCAATGAGCACACATGAACAACTATCACACCTTAAGAATCAAACAACACTCATAACTCATGATTTGGAGAAAATGATATTATTCATGCTGAATGAACATAAATATGATGCTAATGAATAACTGATAATTGTTCTCCCTTTTCCTTTGAAGGATGCTTCTCTTATTTATACATGAATTAGGGATATCTACTCAATAAATGTAGATCCCTTAAACATCTACTAGATCCATACTTGTCTCAACTTATCCCTAAATACTAGATACAAATCCCATGACACATCAAGATCTCCATGATCTTTCTCCTTGGAATATGGTGCACTTCTTGAATTGAAATTCGAATTTGATCTTGGGAGGCCACATAAGGGTGCCTTGGAAGCTTCCAAATGATCTACACATGTTATAAAACTCAAGATACTTTTAGGTATAAGCAAATACATGTTATTTCTCTAACTTTTAATCATAAATTCACTCTAAATACATAAAATTAATAACTTTGGAAACTGTAAATGTGAACTCATGTAGTAATGATAATGTAGATTTATGTAATGATAATGTGATGGAATGAGGTTAAAAAATGAGGATAAAGGTGAAAAATAGAGTGAAAGTGAATGTTAATTTGGCGGCCCAACATTGGTCACGTGGGGTGGTCCCTTGGCCTTTGAGTGTCTTGTAGACCCAAGGGATGATGTGAGTTGTCAGTCTTAGGTTAGTTTGTAGACTCCACTTCCTTAACTAGAGTTGGTAGGTCGGGTCATGTCATAGTAACTCGTCCCCTCATGTTTACGTGAGCAAGCTAGTGAAATTGGGTAAATGTGGATGGGGATGTTACACACGGGTCCTGCCTAGACCACCTAGACTATACCAGACTATACCAGATAGTGGATATATATATATGCATTCTTAAATACTGGTATCAGTGAATGTTATGGTAGATAAAGAGTACTCCGAATTTTTTTCTAAAAGAAAAATAAAGAAAGACTATACTGTTTTGTCAATAAGTTTTTATACATTGACTATAATCATTCGGTAATAAAAAACATTGTAGTAAAAGGGTAACCCTTGAAAATGATGAAAAGAAGAAAAATGAATATACTGGCTTCCAAAGTAAAACTGAAGTATCACAAAGGTCCTATGCAAAAACACTTCTATCTTGCCCAAAATACATATTATTTTAACCTATTATGTATGGAATAATTTGACAAAGATAATTTCTAAATGGGGAAGAAAATAATCCTTTTATAAAACGAGTATTGTAATAATAATGCAAAAGAATAGACGGGCAGTAAATGACAATCATACAATTTACTGAGAAGTGATTGTTGTTGAAAGCCCTCATAAATATATAAATATAAATTAAAGTCTTTACAGGAGTAAACTCATAAAAGATAATAGTGCCAACTTCCTTTTAAAATAGCTAGAAAACCCTAAGCCTTTTTTTTTAAACCAGGAATGCTCTTAAGTAAAAAATTGTTGGGACGACATGCCTTATACAGTTATTAATACAAATGTATAAGCTATTGTAATCGAAATGTTTTGGGAACTAGTTTGGTAAGCTGCCATGAGGGAGGCACAACTAAATCAATTTAAGGAACCCTCGTCATTAAAACCCTAATGAATGTGAGAATACACATAACAAACTCTTGGCCTCATGGTTGAAACACTATTCAAAGCCAATAATACTCCTAAGAATGGGAAGTTGCAGGTTGGAAAACTTTGTCCTCAAAAGAACCCATTTCCAAGAAAGTTGTAATAGTGTTGCTTCCCATACAGTGAAGGGAGCCACACCTGTGAGTACAAGAAGACAAATAATTTAATAGAGGAAAATTGAAAATTTAAGGAAGACTGGAATAATTGGACAAAAAAATACTATGAACAAATTGGGTGTGGTTATAGTGAAGGCATCGAGATTACTTGAAAATAGGAAATATTTTGAGTTACGTTGCTCCATACCTGTAAGCATGAAGAGGCAAGTAAGAACTATAATGAATAATTAAATGGCGGTAATGGAAACCAAACAAAAAATATAATTTAGGCTTGACCCTTCCTGAAGGCATTGGCCGAGAATCAAACCTTGACAACCATTAAGGTAGGTAATGTCGACTAGAAGGACCCTGGGTTTTGTGTAGACTCGATATTATGCATTTATGACTACAAGGAAATTGTAAGAGAAATAATACCCATTATAATGAGAAATAAAATCAAGAGGAAAATAAATGTAACCACATGTAAAGTTACAGTTTCAACCTTGGAAGAAGAGAAATAGAAAGGTTCCCATGTAAAAGAAATGTCTAGAGACTCCTTAATGTCGGAAAGTACACAGATTCAAAAGGAAAATTTACAAGCCTGGTAATCGAATAGAAATTAGTGTTACAAGGTTAGAGTGAGAAAAGGAGGGTTAAGATAGAATTTGTAGCTACAGAGCTTGTTCCAAACAAGTAGAGTTGCAAATGGAATTATCAAGGACTGGGTGGGTGGTTAAATCCAAAACAACCTCAACTCTTCCCAGTCATTGATCCAAACCTGCTAGAGTGTGCACCATGGATATGCATACTCATCGAGTGTACCCTTAACCCCTGTAGAATTGACACATGAATTCTACGTGGGCTATAGCTTGCATGAGTTCCAGACCCTACCAATATTATAAACATAATAGTGGCAATAACTCTAAAGTCATAATATCATTATTAGACCTACCCACGACATGATATATAGCGATCGATATCGCTTTGACCATGCATTAATCTTACTGACTTTTTTTCATATCGGTTCATATCAGAGGTATTTACCAAAGTTTTGGATGAAAAGCGATATTTAAAATTATTTGATCAATTAAAAATCGATTCTGATTGGCTAGGTAGGTTTGAGGTCTTATTACAAACCTCCCAGAAAGATATGCTTTATCCAAAGCTCTTACATTTATCCAACGTTAGTACATGTATTTTTATCCAAAGTTTGAAATTAGAATTTGTATTTTTATCTAAAGTTTAAAATTGAGCTTTGAATTGTTGTGTTGTTTTTCTATTTTATCTAAAGTTTAAAATTGAGCTTTGAATTGTTGTGTTGTTTTTTGATTTTATCCAAAGTTTGAAATTAGGTTTTGGATTGGTTGGTTTTTTTTTTAACTTTTATCCAAAGTTCAAGTTTGGCAAGTTCGGCTTTGTTTGTTTTTCGAGTTTGCATATTATATTTTTCTTTAGTGAATAGGGTGTTTATCCAAAGTTTTGAATACCATTGTCTTCTATTGCCACCTCTCAACTTCAACTGCCACCTATCACCTTCCATCAGCTTCCACTGCCACCTGCAACATGGCTTGAACATCAAGGAAACACGTCTTATTAACACTCAGTAGGTGTAGTTTTTTTTATATGGATGATTGCTAAAGCTTTGCATTCTCTGCATGATATCAAATAGCATACCAGAGTTTCTTTAGTTGTAATGACCATAGTTGCATCACCGAATCATAGTTAAATTATTACAAAATTCTTATTGTTAAAATATTTCTTAATTATGATCTAATTAAGCTCTATGCATTGGAAATATTAATAAACAAGTGAAAAACCATTGTGAAGATTTATTGCAACCAGAGACAACAATTTCAATATATGAAGACTTTTAATGGATGCTAGGAGATCTTGTTATAATTTACACATCCTTTGATTAGTACTTGCAAATGCAGATCTTGTTGTAGTTTACACGAACGGAATAGTCTAGTCTGTAGTGTAAGTCGTTGTATAATTGTGTGTGCTGGGAAAATTAAATGAGTTTCAGAAACATATGAATATAAGAATTACTAAAGTAAATTCATGTACCTACATTATAAATTCTCGAGTTTTGCAACAAAAGTATCTCTGCACTTAAAAATTTTGATTTAGAAAATAATTTTGTACTATAATCTTCTCATAGATGAAGTTATATGAATACAAGTGTTTTTTTGAAAATGAACCAGTCAAAAAGTTGAGAATAAATTCATCAAATATGGGTGTTCTGTTCAAAAGGTATCAACCTAAAATTTTAGAGATTGTTTAAGCTATTTTCTAATTAAATTTTGAGAAAATATATCTAAATAGAAATCGTTTTATTTCTCCAAAATTGTTTAGCTGCAAGGGCTCTATGCAATATTAATCAGATTCTTTATGCGTCAATAATGCAATATTTTTTATAAAGTTTTTTCTGTGAAATGGTAGTTATTCAAAAAAAAAAAAAACTGAAATTCTATAGTTCAGGCAACTTGTGTTGCTATTTAAATTTTGAGAAAATATATCAAAATAGAAATCCTTTTATTTCTCCAAAATGTATGTTTAGTTGGGCTTTATGCAATATTAGCCAGATTCTTTATGGGTTAATGATGTAATATTCTTTAGTATAAAGTTTTAAAGTTTTCTCTGTAAAATGGTAGTTATTTCAAGAAAATATCTGAAATTTTGTAGCTCAGACAACTTTTGGAATAGCTAAAATTCTAAATTTCACAACAACTCTTGAATTTATGAAATAACCAAATAAACCACAATAATATCCATTTCCAAAGGCGAACAATCACATATGAACTTTACCTGCAAAGCCATGAAATTACCAAGCACGAATGGGAAGATGACTACAGGTAACAAAACATTACGATAAAGCTTTCACAAACCAAAGATTTTAAATAAATTTGAAACTAACAAACTCTAAGGAATTTAAGGCAGTACAAACTTTTTACTTTTTATACATAATAGACAAAAAAATTTATACGCAATACCAATACCAGTTGACCGAGTGATAGCAGAGGCAATAAGTAGGTTGATAGCTTGAACTGCATCCCATCCGTCCACACCACCAGTAGTAGCTTAAAAAGCACTAGATACTTGGCTCTCATACGAGGTCCCACACCATGTGAATTGACACATACCCATCAAATAACAACAAGGTAACTTAGGATATGTGCCACAAAATAAAATAACAAGGTAACAAAATACAATGATATGTGCATGCATTAAACGTGGCGGTAACATAAAGTTGCAAATTTGATTTGATAAAAACTATGAAAATTAGCTATGACAGAGTAAACCACTAGAAATTTCCTAGATAGTTAGTTATGTCACTGATGACGTTGATGGCCTCTTGGATTATAATTTTAGCAAACAAGATTGCAGTGAGCTACAGGCATGTGTTTCAAGATGGCATTAGAAACAAAGGACTCTTCCAAAATTATGGTCTTTACATTCAACTTCTTTTATAATCCTTCTAGTTCTTATACATAAGAATGAAAAGTATAATAAATTTATGATGGAGAGTCTTACCTCTATCTTTGCTTCAACCTTGGGACATGTTGGTGTTGTCATCTGAGCAAAATGAACATATTTTACTCTTTTTATGAATGCTTAATCTCTTTATAAAAATAACTGCAAAATAAAAATATAAGCTTTAGATATTTGACTTTCCAATGCTAGCTAGGAAGGTTCAGCATTTTGACTTTCCAGTGCTAGCCAGGAAGGTTCTGCGTGTTAAATGGTGTAGCTGTTATCCACCACAAAGGTTTAACTTTGTCATTAAACATAAGAACTTTTCTATTGGGATTCTTGGATGTTTTTATATTATTTTCACTAAATGGATCACCTTCCAACGTCATTCTAATAGTTTAAAATTTATATAAAATTTCATTGAAGCAACTAATGTCGAGAAATTTTATTTGGCGTGGGTGAGGGATTATTACAACCCCTTTCTCTTTTCTAAGTGATGCTACATGTATATGGATAAATTCTCTTCTACACCTTTCCCCATGAGATGTGCTAATTGGTACAATAAAAAAAGGTCGGTCAAAGAATGTGAGGTGTGATTATTCGTGCAGACAGAGGGGAAAAAAGAGGAGTTTGTTGTCTCTTTGTTGGGGTGAGGGCGACCCGTGGATAGGTCTTATTCGCCTTCCTCCGATCCAAGATGAAATGACCTGGGATGTTGCAGCGATCCCCTGCTGTAGGTGTAAGGTATAAAGAAAGGTTTGGCTCGTGCTGCAATGGGTCTTGTTTGTCACTGTGATCCTCTTGATCAAATCCCCATCAATGTATAGTGACTTAATTCTTGTTGGTATCCACCCAAAATGATTGTTATTGAACTAGAAGCTCTGGTTTATTTAAACCTACATTTTCAGGGATAGATCTAATTTCTCTAGCTAGTCATTCCAGTCTGCAATCGCACTTGCACCAGAAGAGTGTCATGTATTCTTAGGTTCAACAACAATTCTTCATTTCCTCAATGTCGACAGGTATATCGTCTGTCATGCAGCCTTGTTAAGAAAAGTGGTGATATGTTAAATGTTAGGCATTATGATGGAATAAAAGAGAACCATCCAAGTGAATTCCATTCTATAAATTCACATACATAGTATGTATGAAAAGGTTGAACATAAAATTAATAAAATATTTTTCCGCATTGTGGTTGTGTTGGTTGTGTTGATAATGTGTAGGTTATATTGATAGAATACCAAGTTTTGAATTTCATATTGTATGGTGTGAATAGGAGAAAAACCCTTTTACCATAACTGCAAGAAAGACCATTATATGGCTACAACATCAATTAAACCAATAGGGTACATAAGAAGAACCCCATAATTATATTCCAAAAAGAAAATTTATGATTAAAGGGTCAAATAAGAGGATTCAAAATCCTATAACGACATAAGTTGACTAGAAAACCCCGTTGCAAGTAATGAATGGTGGTCATACAATGAATGTAAGATAAACACATGATTTTATGTAGACTAATCCAACATGGTTGTATGATTATGTCTGATGAAATTTACCCTTCTTCAAACATAATTTCTTTTTTTTATGGTGTATTTATTCACATTGTTAAAAAAAGAATTATTCCACCGTATATTAATGTGTTAATAAATTATCTTTATTAACAGGATGTTACATTAAGGAATAATATTAAACTTCATAATCAATATTATAAACCTCAATATTGTTATTAAAATTTAGGAATATAAACCCTAATATTAATATTATAATCCCAAGAGATTATAAACCTAAGGGATTAATATGAAAACCTACGATTAATATTATAAGCCAAAGGGATTACAAAACTTGTGATTAATATTATAAACCCTAAGATTTATATATGAAAACTACGAATTATATTATAAACCTTAATATATTATTATACATATTAACGATTTATATTATAAACCCAAGGGAAAATTATCAAACCCTAACATTTAGGTTTTATATTAATCTCTTATGGATTAATATTATAAACATTTTGAATTAATATTATAACCCAAGGGATTGTTACTATTATAAACCCAAGGGATTATTAATATTATAAATCCAAGCGCTTAATAAATACAAGGTATTAATATTATAAGCCTTAAGTTTCATACTAAACCTTAGCACAACAACATTAATATTAAGCCCTTGTATTAATATATAAACTTCTGGATTAATAATAAACGCTAAGATTAATATTATAAACCATAGTATTAAACTCTTATATTATAAACCCTAATATCATAAATTATAAACCCAATATTAAAAAGTAATATTAAACCCCAGTTTTGTAATGTAAAAATGTGACGTTAAATAAATTGTAATGTAATGTAACATTGCAACAATGATTGTCATATTGAGACAATGTTTGTCACAATGCGACATTGGATAGATTTTTGTAAACCCAAGGGATTAACATTATAAACCCAAGGGATTGTTAATATTATAAACCCAAGGGATTATTAATATTATAAACACAAGATATCACTAAACCCAATGTAATATAACATTGCGACAATAATAATTATATATTAACAAACCCATTATTATTATTATTGGGTTTATAGTTATTATTATAAACCCAATATTAAAAACTCAAATATTATAAACCCTAATATTAAACCCCAATTTGTAATGTGACAATGCGAAGTTGAATAAATTGCAATTTAATGTAACATTGCGACAATGTTTTTCATGTTGATTGTCGCATTGAGACAATGTTTGTCACAATGCGACGTTGGATAGATTTTTGTACCATTACAATGCCACAATAATAAACCCTAATACAAAACCCTAACATTATAAAACTCAATATATGAAACCCAAGAGATTAATATTATAAACGCAATATTAAAAATCCCTAATATTGTAAACCTAATATTAAACCCTAATTTTCCAATGTAACAATGCAACAATGAATAAATTGGAATGTAATGTAATATTGAGACAATGATTGTTAGATTGATTGTCATATTGAAACATCTTTTGTGAGAATGCTACATTATATAGATTTTTGTACTATTGCGATATCAAAGTGTTAAATCATAATATAAAACCTTAACATTATAAAACCCAATATAATAAATCCTAAAATTAATATTATAAACACTAATATTAAACCTCATTATTATAAATTATAAGTCTAATATTATAAACCCAATATTAAAAACCTAAATATTATATATATTATAGTAACTATTCCTCTCTAAAAGAATGAGAGATGAATAACATTAGCACCCCGAAACGATTATAAAGAGCTCACTTTCGAAGGTGAGGCACGACGACACCAATCTTTTAAAGTAGCTGCCTAAAAAAGAATTAGGCAATTGATATATCATGGAGAAAAGATTGCCTAAGGACTCTTATGGTCTACAAAGCTAGCGTTTCAAATCCATTATAGCGAGTGATAGCTACAACTATTTCAGGTTGCCATATTCAATCAGAAAAGCTTTCTACACTAATACTTTTTTCTATACCACTTCAACCTCTTCAACTTTGATTGGGAATACCAAGGCTCCATCTAAAGGAGGAGGGGGTAGTCGTTTTAATTGTAGTCGATAAGATTGACATGGTGAATCCTTCTAATGAATAAATGAAAACGATATACATTATTATTGTTTTATTTGTTACAGTAGTGAGGATAATTGATTGAACTAAAATGTTACTGAAGTACATTATTGAAAGATAATTATTTTTAAAATTTTAATAATAAAAAAAAATTAAATATGTTTTAAAAAGATAAAATTAATTATTTTATTGTTACTTTTCTAATAATTTATTTTAATTAATATTAAATGTAACAAAAGAAATTAAATAAATTGAAAACCATGTTAAATTACAATATAACCTTCCATAAACGACATAATAAAAATACACAACTAAATAATCTGAAAGTTATTCGAAAAGTGGACATTGGAGGCCCATATTGATACAAATTTTGAACACAGCAAAATAATGCGAATAATATTAGAAAGCTACAACGTCATACAAACTTTGATACTTGTTATTGCCAACCCATACCTTATGCTCAATGGTAAAAATATTTGAACCCAATAGAAAGATTCTAGCTCGTAAAACTGGCAATACCTCATCATCCAAATTTTGAACGCAACAATTAATGTGAATAATATTGCCAATCCCTATGTTATGGTCAAGAGTAAAAATATTGGAAACCTAATAGAAAGATTCCAACTCGTAAAGATGAAGATACAAAATAGCAAAATAGCAAAATAGTGCGAATAATATTTGAATGCTATATACAAACTTTGATACTTTCTATTGCCAACCCCCATCTTATGCGCAAGAGTAAAAATATTTGAATCTGAATAAAAATCTTCCAACTCGTAAAGTTGGCCACACATCATCATCCAAATTGATCTTCAAGCCATGCAATTAGATGCAACCGTTGAATCTACTCTTGATTTTCAATTCATAAAGTTGGCCACACATCATCATCCAAATTGATCTTCAAGGCATGTGATTAAATGCAACCAATGAATTCACTCTTGATTTTCAATCCATGTGATTAAATGCAACCGATGAATTTACCTTTTCAATGCATCTTCTTAGCAGCTCATACCAACCAGTCTTAATATTCACCCTTGAAACAGGTTTGTCCAAAAGTTTATCTTTCAACGCACCAAGATTTTCATCTGTTGATATATCAGTACACTTCTTTTATCTTCTAAGTTGGGTTCTTGATCCCAATAAACAGTCTATTTGTTCCATTTGATCGATATGGATTTTCTGAAAACAAGAGATAATTATGCAATCTATAAATAGGAAGAGAAGTGATATAGGATGAAAGAGGTTACCGGATCAAGCTTCACAAGATATGCCCCCAACTCAATCTGCTATAATAATAGGAGATCATATGTTAGATAATCATCGGTGAGAACGACCACACGTCATCCATTTTTCACATCGACGTCTTCGTCACAGTTCAACGCCAAGCTTATCTTCTCTCCATATTTTGTTTCATGGGACGCAGGAGTAGGTAGACTTCTTCCATCCTTCAACATAACAGTTCCAGTCCTAGAATGACTTTTTAGTTAACAATTCGAGTATCAGACTTAACGATTCTAGTGCTCCACATTATCTTCGTCCAGATCCCATGGCCTTGGAACAACCCATTCGAGCTACCCATCAACGATAAATGCTGTATAGGAACAAGTTAATGAAGGAATGGGTCATCGAATAAAATTAAATAATTTTACCACAATCATCGTCATAGGTAGAAAATATTCATATGTAGAAAATATTCATACATACAGTGAAATCTCCAAAACGGTGAGCATTGGATGTATCCGTAAGGAAGAGCATTTCCAAAACCTTAGAAGGATTGTCATTGAACCTCCAGTTGATTACTCACTCTGATGGGTACCACAATGACATCCTCTTTGTGGTGAACATCTTCTTTGTAGATTTCCACCACTCACTCAAACTCCTCCTCTAGAATAAGTATCCCTACAACTCTAGATCCTGCAAAATATTGAAGCAGAACAACATTATTTGGGCTTCAATGGTTAAGTTGACATGGCATGGTTTCCAATAAGGGTTCAAATCCTTACAGAATGATTCTTCCCAAGGGCTTAGAGGATTGTAAATTATACATATTCAAACATGCCACAAGATAGGAATCTTTATTAACTTGTATTTGGAGGAAGGTAAAATCATAAATAAGAAAACTCTCTAGTGAGTACATTATATAGGTACACATAGAGAGCTTCTAGGATAATTTAGATCCAAATAATTCAGTCATGATAGATAGACTCAAACACTAACTACTACGAGAATACAACTCATCAACTATATCTGGACATATCATTTCTACATTATTGCAACATCCCCCTTAATGGAGAAATGGATTTTCAATAATGCTTAGTTGTTGTCTACATATTTCAAAGTTCATCTTTCCAAGAGGCTTGGTAAAGATGTCAGCTGCATTCTCACTTGTATTACAATACACTAAATGAATCTCATTTGATTGTATATTTTCTCTTAAAAAATGATGTTGGACTTCAATATGTTTTGTTTTGGCATGATAAAATGGATTATTTGCCAGCTTCATGGAACTCATGGAACTCTGGTTGTCCCATTTGATGCTTGTTGGTCCTCTTTGCTTTTCTCCAACATCTTCAAGGATCCACCTTAACCAAATAGCTTAACAAGTTGCATTGCTCAAAGCTTTGTATTCAGCTTCCGTGGATGACAAAGAAACAGTTGGTTGTTTCTTGCTGCTCCATGATATGACCCCCGATCCTAAATTAAATGTGTATCCAAAGGTTGATCTGCTATCATCAGGATTTCTAGCCCAATCTGAATCAGAAAGACCTGCCAACTCAACATCAGATTCATCAGTATACAAAATAACAAAATAAAGTGTTCCCTTCAGATATCGAAGTACTTTCTTTGTTGCTTTCTAATGGATTTCACAAGGCTTAGCCATAAATTGACTAAGGATGCTAACATAATATGTTATATCTCGCCTAGTCGTGGTGAGGTAGTTCAAACTTCCCACCAATTGATGATACAAAGTTCCATTCACTTCTTTAGATCCGTCATCATTATGCAACTTGGAATTCTATTCCAAAGGAGTAGACACTGTTTTGCATTCAAACATATGAAATCTTTCAAGGATTGTCTTTGCATATTTGCTTTGTGTGATGATTGTCTTACTAGATTCCCTCCAAATTTCAAGACCCAAACAATAATGTAATTCACGAAGATCCTTCATTTCAAATACCTGTGACAAATGAATTTTAATTTCTTCAATCAACCTGAGTGCACTGCCTTTTATGATAAGGTCATCAACATACAAAGATATCAAGGCAATATTCACATCTTCATCTCTCTTGATGTACAAGTTAGGATCACTTTTTCTTTTCACAAAACCTTTTCCATAAAATAATAAATCAATTTTCACATACCAAGATCTTGGTGCTTGTTTCAAACCATAAAAATCTTTCTTTAAACTTCAAACAAGATGCTTCTCTCCTTGCTTTTTACAAACCCTTTAGGTTGAACCAAATAAACTTATTATTTTAATTTACCATTAATGAAAGAAGATTTGACATATAACTGATGTATTTTCCAATTTTGTTTTGTAGCTAATGCAATCATCATTCTAATTGTATTCAGTTTAGCTATAGGTGCAAAAGTATCTTCATAATCAATGCCTTCTTCTTGTTAACAGCCTTTTGCAATCAATCTAGCTTTATACTTATCAATACTACTATCAACATTAAACTTTGGTTTGAACAACCATTTGCATCCTATGGGAACTTTAGCTTTGGGCAATTCTGTTAATTCCCATGTGTCATTCTTAATTATAGAGTTGTATTCCTCATTCATTGCATTTCTCCATTATTTATATTCTTTAGCTTCTTCATAACTTGAGGGTTCTACAACATTCATTACATGAGACATTAATGCATAATCTTTATACCTTATAGGTGGCTGAATTTAACGTGATGACCTCAGATTTTTACTGCTTTCATCCTTCTTTCTTCTGTGTGGAGTCTCTTGTTCTCTTCTTGGAGTGTCATGACTACTAGATGCTTGCTGCTCTTAAACCTTTACCTATTCACATACCTTTTGTTGTACCTGTTCCTGTTCCTGTTTATAACATGCTTCTATTTTGACATAATCATCAATATCATGCCATACACCTGTGTTATTCATTTTATCACCTTCATCTACATTTTCATGAAGCACCACATCCCTACTTGCAAGCAATCTATGTGAATTAGGATTAGACAAATTTTATGCCTTTTGATCATCACAATAACTAATGAATGTGCACTTAATCGATTTTGCATCAAGTTTTCTTCTTTCATCTTTTGGTATATGTGCAAATGTCTTCCATCCAAAAACTCTTAAATGATTCACTTTTGGTTTATATCCATAAAATTCTTCATAAGGTGTTTTTAGATCTAAAATTTTGGTTGGACTCCTATTTTTCAAATAAACAGTTGTATTAATGGCTTCAGCCCAAAAACCATCAGAGATATTTTTACCTTGAAGCATGCTCCATGCACATTCCACTAGTGTTGTATTTTTCCTTTCAGCAACTCCATTTTGCTAAGGTGTGTGAGGCATTGTAAATTGTTGTAGAATCCCATGACTTTTGCAATATTGATTAAAAGCTCTTGATTTGTATTCTCGCCCTTGATCAAATCTTAGAATTTTGATGTATTTCGTAGTTTGTTTTTCCACCATGTTTTTGAATTCCTTAAAGTATTCGAAAACATCACTTTTCTTTCTTATGAAATAGAGCCAAGTGTATCTAGATCTATCATCAACAAAAATAAGAAAGTACAATGCTCCTCCAAGAGATCTACTTTGCATAGGTCCACATACATTAGTATGAATTAATTCAAGTACTTCCTTTTGCTTTTTTTCTTCATGTATATAAAATTCCTCTCTATGTTGCTTGCCAAGTGCAAATGCTTCACATTCAACATGATTATTCTTTATAATAGGAAGACCTTCACCATTGTTTTTCTTTGAAGTAACATTAAATAATTGTGATTTAAATGCCCATACCTTTGATGCCATAACTTTTATGTTGACATTGCTATAGATGCCAATGCTTGATGCCATGTCCTTGTCACATTCAGCTTATACAAGCCTCCAACTCTGGTACCTGTGGCAATAAGCTTATAGTGATCCTGGATATCTTTAACAACATACTGTGATTTGACAAATTCCACCTTTAGATCTTGATCAAAAATAGTAGAAACATAAACTAAATTCTTTTTTTATAGCGGGAACATACATCACATCATGGATTTGTCTCTCTTTTCCATTAGGCAACATCACACCTATTATTCCATATCCTTGAACTTGAACGGATCTATTATCTCATAGATAAACACATGTTCCATCAATGTTATCATGATATTCATCAAACCAATCCTTATTATAAGACATATGGAGTGATGCACGAGAATCAATGAACCAAGCATTCACATCATCAGTCTCAACAGACAATGTAGCATCAGAAACAAACAATTTGAGATTTTTAAATTTATAATTGATTAAGGTGTCTTTGTTCAAAAAATTCCCATTACGCCTTATGTTTCTCTGTTTAGACTCATTATATTTCCTTTTATAGCAATCTTTAGCATGATGTCCAGGTTTTCCACAATAATAGCAATCATCATTTCTTCTATCATGAACTTGAAATTTATATTGTGCCATACCTTTCTGCTTTGCTTGAAACTTTCCTCCTTTTCTTTTGTCCCATGGCTTTCCTTTGTATGTCTTATTACCCTTGGCTACTAATGTCAAATCTGAATTGTTTGAGCCCAAATTGAAGTTATTCATCCTCTCTTCCTCTTGTAGAAGAATACCTATCAATTCGTCAAAAACAGGAGTCTTCTCTCTAGCTAAAAGACTTGAAACAAAAATTTGATAATCTTGCACTAAGCCATTTAATGTGATGGTGACCAAGTCAGTATTGGACACCTTTTAACCAATGTCTCCTAACTTATCACTTAGCTCTTTCACACGGGAAATAAAATTGTTTATACTTTCATTGGCCTCCATTTTAATTGACAAAAGCTTGGTCTTCAAGAACAAAGTCCCGTTAGTATTAGATGTTTCATACAAGATTTTAGAACATCCCATGTTTCTTTGGACGCTTTACAATCCCTAATATGAAGAATGATATTGTCCTTCAGTGACATTCGTAGCAACACCTTTTCTTTTGTTTCTAATTTTTTCCCAATCTGGAATAGTTGTAGTAGCAATGGGTTTGGGCTCAGCCCCACTCACTATGGGCCACAAATTATTTCCCTCTAAAATTGTTAATACCTTGAATTTCCAATTTGCATAATTTCCTCCCTCAAGCCTTGTGGACTCATTCAAATAAGTTTAAGGCAACAAATTTGACATAATGATAAAAAAAAATTGTCCTCAATCAACAAAATGCACCCAAATCCACCAGATCTACATCCAAATTCACGAGATCCAAAACCAAATGTACAGGATCTAAAAAAAACAAGGCTTAATCTTGCTTCCAATAAAAAAAATATCCAAAATTTACTTCTTATTTCTCATTTTTTTACCAAACCGTGTTTCCAAAACTTTGATTTCCTTTTTTTAATCAAATACACCCAATTTTTAACTTTCACCTTTTTTAACCAAACCCAATTTTTGCTCTAAAAACAAACTTGATATGAATTATTTTCACCCAAATTTATTTTTTTACCATAAAAAAATAATTCAATCCCTTATATCTCCAAATAAAAGCCTTCATGTTTATGAATAAAACTTCCTCATGAAAACTTTATACACAAGGTGACTTAAAAGAAAACAAAAAGTAACATCCACAATTTTATGCCACAAATCACACCTATGCATCGAACTACCATGTTCTTTTAAAGTTTCTGCAAATCATTGATCTGGAGCATTTAACTACCCTCAATCTCATAGCTCTCACAGATCTGGGCAATTCATTGATCCACGACATTTAATACAACTGGCAGCAATGAACCACGACCAATAAGATCTCAATGCCCTCGATCTCACAGCTCTCACAAATTTGGGCCCTCTTGTTCTCACTCTCAGATCTGAGGTCTCACTGTGATACCATATTAGAAAATCAGAGAAATGCACAAGAATGAAATCAAATCTCATTGATCAAACTGCTTGGACAACCAGTGCATTATATAGGCACAAATAATTCGGATCACCAACTCACAACACAAACTACTAGTCATGACAGATAGACTCAAACACTAATTAAAAAAATACAACTTATCAACTCTATCTAGACATATTATTTATGCATTATTCCAACATACAAATCTTTATCAACTTGTGTTTAGAAAAAATAAAACTATAAATAAGCAAACTTACACGTCAATTATTATTATTATTATTATTTATTATTTTGAGCCCATCGCATTAACATTTAGATGCATGCAATATTGTTATAAATTAGAGTAAAATATATAATTAAAATCTTATGACTTTCCAAATATCTCCATGTCATCGAGGTTAAGTAAGGTAATAGTGTTGTTGTAACTATGACTTTTTTTTCCCTCTTACGAGGTGTCTCTGTAGGGATTGATACTGGCTCTTCGCCCTTTCAAACCCTTTTCTCCTTCACCTTTCTTTTTTCTATTGAAAGCTTCGCGGAGGTGTTGTTCATTGATTGATATAACCCTAAAAGTTGTGAGAATGATGTATGGCAGAAAGCAGGACTATGAACTTAAAGCAAAAATAGGAAGTTGTGTATCCATTTGTGGATGATAACTAACCTCACTACTTTCGGGTAAAACGCATTGTACTCACTCTATTCACATAATGGCTTACAACAATATCCTGGGTCTCCCTTAGATTAGGCTAGGCAGTTACCCATTCACCATGTTGTAAAAAAAAAAAAAAAAACAATAACTTGTGTTATTTTTTCTAATAGTCATAAATTTACATGTTACTTTTTGTGAATTATTCACGCTATAGAGTTTACAATATTTTGATTTGGGCGGTGAATTCTGGATGATTTTATAGAATTCTTGTTGGTATTTTCTAATTTAAACTATGAAATTTTTATGATTTTATAGCGCTTTATTATTATTATTCATATTAACTTTAAAAAAATATATATTATTATTTTAAATCTAATTAGAATTTATAATTTCTATTAATTTTGTTTCCTAATTAATAATATTATGACACTTATTTATGAGTCTCTCTTTCCTAAATTCTAACCAGAGAATTTTATTTAAACATTTTTATGATTTTATTTATATATATATATATATATATATATATATATATATAATTGAAATAAATATATTAATATATAAAGGTTTGATTAATAAAATTTATTTAAAAAATAAATAATTAATAAACATCAAACAAAAAATTCATCACTTGAAATGTATTTAAAATTTCTATGCTTACTTCCACATATTGAATTTTTCTTTAATTGCTCACTACCCAAAATTGATTTTCTACGCCATGTATATTTTATTATGAATAAATATTTTTAAAATATCAATGATAAGTGGGAAAAAATGAAAATGTAAATTTGATGTCTACTTGTCAAACTAGTTTAAAGGTGGAGCCCCAATGCCAATATTGGGTAAGATATATTTATAGTAATGTTTGCAAAAGGTTTATGCTAAATTCATTGGGTCAGATCAATAATGTTTTGTACATTTTATATATATATATAAATAATTTATAATTAAATAAATTATTTTATAATTATTTTTATTATATATATATATATATATATAATTTAATAATTTGTGAATGGTTATTAATATTGGGAGTGTTTTGGATATTTTTTATATATAAATAATTAGTTTTATAATTTACAATTTATTTATAGTTTTTTTTTTTCTAATGCAAGAGTCGTGCCTTCTATTCAAAATGTTCAAAGGGTAAAATTACATAAAATACAAACAACCATAGGCTAAACTTTTTAGCCCTAGGTAAAAGCCTCACCAAAATAAAATAAAAACCCGCCAACTAGGTCCTAAAGACCCAAACAACAGACCCGAAGTAACTCAAAACCAAAATAAACAATGCTTAAATGGCCAAAAGACCTGTACCCACCAACATGCACGATAAAAGACCTGGTCCCACCAATATGCACGTTGTTCCCTGACCGTTGATTCTCCTCGCCTGATCCAACGGTGGAGGATCATATCACATGAACCAAAAGCATAGAGAATTACCACGCGATCACCTTGTGACCCACCGTGCGATAAAAGACCCGGACCCACCAACATGCACGTTGTTCCCTGACCGTTGATTCTCCTCACCTGATCCAACGGCGGAGGATCATATCGCATGAACCAAAAGCACAAAGAATTACCGCGTGATGAGGGCGGTATTCTCTCCCCAACCTTGGCCACGTGTTGCATGGTGAGTGGAATCGCTCCCAACTCCGAAAAACCACTCCCTGCTTTAAGGGCATGCGATATACCAGAAACCACCCTAAGGGCAGTATTGACACCACGGGAAGTAATGCAGGGGTTTTGAGTCTGCTGAGAAACTCGGGACTCCGGTCCCTTGCACCATCCCAACTCCCCAGGTGCTTGAACCAAAGAAAGATGAAAATATTCTTACCATTCTTGATGTTCTCCGTCCGGTCATCCAAGAACCACTGTTTGCCGAGCCACTTCCACCTGAGACTTCTGGGTTTGCGCTTACCTGGGCTGAGGAGGCAAACAAAGACCTGCATCCCAATTGTAACCTCACTTCTGAAATAACACTTCATATTGAATCCGAATCAACTAGACCCCGTCTCTGCGACTCTGTTTCTATCCTCATCCACTTGATTGAGACAATTCTCCCTCAATCTATTTTGAGGCATCTCTTGCCACCTCAACTTGACCCTGCTTTTGGTGCAGAGCACCCCTTGATTGGCTAGAATGTCCGCCAATTTATTTGTCGTCCTTCGCACATGAGTAAAGCTCATGGTACGCAAGCACAGAAGGTGAAACTGAATCCTTTGAAAGACCTGAAGCAGCCTCCAGTGTCTTGAGACTTTTTCTGGCTCCGTGCCACAGCAGATTCTCTTGACCGAGTTAATGATTAACTCAGAATCAGCTTCAATTATTATATTTTGGAGATTGTCCTGCTTCAGGAGTTCTAAACATTGCTCAAGTGCCATTAATTCCGCCATATTGTTTGTAGCTCTTCCCAAATGGCAATGAAAAATAAAAATGATGCAGCCATTTTCATCCCTTAACACCCCTCCAAAACCAACAAGACCCGGGTTGCCTTTTGAGGCCCCATCAATGTTGCATTTCAAAAAACCCTGAGGGGGAGGATGCCAGCAGTCTGGCTTATTGACCAATTTCTGCACCTTCCTGTCCATGCCCTGTGGTATAAGCCCCTGCATACCCAACTGAAGAAGTATCTACATTTCAGCTTCTGAAGGTGGATTCTTTGGGGAAGTTAGCACTAAGGTTCCCACCATCTCCTTACGCTGTCTTAAGATCTGCGCAATAATGTGCTGGGAGGAACTTTTTTCATTTTTGAAGATTTTGTAGTTCCTTTCTTTCCGGACATTCCATATTATGAAGCTTGGAGTTAAAGCCCAAGCTAAGCGAAGAATTTCATAATTAGAGAAGTTTCTTCTCCAGTTATTAAGGGTATTGATAATGCTTCCTTTGTCCCCGTCTGTCTGTTTGAAAATTGTGGCAAAAGTATCCCACAACCTGGAGGTGAAAATGCAATTATTGAGAAGGTGCTCCATCGTTTCCTCTTGGTCTTCACAAAGTTGTCATCTAGAAGGTCCCAAAACACCCCTCTTCTGAATATTTTCCCAAGTCATAACTTTCTTATGATGTACCAGCCACATGAAGAGTTTGATTTTCATCCATCCTTGATGCCTCCATAGGTTCTGCCAAACCCTATCCGATTCATTAGAATCCAGCTCCACGATTATGTGCTTTTCCTCCTTAAGATTGAAGGTACCTTCATTATTGTTGCCCCATCTAAGTTGGTCATGCCCCTCTGAAACCAGAATTTTCCTTTGGTCCAACATTGTTAGAAGTGCATCAGCTTTTGCTTTCAAGGGGATATCATCCCTATATTCCATATTCTTCCAGGTTCTCCATTTTCCTTCACTATTGGTTTGATCCCAAAAATCTTTTACCCTAAGTAACCCTTTGGTATCAGTTTCTTTCTTGAGGTCCAAAAAGTCCTCTCTTAGCAGTGTAGGTTCTTGTTGCCATTTATCCTCCCAAAACAAAGCAAGATCTCCCTCTCTAATTTCCCAGAAGCTATTTTTTTGCACTAAGCCTCTATTCTCCTAGGCTTTATTCCAAATGTAGGAGCCTTTTATGATGCCAGTCATCCTTATGTGATCATTATCTTGCCAATTGTTGGCGTATTTTTCTTTCCAAATACGAGCCCACTGAGCCTTTGGATCTTTTACCCAACGCCACCATAATTTTGCCCCTAAAACTTTTCTTAGCACTTCCGGATCATCCAGTCCAAGACCTCCGTGGTTTTTAGGTTTGCAAATCTTATCCCAGGCTACCAAGGCCCATTTCTTTCTCTCCTCCCCCTTACCCCAAAGAAAGTCTCTTTGAATGGTTCTAAATTGTTGCAAAACTCCTTTTGGAGCAAGAAGGGTTGAAAGCATGTAGACGGGGATTGATTGAAGTATAGCTTTTGTAAGCACCAACCGGCCTGCCAAGTTTAAAGATCTAATAGTCCATTTCTGGGTTTTATCCTGCATCTTGTTAATCACTGGCTCCCAAATGCTCTTGTGCAAAGGTTTATCAGTTAGAGGAACTCCCAAGTATTTGGAAGGAAGGACATCCCTTTGAAAGCCCAGAATTCTAGAGATATTCCTCTGGATAGCAATATTAGTGTTAAAGAAGAAAATCTTAGATTTGGAGAGATTTACCTCCATACCTGTAGCCATGGCAAAATCACTCAGGATTTGTTTATAAGCTAGTGCTTCTTTGACTGTTGGGATGCCCTGCAGCATGGTGTCATCAACAAATTGTTGATGGGTCAAAGCTTGTCCAATATCAGAGAGTTGGAGACCCTTGATGTTACCCACTTCTTTAGCATGCTTGATAGATCTACCAAGTCCTTCCATCATGAGGATAAAGAGAAAGGGAGAGAGCGGATCTCCCTGTGTGAGGCCTCTTGAAGGAGTAAAAGTCTTAGATGGAGAACCATTAACCAGAATTGAAAAGCTAGAAGAAGTTACCAAGGCCATAACCCATCTTACCCAGTTATGGTCAAATCCAAAGGCTAGAAGGACCTTCCTGATATAGGTCCAATTCAACTTATCATAAGCTTTGGCTAGGTCCAATTGCATAATCATTCCCACCTTCCTATTGCTTAACAATGAATGAACCACCTCATGCGCTTGAATGATGTTATTGAGAATTTTTCTACCCTCCACATATCCTGATTGCTCCACAGAAACTAGAGTAGGAAGAAGGGGTTTGAGTCTATTGGCAATAACTTTGGATATTATCTTGTACACCACATTGCACAAAGCTATAGGTCTAAATATGTCTAGAGTCTGAGCAATGTCCTGTTTGGGGATCAAAGAAATGAAGGATGTATTGAGCACCTTCAAAAGGGTTCTATTCATCCTGGAGTCCTCCACTACATTCAGAATATCTTGCTTGACAATGTTCCAGCAAGCTTTAAAGAAATCCACATTGAAACCATCAAGGCCTGGTGCTTTACCATTCTACATTTCTTTGATGACCTCACTAACCTCCTCTTCAGTCATTGGCCTATTGAGATTGAAATTATCTTCTCCTGTTACTAGGTTAGGTATGTACCTTATCAAGTCCCTGATAAAATGAGCTTTGTCTAAAATGGTCTCCTCTATGATACTTCGAAAGTGCTGAACGAACACGGCTTCTATATCTTCATGGGTATTGAGTAGTTGACCTCCGGCATCCTTGATCGATGAGATCCTGTCATGGGATCTGTTTATCATGGTGGACCTGTGGAAAAACCTAGTGTTTCGCTCCCCTTGTTTTAGCCATTGAACTATTGATTTTTGTCTCCAAAATATCTCCTCTTGTTTACATAAGTTCTCCCAGTCTTGATGATGCTTGGTGACATGATCATTTCTAACTCTATCAAAGCCATTCGTGATAAGGGCTTGTTGTGGCCAGCAACAACCCCCCCCCTTCGTTAAATCTAGTATCAGCCACGATACTAGAATGAATGGGGACCCTTAGTTAATTTTTGGAAAAGCAAGGATTTCATTCTAAAGTACAAACATACACTTAGAAAAGGTTTCTTGAATGACTTAAGCCTAAACCTGTGTTCATGAAAGCAAATCTTTAAGGTTGCATCACAAAGGAATGAGAAACACCTTCATTTCCCTTCTAAAGACCAATATGCGCACCGCCTCAGTGTTAATAACAACATCGCATCGCAACATGCTAGTACCCATAAAGAAAAGCTTACAAACCCACCGATTTGCGATATTGCGATCGCGCGATCGCATATCACAGAAATGAGGCAGGCGAAGATTGGCAAGCATTGAGTTATTGCGATCTGCGATATGGCGATCTGCGATATTGCGATCACTACTGTTTGCGATTGCGCGACATGCAAGGGTACGTTGGCAAATCATAAAAGCACCTTAGTACGAATCCCTCGGGCGCGCCACCCAAAGAAAAGCCACTTACTATAACCTGACTTGGAATTATGCGCTTTTAATGATAGTAATAAATCAGTTGTCAGTTATTAAGTGGAATAAAGACGCGTGCCTTAATGCGGATTTGCTTCACGTAAGGTGGAGTATCTAATTTATCTCTTGCATTTAAAACTCTCCCATCACCTTTCTGATAAATCTTTCCATTTCACTCATAACCTGTAGGAGCAAAGTGTGAAGGCAAAATCAGATAGAAACGCTAAGCGAAATGGGGAAGAAGAACAAAGCTCAAAGCTCAGAAACAAGAGAGAAGACCAAGGAGATGGCGCCCCTGTAAACAGATACTGCATGCAATAAAGATGCAGGTATCTCAACATGGGAAGGCATGTATAGGCTGTTAGAAGAAGAGAACCCTAGAATAGTCAAATTAACTGTTGCTGTCGCGGGTGCATCACGTCCTTCAGAAGCATCCCTGGAAGACCTAGCGTGCTCTTTCCTCCATAGGATAGCGGCAAGGCCGAAGATTCTACCGTATACAGACATGATCAAATGGATTTTAGATGATGCGGAGTTACATCATAGACAGTTCAAAGTCCAGGGACATGGGCTTGTAGGATCGTTTGCTGCTCAAGACCTGAAGCTCATGTATCATCTTCCTAAACCACAAGCGACCTATAATGCAGAGTTTGTTAGGAAGTTCGCAGTGGAGAATCCGGACCTATCAGACACCACCAAGGAATGGTCAAGAAGAGATGAGCCGTTGAAAAAAGATAAGAACGGTATGTATAGCACTGGTTCCCTTACCTCTCCATATTGTTTTGCTGCAGCCATGCTCTGTAGGCTATTTGGTAAGCCCGATATCAATAAGTTTTCATCTGAATGGCTACCATTAATTGATGCCGCGACTAGTTCTGAAATAGTGGATTGGGCCAAAATCCTTTCTGACACTCTATACACGGCGGTTCTCCACTACCGTTCTAAGAGATCCTTCTCCCAAAGGGCCTATCCTCCTTTTTATCTGTCTGCCTATATAATGGACTCTGTCTGTCTTGTATCAAAATTCCCTACTATGGGTTGGAAATGGACTACCCAAGACCCATTTCCCATTCATATCTATCATAAAGTCTTATGGGATTCCCAGTTTGCCCCTCATTTTTACCAGATTTGCCATGGGCTCATATTGCCCATGCATAGAATGATATATGATAAGGACCCCCCAAGGTGCTCTCCCAAGGCCCAAATTGACATCCTCCCCATCACAAGATGGTTTGGGGAAGAATGGTTTACCTATATTCGAGTTTTTGGAAGCACTGTACCTCCACATGTCCTACCCTTGTATGTTCCTGATAAATTGTTGGCCCGGGAAATTGCTTATCAAACTTGTTCTGAAGGCGGCTTAACCAAGGAACTAAAGGACAAAAAGAAGGCCATTTGGCCTCCATTTCCCATCAATTGTGGGGTCTTCTCTTTGTTCGATGTGGGACACGCTTTTGATGAGGTGGAGAATGTGACGTGTCTTCAATTATTTAAATTCTCATCAAGACCATTCGACCCAAATAAAGTGGCCCAGGAATTTACAACCAACGTCAATATAAGGGTATTCTCTGGAAGAAAGATCTGTTTGATGATCTCTTTCTGAACAAGAACTCGCTCAAAGAAGTTTTGCAAGAAGCTCAGTCAAGATTGTCTCCAGACAACCTTCGGAAATTCACGTTGTACAGAGAAAGAAGACTGGCTAGTATTCCACTGGAAGGACTGCGAGTAGCTACTAGAGAACCGACTCCGAGCATCAGCCTCAGTGAAAACTCCAGCGCTTCCAGATCTAAGTCCAGCGCCGCAAAAGAAATATCTGAACATCCTGAAGAGTCTGTGTACAACAAAGAAGAGAACGAAGAAATAATCAAAGACACAGCTCAGTCAAGTACGATGGCTCAGCAGCAAGTTACCGCCTCACCACCGAGAGAGGTTCCCCCTCCTGTCGTCGAAACACCTCTTGTCACAGTAGAGTTGGATAAAGAATGGGACACCTTCAATGAATTAATTAATCTTGAAGGTCAAGCCCCAAAGACACCTGTGAGCAATACACAGGTGGTGCAAGAGGTCGTCTCGACCATAGTCAGTAGTGCTGTAGAAACGGAGCATCTCCCTATCGCTCCATCCTCAGAACTTCTACTCAACGTAGAAGAAATTCCTCCACTGGACGTATTCTACAGCCCCCAGCACAAAGCAGTTGTAAGGAGACAAAGAAATAAGAGAAAACTTGAGAATGCACTATCTCAAGATGCTGGACATCTAGATGTCTTGTGGAAAGACCCAAATAATGATCCAACCGAGAATCTCACGAAACTGTCTCAGATTGCAGGAGCATATGCTTCTGCAACTATCGACAAGGCCTCTGAAGTCCAACAACTTCTAAAAGAACATGAAAATCAAATACAACTGCTACAACAATAGTTGCAACAAGCCAATGCGAACACTGAAGCCTCCAGACAGCTCGAAAAGCTACAGGAAGACTTTCGCCAGATGCAGGTAAGCTATCAAAGAAGTCTTGAAGAAAAAGAAAAGCAGCTGCAGACGGTGCAAGAAATGCATAAAGGTGAACCTAAGCTGACAGAGTTCATTTCAGAGTCCATCGGCTTGAACAACCAACTATCACAGCAACAGGAAGATATGGTACGTAGGATATCACAGTGGAGGCATTTTTGTGAACTAAGCGACAAGATCACCAGCCAGGTGGTGGAATTGCGGAACGACTATGACCAGGCCAACAGAAGAGTAACAGAATATCTGACTTGGCAAAATGACGAGGAATGGAAAAGAGGAGGAGCACCCAAGATTAATGAAAATCATAAGGAGCTGCTCTTTAATAAATGGGACGAACAAATCACACAGGCGGAGCAAGCAGCAGAGACAGCGGCGACACAAGCGAGCATCCTTATCGACTGTGTAAATGAAAATTTACATAGGGCTAATTTGATTTCAGAGACCACCCCGGGGTACCTACCGAGCACGTTGCAACTGGAGGCAGAATGGAGGCAGAAAGCGCAGGCAAACGGGAAAACAATCCAGGCATTGGCTAGACTAAATTGGGAAAGTTACTGGACTTACTTAGTTAAGCCGCACAGCCAATGCATGACAGTAAGATGCATCATGAACGCAGCCGAGAAGGTAGCGCCAGCTCTTATGGATGTCGTTTTCGCAGCCCAGCTAAGCACAGAAATCAGCCAGCCTACTCTTCTCAAGCCTATGCTTGACAGCTGCAACTTCAGAGACCAAATTCAGAAGTAATTTCATTTAGAATGTTGTTTTTTCCTTTTTAACTAAATTAGAAAAAGGGCAGTCATTTGAGAACCGTATCCCCAATTTTGTAACATGCTATTATTAGGATTAGATAGTAGTATTTCAACCCTTCTCATTGCATTGGAGAAGGGTCCAGAAATTTGTCAAAAACTTGTCCTCAGAACATGCACTTCTGCACCTCAGAGGATGTTTTGATGAATGGAAGGATCAGATTTATTTATATTTGCATTTTAATGTCTGCTACTGATGTTGCATTTATGTACTCTTAGTAGGCATTCAAAGTAAGTACAAGTAGATCATTATTGCTTGAAGTTTGTGAGTAGAAATTAGTCATAAATGGTACTTTTATCTCTTGACGAATTTCTACTGATTTGCTTAAAGTGATATACAGCTGATGTTATTTGTATGTTAATGTATAGATTTATGGTTACCATTTGGCACTTTTGTACGGTGGAATCATCTATTTATGTTTGACATATGAATGATTTATCATGTGATATGCAGTCCACAACTGTCCTGTTTAACTTCTTATGCAGAATGGTTTATCTTAAATGGTTTATATTCTTATAGTAACTGAATAATCTTCATTACCAGTTATTATATGAAATCTTTTTAGATCGCATGATGGAAAGGATATATCCCAGGTTAGCGTAGGTTGTATATGTTATTTTTATTCTGATTTTAGCAGCTTATAGTCGAATGATGAGTTAGATTAAAATTAGTTCTCAAAAGCTCTCTAGAAACAGCATAAATCAAAACTTACACACACACACACCCCTTGCATCGGGAAGCTGGTCCCGTTATCCCCAGTCGGACCCGCTACTCCAAACGGGCAAGGAGCCGCCAACCAGGTTCCGGACCGGGTGGGTATCCCCCTTGTTGTCGACCCGATTTCGGGGCCCTCAACAGGGCTTGATCAAGTTCCTGCATTTTACCTTCAATAGCTTTTTTCACTTCAAAAATATTACCAAATTCATTCTTGTTCCAATCTTTGAGTCTGAGCTTGATGTGTTTTAGTCTTTTGTGTAGCAGAAACATTCTTGTACCCTGAATATGCAGATCTTCTGTCCACCATTTTGCAATGTTGCTGATAAAATCTGGGTGGGTGAGCCAGATATTCTCAAATCTAAAAGGTTTGTTCTTGGGGGTGCTAATACCCTGAACCTCAAGTTGTACAGGCCAATGGTCCGATCCTCCAAAGGGGAGAATTCTCACTATCATTTCCTTATCTGTGAGCATAAGGTCCTCTGAGATTATGAATCTGTCTAACTTTGAGGCTACTTGAGACTCTCCTCCTCTCTTATTATTCCATGTAAAGAGGCCATTACTCATAACAGTGTCAACTAGCTTCATATTGTCTATAAAAGTTTGAAATGCTATAGAGTCTTTGCTTAAAGTTCTGGTTCCACCTTTTTTCTCCGATAGTGATTTGATCATGTTGAAGTCCCCACCCATGATCCATGGTACTCCTGCATGTCTATCTCTTAGTTCCACAAGAGAATCTAGCAGCCTGAGTTTATCATCTGGTCTTTGGGGGCCATAAACATTTGTAATCAAATAAGTCTCCCTATCTCCCACAGGCTGAATAACCACTGATAAATAATTCCTAGATGCCTCAGCATCTATTATGCCAATCTTTGGGGGTTCCAAAGAGTGAGTATACCTCCTGCTATTTTATCTGCTTTGACTTCTAGAAACTCATATTTATTAAGCCATTTACTGTGTATTTCTTTTATTTTTTGAATGGAACATTTAGTTTCCTGGATAAAGATCATATCTAGAGCTTCTTGTTTCATTTTATTTCTAAGTATTCTTTGTTTTCTTTTACTTCCTAGGCCTCTAATATTCCAAGATGTGAACTTTATTATGAAAGATTTGTAAAGGAGTAGCTGGTTAGATCTTTCATCTTACCTGAATCTATCATTAGCTTTCCACATTCCATCAGTAACTCATTCTTCTTTTTTCTGCCTCTTTTTTTCCTGGATTTCTAGGAGCTAATCTTGGTGTGGTTTTCATAGTTTTCACACCTTCGTTGCCCTGCCTTTCATTGTTTCTTTGCCTTTCTAGCCCTTTAGCCTGAGTTTTCCATAGGAACAGTTGTTGTACTTTGTTAAACTCTTCTTGAGGTAGTGAGTCTACCCCTCCCATTGTCCCCTGTTTCAAGAACCCTTCCAGATCTAGGTGTTCTCTATCAAGAATATCTTGCAGTTCATGATCCTCCATTTCCATCTCACTCTGGGTCATTTCTTGGTCCATTTCTAGTTCTCCATCACTCAACATAGTCTCTTTCTGTTTATTAATATCTTGTGTTTGCCCACTATTTTCTTCTTTCTCCTTCTCCCCTAGGCTACCTTCCATTACCTGATCTACCTTTGTTGTCTCTTCCTCTTCTTCTAGGACTTGGAACCTGTTCAGACTGGCATGTTGCCCTTCTGTTTGATGTTTCTTTGGCCCACTTTTGCCCCCTTTTCCTCTATAGCCCACTTTGTGAAAGTTTTCAATGTCTTTCACTGTGGTAGCTTTACTTTTGTTCTCTATTTTACTAAGAGGACAGTCTCTAAATAAGTGCCCATGCTCATGGCACCTGCGGCATCTGAAAGGAATATGTTCATTATCTACTGTTTGCACCCATTCTTCATCAAAAACTTCCAAGATGACCTCATCCGGTAGAGCTCCAGAGAGATCCATCTCCACACATATTCATGCGAAGGAAGTATATTTTCCCCTTTTGGTGGCCTCAAATGCTTTGACAAAATGCCCTAATTTGTTTCCTATGGAAGATAAAGATTCAGTTTGCTAGTAATCTAGAGGTAGGGAATACAGTCTTATCCAGACCGGGACTGAAGTGAAAGTCTCTCGCTTCGGGACAAAATTCATCATCCAAGGCCGCATGTAAAGGCCTACAGCTGCATAGAAGTAGGGCCCTCCTTCAAGCATCCTGTCTTTGTCCTCAATATTTGTAAAGACAACAGTGAAGAAACCCTTTGACCCAAGATGTAGGTCTATGCTTCCTTTTAGTTTCCAGTGGTATTTAATCCACGCTTGTAGTGCCTTTTCTGTGGGCCATAATCCCATGAATTTACAAATGATAGCATAGGTCCGCATGTGGTCCATGTGCGCGTGTAGAGCATGATCATTTAAAACTACTCTGGGTGTGACCTCAGCCTTAGGTTTACATGGCCCCTTTTGCATTTTGTTTTCTACTTCCTATTTCTTGTCTTCTTCCTCATTTTCTTTTGTTCTATTTTCCTCCCTTGTATTGGTCAAATCTTGTTCCTCTTCAATGTTCCTTTTCCCTTCTCCTGAAGGACCTCTGGCAGTTTCTATCGGTTTCTTACCTCGGCTGGCTATGGCCTGACTGTAGGAGGGAGTGGAGCTCCCCCCTTTGTGCCCCTCCATGGAGTTCAACACTTGCAGAAGCTTGAAACCCTAGCTCTTCGTCAGTTTTTCCTTCCTTCTTCCTTCCAACGATCTCCCAAATTCCCCTAAAATCCATTTATAGTTAATTTGTGGTGTTTTGGATATTTTTTTATAAATAAACAATTAGTTTTATGTTTACAACTCTTTTATAGTTAAATAAATAATTTTATAACTGGCTAATGGCTATTGTTTCAAATTTCAGGTTTCGCACAATTTTCATCGAATTGTTTTCAATAATTTTATATTTTGAAGGAAAATTAAAAACTTATTTTCCAACAACAAGCCAATGAAATGTGGTGACATCAAATCTTTTGAATAACAAAAGACAAATTTAGTAATCTCAAGCCCAATTGTCCTTAAATATACATGAATGTATGTACTAATGGAGATGTCAAAGTTAATGTCTAGCAAAGTGACATGTTAAGAATGTTGTAGTTCCAATCAAGGAGCCAAAGTGTTTTAAATGATGAGTTGGAGAATTTAGATGCGTGGAAAGGGGATCTAGAATATTCAAAGTTAGCCTACATAGGATGGGTTACTTATAGTGATTTCATACAACATATTATAGAAGATCTAACTAGAAGTTGAAGGTTTCATCTCCTCATATTGTCTCAAACAGGGTTTCATCTTGTTATGAAACCAGCTCACAAAAAGATAGAAAAGAGAGATAAATGCCTTATAATTCAGCCTCTTCGAGGGGGCAACCTCCTTTACATTACACAAATGAACAATTCTTGGATGATACAAATGAAAATACCTCCTTTCTATATATAGGAGTCTAAAGGGTCATAATATAATCAGAGCCAACATAACAATAATAATGTAAGGGCATAATAATAACAATAGTGGGCTTCTATGGGGCACAATAGTAACAATATGGGGACTACATGGGTACAACAATATAATAAGGGGGTTGTACTAATAACAATAAGGGGTTACACTAGTAGTATAGGGGCCTAACATGCCCCTCTCCTTCAAAAAGTGTTGTCCTCAATGCTTGAGTAGTTTTTGATGCTTCTGTATAAAAATTTTGTCCTCCCATGTGGAATCTTCAGCGGGTAAGTTCTTCCACCTGATGAGATACTCTGAAATTGATCGATTTCCTAGCTGTCGAGTTCTTGTTTCTATGACTGCTCCAGGTTCCAATATGATTTTTCCTTCCTCTTCAAGTTCTGGCAATATTGTTTGAATTGGGATATTCTGCAACTTTTGAATGAGTGGCCACACTTCTTTGTCCTTCTTCCATTCATCCCTTGCTTCGTTTATCCAATTTGGTTGGATAATAGAAATAGCACAAAACAATGCTTCCACATCCTCATCCTTTCTTGAGAGTGCATCTGCAACAAAAAATTTCTTCCCTTTTCTGTAGATGATGTCAACGTCATAACCCAACATAGTTGTGACCCATTTTTTATGTTCTTCTAATGATAATATTTGTTCTAAAATGTATTTAAGGCTATCATAATCCATTTTTACCTTGAAGTGTATTCCCATTGGGTAAAGTCGCCATTTATTAAGTGCATGTAGTATTGCCAACATTTCCTTCTCATAAATAGCTTGCTTGAGATGTAACCGTAAAAATACCCAATCACCTACAACAAAACATTTTTCACTGTGATGTTGATCTACCTGTTTTTTCATTTGATTCTGCACCAAAGTGGCGTTATCCATTAAAAGTTGGAGAACTTGTTGTTGATGCTCGATGTGATCTTTCACTTCTTGAACCTTTTTCTTCTTGATATTTCCTTCTATCTTGAGAGTTTGAGGAGTGGTAATTTCTTCCAATGCTTTACAAGATATGGTCGGATTCATTTCTTGATGCTCGATGTGATCTTTCACTTCTTGAACATTTTTCTTCTTTATATGTCCTTCTATCTTGATAGTTTGAGGAGTAGTAATTCCGGCCAATGCATTACAAGATATGGTTGGATTCATTTCTTCTTTCTCGATGTGATCTTTCACTTCTTGAACCTTTTTATTCTTCATATGTCCTTCTATCTTGAGAGTTTGAGTGGTAATTCTTGCCAATGCTTTACAATATATGGTCGGATTCACTTCTTCTTTCTCTGGGGCTGGGTCCTAGCGTATATCCCCTTCTTTTGATGTTTCTTGATCCTTTTCTTCATCCTCTTCATACTTTATGTAAAATAATTTCTTCTCAGCAGACTTATGACCTTTAGTGCATTTTCTATCACAATTGTAACAAAGCCCTTTTTCTATTTTTTCTTCCAATTGTTGTGGTGTAAGCCTTGTAGGTTGTGGACGGCTAGGAGAAGAAACACTTGCATAATTATAGTCATGAGTGTTGGGATTCCTTGTTTTCATAATTTAGCTTTCAATTTTTCTTGCCAACTCAAATGCCTCCTCCAATGAATCAGGTTCCCAAAAACGAACCTCATGTTGAACATTATCCTTTAAAGTCCCTATGAAGACATCAATCCTTTGCTTCTCTGGAATATAATTTACCCTTCTATTCAATTTTTGAAAGTCTTCAATGTGCTCTTCCATTGAACCCTTTTGTTTGAAATTTGTCAATTGGCTAAAGAAGGAGTTTCTCTTTGTATCCTCATAATGTGTTATCATTTCCTCCGTGAAAATTGATCACGTGACAAGTGGTTTACGAGAACAAAGCCCTTTATACCATAAAAAATTGATTCAGTTCTAAATAATTAGATGCAATACATATCTTTTGTGACAGTGGTACACCATGTAGATCAAAATATTTCTCCATCTGTAGTATCCAATTTACCAGATCCTCGCCATCAAACTTCCTCATCTCGCTTTTTCTTGATTTTAGGAGCTCGATTTTGAAACGACTGTAACTCTGTAATTTCAGATCTTCCAGTTCTGAAATTGCGACCTGCAGTAACCCTTTGCATCCTCTTTCCAATGCCACCAGTCTAATCCAAATTGGATTCCCCAAGGAAGAGTTATGCCACATCTCCCACGGTGACCTGATTATAGACCTTTCCCGAAGAGTGAACTTGTATGAAGTGCCACATGTCACTGTTTTGACCTTAGTATCTGAAAAATATACACAAGAAACTATAGTCTGTCCTCTTTCTGTAACTTCTTACGAAATTTCAATCTGATGCTCAAAACAAAAGTTATGACGATTTTCCCCAGGTCACCTGTTTGGAATGAAATTTGGGAGTTTGCAAAAAGTCCAAATTCCTTAGATCATATATCCGCAAATATAGCGCGAAATGCTCTGAAATTCGGACCTGAGGTTCATAACGATTTCTTCCCAAATGGGTTTTTTTTTAGCATCTAAAACGTTGAATAAAAAAATTTATAGCGCAAATGCCACGATGACCTGTTTGGAGCAGCGAAACCCTAGAATTCAAAGCTCTGATACCAAATGTTATGAAACCAGCTCACAAAAAGATAGAAAAGAGAGATAAACACCTTAGAATTCAGCCTCTTCGAGGGGGTAACCTCCTTTACATTACACAAATGAACAATTCTTGGATGATACAAATGAAAATACATCCTTTCTATATATAGGAATCTAAGGGGTCATAATATAATCAGAGCTGACATAACAATAATAATGTAAGGGCATAATAATAACAATAGTGGGCTTCTATGGGGCACAATAGTAGCAATATGGGGACTACATGGGTACAACAATATAATAAGGGGGTTTTACTAATAACAATAAGGGGTTACACTAGTAGTATAGGGGCCTAACATGTCCCTCTCCTTCAAAAAGTGTTGTCCTCAACGCTTGAGTAGTTTTTGATGCTTCTGTATAAAATTTTTGTCCTCCCATGTGGAATCTTCAGCGGGTAAGTTCTTCCACCTGATGAGATACTCTGAAATTGATCAATTTCCTAGCTGTCGAGTTCTTGTTTCGATGAGTGCTCCAGGTTCCAATACGATTTTTCCTTCCTCTTCAAGTTCTGGAAATATTGTTTGAATTGGGATATTTTGCAACTTTTGAATGAGTGGCCACACTTCTTTGTCCTTCTTCCATTCATCCCTTGCTTCGTTTATCCAATTTGGTTGGATAATAGAAATAGCACAAAACAATGCTTCCACATCCTCATCCTTTCTTGAGAGTGCATCTGCAACAAAAAATTTCTTCCCTTTTATGTAGATGATGTCAAAGTCATAACCCAACATATTTGTGACCCATTTTTTATGTTCTTCTAATGATAATATTTGTTCTAAAATTTATTTAAGGCTATCATAATCCATTTTTACTTTGAAGTCTATTCCCATTGGGTAAAGTCGCCATTTCTTAAGTGCATGTAGTATTGCCAACATTTCCTTCTCATAAATAGCTTGCTTGAGATGTAACTGTAAAACTACCCAATCATCTACATCAAAACATTTTTCACTGTGATGTTGATCTACCTGTTTTTTCATTTGATTCTGCACCAAAGTGGCGTTATCCTTTAAAAGTTTGATAACTTGTTGTTGATGCTCGATGTGATCTTTCACTTCTTGAACCTTTTTCTTCTTGATATTTCCTTCTATCTTGAGAGTTTGAGGAGTGGTAATTTCTTCCAATGCTTTACAAGATATGGTCAGATTCATTTCTTGATGCTCGATGTGATCTTTCACTTCTTGAACATTTTTCTTCTTGATATGTCCTTCTATCTTGATAGTTTGAGGAGTAGTAATTCCGGCCAATGCATTACAAGATATGGTTGGATTCATTTCTTCTTTCTCAATGTGATCTTTCACTTCTTGAACCTTTTTCTTCTTCATATGTCCTTCTATATTGAGAGTTTGAGTGGTAATTCTTGCCAATTCTTTACAAGATATGGTCGGATTCACTTCTTCTTTCTCTGGGGTTGGGTCCTGGCGTATATCCTCTTCTTTTGATGTTTCTTGATCCTTTTCTTCCTCCTCTTCATACTCTATGTAAAATAATTTCTTCTCAGCACACTTATGACCTTTAGTGCATTTTCTATCACAATTGTAACAAAGCCCTTTTTCTCTTTTTTCTTCCAATTGTTGTGGTGTAAGCCTTGTAGGTTGTGGAAGGCTAGGAGAAGAAACACTTCCATAATTATAGTCATGAGTGGTGGGATTCCTTGTTTTCATAATTTCGCTTTCAATTTTTCTTGCCAACTCGAATGCCTCCTCCAATGAATCAGGTTCCCAAAAACGAACCTCATGTTGAACACTATCCTTTAAAGTACCTATGAAGACATCAATCCTTTGCTTCTCTGGAATATAATATACCCTTCTATTCAATTTTTGAAAGTCTTCAATGTGCTCTTCCATTGAAGCCTTTTGTTTGAGATTTATCAATTGGCTAAAGAAGGAGTTTCTCTTTGTATCCTCATAATGTGTTATCATTTCCTCCGTGAAAATTGATCACGTGACAAGTGGTTTACGAGAACAAAGCCCTTTATACCATAAAAATTGATTCAGTTCTAAATAATTAGATGCAATACATACCTTTTGTAACAGTGGTACACCATGTAGATCAAAATATTTCTCCATCTGTAGTATCCAATTTACCAGATCCTTGCCATCAAACTTCCTCATCTCGCTTTTTCTTGATTTTAGGAGCTCGATCTTGAAACGACTGTAACTCTGTAATTTCAGATCTTCCAGTTCTGAAATTGCGACCTGCAGTAACCCTTTGCATCCTCTTTCCAATGCCACCAGTCTAATCCAAATTCGATTCTCCAAGGAAGAGTTATGCCAAATCTCCCACGCTGACCTGATTATAGACCTTTCCTGAAGAGTGAACTCATATGAATCGCCACGTGTCACTGTTTTGACCTTAGTATCTGAAAAATATACACAAGAAACTACAGTCCGTCCTCTTTCTGTAACTTCTTACTAAATTTCAATCTGATGCTCAAAAAAAAAGTTATGATGATTTTCCCTAGGTCACCTGTTTGGAATGAAATTCGGGACTTTGCAAAAAGTCCAAATTCCTTAGATCATATCTCCGCAAATATAGTGCAAAATGCTCTTAAATTCAGACTCAAGGTTCATAACGATTTCTTCCCAAATGGGTTTTCTTTTAGCATCTGAAACATTCCATAAAAAAAGTTATAGCAAAAATGCCATGTTGACCTATTTGGAGCAGCGAAACCCTAGAATTCAAAGCTCTGATACCAAATGTTATGAAACCAGCTCACAAAAAGATAGAAAAGAGAGATAAACACCTTAGAATTCAGCCTCTTCGAGGGGGAAACCTCCTTTACATTACACAAATGAACAATTCTTGGATGATACAAATGAAAATACTTCCTTTTTATATATAGGAGTCTAAGGGGTCATAATATAATCAGAGCCGACATAACAATAATATGTAAGGGCATAATAATAACAATAGTGGGCTTCTATGGGGCACAATAGTAACAATATGGGGACTACATGGGTACAACAATATAATAAGGGGTTTGTACTAATAACAATAAGGGGTTACACTAGTAGTATAGGGGCCTAACACATCTCCTCATATTCAATCTTGGTTTTGGGCAGAGGACATTGAACTTTCAAGTTCTTTGGCTAGAGAATGGGACCTTTACATTAGACAGGTTGAGGCTACTAGGATTTATATCACTAAAGAGATGGACATGATGACCTGGGTTGGTAATACTCTCCAAAGCCAAATTGCAGTATCTAATATCTACAAACATATCACCAATTCACTTTCAACTATTGGGGTTCCCAACAGTCTGCATAAGATTTGGATGTGGGAGTTCCCATTAAAACTTAAATGCTTTGGATGGTTGGCTCTTCATGACAAAATACTCACCTAGAGTAATCTCTCTCGTTGAGGCTTTTATGGTCCAGGCATCTGTCGACTTTGTATGATTAATTTGGAGGATGTTTCACATCTCCTTATCAATTGTCCTATAGTTGTAGAAATTTGGCATTTTGTACTTCATTTATTTCATATTGATGGGTATTAGACGCATCTCAACTTGGAGGCTTGTTTCAAATTATGGTTTACTACTCATAAGGAGTTTTGTTCCTTACCTTTTTATATCATATGGGGCATATGGAGATGCAGGAATAACAAGATCTTTGAACACAAGAAGTTGGAAATTAGACAAGTTGGCTTGACGATCGTGCCATAATTTTCTAAGATAGACCCCATGAAGCTTGTCAACAAACTGAGACAGTTCATTTCTCAGGATGTCTAGAGCAAGTTTCTAGTTGGTTTCTTTGATGGTCCATGCAACAATACTCATTGTGGATGTAGAGCCCTCATTGTTAGGGAGCCTGTACATTATTTTCATTTCTAGTGGGAAGGTGGTAGGGGTACCAATAACCTGGTAGGAATCATTGCACTTTGGGGTCTCCTATACTCGACTCAATGGCTCAACATCAAAGATATTCATGTTTTTGGGGATTCCAAAGGCTGCATTGGTTGGAGTAAAGGGATCAATTTCTTTCAGCCTCCAATGATGTCATACTAGATAAAGCACATTTGTTCCATATAACACACCTTTCAACATATCTCATATGTACACATAGTCCGGGAGAAAAACCATATTGCAGATATGCTTTCCAAAAGAGGTGTGACTAGAACACCTAGGGTCATCTACTACACTTCATATATATAAGACAACAGGGTCGACTATGGAAGTTTTCATATTTCCTAATTATTCTGAACTTAGATTTTGAATATTTGAGAGTTAATATGTTTTTTGTAGGATTGTTCATGACTACAACTGATTTAATTTATTTTGAAAAGATCTAATTGACAGAATATAAGTGGTAGGATTTTGTTTGGCTTTTGGTTCCAACATGCCATTGCAAGTGATAGTGTTGAAAGGTTTGTTCTTATGAAAGAATCAGGAAAATACGAAAAGACTAAGATCCATGTATATGTACTCTCTTATTTATATATAAAAGATGGAATATTTTTTCTTCTTAAAAAAAAACTAGAAGTTGAAGGTTATAACCAACTTTAGTTTCCTCAAACACTCAAATGGATTCTTCAAATTCAATTAGAAGATGACTCTTATGGAAAAGAGAACTACTTAACACATCAAAAAGTACTCACTACTCTTGCGGGTATTATTACTCTAGCCGTATGGCTGACGGGTGAGACATAAGTTCACAAACGTTTACAAATATTATATTTTTGATAAATTATAAAAATTATTCAAATCATCAATGACAGCAAAAGCATAGACCACAATTAAATCAATCGAAAATATAGGGGTATTTAATGTTTTTATAGTATTAAATAGATTTTATAATAAATTAGGAATTCTTTTAAAACAATATATTTGAACTAGTAGTGGCTAAAAATAATTGAATTAATAATGTCCAAAAATATCATTTTAAAAATAACTAGAATGATAATTATCTATCAAACTAGTTTACTGAATAACAGAGATAAATTATTTTTTCTATTATCTTAATGAATAACAAATATCATATTTTAACATTTCTTAGTGTCAACTGCTTCATTTATAAGTATTGACAATGCCTAAATTTTGTTTAAAAAAAAAAAAATCCCAATAGATTGGTGAATATATGTGTTAATTGAATTATAGATCCACAAAATTAAAGAAATATATCAACATTGTTGACAACCTCAAGAATAAATTGATAGTGTGTGTCAATGTGCTTGCCTTTTTTTGTGAAACACGTGGTTCTTTGATAATGCAATTGTTGAACTATTGTCACAAGATATAGAAGTTGGCTCCTTCTCCACATGTGAAAGATATTTCAAAAGAACTTCGTAGCCATATCGCATGGTGTGGTATTGCAGTAGCTACTACATATTTTGCTTCTACATAAGATATTATGGCTGTCAATTGTTTCTTAAAATCCCATGAAAACAAATTTATGGCCAAATGAAAATCATATCCTAAAGTGTTTTGTCTATCATCAATACTAAAAACAATATAAGTGTCTAGGTGTCTATGAATATTTTAAGTGTGTCATCTTCAGAACTTGTGTACCACAATCCATATTCAAATGTACTAGCAATACCCCAAAAATTTTCCTCCAAATTTCTAGTGAGATTCCTTAGGAGACTCCATAAATTTAGGAATATAACTAACTACATATATAACATCAGGTCCCATGTTGATAACATGAGAAATCAACAAGAACCCATGTCTAATTTCTTTCAATAGCTTCAATATCTCCATTCATTTCTTGTAGGCAATTCTACTTTTGCATTGTCTCTTCAAAATAAGTAAGTTGATAGGATATTAAGTAAAAAACAACTTATTGATCCATATCATCACACTACTCATATATTTCTTATAATCTCGTTGTTCTCTAATTTATCACCAAATCTTCTGACTTGCTACTATAAGAAGAACTATTTCTCTAATTTCTCACTAGAATTGCTTACTCTTTGCTAGAAGAAGAACTATATTCTTGTTTTTGCACTTGTGACCTTGGTAATCTCATTGGTGGGACTTCTTGTATTGGTGGGACCTTTTTTACTTATTTCCATTGTTTACTACAGTGTCAATTACAACTAATGATCTAGATTGGATCACTATATTGTTTTTCATCCATCTCGATGCTTTTAGGGTGGAAAAATGGAGGAATTAGCTCACATGACCATTTTTACCAGTGAGAACTAGTTTGGAAAATTGAGATTTGAAACCTTAGAGGAGCATTTTGAAGCATCAAACAACATTTTTGGGGGTAAAACTTTATCACTTTAGTATGGCACGTTTTTTTCATATTTTACACAAAGAGACCTTTTAAATGACACAAGAATCGACTCAATCAGAATCCATATGCAAAAGTTATTATAACAAAATTGATTGTATTTTGAAATAGAGATTTAATAAAAATGAAAATCAACCCACATTATATATCAAATAAAATGCTAATGATATACTTATTTTTTCTTATATGTAGATGATTTGATATATACATTATCAAATAATATGTTATTGGAAGAGTTTATACATGTCATGATGATTGAATTTGAAATTATTGATTAGAAATTAACACATTATTTTGTTGACATAAAACTGAGGTAAATGGATGATGATATCTTTATTTCATAAGAAAAGCATGCTACAACTCTTCTTCACAAATGGTAAATGAAAAATACCCATGAGCATGCCCATGATTATAAATGAAAAGAAATCTATAAAAGATTAACTTGAAAAGGTACATGTTAAATCCTATAAGAGTTTGTTATGAAGTCTTAGGTATGCTACTGCCACTACACCTGATATTATGCAAGCAATAAGTTTGATTTGTAGATTCATACAAATTCTAATTTTAAGATTGATTTTAGAGGAGCAGAAAAGATTTTGATTTGTCTCCAAGGAACACTAATTTGAGTATTTGGTATATGTTAATAGATAATTTTGGGTTGGTTGGTTATATTGATAGTGATTGGGATAGATTCCTTAATGATAGAAAAAATACTTTATATTATGTTTTTTATCTTAGCATGAAGTGCAATACCATGGTCTTCAAAGAGACACGAAGCTAGTTCATTATCTTCCACCTAGGTAGAATATATAACAACATGTAAAACAATTTGGTTGAAGAGAATCTTAATATATCTAAAGCAAAAACAATAACATGTCACAATTATTTATTTTGATAACATATATACCATTTCCATGAGTAAAAATCAAGTTTTTTTTTATAGTTATACCAAACATATTGATATCAAATTCCAGTAGTTGGCGGCTCTGACCACCCTTAGTCCGAAAAACTAAAACAAATTCTTCAAAATCAGTTGAAAGATGCCTCTTAAGGTGAAGAGCACTTCTTAATATATTACAAGTACTGGATACTTTTCAATTTGTTGTTACTCTCGCCATATGGTTGAATAGTATACATAAAAGTGCAGACGAGTTTGCAAAGGTTATTTTATTTAATGAAAAAAAAGGCAATTTAATTATTAAACGTAATGAGATTTTAAATTTTAGTTATTTAAAATATATTTTTAAATATATAAATTATAAACTATAAAATTAATTTTAAATATATAAAGACATGGAATATATTCTAATATTTTGGGACGCTAATTTTTCTTTGAAATTATACGTATGAAATTCTAAATTCTAAATTAAAAATAACCCAAAAAAATTAAAAACAACAAAAATATTTAAGAGTTAGAGACCTCAGCAAAAAAACAGTGGTATACTTTGTTTTGTTTTAAAGTGTCATGCATATTTCGTACGATTTCTATTTCTATTTGTAGGTATAAATAATATATATATAAATACTTTGTAAGTATTGAAGAATTTTCGAGGTATATTATTTTTTAATGTCGTTGTTTATTGAGAAGACATTTTTTGATCACAGATTTCAAAATTTAATGGGAAAATTTTGAAAAAATGTGATTATTGGAGTATTTGAATATTTTTTTTTCAAGATCATTAAAAATCCATCAAACACTCAGAATATTAAAAATTGACATTGTAACTTGAATTTCCAAAATTTTTAATAAAAATTTATCAAAATCTTATAAAATTTCATTGTTTTTGGTGAACTTACTATCATTTTAATAATGTAATATTGCGTGTTAGTGGGTCATTTACTAGCTGTATTCCGTGAGACACGGTTTTCAGAGCCTTTCATCCACTATGACTTCATCTAATTGGTCATTGCCTAGAAGTCAACGCTCTAAAGAGAATTTTATAAAGAGCAAACAAGGTAACTTGTTATTAATGTGATATGTGTGAAATAGTTGTGTAAATATGGTAATGTAGTGTAGTTTTTGCTAATTAAGTTGGAAAGTATATTATAGAAAAAATTGTATCAAAAAGTATTAATTATATTGGTCAATGCTAAATTAATAGTGACTAATAAGAAAATGGAATTTTATAGTATTGTTTTGGTAATAACTAATAAATTGAATTTAAGTGTAACTAATAGATGAAATGAAATTTTTCAAGTTATTTTTACTTGTTGATTTTAACCAAAATCTAACAAATATTTTTAAAATCTTGAGTTTAAGATATTTAATCTGTAGAATTCGAGTACCCCATAGAGAGTGCTAAGCCAAACCAATTTATATTTTTGAAACCCCAACCCCCTAGGCTTTTATGTTGAGATAAAAGTTCCCAATTTTCCAAATGGATACCTTCCTTTTCCTTTTTACTAGCCCAGAGGAAATTAAACATGCATTAAAAAATCTTCCTAGTAATTAATTTCGAGATCTTAGAGATTGTTAACCAATACACTGAGATAGTCTCCAATAAAGACTTTACCATAATCATTCTACCTCCCATAGATAGCCACTTGTAACACTAGTTACCAATTCTTCTTTCAATATTCTTAATTAACTAGGACCAATCTTCCAAGTGGTAATAGTTTGATTCCAAATGAAATCCCATATACGTGAACCCTTTCCTGAGTTATTTCACCTTAAAGGGAAAAAAAGAATTGATGGAGGCTATGGTCTCACCCAAAGTCCTGTTCTAAAGGAAAGAATATTTTTTACTGTTGATATCCATAATAGATGCATAGAAAAAAGTAGTGAATATTCTATGAAAAATGTCTCATTCAAAAACCCTACCTTCCCAAAAAACAAAAACATCATCCAAAAAAAGTAGATGTCTAATATATAGAGACTTTGTCATCCTAACCCATTTTATAAGTATAGCTCTTTTAGCTTTAGTGATCATTCTACTCAGGCCTTCTATGACAAGTAGGAATAATAGAGGAAATAGTGGGAACCTTTGTCTCAAGCCTCTGATATTGTTGAAGAAACCATTTGGAGATCCATTTACAAGCACCCAAAAAAATGTAGATTTTAGCACAACCCATAATCTAGTTTGTGACCCTCAAGTCAAGACCAATATGGAGTAGTAGCAGCCTGATAAAGTCTCAATTAACTATGTCATATGCTTTAACCAAATCCATTTTTAAAATCATAACTTCTAGTTTTTTAGTATTGATGGTATGGAGGGACTCTTGAGCCACACGTATAGCATCATGAATCTGGTATTTAGGGAGGAACACAAATTATTTCAGCAATAACATTTCAGAGAATTTTCTTTTCAATCTGTTTGAGATGATTTTAGCAATAACGTTTAAATAAAATTCCATTGAGAAAGAAATTTTAAATAATTGAAAGTAAAAGGTTTGGATCATTTGGGTATAAGAGAAATAAAGGTAAAATTTATGGCCCCAAAAACAAACCATGATATTCTAGCCTCCTCCACTACTTGAAGAAATGTCATTCCTCATAAATCGAAGAAAACAAGTTATAGGTCAATGGTCCACCCATCAAGACCAAGGGTTTTATCCTTAGCAAAGAACTTTAAGGTTGATCTAATTTCATACAAAGTGACAGAGCCACCACCTTGGTTGAGTCGTCCTCTCAGAAGAAGCGAGGAAAGTGATGTATAACATGAAGCTATGTTGAAATTGAATTCTTTCATGAATCTTTGGAAAGGATAGAAAGGTGAGCCTTTGGAGCCTCCTCCAATTCCACTTGTGAGCTACAAGTATTTCCATCAACATCCTTTATGTCCCAAATATAGTTTGTAACTCTCCTAAATTTTGCAAATTTATGGAAAAAATTGGTGTTTCCATCTCCTTCCTTAACCCAAATAACTCTACTTTTCAATTGCCACTCCTCCTTGATAGCTTTAAGTAACAGGGCTTTCCAATCTTCTAGATTACAGAGATACAGTTTCACTTCATTAGGAAAATTTGAGGAGGTATAGGATTGAAAGGTGGTCATGTACTCTAATTCAATAGAGCCCAACTCCCTCTACTACTCAAATTTTTTTTAGCCCATATTTTAAACTATTTTTAAGTTCCTTCATTTTGGAAATCCAAGATTCCATAACAAAATGTGATGGCCCAAATGAAAAATCCTTCCAATAAGAATTAACCAAATAGATGAAGGAATTCATCTTTTATCTAGGAGCAGTTGAACTTGAAAGGAAACCTGATGGGGGAAGCATTAAAAACTAGTTGTACGAAGATAGGAAAATGATTATATATGCCCTTCGAATAGATCTAGGACCAAAAATTCCCCATCCTAGCAGTCAAGGGTTAAACTATTAGAAAATGGTCCAACCTTTTAGCAATCCCTTGAGCCCTCAACTACCCATTCCTCCAAGTAGGGGGTAGAGGTATTGGACATGCATAAATAAGGTTGGAATCCTAAATTAGCTAAGAGAAAACTAGGGCAAGGGGGTCCTTCTGAGCATTGACCCAAAAAAATTCACTAGCAAAGGTGGTGAAGTTCAAGTCCCTAGCTAAAATGAGTGAGTTTTCCTATATCAAACCACTTTCCTTAATCTATCTCCAAAACACCTCTATATCCTCATACGACCCATAACAATTGACAAGCAAGACAAGACTCTCCAATTCTCTAAGATGACCTTCCAAAATTATACTAGCCTTGGAAAAGAATGGTCTAAGAACAATATCACGTGGGTTCCACATGACCAAGATACCCCCATAGTGTCCCACATCATCAATGGAGCATATATAACACCTAGGACATATATTATAAAACTCCTCCCTAGCTTTATCACCTGACACCATAGTTTCTTGAATAAAGATCATAAAGGGTTTGTGGAGACCAATTAGTCTATGAAGAGCATGTTTATTGGGAGGGCCCCCAACTCCTCAGATGTTATAGGACATCAGGATCATGGTGAAAACTCATTAGAGGGATTCTCCACTCTAAGTTCCTTATGGTTAACATAAGTATTTATGACCTCCTTAAAGAGACCTCTTTAGATTGCTCCCTCCCAGGGTCAAGGGGTCAAGGGGATAACAACCAGATACAAAAGAGACCCCCTTCTCAAGGTAAAAAGCATGTTGAGGATTCAGGGGGGGAAGAGGTTGTACAGAGGGGAGAGGGTGTTCATGGCACCTTTTTGAGGGGCTAAAAAAGTTAGAATGATTGAAAATACCGAAGGTAAACAAAGATGTATAAGGGGTGCCAGAAGTTCTTAAAAGAGGGTTTTGAGAGATAACATAGTCGAGAGGGTGAAACTGTTTAGTAGGAAGAGAGGGATTCCTACTCAGAGTAGGAAATTTTTCATTTCACATTCCATTGGTGGATTGAGGAATAGAGTCAGAGTTTGCATAAAAAAGAAACAGATGAAAAAGTAGCAACAAAACGAGAAGAGTGAACTTCAAGATTATCCTGCATTTTAATTCTTTAGCAATAAGTGATTGGATAAGCATACTTCAGAAAGCATATGATATGGAAGATTTTTTCCCAAGAGAAAGAGGAGAATGATTGATCCCAACATTCAATCCAGGTACAAGATTCCTCTGTTTCGCTTGTCTCTCCATAATGCACGATACTATGGTAGAAGGGGCCACCAAAGAAGCATGCCTAGTGGATGGATGAGAACCATCATGAGAGAGGCCACCAGAATGAGCAGGTGCACCCACACATACTAACAATAGGCTCCTCTTTAAGTCTGTAGACCCAACAACACCAGATGATTGAGGGAGTTCCCCCTCTACAAAAATGGGGCGAGAGAATACAATGGTCGCATACATAGACACCTCATCAACAATATGTATAGTACTCGAAGCCTTGTTAATCAACATCTCTTTAGCTAACTTTCCCTTGGAGATCATATTAAAGGCACCCACATCATCTACTAACAGATTAGAAGCCACTACTAGAGAATGACTAACCTCCTCATTTGATCCGAATTTAAACAGGAACGCAACAAATTACAGAGATAACCATAAATACAGACATGCAGCAGAAATAATACTTCATTTCATTACTGTAAAATACTGAAATATGCTTACAAACAGAAATGGAAAGAAACCAACTAGGGCGATGGTAGCTTATCTCTGAGAAGAAATGTGGCGGCTACATGCCTCTGGACTGTGTTACAATGAGGCTCGAAGGCCTATTTATTGTTGAGAAACAATGGAAAACCCTTAACATTCCAAAACCTAACCCTAGAAGATGAAACGCCAAACTGTGGGCCTCGTTTGGGTAAATTGGTACATCAACTTCCCGGGGTCGTAACTTTGGCATACGATCTTCGTTTGACACGTACAATAGCTCGTTAGAAAGATCTATCCGAGCACTACCAATTTGGGAAGGGCAACATGGGTCCCATGTTGCCCCCAAATTTCCCAAAAAACATCGTTTAGGGCCTCAAAACGGCTCCAGAAGTTTAGGACCCGAAAAACTGCTAAAAATAGTAAACTGTGCTACAATTTAGGAAACTAAAAAAATTGAAATAGACAGTTGTGGGGGTCCAAATGGGCTAGGTGGGTGGCCACCAACATCCACTTGGATCATTCCTCCCCCCTTAGGAAGCAATGGTCCCCATTGCATTGACTTCCTCCCTGAGATGAGGAAGCTTCGGCTGAGCTGGGTCTCTGGTGAGCTGTTCTGCAATCTCTGATGTGTCCAAAAATGGTGAGAAGCATGGTCGATGATGGTCCACATTGAACACTCGGTGCTAGTGAAGGAATGGAGGAATGTTGCGCTTCAAAACATTGTTACCCATAGCCTTGGTACTTGTGTAAGGACCATGTCGGAGTGGTCTGAGTTTTTGATGGGTTCTGGTAAGGCGTTCTCTCTGCAGATGTAACCACACTTTGTCGCCCACCTGAAACTTGTGTGGTACCCCTGTGGGTGAGGAGAAGTTGTTCCTATGTTCGGTCATGACCGTATCCCTTTGCTGCTGCTGCTGCATGGAGGAACCCTTTGCGGGGCTCATGGATGTAGCAACGATCTTCCCCTTACTTTGGGAGTGAACCAGACATATGAATTTCCTACTCTGTGAGATGAGCTTGCTGCCTTTCTTAGCAGTGATCAAAGAGGTGGCGGTAGGTGGAGCTACCTCTGGTATCCTATATAATGAATTATTCAAAGAAATAATGACAGCACGAGGCCTTGACTCATACACAGCATGTTGTCTCTACAAGTATGGCTGGCCTAATAGTACATCACAAACATCCAAAGGTGTAACATCACACAATACCTCGTCTGTGAAGGGCTTGATGCTATAGGGAAGGCGGCACTACTGGCAAACTTTGAGATCTCGTCCTTTATGAAGCCACCCGATACTGTACGACTGCGGGTGTGGTGTAGTCGGTAGGCCCAACCGCTTCATGACCTCTGCTGAAATAAGGTTCTTTTGGCTGCCACTATCAACAATGAATTGTAGCGGGGAACCCTTCACCCACATCTGTGAGTGGAAAAGACGCTCCCCCTCCTCTAGGTCTTCGGGCTCATTCTTTTGGATCTTGGCAGTGGCAACAGTGGCATTGGGATCCGCATCAATGATCTGCTTCCTTTTGCCATTCCCCTTGTCAGGTTCTGGCTTAGGGTCGGAACATGCATCTGATTCGGAAGCCTTCAACTCGGCCACTAGCGCCTGTTTGGTCCGACAATCACTTGTGTTATGAATGGGACTCTTGTGGAACTCACACCACTTTCCTGTGTCCTTCAGCTTTGTGGTGTTGTTCTTTTCTTGTGGATTTGACGGGTTGTCTTAGGTCACCCCGCCTTGGCTTTGTCCTTTGGGCTTCGGATTTGCAGATCCAAAGTCTTGCTTCTTCTGTTTGCACTTTTGCTCGATTTTGACAGCGTATCGGTATGCTGTGCCGAGTGAGGAGATGTTCAAGAACTCCATCTCTTCCTGGATGTATCTGTGTAGGCAGCCGCGGTATTTGAGTACCAAATGCAACTCAGAATATTTGATACCCAACTGTGTGCGAAGGGTATGAAAAATGTTTGTGAACTCCGGCACATCTTGGTCTCGTCCCTGCCGCAGTGTGGTCCATTTGATGTATTTGTCCTCATAGCTTTTGACAGGGTAGTACTGCTCCTTTATGGCATCCCGGAAGTCATTCCAAGTGGGTGCGGCTGAAAATAGTGAGCCTGTACTTTCATCCTTCTGCTCGCAGTAGGTTTCCCACTAGTCCTTGACGTGGGGGGCTGCTTTGAGAAGAGCGAAAACAATCTTTTCCCGACTCGAAAATTCATGAACAGAAAAATAACCCTCTAGCAGATTTAACCATTTGTCTACGGCATCTGCATCTATTTGACCCTCGAATATGGGGATTTCAAAATTAACTTGTACCTTAAACGGCGTGGCGTTTCCAAAGTAGCTGTTGGAAGTCGATGCGTCGCCTCTGGGTAGCCGCTGAAGGATCTGCGCAAAGCTGTCCATCATCGCGTTCCATTGTCGCTTGAGGGCTTCTTCGAGCAAGATTTTGATAGGATCTCTTGCCCCCTTGTCTTTCTTCTCATCCGGCATGGGAGACCATTGGGATTTGCGAGGCTGCTCTTGCAAAGGTTCGACCAGTTCAAGCCCTAACTCCTTATATCTCGACGTCGTTGGGGACATGAAAAGAAAAACAGAGAAAAAACAGACCGCTTTGATACCACTAATCCGGATTTAAACAGGAACGCAACAAATTACAGAGATAACCATAAATACAGATATGTAGCAAAAATAATACTTCATTTCATTACTGTAAAACACTGAAATATGCTTACAAACAGAAATGGAAAGAAGCCAGCTAGGGCGATGGTAGCTTATCTCTGAGAAGAGATGTGGCGGCCACATGCCTATGAACTGTGTTACAATGAGGCTCGAAGGCCTATTTATTGTTGAGAAACAATGGAAAACCCTTAACATTCCAAAACCTAACCATAGAAGATGAAACGCCAAACTGTGGGCCCCATTTGGGTAAATTGGTACATCAACTTCCCGGGGTTGTAACTTTGGCATACTATCTCTGTTTGACGCGTACAATAGCTCGTTAGAAAGATCTATCCGAGCACTACCACTTTGGGAAGGGCAACATCAGTCCATGGACCCATGTTGCCCCCAGATTTCCCAAAAAACGTCGTTTAGGGCCTCAAAACGGCGCCGGAAGTTTAGGACCCAAAAAACTGCTAAAAATAGTAAACTATGCTACAATTTAAGAAACTAAAAAATTGAAATAGACAGTTGTGGGGGTCCAAATGGGCTAGGTGGGTGGCCACCAACATCCACCTGGATCACCATTGCAAGAGACCTATTAGTCCTGAAAATTTCCAAACTAAACTGCTCCATGCCGAGGAAAAATAGAGATCCTCTCCCTGAGGCTAGGGATTTTAGGCCCCATCTCACCAGCATGAGTCAAATATTCTAAACCACTTAGAGAAACATAGCATAGTCCAGGTTTAAGAGCAACTGAGTACTTAGAGCCCTTATTAATCTTGGAACGACATTCCGCTTTAAGGTGACCTAGTTGACGACATCAAAAACATCTAAACAAGACCTTCCATTAGTCCAACCATTGATTGAAAGAATTTTCCCCTAGAATAATATCCAACTCTGCTGAAAGCAGTCGAAAGTCCCTGGGAAACATCCAACTCCACCAAGATCCATAGGACCCTTTTGTTAAAAGAAACCAAATATAGGTCGTAAAAATACATAAACATGTTGAAGTTGTTGGCCACCTTAACAATGATCTAATGGGTCTAGAGCTCCAGAGGAAAACCAACGAGCTTAATCCAAATGTTTTGAGACTTGGGTTTCTTCAAAAATGGATTGAAACCCACATGCCATGTTTGTAGCCAAAGGTAATTGCGGCCAATAACCCATTGCTTCTTGTAAATCAAGTTTAGGTCTCCTTCGTCCAAAAAATTGAAGTGGAGTGAGTTATTCAGCAAGGAGACTTATGCTCGGGGTATAGCCAATCAAAGGTTTCTAGTGTTGTGTCACCTGATTTTGGATTTGTGCCTTGCTAGGAGCCATGTAAAATAATTTAGCCATCAACGCTCTAGACATTAGACTAGTAACCCTGCTCATGTCAACATCGCTTCCCATGGTGAGTGTGTGCTTCACTGCATGGGTTCTTAGAGCTTTAGGGGGGCTTTTGTTCCTCGCCAATGTCCCCCGTGTCTTTGAAGGATTTTTGAAAGGCACACGTGCCTATTCTAGTCAGGACTCCTAGATAGTTGTCCCTGACTAGCTCGAACCCCATCCTAGATGTTGTTAGAAACCCAAAGCTCCATCTACACTATTGTGCTAAGGTTTGTCAGAAACCTTAGGCTCAAGAAGCGGGAAATATGATTTAGAAGGTTTCCTCCTAGATAACCTCTTGCCTATAAAAGAGCAACTTATACTTACTAGGGTACCAATGCCCTTGAGTACAAACTTTGTAGACCTATTTATGTAAGCCAAATCCTTGTAGACAAGTGCAAAAAGTTTTACAAAGCTTATTTTATTTAACAACAAAACTATGAGAAACTTTGCTTTATGTAAAAATGTTTGGGAAAATTATTATATTTAATAACAAAACTATGGTGAAGCTTAATTTATTTTATTTAGTATAACTTAAATTGATTTAAGGTTTAATGATTAATAACATTATTTACACTTAAGGCTAAACTGAAAATGTCCGTTAAAATTGATAAAATTGCCATTCATTATTCCCACGGATGGTGTTTCCATTATTAATTATTAATCGGTTGTAATTTATTTGAACGGTTGCAAATTATGTGCAGGGGGAGAGAGGTAAAGGGGAGGTCGCTTCTGCCCTACAGTGTTACATGAAGGACCATCCCGATTGGTCAGAGGAAGAATCTCTGAAACATGTTTATATTTTTAAATTTTTTAATTATTTAGGTTTTTTTTTTAATTATTTTTTTATTTAAATTTATTTTTAAATATTTTGGAATGTAGATCATTTAGTTATAGAGTATATTATTAAGTTGCTTTATGGGAAATTGTTGATTCAAACCTAAATTATATATTTGAAAATTATAGTGGTAAAGAATAGAGTGCATTATTAAGATGTTTTTGTGAAGTTGTTGATTCAAACCTAAATTATATGCTTGAAGATTATAGTGGTAAAGAAAGTAATCAACCCATTGTTATGCACCTATGAGCATGCCCCAATTACCAATTTGACCAAATACAAAAAGGAAATTAAACTAATTTTTTTTAAATATCTTTAGTACGCCCACATTATATCATAAATTAAAAATATTTTTTATAATATTAACCTTCTTAACCCTTTAGCATATCAAAACTATAGTGATATGTTACTCTTTAAAGTTTTAATAAAACATTAAAATTTCAAAGAAAATCAAGTAATTATTTACCTGTCTTAATTTCTAATAAATCAAAACTTATTTCAATAAAACAACTTTTATATCAATACAAGTTAATCATCATATAAAAATTCAATATACCAAATTAAATAAATGAATAATCACTTTTTCCACATATTAATTACTTAGAGTTGTTTTGTGAAGTGTGATACTCGTGATTTAAGAAATTATATTTTTCCATTTTAAATACACATATAAGATTTCCAGTTGCTTTGACATTTGACAACTTTTCCTTTAAATAAATTGAAAAACATATTAATTTGTATCATATCTAAATTGAAAAATATATATTAATGAAACTTATATTTAATATTAAAAGCAAAAAGTTAGGAAATACATGAAGATGTTTTAATTTTATGAATAATCATGTGAGTTACATAAACATTAAAATAATGTTATTGTGATCACACCCATTATTGTTATTACAGTGTTTGCACAACACAATACTGATGATGATGATGATGATGGTTAACCTCTCATGAGACCAAACAATGATCTATCAGACCTAAATAAACAAATTATTTATTTTGATTTAAGATTTTATTCCTATGCTCAAAAAGCTTGGAGAGAAGCCTCCCGAGCTCACTATAATTTTGACATTGTAAAAGGCTAGGAAGGTCAGTATTGTAACAAAAATTGTGAAATTGAGATCTAATGTGGTTGCATGCAAGGCACTCTAAGAGGAAGTGGTTTTCATCCTCGATGCTCCTATTCTCACAAATATGGCAGATCCTTTCCATCCATGACGTTTTAGGAACTGCCCAACGACCTGTTTCACTATGGAGCTCATGAGAATTCGTTCTAATCTTTGCTATATTAATTTTCTTCTTTGAGCTAGTTAAAATAGAGAGATACTTTTGATCTTCAAGGGTGGGGTTGATGACCTTCTTATAATAACTTAATTTTCTTTTAGACGCTAAATCTTTCTCAAACCACAATTTTTCTTTGAACATAGAAGTAACAATATCTTTAATGTTATTTATGTTTTGCAAAGCATCATTCTCGTTGATCTCCGAATAGTTTAACCAGGCCCTTGTGTCTTTATGCCATCCTCGGTTGAGCCTTAGGTGGTTTTGGCTGGAATTTAAAGCTAGCTTAGGAAGTCTATGATCGTCTATGTTATTGAGCTTGTGCTTGTACAACAGAAACCTAAGCATAGCTAGGCTCTCAATAGGGGAAAGACCTGCTTCTATAAGGAGAATAAGATAGGGTGTATTACTTTTAATTTTCAGGTTATAAGTTATAAAACGCTTCCAGATTTGCTCAATTTTTCTCCATGATTCTCTGGAGATGCTGCAACCCCAAACCTCACAGCCATATAAGATAACAGGAGTGACTAAAGTTTCAAAGAGGAACTTCTTTTTATCCCACATTACGAGGTTTGTTGTTTTACAATTATTTTCAAGACCAAAATAAGCTTTCCACCCCCAATTAATCCTTTTCTCAATGCTATGGTTCCAGTTGAGCTTGTGATGGATATCAATTCCTAGGTACTTGTAAGAATACAGTTCCTCCAAGTTATTATTGTCATACATAAAATTAGCGTAAGTGTCCTTCTTGGATTTGATAATCATAACTTTTGTTTTGTCAGTGTTAACAGTCATACCCACGGTAGAGCAGAAATCCTTAAGAAGCTTGAGTTGCTTATCAAGATCAGAAGGGCACCTTGCCAAAAGAACAATATTGTCAGCATAGAGAATAAGGATAATGACTATCCCAGCTAAGATCGTGCCATCACATCCTGCTTCCTCTAAATAGCCTTCGCGCTTATCGATGTAAATGCCAAATAGGGTAGGGGAGAGGGGACAACCTTGTTTAACTCCGATGTTACACTTAATATCTTTCGACCACCCCTCATTGCTCTTTAGCTTGGCAATTACATTCTCGTATAACCTTATAGCAGCAGCTCTCAACTCAAGAGGAACCTTTAGCTCTTCTAACCTATTCCAAAGGTTGTATCTAGGAACCGTATCGAAAGCCTTTCTAAAGTCCACAAAGCAACAAAATAAATTGGATTTATCATTACGACATTCCTCCGCAATGATCCTAAGCGTAACAAGGTGGTCTGTTGTTGAGTGATGCCTTCTGAAACTTGCTTGGCCTTTAGCCCGCTTACCTTCACTTTCAAGCCATATGCTTAACTTCTTTTCCAGAATACTACCATACAACTTGGCTAAGAGAGGGCTGATCATAATTGTCTGATAATTAGAGGGGTTATTTGTATCCCCACTTTTAAAAATAGGGATAATGAGGCTCTCAGTTCAAGGTTTAGGGAACCCTTTCTTGATTGCTTCATTGAAAAGCTTGTGGATGTGGGGGATGAGGACAGGACCTCCAATTTTTAAGATTTCCGCCTGGTAAATTTCAATGTCCTTAGCTTTCCCATTAGCGAGGCGATTAACCCCAAACTTAATGTCTTCTAAAGAGAAAACTTCTTTCGTTGTGAGCAGGGTTTCCAAATTATCCATGACATTTGGAGATTCATAAAGCTTTTTAAGATAAGAATTCCAATCGTGAAGAGCAATGTTATTATTATCCTTAGTCTTCCTAGTCAGAATCTGCCTCCAAAATTTCTTAGGAGCTACCTTAGAGAGGTGTAAGAGATTCTCCTGTCTTTGACAAATGTACTGCCTCTTTTTCCTTTTAATTAGGGCTTTGTATATTTTTATCTTGTCCATTTTAAGAGAACCATCAACAACATCCTTAATTTCTCTCCTCGCACTTTTACAATCTTTGTCATACCATGGATTGGTTTTGCTATTTCTTTTATTATTTGAGACTTCAATTGAGAACTTGTTAATAGAATATGAGAGGGTTGTAGTAAAATTATGATATAGGTCTTCTATGTTGTCTATACTAGATAAAGGAAGCAAATTAGTTTTTAATTCATTTAGAAAGAGATCCTTTTTATTTCTATCAAATATTAAGTTCTTTTGGCTGTAAGTATTATTTTCTATGGGAACTCTATGCATGACAAAATTGAGAGTTATAAGTAAAGGCCTATGATCAGAGTCAAGTTCGTGGTCGTTTAAGATGTCAAAATTTACCATTTTGTTGTATAATGGGAGATCAGAAATAACGTAGTCTACCACGCTGCTACCAAGTCCATGGATGCAGGTCATCTTGCTGGAATTGGGCCACTTCTTTAGACCGTTGCAAATTATGAGATCCTGAGCACTACAGAGCTTGACTAGCTCTGACCCAAACAAATTTTCCCCGAGGTCTTCAGAGCTCCTTTTGTACCTACTAGCTAGGGTAGGGTCTTCGTCTAACCAAAAACCTAAAAGCAAAAATCTACCAGTTTTATTTTATTTTAACCCAATAATACAATTATCAAAATCTTTATTTAAAAATTTGTCTTCCTTTTATGAGTAAAATAAATAATAGAAATCATTTTGGCATGTGAACAAGTAAATATAGACAATTTTTAATTCCCCTATAATTACTATCATAGAATTATTTTGTTATCAAATACATTTTCCATAAAAAACATGTACTAAGCAACAACTATCCATATTACATTTGTTAATCAAATTTTATGTTAAAAACTTGTTTATTAATTTATTAAACGTAACTGTGAGAATCGTTGTGGAAAAAAATTATTTGTAAATACAATTGTTAATCATATTTTATGTTAAAAACTTGGTTATTAATCATAGGCGTAGATGAGAATCGTTGTGGAAAAAAATTATTTGTAAATAATTAGGTGACGAACCATTTTTATAATTGCAATCCAAAGTTGACCGTTATTAACATCGAAAATCTAGGAGGTGTACATATTTTAAAACCAAAAATCCATTTTTATAATTGCAATCCAAAGTTGACCATTGGTTTATAGTGTCGATATTTGTAATTATTAACACCAAAAATCTAGGAGGTGCACATATTTTAAAACCAAAAATCTATTTTTATAATTGCACTCCAAATTTTACCATTGGTTTATGGTGTCGATATTTGTAATTACGTCGTAAGGCGTTTCCGTTTGAAATGAATTGCCCCAGCCGCCGCCGTGTCCTATTGTTCACCGTGGATTTGTGGTGTTAGACGATTGAACGAATTTTTATCGTTGATCCAAAACTGAAATAAAACTTAAATAAGTTATCGTGTAAGGTTGTCTGTGGTCCATTCTTTATGTTAGACGATAGAAATATATTATGCCGTCGGATTGATACCTCTTAAATAATTTGCAAAATTGCCGACTACCTCAATCAACCGAAAAAACTGCAAGACCGCTAGGTGCCTCCTTCAAGCGCCAAAACCAGGCGGTTACTAACTCCCCAGTCACTGTAACGGTAAGGAATGGCACTTAAACAATAGTTGAAGTTGTATTAATAGAAAGTTGAAACGCTATAATCCCTAACCTTTGTGATGTCCAAACCTCTTCTTTCATGAATCTATGTGGGTACAACAGGTGTTATTGATTTTGTGGGGTCGGCGGACCAGCGGACCCTTCTTCCAGATTCTTTAGAACAAACCATTAATTCTTGTTGAACGTTTCGTGTTGTGGCAAGTGAATGCAGGGGCCTGTGAATGAATAGGGTGCCTTGTTAGCGTAAATTGAAGGGATTGTGCTCTGTTGCTCTATCTTGTGGGCCTGTGAATGAATAGGGTGTCTTGTTAGCGTAAATTGAATGGATCGTGCTCTGCTGCTCTATCATGTGTCAATACCATGAATTTGTATATCCGGGCTCATGCAGCAAGTCACTGACAGACTTCCCATGACCTCAAAACTGCAGGACCGGATTTGGTGAGTGGATTCTAGTCTTATAGTTAGCTTCTGACATGAATTCTTTTTGTTAGCTTTCTTTCGATAATCCGGATGTCTCAGAATTTCAAATATAGTGACCATCATAAGGTGGATCAGCCATGTGTGTTGATGGCATATCCAACGGTTTAATTCTAGATTCCTTGTTTTTTTTAACGAGGGAATCAACCTATATAGATCATGAACTCCCGTTGTCCGGCGTGTTAAAAGTGCCATTTAAGCTCGTCAGTGGACCTCCTATTGTCGCTGCTGGAAGTCCAAGTTATCATTTTTCTAATTTTCTATATTTGTGCTGCTAAGATTTTCCGCAATGTAAATTGTTTTGAACGATATGTTATTATCCTTTTTCTGCATTTTCGATTGTCGTGAACGAGATTGTTGTTAAATCCTTGAAGCACCTATTGTCCATATAGAATTTCTAAAATAGCATAACACTAACAAGAACTTGAACAATACAAAGACTAGTAGTCTTAAGAAAAAGGGAAAGGATTATCGATTAATACTCCGTCATTGACTTCAGAGATCTCGATCATACCAACCTTCAGGTGCACTCCACCTTTGGATAAGGAATCTGCCTGGGAGTTGGGCTCATGGAAAATATGAGTAAAGGAGATGGAATGTAATCTGGTCTTCATTTCTAGAATGTGATCCATAACAGATTGAATTCTTCGCAAAGAAGATTTTCCATTAAGCATGTTCATAGTAATATTTGAGTTTTCATAAACATGGAGTCTTCCAACTTCGTTTTCAATTGCTATGCGAAGGAGGTTGATAGTTCTTCCTAAACAGTCAGGACCCGACAAGAGTAATAGAATGCAATGATTTTAAGAAGATGCATTCCCCTATGCCGCATCTTCCAGAGTTACCTTCAGAGGCGCCCATGCCTCTTTTGTGGCGTGACAGCCTACTGATATGTGTATGGCCCCACGCTTACACATGTTCTTGACACAATTTCTTTGTTCTAAGTCTTCTAGGCAGTCATGAACGAACTTACTAGATGAGCTCAATCGTATATTATATGGAACCAAAACGTTTATGGCCAAAGCATACATGGAAATACATTTCACCAAACTAAAATGCATTTTCTCCTGTGTGAGTGCCTTCTGATATTGCATTGGTTGATTGTACCTAATTATTTTCCCCATCTTTTCCCAACCACATACAAGTCAAGACAATCTTCAAGGTAATTAACCATACGAAAAGACTACAAAATCCTCACTTTCATTAACATGGACTATTCCATGGAGTGACTTTATGATCGTGACCTTCTCATTTGCTTTAAACTAAATAGCACGGTGGGTGAGTACACTTTTTTTTTAACTTTTTTGGAAAAATCATGTCACGACTCAAAGTTAACATTTATCCAGGAATATGTGTGCAATTAGGAGAGAGATCTAGATAATTGTGTTCAATAGTCTCCAAACCAAACTTTAGATAATTGTGTTCAATAGTCTCCAAACCAAACATTTAGAAAATTTAATCCTTATGTGATATCATATGAATATTTGAGTATAAAGATTTATTTCGAGTGGAAAAGATTTAATTTTACATTAATTTTATATTTAATTTTTTAAATTATTAACAAATATATTTTTTATTATTTTTATGGAATATTAAAAAAACATATTATATTCTATAAACATTAAATTTATTAATGTATTTTAAAAAATATAATTTTTATTATTTTCATGGAATATAAAAAAACATATTATATTATATAAACATTAAATTTATTAGTGTATTTTATGTTAATATCACATCTAAAAATATACAATGTCACATTTAAAAATATATAAATCAAAATTAGTATTATTAAAATCACATCATATTCAACAAAAACTACCATTAAACTTTTACATATATCTATACTAAGGAACCATCATTAAAACACAAATTAGAATGACACCTAAATACAGCCATAATTTTCTTACAAATAGTTATAAGAAAAGTCATAAGATGTCTATGTATCTACATCAAATGAATAACTTGATGCACTTGTCTATCAAGTATCTCTTAACTAATGGAAAATATTTCATGAGGTCTTGGAAATTTTGTGATGGTACATGGTTGACCACACAACCTTTCATGAACTAGTTGAGTACTTATAATAGAAAGAAAAGTGTACAAGTTACTCAGAGCCATATTGACATGAACAAGAGCTAACTGCATTCATCACTAATATTCAAAAGCAATTGCAGATGTTCTTCTAGCAAGAAATAGTCAGGGATTACAAACTAGCAAGACATACCATATAGGAAACCCTGGAGTGTTATCAACAATTGCTGATGTTCTTCTAGCAAGCAATAGTCAATGGAATCAGTGATTGTCTCTACAAGGAATAAATTTTCAATGATGTGAGATAATGCTTTCTTCTAGCAAGCAATAGTCAATGGAATCAATCATTGTCTCTACAAGGAATAAATTTGCAATGATGTGAGATAATGCTTATATGAGAGGATAAATTTGCAATGATGTGAGATAATGCTTATATGAGAGGTGTGTCTGGGAGTACAGTGAGGAGATAATGGAATTAGTCATTGTCTCTACAAGGAATAAATTTGCAATGATGTGAGATAGTGCCTCTATGAGAGGTATGTCTGGAGTACAATGAGGAGATCAAATTTGGAATGACTCAACTTAGCTAAATTGCATTGAAGGTTGCATGGGATTAATCTACAAAACCACAATTGCATGGACATAAATGGCATGAAAAAATGGGATAGACTACGATGTTGAAAATTTGGAAGTGAGTGGTGTCGACCTCCCAAGCTAAGGTGGGAATGAGATACAATTGGACCTCAAATCTTTGCCAACACAAAATAAAAATCATAATAAGATCTACAAACGAACATTCTCATTCATAAAAAATGAATAGAACCACCCAACTGTAATAAGGTTATGCAGGATCTTCAAGCCGCCAAGATGCCATCTTTAGGATCACAATGATCTCTAGCTACTAGCACAAACCCATCTCACTCAAGGTGTGATATGCACCTTGAGCTTGACAAGTTCCATGTTGCCTAATTTGAGATCCAATATTTGATATACTAACCATTTGTAGTCACCAGCATCAGATATAGATTTATATAGATTTGTGTTGCAACAAATGCACCCTCTATATTCAATTTACCTTTACACATATGCACAATAAGTGTTTTGATACATCACGCCCACGCCCGTACCCACCCTAAATGGATGGTGTGCTAGCTTATCTTAATGCAATAAGGAGGCCACTCCTTAAATTGGTAGGAATTTCCACAAAAAATGTGTATGAATATTTGAAGAAGAAGGATTAAACATTCAAACAATACACAAAACCCCAAATCCAGTGTCATCTCAATTCCCCACCATCATCACACAAGAAAACATGAGCATCTAACCTCAGGCATCAACCCAACACATAAAAATCTACCCCTAGTCCCTCCAACAACAAAATTAATCAATAAAACTTGTGTATTACTGAAATTTGCAAATGTAAGAAATAAAACTTGTGTACTACTCAAATTTGCAAATTTAACAAATCTAGGGAACACGATACCCAATAGTTGCAATAAATGAGTCCCAAGAAATGTAGAGTAGTCATCATTGTGAGCATTGAGTTTCATCCCCCAAAAAAAGTGTACACTAGTAGTAACCAGTACAAGCAATCAATCACAAAAAAATAGGAAATGTAACATGGATCACTCATTTCAGTTAGTCCAAACAAAGCTGGGAAAATATCAATATCAGTACTTTTGCAAAAGCTCGGTGTTCCCTGATATTTGTGGCTATTTCTCAATGATTCCTTGCTTTATAACATAAATATCAACAAGGATAAATGTAAACATTGGCTTCTTCTAGCCTCATTCACTTAGGTGAAAAGGAAACTACCATGATGTTGTCACCTACCGACCCTACCTTATTTTTATTTCTAGAATCCAATTGTAGACTTAATTGGCACATTTTCCACTCTTGAACAGAGAAAAACTTGCAAATTTTGCCTAAAGGATCCTTCTATTAGTATAGTTTTGTGCAAGCTAAAGTATACATCGGTAATCTTTATTGTATTTTCAGTAATGTTGGTTTGTGGGCTTCCTACTGAAATGATATTATGCAATCATAAAATGAGTAAATTTGTTGATGATTGATGTAGAAAAATTGTTGGTTATGCGTTTATTGTCATGGATACTTTAAATTAATATGGTATCTTTTGATGAAATGAAACCAAATACTGTGACAATTGTTCTTGAAAGCAGAGGTAGCATTGGGTTTGTTCAAGTCAACGGAAAGAATTTTAGAGTTTCAGTTACCACGAAGGGAGGTTATCTAATTGATTGAAATGGCTTGGCATGTTCCCACTTTCATATCCTCGATTGGAGTCAAGTACCTACATATTTTTAAGAGGCACTCGAAGAGTAACCATGATGGAATCAACCCCACATGATGAGCACTAATTTGGTGATTGGATTTCTACACAGTCCTTATTAGCCTACAAGGATATCTACTACAAACAAAAATAAATTGGCTTCTAATCATGTGAATAATCCCACTCCCTATGACCTACCATGACCTACCATGGTAGAAATGTTTCATTTGGCTATTAGAAATATCATGAAATGGGTTGAAGTTCCACATGCTCCTTTCTACCTAGAATTTCTTTCAGGCATGGTTTTGGTTGATGTTATAGTTGGTATGATATTGTACTGAAATAATAGTGATGCGTTGTAAGAATCTCTTTTCCAAGCAAGGATAAGACATGTTACTTTTTTTATACATATTAACTCACTCAATAACTTTCCAACATATTTCTTCTAAGAGATAAAAATATTTTGATACTTTTGATTAACTTCAATTTCAAGACAATAATGAAGTAAGCCTAAATATGTCATATCAAAAAACTTTTGCAATTTCTTCTTAATGGATGATATATAGTCATAATTGTTCCCTATAATTATCAAACCATCAACATAGACAACTAGATATACAAATGATCTTCCAACCTTCTTAACGAAAAGAGTTTCCTCACCGAGGTCAAAATGCTTATAATTTAACTTAAGAAGATGTTCGATTAGTTTCTCATACCATGCACGTGGTGCTTATTTCAACCCATACAAGGACTTTATGAGTTTGCATACCTTTTGTTCTTTCCCTTTGACAAAAAAACCTTCTTGTTGAAACATGTAAACAACTTCCTTCAAATATCCATTTAGGAAAACAATTTTAACATCCATATGATGAATTTTCCATCCTTTCTGAGCTGCAATAGAAAAAAAAAAGTTCTAATAGTTCCCCATTTAGTTATAGGAGCAAAATTTTATGTGTAATCGATAGCTTCTTTTTGTGCATATCCCTTTGCTACAAGTCTCTCTTTGTACTTGTCATGTAAATCATCAACTTTATATTTGATTTTATAAACCCACTTGCAACTAATGGGTTTGATGCCAACAGAAGGATCCACCAACCTCCAAGTGCCATTTTTAATGGATGCGTTATATTCCCTTTGCATTGAATTTTTTCATTCATTACAACTAATAACTTCTCCAAAACAAGAAGGCTCACTATCAAGAGAGAAATTATACTCATAAACATGAGAAGGGTTACCTGAAGAAATTCATGTTTTAAAATCATCACATTTTCTTGGAAATGATTTAATACGATTTGATCTTCATAGAGGTGGTTCATCTTGTGGAGGAAGTTGCTCATATTGTGGAGCAGACTCTTCTGGAGCGCAAGTACTTTTTGTCCCTCCAGAAACACTTATATCATCTAAATTGTCTTCAGCATAACTATTATCATCATTGATAGGTAAATTTATTGAAGGAAAATCCACAGACTAATCTAGAATGGGAATCCCCCCTTTAGAATGTGGAAGATTATTATTGGATTTATAATAAAATTTCTTAGACATAAATATTTTTAAATGATTAAGTTTCCTATCAACTGTGGATGTATCTTTATTAGATTCAAGAAAAACTACATTTCTTGAAAAAATAAACTTCTTATTCTCTTCATCAAATAGCTTGTATGCCTTAGAAGTCATAGAATGTCCCAACAATATACATTTTCTTCTTCTTGTACTGAACTTATTTCTTTACTTCTTAGGAATTAAAGCATAACATTGAGAACCAAAAACTCTGAAATGTTGAACAATAGGAAGATGATTATACCACAATTCATATGGAGTTTTATTGTTGATAACAGAAGAAGGAAAATTATTTTTGATATAGGCTGCACAAAGTACTACTTCTCCCAAAAACATCAACTTTACATTTTTAAAGAACATCATTGATCTTACCATATTAAGCAATGTTCTGTTCATTCATTCTGTAACACCATTTTGTTGTGGATTGTAAAGAAATGTGGTTTGGTGTTTGATTCCATTCTCTTGCAAATAATTTTGAAAAACATGTGAAGTATACTCTCAACCATTATCATTTCTCAGAGTGCCTATATTAAGTTGAGTTTCATTTGTAATCAAGAGATGCAATTTTTTAAATACATAAAAAATTTGTGACTTTTCTCTTAAAAGATAGACACAACACATCCTCAAATAAGCTTAAATGAATGTTAGTATATATTTATTACCATTTGAAGTAGCAACAGACATAGGTCCACATAAATTTGAATGTATGATGCCTAATTTTCTTGAAGCTCTAGAAGTAGAACTTTGAAAAGATTGTTTATGGTGCTTCCCCAAAATACAAGCATTACATGGAGTAAGTTTTCTTAGAACTATTGGAAGCCCCTTAATTCCTTGTTGTCTCATAATTCTTATACTTCCATAATTGATATGCCCAAATCAAGCATGCCATAATAAAGATGAGGACATAGTATCATTTTGTTGTACCAAATGAGTAGTATTAAATGCAGTGGATGACATAGATTTCAACTTTAAGAGTTTGCCTTTGTACACACTAGTTATTACAATCTCGTTATCAACTCACTAAAAGGAAAAGACCTTCTAGCGGAGGTTATAACATAGGTTTTTAGTGTTATAAAATTGGAAAAATTTGCCAAAAAAATCCGCTAAAATTTTCGTTTGTCAGAACAAATGTTTTAGTGGAGCTTGTAGTGAAACTTCATCACAACTGAAAAAAATGGGCAACTGGAGGTTTTAGCATTTTTTTTTTCAATGTGTTTTGTGGAACAAGAAGCCTTAGTGTGCTACTTACTGAGTCATTTAACTAAAATAGCATTGGAACCTTAAATGTATACTACCCTGATGCTTACAACAAAAAAATTCATGGAGCATTCAACTCAAAGTGCACCGGACATTGAAACGTATACCACATCGGTGCTTATGTAAAAAAAATCCTTGGCCTTTCTTTGATGAAGGAATGCCTCCAGGACATGCAAAAACTAATTACAGTTCTCGTGCTTTCTCTTAAACACGGAGCATCAACACGTCTTATTTACATAAATGCACCGGTGCATTTTTTATATAGAGGGTCCAGTGCTATTAATTTTAAGAGTGCACCAAGAATGGAAATAATATTTTGTAGGAACGGGGGGTGTGTTACTGATGGAGGGACCATGGGGCCTAGGTGCCTTTTCCTATCCTCCCGCGCACAATGTATTCTACCCCTAGACCGTAGGCTAGTCCACGGGCTTAACACTTGGTATAAAAGGCTAACTTTTGAGTTTAGGTTTTATTTTGACAACTGTGCAAGGATTTGGAGGATGGTTGGAGGGGTTTTGACCTCGCGACCTCCTGTATCTTTACAATGGCGCATTCATTGCATGTGTGTGTTTTCTGGTTGGTTCTCCTCCACGTCGTGGTCGTTTCTATGCTCAACACTCGGTAAACTTGGAATATTTCTTGCTTTCTTCTCTGGTTTATATGGATATATTGTTCCTGTTTGTTAATGGTTGCTATGTTTCCTCCACAAGGATCTCCCTTCTTACTGGAACTGCTCGGTCTTGCTGCCAAGGTGAGTTTTTCATTCCAATTTCATTTACAGTCTTCTTTCTCGTTTTTCTAACCCTTCGGTGCCTTTGCTTGCAGGGTTTGGCTCTTCTGGGCACTATGGCCATTTTCAAAACCAGTGTATCTAGCTTGGTTCTGGGTTTTGAACCCTGGTGGTTCCTCTGGTTCAACAGGTTTCAAAATTGATTTTTTTTGTTCAATGTGGCCCTCTCGACCTTGATGAAACCCTTGGGTCGCCCTCACAGGTATTTCGTCCTTCTGCCAAGTTCTCTGTATCAATTTTCCTTTCTTCAATGAGGTTCGTGTTCTTCTTTTCTAATCCGGTTTCTCTGTTTTGTGTTTATAGGTGTGATGCTTCTTGTGGGGCTTCTTGAGGTCACCTCGATTCTAGTTTTCCCTGTGTAACAGGGTAGGGTATTTCCCTTTATTCCCTTTCTCGATTTTTTTATGATTTGTAAAATAAGACCCTAGTGGGTTCTATGTATAACCCTTGGTCAACTATGCTATATAGAACCGGTGTTGTTCCTTGGTGTATTCTCGGTCGTTTGGTCAAAACCCTAACTGGGTTGTTTTCCTGCTTGTCAAATATTTCTATGTTGGTTTTGTAATTTATATGTGGACTGTGGATACTCGTTTTGTAAACAGAACCTTGGAAAATGAAAGAGGAATTTTGATAATACTGCTTGCAAATGCTTATTTAAGTTACACAGATGATTACCTGCAATTTATGATTTGATGCACTGTCTTGAAATTTCTTCACTTTGACTGCATCCTATATGAACCTGGGGTTCTGGAAATTTAAGTTACTGCTTTCTTTTTCCTAAAAATGGTTACAACAACTTACAACACATTTTGAACAACAACCTGATACAACATCTCAGAACTCATTTATTAAAAGAAAGCTCTAATGTCTAATTTCATCACACACACATGGACATTCCTATTTCTTTCCAGGAATGGAAGAACCTCCCCTTGGGTGGATTTGGGTTGGTTTATACCTTCCAAGACAGTTCCTAGGTGGTTGAGAAACTTCCATTCAGTTAATAATTGACTGGTAAAAACCAATTTTTTTACTTTTACCTACTTTAACTAATTTGACTGGTAAATTAATTTAACTTTTCAAATAAAAACTTAAACAAAACTTATTTTTTTCCAATAGAAAATAGCCATCCCATCTAGCTGTGACTCTTTATTTGGATGCTCCTACATCAGGCTCAAGGGGAAATTTGAATTCATGGCTCATGTCCATGAGCTCTTCAATAGAGTACCCAGCTACTTGGATCTGTGTAGCATCCAACCAAGAACAGTCCTCAATAGGGCAGTTCTTCCACTTGACCAGATACTGTAAATATTCTTTCTTCCATGTCTTCCTGGCTACTTGAGTGTCCAAAATCTGTTCGATTTCCAGCAGCTGTGCCATAGGCATCTGCTTAATCCATGGTTCCTCCTCATCCTGAATATTATGTGTTTGACTCCCCGAATCATCTTCCACATCAACAGAAATGTATGGGTACAGATCTGCCACATTAAAAATGGGTGAGATTCCTATACCCGGAGGTAACTGAAACTCGTAAGCGTTTGCAGAAAACTTCTGAAGGATTCTACAAGGCCCAATCTTTTTCATCTTCAATTTGTTATACTCTCCTTTTGGAAACCTCTCCTTGCGTAAATGTTCTAAGACCAGGTCTCCTACTTCAAACTGTACCTCCCTTCTTCTCAAATCTTCTCTTTGTTTATACCTTTGGTTGTTGTCTTGTAGCTTTTGTTTGACCTGCTCATGGATATCGTTGATTGCGTTGGCGAAGTCTTCCTCATAAGCACTCCTGTTCTCCAGCTGACCCAAATCCCGCAACTCAAAGATTCCACGTGGATGCATTCCATATAAGATCTGGAAAGGGCTCTTGCCTGTACTGCTGTTGGGTGAGTCATTGTAAGCAAATTCTGCCTGCACAAGCACATGATCCCACTATCTGGAATTTTCACCAACCAGACTCTTTAGCAGAATTCCAAGACTCCTGTTCACAACTTTAGTTTTCTCATCTGACTGTAGATGGTAGGCCAAACTAAAGTTTAATTTGTTGTCTAATTTCTTCCACAATGTTCACCAGAAATGGCGTATGAACTTCACATCTCTGTCCGAGATCATGGACTTTGGAAAGCCCTGTAATCTGACTATCTTTGAAAATAACAAGTGTGTTGCATGCGCGACATCGCTTGTCTTCCTGCACGAAATGAAATGCGCCATCTTGGTGAAACGATCCACGACCACCATGATGGAATTGTAACCCCTCTGTGTCTTCAGAAAAGCTAAGACAAAGTCCAAACTGACTGAGTCCTAAGGTCTGTTTTGAATGGGTAAGGGTGTATACAGCCCTGCATTCTGACTGCATCCCTTTTCATGCTGATAGACCCTACATCTGGTTACAAATATATGTACATCTCCTTTCATTCTCGACAAATAATAGAAGTGGCTCAACTGATCCAAAGTCTTATCTACTCCAAAGTGCCTTGCCAAACCTCCATTGTGCTTTTCCTGGATCAAGTTCTCCTGCATGGAACACTCAGGAATGCACAACTGTCCTCTTTTGAACAACAACCCTTCTTGTATATTATAGTCCAACCATGGGCTATTGTCTCTTAACAGTGGATTTGGGCAAGCTTCATAAGCTTGCTTAAAATCTACATCTGCCCTATACAAGCCCTTAAGATACTCGAATCCGAGCACCTGTACTGCACTTTATTGTAGTATTAAGCTTCTCCTGCTTAACGCATCCGTCACCTTGTTAGCTTGACTGTTGATGTGCTTTAGAAAAACTTTGAAGCTCTGTAAGTACTCCACCCATTTCGCATTCTTATGATTTAGCTTGTGCTGCTTCATAATGTACTACAAAGCAGAATTGTCTGAAAACAAGAAAAATTACTTAGCCAATAGATAATGTCTCCAATGTTTCAATGCTTGGATGACTGTGTAAAACTCCTTGTCAATAAGACGTATACTTCTTCCTGCTCTCATTTTATTTCTTGTTGATGTATTCTACTGGCTTATCTTCTTGGTTGAGAACTGTACCAATGGCTGTTCCACTAGCATCACAACAAACTTGAAAACGTTTGTTGAAATCTGGTAGTATTAGGACTGGTCTTTCAGTGATCTTCTTCTTCAAAAGCTAAAAACTCCTTTCATCCAATTTGGTCCAATGAAAAGGCTTATTTTCCTTTTTAATGGTGTCTACTATAGGTGCACAAATACCACTAAAATTCATAATAAACTTCCAGTAAAAACCTGCTAGTCCATGAAAACTTCGTACCTCAAACAAATTTTTTGGAGATGGCCAACCAACTATGGCTGCAATATTTTCTGGGTCCATCTTCAACTCATTCTTAGAAATTACAAAACCTAAATAAATCAATTCTTTCCTGAAAAATGAATATTTTTTCAAATTTATCAACAGTTTTTCTTGCTGTAATTTTTCTAGCACATACCTGACATGCCGAAAATGTTCTTCCTTAGTCTTGCTAAAAATGAGTATATCATCTAAATATACAATCACGAATTTGCCAATAAATGCCTTCAATACTTCGTTCATCAAATGCATGAACGTGCTAGGAGCATTGATCAGGCCAAATGGCATCACCAGCCACTCGTACAAGCCTTCATTTGTCTTGAAAGTTGTCTTCCACTCATCACCTTCTCAAATCCTGATCTGGTGATAACCGCTTTTAAGATCTATCTTTGAAAAGTACATCGCTTTGCTAAGACAACCCGTCATATCGTCCATTCGAGTTAAAGGGAACCTATACCTGATGGTGATCTTATTTATCACCCTGGAATCGGTGCACGTCCGCCATTCACCTCCTTTCTTGGGAGCTAAAACGGTCGAAATAGCACAAGGACTCAGACTCTCTCGAATCAGTCCTTTGTCTAGCAAATCCTATACTTGTTTTCTGATCTCCTCATTTTCCTTTGGACTCATTTGGTAAGAAGCCTTGTTTGGCAAAATAGCTCCCAGAATGAAGTCGATGTGGTGACTAATGCTTCACTTCGATGGCAATTCGGCCGGTAGATCATCTACTACAATATCGCTAAATTCCTACAACATGTCCTGTATCTCCACAGGAAAATCAGTAATCTCGGTATGCAACAATACTACTCTAGGTTTTCGTACAACTGCATAGTTTATCTCATTTTCCTTAACCTGTCGCAGAAACTCCTTTCTACCTATCAACAATGTTTTAGACTCGCTGGTCTCTGCAGCATTTTCCTCCTTCATGGGAATAAGCATGTGCTTTATCCCATCCTTAACAAACTTATAACAATTCTTTTCCCCATCATGGATGGCCTTTCTATCATACTTCCATGGTCTTCCCAGGAGAAAGTGGCACACGTCCATAGGCATAATATCACAAGTCACCTTGTCCTTTTATTTTCCAATGTGAAACTCCACCTCACATTGCTCATCACCAACAATTGGTGTCCTTTTTTCAGCCAAGACACCTTGTATGGAGTTGGGTGTTTCAGCTTCTTCAAGCCCAATTTTTCCACCATTTCAGTGGCTATCAGGTTATTATTGCTTCCTCTATCTATAACCAGCTTGCAAAATTTTCCATGTGACTTGCACACAGTCCAGAACAATGCTTTCCACTGCGTCTCGTCAGCCACTTCCTTAGCTATTTTCAACAAAACCTTGATCAACACCAAGGCCTCACCTATCTTAGGCATTTTCTCCACCTCCTATGGTGGTGCCTATGTCGTATTGGGTTGAGAAACATAAGCTCCATGCTTCCCAGCCTGCTCACTTTCAGGACATTCAAAAGACAGGTGCCCCCATTTGTGACACTTGTAGCATTGGTAGGCATTTCCTCTGCCTCTTCCATTACCCCGTCCATGCTGGTATGGCCTTTCTCCTCTGGTGCTACCTTCTCTCTTCGTTTGTCCCGAGGTCTTTGAACTACTGCCTCCTTCATTACTGTTGGCAGTTTTACCCTTGCCAAAGGACTGTCCCTTTCCTCTGCCGGAACCACGTCCTCATCTTGCATTTTGCTTCCTAGTAATATTTTCTTCCACTTTCAAAGCACATTGATATGCCTCCTCTATAGTCTTAGGGGAAATAATGTTGATCTCATCTAGGATTTCCATATGTAGACCATCCACATACATTGATGTTTTCTCAGGGGTATCTTCAACATACCCAACACTCAAATTTAGTTTATAGAATTCCTCTGTGTATTCTTTGATATTCATCATTCTCTGTCTCAGATTTTTCATCTTCATGTAAAGGGAAATCTGGTAATCTGTCGACAAAAATTTTCTTTTCATCTTGGCAATCATCCTGTCCCATTTCTTAATAAAAGGTTTGATCAGTCTCCTTCTTTCTTCCAGCACACTGTCCCACCATAGTGTTGCATGTCCTTTCAACTTGGTAACAGAAAACCTGACTTTCATGTCCTCACTAACTTCCTCATACCCAAAATATTTGTCCAACTCGCTTATCGAGTCTAACAAGGCTTCCTTGGACAAGCCGCCATTGTAATTAGAAATTTCTGGTCTTGGTTTGCTTCTAGCTATCAAAACTGACTTCAAAATTTTGATTTCTAGTGCCTCATCTTCTAACCCATGTGTCATCGCCACTGTTTCACCCTCACTGTCATCTCCACCTTCAAGATCCCTACGCCTTACTGCTTCCACTGCTGCCAAGCGAGCTGACATATTTCAAATTTCCTCTCACAATCCTTCATCTACTGCTCCCCTTGCAGGTCTTCCCCGACCTCTTCTTCCTACCTCCATTTTCACTCAGGAAGAGTAACTGCTATGATACCACTAATTGATGGAGGGATCGTGGGGCCTAGGCGCCTTTTCCTATCCTCCCATGCACAATTTATTCTGCCCCTCCACCATAGGCTAGTCCACGGACTTGACACTTGGTATAAAAGGCTAACTTTTGCATTTAAGTTTTATTTGGACATTCTCTATACTGTGCAAGGGTTTGGAGGATGGTTGGAGGGGTTTTGACCTCGTGACCTCCTGTATATTTGCAATGGCGAATTCTTTTCCTATGTCTGTTTTTTGGCTGGTTCTCCTCCACGTCATCGCCATTTTATGCTCAACACTCGATAAACTTGTAATATTTCTTGCTTTCTTCTCTAGTTTATATGGATATATTGTTCATGTTTGTTAATGGTTGCTATGTTTCCTCCACAGGGATCTCCCTTCTTATTGGAATTGCTCGGTCTTGCTGCCAAGGTGAGTTTTTCATTCCAATTTCATTTACAGTCTTCTTTCTCATTTTTCTAACCCTTCAATGCCTTTGCTCGTAGGGTTTGGCTCTTCTAGGCATTATGGTCATTTTCAAGACCAATGTATCTAGTTTGGTTCTGGGTTTTGAACCCTAGTAGTTCCTCTGGTTCAACAGGGTTTCAAAATCAAATTTTTTCATTCAATGTGGCCCTCTCAACCTTAATGAAACCCTTAGGTCACCCTCACAAGTATCCCGTCCTTCTGCCAGGTTCTCTGTACCAATTTTCCTATCTTCAATGAGGTTCTTGTTCTTCTTTTCTAATCTAGGTTCTCTGTTTTGTGTTTGCAGGTGTGATGATTCTGGTGGGGCTTCTCGACGTCGCCTCAGCCCTGGTTTTCCTTGTATAACACGGTAGGGTCTTTCCCTTTATTCACTTGCTTGGTTTTTTTTACGCTTTGTAAAATAAAACCTTAGTGGGTTCTGTGTATAACCCTTGGTCAACTATGTTATATAGCACCGACGTTGTTCCTTGGTGTATTCTCGGTCGTTTGGTCAAAACCCTAACTGAGTTGTTTTCCTGCTTGCCAAATATTTCTATGCTGGTTTTGTAATTTTTATGTGGACTGTGGATACTTGTTTTGTAAACAGAACCTTGGAAAATGAAAGAGGAATTTTGATAATACTGCTTGCAAATGCTTATTTAAGTTACACAGATGAGTACCTGCAATTTACGATTTGATGCACTGTCTTGAAATTTCTTCACTTCAGCTGCATCTTGTATGAACCTAGGGTTTTGGAAATTTAAGTTACTTCTTTCTTTTTCCTGAAAGTGGTTATAACAACTTACAACACATTTTGAACAACAACCTGATACAACATCTCAAAACTCATTTATTAAAAGAAAACTCCAATGTCTAATTTCTTCACACACATAGAGACATTCCTATTTCTTTCCAGGAATGGCAGAACCTCCCCTTCGATGGATTTGGTTTGGTTTATACCTTCCCAGACAGTTCCCAAGTGGTTGAGAAACTGCCATTCAATTAACAACTGACTAGTAAAAACTAATTTGTTTACTTTTACCTACCTTAACTAATTTGTCTGGTAAATTAATTTAACTTTCAAATAAAAACTTAAACAAAACTCATTTCTATCCAATAGTAAATAGCCAGCCCATCCAGCTGTGACTCTTTAGTTGGACGCTCCTGCATCAGTTAGTTCTATGAAAGAACTAATGTGTTAATAGTTACAATGCACCGGGGCATTAATTAAAAATAATATCGGTGCTTGAAGACATGAAAGCCCCGGTGCTGTCGTTTTCCGAAAAGGCATCAATTATGTTAAAATATGATGTCATGGGGCTTTTATTTAAAGTAAAGCACTAATGTTTTTGTATGAAATTTTCTCTTTTTTGGAGACATCGACCTGTGAGAGTGCAATTATTGTAATTTTTAAAATTCATTATTCATTGAGAAATTGACATATATGTTATAACAATATTCATATAAATTAATATTTGATTAGTACATTTGTATATGATGTTTGGATTAATTTGTTATATTATTAGAATTTGCATCTCTTCATTATAATATTTAATCATCCATATATTGAATCAGTGGTGTAACATTTACAAGTGACATTCGATGACACAATAAAATAAATTGAAATGTATTTTATTATATATCAATAAGAGGCTCTTTGTCATATAAAATGGGATTGTTATTGGTAACCCCTTGTCTTTCAATTGGGACACTATGTCCCTGATTACATTAAACAAAATGTTTAATTTTCACAGACAATTATTTCAAAAAAAAAAACAGGGTGCATTGATATGCAAATAGATCATCATTCTTTGTTGGAACTGTTGTTAGTGCTAGAGCTATTTCCATGACTTGGGGTTATTTGGAAGAATTTTTTGTCGATTTCATCATTTCTTTTCATCTTCTTGATCTTGTTTCATATGCAAACATAAAAATCAAGTGTAATGAGGGTATCTACATTGGTGAGAATAACGAAAATTGAATTAAATAATATACATCAATGTAAATAAAAAAAATGTACCATAGCAAGAAGTGGCTCATGAATTACACACATTATTTCAAAACCAAATCTCGTGTCTTTTTTCAACAACTCTTTTGTTGGCATAGTTCCATACTTTGTTTCCTGCAAGCTTTATACCCCATAATAAATCATATATGTAATAAAAAGGATTTTTTTGTTCTATTAAGTATAGACTCAAAATAGTAAAACAACATAGATACTTACAATTTCCACAATTAATTTTTTATATGCCAATGTATACTCACAATCGTTATTTAACCCAATGTCAACCAATTCATCTAATGGCTCTTCTTTGTATATTAGAACCTATTTGAAGACCTTCAAGGATGGTTGTTTTAAAACAACTTAAAATATAAAAAAATGAAACCTTGAGTTGTTATAAGGAAATATTAACAATTACTCGCAAACTTTGAAATTAACCCTTTTCTTCCTTGTTGTCTTGTTTTATCTGCACAATGAGTTCCATCTCGTTTTGTTTTCTTGTAAGAAAATACTTGAAAAATAATATTTAACGCTAATTTTTTTTATATGTACAAATTCAATCATGATCACATACATTTGAAGCACGTTGTTCTTGAGATGATCCCTCCTGTGATACAATTATGTCTATTTCTTTGACCATCTCCTTATACATTTTTTTGTACATTCCTACTGGCATGTTTCATATATCAAAGTGTTGATCATTTGAGGTTTTCATAATCTTCCTCAAAAAAGCAATAAACTATTTTTATAATGATATATGAAAATTAAATATAACAAAATTAATATAAATAAATTAATGGTTTGTAGTAATAAATATATATAATTCTAGAAAATCATTTATACAATTAGGAATATTACCTTTTGAATGATTCTTTTTTGTTGTTGTATGTTTTTTCTATTGCAAGTGTGACATGTCTCATTGACCATTGCTCTGGAAATGCTTCCTGTAGTTTAGATATAATTTTGTTCTTAGAATCATTGCATTGATTTTTGTATTGTAAGTGGAAAGTACGTCTATACGTTCGTTCTACTAGATCCCTCATAGTTCTATAAAAAAATTCCCCCATTTCATTAACCCCAACACCACTCTAAATGAGCTAAGGACTAATTCATCACCATTTACATGTTCCATAATTTTTCTTTTCTTAGAATGACATTGATCTTTTCCTTCATTGTCGGTCCCTGTAGAAAAATTAAACATATATGAATTAATAGATATTTTGAAACAAGTTATCTAATATTCTTAAGTATATTATTAATGAAATTTCAAAAAAGATAAATCATATTGAATCGTTTTTTTTTTTCATTCACTTAGGTTAGAAATAATCTTATCAACCTTGCTCATTTTGTGGCTTTGCATGACACACACCAACTAATACATATTAGTTAAACTTAGATACAGTTTAAAAATATTAATTTTGTAAATAATTTACAAACAATTTTCCTTCTTTGATTTTTTTGATGTGTTGTCACTATGTCGATAAGTTTTTTTGTTACTTGAGACCTCTTGAGACTTTTTTATCAATATACAACATGTACCAGTCAATAAAAAATCCATTAGATATATTTTACAAATAAATCAAATTATTTTCAGCCAAAAAAAGCTCTAGTAACGGATGTGTTTATTTGAATAAACGCACCGGTGCGTTTATAATATTAAACGCACTAGTGCATTTATAATATTAAATGCACTGAGATTTTAATTGTACAACACCGTCATAGAAATTTAATTTTTAAAAATAATTTTCAATTAGGACATGGTGATTTGTAAGGCTAAACGCACCACATTAATTTAACAGTGCTATTAGGAACATGCGGGATGGTGCATTATATTACACCAAGAGCAACGATGAATAGATTGGACAAAAATGAAAGTGTTATAATATACCGGTGCGTTGAAGTACTCAGATAGCCCCATAGTGTTATGTTACATAGGGCGTACCACAAAACATGTAGCCATTTTTTAAAAATCGGAGAGGGTTGTTGGTGCGATTTGTAAGGCTCAACGAACCGCAATGATTTAATGTTGCTATTAGAAACAAGAGTGTCGGTGCGTTATATTACACCAAGAGCAATGGTGAACAGACTAGACATAATCGAAAGTGTTATAATTTACTAGTGTCTTGTATTACTTAGGTAGCACCAGTGTGTTATGTTACATATGACACACCATGCAACATATAACCATTTAAAAAAAGAACAGAGAGGGCCAACAAAGTTTGGATCTAATTCAATAAGTGATTCCCATACTTTATATGTTAAATGCCCTATATTTAGTAAGTACACAAACCCATTAAACCTAAAATGCCTAAATTGAAAAAACTTAATTGTGAAGTAGTGAAAAAAGTTAAACCCTAATGTGAAATTTTGCAGGAAAAAGCAAGGGTTTAATGTAAGTATTGAATTTTTTTGTTCTTCCTATAAATTTTAATTAAATTTAAATACGAACAAAGATCATAAAACTTTTTACTAGTAAAATCTATAGTAAGTTTTTTATTATACATGGTTTTAAGATTCTTGCTATCCAGGGTTTTGAGTGAATCACCATTCCTTTCAACTTCTTATATTTAGGTGGATCCAAAATATTTTGCATCTCTGCTATGATATTCTCTTGCAGATGATCTATTTTTTAATTAAAACCAAACATAAATTGTAAATTTTTTTATTAGTAAAATAAACAATAAAATTTAAAACTTACTATGCAGGTTTTTGAGTGAATCACCATAACTTTTAGCTTTTGATCTTCTAAATAGTTCTAGTGCTCCAGAGTATTCTATTGTTGTTGCAAAATGTTCCTGGTATTTTTTTCTTGCAACACTCCCTTGAAATCTTGGGTAAAATAATGAAATGGTGAATAACTTTTTACTATTTAAAAGACGTTATGAAATTAGATTTCGAAAAATCAATTACTGCTCATTTTTGAATTTTAGTAAAAAAAGAAAAAAATTGCACTTTTATTTATTCAATTTCTCAACACATCGGAGCATTTGATAGTCAAGTGCACTGGTGCGTTTATATAAAAATAATGCTGACATTTTCAAGGCACCATTTTTTTCAATGCACTAACATGATTTTTTTTTTTTTTCATTTTCGAAATCCTAATACGGTGCGATTATTTTTTTTAACGCAATGGTGCAATCTATATCTAAAAGAGCACCGATACATTTGAATTCATTTTTATTTTCTAAATTCGGGAAACAATTGCGTACTCGTGATGTTTTTATTTAAGCATACCCGTGTGTTTTTATTTTAAAGAGCACTAATTTGATAACTTATTTTTTATTTTTTGGAATGCCAGAAACCGGTTCTGGTATTATTTAAACACCCCGATGCTCTTGTTATTTAAATAAACTAGTGTAGTTTATTCTGATTAGCGCAATGGTGGGCTTTAAACGCTATCTAAAAATTTATTTTCACATAAATGGCATATTAATCTCAAATTATCCTTTAGGACACATCCACATGAATGAAAATAGTTCATAGTATACATTTTCTACTTAAAATCGCCTTGTTCTTGAAAAATGGTTTCAAAACTATATTTAAATTCATAGTGTGGTTATATGATTCTCAAGATTTGATTTAGATATTCACATAAAATTTTGTTTATGATTTTTTTCAAATACAGGAAGAAAATCTCAATAATATCAAATGCCCAATTCTTCAAATTCCAACTCATTCCATATTGTTGATCAAAGTCCTTTGTGGATTTCTTCCTTTCCATCTCGAGTAAGTTCATATTTTATTTATATTTCGATTATCTAATTGATTTTTTTTTAATCCATGTTAATTTGAATAAAAATGTATGCAAATTATTTGGAGGATCGAGATTCATAATGAAATTCAGATGTAGAAAATATTACTCAACATTATTTTCAAAAACGTTGGAAACTCTTATTAGGAGCAACATATGACAAGCAGTTGGTAGATGAAAATGGACAACATCTTCACCCTACCAATTAGAACATGGCATCTTCTAACTGCAATCTTGGATGAACGATGGTAATAATTGTTTGGTATACTGAAATTTCAACAAACTGATTGCATTTTCATGCCTATTAATATCATTGATATTGTACTAATGATGTTCAATATTTTTTGAAATTAGGATTCTAGTGATGATGAGAGACCCACCTACCATCTTCTGGTGCACCCACTACAACGTCAAATCAAGATAAGGCTATATTAAGATCAAAACTCAGAGAGGAAGCATATAAAAAATGGTTGAATCAACCACCTATTCAATTCCCACTACATCCAGATTCAACAATTAGGACTGATTACAACAATAATAGTTCTTCATCACAAGTTGGAAATTTAGGCAATCAAATGGAGGTTGGTATAGATGATTAATTATGGGATACAACTTCCATGGAGGAAATATTGTTAGATGCATTCCAGAGTGATGAGATTGGGGATGATGCTCATATCATTGATACCTTATTCGAAAAACTGAAATTTACTTTCATTACCCCTCTCTTTGGACCTGGTGGCAAGTCCAAGTCTACTTAGTTGGGGACAACGATGTTATTATACAATGTGAAAGAAAAAAAATTCATGTCGAATGCATGTTTCTCGGAAATATTGAAGTAACTTACTTACGTGATCGATCAAGTTCCTTACATTTTGTCACACAATCAAATTTAAAAATGGTCGATTTTATGAATGCTAAATATTGACAATGTACAATTATATTCCCCACCAACTACAGGATATTCAAATCTAAGGTTCTTTAGTGTGATAATGTCTTGTTGGGTAGTTGCAAAGAAGCAAAACAATTTTTGAAAATGTTGGGTGTTTAGTACATGTCATATCATGCATGTATGAATGATTATATTCTATATAGAGGAGAATATGCAAACAAATATATGTCTTAAATGTGGGCACTACAGGTACCATAATTCAAGCAAAATGGGTAAATCACATGGTCCTCCTCATAAGATATTGAGGCACACGCCTATAATCCCAAGGATTCAAAGACTCTTTCGTTGCAAAGATTAGCTATGTGTTAGGGATGGCATGCCTCACACAGAAGTGATTCAGGAGTTATGAGAATACCAACAGATCCAATAACCATGAAGCATAGGATACATGGCCTAAGAATTCAAGGATGAAGTATGATTTCTACGACTCAGCATAGCCATGGATAGCATCAACCCATATTCCCTATAAAATGCCAAATATTTTTTTTGGCTTATAGTAGTGATCAATAACAATATCCCCCATGGTTTTTCATGAAAAATGAACATCTTATGTTGGCTCTCACAGTGCTTGGTAGAAGACAAGTGAAGAATATGGATTTCTACTTACAGCCATTGGTAGATGAATTTAAGGAATTATGGGAAGGGATACATGTGTACAATGCATCAAGACCCATCTTAGCAGAGAGGATTTTTACATTGTATGGCATATGTGCTGACACCATACATGATTATCCAGGCTTAGGAGTTTGCTCTTGTAAATTACATTGTTATTGATTTGTTTAGTAACAATATTTTTTCACATATTAATTTCATTCATTGCAATCGTTCAAATCTTCATGGCCGCTAATGTGTCATCCTGTATACAATAATTTCACAGGTATTATAACAAAAGGGCATCATGGATGTAAATGTTGTGGACCTTCTCTGAAGGCTAGGTGGTTCGACCACCTGCGAAATCCATTGTGTGACTGCTCAAGGGTATTCCTCCTAGAAGAACACCCTTACAGAAGAGAAACATCTATCTTTAATGGTAAACCAGAGAGAACCAAAAGGCTTGCAATAATGCCACCAATTGGATGGCTTAGAGCATATGAGATAAAGAAGGAGGAGTTTGCAAAAATTTTCAATTCAAATGGAGAGCCTATGTTCGATGATCCAAATTTCTTTAACACCTATGTTGAGAAATTTCCCATTGGGATGAAAAGGATATTTGTCTTTTATGAGCTCCCATATTGGGAGAATATTAAGATTTCCCACTTACTAGATCCCATGCATATATTTAAAAAAAAATTATCTTCTTTATGGAGGCACATATCATCGAAAGAAAGTGACACATTGGTTGTTAGGAGAGATCTTTATTATTCAAAAACTAAAAAGAAACATTAGCTAAGACAAGAAACTAGAGGAGAGGTTGGCCCCTCTTGATATTTCAAGGAAGGTGATGTCCCATGGGTTTTAAAGAAATATGATCTTTCTTTGGCAAAGGAAGTTCTAATGAATGCGAGGGAACCTTCTTTATATGGATCTTCACTACGACACTACTTCACCGTGGATGACCATTTGTTGGGGTTGAAATCGCATGACTATTTGAACCTTTTAAGAGTACTTATGTCAAGAACATGATTTTATTATTTATTTTTATTTTTATGTAATGGGATATTTTATAATTCATTTTTGTATAATGTATCGTTTATTGTGCAGTCTCATTATCCTCTACTCATGCATGGATATGTGAACCATGACTTCCCCTAATACCTACGATGTGCCATATCTAAATTATCTAAATTTGTACACTAGATCACATAAAAGGAGATTCATATGGCTATAATTCCACGATGGCATTAAGACATAGATGAATTTGTTTGTATGTTTAAGAAGGAACCGCCGACAAGTTTCATGGACTTGCAAGTTCATCTTCCAATTCACCTAGTAGATGAGGTTGAATTAGTTGAGATCATTTATTGTCGTTGGATTTTCTTTTTAGAGAGGTACATGAAATTGAAAGGTTTTGTCCAACAAAAGGAAAAAACCCGAGGGGTGTTTGGCAGAGGGGTTTATATTATATGAGTCTTTCTATTATGCTAGTGAGTAGATTAAGTAGATCGAAAACACACCAGGTGCAGAAATTTGGGATGACGGAAGGGATGAAGAAAAAAGAGAAGGGGAACTTCTCGAAACAAATGGAAATAGGTGCACGATAAAGAGTAAGTGTAGGCTTATGACTTGTGAAATTACTACACAATAACTATTCACATTGAACTTCATGTTAATGCATATTTTGATCTCATACTTACTATATATATATCTATATATATATATATATATATATATATATATATATATATATATATATATATATATATATATATTGATTTGATTTCATCAACAAATTCAGAAATCGAAGCCATCAACAATTTTTTTTTTACAATATGAAAGCGACACAATTGTGGGTCACATTATATGAAGAAAAGAGGAGGAAATGGGACAATGACAAGAAAGAATTGAAACGGTTGAATGGTATAAGTGTGTCTTATCCTGATCATTTAAAAGAAAATATGCCAATGGCATGCCCTAACAATTGGGTTATTGATCAAGTCAGAGAGAGATATGGTGCATATGTTCGTTACCTGCATGGTGAAGAGGATGCGCTAAAAATAGGGATTGGGCGCAACATCTCGGTAACTATAATATATTTATGTATATTTTTAACCTCATATTGCACATTTGAATTGTAGCATCTATAAATATTTTTTATTTTTTATTATCTACGAGTTATTAGACACATGACACTATGATTTTTTCACCCTTTTATACGTGCATGTTTTCCCATCTATGTGGGCATATGGACATCATTTTCACACAGAGGATACTGATGATGGATGCATGACACAATGTTATGGGGTGGAAGTCAAGTTCGACCAATCTAGTCGCGCTAGCCACCACGATCAAAATTTAATGTGGGGGATATTATGTTACATTGGAAAGATACAATAGATCATTCAAGTGGACTTCTCTTCATTCCAATGTGTTATTTTTAGGTGCAAGTGGTGGGACACCTTTGATCAAAATAATGTAAAGAAAGATCATGATAGTGGGTTGATATCTATCAACTCTAAAAATGTGTGGCATGAAGTTAGGGAGCCTTATGTTTTCCCAAAACATTGCAACCAGGTGTTTTTTTTACCCATATTTGTTAGATAGGGATTGGTGGTTCGTATTAAGACACGAACCTAGATCAAAACATGTTTTTGAGAACAACAATGTTATAATGCCAAGAATCGAGGAAGATAATCAAGGCTATGACAATGGAGAGTGATATGTACTTGTGTTATTTCATCATTTATACTACTGTTGTATGTTTTTGTTTTCATTATTTCGCTAAGTATTTCCAATTGCTGCTACTCTCTCTGTTGATGTCTCTGTTATATGATTGACATATAAAATACATCAACCTCATACATAAAATACACTTTTTTTATTAAATGAAAAATGTATTTATTAATATGAAAAAATAAATTATTAAAAAAAATTTTATCGATGCACCAAAACATAGTCATGCACTAGCTTCAATGCTCTATAAAGTGCAACCACACTATAGATGATGCGAACGTACCTAGGATGCATCGTTGTTGGTTCACAAATTTAAATTTTCATAACGGTGCATCACACGTATTCATCGGTGCACATGTATAACATTTCCGCACTAGGACGGAATGTTCACGTTATCAAACACACCGATATATAGCTATATTTTTAAATATTATTTAGGCAGTGCATTGGGTAAATATGATAGCACTGGTGTGATCAGAACCTATCAAGCACACAACATTTATGGTGGTGATTAAGAGGCATTTGTTTGTGTTTCAAATAGACTTGGTGATTCATTTTTGTTTCCTGTTTATATTATGTAAAATAAATATCTATTTTTTTTATGTATTTGTAACTAAATTATTTAAAGTAGACATGTCTTTATCATGGAAAACATGATGTAATATTAGCTAGGAGAAATGTGAAGAACATGAATTTTAGTGAATATCTCGTGATAATTTAATTTTTATTATTTATATTGTATTATTTAACTCATTTATTATTAAAAAGAGTTAAATTTAAACCAGTACAATAGAAAATAAAGAATCAAAATAGTTTCAAAACGTTATATCTTTATTACTAGAAAAAAGTTCACTTGTCTCTTTAAGGGAGAACTTCCAATAGAGTGAATCCCCAACTGTAAGTAACATGATCACAAGCCTTATTTTATATTTCTTTAAGAGTTGCTATAAAGATTAAATTTAAATTGCTTGAAAATCTCATAACTTTAGTAATAAAATATATTTTTTTTAAGTTGCATTAAATCTAAATTAATTGTGCCAAGAGGTACTCTATAGCTAAGTATGGGAGATATGTTGTCACATAAGGTTACATTTAAAAATAGTAAAATAATAATTGAAATTAACAAATTAAATATATGATGGATGCTATCTCAGCAAACCACAATGTTGTTACATGCTCTCTCAGCAAATTACAGTGTTGTTACAACTCTCTCAACAAACTACAGTGTTGTTATAGGAGGAATAACAAATCCTTGCTCTCACAACAAACTATAGTGTTGTTACAAGCTCTATCAACAGACTATAGTGTTGTTACACGCTCTCTGAGCAAACTATAGTTGTGTTACAAACTCTCTCAACAAACTACAGTGTTGTTACAGGAGGAACAACAAATTGTTTTTTTTTAGCCACGCAGTCTGTAAAAACAAAGTTTAAATATCCCTTCGTACCTCCCCAACCAAGGATATTTTCGGAAATTTCCCACGTGTTACTAAATAGACGCTGCTCTGCACAAAACCCAGATGCCATGATTTCAAATTTTGTCTTCCTTTGATCAGAAATTTACCTGCAAAATTGATGATGATTTTCCTTTACAAATTTTCTTTCTTTTGTTCGCTTGATACAGAGTGCTTTGTATTCTCGAATCTGTAATATAAAATGACTCTTTCCAATACACAATTTCGATGAAAAGTACTGGATTAGAAGATTAACTAAATTATGATTCTCTAGTTTCTCATTTAAATGTAAATAACAGAGAAAATACAGTGCAATAATTCCTCATTCAACACAACAATTTAAAGACCAAATCAATTTCAATCTCCATATATTAATATTATGGTTCACAAACCTCACAAACACATATGCAAATAATTTTCTCACACACACTTACATATTCGAATTGATGATACAAAAAACCATTGGTATAAGAAATTATGTTCAGTTAACTTCAATCTCACACCAAAACTTCCAGCACCCAAAATGTTCCTCCTCTCCCCTTTAAAACTAAAAGCAACTGTCCAAGAAATGATTTCATGTATGTGAACCAATTTTCATTAGCCCTAACTACCTACTAGTTGTTAAATCATTTCTTTTAATTACATATTCCTAACTAATCTGAACTGAATATCAAAAAAAATTTCACAAATAAACTTTAAAATGTTCTAGCCTTGACATGTGATCAATCCATCACATTGCTAGGCTCTTGGTTTGACTTTAATAACTTATCATTTTTATGTGCTCAACATAATGAACCTGCGTCAGACTCCCCAAGAAATAAACTTTTATGAGCTCCTGCTCATAAGATCTTCTATCGAATGACCTGCTTTCTATAGTGGTGCTTCATCCATCCAAGTAGAATCCTCCATCGGATGGTCTTTCCACTTCACAATATATTCCTAGTATTATTTCCTTCTAGTCTTCTTAGAAACATGTGTATCCAAAATCTGTTTAGCCTTGAAACTCTTTGCCACGGGAATTTTCTTCAACCACTGTTGTTCCTTTCCTTCATCCTAGTCAAGATTCCTAGAAGCTTGATTCGCATCACCAATTCTGTAGGGATACAAATCTGCTACATTAAAAATGAGTGAAATTCCAATTCCTGGAGGTAACTCCATCTCATAATAATTCGTTGAAAGTTTGCGGAGGACCTTACAAGGTCCTATCTTCTTCATTTTAAATCTATTATATTCTCCCCTTGGAAACCTCTCTTTTGTTAGGTGAGCTAGGACCATATCTCCCACTTCAAAGTTTGCCTCTTTCTTGTGTACATTTGCTCGTTTCTTGTAATTGTTGCTTGTATCTTTTAATATTTGTTTTACTTGCTCATGAAACTCACTCACGGCTGTTGCAAAATCCTCTCCATCAACACTTCTATGCTCAAGCTTTCCCAAGTCTCTTAGCTCACAAATTCCCCTCGGATGCATGTCGTACAAATTCTGAAATGGACTCTTTCCTATTCTCCTAGTTGGTGATTCATTATATGAAAACTCATCCTGGGCTAGCACATAATCCCAATGATTTGGTCAGTCACCTACTAAACTCCTCAACAAATTACCAAAACTCATGTTTATAACCTGTGTTTTCCCATCAGAATGTGGATGATAGATTGAGCTAAAATTTAGCTTAGTGCCAATTTTCTTCCACAAGGTTCTCTAGAAATTTCCAATGAATCTTGTGTCCTTTTCTGAAATTATACTTTTTGGCAAACCATGCAACCGAACAATCTTATCAAAAAATAAATTAGCCACATGGGTAGCATCACTATTTTTGAAACACGAAATAAAATGAGCCATCTTAGTAAATCTATCCACAACTACAAGGATCGAATCATTATCTCGTTGAGTTCTTGGTAAACCTAGAACAAATTCCATACTCACCAAATCCCAAGATCTATTGGGAATGGGTAATGGAATGTATAGTCCAACATTCTAAATTCTCCCTTTCACATGTTGACATATCCTGCACTTACTCACATACCTTTGTACATCTGCCTTCATCTTAGGCAAAAAATAGAAGTGACTCAACTGCCCAAGTGTTTTCTCAACACCAAAGTGTTCATCCAACCCGCCATTATGCTTTTCTTGGACCAAGTTTTCCCGCATTGAGCAATTGGGCATACATAGCTGATTGTTCTTGAAAAATAGCGCATCCTGCAACATAAACCCTTTCCATGTACTGCTATCCCTATTGAATGGACTTTTACATGCTGCAAAAGCTTCTTTAAAATCAACATCAATGTCATATAAGTCCTTCAAATAATCAAATCCTAAAATTTGTATTTGACTTTCTTGTGTGATTAAGCATCTCCTACTCAAGGAATCAACAACATTATTTTCCTTCCCACTAATGTGCTTCAAAACAAAAGTGAAATTTTGAAGGAACTCCACCCACTTTGCATGTTTATGATTTAACTTATGTTGTTGCATAATGTATTTTAAGGCATAATTATTCATGTATAGAACAAACTCGTTAGGCATCAAGTAATGCCTCCAATGCTTCAAAGCTTGAACTGCCGCATAAAATTCTTTGACATAGGAAGAGTATTTCTATTTTGACTCATTTAAATTCTCACTGAAATATACAACGGGCTTATCTTCTTGGCTCAGTACAGCTCCAATGGTGTCCCACTAGCATCACACCTCACTTGAAAGGGCTAATTGAAGTCTGGCAACTTCAACATCATCTTCTCAGTGATCTTCTTCTTCAATAGTTGAAACTTTATTCTACTGTTGTTGTCCAATAAAATGGCTGCCTATTGTTCTTGATGGTGTCAATGATAGGTGCAAAAATTCCAATAAAATTCTTGATCAATATTTTGTAAAAGATGGTTAATCCATGAAAAATTCTCACCTCAAAATTATTCTTAGGTGAGGGCCAATTTACAATTCCCTCTATCTTTTCTGGATCCATTTTCAAGCCATCCTTAGAAATGACAAAACCCAAGTATACAAGTTCACTCTTCATAAAAGAACACTTCTTCATGTTAATCAATAGCTTTTCTTGCTACAATCTCTCTAAAACATACTTCAAATGTCTTAAGTGCTATTCTTTAGTTTGACTAAAAATTAAAATATCATCCAATTAAACAATGACAAACTTACCAATGAACTCCTGAAGACGTCATCCATTAGCAGCATAAAGGTACTGGGTGCATTTGACAAGCCAAATGGCATGACCATCCACTTGTACAAGACTTCATTGGTCTTGAAATTTGTCTTCCACTCATCTCCTTCTTTGATTTGAATTTGATGATAACCACTTTTCAAGTCAATCTTTGAGAAGTAAGTTGCTATGTTATGCAACCAGCTCACAAAATAGAAGAAAACATAGATGAACACCTTCAAAATCAGCCTCTTCGAGGGGGCAACCTACTTTACATTACACAAATGAAGAATTCTTGGATGATATAAATGACTAAACCTCCTTTCTATATATAGGAGTCTAAGGGGTCACAATATAATCAAAGCCGACATAACAGTAATAACATAAGGGCACAACAATAACAATAGTGGGTTTCTATGGGGTACACTAATAACAATATGGGGACAATAGGGCACAATAATAACAATAATGGCTACAATGACAATAGTAGTGGGGGAATCACTAGTATTATAGGGAACTCACATGCCCCTCTCCTTTAGAAAAGCATTGTCCTCAATGCTTGAGTAGTTCTAGATGCTTCTATATAAAATTCTCATCCTCCCATGTGGAATCTTCAGCGGATAAGTTCTTCCACTTGATGAGATACTCTGAAATTTATCGATTTCGTAGCTGTCGTGTTCTTGTTTCTGTGATTACTTTAGGTTCCAATATGATTTTGCCTTCCTCTTCAAGCTATAGAAATATTGTTTGAACTAGGAGCTTGTCACCTATAACCTTCTTTAAACATGAAACATGGAAAACTGGGCGCACTTGGGAAGCTGCAGGAAGTTCCAATTTGTATGCCATAGTACCAATATTTTGCAACACCTTGTATGGACCATAATACTTTGGTGATAATTTATTATCCTTATTAGCTTGCTTGAGGTACATTTGTTTATATGGTTGCAGCAGTAGGAATACCCAGTCACCTATATCAAAACTTCTTTTGTTGCGATTTTGATCTTCCTATTATTTCATTCTATTATGCACCAATGTGAGGTTATCCTTTAAGAGTTGGATAACTTCTTGTTGATGTTCGATGTGATGTTCCACTACTTGAAACTTAGATTTTTCTCTTAAATATGATGTGATGGATGGTGGATAATATCCATAAAGTGCCATAAATGGGGTCATTTTTGCTGCAATATGGAAGGAAGTGTTATACCACCATTCAGCCAGAGGCAACCATTTGACCCATTGTGTCTATTTATCAGATACAAAGCAAAGAAGATATCCTTCCAAACATTTGTTTACTATCTCATTTTTCCCATCAGATTGAGGATGATAAGATGAGCTATGAGCTAACTGAGTACCGAGACAAGAAAATAATTTTGTCCAAAAATTTCCAGTGAAAATGGGATCTCTGTTGCTTACAATAATCTTTTGGTTTCCATGTAGCTTTTGAATTGTTTCCATAAATGTAGTGGAAATTGTACTGGCTTTAAATGGATGTGATAATGCACAAAAGTGTGCATACTTGGTAAGTCTATCAACTACCACCATGATGACACTCTTTCCTTTGTACTTGGGTAAACCTATGATAAAATCCATTGAAACCTCCTCCCAACGTTGGCTTGGAATGGATAAAGGTTGTAATAAACCTGGGGTCTTAATTGTTTCAACTTTATTTTGTTGGAAAACCAAACATTCCGCCACAAAATTTTGAATATACGATTTAAGGTCATCCCAAAAAAATTCCTTCTTAACCCTGTGGTAAGTTTTTAAAAATCCTGAGTGCCCTCCTGAGGGAGAAGTGTGCAATTCCATAAGAATGTTTTGTCTAAGTTGGGAATTATTACATAGGTATAAACGATCTTTGTACCATAACGAATCATTTTTCCAGCTAAATGTATCAGATGTACTGGGATCTTGTTGTAACTTTTGAATGAGTGCCCACACTTCTTCATCATTCTTCTATTCATCCCTTGCTTCGTTTATCCAATCTTGTTGGATAATAGAAATGGCACACAACAATGCTTCCACATCCTCATCCTTTCTTGAGAGTGCATCTGCACAACATTTTGCTTCCCTTTTTGTAGATGATTTCAAAATCATAACCCAACATCTTTGTGACCCATTTTTTCTACTCTTCAGAGGATAATCTTTGTTCTAAAAAGTTTTTAAGACTATCATGATCCGTTTTTACCTTAAAGTGTCTTCCCATTAGGTAGGGTCTCCATTTCTTAAGTGCATGTAGTATTGCCACCATTTCCTTCTCATAAATAGCTTTGTGTAAATACTTTCCTTTGATTGGATGACTTTCGAAAGCAATGGGTCTTTCATCTTGCATTAAAACAACACCAATTCCATTTCCTGAAACATCACATTCCACAATAAAGGTTTTTGTGAAGTCTCGCGTAGGTAAAACCGGTGCTTGGCACATTACCTCTTTAAGATGTTTGAAGGCCTTTGTTGCTTCTAGAGTCCATGAAAATGCATCTTTCTTCAATAATGTTGTTAGAGGTGCCATTATTCTCCCATAATTCTTAACAAACTTGTGATAATACCCTGTCAACCCGAGAAATCCTCGCAGATGGTTTATGGATGTCGGGATTTTCCATTCCTTAATGGCTTTAATTTTGCTAGGGTCTACCTTAACACCTTCATGAGATAAAATATGACCCAGGTATTCCTCCAATAGTTTGAGCACCCTGTCAACATGTTGAACACGATCCTTCCAAGACTTGTTGTAGATTAGTATATCATCAAAAAGTACTAACACAAATTTTCTAAGGAAGGGTTTGAAAATGGAATTCATCAAACCTTGAAATGTAAAAGGTGCACTGGTAAGGCCAAAAGGCATGACCAAAACTTCATAATGACCCTCATGAGTTGTAAACGTTGTTTTTAGAATGTCTTCAACATTCATTCTGATTTGATGATATCCTGAACGAAGATCCAACTTGGTGTAGCAAATTGATCCATGCAATTCATCCAATAATTCATCAATGAAAGGAATTGGAAATTTATATTTAATAGTGAGCTTGTTGAGCTCCCTATAATCCGGACACATGCGCTATGATCCATATTTCTTGTACACCAATAATATTGGAGCAGAGAAAGAACTTTGACTAGGTTGAATTATACCAGCCTCTAGCATTTCTGCAACCATATGTTCAATTTCACTCTTTTGGGCACATGGATATCTGTACAACCTGATGTTTGGAGGAACACTTCCTGGAATCAAATGAATAACACGATCATGATCACAAATAGGTGGGAGGCCTTTGGGAGTCTCAAATACCTTGGAATGATTATCCAATACTTTTTGGAGATCTCGAGAAATAGATGATTTCGACGTGGGAACCTCTAGCGAACATAATTGTGAAATCACGCCTCATTATTCCTTCTTTAGAAGCTTTGTCATACCATTAGAGTTGATTATATTTCTTGGTTTCCCTATAATACCCCTTAATTCAACTTCCTTTCTTTCCACACAAAATTTCATGAAAAATTCTTGAAAATTAAAATCTATTGTACCCAAGGATTGTAGCCATTGGACTCCTCGTACAACATCAGCACCACCCATTGGAATGGAAAGCATTGGGATATTCAATACATATTCTCCCATGGATAGCTTGATATTATGGCACTTTCTATAGAAATTTATGGTTCCTCCACTTGCAACCATCACTAGACACTTTGGTGCTAGATATAGGAAACAATTCAATTCCTTGGCTATCTTACAATGAATAAAATTATGGGTACTTCACAGATCAATCAACACTATTACCTTTTTGTTCTTGATATGTCCTTCTATCTTGATAGGTTGAGGAGTCGTAATTCCAGCCAATGCATTACAAGATATGGTCAGATTCATTTCTTCTTTCTCTAGGGTTTGTTCTTGGTGTATATCCTCTTCTTTTGACATTTCTTGTTCCTTTTCTTCCTCCTCTTCACAATCTATGTAGAATAATTTATTCTCAGCACACTTATGACCTTTAGTGTATTTGCTATCATAGCTGTAACAAAGCCCTTTTGCTCTTTTTTCTTTCAATTGTTGTAGTTCCAACCTTGTACGTTGTTGAAGGCTAGGGGCAACAACACTTCCATCTTTATAGTTGTGATTGGTAAGCTTCCTGGTTGCCATAATTTGCTATCCATTTTTCTTGCTAACCTGAATGCCTTCTCCAATGAATCAGGTTCTCAAAGGTGAACCTCATGTTGGATGTTATCCTTTAAAGTCCCTATGAACACATCAATCCTATGCTCCTTTGGAATATCTTTTACCCTTATGTTCAGTTTTTGGAAGTCCTCAATGTGCTCCATCATTCAACCCTTTTGTTTGAGATTTATCAATTGGCTAAAAAAGGTGTTGCTTTTTGTATCTTCATAATGTGTTATCATTTCTTCCATAAAAATTTCCTAGGCGAAAATTTGTTTACGATAGCAAAGCCATTAATACCATACAAACTTATTTTGTTCCAAATATAAAGTTGCAATGCGTACCTTTTGTGTGTTTTGCACATTATGGAGATCGAAAAAATTCTCCATCTGTAGTATCCATGTTCCAGGATCCGTGCCATCAAACTTCCTCATATCGATCTTTGGAACATGCTGGGTCTTTAATCCAATGTTAGAGTCTATGAAATCATGATTAACATTTATTTTGTTCTCATCATGAGTTTCCTTTACTACCTTTTCTCTATTCGTAAACATTTCTTGTAGCAACTTTGTCAAATATGTCTTCAAATCATCCATTTTTCCTTCCATCTTAGCTTCCAAACCATCCATCTTAGCTTCCACGAAATTCATATTAGCTTCCATGCCTTTCTTTAAACCATCCATTTTATCTTCCACGCCTTTCCTTAAACCATCCATCTTACCTTCTGTTACTTTTTATGAGAGTGAATTTCGTTTCACTTGGTCTCATAATTTTGATATATCATGTTGCATTTCTTCCTCTTCTTCATGAGTCATGTTAGAGATTCTAGGTTGCTTACTATGTGTTTCCATTTTCTTTCTTTGGGGCATAAATTAATGCTAATAATGCTTGACATGCCCTTTTAATTCCTCCAAACTAATTTTTCAAGCCAATCTTATGCAAAATTTAATAAAAACGACATATGTTTTTTCACTTTGTAAGAGCTCAATATTGAAGCTGTTGTATCTCTGTAATTTTAGAACTCCAAGATCTAAAATTGTGTCATGTAGTGACCCTCTGAGCCCTATTTCTAACCCCACAATTCAGATCAAGATTGGATTCTCCGAGGAAGAGTTATGTGAAATCTCCCACGGTGACCTGATTATACATTTGTTCAGTATAGCAAACTTGTACGAAGTGCCACATGTCACTGTTTCGACTTTAGTACTTGAAACTAATATACAAAAAAATATAGCCCTTCCTATTTCTGAAATTCTAACGAAATTTCAATCTAATGCTCAGAACAAAAGTTATGATGATTTTCCCTAAGTCACCTGTTTGAGATACAATTCGGGATCCTGCAAAAACCCTAACTTCCTTGGATCATATCTCTGAAAGTATAGCGAGAAAATATATGAAATTTGGACTCGAGGTTTAGAGCTATTTCAGCTCAATTTTTTTTGTTTTGTAGCATCTGAAATATTGCAAAAAACAAGTTATAGAGAAAATACCACGATGACCTATTTGGAGCTGCAAAACCCTAGAATCCAAAGCTCTGATACTAAATGTTATGCAACTAGCTCACAAAATAGAAGAAAAGATAGATGAATTCCTTCAAAATCAGCCTCTTCGAGGGGGCAACCTCCTTTACATTACACAAATGAACAATTCTTGGATGATACAAATGACTAAACCTCCTTTCTATATATAGGAGTCTAAGGGGTCACAATATAATCAAAACCAACATAACAATAATAACATAAGGGCAAAACAATAACAATAGCGGGATTCTATGGGGCACACTAATAACGATATGGGGAAAATAGGGGTAGAATAATAACAATAATGGCTATAATGACAATAGTAATGGGGGAATCACTAGTATTATAGGGACCTAACATGCTCCATCCCAGCTATCCATCATATCATCCATTTGTGGCAATGGAAACTTGTCACGAATAGTGATTTTGTTGATTTCTCTAGAGTCAGTGCACATTCTCCATTCTCCACCCTTCTTTGGACTTAATACTGTAGGTACGACACACAGACTCAAACTTTGTCTTATTATTCCTTTGTCCAACAATTCTTGGACTTGCTTCCTCACTTCCTCATTCTCTTTGGGTGTCATTCGATATGACACCTTGTTTCGGAAGACTTGCTCCATGTATCAAGTCTATGTGATGACTGATGCTACTTTTCAGTGGAAACTCACTTGGCAATTCATAAACTACAATATCATGAAACTCATGCAACAACTCATTGTTTTGTAGAATTTAGCATCTACGGATAAATACTAATTCAATAGACAAGTAGTCGTACCTAGAACAACAGCTTAAAGTGTTTTAGACTTTCCCTATAAGCAATAGATAAGAAGAGAGGATAGAAGGCCTACCTGTAGTTCCGTTTTCCTCTCATCTCCCTTGTATCGATTCCATCGCTCCTTTATGTGCTTAACCCACTAGAAAAGTACCATGTTAACACAACAGAAGACGAAAATCGATCAAAGCATACGATACATTGAATATAAATGAAAGGAATCATAAGCAATTCATACATATAAGCATTATGAAAGAACACAAATATGGAAAAAGGTTCAAACACTTTAATAAATAGAAGAAGGAATTACAACCATCAATGTCTAATTCAAAGTCATCCCTCTAGCTTGGATCCCAACCACATCACATCAAAAGCAAGACAAGCTTGTGGCATCACATCATTTGCTCCAAAGTCAAGTCTCATAGCAACATTATCTCCTTATAATTCAACATACTCCAACCCCTGATCACTTAGATGAGTGGTCAATTTATAGGAAGATGAAGGAGGTTTTGTCATTAATGGTGACAATGAATGGCCTTCCATACTTAGAATTAGTTCCATGGAGGAAGGGATGAGAGGATAGGATGATTCTTAACTCATTCCTCATCCATTTTCGAGCTCATAAGAGTTGATAAGACAGGGAAACTTCTAGATGACTCCACAAGATAAGAATATTCCCAAACCCTATGTGAATTTCGCTCATTCTCACCTAGCGCAGGTGAAAGGAAGCCTAAGTGCTCTGCAGAGCACCCTGACAATGGACTTAGTTGCTCTTCAGCACACCTTCATAAGGGCTTACCTACGCTGGTCCCTTTAGAGGCAATTTCTAGATGTCTTCAAGTCATGAAACTGTCTGGGAAGGAGGCATTCAAAGGGTTGACTTGTTTAGGGCATGAAACAACTGATTTTAGGGTTTGATGAGTCCTAAATCACTGATCTGACTATTGGGATTTGATGTGTCCAAATGGATCTATAACAGTTGCCCCTAAAACATGAAGTTGGAAAAATGCTAATGTCGAATGAAATGCTTTACGATGTGATGAGCAGGTATCGAGGTGGAAGGTGACCTGCATCAGTTACAATACATATATCATGATATTTGATTTTACATGAATCACTGAGGGAAGGCATACCCATGCTCAACTTATAAACTTTCATTACATGTACATAAACAATCATCTACAGATATAGACCCATGATTGCAATGACTATCAATGTAAAGCCATTGTACATATGATTTAGTACTCTTGATATCACAGCCCGAATGGATGAAACTAGATCTAGGGTTTTCAATCTCATTCAATCATTCGCTCAAGTACAAGTCTAACCATGTGAATATGTGATGTGAATTCGAACATGGGAAGACACCATTTGATTACCAGCCAATGATGTAGGCTGTTAACAGATGCAAGAAATCACCAATAATGATAATGATCCTCAAGGTACTACAGTACATTCTGCATGGTGTGAATGGATGATTTGATGTCAAACACCATACAAAGTCTTTTGGTCGAAGGCCATTGATGTATTCCTATCGGCGTAAGCGAGAAACCTGCCATTGATGCATGCAAGCCATAAGGTACTGAATGGGTGTTTCTAAGTCAACTTCTTGGATAATGAGTTGATGTCGACAAGAAGCGACTTGTTGTAGGAGGGCCTTGATGTATCCCACACTAACGACACGAAATGAGTGTAGTGATTTTAGAGATGGAATTTGACTGACAACGCAAAGTTCAGGAATAGCGGTCATGAAAATGAAGGTTTATGGTATTGCAAAAGATGGATTTTGACTAGATGACTTCTCTTGAACATGTCGGCGAAACTAAAGTGAATTGGTAGCATTGACCCAAAACAAAGTAATGGATGGTATGATAGACCAATGGTGTGATAACCATCAAGCTAATAACCCAACCCAGATAGTCACGGTGATGGAGTGAAAGTGTCATGTTCAAGAGCGACTTGCTACCATAAAGTGGTTTTCTCCTTTTTCTATTTTCCCCAATCATTGCTGACCAGTACCTCTTTATTTTTATCAAGCCTGAGGAGGATAACATATGATTTTTGTATAATTTCACCCTTCGGGTGAATCCATCGCTATTTGATGTTTTAATGAGTCTAGCGAAGGTGAAACTCGATCTTGTCTAGATGGACAAGTTTGTCGCTATTTGATGTTTTTAACGAGTTTAACGACAAAGATAACTTGGTCCTTTTCATGTTTAGAGAGTTTGAAAAGGGACAAAAAGAAAACTCCACAAGTTCTTTTTCATAAGTTAATCTCTCAAGTTTGAAAAAGCGTAAAATAATACAAGAGAGATATCGTTTCCAATCCATTAACGAGCTGGAAAGGATAAGCGCTCGACAATATTTTCATGTTTAGAGAGTCTGAAAAGAGCTTAAAGAGGACTCCAAGGGGGTTCCTTTTTTGTTTTTAACAAAGCTCGAAAAAGAGATAAAAGTGTGCTTTGTGGTCAAAAGTACAACTTATAATCGAGCACGTTGAATTCTGCAAATCAGTTGTAAACCTGCTCAAAACATCACCAAATGGATTAAAAATATATGTTTCATAGGTAAAAATAGGCAAATACTAATGTTTAATCAATTAATTAACATGAAATAAACATAAAATAAGTTTTTACCATATCATTTTTACCATTTGGAACTTACCATCCAGTTTTGTGCTCTGAGCTCAGTTTTTACCTCAAACTTCACCGGCTGATTGCGAAAGATTCTGCGAACCATTTCTCGAGCCGTCTAGACTAGGTTGGAACTAAACCTCTCTACTTTCTTTTTAGTCCATTCTTTTGTCATTTCATGCAAGTTTTAGGGTTTTTTTGGGCCCCTGGGGTTTCATTTTTTTGCCCTGGGATCAGCGCAAGCTTTCACATCGAAAACTGCGCTGAAGAGCACCCAGATAGAAGGCTAGATGCTCTGCAGCACACTGTCTCTGTGTCTAGGCTGCGCTGAGTGCATTTCCCAAGTTGGTTTTAGTTTTTTACTCCAAAATTATCAGCTTCCTGATCGTAAAGCAAGACCAGGTCTCCTTCCGAGAAGATACGAGGCTTGACATTTCTATCATATTGTGCCTTAATACATTTCTTATGCGCTTCGTTAGCCAATGTGGAACCACGATGGGTTTCATCTAGATGGATTAATTCCAAGAAACACGCCTCTTCTTCAGAAGTGTCGAGTAACAGGTCAATCGCAAGTTTGAGCGATGAAATTTCGCATTGTATCGGTAAGATTGATTCCAAACCATACACCAACTGAAAGGGTGTAAATCTAGTTGCATTTCTCACCGAGGTTCGATATGCCCACAAGGAAGAGTATAGGATTAAGTGCCAGTTTCTTTTATGAACCCCTATCATTCTTTGCAACATTCGCTTCGAGACCTTGTTGATGGCCTCAACTTGTCCGTTCGCTTGCGGGTAATACGGGATAGAACTATCAGGTGAAAGTCCTAACTTAGTAATCAACTCAGTCATCATGTGATTGTGAAAATGCAACCCATGATCTGTAACTATGGCTTGTGGCACACCAAACCGGGCAACCACATGATTAAAAAAAAAAGACCAGTCATTTCGCCACTGTTGTTTAATGTTGGCATCGCCTCAGCCCATTTGGTAAAATAGCCAACGACGACTATAATATACTCATGCCCCCCAGCCGAGGTGGGGTTACATGTTATAAAGTCAATGCCCCATTTGGAAAATGGGCTAACAACAACGACTAGATGCAATGGTGCAGGTGGTAATCTGGTTTTTCGGTCATATATCTGGCATGCGTGATAGCTTCTGACAACAATAACACAATCTTTAAATATAGTTGGCTAGAAGTAACCAGCACGAAGAATCCTTTGTGCAGTTGCATATCCAGATAAGTGTCCACCACAGGCACCTGAGTGGCAATCATTCAATGCTTTCTCAGCCTCCTCATGTGTGAGGCACCTCCGTAAAACCATATCGATACCATGACGGTAAAGCATGTCGCCAATGATCAGATAATCTTTGGCTTGGTAACGAATATGTCGTTGTTACGAGCGGGAGGTATTTTTCCAGAAAGTTTGGGTTTGGAGATAGATCAGTATATCTCCATACCAAGCGTCAGATGACAAAATTAGAAACCGAGACTCATCCAAAATTGATGGTTCGGATGTTGATTCAATGGAGGTCGAGGGAAGGTCACATAGTAACTCAACGAAAACTAGAGATTTCTTTGACTTAGACGTAATGAATTCTAAATCGAATTCTTGTAAAATAATTATCCATTTTGAATATTTGTCCCCCAACAAATGACGTGACAGAATGTATGTCATAGGGTTGCAATCTAAAATGACAGTTGTTTTCTGTAATAAGATATAGTGGCAAAATATTTAAATAGATTGCATAACTGCCAAAGCTAGTTTTTCGACATAAGAGTACTTACTTTCTGTATCATTGAGATTACAGCTCAAATACTAAATAGGATGTTCAATCCCATTTTCTTCCTGGATTGAAACCATGCCAATGGTTGTATCTGCAGCAACAAGATACAGGTAATAGTCATTTTGGTAATTTGGAGAATACATTAATGAAGCTCTAATCAGGGTATCTTTAAGAGCGTCAAAGGAAGCTTGCGCAACCTGATCCCAATGATAGGGTATATCCTTTTTCAAAAGACGTGTAAAACCATTAGCCATTTCAGTGTAATTAGGAATGAACCTCCTCAGAAATCTGGCTTTCCCTTGGAGTCTCTGTAACTGTAAAAGATTTGAAGGTGGAGGAAAATTCAGAATCGCCTGAACCTTTAATGGATCCAGTCGAATCCCCTCTTAAGACACTACAAATCCAAGCAAGCGACCAGAACCAACACAAAACACAAATTTTTGTGGATTGAGTCGAATCTTGTAGTGTCAGCACCGTAAAAAATATTGCTCTCAAATGTTGCGGGTGATCAGCCCGCTTTCATGAATGAGTAGGTAAATTGTCAAGGTAAAGTTGAACAATGTGCTTGATGTCATGGAAGGCATAATTCATTGCCCTCTGAAATGTGGCCCCAGCATTCTTCAAACCGAATGCGAGTTTCCTATTGTTATCTCAAAATCAGGCCCTGGAAGGCTGCAGACCAGGAAGACTTCAAGTAACTATTTCAAACCAACTTTTGGCTGAGGCTTAGCCTCCTCAACCTGAGAGGGCTCTCTCAAAGGTTAATGATTTTGATAAAGATTAGATGGCTAACTCTATGAAACAAGTATGAAAAATATGAATGGTGGAAACACATTAAACAAAACTATCCATTGGGCTTATGGAGTCAACAACACCTCAATATAACAAAACTATCCTTATTGATGCTCAAAGATTGCTGTAGACATTCTTTAAGTCTTATTCAATACTTGGAGGATTGTTATGATGATGATGAATTTATGGATGAAGAAATTTTAGAGGCTCTTCATAACAATGCATTTCAGCACCAAGAAGAAAGTATAACATCTCATGAAACGCAGCATGAAGAGCAGCAGGGGTTTACTTGTGAAAACCATGTTTCATCCTTTGATATGAATCATAATGAAGATAAAAATGATTGCAAACAGCAAGAAGAAGTACTGGAAGATAGCTTTTACGACCCTCAGGCAGAGGAAAAGGTTGGTTTTTTATGTCAAACTTCTCAGCAGCTTACAACAATAAATGATCATAAGAAAGAGAAAAATTACATTGTTTGTAGGCAGCATTCAGAAAAGCAGTTCGATAGCATATCGAAAGAATCTTGTGTGGTTGAGAATCAGTTGTCTAAAGATGTAGAATGTTATGATGATCATCAACATAACCATGTATTCTTTGACCCTATAAGTGAATATATGGACAAGATTTGCACTCTGGTCTTTCATTTTCATTTGCATTATGAAGATCAAGTATATTATGAGTTGATTTGGTCATCTCACTACCATGGTTATTTTGAGGTTGAATGCAGTCAAGAGCCTCCAATAACAGAGAAGACAATTGATTGGCTTTATTGGAAATATCATGTTGCTTGAGCTACAAGTGAAGTTTGAGATTGATAGGGTAGGTAGGTAGGAAATGCAAATAAGCTCAAGGTTGACTGAGCATTTTTTAGTAGATGTAAATTTCTTTTTCCTACAGTCATCATCAAGCTTAAGCCCGAGGTGAAGGCCCAAGAAGCTTGAAGGGGATGTTTGTCAAACAAATCCATGTTTTTCATAAAATGGACAAAGCACTGGACCTGCAAGTTCTTAGTGTACTACAGGAGCACACTATCCCAAGTGGAGCCACTGTTATCACTTAAGAATTTTAATGCCAAAATTTCTCATACTAGCTTGATGGTAAAGATTCGGTGCTAGTCCAAGTTTGAGTTTTTGTTTGCCTTAAAGTCTGAGTCTTAGGAGTCCACTATGCATTCTCATTCACCACTGGTCTCATAATTCACACAATTTCCATGTGTCAGCTCTGTTCAAAGGTTATTATGTGCTACAAAGCTCTTTAGGTAATTTCGTAGTGCATAAGTCAGTTTTAGGTGTTTTCGCAGCGCAATTGTCTAGGTGATTTCGTGCTGATCCATAAAAAATCTCACTCAGCTGTCATATTTATCAGAATCCTCATCATTAGGTCATTAGCTATCTTGGTATGCACAGGTTGCAAGTTTCAAAAAGAAGCAAAGAAAAGAAATACATTTATGAACTCCAAAGTTTTATTATGAAAAGGTAGTCAACTTCCAGGAGGTCTCTAAAGCAAATGAAAGCCTATTTTGGGAAATGGAAAGAGGTTTTTATTCCTAATAGACTGAACTAGAAAAACCTCCTTCATTTTTCTCAAATCCATTATGATCTGAGAGAAATTAATGACCAAAGTTGCGCTACGAAACTGCTGTAGGTGCAGTTTTTCATCTCTTCTTTTACACCTATTTTGCAAAGACACATTCTGGGCGGTAGGGAAGGTGTTTCAAAAAACCAAGATAGGTTTCTGTTCAGCATGGATTGGTTCACAAAAGCCTCCTTCAGTTTTTCCAAATACGTTTTTTGTGAGAAGTTATGAGCTCTGTCCCAAGCCCTATTTTTCAGCCAGAATAGAAGCTTATATCTCATGTCATCTTCACTTATTGGCAATACAAGAAAAAGGAAGCAAGGCATCATGATTCAGTTCCAGAAAGGGGTTGGGAAATCAATCTAGATCAACTTCATACAATTGCAGACAGCAACACAGTGGAAATGGTTGTTATCAATCCAAGCAACCCATGTGGCACCACTTTTACCCATGATCATTTGGCTAAGGTTGCAGAGACAGCTAAAAGGTTAGGTTTGTTAATAATATCAGATGAAGTATATGCTAATATTGTCTTTGGTAAGAAGCCATTCATTCCAATGGGATTCTTTGCATCAAATATATCAGTAATTACTCTTGGGAGCATATCGAAGAAATGGATGGTTCCTGGTTGGCAGATTGGTTGGTTTGTGACATGTGATCCAGATGGTATTCTGAGGAAATCTCAGATAACTGAAGGCATTATTGCAACCCATTTAATTGACTATGCACTAGATAGGTTTCTTGCTGCAGCTGTCCAGAATCCTATGTGTAATCTCTCATTAATGGTTGGCACAACAAATGATTGGTGTTATGTGGAGGCATATGGAAAGAATGGGGTCCATATATATATTCAGTTTGAAAAGCTCCAAGGCACATGAGAAGGACATTTCAAGATGAAGAAGCTCAAGACAGTCAAATTTGGCATTAAGCTATGTTTTTGAAATTACACAGCAGTTTCGCAGCGCGCTGCGAAACCCCTGTAGCAGCCTGTTTCAGCAGAAAAAACTCTGTTTTCTGTGTTTACTAGTAAATTTCCAGAAGGGGTTCTGAGCAGCTGAAAACTTAATGTTGAAAACTGAAAGAGGCTTTTATTCCTAACATACCAAAATACAAAAAACTCTTTCATTTTCTTCAAATTCATTCTGAGGTGGGAGGAATTTATGGTTAAACTTGCGCTACGAAACTGCTGAAAGTCAAGCTTTGTCTACTGGTTTTAGCAGTCTTTTTCAAAATCAGTTTTTGGTTACAGGAAGACGTATTTTGGAATTTTGAGGGAGGTTTCTCTTCAAAAAATGTCCAGCTACAATAACCTATCTCACTTTATTCATAAGTGTTTTCAGTTGGGATATACTAAGCTTTCATTGAGACCCTAATTTCAGAAAACGGATTTTTCCTGTTTGCCACGTGTTTGTCAACGACAGTTTCTGGACAGCTGGAGAAATGTTTTCAAAAACCAAAAGAGGTTTTTGTTCTAGACAACATGGGCTAAAAAAACCTCCTTCAGTTTCGTAAAATGTGTCATGGATGAAGAAATAAAGGCTCTGCAATTTTCAAGGATCTAAACCTAAAAACAGGGAAACATGTTCCCTAATTTCTAGGGTTTGTCATCAGCAGTTGGGTGACCACATGGGAGGCTTCATCAAATTCGACTCCTTGAGGTTGCAAGTTGTCAAATAATGCTTTAAATTCTTAGATAAGGTTGTTGAATCATGATAAGGAGTTACACTCCTAGTTGTATTAGGTCTCTAGGACTGCTAGTTAGGTGTCATTTGCATTTAATAGTTAGTTTTGAGTATCAATAGGTGTCATAGTAGGATGAATTCGAATTTCCCTCATGCTGGAGGAGGAATCTAAGTTGTGTAAAGAGCTCTATATATAGCAGAAGAGCTGATGTACAAGGGGTTGGAAATCTTTATGGAAAATCTTGTATTTGGCATATGTATGACTCATTTTCAATAATAGATGCTTGACTTTGCTTCTCAGGATTCATGAAGGGTTTTTCATGTTCAGAATATGTGATGTTGTCCTTTTTCTTAATTCTTACAGTGGTATGGATGTATAATCACTCAGAATTCACTGAATGTGCTCTGACTTCCTGTATACATGCATAAACTGTGTGTCCCATATGAGTTTATGTTCTGAATATTTAAACGTTGAATGCCCTGACTTCCATGTAAGGTTGAGTTCATTGTTATATTGAGGTGTTGTTGACTCCATAAGCCCAATGGATAGTTTTGTTTAATGTGTTTCCACCATTCATATTTTTCATACTTGTTTCATAGAGTTAGCCATCTAATCTTTATCAAAATCATTAACCTTTGAGAGAGCCCTCTCAGGTTGAGGAGGCTAAGCCTCAGCCAAAAGTTGGTTTGAAATAGTTACTTGAAGTCTTCCTGGTCTGCAGCCTTCCAGGGCCTGATTTTGAGATAACACCTATAAGCAAATGTGCCCCATGAACAAATAAAAGTTGTTTTAGATTGGTCCTGTGGGCGTATATTGATTTGATTGTAGCCGGAAAATCCATCCATAAATGAAAATATTTCTTATCCGACACATTCATCAATAATCTGGCCGATAAAATGTGTAGGATAATTGTCCTTTGGACATTCTTGATTTACATCCCTATAATCGACGCACACTCGTATTGTTCCTTGTTTCTTAATGACAAGAACAATGTTGGAAACCCAGTCAGTAAGAGGAACAGGGTAAATGAAAATAGCCCGCAATAGTTTTTCAACTTTTGCTTTAATTGCAGTGGCTTTCATTGGATGAACAGGTCGAAGTCGTTGTGGAACTGGCTTGACATCAGGGTACATTTTATTTCATGTTCAACAATACTAGAGTCAATTCCTGGAATCTCCTCATAAGACCATGCAAAAATATCTCTAAATTCACGAAGAAGAGCACGGTAATTATCAAGTTCCAATCAAGAACAAGATTTTCCGACATGAATGTTCTCTACAATATTAGGCTTGGTCAAAATATCAATAGAAATCGTCTCTTCAGTATTTGACAAATTTCACTCAAATTCGATTGTGTCTATGAAAACTGAATTCGATAGGAAATCAATGACTGATGGGTGGTTTAGTTCATTTGAATAATCTTCAATGTCATTTGGAAGATGGGAATGATGATGATAATCTTCCCATGGTTCCTCTCCTATCATCATTGATTGGATGATTCCTTCATCCGTAGAATGTATACATGAAAAAGGATCCGAAGAGGTACCATATTCTAATGACCCCATACAATTGTTGAGTGCAGATTTGGGTTTGCTGCACAAGCCCGAAAGATTTATTGCTATGATGATTCAATGGGGCTTAACGGCATCACCCCAATATTACTATCAACTTCAACTTTGCTGGTTATCCTCCTTAAATCAGATGAGGTGGAGGAAATCATGTTGCAAGTCTCTACTCTTGCTACTTCCGCCAAATCAGATAGTGACGGTAGGGTAAAAGTACCCATTAGGGAAGGATCTTTAAAGAGACCTACTCCAACACTTTGAAGTGACAGCAGGGGTCTATGTACCAACAAATTGCTTCTCGTAGCTTGTGAACTATTGGAAAATAAGGCTAGCTGATCAATGACTATGATTACACCCTTAAAAGGGAATGAAATAGTACGAAAGTACATGGAAACCACAACAGCCATAGCATATACCCAAGGCCTTCCCAGTAAAATGTTGTAATCGAGGAGTCTGTCAACTACCTCAACTTCAACAGTAAATGTTTTACCCCCAAGTTTGATTTTCAAGTTACTCAAAATACCACATGGAGTATATGTTCTTCCATCAAAATCTTTCAACGTGGTTGGTGATCATGACAACGACGGTGAACCAAGTGTTTTCCAGCAGCTCATGGACATAATGCAAGTAGATGCCCCCTCATCAATAATAGTTCGGTGAACATTCTTATTGAGAGATTTTACTTGGATTAGGAAAGCTAATTGCGTCGGTAACTGTGGTGTATATCCCGCATGGTTAAAAACCACAAGATTTGAATCCGTAAGATCTATTCCGCCTATTGTTGATAGTAAAGCCTGCTTCTGGGAGGGACAGTTTTGCAACACCTTGAGTGTCGACATAGTGGAAGGTGATTGAGCAAGATCTTCCACTATGTTATAATTTTGAGTGCTCGAGCCCGAGGGTTGAATGTCTGTTTGTGCACAACTCCCTTTAGTGGTTTTATTTTCAATTCAAGTACAATCGGTGGAACAACTTCAGATGAAGTCGAAATCGAAGGATTAGGTTGATTAGTGGCCTGATTATTCGACGATGACAATGGATTTCCATAATCTTTGTTTCTCGTTGACACCAAAACTTTGTTTTGTGGCTTTGTGATGGATAACATGAGTACTTGGGATGTGGAAGCATGTTCTGTTGCAACCAAATGTGTCTCCAGGGTTGGAAACAGATCAGTCAACACTGCCGATGTATTTGAAGTCTTTAAAAGTTTAGAGACCTCAGAGCGGTGTGGACAATCTCTTGTAAAATGCTCGTCATTACATATCAAACATGGATAACGAGGTTTCCTTACCGAAGTAGAGGAATCAGATGATTTCTCTGGAGGGGAATTTTCTTGTTTCTTTTTGTTTTTCCCCTTTTTCTTGCTCCCTGGTTGCTTTGGATTTTTGCCTTTGTCAGATGACACAACATTAATCTCAGAGGCAAGAGTATTTTCTGATGCATTGGTCGTTTGATTGGAAATATCAAGAGTTTGATCAGATGGTCTTCCTGTTGTTTGCGTCCTTGAAGAACCAATCACACCATCGTCGACATGAGAGTCCTTACTCGATTGTGAAGGAGGGGGAACAGTGAAAGCTAGTCGAGGTGCATTGAGAATTTTATCATAAAGCGTGTCAGATTGTGTGTAAATCAAATCCAAGTACTGGGAACGAGCAATAACTTACTCTTCTATGACAACTCCACCTTTTTCCAAATCCTCGGTGATTGATGGCGACAAAGATTTTATGAACCACTCAACCAAAAGCTGATTGGGAATATATGTCTTAACCATTCAACGACGACACCGCCACTCATGGATCTGATCTGATATATGGGTAGCAGTAGTCTGTTTAAATTTGGTTAGGAGTTCTGTTCCAATCTTGTATCTGATAGGTAACTGGAAGTGGGTCAAAAATGTAGTGGCTAAAGTGGTGAAATTATCGAAAGAAGCTCTTGGTAATTCAATGTACCATTTAGCAGCTGGACTAGTAAGTGTTCTTTGGAAAAGATGAAGTCTAACCGAATCATCATTTAAGGAGTTTGATGAACACCAAAAATGAAAGGTCATGACATGATTTGATGGGTCTTCTCCGGGATTTCCGTTAAATTTTGGAATGTCAGATGGTAACTTATGCGGAATTATCGGCCACCAAGGTGCATATAAGATTGGATCATTAGTGAGTTGATTTAAATCCGGTAATTCTAAAGTTGCTACAAATGGCAACTGTCGATTCAAGTCAGGTTGAGCATACCCGAAATATGATGGAATTGCCTGGGCAATAGGTCTTTGCATACCAACATAGGGCATCTGCATTTGGTAACCTTGGTATGGTTGTTGAACAAAACCAGTATAAGGTGGTTGTTGATAACCAGGTTGAATGTGTGGTTGTCCATAACCTGCAAAGCCTTATTGACCAAGACCTTGGTAAGCTTGAGATTAACCAAAGCCAGGTTGAGCCTATGGAACAAGTCCAAACTGGGGTTGGAATTGCTGGAATTGGGGTTGTTGAAATTGAGGCTGCCACGGTTGTTGAATCAATTGTTGTTGTTGTTGGTACAACTATTGTTGATTTAACGGTTATTGTTGTCCAGCAATGAAAGGTTGGCTAGGTTGTGAATAAAATATACCAGTGTAAGCCTAGGTCAGTCTAGATAAGGGTATATGTAATGTCCCACCTTACCAACCATCATTATTATACTAAGGCTAACTCAAAATGTGATTTAAGTTTAAAAAGTTAATGCAAGGTTATATATCTATATTTTTGTTTTTTTGTTTTTATTGGTATTCTTTACACTACATACTAATTTCTACTAACTAACTAACCCATGGTAATATTAAACTTCTCATTAAGGCTACCGAGTCATGGCTCCTCAAGATCCAAAACTTACAACCATAAGTCTTAAAATCACATTTAAATGATAGAGTCTTTAGTGGGATAAATAATATCAATATTTACAAACCACAATTTCCAATAAGCTAATTGTTCATTCTATTGCAATTAAGAGTGTTTAAGAGTGACTAATTTGATTTTGTTCTAGATAATATGCCTATGAATTCTTTGGTAAAACGAAGAGAAGAAAAATAAGATAATTCAACTTCTAAAGGAGTGGTTTCCAATTATTATGAATTCATATGTGAGCTAACAATTACAACATTTCACCTAACCAATTTGCCTTCCATGGATTTTTAATTCAATGGAATCATCATGCTTATTCTTTGAGATATTTCCAGAAACACCTTGGTTGCAAATCCTAAATTTACTTAGTCATTTTTATAGACAATTCGTAGATGTAATTAGCTACAACCATTGAAGCATTATGTCAAACAATTTGCAAGAATGAAATGTACAGCCATTGAGGCATTTTGTCAAACACTTACAACCATAACCCTTAAGGCGATTTCACCAAAATTAACTAACATGAATGTAAGATTACATAATTTCTTTTTATTTGTCAGTAATGCCAAGAAGTGAACCTAAGACATAAGTAGAACTATCATCCATATAGATTGCTGCATATACAAAATTAGGCACATAATGACTATAAATATTTAAGAATTTTTACAAATAGCTCACAACAATGTATCTACAGCCATTGGGAAATTTGAATATGGTTATCAGTCACAAAACAAGATGCTAGCTATTTAACTATCAAACAAGTAGTCACAAGTTTATTAAACTATCAATGTATTAACCATTGATACTTTAAAATAATAATTCCAAGTTTATATAATAGACTGGTTTCATAAAAAGAGATTACCAGGTAAATCACATCTACAAAAGAAAAGCAACAAGACAAACCACCAGGTAGCAGCAACAAATCTGTAAAATATAGAAGACTACAGAATCGATTCTGAAACTCTGTTTTTTGAAATCAAAGTTGGGGAAACATGGCCCTAAGGTACAAATACCCTTTGCAGTTAAAATAAATCGAAACAAAAATGCCCAGAAATGTGATTATTTAAAACCAAAACCCAAAACAAATTCGCAATATCTCATTTATCCCTTTTGTCAAACATATACTGTGCAAACTTATCTACAACTGTAAAAAGAGAAGGAAAGACCAGATTTATGCTATTAACATGTTTTCATAAAAATCATGGTAGCCTGAATGCTTTAGCCATTAAGACATGATGTAAATGAACTTGCAATGAAACTGTACAAAAAAAAAAAAAAACAAAACAAAAAACAAAAACAAAACAAAAAAAACAAAAACAAACTTACATAAAATAAACTACAGTTATTGCAAAATTCCTTCAACATTTCAACATACCTGGCAGTGAATTTATACAACAAAAAAAAATGGGAGTATGCTCCAGATCCAATGAGAGTATGCTCCAGCTCCAATATCCTTACCAACTCATTGTGAACCACCCAGTTTTCCTCCCAACCATATCTAGGAAGAACTTCTCCCCCTAGAACCCTCGAGCTTGAAAAGCTCACAAATAGTACCAAAAGACAACAGTAGAGAGATTGGCAAGGCAAACTAAGGAATAAAATTTTCACTTCCTCTCAATACCACTCATGGCTAACCTCAATAGCTAGAGAGATCTTAGGATTTTAACAATAATTTCAAATTTATTATGGAAGCAAATGGATACTCTCCATATCTCTCCCTCTCACTATTTTCCTCAAGTCTCTTCCACTCTTGGCCTCCTCCTCCCCAAGTGAGAATACATGAGACTCATATATAGGAGGAGAAACCAATTCTTGTCATAAAGGAGGAGTAATGTGAATGCATTGGATTCCATTTAGAGGAGTGTAACTTATGCCATTAAGGAGAGGTATGCATTAAAGAGAGCGTAAGAGGAATATTTTATGACATATTTTTAATGAGTGAAAAGGAATATGCCATTCTTCGATGAGTGCATAAAATAGAGTATAATGAATTATTTAAAAGAGAGAGAGAGAGAGAGAGTTACATAGAGCCATGAGAGTCATGAAGGAGATGTGTGAATTAATTGAGGAGATAAAATTGACTTGTAATTCCTTTTTAATAATAAGATAATAATAATATTAATAATATTGAGGATTCAATCAAGATTGAACTATTAGGATTGATTAATGATAAGTTAATTCGTTTTTCTTCAACTCCACTTGATTACCAATTTATGTAAAGTGATTTACTATTTTTGGAAAGTCGTGCTTGAGATGCTAGACATGACTTTCTATTTTTAGAAAGTCATTCCAGAATTGTGAGAATGAAATTTTATTTAAGGAAATTCATCCATGAGTGGTATTTTCATTCTGGAGAATAGGGATTCCGCACCCCTATTTCATGTGTCTCCCTGCCTTAGTAGATTGAGGACTCCGCGCCCTGATCTACTCCAAAGATCTAAGATTCCACAACTTGATCTTTTTAAATATTTAGGACTCCGCACCCTAAATATACAAGACTCCACGTCTTTATCTTTCTTGTATTTAGGACTCCACACCCTAATTTCCATGCCCTCTCATCTACTTTGCTTTGAAACTTTGTGTTTCTCCTTATGGTACTGATTGTGAGATTTTACCCATCTGATGGTTCCTTGGTAAGTCCTTGTTCAAAGTCCTTCACACATTACAATCTCATAGATCAAAGGAATCAAATGAATTTCATAATGAAATTAACTTAATCACATTTTACCGAGAATGATGCATGACTTCCACAGTCATTTTGAATAAATGACTTCCACAGTCATTCATAATTGAACATCCTTGTTGGAAAATGACTAGGTAATCTACCACATCCTACTTAGTACAATATTAGACATATATAATCACACAAATCATGTATCATCCATAAATCATAATTAACCATCTATTCCGCATAACCATGAGAATCCATGGGCATATGTGTCTCAATCTTGGATCACCATCCATGTCATACAAAATCTTCATAAATCAGATACAAACAGAAAAACATATGTATAACATTTTACTTAATCAAAACCATCTAATACAGATAATCAATGATGCCACATATAAGAGGAAATATAACTATATAAAAAATTGTTCCCCAATCCAGTGATCAATCTATCATACATAAATATAAATGGAAATATAACTATGTATGTAAGACATTATTCCTCAATCAAGTGATCAACCTATCATATATATATAACCCTTGATAGGATTGACAAAACTATACTAGAAAAATAGGACACTACAGTATATGAACCTGAGGTTGTTGCTGAACTCCAGAAACAAGTGGTTGTTGTACAACAACTTGAGGAACTTGAACTTCTTGACTTGAAACTTGTGGTTGCAAGGTAGAAGGATCAGTTTGTACCAGTTGAGATACAACAATTTGAACTTGTGACTGTGGTACAGTAGTAACAACAGGTGTAGTAGGAATAACTGACACAGTTTCCATTGGTTGTGTTGGATACACAAGCCTCGGTTGAACTAGCATTGTTGGTTTCCATTGACAAACTCTAATTCCAGATTGACCTGAATACTGTGGGATATTACCATATGGTAGTCCTCCAGAATAGGGAGGATACAGTGAATAAGCATATTGCTCTCCATATGGTGGCAATCCAGTATTTAATGGATACATAGGTCTTTGTTGACCAGATTTCCCAGCTTGATACTGATATGTAGGATCAAACTGTTGAGTTCCCATTAGAGAAGAACCAGGTAAAATTCTGGTTGAGGACATGGGTGATGACCATGGTGTAGAAGCAACCCTTGAGTGGGTTCCAAACAATGATTGGTAACCAACCAGGACGGACGATTCACCATATAGGTGCGACTCAGGTGTGGTAGAAAACATCGAAGAGATTACAATAGAAGATTCTATTGCAGTTGCATCAAATGATATAGTCTGAGATGTTGATGGTTGTTCAGCCATAGTTAACTGACCCAAAAGTTGTCCTAAAGAATCGATGGGTACTTGAAAAGAAGCAGGATCAAATGAAGCGAAAAAATCAGGAGTATTAGGGTAAATATAAAGCCCAGTTCCAAAGTGAAATAGGGTTCTAGGTGTGGAATATTCTTCTAATTCCTCCTCTATAGCAATTAAACTTGGTGGAAGAACTTCACCGTTAGGTCCGTAAAAGATTTCTGGTGTTGACGAAGTTGAAGTTTCAATAGTTACTGATGTCTGAGGGGTAATCGGTTGATCGTCTTCCAGTAAAGTAACAACTTCTGAATGTCAAAATTCAAAGTCCAGATGTTCAGGTAAATGAACAACAGTTTCAGAATGAGGTTCCTGAACAACTTCAGGTTCAGACGTAACTTCTGTTTGAACTGGGATAGATTCTGGATTAACTTCTGGTTGAACTTATTCAAGTTTAGAAGTACTTTCTTGTTGAGAAACTTCAAGTTGAGGATCAACTTGTTGTTGAACAACCTCGGTTACTGTTTCACTAGGATCAGTGCTAATGTCCTCAGGTAATTGTGAAACTTCTTCTTTAGAAAATGATGGGCCAAAAATAGTTGGAGTAACTAGAGTCTCTGTACTTACAGAAATATATGATTCAGGTAACTCACATGAAGAACTAGGATTCCTTGATGTACTAGACTCAATTAAGCGAGACTGCTTTGCCCGAATTGGTGTCTCTTCAGGAGGCAAAGGCGGTTTGCTCGCTGTTCTCCGCGAATGACGAGGTATGGATCGATGTTCCTCCACGATTTCTGATTAAATTTATTATCAAAAAAGAAATAAACAAAAAGGGGTATACTAGGCAAAAGGTTTACCAATCAATTGTGAACTGCAGAATACCTCTTGGCGAACGAAGAAGTACGAGCAGGCAATCTCCCCAAATGTTGTGCTCGGTGTATCACAGTTTACAAGGCGGCCAACTCGGTTACTTAAAGATGGATAGCAACCTAGAGTTTTCCTCCCATATATACCCGAAGGTACGTGGAGGCCCAGTCCATATAAGCGTTGTCTAATGAAAAACTGCACAGTGAGAGCATTTCCATATACTTTACATACTATAACACCGCCCTATATACCCAAAGGTACGTGGACGAGCTACGATATACTCACGTACGTGGAATGAGGTATCACACTCGGGATGTATTGTAGACAAGTTAGCGACATCTGCTTTTTTTTACGACGCCAGAACATGTCTCTAGCCTAGAACCACTAAATGTTCTCGTTAATGATAATGCTCCATTAGGTAAATTGATGTTTATTTTAAGTTGATCTTGCTTAGGAATTTGCCTTTCAAATTCACCACGTGATGTATTCTAAAATTCCTAGGAATGCAACTATCATGATAAGAATTCTTTCCATTCAATTTCACGATGAAAATCCTAGCTACTTAGGGATAGAGCAATCAGATTTAAAGAGAAAAGAGCACAATCTAAATGCAATCTCCCTACACTATTCCTATCAGCACACACAAACTTTTTCAATGCAACATGCATGTATTTCTTTTCAATTCCCTTATTGTGAATATGAACAAAAAGGAAATATGCACATACAATCAATCAATCTTTCATATGAATGAAAACTTTTATGACAGTTCAGATTCGAAGGAAGAGAATACTTTACGACACTTTCTTTCGAATGAAGATTAATCAATTATATCTTAACTTTGACTATTGATCGATAATGACAAAGAAAATATGAAAAAATATTAATCAATCTAATCAAATTCAGGCTAGACCAGGAGATAAACACTCATTTTCACAGACATAACATTCATTGATCAATCAACAAACAATCAAACATAGAAAACTTGGTAAAAACTCTTTCCAAAAGTGGGAAACTGACCCTAGGAGGATTAGCGTAGCCCAGAGTGGGAGACAGTGCACTTCAGAGCACTATCCCTAAGCCAGGGATGCTCTGCAGTGCACTGTCTCCCTCACAAGCCTGCGCTGGTGACAATAAGCCATTTCAAGAGGAAATTTGACACAGTTTTGACCAATTTTTTCAATGTAAACAGCTGAATTACAATCTATGAACACAAATAGAGTCTACAAGGATGTCTTAGGAGGTGGATAAGCTACTAGGAAAGAGGATTATTCCCCAGTATGGTCACCAATTTGTTTTGGAGGATTTAGCATCTACGGATAAATACTAATTCACTAGACAAGTAGTTGTGCCAAGAACAACATTTTAAAGTGTATTATACTTTCCCTATAAGCAATAGATAAGAAGAGAGGATAGAAGGCCTACCTGTAGTTCCGCTTTCCTCTTGTCTCCCTTGTATCGATTCCGTCGCTCCTTCCCACACTTAATCCGCTTGAAAAGTACCTTGTTAACATAACAAAAGATGAAAATCGATCAAAGGATACGATCCATTGAATATAAATGAAAGGAATCATAAGCAATTCATACATATAAGCATTATGAAAGAACACAAATATGGAAAAAGGTTCAAATATTTTATTAGATAGAAGAAGGAATTACAACCATCAGTGTCTGATTCAAAGTCATCCCTCCAACTTGGATCCCATCCACATCACATCAAAAGCAAGACAAGCTTGTGGCATCACATCATTTTCTCCAAAGTCAAGTCTCATAGCAACATTATCTCCTTATAATTCAACATAGTCTAGCCCCTGATCACTTAGATGAGTGGTCAATTTATAAGAAGATGAAGGAGGTTTTGTCATTAATGGTGACATTGAATGGCCTTCCATACTTAGAATTAGTTCCATGGAGGAAGGGATGAGAGGATAGGATGATCCTTAACTCATTCCTCGTCCATTTTCGAGCTCATAGGAGTTGATAAGACAGGAAAACTTCTAGATGACTCCACAAGATAAGAATATTCCCAAACCCTATGTGAATTTCGCTCATTCTTGCCCAGAGCAGGTGAAAGGAAGCCTTAGTGCTCTACAGAGCACCCTAGCAATGGACTTAACTGCTCTTCAGCGCATCTTCATAAGGGCTTACCTACGCTGGTCCCTCTAGAGGAAATTTCTGGATGTCTTCAAGCCATGAAACTGTCTGGGAAGGAAGCATTCAAAGGGTTGAATTGTTTAGGGCATGAAACAACTGATTTTAGGGTTTGATGAGTCCTAAATCACTGATCTAAATGTTGGGATTTGATGTGTCCAAATGGATCTGTAACACTCATGAAATTCAATAGGTAAATCTACAGTTTCAGAGTGCAGAAGTAATACCTTTGGCTTGCAAATCATTGCATAGCTTACCTCTTCTTCTTCCATATGGTGTAGAAATCCCTTTCCACTAAGTAGCAGTGCTTTTGGGCTGCTTGTTTCAGATGTACCTTCCTCTTTCAATGGTACAAGAGTGTGCTTGATGCCATCCTTTTCAAACTTATAACAATTATTCTCTCCATCATGTGTCACCTTCCTATCAAACTGCCTTGGGTGACCCAAAATAATGTGACTAGAATCCATTGGCATTACGTCACAGAGAACCTTGTCTTTATACCTGCCTATATGAAACTCAACTTCACTTTGTTCATGCACCAACAATTAGTGTCCTTTTTGCAACCACGATACCTTATAAGGTGTGGGGTGATTAATCTTTTCCAATCCTAATTTTTCCACCATTTCTTGGGAGACTAGATTATTCGTACTTCTGCTATCAATCACCAATTTGCAGCATTTTCCTTTTTCCTTACACATTGTCTTGAATAAGGATTTCTTTTGGATTGGTTAATCAGTCCCCTTTGCTGGTTTTAAAAGGACTTTGTGCATCATCAACACCTCTCCAGTCTCTGGCACATTCTCTACCTCAGGTACTTGTGCCTCTACTACTTCGGTTTGTGCTATGTATGCACCTTATTGTCCTGTATTGTCACTCTCAGGATATTCAAAAGATCGGTGACCCAATTTTTTACATTTGTAACACTGGTAGACGGTCTCTCTACCTCTTCCTCTACCTCTACCTCTATGGTAAGGTCTTCCTCCTCTGCTGCCACCTTCTTTCTATGACTATCGTTATTGATTTGGGTTGCCTTCATCATTATTTTGCGCATGAAACTTTCCTCTTCCATTTGTCTGTCCTTTCCCTTCGAAAAAACCACGTCCTCTACCAGAGCTTTTCTTCCTGACTATCTTTTCTTCGTCGTTCAAAGTGCACTGGTATGCTTCCTCTATTGTCCTTGGAGAAAATATGTTGATTTCATCTTCAATATCTAGCCTCAAACCATTGATATACCTTGCTGTCTTTTCCAGGGTATCTTCTACATAGCCTGCTCTCCAATTCACCTTGTAAAACACTTTGGTGTATTATCTCATTGTCATTATTTTTTGTTTAAGATTTTGCATCTGTTTGTAAAGAGTTAGCTGGTAATCCTTTAGCAAGAACTTATTCTTCATATTTGCCACCATTCTATCCCAACTCTTGATCAATGGTTTGTCCTTCTTCCTTCTTTCAGCCTATACATTGTCCCACCATAGTGCAGCATGGCCTTTCAACCTTGTCACAACAAACTTTACTTTCTTATCCTCATCAATTTCCTCGTACTCAAAATACTTGTCCATCTCACTAATCCAATCTAGTAGATTCTCATCTTTCAAACTGCCATCATAAATAGTGTTATGAAACCAGCTCAAGAAAAGATAGAAAAGATAGATCAACGCCTTAGAATTCAGCCTCTTCGAGGGGGCAACCTCCTTTACATTACATAAATGAACAATTCTTGGATGTTACAAATGACAAAACCTCCTTTCTATATATAGGAGTCTAAGGAGTCACAATATAATCCAGCCGACCTAACAATAATAATATAAAGCCACAAAAATAATAATAGAGGGATTCTATGGGGCACAGAAATAACAATATGGGGGTAATAGGGGCACAACAATATAAATAAGGGGTATAACTACAATAGTAATGGGGTAATCACTAGTATTATAGGGACCCAACATGCCCCTCTCTTTCAAAAAAGTGTTGTCCTCAACGCTTGAGTAGTTCTGGATACTTCTGCATAAAATTATCATCCTCCCATGTGGAATCTTCAGCGGATAAGTTCTTCCACTTGATAAGATACTCTGAAATTGATCGATTTCGTAGCTGTCGAGTTCTTGTTTCTGTGACTGCTTCCGGTTCCAATATAATTTTTCCTTCCTCGTCAATTTCTGGCAATATTGTTTGAATTGGGAGCTTGTCACCTATAACCTTCTTTAAACATGAAACATGGAAAACTGGGTGCAATCGAGAAGCTGCAGGAAGCTCCAATTTGTATGCCATAGTACCAATCTTTTGCAACACCTTGTACGGACCATAATACTTTGGTGATAATTTATTATCCTTCTTAGCTTGCTTTAGGGACATTTTCTTATATGGTTGTAGCCGTAGGAATACCCAATCACCTACATCAAAACTTCTTTCACTGCGATGTTGATCTGCCTGTTGTTTCATTCTATTTTGTGCCAACACGAGGTTATCCTTTAAGAGTTGGAGGACTTGTTGTTGATGTTCGATGTGATGTTCCACTGCCTGAACCTTAGAATTTTCTCTTAAATATGATGTGATGGATGGTGGTTGATACCCATAAAGTGCCATAAATGGGGTCATTTTTGTTGCTGTATGGAAGGAAGTGTTATACCACCATTCAGCCAGAGGCAACCATTTGACCCATTGTGTCTGTTTATCAGATACAAAGCAACGAAGATATCCTTCCAAACATTTGTTTACTATCTCAGTTTGCCCATCAGATTGAGGATGATAAGATGAGCTATGAGCTAACTGAGTACCAAGACAAGAAAATAATTCTGTCCAAAAATTTCCAGTGAAAATGGGATCTCTGTCACTTACAATAATCTTTGGGTTTCCATGTAGCTTTTGAATTGTTTCCATAAATGCAGTAGAAACTGTACTGGCTTTAAATGGATGTGATAATGCACAAAAGTGTGCATACTTGGTAAGTCTGTCAACTACCACCATGATGACACTCTTTCCCTCAGACTTGGGTAAACCTGTGATAAAATCCATTGAAACCTCCTCCCAACGTTGGCTTGGAATGGATAAAGGTTGTAATAGACCCGGTGTCTTAATTGTTTCAACTTTATTTTGCTGGCAAACCAAACATTCCGCCACAAACTTTTGAATATCTGATTTAAGGCCATCCCAAAAAAAATCCTTCTTAACCCTGTGGTAAGTTTTTAAAAATCCTGAGTGCCCTCCTAAGGGAGAAGTGTGCAATTCCATAAGAATCTTTTGTTTTAGCTGGGAATTCTTACAGAGGTATAAGCGATCTTTGTACCATAACGAATCATTTTTCCAGCTAAATGTATCAGAAGTACTGGAATCTTTTTGTAGCTTTCGAATAAGTGCCCACACTTCTTCGTCATTCTTCCATTCCTCCCTTGCTTTGTTTATCCAATCTGGTTGGATAATAGAAATGGCACACAACAATGCTTCCACATCCTCATCCTTTCTTGAGAGTGCATCTGCCACCACATTTTGCTTCCCTTTTTTGTAGATGATTTCAAAGTCATAACCCAACATCTTTGTGACCCACTTTTGTTGCTCTTCAGAGGATAATCTTTGTTCTAAAAAGTATTTAAGGCTATCATGATCCGTTTTTACCTTGAAGTGTCTTCCCATTAGGTAGGGTCGCCATTTCTTAAGTGCATGGAGTATTGCCAACATTTCCTTCTCATAAATAGCTTTGCTTAAAAACTTTCCCTTGATTGGACGACTTTCAAAAGCAATGGGTCTTTCATCTTGCATTAGAACAACACCAATTCCATTTCCTGAAGCATCACATTCCACAATAAAGGTTTTTGTGAAGTCCGGTGTAGCTAAGACCGGTGCTTGGCACATTGCCTCTTTAAGATGTTCAAAGGCCTTTGTTGCTTCCGGAGTCCATGAAAATGAATCTTTCTTCAATAATGTTGTTAGAGGTGCTGCTATTCTCCCATAATTCTTAACAAACTTGCGATAATACCCTGTCAACCCAAGAAATCCTCGCAGATGCTTTATGGATGTGGGGATTTTCCATTCCTTAATGGCTTTAATTTTGCTAGGGTCTACCTTAACTCCTTCATGAGATACAATATGACCCAAATATTCCACCTCCTGGACTCCAAAGAAACATTTGGATCTTTTTGCATATAATTGTTTCTCCTCCAATAGTTGTAGCACCCTGTCAACATGTTCAACATGATCCTTCCAAGACTTGTTGTAGATTAGTATATCATCAAAAAATACTAACACAAATTTTCTAAGGAATGGTTTGAAAATTGAATTCATCAAACCTTGAAATGTTGAAGGTGCATTGGTAAGGCCAAAAGGCATGACCAAAAATTCATAATGACCCTCATGAGTTCTAAATGCCGTTTTCGGAATGTCTTCAATCTTCATTCTGATTTGATGATATCCCGAACGAAGATCCAACTTGGTGAAGTAAATTGATCCATGCAATTCATCCAGTAATTCATCAATAACAGGAATGGGGAACTTATCTTTAATAGTGAGCTTGTTGAGCTCCCTATAATCTGGACACATGCGCCATGATCCATCCTTCTTGTGCACCAATACTACTGGAGCTGAGAAAGAACTTTGACTTGGTTGAATTATACCAGCCTCTAGCATTTCTGCAACCATACGTTCAATTTCACTTTTTTGGGCATAGGGATATCTGTACGGCCTGATGTTTGGAGGAACACTTCCTGGAATCAGATGAATAGCATGATCATGATCACGCATAGGTGGGAGACCTTTGGGAGTCTCAAATACCTTGGAATGATTGTCCAGGACTTTTTGGAGATCTGGAGAAATAGATGATTCCAATGTGGAAACATCTAGCGAACATAATTGTGCAATTACACCTCTTTGCTCCTTTTTTAGAAGCTTTGTCATGCCATTAGAGCTGATTATCTTTCCTGGTTTCCCTGCAATACCCCTTAATTCAACTTCCTTTCCTTTCGTAGAAAATTTGATGAAAAGTTCTTGAAAATTAAAAGCTATTGTACCCAAGGATTGTAGCCATTGGACTCCTAGTACAACATCAGCACCTCCCATTGGAATGGAAAGCATTGGGCTAGTCAATACATATTCTCCCATGGATAGCTTGATATTATGGCACTTTCCAGAGCAATTTATTGTTCCTCCATTTGCAATCATCACTTGACACTCTGGTGCTGGATATAGGAAGCAATTCAATTCTTTTGCTACTGTACAATGAATAAAATTGTGGGTGCTTCCTGAATCAATCAACACTATTACCTTTTTCTTCTTGATTTTTCCTTCTATCTTGATGGTTTGAGGAGTGGTAATTCCCGCCAATGCATTACAAGATATGGTTGGATTTATTTGTTCTTCATCTAGGCTTTGTTCCTGGAGTATATCTTCTTCTTTTGACCTTTCTTGCTCCTTTTCTTCTTCCTCTTCACAATCTATGTAGAATAATTTCTTCTCAGCACACTTATGACCTTTAGTGTATTTGCTATCACAACTGTAACAAAGCCCTTTTGCTCTTTTTTCTTCCAATTGTTGTGGTGTCAACCTTATAGGTTGTGGAAGACTAGGGGCAACCACACTTCCGTCTTTATAGTTGTGAGTGGTATGCTTCCTGGTTGCCATAATTTTGCTTTCCATTTTTCTTGCTAACCTGAATGCCTTCTCTAATGAATCAGGTTCCCAAAGGCGAACATCATGTTGGATATTATCCTTTAAAGACCCTATGAACACATCAATCCTATGCTCCTCTGGAATATCTTTTACCCTTATGTTCAATTTTTGGAACTCCTCAATGTGCTCCATTACTGAACCCTTTTGTTTGAGACTTATCAATTGGCTAAAAAAAGTGTTGCTTTTTGTATCTTCATAATTTGCTATCAATTCTTCCGTAAAAATTTCCCAAGTGATAAATTGTTTACGAGAGCAAAGCCATTGATACCATACAAACTGATTTGGTTCCAAATATACAGTTTCCATACGTACCTTTTGTGCTGTTATGTACCTAGGGGGGATAATATGGGGTACCAAGGGAGGTACCCAAGGTAATAATGTAATAATGGGATGGGCCATAGTAATAAATAAGGTGGTTAACCCATGTCATGTAAGGGACCACAAGTAGTTAATAATAATGTAAGGGGCCCATGGTATTAGTTGATGGTATGAGGAAACCATGGTAATGATACATGGTATTATATGTATGAGGCCTATATAAAGGCTAGAGACTCCACATGGAGGATATGAAGATGAAGAGAAGAATTATTGTATGAACAGGCATATGGCTTGTGGAGTGCTCTCCTTCCTTAAGGAGTGAATATATGGTGTTGCCCTACCTTAAGGGTCTTGATATTAATAAAGTGAAGCATTTCTATATTTCATTCTTGTTATTCTTGGGTTATTTATGTTATCATATATTTCTGGGTTAGATCTACAACAATTGGTATCAGAGCTCTTTCTTGGGCAAACCGTGGAGATTTTTTTTTTCATTTTTGCAGGGTTTCTCGGGTGGCGAATTTGCAGATCAGATCTGTACGTTTTGGTGCTAGATCTACAGAATCTAATTGCAGATCTGTATTCCTTGTGAAAAAATAGCCGATTTCAAAAAAAAAATCGGCTGAATCGGAGTCCGGATGAAAGAGATATCGCTGATCTAAAAATCAGTGGGGTTGCAGAGAATTTTTAGGGCCAGCGAATTTGCGGCGCAGATCTGGACGTCCTGGTGCCCGATCTGTAAGATCTAATTGTATATATGGAATCCTTGTGACAAAACACCTGATTTCAAAAAAACAATCAGGCGAATCGGAGTCCGGATGAGGAAGATATCGCTGATTTAAAATCAGCTCTTTTTTCAGAAATTTTGGGTGACGGCGGGAAAGTTGCAGCACAGATCTGGAATTCTAGTGCCTGGATCAAAATTTCTATCACATGGGCAGATGCAGAATGATGGTTCCATTTCTAAAAACATGTCATAATAAGGATTCTGAGCAATATTGACGAAACTGTGACAATTTCAATTTTTCGCCAATATTTTTGTGATGGCGGGCCTAGATCGCTTTGAACAGGAAGAATATTTTTTGGGTCGTCTCACTAGGCTCCGACAGACTAGTACAGTGGAGGATTATATTACCGCTTTTGAAGCCTTAGCCTTCCGCACTAGGGGTCTCACAGATGCATTCTTCAAGGAATGTTTTATCAATGGTCTTAAAGAAGCCATCAAAGCTCAAGTTCTACTTCAACACCCTTCCACGTAGAAGGAGGCTTGCCAGTTAGCTCGTCAGGTCACATTGCCTAGCAAAGATTTTAATTTTACAGGAAAGAAGGAAACCAAGGAACCAAAAGGGTTATTTTTGGCTGGTATCTCTGTATTGCAGGTTCATGGATTGATTCAGAAGGAGAAAATCATTGTGTCTATCAATCCGAGTTGCAAACAAAATCTTATAAATGTCAACTTGGCAAAGAAATTGCAAGTCCCAGCAAAACAAATTGAACATACACAGGTTGATGATAAGGATGTTCAAATCTATAAGGATTTGAAGCTTTCTTTGGATAAATATGTGTTGCATGGTGATTTTTATGCTTCAGAGATGGATAATATGGATGTTGTTTTGGGATATCCTTGGATGGAATCCGTGGGTACTATCAATATTAATGTGCAGAAGAAATTCCTGAAGCTCTGGTATAAAAAGAAGAAAATTACATTACAGGATATTTCCATTAATAAGCAGGTAGAGTCCAAGGAGGCTGAAGCAGAAGATGTTCAAGGGACTGACACGTCAGATGATGAGCCTTTGATGATCGACAATCAAACACAAACAGAAGCTGCAGAAGAAAAGGTTACAGGTGATGATACATCAGAGGAGGGCTCAGTGGTTGAAGTCATATTGAAAAAGAAGACACCACAACAGGCGCCACAGCAAGGTGAAGTAAAGAAAAAGCCATCGTGGGTTAAAACTTCAACATATCATCACCCACATCACCCAGCAAGACAACAATCAAGATGGCAACCAATTAGCCACATGGACAACAAACCCCGCAGGACAGATCGAGAGGCACAAAGATCCACCTACTACACATCCACACAGAAGAGCTACCGCAGTCAACTTCCATCTCAAGCGAGCGAGGCACCAGCGAGATCGAGGGTTCACCTTTCTCTTGGATGGCTAGATGCACGTGCATGGTATCAGTGGACTACTCTCTTGAGTAGATCTTATTATTTATGTTCTTCCCATGTTTCGGGGATGAAACATGTTTAGGGGGGTAGAATGTTATGTACCTAGGGGGGATAATATGGGGTACCAAGGGAGGTACCCAAGGTAATAATGTAATAATGGGATGGACCATAGTAATAAATAAGGTGGTTAACCCATGTCATGTAAGGGACCACAAGTAGTTAATAATAATGTAAGGGGCCCATGGTATTAGTTGATGGTATGAGGAAACCATGGTAATGATACATGGTATTGTATGTATGAGGCCTATATAAAGGCTAGAGACTCCACATGGAGGATATGAAGATGAAGAGAAGAATTATTGTATGAACAGGCATATGGCTTGTGGAGTGCTCTCCTTCCTTAAGGAGTGAATATATGGTGTTGCCCTACCATAAGTGTTTTGATAATAAGGAAGCATTTCTATCTATTTCTATCTTATTGTTTCTGGGTATATTTGCATTATCTCATATTTTTGGATTAGATCTATAACAAGTGGTATCGGAGCTACAACACGTGCGTTTTGCACATTATTGAGATCGAAGAATTGCTCCATCTGTAATATCCATGTGGCGGGATCCTTGCCATCAAACTTCCTCATATCGATTTTTGGAATATGGTGATTCTTCGATCCAACATTAGCGTCTATGGAATCATGATTAACATTTCTTTTGACCTCATCATGAGTTTCCTTTACTATCTTTTCACCATTAGTGACCCTTTCTTGTAGCAACTTCTTCAATTCTTCCATGTATGTCTTCAAATCTGCCATCGAATCCTCCATCTTAGCTTCCATGCCCTTTATCTTAGATTCCACGCCATTTATCTTAGATTCCACGCCACTTATCTTAGCTTCTGTTAGCTTTTGTGAGCGTGACATTTGTTGCACTTGTTCTTGTAATTTTGATATATCATGTAACATTTCTTCCTCTTCTTCATGAGTCATGCTAGAGCTTTCAGATTCCTTACTAGGTGTTTGCATTTTCTTTCCTCGGGGCATTAGTTACCGATAATAATGCTTTACTATGCCCTTTGAATTCTGTTAAACCAAGCTTAGACAAAAATTTAAAAAAAAACTACACACCTTTTTTCACTTTATAGAAGCCTGATATTGAATCTGATGTATCTCTGTAATTTAGGATCATCCAGTTATGAAATTGCTACCTGTAGTAGCCTTCTGCGTCCTCTTTCCAATGCCACAAGTCTGAGCCAAATTGGATTCTCCAAGGAAGAGTTATGTGAAATCTCCCACAGTGACTTGATTTTAGACTGGTTCAATAGAGCGAACTTGTATGACGTGCCACGAGTCACTGTTTCAAGATTTGAATCTGAAACACACACACAAGAAACTACAGTCTGTCCTCTTTCTGTACCTTCTTACGAAATTTCAATCCGATCCCTAGAGAGAAAGTTATGACGATTTTCCGCAGGTCACCTGTTTTGAATGTAATTCAGGAGTCTGCAAAAAGACCAACTTCCTCAGATCATATCTCCGCAAATATCACGCGAAAAGCTCTGAAATTCAAACCGAAGGTTCAGCGCGATTTCTTCTCAAAAGGGTTTTTTTTTGCGACTTCTGAAACGTCACAGAAAAAAAGTTATAGCGAAAATGCCACGATGACCTTTTTGGAGCAGTGAAACCCTGTAATCCAAAGCTCTGATACCAAATGTTATGAAACCAGCTCAAGAAAAGATAGAAAAGATAGATCAACGCCTTAGAATTCAGCCTCTTCGAGGGGGCAACCTCCTTTACGTTACATAAATGAACAATTCTTGGATGATACAAATGACAAAACCTCCTTTCTATATATAGGAGTCTAAGGAGTCACAATTTAATCCAACCGACCTAACAATAATAATATAAAGCCACAAAAATAACAATAGAGGGATTCTATGGGGCACAGAAATAACAATATGGGGGTAATAGGGGCACAAAAATATAAATAAGGGGTATAACTACAATAGTAATGGGGTAATCACTAGTATTATAGGGACCCAACAAATAGAGATTTCAGGCCTTGGCATTGAACTTGAGCCCAATTCTGCTCTCAACAACTTAATCTCAACAGCTTCTTCAACAGGTGTTGCTCCTTCTTCTTTAAGTTCCTCTTCAGCCTCACTAACATCTCCACCTTCAGGATCTCGTTGTCTCTCTACTTCCATGGCTTCTAACTGAATTTGCAATCTCCATATCTCTTCCTGGAGTTCTGCATTTCCCGTGGGTCTGCCTCCTCGACCTTGTGCTCTTCTTGAACGCCTATTCATCTCTCTATACTGTAGATACCAATAATGTTAAGGCTCTAACACCACAAATTTATGGCCGCTATCTCAATAAACCACAATGTTGTTAGAGGATCTCTCAGCAAACTACATTGTTGTTACAGACTCTCTCAACAAACTACAATGTTGTTACAGGCTCTCTTAGCAAACTATAATGTTGTTATAGCCTCTCTCAGCAAACTACAATTTTGTTACAGGCTCTCTCAGCAAACTACAATGTTGTTACAGGAGGAACAACAAATTGGTTTTTTTAGCCACGCAGTCTGTAAAAACACAGTTTAAATATCCCTTCGTAACTCCCCAACCAAGGATATTTTTGGGAAATATATCACGTTTTACCAAATAGACCCCGCTCTACACAAAACCCAAATGCCAGAATTTTTAATTTCATCTTCCTTTGATCAGAAATTGACCCACAAAATTGATGACAGTTTTCCTTTACGAATTTTCTTTCTTCTATTTTCTTGATACAAAGTGCTCTGTATTCTCGAATCTGTAATGTAAAATGACTCTTTCCAATACACAATCTTTAATGCTAAAGTATTGGATTAGAATATTAATTGAATTATGATTCTTGAGGTTCTCATTTAAATGTAAATAACAGAGAAAATACAATGCAAGAATTTCTCATTCAACACAACAATTTAAAGACCAAATCAATTTCAATCTCCAAATATTAATATTATGGTTCACAAACCTCACAAACACATATGTAAATAATTGTCTCACACACACTTACAAATTCAATTTGCTGATACAAAAAACCATTGGTCTAAGAAATGTTGTTCAATTAACTTCAATCTCACACCAAAACTTCTAGCACCCGAAATGTTCCTCCTCTCCCCTTTAAAACTAAAAGAAATTGTCCAAGAAATGATTTCATGGACGTGAACCAATTTTCCTTAACCCTAACTACCTACTAGCTATTAAATCATTTATTTTGATTAGATATTCCTAACTAATATTAACTGAATATCAAAAAAAAATTCACAAATAAACTTTAAAATGTTCTAGCCTTGACATGTGATCAATCCATCATATTGCTAGGCTCTTGGTCTAACTTTAATAACTTATCATTTTTATGTGCTCAACCTAATGCACCTGCATCAATATAATGACAAGAAAATAAATTAATGTCAACCATAATTACAATACTTCAATTTATAGCTTAATCTTATATAACTTTATATATAGATATAATGTAGCTGAAAGTAAAAAAAAAAATAAAAAAAATTAGCTTTTATTATGAGGAAGAAATGTAATGAGTAAAAAAAAATAATTTACTTTTTACTACAAGGAAAAAATGTAATTTTTTCACATGGCAAGAAATAATATTACTAATATTACATTATGTGTAATTCATTTTATGTTCCATTTACATGTGATATTTAAAACAAAAATATATTTATAACAAAAAATATTCTAGTCACAACCATAAGTAAAATATTTCAATGTCCATATTAAATAACATAACTTTATAGATACTTTATATTGATAAAAATAATGTAATTTAAATTGAAAATTTTTTGATATTTCACTTTAGTGAGAAAGATTGAGAAAGTTCTTATTCCATTAATAGCTTCTTTCTAGTTCAATGTATGAGGGATATTTGTAAACTTTTCCAGGTTTAATATGGATTTGATATGTAATATTTTAGAAAATATTAATAATTAGAATAATTAAATGTATACATAGGAAAAAAATATGAGGGGCCATATTTTAACATTTTAATACGGAGAATGTGAATTATAAATAAAATACTTCAATGTCAACTACATATATATTATACCAGCTACCTAGATCCACTAGAGCCGCCACATTACGAACTAGGGTCCATTGTGGTGATATCTCTTAATAAAGAAGATAAGCAGGCTCCACACCCAACAATCTCCCACTTGGAGGCTAATTATAGAAACTCCACCGTTGCTTCATTTATTGGATAATGACTGCACATTGGACCTGGATGTTTCTCATCTTCTTCATCATACTTAAAGACCAATTGAAACTCAGCAGAATCTCAGTTTCTCCCTGGTTACAACTTTTGTTAACATATCTGCGGGATTCTGGCTAGTGTGTATCTTTTCCAGCTTCAACTGTCCATCTTCCAATGCTAACCGTATGAAATCATACTTGAGCTATATATGTTTATTCTTGGAATGAAATGCAGAGTTCTTTGTAAGATTTATGGCACTTTGGCTATCACTATATAACCTGCCCAACTCCTGCTTCTTACCCAATTCATCCAGAAACCTTTGTAACCAAATCATTTATTTACTAGCCTCTGTAGCAGCAACATACTCAACTTCCATTATTGAGAGTGCAACAACACTTTGCAGCTTTGAAACCCAACTGACAACTGTTCCACCTACAGTAAACACATACCCTGTTGTGCTCCTCATGTTATCTCTATCACCCACAATATCTGCATCAATATATCCCTGTAGAGCAATGTTTGAACCAAGGAAAATTTTAAGGATGGAAAATTTTCTTGAAGTTTAAAAACATTGGCGAATCTCACTAATCCCTAATATGCAAACTATAAATTTTTTAATGATATATTTGCAAAATTATTCAAATTTATAATGATTTTATATATAGTCTCTATATAATGTTGGCGATTTTTAAGATAAAATAATTTTATATTCTAAAATTTGGGCGAATCATCTTTTATAAAAATTGGAAATTGGCGAATCATTTTTTGGAAAAATCATGGAAAATTAGCCCACTGGGCGAACATTAGCCCCTAAAATTTTCCATGGTTTGAACCACCAAAGCATAATTCTTGATTTGTGGTACCTATCAAATACCTGAGAATCCACTTCACCACCATCCAATGTTATTTTCCTGGATTGTTCATGTACCTACTTACAACTCCCACTACATGTGCAATATCAGGCCTTGTGCAGACCATTGCATACATTAAGCTTCCAACTGCTGATGCATATGGAACTTTAGACATATAAGCCATTGCTTATCGAGTCTTGAGACACACCTCCTTACTTAGTTTGAAATGGCTAGCCAAAGGTATACTAATTGGTTTTGTATTCTGCATATTCAATCTTTTCAACACCTTTTCTATGTACTCACTCTGAGACAATGTTAATTTTTTGTTCTTCCTGTCTCTAGTTATTCTCATACCAAGGATTTGTTTTGCGGCACCCAAATCCTTCATTGCAAATGAGTTTGCCAATTTTATTTTGGGCACATTTTTTTCCTGCATGTTAGAACCTGCAACAAGCATGTCATCTACATACAATAAAAATATAATATAGCTGCCATCATTTTGCCTTTTGAGATAAACACAATGATCAGAGTGACATCTAGTATAAACTTGTTCAGACATAAACCAGTCAAATTTTAGATACCACTGCCGTGGAGCCTATTTTAAGCCATACAAGCTCTTCTTCAACCTGCACACTAGTTTTTCCTTCCCTTTTACCTCATATCCTTGTGGTTGCTGCATAAATATCTCTTCCTCCAAATCCCCATGGAGAAAGGTTGTCTTTACATATAACTGCTCAAGATGCAAATCTTTAGTTGCTACTAGACTTAAAATAGTTCTGATTGAAATCATTTTAACAACAGGAAAAAATATCTCATCAAAGTCTATACCATTTTTCTGTGTAAACAATTTCACCACAAGTCTAGCTTTATACCTTTTTCTACCTCCATCTTCTTCCTTCAACTTGTAAACCCATTTATTCTGCAATTTTGTTTTATTTGTAGGCAACGTGACTAAGTCCCAAGTCTGGTTATGTGCTAAGGAGTCCATATCTTCTTTCATAGCTTGCTCCCACTCCTTCTTGGTTTCTACCTGCACTGCTTCTTCATAACATTTTGGTTCACCAGAATCAATCAACAATACATAATATAATGAAGGAGAGTATCATTCAGGGGGTCTACTTATCTTAGTAGATATTCTAACACCACTTTCAGGTGTTTGAGGTGATTTTTGTTGTTTTGGTAGATGTTGTTGATCATTATGATTTTCAAGCACCATCACTTTTTCTGTGATCTCATCAAGCATTGTGTATTCTCTGTTTTCTTTTTCATGTTTCTTTTCTTGCAGTTGATCGTTATACAAAACCTTTTCATTTAATATTACATCTCTACTTCTAATGATTTTGTGTTTTTGATAATCATAAAAGTGATAACCAAAATCATTAACACCATATCCAATAAAGGTACATTTCTTTGATTTTGCCTCAAGATTTGTTCTATTTTCTTTATTAATGTGCACAAAGGCTTCAACCAAAAGTCTTTAAAAATGAGTAGTTTACCTTTTCACCTATCCATGCCTCCTCTAGAATACCATCATCCAAGGAACTTGAAGGCCCTCTGTTTATTAGATAAATAGAACTATCTACATCATCTGCCCAAAATTGTAAAGGCAATCCTACATGAAATATCATGCACCTAGCACACTCCATGATTGTCTTGTTCATCCTTTCTGACACACCATCCTCTTGTGGTGTTCCTGGAACTATCTTCTCTCTTCGAATTCCATTATATGAACAATATCTATCAAACTCTTTGCTGCAATATTCACCTCCATTATCTAATCTGAAACACTTCAACCTTTTTCTTGTCTCATTTTCAACCAAAGCTTTCCATTTCTTGAAAGTATCAAATATGTCAGATTATTTTGAATACAATAGATCCAAGTTGTTCTGGTTGCATCATCAATAAAAGTAACATAATAACGAGATCCACCGAGAGATGATACCTGAGCAGGTCCCCATATATCTGTATGCGCAAGCTCTAATATTTCGCTCTTATTTTCTTTCCCAATTATAAGGAATCTGACACTCTTATGTTTTCCATAAACACAATTCTCATATAATTTTAAATCACCATGCTTTGAACCTGGCAATAAATTTCTTGAGTGAAGAATCTACATCCCCTTCTCTCTCATGTGCCCGAGCCTATGATGCCACAATTTTGTATCTTCTCATGTAGAGGTTAAAGCATTAACATAATTAGAAATACCATTTCATAAATACAATGTACCAACATTTTCTCATTTTGCTATTATTAAGGCTCCTTTAGTGACCTTCTAGGTTTTATCTGTAAAAGTTGTTACACAACCTTCACCTCCAAACTACCCTGTTGAAATTAGATGTTTCTTTAGATCTAGAACATGCTTTCCATCTTTCAATAGCCATTGATTTCCATTCTGTTGTTTTATGAAAACTGTACCCATTCCAGTAATTTTACAGGGTTTATCATCACCCAATCGAACCTGTCCAAAATCTCCTTGAACATAATCATGAAAATTTTTCCTATCAGGTGTGGCATGGAATGAGGCCCTTGAATCTACCACCCAAGAATCAATAATATTTTCTAATGAAAGAATCAAAGCATCTTGCAACACATCACCTGTCACATTTGCTTCATGATTGTTTTCTTGCTGTGCGTCTCCTTCTTTTCCCTTCCAAGACTTGCAGTCTTTCTTTAGGTGTCCTTTCTTCCTGCACTTCCAGCACACTGTCCTCGATCTGGACTTGGATCTTCCTTTCCTTGACTTACCGCGATATCCTTAGCTCTTTCCTCTTTCCATTTTTCTTCCCCTAGTCTTTGCAATCAAAGAATTACTTGATGTCTCACCAGAGCTTTTGTTCACACCTAATCTTCAACGGTTGGGTAAACTGGAACATGAACAGTCATCAAGAATATGAACTGATCCGTCCCATTTTATGTATATAAATGATAGTTATCTAATGAAATAATCAATCAGATTTCTTCTGCCCATTCTGGAGTTACCCTGGCCTGACATGGTATCAGAGCGCAGGTCCCAGATTCCTTGTAACTCCTCTGGCCATAACGCCTCTGCCTGAACGTTTGCCTGGCACCTCTGCCTGAACGTTTGCCTACCCAGAAATGATGGTGCACTGCACCACCTCTGTCACTGCCCAGAGATGCGTTGGACCCAACGCTCATTGAGGCACAATAGTCTTCCGCTATAGCCTACCAGTCTTCGTCCGAGGAGGTAGACGGTTCGCTAGCTGCTGTTTCTTTGGAGTTTTGTCTACGAAGGGCGAAGAAGCGCCGGCAACTGAGGGCTTTGTTGTCCTCTCCGCCTCCACCTCCAAACGGCAGCACATTGCATACTTGGTCACCAGTTTGGTTGCTAAGAAAATGTTTTGATCCAACCCCTGAATAAATATATGGGCATGGATTTGCGTTAATGTTTTTCTATCTGCACAGAGCTGCAAGAGAGATGCGTAACATTCGACTGCGAGCTCGACGACATCCATAATCCTTTTCAAGCGATCCTCTCTGAGCAATGACATTGGTATCGGCTCTTACCTTTAATTGCAAAAAATTTTGATAGATTTTCTGGAGTTAAGGTGAATTTACACTCAGATTTGTGAACTGAGTATAGTTTTTGAGACTTTGAAACTAAACTCGTGGTATCCCAAGAACGCTGGCGACTCCGCATAAGACTGAGATGTGAGACCGATGCCATACCAATCTCGCCTAGACTTTAGCACTCGACAAGGCAGAGACTCCGCATGAAAAGGCTTTGCATTTGTCTTCTGCGAGGAGGTATAACGTGTCCCTTAAGTTTGAGAATGCTGATATATGACAAGAGAGATGATTTTAACTTCAATATATATTTATGATGGCGGTTTTGGTATAGCGTTGAGCAGTTTGTTGACTTCATGATATTACACAGTTTAAATAATTCAAAGCGTTTGTATATCGTTCAAAATATTGCGGTGTTTCCAGAATGTCTTATATACCAAAGCATTTGTAGTATTGATATATTGAAGTGATATATTAATAGAATGAAGTGATACATTGAAGTGATCCATTGCACATTTTTCAAAACATAGTAGTATTGCAGTGATATGTACAATGAAATGCTGATGCTTTTAGCAAAATATTAGAGGGATTTGAAGGCTGTAACGTAAGGATTTTTTTAGCAGAAGTAATTTTTTTACAGAATGCATTCAATCATCTCTATGGTCGGAATAGTTCTCACTGGCAAGGAGAACTATTCTGAATGGTCTCGGATGGTAAAACACACCCTCATCTACAATGAGTTGTGGAAAGGAGTGTGTGTCGGAGAAGAAGACAAAGACCCTGTGCAGCCCACATCAGATAAAGAACTTGTCATTTGGGAAAACAAGAACAGCAAATCCTATGCATTGATCGCAGCATCTGTAAATGAAGAAGTAAGTCATCATATTTCATCTTATTCCACTGCCTTTGAAGCTTTACAAAAGCTGAAAGAACTCTATGATTCACATTCTGCACTTGAAGTTGTTCAGCTCATGATTAAACTCTTCACTCTTGAACTGAAAAATAATGATCCTCTTGCTCTTGCATCTGAAGTAAAGTCTATAATGCATGATATTAAATCCACTAAGGTTGAGCTGGATATCCCTCTTATTGCCTTTCTCAAAGCACTCTATCCTACCTACTCCAATTATCTTGAGTCATTACAAGCAAATGGAAATCTTAAAGATATAACCTTTGACTCTCTTGTGAAAAAGTTTGCTGAAAGAGAGAAAGCCTTTGGAAAGAAGACAGTCCCTGAATCTTCTGAAGAGACTGTTTTCCTTGCTCATAAAGAAAAGCATCCTGCTCAAGATTCTACAAGAGGAAGAGGTGGACGAAGAGGAAGAGGAAGATACTTCAGAGGCAGGGGGGGCAGACATTCTCAAGCAGAAAAAGCAGATCTGCATTGCATTCGCTGCAAACAAAATGGATCACATGATGCTTCTACATGCAAGCTACCATGGGACAAAATTGAGCAGAGGAGAAATCAGCAGAAAGGTAAAACTGATGACACAGACAAAGGTAAAGCACCTGAATCCGCTCACTATATTGAGGCACAATGTAACATTGGAGTAAATGAAGATTTGTTTAATGCTTCACTTGCTTCTTCGAAAAATGATTGGTTGCTTGATTCAGGAGCAACCTGTCATATGACTCATAGGAAAGATTTTTTTGAAGATTTCACTGACAATGTTGATGGAGCAGTATACTTTGCAGATCAGTCAAAAATCAAGCCATCAGGGCTTGGCACAATCAGGCTTAAACTGCCTGGTCTTCCAGACTTTCTTCTGGATCATGTTCTATATCTCCCACAGCTCAAGAGAAACTTGCTGTCCTTGGTCCACATCCGCCAGCAAGGTCACTCCATTCATATGTTTGATGGAAAGCTTGAGGTAAGAAAGGCATCTGACCACTCACTTGTCATGAGGGGAATAGAAGAAGAAAGACTTCTTAAACTGCAAGGAACCTCTGCTCATGCACAACATTTCTCATATATTTCTCATCATGAAGAAGGTACACTTCCATCAAGTTTATTATGGCATGCTAGATTTGGACATTTAAACTATGACAGTCTTCGCTTATTAAAGAAAAATGGTGTTGCTGGTTTGCCTACAATTCCTAGAAAACATAAGCAATGTGATGCTTGCATTCTAGGAAAGCATAGCAAACAGTTTTTTCATGATTCACATTCAAGAGCACATAGGAAGCTTGAACTCATTCATTCATATTTATGTGGTCCAATGCCTGTTCCTTCTGCAAATGGAAATAAATATATCGTGACATTTATTGATGATTACACCAGAATGTGTTGGGTTTATTTATTGAAGAACAAATCTGATGCTTTTCAAACATTCAAGAATTTTCATAAGTGGATTGAAAATGATGCACAATCTCATATTGGGTCTATTCGCACTGATAATGGAAAAGAATATACATCAAATGAATTTGAAAACTATCTTCGCCAACATGGGATCAAACATCAAACAACTGTACCTTATAATCCCCAACAGAATGGTGTAGCAGAAAGAATGAATAAAACAATTTTGAATATGGTACGATCCATGCTTTTCTTCAAAAATGTAAAGATAATGTTTTGGGCTGATGCTGTTCTATGTGTTGCATATATAAAGAATAGATGTCCATCTAGTGCTATAAGAAACAAGACTCCTTATGAATTGTGGTATGGACATGTTCCTTCGGTAAAACATCTCAGGATTTTTGATTCCACCTGTTATGCTTTAATACCAAAGGTACATAGAAACAAACTTGGTGCTAGAAGTCGTAAGTGTATCTTCCTTGGGTATTCAAACACCTCTAAAGCATACCGTCTCTATGATGAAGTAAATAAAAAGTTTGTTGTATCTAGAGATGTCATTTTTCTTGAATCATCCAAATCTGACAGTGTTGTTGAGCGGCAACTTGATCGCTTGGATAGATTCACAAAAACGAAATCATTTCAAGAGTTTGATAATCAGATTCCACATCTTGAAGGGGGGATTCCTATACTAGATCAACATGTGGAATCTTCTTCTGAAGAACAATCTCCCTTGCATGAAACTCCAACACCGGATGATCCTTTAAGTGATGTAATTGATAGAATTGGGAGACTTAATCTTGATTCAGTCCCAACTCAATCAACAGAGCAGCCTGGACCATCTCAGAAAGGTCCCCCAAAGTGGCTGACAAAGACACTTGAAAGTGTTCATCCTGATGAAATTGGAAAAACAGGAACCAGAAATAAAAACCGACAAGATGGAGGTGATGTAGATAACTCTAATTCACCTGTTGATATGGATGTTACTTATGATTGTGAATTGAACTTGTCTACAGATTTTGAACCAACTTCCTTCAAAGAAGCTGCTTCTCATGATGAATGGAAAGAATCGATGCAGAAGGAGTATGATGCCCTCATAAAGAATGGCACTTGGAAGCAGGTTGATCCTCCATTTGGAACCAAACCAATTGGCTGCAAGTGGGTCTACAAGAACAAGTACAAAGCTGATGGCTCACTTGACAAGCACAAAGCTAGGCTTGTGGCAAAAGGTTTTGCACAGAAGGAAGGGGTCGATTATGAGGAAACTTTTGCCCCCACAGCAAAATGGGCCACCATCCGGACACTCTTTGCACTAGCTGCTCAGAATGGTTGGAAAGTCCATCAAATGGATGTAAAAACTGCATTCTTGAATGGAGATCTAAAAGAGAATGTTTTTATGTCCCAGCCTGAAGGATTTGATGTGAAAGGACATGAACACAAAGTATGCAAACTTGTGAAGTCCTTGTATGGCCTCAAACAAGCACCACGAGCCTGGTATGAAAAACTAACTGAGCATCTTCTGAAACTCAACTTCAATCATTTTGATCTTGATGATGCAACTTTATTTGTCAAGAAAGTTGGCAAAATAGTTGTATATCTTGTGGTATATGTAGATGATCTTTTAATGACAGGGAACAATGAAAGCTATATTGCATCCATAAAGAAAGAATTAGGAAAATGTTTTAAAATGACTGATTTTGGCTATGTTCATTACTATCTTGGCATTGAAGTAACCCAACATCCAAAATCCATATTTCTTTCTCAAAATAAATACATTGGAGATTTGTTAAACAGATTTGGCATGACAGAGTGCAATCCTCTTTCTACTCCAATGGAACAAAACTTGAAGCTCACATCTATTGAAGGAAAGGAATTTGAGGATGCAACAAAGTATAGACAGCTTGTAGGAAGTCTCATCTACCTCACTACTACCAGACCAGACATTTCATTTGTTGTTGGAATCCTCTCCAGGTTTATGCAAAATCCTTTTGAGGGACATTGGTCTACTGCAAAAAGAGTTCTAAGGTACTTGAAGGGAACTCAAGACCTTGGAATCAAGTATACACAGGTGGAGGACTTCAGCTTGATTGGATACTCTGATTCAGACTTCGATGGAGACAAAGAAACTGGGGTATCTACTTCAGGATATGCTATGAGTCTTGGATCAGGAGTTGTCTCCTAGAGATCACGCAAACAATCAGTTCCAACAGATTCCACAACAGAAGCAGAATACGTGGCAGCAGCTGAAGCAACGAAAGAAATTGTGTGGCTCAGGAAAATTCTTGAAGATTTGCAGGTAAAACAAGTACAATCAACTCCACTCATGATTGATAACACCTCTGCAATAAAGTTGGCCAAGAACCCAAAGTTCCATGATCATACTAAGCACATCAATACTAAATATCATCTGATCCGACATCATGTTGAGGCCAAAACAATCCATCTCCGTCATTGTTCCACAAATGAGAAAATTGCAGACATCTTCACCAAAGCGCTTGGAAGAGAAAAGCTTGAAAGATTCAGAACGATGCTTGGACTCATCAACATCCCTTCAGATTAAGGGGGGGAATGTTCACACCTAATCTTCAACAGTTGGGTAAAATGGAACGTGAACAGTCATCAAGAAGATGAACTGATCCGTCCCATTTTATGTATATAAATGATAGTTATTTAATGAAATAATCAATCAGATTTCTTCTGCCCATTCTGGAGTTACCCTGGCCTGACAGCTTTTCCGTCACATTTCCTCTCTAAGGATTGCACCGACAACATCATCAAACTCTAAAGTACTAGATCCAAAGATAGAGTTACTAATGGCCATAACTAAACCATTCCAAATTTAGGCAATGAGCACAGAAATAATAGAGCCCTAACTTCATCATCAAAAGTTACCCCTACAGAACTTAACTGACTGGTAACTGTATTAAATTCATTTAAATGATCAGTAACAGATCCACCTTCTGACATCTTCATCCTAAATAAATGCTTCATAAGGAATACCTTATTTGAGGCTGAGGGTTTTTCATATAGTTTGGCCAATGCGAACATTAAACTCTTTGTTGTTGTTTCCTTTGAAATATTAAAGGCTAATGACGCCACTAGGCACAATCGTATTGTTCCAAGTGCTTTTCTGTCGAGAATATCCCATTCTGTGTTTGTCATACTCGCTGGCATCTTTGTATTTCCGCTCAATTGTTGATATAGATCTTTCTGGTACAAATAGTATTCCATCTGCATCTTCCATAGCTGGTAATTTTGGCCATTAAATTTTTCAACCCTAAACCTACCATCTTCCACCATTGCTCCCACTCGAACCAGGAATCCTTCTCTCCTGTGAGTTGATCCGCCAAATAGACCTTCGGCTTGGATACGAGTTGTTAGAAAATTATACATTACAGAGCAATGGAACACAGAAAACACATGAAAGAAGAGAGACACAGATATACGTGGTTCACCCAATTTGGGCTACATCCATGGAGAAACAAGCAGTCCTTCCTTTTATATTATCCAGCAAAATGAAGAGATACAACCTACAACAGATATGTTGTAATTCCCTCTTCGCTCTCACACAATCTCCTCTCTCTTCCTCACTTAGAATACTGATCTACATAGACGCAATACAATTCCCTCATATATAGCGAGGGGTTGCCTTCTAGGGAAAAAAACCCTAAATTAAACATAACTTCTACCGTCAGATCTCTACCTAATGAACGACCCAGATTGACTACAAAATTACAACATTTTACAAGGCAATTTTACATCTATTTTTAGCTTCGGGGGCGCTGCCCCTGATTCCCCACTGGGGGGGCTCCCAAAGATCGCAACCACCCCCCCTAGACCCCCCTTGTAGTGCAAATATTACGAGTGGCCACATTACCAATGTGGTGATACCTCTGAATAAAGAAGATAATCAAGCTCCACAACCAACAATGTACTTCAATTTTAAAAATGGGTGGTGGTGACTTGCTACTTGAATCCTTATTCTCATATGGTAAAATGCAATTTTGAGAGGGTTATATTTTATCTTAATATTTATATTATAGTTTTTTTATTCATTAATTTAATTTGTGTATATTATTTCTTAATTTTTAACTAAGAGTTCTCACACAAAGATGAGGTCCCTAAAAGTGGCAATGGGGTCATCAAGAACACACACCCACACGAATGCGTGCAGATTCTTAGGATTGTGCATGTGTTCCTAACGATCTAGGCTTCGTAAGCCCAAGTTGCCAACCAAGACTCCATCTAGGTTGCTAAGTCAACATAGCTCAAGAGGGTGCACACATTCCTAATAATTCACACACACTCCTAAGAAAGCACACATGCTCCAAAGAATATGCATGTGTTCCTAAGAATGCACACATACACTCTTAGGAATGCACACGTATTCCTAGTGTGACTAGTTTTTATGCACTTGTGACCCCATTTTAACTATTTTTGGAATCATCAGTGCATTTTTAATGGATACTAGAAAAAATTGTTCATCTTCAATCTACATCTATATGCAAAATCAACAACATACCTTTTATTTGGATTCCATATAAGAATTTTAGTGGATTTTTTTTTTTTTTCTTAATTTTGGTTTAAAGTTGAGAGAAAAAAACCTAAATGATGCCCTAATCATAATAACCATATTGAATTGCAGAAAACTTGGTTACCATGGAACTTAGTGAGAATCCAAACCTACCATCACCATATTACAATTTAGAACAACCAAACCCTAACTGAGAAAAAATAGATCCCAATGATAAATTTGATGCATCCTTGGATACTTTGAGGGCATTGATACATGATCTCAAAAATGAAATAGATCCCTAATGATTGTCTCTTACAAGTTCATTAAATCTAATTATATCATCCATTTCTAATGCATAGGGCTAGCTAGCTAATATTTTTTATTAGAGGGATAGGATGTATCAACACTATATACCTAATATAAATAAATACCAAATTAGAGACCTCAACATTACAAAAAAAGTTTTTTTTATCATTGTTCATTAAATCAAGGAACAAATCACCTTTACCAATAAACATAAAATGCATGTGTATGGACCGTTGCAACTATTGTAATGTAATTTTACAAAATCGAAAATTTTTTAAATTGCATTTTAAAATTTATTATATAATTTATAAAATTTAAAATTTAATATTTTGTTTAAAGTGATGACATAATAAACATAAAACACCTTCAAAGAAGTATTGAGCTACCTAATTTCGATCGACATTGTTAAAGAAATCTTAGGCCCCCCTAACCTCTCAAATTTTAACAAGGGAGTGGGGGTGTCTATTTTTTCTTAGCTAGAGATTACCGCTTTTGATACATGGCAGATGATGATCCATATTTCCCCCACTCCCTGATTATACCTTTCTAACTTGACCTAGGTGACATCATCATATTGATGTGTTAATTAATAAACACCTAACCAATAAAGTGATGATAGGTGTCTTCAACAATTAAAAGATAGAAGAAAGGAGGGGGGGAGGGATTTTTTATATTATTCACCTAGATTTGGAGTACAAACAATAATATCGCAACCATTCTTTGTCACACCATAGCTTTTGAATTTCATCCTTCAACCAGTACAATATTTTAAGCCACTCTCAATAAAATCAAGCAATGTTTTGTTATTGAATTTATATTATATATACGACAAAGTCCGGAAGATACATAACAAATGGCTCAGTAAATATGAATACCTAGAAGTCAAAGCCAATAATACAGCAGGAGGGATTCTTACTCTCTAGAATCCTCAGAAATTTGACATTTTGGATGCAGAAGCATCCAGGAACTATCTTTCAATGGTTATCCAACCTTTGGGTGACAAGGATATCTATATGGTTACAAATGTCTATGGTCCTCAAAATCCTGGAGATAAACTCAAGCTTCTCACCTCACTTGAGGATCTTAGAGAGAGACACCCAGTAATACCCTGGATTCTGGGTGGAGATTTCAACATGATCAAATCTCTTACAGAAAAAAAAGGAGGAACTAGATTGATGGGAAAGGACTCTATTGCCTTCCAGAACTTCCTCATCAACTTGAAGCTAGTGGACTTAGAAACAGCAAATGGAACCTTCACATGGAACAATAAGAGGGGAGGAGCTTCCCAAGTTGCCTCAAAACTAGATAGATTCCTCATCTCGGAGAACCTCTTCCTCTCTGGGCCCAGCTTGAATGCTTTCATCCTACCTTTTGGAGGGTCGGACCACTAGCCAATTCAGCTAGAAGCTTCTTTTATTGGCACTCCAAGAAACAGACCCTTCAGGTTTGAGAATGTTTGGCTTACTCACCCTAATTTCATATCCAACATTGATAAGTGGTGGAAGGAAGATTTACCTGTTCAAGGCACGAAAATGTTCATTCTGCAACAGAGACTCAAGCATATCAAGGTCAAACTCAAAGATTGGAACAAAAGCGAGTTTGGAAATATTTTTAAAGTCAAAAGAGAAGTGGAACAAAAGCTTCAGAATATCAACCAAACTCTTATCAAGGAAGGCTTCACTGAGGATAGGAAATTGCAAGTAGACTCTCTACAATAGGAATGGGACACCAGATGTCAGCAGGAGGAAATCTTCTGGAAGCAGAAATCAAGAGTACAATGGCTTAAAGAAGGAGAAAGAAACACAAGGTTTTTTCACAAATCAACCATGGAACATCGAGCTCATAATCGAATCACAAAGCTCATAGATCCGCTGGGGAGAGAGCTCAACACACACAAAGATATGGAGTCCGTTCTAGTACAACATTTTCAAAATATAGCAGAGGAGCCTATCTTAAACAGATCGCTAGCTATCAGAAAATTTACGCAGCATATTCTGAAACTGGTGACCAGGGAAGATAATTTCAATCTCAACAGACCAGTGTCAGAAGAAGAGGTAAAGGAAGTAATAAATGAGATGCACAATGGGAAAGCGCCTGGACTGGATGGATTTAACATCGACTTCTTCAAGGCAAGCTGGGAAATAGTCAAACAGGACATTCTGGAGGTGGTGGAGGACTCAAGGATTTCAAAAACAATCCTAAAGGCGCTAAATACCTCTTTCATTGCTCTCATTCCTAAACAGGATAAAGCAATGACTCCAGATCATTTCAGACCCATAGCCCTTTGTAATGTGATATACAAAATCATCTCCAAAGTTATTGCAAACAGACTCAAGCCCCTCCTACCAACTCTCGTTTCGGAGGAGAAAACTGGGTATGTGGAAGGAAGGAAAATTCTCAATAACATCATTCAAGCACATGAAATAGTGCACTCTCTCAAGAAAAATAAGCAAGCAGGGATGATCATTCAACTGGACCTAGCAAAAGCTTATGACAAACTGAGCTAGATATATATCAAAGAAGTTCTAATAGCTTATGGCTTTACAGAATTGAATAAGATGGGTTATGGCTTTGGTAACTTCAGCTAGCTTTTCCATCCTTCTCAATGGCTCTCCCTCAAAATCCTTTCGGCCCTTGAGAGGCCTTAGGCAGGTAGATCCACTTTCACCATTTCTATTTATTCTTATGATGGAAGGTTTAGGCAAAGTGATCACTTCTGCCAAAAGGCAGGGAACAATCCAGGGTCTCAAGCTCACCCAGGAAGGGGACTCGTTGACTCATCAGCAATTTGTAGATGACACTATGTTACAGGGCATACCAACGGTCAAAGAAGCCAAAGCCTACAAACAAATCCTGCATGATTTTGCTTTGGCGGCTGGTACAGAGGTAAGTCTCTCAAAATCTAAAGTTTTTTTTTCAATACAAATATTTCCATTCAGAGAAACCTCTCCAGAATTCTCGAATTTCAGAGAGACCAACTCCCCTCCACATATCTGGGAATACCTCTCACTGACAAACCTCAGAGCAAGGAGGTTTGGGAAACTTTGATCAACAAACTAAAGGACAAAATCTGCAAGTGGACAAGTAGATCTTTAAATCTTGCTGGCAGGCTCATTCTCACAAAGGCGGTCCTGCAGTCTCTTCCAATATATATGTTTTCGGCACTTCCTATCCCTAGAGGAGTTGCGCATCAAATCAGGAACATGCAAAGAGACTTTCTATGGGGAAAAGGTGAGGAAAAAAATAAATGGGCGCTGGTAGCTTGGGACAAAATCTGCATGCCCAAACCTCATGGGGGTCTTGGTCTCCATGACCCGGAAACTCTTAAAAAAGTTTTGGGGGCCAAACTTTGGTGGAGATGGCTGAAGGAATCTAGCAACCCATGGGCCAAGCTCTGGAAGCAGAAATATGCAAAGGACTGGAGGGAATGGGACTTGATCAGAATGACAGGGCATATCAGGGGCTCCCACATTTGGAATAATGCTTGGGAGAACAGAGCTTTAGTTCAGAAACATAGCTTCTGGGAGATTGGTAATGGAAACCTCGCCTGGTTTTGGGAGGACAACTGGCAGCAGGAACCCAACTTAAGTGGAGAAGGACTGGACATTCTCAGAGAGGAAACTGTCAACAAAGGACTAAAAAAGGTCAGTGACTTTTGGGATAAGACAAGGAACGGTGACAAGTGGAGAACTTGGAAAGTACCAATTAATAGTGAAGAGTCTCCTCTGAAGACCCAGGCTGAAGCTCTTGCTAAAATCCTGGAAAAAAGGAAAATTTTGATCTCGACGTCCACAGATCAACTTAGATGGGGAAGAAGCAGTGAGGGCAATTTCAATCTCAAAGAAGCCAAAGAAGTGGTCACCAGGTACAATTTTTCAAACCCGGATAAAACTTGGAAGAACCTATGGAAGCACCCTCAATGGATGAAAATCAAGCTCTTTATGTGGATGGTTCTTCACAAAAAGATTTTGACTTGGGAAAATCTTAGGAAAAAAGGTTTTGCGGGACCATCTAGATGCCAGCTTTGTGGTATACAGGAAGAAACGAGGGATCACCTTCTCAGCCTCTGCACTTTCACCTCTACCCTATGGAACTGGGTTGCCTCTATCTTTAGACAAACTGACAGAGATGAAAACGACATCTCCAATACCTTAAAGAATTGGAGGAAAAAACTCTCAGAGAATGAGACTGTCAACACAGCCTGGACATTGATTCCAGGCTTTCTAATCTGGAATGTCTGGAAAGAACGCAATAACAAAATTTTCAAGGACAAATCCAGCACGCCCCAAATCATAATAAATCAGCTCCTAAGGAAACTCAAAGAAACTATTAATACCATTCAGAAGCAACCTCCTGTGAATCCTCCATCTCAACAGGAGGCTAGAATTCTTCTTCTTTTGGGCCTTCAGAAGTTGGTCCCCCAGGGCTCAATCTAGATTGCTACACACGCTTCAATGAGGTAGGACTTCTGGCAAACCCCCCCCTGGTTACTTAAAATTAAATACAGACGGAGCCTCGAAAGGTAACCTGGGGGAGGCAGGGTATGGAGGTTCCATTCGAGATGACAAGGGGAATTTAATTGCCATCTTCCACAGTCATTTAGGGAATGCCACCAACAACATGGCAGAAATTATGGCCATAGAGTAGGGCTTAGAGATTCTAAGAGATCTCAACATGAAGAACTCCATAATAGAAGCTGATTCTGAATTAACAATCAATTCTATAAAAAATAGCTAATGGCTCTGATCCTGAGAAAATCTCGCACCACTGGAGACTTTTGCAGGTTTATCGGCGTATTCAATCACATCTGAGAATCCTGAGAACCCTAAGTTTTGTTCATGTGCGAAGAAATGCCAACAGATTAGCGGACCGGCTGGCAAATGAAGGGGTGCTCTGTAAGAATGACTACAGTTTTTACAGGTGGGAACTTATGCCTGCAGGGAATTTGCGAGAGGAATGCCACAGTCTGGCATGAGCAGACAATGAGCTTTATCTCAAGACGAGGGAGAAGTAGCAATTGGGCAATGAAGAGGATGGAGAACTAGGGTTCAGCTAGCTTTTTCTCCCGAACTCGGCATGACAGAAGCTCTCTTTTGGATGGCAGGCGGCGGAACAAAAGTGGTTTTCGTTCTCAAATATTTCAGTGGTCAAGCGGTTTTGTGGTTTATCGGATGCATCCAAGCCCCCAAGCGGTTTTTCATGGTTTGCCTCCGATGCCATTCTTCTATCACCACGTGGCAGCGGGCGGAGAGAGAAAACCACCTATATCGGGCGGGTTATCCTCGTGCTTCTTCTCCGTCCGATATTCTCCTCAGTCGTCGGATTCGGGGAGTGAAGATCAACGGCCTTAGTTCATCGAGCTATTTCGAGGGGTTATCCTCCGGGCTTCTCGTGTTCATCGTGGTGGCTCCTGGATGACGGATGTCTTAGTTGCACGGGTTTTATCCCCTGGGCGGACCCAAAAAATTCCTTGCTTTGAGTTTATTTTCCTTTCGTGTACGGGGGTTTGGTTATTTTGTAGGTTTTTGAGGAAATGATGCCTGATTTTTGAGGTTTGGCGGTCTCCGACTGCTCCCGTTGACTTTGTCTGGGACTTGTAATATAGTTTTGTAATTTTTTAAGCCTTTGAATGAGAAAGAAACACTCTTTCTTTAGCAAAAGAAAAGAATGTATATTATATATACTTTGTTGTTTAAAATGAATATCAAGGTGGTTATGTTGGATACCTATACCAATAGGTTTCATATTTCATGATTGGCAAAGAGAAAGTCCAAATATGCTCTGCTTTGAGTTCACAAAGATCCCATATTTCCTAGAAAGCAAGAGGTGGGTAAAGTGTTTCAAGTATTGAGGACCTTATTTCAATTTTGTGGATGATTCAACAGTTTAACCTGGATCATGCCATGTTTCAATTTTGAGTTATAGAATAGAGAAAGAAGTCTGTCCAAACTGTTTAATCTTGGCAGACAAGTAGTTTAGGTAGAGAAGCAAAGGTTCCCAACAGCTTAATCTGGGACCTTGGAAGAGATAAGGGTAGAAGTAAATAGAAAAGAAAAAAGAAAAGGCCAAAGAAAAGAAAAGGCAAGTAAGGGTTTGCAAGCCTAAATGCACCCTCCAATGGAGAAACAAAAAATGCTAGGAAAATAGCTGGGTAGGCAGTTGTGGTTGCAGAAAGGGTATTTTCACCATTACACATATGTCAAGAGGTGTTTTGCCAAAGCAAAATCTATCAATGAACAAAGTGGTTAATCCCATCATATTACAGCAAGGAGCATAACTAACCTCCCTCTTCCCCTCTATTCCATTACTAACACTCCCTTTCTTTAGCTGAGATTTATGAAGAGAGATCATGGTTTTATGGTGGTTCTAGTTCATTCAGAATCCACATTTCTTGTCTAAGATCTTTTCATTTTGATCTACTCTCAAAACCAAGTCAATTTCAGATAAACTCAGTAAAATCCCCTTCATTTGCTCCCCTCATTCATATTAACCTCTAATTTTACTATATAGCTCCCCTATTTTACCCTTTCCCCTAATAATATTAACACTATGGTGTATAAAGCCCCAAATCTTATAAATACTCCTTCCCCTTGGCATTATAGCCCTATATTCTTCAAAAGGGACCAAAATGACATCTGGTCACTTTGGTGAACCTGTCCCATCCCATTCCCCCTTGCTGCAAGTCAAACCGCTCCTCAAACCACCATTTGCATTGGAAAAACCTTATAAAACCCCTTTTTCCTTTAAAAAATCCTTCGCGAAAATTACCAAAGTCTAAAACCCGCCTCTGGCGCATTTCCAAAGGTTAGCGCATTGTTTGTTTTAAATGAAAAACCAATGAAAAACCAATAAAAAACCCTCTACCCAAAGTTTTCCGCCTGCATATAACCCGAGCATCTTCCTGTTCCGCCCACCGTCGGATCAAGGCCCGAAGATCCGACGATCCACGTCAATATCGGAGCGGCTCCCACTGCTGTCCTTTACCGCCCGAGAAGGTGACGTTGCGTCACGTCAGTACCTCTCCACGTGTCAAACGCTAAAGCCTCTCGGAGCAAGGCCTGACACATTCGGCGTCGTACCTAAACCGCCCCGAGAAACCGTAGCGGTTAACCTTAACCGTAACCGCTATGGTCCTAACCGCCACCTGTTTCCGCCAACGAATCGCCACGTCACATCCACCTGTACTCGCTCCCGCTATTCGTCCACCTGGCCGCTGACATGGCTGCCTCCTCATCGCCCCATTGGACCAATAGTCTACCGCCACGTCACCCGATGACGTCAGCTGACGTCACCTCACCTTGGCCCACCAATGACGTCATGCTGACGTCATCACTAAAAAGCGCCAAAATGGTAAAAAAGGTCCATATTTACCCAAAAAACCGTGTTTTTTCCTATTTTCACTACTGTCACTGTTGTTGTCTCTGCATTACCGTTTATGTTCGAATTTCCGCCAACCTGTTGATTTAACCCGGGCGACCTCCTCAGCAGCAACCGTGCACACCTGCGCAACCTCTGTTCGTCAATCAACAGGTATTTACCATTGTTCTGCCCTCCATACCACTGTTATTGAAATTTAAGTTGCTCAGAAAGCTAAAAACACCTTAAAACCACATTTACACCGCCCATTTCCCTCTGCACGTCCACCATTGTAACTGTGAGGTCCAAAAAGCACCGGCCGAGCCTTAATACTTGTAACTTCGCTCAAAACCACTGTCCCTCTGCATCTCCCGGCAGATTTCTTGATAAATACAATTCACGCGCTGGAAGGGGACAGTTAGACCTTAGAGAAGCTCTGCTCCTAAAAAACAAACAGTATTTCAATTGCTGTTGAGTAAATTCCCCTCTAGTATCCAAAATACAAACTGTCTTTACAGAGAATCACCTCTATTCTGTGTTGCTTCCATTTTGACTATTCACCTACAATTGTTGCACTTTGAAGAACTATGGAGACTCCTATTGCTCTAAATATCAAGCCCCTCAATGCTCCTCACCAGGAATTAGCATGGAAAGCCCTGGGAGACATGGATTACCAAATGCTGGACTTGTTCCCTATGGGAACCAAATACAATATCCAGATGATGAATGAGTTAAAAGCCCAGCACCTGAGTGGGGCAGACATCTTGGGAATTTGGGACTCAAATTTGCCCATCTACAACCTTCCCCAAGTAAATCCTATGCCAGAACTCATCTACAGCTGCCAGGAATGTTATGACCCAAACCAAAGAGCTGTCATCAGCCCCACAGGCTCAATCCTGTTCCAGATTACCCCAGAGAGTATAAATGGAATGCTGCACTTCCAAACTGCCAAGCAATTGACCCCCCTCTTTATGCAGAATTTGATAAACAAAGGGGCCAAGCTGTCAAATGACCAAATCATTAAAATCAATCAGTTGTTTGTAAGACCAGGCTCTGAATCAGTCAGAACCCCTCCTATTGGGTATCACTATTTGAATGATTTGGGCAGGATGTTAGTGGATTTAATCAGTTATGTCCTAGGATTCAGGGGAATGGAGGACGTGGATGATAGCCTAATGGCAATGCTGTCTATATTCTCTCCTGGTAAACCCCCAGCTGTACATTATGACTATGCAACCTACATTGCAGATAAAATCCATGAGCAGTTTATGAACTTGAAGAGGGAAAGACTATTCAGGTATACTTCATATATATACCATCTATTCTTGTTCTATCAGCCAACCACCTTCTCTATTCCTTTGAAGCCACTCAATGCCCAGGGAATTCCAAGGTCAGTTGTGTTCTGGACTTCTGTTTTTCATCATACCTCTGTATCACCTTACACATACACTGAGTTCATTGACTTATTCATCTATCCAGTCATGACAGTATTGCATGGTACTCCTCCTCCTAGACTAACTGATGACATGAGGAGAATTCTCCATTTGAATAAGTCCTACAGCATTGGTAATTGGTACTTCTACCAAAACCACACAGTCATCAGGATATATGGCTGTGAGTTGAACCCATTTAGGTTGCCAAGGTATGTCCCCATGAGGCTTTTTGCCTTGGAATATTTCAGACAGTTTGGGAACTCAGACTATCTTCATTTTCAGAGCAACAACAAGAAGTCACAGTTGAAGGTAAGGAACCAGCTGGGTCCTTTCCTATATAACAAGAAAGAAGAGGGATGGAAAGAGGCAAACACTATCCTGGAAGGCCTCAGACTGCAAACCAGTTTTGAATGGATACCCTATGACCCCAATCATGCTATCTCCCTCAGGAGGATTAGATACAAATTGGGTAGCTATGCACACAAGAGGCAACCCGAGATTGAACAGTATGCCAATGCATCAAATTGGGAAGAGGGTACCCTAGAGGAAGAAATTACTAATGAAGAGTTACTTGAGAGAGAGGCTAGAAATATGCAAAAGGAAGCTGACTTGGAAACTTGTGGACAGGTGCCCCTCTCCTACAAAAAGCAACTTGGAGCAGCTGCTACATCATCAACAGCACAGCAGCAAACTGCCGAGAAAGCACCACAGACAGCAAGCAAGGATAAAGGGAAGCAGGTGGAACAGCCACCTCCATTGACAGAAGAACAAGTGGACACATTGCTACAGCAGCAAGAAGAGATGGAGCAGCAGGAACTTGGGCAGCAACAAGAAGAGGAACAGTTTAGTGAACAGCAGCCCTTGCAGCAAGAAAAAGTGATTAATGTTCCAAGCTTCACTGAGCAACAGGCTCAGACAGTGGTGCCTCCTAGAGCAGAAACTACTGTTGATTCCTCGGTCCTCCAAACCCCACAAAAGGAGGACTTAACCAGGAAAAGGGATAGAGAGACTCCCCTGACTTCATCCATTAATCGGGGAGAGAAAAGACAAAGACTAAATGACTCCCAAGAGGATGACATAGCAGTGAGGCAAGCAATGGGCATGGGCCCACCCAGTGGAGAAGTTTCAGCCAGTTCATTTCAGCATGAACATGATAGAACTATAGGAGGAGAGGTCAGCTCCTCCAGCCAGCGCAGAGAAGGACAGTCAAGCATCAAACAGCAATTTATTGACATTAAGAGGAGGAGTGATCCTATTAAACTACAGCTGTACGATCATTTGCTGAACCTGGCTCCTACCAATCAGCAAAGACTCATGTCTGCCTTTGATGTAAGTGAAGGCAAGATGATCATGAGTCACTTCATGCCCACAACACTGCATCCTCAATCTACCTCGGATTACCTAAGAACCAACATGGAGGTGCTGGCCAAAGACATACACCCTATGGATAAGATTGAATTACATAAACAAACTGGTGAAATGGTGTATGCCTCCTTGGCAGATGAGACATTGGAAAACTACAAATTGAAGAGCAGCCTTGATAATACAGCCTCTCAGCTGGAATTGGAGAGAGCATCATCACAAGCCAAGGACAACAGGATCAAGTCCTTGGAAGAGGTAATTATAGAAATAGGACATGATCCTAAAGATGTCAAAGGTATCCAAGAACTCCTGAAGATAAGGGATGCAGACATGGCGGCTTTAAGAAAGAAAATCAAGCTCCCAGCCACCATCCACCCACAAACAGACGAGGTTGCCCAGCAAAGGCAGGAAAAGGATGCTACAGACCTGCTGGTATCCCTGTACAAGGAGCTGGTTAGAACTCAAGACCAGCTAGGACAATCAGAAGCTGCAAAGGCAGCACTACAAACAGCAATGAAGCAAAGAGAAGAGGGCCAACCCTCCCAGCCTCCTCCTGTGATAATTAATCTTGAGGAAGTCCCTCCGACAACTACTCCTCCTCCTCAGCAAACGGGAACTACAGCACCATCTACAGCAACAACTACACCAACACCAGGACAGACTCCCAGTCTGGATATGCAGAAGCTACAAGCTGAGATCCAAGTTCTTGAATCCCAAATGAAAGAGCTTGATGAAGTCAAGAAGACTTTGGCCAAGGTGAATGAAAAATTTGACAAAAGCAAGCAGAATGAAGCAACAAAGGAGAGAGAGATAAAAGCTCTAAAAAAGAGAATAGCTGAACTAGAAAAAGAGCTTGCACTAGAGAAGGTAACAACAGAACTAAAGGCAGTCCTCTGGAGTAACATCAGTCGATCCATCACCAATCAGTGGCAGTACATTGAGACTATGGATGAGCAAATAGCACTCATCACCAAGGCAAACAAGGAAATACACAGAGCCAGAGCAAGCCTTGGCCACATGCCAGATGCTGCCAGCAGAATGGTCAATGTTTTAAATAACAAAACTAGCTCTCAACTAGCGGCCATGGGAATTACTAACAGGACTGAAACAATCTCAGTAGTTAAAAGAGTCCTGACACTAAGAAGTCTAGTTGGTACGCTGGAGAGGAAGACACAGGATATGCAGACCGAGATCAACAAGTTCCTGGACAGATTTGTGGCATTGCAGAACAGAGGCCTCCCCAGCATTTTAAGCAGTGTAGGAAGACTGCTCACCCTAGAAAATTACAACAAAAGGATTGATGCCCATGCAGTAGCACAAATTGCAAAACAGCCCAGTACCTCAGCAGACACAGGGCCAGCATCAGGGCAGAATCTGTATGATAGGGTGGATAATCTGTTTTTTATTATGAATGAAATTGATCATCTGTTTGATACACCACCAAATTTCTTTAAGTACACTGAGGCAGATGAGACTATGGGGGCAATCATAAATCATCAATTGCCCACACAGGAAGTATGGAGGAATTTGACACAGATAATTTTGTCAGGTCCGAACCCGTGAGGTTGGTTTTTTCTCCAGCACATGAGCAGTCATACGCAGGCACCATTTTGATGAATAAAATCTACAAGGAAGAGGCAGATGCTGAGCCAACTCGGCAGAGCTATTTACTCACTACTGCAGCAGTCACAATCACAGGTGACAAACACAGCATACAGCGCACAAGCCATAAAGTCGGGTTCTCCAGCATTTAATCAAAGTATCTCAACCGACTCAGCAGATCCCAAAAGCCAAAATATCTTCTGACAGAACATTAAAGCGCCTTTATTTTGTATTCAATGCTGTAATAAATTTCTGATAATAATATCTCAAAGTTGGTAAGAACATTAAGTCTGAGATAACTCAGGACTCAGATATTTTTGTAAACAATCGCAAGCATATATTGGCCCCTCACAGAAGCTTAAGGGGTTGTTGTTATTTTCCTTTTAGAAGTCTCACTTGCTGTAAGATTCTGAGAGAAGTAATACAAAAGGAGAATGGAATTTCCAAAGCTTGGTGTATTTGATGCGTTGTGATGAATGGTGAATGTTGCAGGATTCCAGAGTGTTTCATAAAACAATAAGTTTTCTTAAATCTCTGTATTACATGTTTTCGAGTCTTTTGTTCTCTTTTGTTGTCTAAATATTTTACACTTAATAGCAAAGTAGAAGAATAGTTCCAGGATTTAATCATCGATTACCCTGAACTCAAACTGAGCTATTATCCATGTTTTCTTCAGATACAGTAAAAGAAGTGTAATTCTTAGTTGCTGCACTTTAAAACTATATCTTTTACAGTGATAGATATTCCCAGGGATTCAAGTTTGCCCCTGAGACATCCATCCATTTCTCATAACCAGTTTGGTGAAAATACTTAAACATTTAGTGAAAATCCTTGAATGCTCTCACTGCTTGTTTTTCCTGTTCGTGTTATAAATCAAAATTTGTTCTATGAAGTATCCAAACGGCCCTGCAAGTTGCACTAATTCATCTCAAGGTTTCTAGACACCTACTGCTACAGACTCCATTGCCCAATGATACTTGACTCTCTGAATATTACATCACAAGAGATCTGAAAGAAATTCTTCAACCAAAACGTAAACAAAACCTGTGCATAATAGCTAGCCTAAAACCCTATCATAAACAGTTACAAATCATAAAGAGAGAGCCCTCTCTGATCACAGTTTGGCTAGAAACAGTGATCCAAAGATTGGTTAGTGGTTACCCCGGCCGTATTCCCTTGGGAGTCATAGGGAACAACCTGGGTGTTAACATAATTGGCGACTCCACTGGGGAACTTCTTAAAGATTTTTCAATTACTATCTATCTTCCAAAGCTACCATCAAGCCTGAACTAGCCAAGAGGCCTTAGGACTGTTTCTGTGCCACAGGAACAGCTTTAGGGAAGAGCTGATTAGGGAATCTTCATCCTAGCTTTGAAACATATATAGCCATTCCAAAATTTTCATCCAGTCCTTGTACATATAAAGCCTCCTGTATAAAGTTCTAAAAGAATACTTAGAAGCTGGCTCCCAAAAGAAATCCAAGGCACACTAGGGCAAACCCTGACCCTAATCAACCTATCATTGTTGATAATCCAAATATCATTCCAAAGAAAATTAGGAGACAGCAAAAGCAGGAGAAGCCTGCCGATTCAGATATAATTTCAGAACAGCCTATCTGCATTCCCACACCCTGCAAAGTTCTGTTCCGGTCCACCCCTAGTTCCCCTAGTTCATCATCAACTCCTCAAAGTCCTCCTCTCCCATCTTCACCATCTGCACATACTCCCTCAAACAGTTCCCCGCTTATTACCCATCCTATTAACCCTGTTACACCTGTAATCCCTGTTGTCCCATTTATTCCTGTCAACCCCATAAATCCCATAAACATGGCTAACAGATATGCACCTCTGCAGATACCAGCCAATGCTCCAGCTCTACCTCAAGACTACCAAACCAAAATCTCATTCTTTGATTCCCATGGCCCTTTGTCAGCTGTCCAGCATGCTAAGAAGATGCAAGACCACTTTGAGACCTATGAAATAGATGATGACAGTGTCAGGATGAGAATTTTTGTTCAAAGCTTAACCGGGGATGTCAGAACTTGGTTTAGATCCCTGAATGCAAATTCCATTGCAACCCCTGAGGTCTTGTACCAAGAGTTTACCAACAGATGGGAGAAGAAGAAAGATCCTCTACACATACTCGGTGAATATAACACTATTAAAAGAGGTCCCCAAGAAACAGTTTTGGAATATTGTGCTAGGTTTAACAATGTATATAATGCTATCCCCCAGAACTTAAGACCCCCTCCTGATTTGGCCCTGTATAACTTCCCTGACGGTTTTGACTCTGATATGGCCTATCAGCTGAAAGAAAGAGATCCCCCAACCCTTGCAGAAGCTCAAAGGGTTGCAGTCACTGTAGAGGCCAACCTAATTGCCAAGAGAAACAGGGCAAAGCTGGAAAAGAAGGCTGGCTTCAGAGAAGAGCCCTCAGGCTTTGATCAAAAGTTGGATGCAATACTAAACAGCATGAAGAGACTAGGTGAGAGAGTGGAATCAGTTGAAAGAAAATCATCATGGGAGGCATCACAAAGCAACCCTCCTAGAAACCCAAATTTTAGGAGAACTCAGAACCCAAACATAGGAAAAACAAATGCTGACCAAGATATCAGACCCCCTTTTCAAGAAAACTATGCAGAAACTTCCTCAGCCAATCAGCTCAATGAAGATCCTGAAATCAACTTAATGGGTCTGGATGGTAAAAGCCATGTTTTCTTAACACAAGAAGACCATGAGGAGGATGAAAGCAAAACATTCCAAACTAAATCAGGAGAATCCTTTGACTTTAAACAAGGATATGATACTGCTGTCTATGAAGTCCACAAACAATACAAATTAAGGAGTAGGACTGTGAATGTAAATCTGCCTGAAAAGACAAAAGAGAAACAGAAGTCTAGAGAAACCTCGGTCACAGAACTTAATGACAAAACAAACTTGCCTACAAAAGAAGTAGTGGTCGAGGAGGTTACTGAACTACTGTCCCCACTACAACAGCCCATGGCAACCTCTTCCTCTCACCCTAATCCAGACATTACCCCTCAAGACATGAGTATGAGGGGCAGGTTCCAAAATCAAGATGAAATCCAACAAGAAGATTTAATGAACAGAGAAAGGACTGCTATCCGTGACTCTAAAATCCAAGTTGACAAACCTTTTGACCTAGGTACAGAGATTGGCAAGTTAAAGGTAGCAATTCCCCTTTCAGAGCTAGCCAAGCATGACATATATAAGCAACAGATCAAAAAATCCCTTCAGCTCACCAACAGCAAAGATGATGTAAATGTGCTAGATGACACTCCAGAATTACTGTTTGGCCCCGAGGTAGATGGAAAAACAGTAGTCACAGGGGTTTTACCTTTTTATGTCAGCCTGCATGTTCATGATAAAATACTGCATAATGCAATGTTTGACTCAGGTGCCTCTCACAACCTTATGCCAAAAGCTGTCATGGAAAGATTAAACTTGGATATAACAAGGCCATACAAAGACCTGTTTTCCTTTGATTCTAGTCAAGTCAAATGTTTAGGCCTAATAAAAGATTTATGTGTGTCTCTGGTTCAATATCCCAACAAGACTATTCTAATGGATGTTGTAGTTGCTGATATCCCACCCAAATATGGGATGTTGTTATCAAGATCATGGGGAGCCAAGCTCCAAGGATCCCTGCAATTAGACATGTCATATGCAACTATCTCTGTCTTTGGGCAACCAAAAAGACTATACAGGGAAACACTCATGAAGTATATGGTCAGCAGTGAAGAAAAGCCTCAAAATTTTCCAATATATGCTGTCCATTCGGACATAGACTCCTTCATCCTTTTCAATGATAGCGCAGACCTTTCAAACAATGAGGTTAGGACCGAAGCACTCATACAAGAACAAAACATTGATCAGACAAGTAGCACCTGCCAAACATCAATCAGCCCAACAATACACATTAACCCTCCTCCAGTTGTCAAAGATTGTCAAATAAGTGATGAAATTATCCTAGAAAACAAACGGGAAAAGAAACCCCAACTCATGCTCACATTGCCATCCCATGAACAGAATCTTAAATCTTCTGTTCAGCAAGACATCCTGTGGGTCCTAGAATTTGATGGCTCAGTTAACAAGTTAGGGGCAGGGGCTGGAGTGTGGATACATAATAAAGAGAAAGATTATGCAGAAGGCAGGGCTTACAGATTGAATTTTAGATGCACTAACAACATGGCAGAATATGAAGCTCTGTTACTAGGCCTCAAGATAGCAAAATCATTACAAACACCCAGGCTCTCCATCATGGGAGACTCTGATCTAGTAATCCAACAAGTGAAAGGAAATTTTGTCACCAATGACAAGAGATTGAGGTCCTACAGATCTGCTGTAATTGAAATATTAGAGACCTTCTCTGAGTTTGTTATCACAAAAATTTCAAGGGGCCACAATCTCCATGCACACAGCCTGGCAACATTTGCCAGCACCTTCAAATTCCCACTGGAACCCAACAATTGTTTCACAGCAGAGGTCAAATACAGACCCTCTATTCCAAACAATGTCAAAGAGTGGCAAGTATTTGAGGATGACATGCAAATAAACAATTTCTTGACCTTGCAACAAGAGTTCATAGGATTAAGTATTGATCTTGAGGAAGCAAGTCCATCACAAATACAGTTTCAACAGTCTGCTCACCCAATGTCACCTAGGACAGCAAAACAATTACTGAGTCCGACCATTTTCCACAATGAAAACATTCAGCAAATTCACCAAATTGACTGTGAAGAGGTGAGCAACGCTGAAGATGAAATCATACAACTCAAAGACAATTTCCTTCCAGCAGGCCTTACCCCACTAGAGGACATTTTTGACTCAAATGATGTCCCCAGGAAACCAAAGATGCAGCCATTAGATGCAACAATTGAAGAATGTAACATTGGTACCACTGACAAGCCTAAAATAATAAAGCTATCTGCTGCTTTGCCCCCTGATCAAAAACCCAAATATATTGATCTCTTTAAAGAGTTCCAAGATGTCTTTGCTTGGGGTTATCAGGATCTAAAGTCATATGATACCTCTGTTATCCAGCATACCATTCCCCTCAAGCCTAATCAAAAACCATTCAAACAGAAATTGAGAAGAATCAATCCTGTGCTCCTTCCTTCCATTGAAAAAGAATTACAGAAAATGTTCAAAGCTGGTATCATAGCACCAATCAGGTTCTCTGAGTGGATTTCAAATTTGGTCCCTACAAGAAAGAAAACTGGTGAGATTAGACTTTGTGTAGACTTAAGGAATTTGAACCAAGTGTCACTCAAAGACAACTACCCCTTACCCAAAATGGATCATATTCTTCAAAGAGTAGTAGGGGCTTCGAGAATATCATTGCTTGATGGTTTCTCAGGTTTCAATCAAATCCTGGTACACCCTGATGATCAGGACAAAACTGCATTTACAACCCCATGGGGAACTTTCAAGTATGTGAAAATGCCCTTTGGATTGAAAAATGCAGGGGCAACATTTCAGAGAGCAATGGACATTGCTTTTGCAAAAGAGATTCATGACTTCTTGGTCATTTACTTAGATGATCTAACACCCTTTTCAAAATCTGACCAAGAACACTTGAAACATTTAAGACAGATCTTCATAACATGCAGGAAATATGGTATTTCCTTAAACCCCAAGAAGTCATTATTTGGCTTAGAGGAAGGGAAACTTCTAGGACATATTATTTCAAAAGATGGCATAAGAATTGATCCAGATAGGATACAAGCTATCCTACAAATGCCTCACCCAAGGAATGTCAAGGAGCTGCAAGGATTCTTAGGAAAAATCAACTTTTTAAGAAGGTTTATCCCGAATTTAGCAGAATTAGTCAGATTGCTAAACAATATGCTAAAGAAAGATTCAAAGGTCAAATGGACTGTTGAAGCAAAACAAGCTTTTGAAAGTATAAAATTGGCCTTGACTCAAACCCCAGTGTTAACTAATCCTCAGTTTGACAGAGACTTTATCATTTTTTCCTTTGCCTCCCAACATACTATTGCTGCTGTATTATTACAGAAAGATGACCAAGGGAATGAGAAACCTATTGCCTTCTTCAGCAGAGCTCTTAGAGATGCCCCCCTAAAGTATCAAATAATGGAAAAACAAGCCTATGCTTTGATCAAGGCTATTAAAGACTTTAGGATTTACATCCTTTACTCCCATGTTGTGGCTTATGTACCAAGTCCTATTGTCAAAGACATTCTCACCCAAGAAAACTTAGAGGGCAGGAGAGGAAAATGGATTGCCAATATACTAGAATTTGACATTGAAATAAAGCCTACAAAGCTGATAAAAGGACAAGGTTTGGCCAAATTAATGACAGAAGCAAATTTCCAAGCCTTAGACATCAACCAACTGGACAGTGAAACAGAGCTGGCGACTCCAAAGATCAATGTAGCCTTTGAACAATCTCCTTGGTACTCTGATATCTGTTATGTGTTACAAAACCTGTGTGCTCCCCCAGGACTGTCCAGAACTAAGTGTAGGTTCCTAAAAATGAAAACATCTAGATTTTGTGTGATGGATGAAAATCTACTGTGGAAAAACCATGAAGGTATTTTGCTGCACTGTCTAATAGAGAATGAAACTAACAATATCATGCAAGACTTCCATGCTGGAGACTGTGGTGGACATTTGTACTGGAAGTCCACTGTAGATAAAATATTGAGGGCTGGTTATTACTGGCCTACTATGTTCTCTGATGTTAAGAAATTTACAGCCTCATGCCACAAATGCCAACTGTTTGAAGGCAAAAGACAGTTGCTGCCACTTCCTTTGAAGCCCATTACAACAGAGAGACCTTTTCAACAATGGGGCTTGGATTTCATTGGGGAAATTCATCCCTCATCTTCAGGGCAACACAGATGGATTCTAACAGCAACAGACTACTTCACCAAGTGGATTGAAGCTGCCCCATGCAGACAAGCAAATGATTCAGTAATCATTCAATTTTTGGAAAACAATATACTGGCTAGATTTGGCTGCCCAGACAAGATAATAACAGACAATGCTGCTGCCTTCAGATCCAAGAAAATGGTGAACTTCTGCCATAAATTTCACATTACTTTGGGCCATTCTACAGCTTACTATCCTCAAGGAAATGGCCTTGCTGAATCATCAAACAAAAGTTTAATAAATATCATAAAGAAAGTGCTGGAAGAGAACAAAAAGAACTGGCATAAGAAACTAGTATATGCTTTATGGGCAGACAGGCTAACAACTAAAAGATCAATTGGGACCAGCCCATATGAGTTAGTCTATGGATTAGAGGCCAGATTTCCTTCATCACTAGGAGTGCCGGTTATGAAACTTCTGCAAGAAAGCCAAGCAGAGCCAAATGACATGCAAAGAAGGATTAATCAGATAATCTGTTTACAGCAGACCAGAGAACAAGTTTTCAGCAGAGTGCAGATACTACAAGAGAAACTGAAAAAGGCCTTTGATAGAAGAACCAAAGCAGAAGATTTCAAGGTAGGGGACAAAGTTTTAAAGTGGGATGCAAGAAGAGAAGAGAAAGGGAAACATGGAAAGTTTGATTCTTTATGGAAAGGACCATTTGCTGTCCAAGCAGTACAAGGTAACAACACTTACTTCCTTAAAAGTCTGACTGAAACTGACTTGGATGAAGGTCCTGTCAATGGCAGGATGCTGAAGCACTACTTTGACTGTTCATTATGAGTGGAATCCAAGGATTCATTGTATATATGCAGATGTACATATTGTTTTCTGTTTTAGATTGTAAAAAAAAAAAAAAGCAGTCTTCCCAAGTGATTCACCAAGCGGTAAAAGGCAAATAGAATCAGAGGTCTTCCAAAAGAGAAACACACTATTTTGACACATTTATGCAGCAGATTTCAAAGACAAAGATGGGCAGTCAAGGAACAAGGCAATCTGACCTGTTGATCTTGGTCTTTCAGAAGAAAAACCATCCCCATGTGGAGCCACTGTTGGATACCTATACCAATAGGTTTCATATTTCATGATTGGCAAAGAGAAAGTCCAAATATGCTCTGCTTTGAGTTCACAAAGATCCCATATTTCCTAGAAAGCAAGAGGTGGGTAAAGTGTTTCAAGTATTGAGGACCTTATTTCAATTTTGTGGATGATTCAACAGTTTAACCTGGATCATGCCATGTTTCAATTTTGAGTTATAGAATAGAGAAAGAAGTCTGTCCAAACTGTTTAATCTTGGCAGACAAGTAGTTTAGGTAGAGAAGCAAAGGTTCCCAACAGCTTAATCTGGGACCTTGGAAGAGATAAGGGTAGAAGTAGATAGAAAAGAAAAAAGAAAAAGCCAAAGAAAAGAAAAGGCAAGTAAGGGTTTGCAAGCCTAAATGCACCCTCCAATGGAGAAACAAAAAATGCTAGGAAAATAGCTGGGTAGGCAGTTGTGGTTGCAGAAAGGGTATTTTCACCATTACACATATGTCAAGAGGTGTTTTGCCAAAGCAAAATCTATCAATGAACAAAGTGGTTAATCCCATCATATTACAGCAAGGAGCATAACTAACCTCCCTCTTCCCCTCTATTCCATTACTAACACTCCCTTTCTTTAGCTGAGATTTATGAAGAGAGATCATGGTTTTATGGTGGTTCTAGTTCATTCAGAATCCACATTTCTTGTCTAAGATCTTTTCATTTTGATCTACTCTCAAAACCAAGTCAATTTCAGATAAACTCAGTAAAATCCCCTTCATTTGCTCCCCTCATTCATATTAACCTCTAATTTTACTATATAGCTCCCCTATTTTACCCTTTCCCCTAATAATATTAACACTATGGTGTATAAAGCCCCAAATCTTATAAATACTCCTTCCCCTTGGCATTATAGCCCTATATTCTTCAAAAGGGACCAAAATGACATCTGGTCACTTTGGTGAACCTGTCCCATCCCATTCCCCCTTGCTGCAAGTCAAACCGCTCCTCAAACCACCATTTGCATTGGAAAAACCTTATAAAACCCCTTTTTCCTTTAAAAAATCCTTCGCGAAAATTACCAAAGTCTAAAACCCGCCTCTGGCGCATTTCCAAAGGTTAGCGCATTGTTTGTTTTAAATGAAAAACCAATGAAAAACCAATAAAAACCCTCTACCCAAAGTTTTCCGCCTGCATATAACCGAGCATCTTCCTGTTCCGCCCACCGTCAGATCAAGGCCCGAAGATCCGACGATCCACGTCAATATCGGAGCGGCTCCCACTGCTGTCCTTTACCGCCCGAGAAGGTGACGTTGCGTCACGTCAGTACCTCTCCACGTGTCAAACGCTAAAGCCTCTCGGAGCAAGGCCTGACACATTCGGCGTCGTACCTAAACCGCCCCGAGAAACCGTAGCGGTTAACCTTAACCGTAACCGCTATGGTCCTAACCGCCACCTGTTTCCGCCAACGAATCGCCACGTCACATCCACCTGTACTCGCTCCCGCTATTCGTCCACCTGGCCGCTGACATGGCTGCCTCCTCATCGCCCCCTTGGACCAATAGTCTACCGCCACGTCACCCGATGACGTCAGCTGACGTCACCTCACCTTGGCCCACCAATGACGTCATGCTGACGTCATCACTAAAAAGCGCCAAAATGGTAAAAAAGGTCCATATTTACCCAAAAAAACCGTGTTTTTTCCTATTTTCACTACTGTCGCTGTTGTTGTCTCTGCATTACCGTTTATGTTCGAATTTCCGCCAACCTGTTGATTTAACCCGGGCGACCTCCTCAGCAGCAACCGTGCACACCTGCGCAACCTCTGTTCGTCAATCAACAGGTATTTACCATTGTTCTGCCCTCCATACCACTGTTATTGAAATTTAAGTTGCTCAGAAAGCTAAAAACACCTTAAAACCACATTTACATCGCCCATTTCCCTCTGCACGTCCACCATTGTAACTGTGAGGTCCAAAAAGCACCGGCCGAGCCTTAATACTTGTAACTTCGCTCAAAACCACTGTCCCTCTGCATTCCCGGCAGATTTCTTGATAAATACAATTCACGCGCTGGAAGGGGACAGTTAGACCTTAGAGAAGCTCTGCTCCTAAAAAACAAACAGTATTTCAATTGCTGTTGAGTAAATTCCCCTCTAGTATCCAAAATACAAACTGTCTTTACAGAGAATCACCTCTATTCTGTGTTGCTTCCATTTTGACTATTCACCTACAATTGTTGCACTTTGAAGAACTATGGAGACTCCTATTGCTCTAAATATCAAGCCCCTCAATGCTCCTCACCAGGAATTAGCATGGAAAGCCCTGGGAGACATGGATTACCAAATGCTGGACTTGTTCCCTATGGGAACCAAATACAATATCCAGATGATGAATGAGTTAAAAGCCCAGCACCTGAGTGGGGCAGACATCTTGGGAATTTGGGACTCAAATTTGCCCATCTACAACCTTCCCCAAGTAAATCCTATGCCAGAACTCATCTACAGCTGCCAGGAATGTTATGACCCAAACCAAAGAGCTGTCATCAGCCCCACAGGCTCAATCCTGTTCCAGATTACCCCAGAGAGTATAAATGGAATGCTGCACTTCCAAACTGCCAAGCAATTGACCCCCCTCTTTATGCAGAATTTGATAAACAAAGGGGCCAAGCTGTCAAATGACCAAATCATTAAAATCAATCAGTTGTTTGTAAGACCAGGCTCTGAATCAGTCAGAACCCCTCCTATTGGGTATCACTATTTGAATGATTTGGGCAGGATGTTAGTGGATTTAATCAGTTATGTCCTAGGATTCAGGGGAATGGAGGACGTGGATGATAGCCTAATGGCAATGCTGTCTATATTCTCTCCTGGTAAACCCCCAGCTGTACATTATGACTATGCAACCTACATTGGAGATAAAATCCATGAGCAGTTTATGAACTTGAAGAGGGAAAGACTATTCAGGTATACTTCATATATATACCATCTATTCTTGTTCTATCAGCCAGCCACCTTCTCTATTCCTTTGAAGCCACTCAATGCCCAGGGAATTCCAAGGTCAGTTGTGTTCTGGACTTCTGTTTTTCATCATACCTCTGTATCACCTTACACATACACTGAGTTCATTGACTTATTCATCTATCCAGTCATGACAGTATTGCATGGTACTCCTCCTCCTAGACTAACTGATGACATGAGGAGAATTCTCCATTTGAATAAGTCCTACAGCATTGGTAATTGGTACTTCTACCAAAACCACACAGTCATCAGGATATATGGCTGTGAGTTGAACCCATTTAGGTTGCCAAGGTATGTCCCCATGAGGCTTTTTGCCTTGGAATATTTCAGACAGTTTGGGAACTCAGACTATCTTCATTTTCAGAGCAACAACAAGAAGTCACAGTTGAAGGTAAGGAACCAGCTGGGTCCTTTCCTATATAACAAGAAAGAAGAGGGATGGAAAGAGGCAAACACTATCCTGGAAGGCCTCAGACTGCAAACCAGTTTTGAATGGATACCCTATGACCCCAATCATGCTATCTCCCTCAGGAGGATTAGATACAAATTGGGTAGCTATGCACACAAGAGGCAACCCGAGATTGAACAGTATGCCAATGCATCAAATTGGGAAGAGGGTACCCTAGAGGAAGAAATTACTAATGAAGAGTTACTTGAGAGAGAGGCTAGAAATATGCAAAAGGAAGCTGACTTGGAAACTTGTGGACAGGTGCCCCTCTCCTACAAAAAGCAACTTGGAGCAGCTGCTACATCATCAACAGCACAGCAGCAAACTGCCGAGAAAGCACCACAGACAGCAAGCAAGGATAAAGGGAAGCAGGTGGAACAGCCACCTCCATTGACAGAAGAACAAGTGGACACATTGCTACAGCAGCAAGAAGAGATGGAGCAGCAGGAACTTGGGCAGCAACAAGAAGAGGAACAGTTTAGTGAACAGCAGCCCTTGCAGCAAGAAAAAGTGATTAATGTTCCAAGCTTCACTGAGCAACAGGCTCAGACAGTGGTGCCTCCTAGAGCAGAAACTACTGTTGATTCCTCGGTCCTCCAAACCCCACAAAAGGAGGACTTAACCAGGAAAAGGGATAGAGAGACTCCCCTGACTTCATCCATTAATCGGGGAGAGAAAAGACAAAGACTAAATGACTCCCAAGAGGATGACATAGCAGTGAGGCAAGCAATGGGCATGGGCCCACCCAGTGGAGAAGTTTCAGCCAGTTCATTTCAGCATGAACATGATAGAACTATAGGAGGAGAGGTCAGCTCCTCCAGCCAGCGCAGAGAAGGACAGTCAAGCATCAAACAGCAATTTATTGACATTAAGAGGAGGAGTGATCCTATTAAAATACAGCTGTACGATCATTTACTGAACCTGGCTCCTACCAATCAGCAAAGACTCATGTCTGCCTTTGATGTAAGTGAAGGCAAGATGATCATGAGTCACTTCATGCCCACAACACTGCATCCTCAATCTACCTCGGATTACCTAAGAACCAACATGGAGGTGCTGGCCAAAGACATACACCCTATGGATAAGATTGAATTACATAAACAAACTGGTGAAATGGTGTATGCCTCCTTGGCAGATGAGACATTGGAAAACTACAAATTGAAGAGCAGCCTTGATAATACAGCCTCTCAGCTGGAATTGGAGAGAGCATCATCACAAGCCAAGGACAACAGGATCAAGTCCTTGGAAGAGGTAATTATAGAAATAGGACATGATCCTAAAGATGTCAAAGGTATCCAAGAACTCCTGAAGATAAGGGATGCAGACATGGCGGCTTTAAGAAAGAAAATCAAGCTCCCAGCCACCATCCACCCACAAACAGACGAGGTTGCCCAGCAAAGGCAGGAAAAGGATGCTACAGACCTGCTGGTATCCCTGTACAAGGAGCTGGTTAGAACTCAAGACCAGCTAGGACAATCAGAAGCTGCAAAGGCAGCACTACAAACAGCAATGAAGCAAAGAGAAGAGGGCCAACCCTCCCAGCCTCCTCCTGTGATAATTAATCTTGAGGAAGTCCCTCCGACAACTACTCCTCCTCCTCAGCAAACGGGAACTACAGCACCATCTACAGCAACAACTACACCAACACCAGGACAGACTCCCAGTCTGGATATGCAGAAGCTACAAGCTGAGATCCAAGTTCTTGAATCCCAAATGAAAGAGCTTGATGAAGTCAAGAAGACTTTGGCCAAGGTGAATGAAAAATTTGACAAAAGCAAGCAGAATGAAGCAACAAAGGAGAGAGAGATAAAAGCTCTAAAAAAGAGAATAGCTGAACTAGAAAAAGAGCTTGCACTAGAGAAGGTAACAGCAGAACTAAAGGCAGTCCTCTGGAGTAACATCGGTCGATCCATCACCAATCAGTGGCAGTACATTGAGACTATGGATGAGCAAATAGCACTCATCACCAAGGCAAACAAGGAAATACACAGAGCCAGAGCAAGCCTTGGCCACATGCCAGATGCTGCCAGCAGAATGGTCAATGTTTTAAATAACAAAACTAGCTCTCAACTAGCGGCCATGGGAATTACTAACAGGACTGAAACAATCTCAGTAGTTAAAAGAGTCCTGACACTAAGAAGTCTAGTTGGTACGCTGGAGAGGAGGACACAGGATATGCAGACCGAGATCAACAAGTTCCTGGACAGATTTGTGGCATTGCAGAACAGAGGCCTCCCCAGCATTTTAAGCAGTGTAGGAAGACTGCTCACCCTAGAAAATTACAACAAAAGGATTGATGCCCATGCAGTAGCACAAATTGCAAAACAGCCCAGTACCTCAGCAGACACAGGGCCAGCATCAGGGCAGAATCTATATGATAGGGTGGATAATCTGTTTTTTATTATGAATGAAATTGATCATCTGTTTGATACACCACCAAATTTCTTTAAGTACACTGAGGCAGATGAGACTATGGGGGCAATCATAAATCATCAATTGCCCACACAGGAAGTATGGAGGAATTTGACACAGATAATTTTGTCAGGTCCGAACCCGTGAGGTTGGTTTTTTCTCCAGCACATGAGCAGTCATACGCAGGCACCATTTTGATGAATAAAATCTACAAGGAAGAGGCAGATGCTGAGCCAACTCGGCAGAGCTATTTACTCACTACTGCAGCAGTCACAATCACAGGTGACAAACACAGCATACAGCGCACAAGCCATAAAGTCGGGTTCTCCAGCATTTAATCAAAGTATCTCAACCGACTCAGCAGATCCCAAAAGCCAAAATATCTTCTGACAGAACATTAAAGCGCCTTTATTTTGTATTCAATGCTGTAATAAATTTCTGATAATAATATCTCAAAGTTGGTAAGAACATTAAGTCTGAGATAACTCAGGACTCAGATATTTTTGTAAACAATCGCAAGCATATATTGGCCCCTCACAGAAGCTTAAGGGGTTGTTGTTATTTTCCTTTTAGAAGTCTCACTTGCTGTAAGATTCTGAGAGAAGTAATACAAAAGGAGAATGGAATTTCCAAAGCTTGGTGTATTTGATGCGTTGTGATGAATGGTGAATGTTGCAGGATTCCAGAGTGTTTCATAAAACAATAAGTTTTCTTAAATCTCTGTATTACATGTTTTCGAGTCTTTTGTTCTCTTTTGTTGTCTAAATATTTTACACTTAATAGCAAAGTAGAAGAATAGTTCCAGGATTTAATCATCGATTACCCTGAACTCAAACTGAGCTATTATCCATGTTTTCTTCAGATACAGTAAAAGAAGTGTAATTCTTAGTTGCTGCACTTTAAAACTATATCTTTTACAGTGATAGATATTCCCAGGGATTCAAGTTTGCCCCTGAGACATCCATCCATTTCTCATAACCAGTTTGGTGAAAATACTTAAACATTTAGTGAAAATCCTTGAATGCTCTCACTGCTTGTTTTTCCTGTTCGTGTTATAAATCAAAATTTGTTCTATGAAGTATCCAAACGGCCCTGCAAGTTGCACTAATTCATCTCAAGGTTTCTAGACACCTACTGCTACAGACTCCATTGCCCAATGATACTTGACTCTCTGAATATTACATCACAAGAGATCTGAAAGAAATTCTTCAACCAAAACGTAAACAAAACCTGTGCATAATAGCTAGCCTAAAACCCTATCATAAACAGTTACAAATCATAAAGAGAGAGCCCTCTCTGATCACAGTTTGGCTAGAAACAGTGATCCAAAGATTGGTTAGTGGTTACCCCGGCCGTATTCCCTTGGGAGTCATAGGGAACAACCTGGGTGTTAACAGGTTAAACCCTCAATTGCATGAGCTTTTGGCCCTATCAATTTTTAAGATTTGCCATCAATAGACAGGGATGTTGATGTCCATGAGACCCAATGTGAGTTCAACTTGTATGAGCTTAGAGAATGGGTGTATTAAAAATTTCAAGACCTCCATGATATATCTATGATTTGGGAGTCATGTCTAGCTTAATTTATCCTCCCTAAAACTCACCTTTATCTAGAATTTGTGTCATGGTGCTTAGAGCAATACCTCCTAAGCAAGAAGGCCCTTGTGTAAAAATGTGGAGCAATATTATTCGATATCAACTCCATGTTAGTTTTATAAATGTGGAATATTGTAATTCCTAACCAAGTACAACCCATAAATGAATATTTGTTGAGTCAATTATGGAAACACCTAGTATTGTAATTGACAACATAGTGATTACATTATCCATAATTATCACAACTTATACATGTTCTACCATTTGTATTGATAGGAGATATTGAATATGGAGAATACATTAGGTGAAAGGGTTCCATTACTCTTAGCTCATGATATAACTGAAACATTTATCTATTTGATGCTTGTGATTAATTAGGGAGAAGATGATCACATCTTATCTCTGTAAAGGGTTAGAGTGCTCAAGTCCTATTTGCCTACAAATTCTTAGATCCCTGAAAGTAATTCACCCTATTCATCCAACATTTTTCTTGAAATTCCTAGGAAAATTATTTCTATGATTTGCTCTTTGTTAGGGGTATGATAATGACTAGTTAGTAGATTATACAATTTTAGAGTTTTTAGTATCTTTATCACAAATCAAAAATTCTTTTGTCAAGTTTCATTTCAGTCAATATTTAGTTGATGTTGTAAATGACCAATTAGCTAATTTCAGTCTTACTAAGTCATTTAGGTATCAATAGGTTCTAGTCTATTTATTTCGTTACTTCCAAGTGGACATGTTTTCCCATTTGTAGTTGCAAAAGCAAGATTCAAATGAAAATGTTCTCTTTATATTTCATTGGACATCAATGGTGAGAAAACATTCTTTGGACTTTTCCTTTTTTTATTTTTCCAATCAATTCTTATCAAACTCTTTTAGTCTACTATATAATATGTCACCTCCAATGACATTCCCATAAGTTAAAAGGATATTACAACTCAATGAGAGGGTTAAAATTGGAGACTAGTATTTTTATAAATATTTCACAGAAATCAGGGTTTATGGTTGTGAGTTACCTCCTTATAGGCTACTTTTCTTCTTACTAATGATAATTTTTGCACTAGAGTTCATAAGACAAAGCCTCAACATTGATCAAATTCATTTTGTATCTAAAATGTTACCTACCTTTTTTAAATTGAACGTAGAAGTGTGACCATTTTTAGTTAATATAAGAGCAACTAATCACGAGATCAAGGAAATGTTAAAAGATATGAAGTCCCCACAGGGAGAAATTTAGCACTATGATCCCCACAACATTATATTAAGAAGAGGAGCAGAGGAAGGTTAAACTCCGGAATATGCCAAGGCTTCAAATTGAACAATTTATCAAGAAATATGTTCGATAAAAAGACCACATTCTAGTTATACAAGTACATGGTGAAGTGGGCCAAACACAAAAATTAGCCATTACTGAAACTCCACAATAAAGGGAGAAAGTACTTAAATGAATGTTTTTAGAGACACATCAATCGACTTCAACTTCAAAATCTAAGAATGTAGAGGATATAGTACAAAAGAGGCAGAGACTAGAAGAAATAGAGATTTCAGCCATTGACGCTACGTCAAGGATTCCATTACATAAAGAGAGCCTATTTTCAATGTAGAGTTCTTAGGATCAACTTGCTTTGCACCAGAAATATCATCTTCAGGTGTTTCACCTACTACAGCTACTAAGTAGGATAATATTTTCTCACAATTAATGGAAATAAAGAATAAGAATATCAAGTTAAAACATGATGCCTACAGTGAACTATGGAAACATGGCTCACGGTCACAAACAAGATTATTCACATCCCTAGACTATGAAAAATGATAGTTGAAGATGGCATTTTTAGAACCTAAGTATTAGGTTATTAAGGCTTCACAAGATTATAAAGCAACCAAGTTCACTATTGATTTGAATCAGATCCATTTGGTTGATCAAATGGATTTCCACATGAAGATGTGAGAAATTTTATGCAAAAGCTTAGTTAACAAAACCACTAATGCTTTGAAATTGGAATGACCAACTAGTTGAAAGAGGAGAATATTTCCACCAAAACAAAAAATAAATGAAAATTGATAATCTAAAGTCCATTATAATTAAATTGGGTGCAAATCCAAATGATTACTCTTCGATACAATATTTTGATAAAATCAACAGACATATATATTCATGTGCTCAGAAGAAAGCTTAAAATGTGAGCTCTGGAAGATGTGCAAATGCTAGAGTTAGAAACAATGGAGAAAGAGAAGGAATGACTTCTTTACTTAATAATTATAAAGTATAATAAAAATATTGAGTTGAAAGATTATTAAAAGAAAATTTTGAGCATATATCTGCAACAACTACATATAAAGCAACAATTACAGAGGTAGATCCTTCCTGAAAACTGGCTGAGACAATGTTAGCACTTAGTATTAAGGATCAAGAGATTGAAAATCTCAAAAAGATACTTCAAATGAAGAATAATGAATTAAATGATTTAAAGGAGGAACTGGGTGATATAAATACAAGTATTAGCAATGAGAAGAAGCTTAAAGCAACTTTACAAAGTCAAGTAGAGTGGTATAAAAATAAGATAATTGGATCTCATTCATTGATTGAGACATGAAGGATTTTATGGAAGGAAATAATTTATTTTGTTTCAAAGTTATGGGAATCAATTGTAGTGATTGGAGAAGAAGCAGAGATGCAAAGAAATGCTAAAGAATCCATTGATCATTCAGTGTGAATTAATAAATAAGCCACAAGTTTCAACTAAGATAATTAAATTTCTTAATTCTAGAAGTAGAGAGCAGCTCATAAAATTGGGAGTTAATGACAAAACTAATGTGATAATGGAAACTAATAGAGTTATTACCAAGAGTAATTTTGTAGAACAGGTACAAGATAAGTGCAAATCAATTCAAAATGAGGTAGATTCATTCAATACTAAGTTTGATATTTTAAAGGGTATGAGAATGCCTTCATGTTGGGATGAAAATGGAAGATTGTTACCTATTTATGTGTACAAATACTTGTTATTAAAGTTCAGATCAGATGATAACAAGTTTCTTGAGATGATTCCTTACATATTCCAAATTGTTCATCGTTTCATCATCCTACATGCACATGTTGAATGGTTTTTATAAAAAAATCCTTCATGAAATCACATACTCGTACCTGATGACACAAAAATAAGGTCATAATAAAAATATTTATGTTGATTCTGAAGGTGCATTGTAAGAAATACATCTACCTTAACTTACCTGGGATTTCACCAATGTAATATTTTTGCTTAGGTAACATATTTGAAGCTCTGCATATATATTATCATACTTCCAAATTCGTGCTCTTCACTTTCATGAATGCACTGACTCAATAATGCAAATCCACTACACCTCGAGCATGTCCCATCTTGTGAGCTGGTTTCATAACATTTTACTTTAAAAGTATGAGATGTGCATGACATCAAACTATGTTTCCTTATGGACTTGTTTACAATAGATTCTAATGTTACACCATGAACTACGTTATGATTTTTTGAATGAGTAGCCTTTTCAATTGTGTTGAAAGAATTTTGAAGCTTTCTAAAAATGTGATTATTGGTGTTTGTATCTCTAACTAACTTTATGCCTAGAATTATCCTAACAACTAAAGAAAGTGATTTTAATAGTTCCATAAATAATTGTCATTTAGTCTTCAAAGTTTATTGCACTTCCTATAAATATTCCATTTATGTAACTTACCTTCTAGGCCTACTAGAGAAATTCCATCCACATTAATACCATAGAATTCCTTTATCTTGCACTTGAGATCTAAGATAAGGAAGGTCGACATGAAGTGTTAACCCCTTGACTAGTATACTATAACACTTAATTTACCTGATGGTTGAGATTGGGAGTGCAATGGATAATTGATTGGATTATATGTTAAACATATAACTATTTAAATTCAACTTGCACATGATGAGCCTCTTCGCCAAAAAGTTTCAAATCATTCAATATTTTAATTTCCACCTTTAGATACTCAACATCTCGAAATTAAATGTATTCTTCAATTGCGTCATTTCTTATGGATGGAATATTGGTTTGAAGATCAATTAATGTTGGAATTTGATTTTCCTCTATTAGATGCATCCACTTCACTTGTGGCAACAAAATAAAGCCCAATGTGGCATTTTTTGTGCAAGGATTTGAGTTGGTGATGGGTGGATTCCTATGTTTCTCCATACCTAATCTTACATGTTCTCTTAGCTCTTTGACCTCTTTAGGGGGAAACAACTTCCTTCTATACTTTTTCAATCAATTGGATAAGTTCCCCATCTCTGAAATGTTCTAATCGAACAAGATTATATCAAAAATAGTTTAGGAAACCACTTTAGAAGAGACCACCACCTACAACAAAACATTTTTCATGGTATTTATGCATGTTAGTGTTGAACATAGGAGACAAAATGATGACACTATAAAAGTGTGTTTTTGTCTTATATGGGAAAAAAAGTGCATGCATTAATAACATGTGCATGTTCCTCCTCCAATATTAGAGAGAGAGAAACATTGAGACTCTAAAGGTATAGAAGAAAGGGGCAGAGAGGATATAGGTGATGAGGAGAGTGTGTGTTAGAAAGAGAGAGGGGGGTGCGAGAGAGGAAGAGAGTGAGGGATGTAAGAGGGAGACATATAGGGGGAGAGATATATATAGGGAAAATGAGAGTGGCATTAGAGATGGGAGGGTAAGGGGGAGAGATGGGGAGGAGACAAATATGGATGTAGGAGAGAGAGAGAGAGAGAGAGAGAGAGAGAGAGAGAGAGAGGAAATAAGAAAAGGGGGAGAGATAAAAAGAGGGAAACAAAGGGAGAGAGAGGAAGAGAGGAATATAAGGGGGGGGAGAGAGAGAGAGAGAGAGAGAGAGAGAGAGAGAGAGAGAGTTTTATAGGAAAAGCGACAAATGGGGGAGGGAGGGACAAAGATATGGAGGAGAGAGAGATAGAAAAGGATAAGGAAATGGGTGCTCAAGCGAGGTGGAATTAGGGAAGGGGAGAGAGAGAAAAATGGATAGGGGAGAGGGAGAGAAAGAGAGATAGAGGAATAGATGAAAAAAGATAGGGGGAGAGAGAGAGGAGTTCATTTAAAAAGCAAGTACTTTAAATATATTTAACATACTTATACATGTATATGATCTCCACGTGCATGCAACAAGAGCTAGATAGTTTGCTAAGTATTGGTGTGTGTTGAGTTGAGTAAAAGAATAAGTAAATTACATTGGCAATGACCACGGAAGAAAGGAACAAAAACTTGAGAGTATATATTCTACATGTTTACAATGTACCCATAAGTGTTACAAGACACATGGTGATGGTAATCCCAATTCCAACACCATCTCCTCCTCTTTTTTCAAGGTCATGTTTAATGGCTTCTCCAAAAAGTTGCTAAAGTAGTAATTATTCTTATTTCCGCTCTTCTCCATCATTTCATTCTTTATCAATATTAGTTTCTAAGTGTTATTGCATAGAAATAGCTATTTAACGTCAATATTAGCAAGTAATATTCCTTACAATTATGTATTCATATTCTATACTAGTACCCAATACTTATTGAATATCAAGAAATTTAACATTGATTTTCCTCACGGAAAAATAATTTCATCCATTTTTCTATTCATATTATCTCAATTACCCATTATATTTATTAATATTTATTTTTGAAAATATAACTGTATGCCCATTTTTCGCTCATATATGAGAAAGATAGTGAAAAAACCTTTGCCTTGTTAAATTATTAAACAACTTTATCTATCTATCTAACTTATATTTTGAATTGAAAGAAAAAATTTACCAGTTTGTATGAATGCAATTACCTATCTAAACTTAGTGCAACTTAGTGCAGTTACTTTGAATTGAAAGTCAATTTTTATGTTGTACATTAAAAACTTGTTGTAGGCTCCCATCATTGCGTCCTTATTCTGAATAGCGTATCAGTATTTGAAAATTGTTCAACAATTCTCGTCCCTTCAACCAGGCTTTAAAATTGACGCCCATTTATATGTTTTTCCCCATTTTAGTCGTAGAATACAGTTTATTTTAAAATAAACCCGTCACGGTTGACTTCCAAATAATTTTGAAAAATGTCGAAATGACGGGCTAGTAAGAAAATGAGAAGTTTCACGGTATATATATTTTTTATATTTATTTATACGAGCCTGGCATTCCTTCATACTGAGTACCTCCAGAATCAGAGTCAAATTGACTTCTTGTCTTCTAACATGCGACTTAATATCTAGGTCTGGCAGCCTGCAAGATTCCATATGAATGTGTTGTTATAAAAGTACCCCAAATCAAAACAATGGCGAAATAAGATATTGCGCCTTGAGAGCTCTGTTAAAGTAGGGATTTATTTTATGGCGACCATGCATAAATGTCGACCAGACGGGTGGGTGTAGTCTGTAGACCAGGCAAAAAAGGGTCATATTGTATAAATATTAGATGTCGGATTTCTCAAGCAATAAATAAAATCCAGAAAGGGGCTCCACGGTTGAAATGGGCCTGTTCTTCCCACCTGCAACACAATGAAATGGTAACCGATCCTTTTAAATCCAAAATAAACTGTGAATAATCTGGGAATGTAAAATCCGTTGATAGCTCAGATTTCGTATTATCAAAGTATCTATAATACAAAAACTCAACGAACGTCTGATAGCTCAGACTTCCTACTGTACCAAAAATATAACTTCATTAGTATGCATATGTGGGTCTGCGATGGTGTAGAATGAAAGACCTCTCGTTCCCTACATAGGTAGGGTGTTCCATCATATCATTCTTGGCCTTGACTCAAGAAAAACTACACTCTTCATAAAAGACCTAATTATGGCTGAACTCTTGGTTGTGGACTCTGATCCACAGTAACTTCACCAAATAGAATTCCAGTGTAACACACCTTAATCAACCGACTCTGATCTAAAAGCTAGAACATCACCCGAATGAATATGGAAGCGTAGCTATTAATGGTTGGACACCATCTCCTCTTATAGTGTTTATACCCTGAGAGACTATCTGACCATCTATCTGTACCTAATATTGGCTGTATTCTACTGAAGAAAACTGGCAAGGGTAATGACTTACTGACCATCTTTGTACACCCAATAGCGAAGCTTTTCCATTTTAAGAAGGCTGACAAAGAGAGTGACTTAATAGTAAGTTGGAAGCGTAGCTATTAATGGTTGGACACCATCTCCTCTTATAGTGTTTATACCCTGAGAGACTATCTGACCATCTATCTGTACCTAATATTGGCTGTATTCTACTGAAGAAAACTGGCAAGGGTAATGACTTACTGACCATCTTTGTACACCCAATAACGAAGCTTTTCCATTTTAAGAAGGCTGACAAAGAGAGTGACTTAATAGTAAGTTGGAAGCGTAGCTATTAATGGTTGGACACCATCTCCTCTTATAGTGTTTATACCCTGAGAGACTATCTGACCATCTATCTGTACCTAATATTGGCTGTATTCTACTGAAGAAAACTGGCAAGGGTAATGACTTACTGACCATCTTTGTACACCCAATAACGAAGCTTTTCCATTTTAAGAAGGCTGACAAAGAGAGTGACTTAATAGTAAGTTGCGGTTCCTCTTGGTTTTTAGGAAAAAAAGGCTGTTGTTACTCTCAACAAGATTCAGATTCCTAGGGACATATTCACCCATATGTACTCCCTTGATGGGGCATGTTTGCCCCTTATGTGTTTCCATGCCTATACAAGGGGGTTGTTGAATGCCCTTGGGTCAGGTTGATGCAAGAGCATCCAATTAGGGAGGGGATCGCTGGACAAGCTGTTAAAATTAAATTCACTTTTAGTTTAATTACATTTTATGTTTAAAAGAAGGCTGTCACAGCCAATGTTTTCCTCTAATTTGAATAGTAGTTAGATTAGAAATTAGTTTTAAATAAGTTAGGAAACAAACTGCCAGAAACTGGAATGTAACTACATTGTAACTGTAGGTAGTTCCTCAACAGAATGAGGCTACCAGCAACTTAAATAGGCAACCCAAAGACAAGAGTGGGGTTGCTGCCATCCAGAAGAAAAGAGACCAAAGAACGTAACTCTAAAATATATTTTTAAAAAGTAAATTGAAGCTTACATGTATCCATTATTGTTTTCCATAAATGACAAGAATTATGTACTGTGCATAGAAATTAATGACAGAATTGAATGACTGTTAATCAAATTGCGCATCAAACTGAAGGAGCCAAACACAGCAGAAGAAACCATCCAGGTATTTCACAAAAGCATGCTATTGATTTAATAGTGAAAATTTACAATATATATATATATATGTGTGTGTGTGTGTGTGTGTGTGTGTGTGTAAACATTTGTCAAAGTCCACAATAGCACAAAAAGATAGCATTCTGTAACCCCACACAGGTCTGAGGCACAGAGCCTTCAAAAACCATCCATAATAGTCCTCATACAATCGACACAGGCCAAGGAGGGTTCCACACAACCCAGAACAAACCAAACTGAGCAGAGACCGAAGCATTACCAACAGCCAGAGACGGGATACATAAAATTTTTCCCAAATTCATAAACAAAAGTTACAACAGAGGACACGGTGCACAGGAGGCCACCTATCGACAGACCAACTAAGACCGAGAACAGACAGAGGCATAGCCTAACTGCTACCAACAAAATATATATGACCGCATAGCGTAAACAGGAAGGACCCTACCCGGTTTGCGTAAAGCCAGACCAGAAGGACGAAGACCCCAACATTTTCCCCAAAGACCAAACCCTTGCAACCACCGTGACGAGGGCCGAGTACCTGCACAAACAAACAAAGAATTAGTGAGGCAACATAACCATAAAACCATGATAAAGAACAAAGAGAGGGTAGGATGAATACCCACAACGGATACCTGAAGAGGAGGTCGGGCTCCATAGCCGAGCCACAAAACTAAGACCAACAGAGCATAGCCAACGACACTAGAGCCAAGGAAAGCCGAGACACAACAGAGCACAACCAACAGCTAGAGGGCCAGCAAATACCGAGACCCAACAGAGCATAAACCACGGCCACAAAGCCACAAGACCACCGTCTGCTCACCAGGAGCAAAGCTGTCAACGAAAATAAAAGGAAACGGAGAATTGAAATCAGAGTAGAGGAATTACCTCGAGTAGAAGCCATCAAGCCGTCGTCGGGAGAGTCGAGCAGAGGGCCTGGTAAAACAATGCAACCACTAAAACAATTAAAAACAGTGCCGTCAACCTAGTAAAATCAAATATCTGTGAACAAATACAGAGAAGCCAAGGCGTACCCAGGGCATCCATAGAGCCCAAAACCTCCTCGAAAAACCATGCAAGAAGCAACCACCAGGTCCAACGAAACACCATCACACAGTTAACAAAACGACAGAGGACCAGAGCCGAAGAAGGACCCAAAAGACAACGAGATGCAGAGCGCCATCCTTTCCTTGCAGAACGAACTAGGTAAAAACACGGGGGAGCCGAACCAAAATCGGCGGAAACATAACCAACTCAACCACAATAGACCGTGCCATAGAGCCGTGTCACATAGACCGAGACCACCTTAGGACGAAGGAGAATTAATTGCCCATTAAAACCTTACCTAAAACCCCAAGCAAATACGAGCGCAGGAAAAGTTGAACGCAGGCCAACCGCCACGTAGGCTTGCCACCTCGGCGTCTCGGGGATTGTCACCAAATTTTGGTATCAGAGCAAGTTCTTTCCTTAAGGAAGAAAAAATATGGAAGTAGGAAGAAGAGGTCGAGGTAGAGCTATTCGGAGAGTAGCCGACGAAGGATTGCGCGAAGAAATCAGGATCCTAAGTGCTAGATTGGCAGTAGTAGAAGCAGGGAGGCGTAGGGATCCAAAAGGTGGTGACGACAGTGAAGAAGAAGTTGCAGCTACAACGGATGGATCCGATGAGGAAGGGCCAGAGATAAAATTATTGAGGTCTGTTTTGTTAGCAAGTAGCAAACCAAAGCCAGAGCTTTCAAACTATGATGGCAGTTTATCTACAGAAGTATTGTTGGACTGGATTAGCGAGTTGGATAAATACTTTGAATGTGAAGAAATTAGTGAGGATAAGAAGGTCAAGTTTGTAGCCACCAAACTGAAGGGACATGCAGCACTGTGGTGGGACAGTGTGCAGGCAGAAAGGAGAAGGTCAAATAAGCCACCAATTAAAAAATGGAACAGGATGATCGCCAAGATGAAAAGTAAGTTTTTACCCAAAGACTATCAGATTGCTCTATATAGATAGGTACAGAACCTGAAACAAAGGGCAATGACTGTGAAGGAATATACAGAAGAATTCTACAGAGTGAATCTGCAAGCGGGTTATGTCGAAGATACCCCAGAAAAGACAGCGAGGTTTGTGAATGGATTACGAATGGAGATACTGGATGAGATTAGTATTCTCTCCCCCAAGTCCATAGAGGAAGCCTATCAAAGTGCTTTAAAAGCAGAAGAGAAGATCACCAGGAAGCAGAATTCCAGAGGACGTGGATCTGGTCGAGGAAGAGGACAATCTTTTGGCAGAGGCAGAACTGCCAACAGCAATGAAGAAGGCAGCAGTTCAAAAACTGCAGGACCAACTGATAAAGAAGGTAACACTAGAGGAGGAAGGCCTTACCAGTGAGGAAGAGGTAATGGCAGAGGTAGAGGAAATGCCTATCAGTGTTACAAGTGTCACAAGTGGGGACACTGGTCTTTTGAATGTCCTAAAAGTGATCAAGCAGGACAAAGAGGAGCATATGTTGCTCAACCGGAGGAAGCTGAGGCACCACCTCAAGAAGTGGAGAACATGCCTGAGACAGGAGAGGCCTTGGTGTTGAACAAGGTATTGTTGAAACCAGCTAAAGAATTAGTTGACCAGACACAACGGAAAGCACTGTTCCGAACTGTGTGTAAATCACATGGGAAATGTTGTAAATTGATTATTGATAGCAGAAGCACTGACAACCTGGTAGCCACTGAAATGGTAGAGAAATTGGGTTTAAAAAGATTGAAGCACCCAACCCCATACCGGGTGCCTTGGTTACAAAAAGGACATCAACTGTTGGTTGATATGCAGTGCGAAGTGGAGTTTCATATTGGTAGGTATAAGGATAAGGTAACTTGTGATATTATGCCAATGGATGTGTGCCATATATTGCTGGGTAGAACATGGCAGTATGATAGGAAAGTAGTCCGCGATGGGAAGACAAACTGTTATAAGTTTGCAAAACATGGAATCAAGCATACGCTGGTACCCATGAAAGAGGCGGATACAACATAAAACAGTGGAACAAAAGCGTTAGTGTTAGGAGGAAAAGAGTTCCTACAGCAGATTGGAGATGATGAAATAAAGTTTGCAATTGTACGAAGGCCAAGAGCAGTTTTAATCCACACTGAGATTATTGATTTCCCTGAGGAGATACAAGATATGCTACAGGAGGTTAGCGACATTGTAGTGGATGATTTACCAGATAGATTACCACCAAGAAGGAGTATCAATCACCATATTGATTTCATTCCAGGAGCTAGTTTACCAAACAAAGCTGCTTACCGAATGAGTCCAAAGGACAATGAGGAGATTAGGAAGCAGCTATAGGAGCTGTTGGACAAAGGGTTGATTTGAGAGATTTTAAGTCCTTGTGCGGTTCCAACAGTCTTAGCTCCCAAGAAAGGAGGAGAGTGGCGGATGTGTACTGATTCTCAAGCAATAAATAAGATTACCATCAGGTACAGGTTTCCCTTACCACGGATGGATGATATAATGGACTATTTGAGTGGAGTGGTGTATTTTTCGAAGATTGATTTAAAAATTGGATATCATCAGACTCGGATTCGAGAAGGAGACGAGTGGAAGACCACTTTCAAAACCAATGAAGGCCTGTATGAATGGCTCATCATGCCATTTGGATTGAGCAACGCACCCAGCACATTCATGCGCTTGATGAACGAGATGTTGAAGGAATATATTGGAAAGTTCGTGATTGTGTATTTAGATGATATCCTTATTTTCAGTACGACAAGGGGAGAACATTTCCGAGACATCAGGGGTGTCTTGGAAAAATTGCAGCAGAATAAGTTGCTGTTAAATTTGAAAAAGTGTACATTTTTTAAGGAGGAGTTAATTTATTTGGGGTTCGTGATTTCAGAAAACGAATTAAAGATGGATCTGGAAAAGGTTGCAGCCATAGTTAGTTGGCCATCCCCCAAGAGTTTGTTTGAAGTATAGATTTTCCATGGGTTGGCAAGTTTTTATCGGAAATTTATAAAATATTTCAGTGGGAGTTGTGCACCCATGGTGGATACCGTTAAAAAAGCAAATCAACCTTTTCATTGTATGGAGTCGGTTGAAAAGAGTTTTCAACCGCTGAAAAAGAAGATCACCGAAAGGCCCATTTTGAGGTTACCATATTTCAACAAACTTTTTCAAGTTCGTTCCGATGCCAGTGGGACAGCCATTGGAGCAGTACTCGGCCAAGAGGACAAACTAGTGGCCTAGTTGAATGAGAGTAGACATAAATATACATCCTACAACAAGGAGTTTTATGCAGTGGTACAAGCACTGAAACATTGGAGACATTACTTAATGGGAGATGAATTTGTTCTGTTTTCAGACAATTCTGCTTTGCAATATGTCATGCAACAACATAAGCTGAACCATAAACATACGAAGTGGGTGGAATACCTCCAGAGTTTTATGTTTGAGCTGAAACACATTAGTGGACAAGCCAACAAAGTGGCAGATGTGTTAAGCAGGAGGAGTTTGATTTTACAGGAAAGCAGAGTGCAGGTGTTAGGCTTTGAGCATCTCAAGGATCTGTATGAAACATATGTAGATTTTAAGGAAGCATACGAAGCTTGCCAGAATCCGTTGTTGAGGGACAACAGTTCATGGCTAGACTATAATATACAGGAAGGATTGTTGTTCAGGGGAGGACAATTGTGTATCCCAGAATGTTCAATGAGGGAAAACTTAATTCAGGAGAAACATAGTGGGGGTCTAGCTGGACATTTCGGCATAGACAATACTTTGGACCAAGTAAGTCACTTCCATTATTGGCCGAAGATGCAGCGAGACGTACAGAGATATGTGGCTAGATGTAAGATGTGTCAACTGGAAAAGGGACACAGTCAAAATACGGGATTGTATACGCCCCTACCTATTCTAGACAGACCATGGGACTCAGTCAGTTTAGACTTTATCTTAGGCTTGCTAAGGACACAGAAGGGATACGATTAAATCATGGTAGTAGTGGATTGCTTTACTAAGATGGCGCATTTTATTCCCTGTAAAAAGACCAGCGATGCCATGCATGTAGCCCACTTGTTCTTCACAGAAATTGTTAGACTACATGGCTTGCCAAAGTTTATTATTTCAAATAGGGACGTGAAGTTCACGGGTCATTTTTGGCGGACTTTGTGGAAGAAGATAGATACTAAATTAAATTTCAGCTCAGATTATCATCCACAGACTGATGGGCAGACTGAGGTAGTGAATTGAAGTCTGGGGAATCTTTTACGTAGTCTGGTTGGTGAAAATTCACAACAGTGGGATCGCATACTCACACAATCAGAGTCTGCTTATAACGATTCACCCAACATGAGTACAGGCAGAAGTTCTTTCCAGATCCTATACGAAATGCACCCCTGTGGTGTGCACGAGTTGCGGGATTTGGGCCAGTTGGAACGAAGGAGCGCTGATGGTGAAGATTTCACAAAGGTGATCAACGAACTTCATGAACAAGTGAAAACAAAATTGCACGACAGCAGCCAAAGATATAAACAGAAGGCAGACTTAAAACAACGAGCAGTGCAATTCAATGTAGGAAACCTGGTATTGGCACATCTATGGAAAGAGAGGTTTCCTAAAGGGGAATATAACAAGCTCAAACTGAAAAAATAGGACCTTGTCGGATACTGTGAAAATTCTCTACCAACGCATATGAACTGCAACTACCCCCGGGTATCGGGATCTCGCCCTTTTTCAATGTGGCAGACAAGTACCCTTACATTACTGGTAATGTGGAGGACAGTTCAACAAAATACACATGGGACACCCAGGGAGAAGGATAGACAGAGACATGGGTCAGACAGATGCCCCCAGCCAAGCCTCTAGAGATCGAACAAATATTGAATACTCAAGTAGCTAGGCGGACACGATGGAAGGAGTACTTACAGTGCCTGGTTAAATGGAAGAACCATCCAATTGAGGACAGTTCCTGGTTGGATGCCGGATAGATTCAAAGCGTCGGGTATTCGATTGGAGAGCTCATGGACAGGAGTCATGAGATTCATTCACCTCGGGAGCCTAATGCAATAGCATCCAATTAGGGAGGCGACAACTGGACAAGATTTTAAAATTAAATTCACTTTTAGTTTAATTTTATTTTATGTTTAAAAGAAGGCAGTCACAACCAATGTTTTCCTTTAATTTGAACAGTAGTTGGATTAGAAATTAGTTTTAAATAAGTTAGGAAACAAACTACGAGAAACTAGAATGTAACTACATTGTAACTATAGGTAGTTCCTCAACAGAATGAGGCTACCAGCGACTTAAATAGGCAACCCAAAGACAAGGGTGGGGTTGCTGCCATCCAGAAGAAAAGAGACCAGAGAGCATAGCTCTAAAATATATTTTTAAAAAGTAAATTGAAGCTTACAGGTATCCACTATTGTTTTCCATAAATGACAAGAATTATGTATCGTGCATAGAAATTAATGACAGAATTGAATGACTGTTAATCAAATTGTGCATCAAATTGAAGGAGCCAAACACAGCAAAAGAAACCATCCAGGTATTTCACAAAAGCATGCTATTGATTTAACAGTGAAAATTTACAATATATATATGTGTGTGTGTGTGTGTGTGTGTGTATAAACATTTCTCAAAGTCCACGGTAGCACAAAAAGATAGCACTCTGTAACCCCACGCAGGTCCGAGGTACAGAGCCTTCAAAAACCATCCATAATAGTCCTCATACAATTGACACAGGCCAAGGAGGGTTCCACACAACCCAAAACAAACCAAACTGAGCAGAGACCGAAGCATTACCAACAGCCAGAGACGGGATACATAAAATTTTTCCCAAATTCGAACACAATTCACAGGAGGCCACCTATCGACAGACCAACTAAGACCGAGAACAGACAGAGGCATAGCCTAACTGCTACCAACAAAATATATATGACCGCGTAGTATAAACAGGAAAGACCCTACCCGGTTTGCATAAAGCTGGACCAGAAGGACGAAGACCCCAGCATTTTCCCCAAAGACCAAACCCTTGCAACCACCGTGACAAGGGCTGAGTACCTGCACAGACAAACAGAGAATTAGTGAGGCAGCATAACCATAAACCTATGATAGAGAACAGAGAGAGGGTAGGATGAATACCCACAGCGAATACTTGAAGAGGAGGCTGGGCTCCATAGCCGAGCCACAAAACTGAGACCAATAAAGCATAGCCGACAACATCAGAGCTAAGGAAAGTCGAGACACAATAGAGCGCAACCAACGACCAGAGGGCCAGCAAATACTGAGACCCAACAGAGCATAAACCATAGCCACAGAGCCACAAGACCACCGTCTTCTCATCAGGAGCAAAGCTATTAGTGAAAGTAAAAGGAAACAAAGAATTGAAACTGGAGCAGAGGAATTACCTCGAGTAGAAGCCATCAAGCCATCGCCAAGAGAGTCGAGCAGAGGGACTAGTAAAACAATGCAACCACTAAAACAATTAAAAGCAGTGCCGCCAACCTGGTAAAATGAAATATCTGTGAACAAATACAGAGAATCCAAGGCATACCGAGGGTGACCACAGAGCCTAAAACCTCCTCGAAAAACCATGCTAGAAGCAACCACCAGGTCCAACGAAACACCATCACACAGTTAACAAAACGACAGAGAACCAGAGTCAAAGAAGGACCCAGAAGACAGCGGGATGCAGAGCGCCATCCTTTCCTTGCAGAACGAACCAGGTAAGAACGTAGGGGTGAAGAACCAAAACTGGCGGAAACATAACCAACTCAACCACAACAGACCACGCCATAGAGCCGTGTCACACAGACCAAAACCACCTCAGGACGGAGGAGAATTAATTGCCCATTAAAACCTTACCTAAAGCCCCAAGCAAGAGTGCAGGAAAAGTTGAACGCAGGCCAACCGCCACGTAGGCTTGCCACCTCAGCGTCTCGGGGATTTTCACCATATGTGCAAGTTTGGGGTGATTTTGACTTAATACATTTCCCTTAAGATGGCTACATAACCTAAGATTGTGAGGGTGTATGCTTCTTGTAATATCCAAGATTGAAAGTTGTTGCTTTCTTGTGTCCACTTTAAGCATCTATTGAAAAAATAGTAATGCACTAGAAAATATGCATTTATAAACTCATCCTCAATAACCTTTATTCAACCAAAAGTTGGCAAGGCTTGAGTGTGAGAATTTGACTTGGACTTGGAAAAAACTAGGAGGATAGCTCGTAGCAAAACCTTTTTTGTTTTTTAGGAGGATGTTTTTTTAATAATTTAACTGTTTTTCCATAACCTTTTTTTTAGGAGGATGTTTTTTTCTTATAATTTAATTGTTTTTCCATATTGGGGTTTTAAGTTGTCCAGGAATCAAATTAGCCAATTTGTGAAAAACTTGACCTGTACTAGCAGGTCAGAGTCTGACCCATGAGTATTTGCTAGTCAAAGTCATTTCCCTCAAGTCAGATTCCTGGGAAATGAGTTTGAATTGCCCTCAAGTCAAAATATCTCATTCTTTTGAGCCGAGCTGAGTTTGAGTTTGACAAGTTTTTCTATTGTGCAACCATTTGGTATTCCTAAATGGTGGACATTATGTTGAGTTTGCTTCAAACTCAACAAGTTTTTCTAATAGGCAACCATCTATTATTCTTGAATGGTAGACACTATCTTGACTCACGATGCTTTTTAAACACCAACCACTCAAGCACCTTAGTCCTAAAGGAGGACAAAGTTGGGATTTCCAAATATCTTCACATCTCCCAAGGCGTTTCAACATCTTAAGTATCCCATTTTGTGTCTAGTCAAGTTGTAACTGGGTACTTGGGCAAATCTCATAATGTAGCTCTTTATTTTTGTAGTATATAAAGGGCCTATTAAATTAAGAGAGATTCCATCGACAACTTTGTCTTGCACTAGGAGTAGACAAAGAAAATCCTAAATATTTTATGTCACTTCAATTGTTTTGGGGAAAATATTATGGTCTTTACCCATAGCTCTTGCAACCAATGTGAGAAAGAACCTTAAATAGAATATTGGATACACGAAATTTTGCGTGTGAGTATGTATCCTTTACGCCAGTAACTAGAGATGATACATTAGATTCTCACAGGGGACAAATAAAAGTCCTAGATGAATTTGGTAGAGTAGATGACCCTGTTTCAACAACTTAGCCAAAATATTGCTTTCACAATCCCACTTGTTCAGATTGGCAGGAAGCATCTATCGAAATACAATATATTTATAAAATATTTATTCCTTTACATAATTGGGTTGTTTGTGGTTAGGCCCTGATGGAAATATTGGGTGAATTTCTCCAGAGTAGATCACCTATTGTAGCAGTTTAACAAAGCAGTTGGTTTCACAAGTCCACCTACTCTTCTTGACAAAAAACCCGGTAAAAGTAAATATTAAAAGTCATGTGAAGGGAAATTTAAAAATAAAACCGTTATAAAACAATTCCATAATAGGTATGGGAACCCGTCAAATTTAACCACTACCTTCCACAGCCTATTCAAGGTATGTTGAGGCCACCATAGCTTTCAAACTGAATGCGAGATCTTTCATATTTAATACTCTGCACTTAGAATTCAAGGTATGTTTGAGGCCACCATAGCTTTCAAATTGAATGCGAGATCTTTCATATTTAATACTCTGCACTTAGAATAGGCCAACGAAAATTTATGGACAAGAGACAAATTTAGGCATCTCAAATCTTTGGAGAGTTGAGTTTTGTCGAGAGGAGATCTATTTTCAACTCAGCTACGGAACTTTGGTTTTGGTCACAGTGATTCTCCTCGACATTGCTTATTGAGCTAAGAGGCTCAGGCTCATTCTACATCTCAGTATGATGTGTAACTTGGTCCGTCATCAAAGTTGAAATTTTGCTCAAGTCAGCGAAAAAAAAAAAATTCAAAAAAAAAATTGAATAACCATACAAAATATTTAAACAATGTTGGTTCATAAAAAAATTTGCACATGAAAAAATTAAAAAAATTGCATAAAAAAATTTACACATGAAGCAATTAGATCCCTCTAGACTCATATTAAATCGATATTTAAAATGAATCTATGCTAGTTTATAATAATTTCCTACAAATTAACATTCCACATAATTAAGCTAGTTCTCTAATTCTGGTAAAATAGTGGCACATTTGGAAAGATGGTCTTGTTCTTGTCTTCATTGTCATCCCATATTCCTGTTACTGGCCTCGTCATCTCTCTCAACGCCCATGTGAATACACAATGCATTCCATGTCTCTTTAGCACGCTTAGTACGAGAAGCCCTTCCAGAAAACACACAAGCACCTACCCACCATCATGTATGCACATAATTTCAAGTTGATTTATATTTTATATCGTTAGTTTCAATTGCATTGCTTAGTATTTTTTTAATCGTGCAGGACCATCCAAGCAAGATCATTGCTTGTATTGACGAAAACTCGACTTCCATTTCCAATGACTGATAAAAAGAAGACTTGTACGCTTATTTCTAATCATTCTTATAGGCATACTGGTATTTTATTTTGGTGCCTGGGCCGAAAATTCCTAACATCCTTCCCTGTGATTAATTGCACTATTATTTTTTGCTTTTTTTAAGGGATACTTTCAAACTCACTTTCTGCTCCTAAACTAGCGAAACAAAAATTCCCTCCAGGATTTTGGAAGGATGATATTATTGATGCAATAATGTCATATAACAAGGTCGGTATTCCAGCAATTTTTAGTTAAATTTCTTGTTTGTAAAATATTATAGTTGACGTACCAAGACTGCGAGAGTCTATTATATCTTGGTTGATCTGTATTAATTTCAGGTGTCAGTAGCGGCCAACAAGCGTGTCGATACATTAAGAGTATGTTCAGAGTTCTGGGCGATGGGAAGCCATTTACTTGGGACTTATCTCGATTGCAGGTTCCTTGGGCGGTACTGCGAGAGTCTATTATATCTTGGTTGATCTGTATTAATTTCAGGTGTCAGTAGCGGCCAACAAGCGTGTCGATACATTAAGAGTATGTTCAGAGTTCTGGGCGATGGGAAGCCATTTACTTGGGACTTATCTCGATTGCAGGTTCCTTGGGCCTACCGACCTAGCCAGTCAGGCCCCTCTTCATTTTCGTTGCCATCCTCTTCATTTTCGTTGCCATCCCATGCTGATCAAATTTGAAGGCTTTATTTTAATTTCATTTGGAAGGGCATATACTCATTTAACTTTTCACAAATGAAAGGTTATAAAAAAAATTCATTTTTACTAGAAATTAGATATATTCAAAAATGTATTTGGACTTACATAATTGAAAATATAAATCTATTTTTTCAATGGAAATGGCTTGCTAGTTTTCATTTATTTCCATACATCATAAGTAGCATTCCAGAGCATGAGGTGCACTTAGAGATATAAATATTAACATATCTAGTGTCTCTAATGAAAGTCTTTATCTATCATCGTTTTTTGACCATGTTTAATTTTCAGAAGCCTCTTTCACACATTGATGTATTTGTTGGAATAACAAGAATAGCTTGCCATAATTGCATCAAATATGGAAAGTCTTCAAACAATTTAAGTTGAACTCCACATAGGTCTCATGCCATACATATGCTTTTTAGGGTATGATTTACAAATAGCACAAATAAATTCATCCATTTCATTCAAACATGGAAAGCCTTCAAACAATTTAAGTTCATCTCCATATAGGTCTCATGCCATACGTATGCTTTTTAGGGTATGATTTACAAATAGTACAAATAAATTCATCCATTTCATTCAAAAATTTACGAGTACCCACAATAGATGATTACCCAAAGCTAATTTTTTCACATGAACGTTTCAAGTATATTTTTTGTTGAACAATTTATATCATTCACTTCTTCATAATAGTTTTGAGAAGTGAAAAATTTATCCACATTAAATACATGTAAATATATGAATCTCCTATCTAAAGATTTAAGCACCTTTACAACAAAACATTTTCCAAGGAGAATACAATCATTTAGTAGCCCCGATATTTACATCTTTGGAAAAATTTCAAACCTCAATGGATTTAAATGTACCATACCTATGCTATCTGCAAATTCAAAGGCTCATCTTTATGCTTTAACTAAAAACCAAAACATGTGCACTACATCTACACCAAAATGCTTCCCAAAAATCGTTTATGAAACATGCTAATAGAAACATCTAAAGTAGTGCCAATAGATGTAATATCAACATGATCCTCTTTGAAATTTTGATTCAACTCGAGCATGTTTGCAAGCATATGGATGCAAAATTTCACATGAAATATTGTTGCCAACTCATACATTTTTTTCTCCCCTAACTCAAATGCATGAGTTTAATAAGTTTTTCCATGACCTTTCCTCTAGAGATATACCTAATTTGATGAATTTGTAAGACAAATAACTTAGTGATTTGAAATGTATTCATTCACTCTCTCAATTTTCCATGTCTTTTAGTTGATTTCCCAAGCCATGAATAAACTTTGTTTCCAAATTTGTTAATACATTGCAACTCTGGAAAATGAGATGAAACCTCATTCATTGTTAATGCTTCTCAATGAGCTATTCAATGGATAACTAATAAATGAGGAGAATACGAATCTTAGAATATAAACCGTCATGAATACCCCTCATGGAAGATGCACCATCTGAACCAAAACCAACAAACTTCATCAAATATAAATCCATTTATGCTAAAAGAATTCTCACTAGATCATACATACATTGAGCTATTCCATCCTTTATTTGAATAAAACATATAAACTTTGTTAAACATTGACCACTTCTCGCATTTGTCAAATATGTAATATAAATAATCAATTGGTGTTCCATAATTTGGTTAGTGCTTTCATCAACTAAAATTGAGTAAAATGGGTTATGTAAAATATCCTATCTTAGTTCGTTCCAATACACCTCTTTAGCAATTTGAATAAACTCTTTTCTTAGTGTGGTATTTGTGTATGGATAATATTCATCTCTTAGAAGCACGTGTGGAGTGCATTCATACCTATTCAAGTCACATATTTAATTATACATTTCTAAAGATAAATCATATATATCAACAAAATAGATGTTTTCACTCACTGATATAATTCTCTCCTTCTCAGCATCTACCGTTAGTTCTACATGTTTAGTGATTGAAATATTTCTCTACTTGCTTTTCTCCCTCAAAAAGTTGTAAAAAATAATTATGAGATTTTGATTTTGCATGGCCACTTAGGCCATTAACTTGAAGAGTGGTAGTGACCTATTTTTCAAATGGAGTCTCACTTTTAAATTTAACACATCAAGAACATGTTATCCTTTCACTACCATTACAATATTTTACAACATAAGCCCATGTAAATCTAGTATTTCATTTAGATTTGAATATTATTTTGTGTTTCTTTGATGGGTTTTTTCTTTCAACAAGCTCGACACTATTTGATTCATCATATTCTTGTAGATGAGCATCAACTTCATTTTGAATATTACATGGTCGATTATAATTTTTTACAAGGCCAAATGATTCAACGCCTAAAAATTTCCTTTTATCCTTCTTAGGATGACCAACAGGAGACATTTTTCAAGATTTACACCTATTAAATAAATGAAAACAATAGAATAAGTAAATTCATAAACTAAAAACCCCTTAGAAATATTGAGATAGACAAAATTCAACCTTAGGAAGATGCCATAGGATTTGAATATAGATTTATTGATAGGTTATTCAATGCTTTGTTGAATTATGTTTTTTAAAATTCAAAGAAACATGTAGCTTTATGACAGAGAACAAATGTTTCATTGAAAATTATACTTGGACAACAAATCCATATGGATTTAAGAAATGAAGCAAAATAAGCAAGAGCTTGAATGAGAGTAGTATAGTTGTGGAGTCCAATACCCTCAGTATAAGATAGATATTATTTTCATATTTGGTAGATTCATATATTTATGACTATACAAATTTCCACCATTAACAATGTAAAAAGCAACTCCAAAACCCATGTCTAGGATGTAAGCATGGTAAGCAATTGCATTTTAGGTATTCAACCACATTGTTGATTTCCTGGGGTGTGGATTCTATGGTGCTCAGAATACATTGTGTGACCACGAAGGATGCCATTACTTCAAGGAGTGTTGCATTAAAGAATCCATAGGATGAAAAACCAAATGCTAATGAAGATATGAGGAGGATAATGAAGAATAACTTATAGTCTAGCGTCGAATGATAATTTCCCTTATATGGATGATTGGTTCGAATTCAAATGAAAATGGAAAAAAGGATGCCGAGAAAGAGAACTTAGGGATAATCGGGGAGGAGCAAGAGCACGCACAAAATTGTTGAATGTCTGTTCAATGTGCTTCGTCGCCCTGCGCTAGGTGTAATAGTACCATGATTGTTGCGTGTCTTATTGTTGTAGGTTACATCTTGTTGGCATAAGTTGGGGGCCTCAAGGAAATCTCCCTAAATAATGACATAATTAGTAAATCATATGAGGTCATTTGGACTTTGACTGCTCTCTATTACAAAACTGTCACTAGTCAAAGTGATTTATGTGTTGGTCCAGACTCAAAATTCTCATAAACCTAAAAAAGTATGGACAGGTAATTAAAAATATTTCCCTTCTTTTGAAATATAAAAATTTAATCTAACCTTTGTAATTGAAGAGTGATTTTGATATTTTAATTTTTTTCCAAAGTGTAATTTTTTTTAGCCCTTCTAAGAAGGGAAAAGCACCCAATGAAGGGCTAGGAAGGGTTCAATTTTGAACAATGATCCCATGTCGTAGAAGGGTTCAATTTTGAACAATGATCCCATGTCGTATACTCCACAGTGTTAGCACCTCCATGTCATATAATCCACACCATTAGCACCTTAGGAGAAGTTAGGTACAACGCATTCATGAAAGACATGTAAGGTCACACAATCTTTAATGCCCCATTCTATCCCCACTCCTTCCACTTTTAATGCCCCATCTCTACCCTCTTTACTCCTTCAACGCTTTTTTTTGAATTTGAAAAACCTTCAACTTTTGAAGCTCATTTTTTAATTTGAAAAAACATTCAACCTTAGGTGCTCATTTTTGAATTTGAAAAAAAATCCAATGATCATCTTTCTATGAATTTTCTCTGGATCATGATCGTCCATTTCTTTGCATACCTTAGGTGCTCATTTTTGAATTTGAAAAAAAATCCAATGATCATCTTTCTATGAATTTTCTCTGGATCATGATCGTCCATTTCTTTGCATTTGCTTCAGGTCACCAATGATAACAAAGGGCCAAGTGAAGCTTGTGCAACTTCATGGAGATGAGGCATGGCTAATAATAATGAAAGGGCATGACCATGCTAAGTGACAGTTGTGTCCAACTTCATGGCGAGCAACTGCATATCATGTGGGTGAGCATGGAAAAGTTCTACACTGGTTTCGACAGATTCCAGAAAAATCGACTACTTCAAAACTTTAAAGTGAGCCTCTTCACTCTCCCTTATGGTTGAATCAAGAGTTAAGGGACACATAAATAGTGAATATGGTCTCTAGGCAATTGATATGGAAGTGACAGTGAAGAAAGGAGTCGAAATGATTGGGAATCAACTAATGCTCCTATGATTTGAGGTCGATATACGTAGGTATTAGTTTGCCACACCGACATTCCCAGTGTTAAAGGATTTTTGCATTCTACATTTGCCTATTCTTTTTAATTTATATTACCATAATATATTTTTCATTTTATTGTAGAATATTGTATGAGAATACTATATTGGAAACTAAAATCATGCCATGAGACACAACATTAGTCTTCGAGATCGGAAGAAATCATCTCCCTAAATGAACATCAAGATATTTTGGCTCTCTAGAGAAATTAATAGCAAGTGTTGTGTGGATTTGTTTTATGCAGACTTTATCCAAATCTACAACAGCTGTTGCGATTTATGGAGATGTGGTTGACATCCTATGGGTGTGGATGTAATTTTTGCTTGAACCAAATGTTCAGAAAAATGCATCGCACCCCTTCCCATTAGCAATTGACTTCCACACATACTAAAGAATTGGATAGTATAGTATGGGTGCTATCACTGCCAAAGGATAAGATATTTGGCATAATTTCTAAAATAGCCTATGTTATTGTGTGTATATACATATAACCTTGCACCTTAATATAAATATTTTAATAGAAGTCAAATATTTTTTATTAAAGTATTAATTTAAAATTGGAAAATGGTTTTTTCTTTATTTCAATAGAAGTCAAATATTTTCTATGGGAGTATTAATTTAAAATTAGAAAATGGTTTTTTCTTTATTTCAATAGAAGTCAAATATTTTCTATGGGAGTATTAATTTAAAATTAGAAAATGGTTTTTTCTTCTATGGGAGTATTAATTTAAAATTAGAAAATGGTTTTTTCTTTTTGTTATATATATATACATTGCCTTTGAAAACAACTCCCCAGCTACCACCGTACCTATTTGCACCATCCGATCACATGTTAGAAGATTAAAGAATTTCCTGTCCTAAAATTGATAAGAGTATTTGTTGATTGATAAGAGTATTGCTACATGTGTATGATTCAGTTAAGAATTGTTCACCATCAACCCTACGATAATAATCAACAATCATCATTTATGATCGAGGTGGGGATGATTCCCTCGGTGGTTACCGTAACCACCTATGCCGTTAGGGTTTCTCCATTTTCCGCATGCTTATGTTATGAGCTTCGTCTCATATTAAAATTGTACAAGGTCTAAATCTTTTTTTTTTCATGCATTTTTTGGCCAGATGTTAGGCACTCTGTACCAAAAACCATTCGGCTTTCTTGGGTATAGATGTTCCCTTTACAGGTAAGGGTTATACCTACTAGGCAGAGGGAGGCTGGAAGCACGAGAAGGAAAGGAAGCACGAGAAGGAAGAAATTAGTAGTGCAGATTCCCCACTGAGTTCTTTGAGGGAAGGCAGGATGATGCCTGAGGTCTTCCAAAGCTAGATGGAAACAAGTGGAAGCTCCCCACTGAGTTCTTTGAGGGAAGGCAGGATGATGCCTGAGGTCTTCCAAAGCTAGATGGAAACAAGTGGAAGCCTCAAAAACCACTGGAATTCCTAGGTTGAACCTAGCAATCTGTTGCATGTGGATTAACCCAACCACACCCTGTTCAGGTTATTGATCAAAATTACAGGTTATTGATCAAAATTACTTTGGTAATAAGTGCTCGGGGGAGAGAAAGGACGTAATTGCCTTTCTCAAGGTTGCGTGGTTTTCAGTTACCCTGTGGATTTCCAGACGAACCTGACGAATCATATGTATTACAGTACATGATAATGATAGAACTTATAGTATGATTGTAGGATATGAATGCTTCTTTGATGAAAGACACTTATTTGAGGTAGCACTGCATTTCATTTTCGAGTGTGGAGAAAATAATACTAGACTGTGAACGTTTTTTTTACAGAATAATAATATTAGGTCTGTGAACGTTTTTTTAACAGAATAATAATATTAGGTCTATAAGCTATGTTCATATCTTTATTTCAGTGTTGGTTTTTTCCTTTCGGTGAAGGATTGAACTCATGAGTGGTATAATGTGTAACCTTCTTCAGTAACCGGGAAATAAATATATTCTATTTTTTAAGTGTGGTGGGGAGAAAAGGAACCAAAGACCCAAGTTAGAAAGTGATATTCTTCTAATAAGAAAAAAGGTAGAGAAAAATGCTCGTGACCTGTAAGGGTCCACCAAGGAAAGAAAGAATTTCCAAGGAACGTCTAACTACTCAGGAGCAGGTAGAAGTATGCACCAGAGTGAAATTTAGACAACAGAGCCAGTAGACAGTGGTGTGTGACGAGTTGAAAAGTCGTGTCAGTTTCTCAGTACAACTTAGTGCTCTGGCGAGGTCGAAACCAATCAGCCACTGGTCACGGTCTTGAATCTATGGACTCGAGAGGAACACTAAAAACCATGGGACCCTTCTAAATTGGGAAGTTTGTGCTCACGTACAAGGAAATAAATAATATATACAACCATATAAAAGTTACATTTCCGCGAAAACTCTATGAGCATACTGGAACATTAGCATTTAAACTAAATAAGACATATAAATATTAACAATCTTAAGTATGGTGTTTTAAACAAGTGAAAGAATTCAATATAATTGTATATTAAAAGAGAACCATTCAGGTGCGCACAGACTAAATTGATAATTGTTGAAATATATAAATAAACTTCAGAGTCTTTGTTAAAAAAAAATTCATAGCTTCACTACAAAATCTTCAGCGAAAATACCATATAATTTACTTAAAAGGAAGTCTATAAACAACAGGGAAAAACTCTGGAGAAACCCTCTCAACAGGGGACCAAATAGATACAATCTCTTAATGAAATAATTTGAGTACCTATTAACAAAATTAATTCCTCTCAATACCGACAAATAACTTGGAAAATCCTCATCCCTGAAGACTAGAGTAACCAGATATTTCGTAGGACGCTCTTTATCCTACAGACTAGTCATTGTTGAGCATAAACCATGTTAAGAGAGGGATAATAAATTCAAACCCTTTTAAGTTACTTCCCAAAGAAAGAAACGAATATTACACCTGGAATATAGCCATAACCTTGTCAGAGTTGGAAAACCCATCACGCTGACCGCGTCCTCGGAGAAATTTCAAAAAAAGGTTCTCGACAGCAACAGGGTTTACCTGAGCATACCATGTTCACAGAAAGAAAATTATATTAGAATAATCTCAGCAAACACAAAAGGAGAAATTTGTCTCTAAAAGAAATTCATATTTGGGGGTTAACCTGTTGACTGGAAATTGAACCGCCACTCGCTCGGGATCGACTCTGTTGAAAACTAGCAAGGCATGCTAGCAAAGTATTAAAATGCAGACCAAGCTTCAGTGAGAAACGTGAAATAAAAACAGAGATCTAGCTCATTACCGAGTGAACTCGGAGCGGAACACGCGAACTGAGGAACCTCTCACCTGCACTGTGTTGAATGGCATGACATTGTGAGGTCGGAGCCGACAGGAAATAGATAATCACAGTAGGAGTCGAGTCGTGAACCTTTATTGAAGAAAACGAGATGTAGAGCTTTCCCCAGCCGCGCAAGGTAGCAGATGTTGGCCAAAACCTCAGGGAAAATCGGGTGGTTACCTAAAAACACCCTAGAATTCGATGAAGTCATCTGATCGAGACCCCCATGAATCAACGGTGGAGTTTCGACAGTCGATCGAATCATCCAACCTCCAGAAAGTTTGATTTTGTGACGACAACTGGCCCAGGGTACAAGGCAGGTGTTAATAATTTAACATTTGCAATTAACACAGAGGAGAGGCATAGGAATTAATAAATCAACATTATATACCAACATAAATTATTAACCCTTGGTGTTGGGCTTAAACTTGCAATGGAAAACATTTGTATATTGGGATGCCAAGGCTGGGTTTTTGATGCTAAGTGTTCGAATAGATGTTGTTACCTTTGTAGGAGATCTAGACAATTTGAAAGAAGGTAAACATGATATTCAATATGGTTGTAACGATGATATATTAAACAAAACAACCAACAAATTGACCAAACCTCTTATGTATAGATGTGCATGGTAAATAGGTTAAAAAGGTAAACAAACTCTTTTTTTCTTTTTCTTTCTTTCTTTTTTTCTTTTTTTTAATTTGTGAAAAACATGTTACACGTGGTATATTTTTGTTTATTTATTTTTTTATTTTTATTTTTTAATTATGTGGTAAGGTGTTCCCTTGAAAATAACTCCCCCAGTTGCGATCCTGTACCTCTTTGTACCATCAGATCATCAAATTGATAGAGTATTTGTTAAAGAGTATTTCTACATTTGTTTGGTTTTGCTGACAATTGTTTACCATCAACTTGGCAATAATAATCAATGATCATCATTCGTGATTGAGGTGGGGATGATTCCTTTGGTGGTTAGGGTAACCACCTAGGTTATTATGATTTCTCCATTTTCCGCATACTTAGGTCCAAAACGTTCGGAGGATTCTTCAAGGTCCTATTGACATTGCATGTGCATTTCCATATACTTCCATTGTCCTTGAAATTCAGGTATAGATCAATCTTTTTGTTCATTTTTATATTTGAATCCTTTGGACAGTCAGAAAATACAAGGATAATTATGATGCTTCCTCTAATTTACAACTATGCAAGATACTCTCAACTCAACATCCCAAGAGAACTTAACTATGAAAAAAGAAAAGTTGTTCTCATTGTTAGAGCCTAGATTTGCCTCAGGCTGAAAAGACAAGGTTCTAGGTCCACATCAAACCACGTTGAGCCTCGTAGCTAGCCCTACGAGAACAGGAGAGGGCTCTCTCCGGGTCGATCTCGGCAAAAGACAAGCGATGAGGCTCGAGATGACTAAAATAACAACTCATTTTAGGCTAGGTATTAAGTGCAAAGGATTTGATTTGAGTTTTTGAGGGTTTTGTGTTGGAAACAGGGAAAGGCAAATTGGGCTCGGGGATGAGGCACAGTTTGTGCAGAGTTCTGATTGGGGCAAGGAAGGCAATCGTTTTGATGCTTTAAATTGAGTGAATGGATAGATCACACTGGTGAGGAGCTAAGGAGAGCAAGCGAGTCTCAAGAATTCTCCTTAAACAGATGAAAACATGGAAATTTAAACAAATTCAAAGGTAGAGCATAACAGTTAATGGATTCCACCTTAATCACTCATTTGTTCAAATTCAGAAGAAAAGACAGGAAAATGATACACATAACACTAATGAACTTACAATTACTTAGATAAGCACACCATCAAAAACATAAAGCCACATGGATCCCAAACAGTGTTGCAAAACCCTGGTCTTTCCTTAGCAAAAAATGCAGAGATAGAATGTACAATGATATCCAAAGCAATCCGAGGTGTCCAACCCTGAAAATGACTTAGGAATTACATGATATAGACAAGCCAAACCTATTTCCTTGCCTCTAGGGGTTGAGCTCATCATTCTAGGAGCTGTTTCAACCAATTCTAAACAAAGCACTAAAATCTAGGCAATCAAAACAACTTGCCTCTATAAGGTAGGAAACTGATTCATTCATTAAATTTTCACTTTTTGGTAAATGAATCCTATAGAACAAGTAAAGAAGTCCCAATATTACATCGTATTTATCCAATTACATCAAGATAGATCAAAAATTACATCACAAAGCAAAACTAGTGAAACTGGCCGAATTTCTGAGCTGGAAGGTGAAAAATTGAGCAAAAATCCTCTGTGCACCATGCCAATTTCTCTGTGCGTCACGCCACTTTGAGGCTGAGTTTGAGACACTTCCTGAAGTCCAAATTGAGCCCAAGTGTGCTTGTTGGAAAACCCTGCCTGTCGACTTTCCAACCCAAGTGGAATTTCTGAATTTGGTACCCATTTTCCCCTCCAAAACTTCAATCTCCCAAGACTACTTCCTGTGTGTGAAATTAGGGGCAGAGAGGTCATTTTTTGAGTGTTTTTGACCTCTTGAGGACTCTAAACTTGCCCAAAATTCTTGGCCATGCACCAAAAGTCATGATTTTTCATGCCAAATCCAAAAATATAAACTTTTTTCAGTTTGGAGCTCCCTATCAAAAGCGCGCGCCAGGTGGCGCGGCGCAAAGGGAGAAAAACCCTGTTTTTTAGTGCAAAAAATTTCAAAATGTCAAAAATGCTCCAAATTTCTTGAAATTTGGGCTGTAGCTTCTTCATCAAGGGCAATGGTGGGCCAAGGATGCCTCGACCAATATCTGGAGTCGATCATGCTCTTTTTGCCTCTTTTGTCTTTATCCTGGACCTGTGGCGTTGATGTGTCAAACTGTGTTGGACTGTCTTAATGATTGTGCAACCTTTGCCACCAAGGAAAAATAGTGAAATAAGGAAGGGGAGGGAAAAGTAGTGAGGGATTAGGGACTATTGGGACTATAGGAATTAGGGAAATGTAGGAGGGTTTTGAGGGATTTGATGAATAGGGTTAGGAATTGTTGTGTAGGGTATGAGGTGTGGGGTTTGAGAATTTGGGAAAGGGAATATAGGAGAAGGAATTGATGAACTTAGGGAGATAGGGGAACTTAGGGAATGATGAAATCAAAAGACAAATGAGATGAGGGAGTGAACTTGGTGACAAAACAGTGATTTGAAATCCTAGCAACAAGTTTCCTTGAGGTATTTTAAAAGATAGGGTTTGATGTTTTTGTTTTAACCATTACCATCCATCAACCACCCTACCCTAGCACAAATTTGGATGAAACACACAAATGGAGGCTCTACCTACTTGTGGAAAGAAGAATTTGCAATTTGGAGGAATATTTCAATGAATTTCAGGCCTTTTAGCCCAGTGCGCTGCGCCTCTCCAGTGCGCCGCACAAGTGTAAATTTACACTAGAAAATTTCTCCCAGTGCGTCACGCCTTTTTGAAGGAGAATTTTGGAGGCCTTCCCGGTGTCCAAATTGGGTGCAGGATATCTCGTTGGAAAGGTATTTGAGTCTAATTTTCAACCCAACCAGAATTTGTTAATTTGGAGTTCATTTTCCCTGTCAAAAATTAAATCTCCCAAGACTGGTCAAAATATGCCAATTGAGGTTGCCTAAAGGCAGAGTGCTGTTACAGTCAACTTTTGAATGCCTTCCTCAACTCCAAATTGAGCTCATGATAGCTCATTGGAAATATCTTTGTGTGTAGTTATCATTTGACTTATCAGGAAAGTCATTTGGCTAACCAAGCTAGGATAAAACTTGATTTTCCCAAGGTCACTACAGAGATGCATCAATTCTCCCAAGGCAACTGTATTTTTGACATTTCTCTAAAACCATGACACCTGTGTAAAGAGTGAAGGAGGTTTTTCTTCCTTGGCCTGTTGTGGACAAAAAAATATCTCAGTGTTTCCAAATTCGTCTTTCCTTGCTCAGAAACATCATTTGAGTGAAACCTATCCCGATGTGTGGAACAAGGGATTTGTCGAAATGAAGCGAAATGAAGGGGATAGGGGGCTTCTAAATTCTTGAGGAAATTTTGCTAGGTGGGGAGGGATGTTAGGAAGCAGGGGAAAGTGTAATCTCTGAAATTGAGTGAGGGGAAGGGGTCCAAAAGGGCAAAACACAGGCCTAGCCTCGAAAATAGGGTTTGTAGCAAGAAACTAGGGTTTGTGCAAAAATGAAGAATTTGAGGGATCTTAGTGATGGGAAGTGTTTAATAAGGTACATTAAGGATAGGGGAAGGTGTATGAACATCAGGATACAAGTTTTGCCGATGATTTGACTGTCCAAAAAAAATAGCCTTCAAAACCCTAGGAGAGGGAAATTAACCTTACCTAGGCACAACTGAAGCATGAGCAAGGTGTAAAATGACCCATCAGACCCTGACATGATGATGACAACCCTCTGAATGATGGCACACTCATCTGAATGTGACATGGACAGACATTTGGACAACTTTGGAAGGAGTAAATGTAAACCCTAGACCTAATGCTTAGTGACCAAATTTTGCTTGAAGACTCAGTGAAATGACAAAAATTGACCTTGACACCTTAAAATCACTTTGTAAGAGCATGTTTGATCACTTGAGGAAGGCTGCAAAGAATGACACTAACACTCAGTAAGCATAACAAATACCTTCTATATGTTATGTGTTTTTATGGGTTATGCAGCTTTTGGGGAATATGCACCTGGAAACCTATTGACAGGGTTTGGATTTTACAAGCCTTATTAGCTTATTAACTTTGCCAATGCATGCATTGTGGTTCACCTAGTGGGAGCATACCAACTAAGAAAGAATTCTCATTCTTTCTTTTAGTTTTGCAGGATTGAAACTCTAATGTCTCTATTACCGAACTTCATTGTAAATCATTTCATGGCAATTTTGCACGTAATATATTCCCATGATGGACAGTCATGTGGACTATTCTCCAAATATTCAACTTCATATCTCTTCTTATAACAGTGATAACTGCTTTTAGCTCCTTAGAAGGCCTTTTGAAAGACAAGGAGACATATAGATGCCTTTGTATATGGTATTTAAAAATTCAAAGATGTTATAATGCTTTGTTCCAACAGCAACTCATTTTAAATTTGTTGAGCAGTAACTCATTATATTTTGTAAGGTGAGTAATACCACACTCCTGGAAAACATTTTATATTCCTTCTCGTGTTGAAAAAAATGGGTGTTTATCCCATGAATGACCAAGTGCTGAGAGTTATTTTGTCGCTCTTAAATCATTTCCTATTTCTTACCTCAAGGGAAGTTTATAATAAGGGGAGGGCTCATCACTTTATGTGTTAATAGTGCTATTTTTGGTCAGTGTAAATTATGATAGTGATGACAATTTCTTAAGACAGATTCGTGGTCAATGTAAGTTATGATAGTGATAGTGACGACAAATTTTTAAGATAGATTCATTAAATAGTGGGGATGATTAATGATATATTTATTAGAGATGCATCAGTAGCGCCCATTATGTGAGGAGAGCTAACAACATGCTAGATTATGCCTTTTATGAAAATAATGTGTAAGAGTTATTTGAGGATAGATAGGAATCATTGCTCGGGTGAGATTATCTTGTACAGTTGTACATGAGGTGCTCATTCGAGAGTGGTTATTAACCAATGGTTTTGTTACATCTTTTCTCTTTTTGGTTAATTTTGATGGAGTGAAGAAGGTTGTTGTAGTCAGGGTTTCATTAGTACACGAGTGAGTAGTTAGTATGAAAGATAAAGTAAAGGCTTGTCAAAGATAGTGTTTATTGTTGCAATCTATGGTTTGTTGCTAGCTACATTGGTGCTTCATATTTCTTAGAATGTCAAGTAAAATATTGCTTGGAAAGTAACAATTTTATTGGTGCTACAAAACATGGATCAAACATCAATGTAAAGCTGAAGTTGTTCTAGAAAAAAATTACAACCATTCAAAGAAAAATACAAGGGTTTCAAACATTCAATTCCTTTAGGGATTCCCTTAATCATTTCTCCAAAATAAGCATATAATCACATTGGAGAAAATGCGCCTGGAAAACTATTGAGAAGATTTGGATTCTATGAGCCTTACTAACTTATTGAATTTTCCAATGCATGCATTGTGGTTCACATGCTTATTGAATTGGTATAATAGTTCTTTGATATGCCTAAATATATTATGTTATCGCTCTTGTGATGTTGTATTCCACTTTATTGGTCTTTGATTGTTTAGGTTCCTAGATCCAATCTTTGGGCTCAACATACAATGTTGTTATAGATATGCAGTACGAGTCAATTTAGGTGCTATATCTATCCATTTTTAGATTGTTTCAGGTTTTTCTTGCATATATTTTCTACTTTCATGATGACTTGCAACAAACATCAATATAAATCATTTTAAAATTAGATTTATTATCTATAAATCCCAAAAAAACATTAAACATACACATAACATATCCATGGAATTAAGATGATTGTATCTACCTCAACTTTAAATCCGACTATCAACTTTACATGCAGTAATTACCTATCTTGCTTTTTAGGTGCGAGAAGAGCATGGTTATGTTGAATTGTTCAACATGGCTCCTTTTATGGAATCTATATTTCTTACACCATCACTACTTCAATCACTGTCATGCTAGTTTTCATCACAAGATATTTGAGACTGTAATAATGTTTGAATTAAACAAATCAATGAGTCTATTTTTTCTTTCACTGCTCAATATTTGTTGTGCATAAAATTGCCTCTACTTTGATTCCATACACAATTTTTGAGGGCTTATGCTACTTTTCAAAATTGGACCTTCTCATTACTTGTCTTGGAAGGTTTTAGAGCTATTGATGCTTATAGCTCTTATTGATAAAAATTTATGAACAATGCATAGGAATTAGGTGATCAAATTATTATCACAAATATGGACATGACACTTCTTCCATTTTCCAGATCTCACTTACATGATTCTCTTTGGAGTTATACAATTTATCTTGTGAATCAGCACTAGCACCTCTCTTACTCAGGCCCAAAAAGTTTGGAGGATGCTTCAAAGACGGTGACATTGCATGTGCATTTCCATATACTTCCATTGTCCTTGAAATTTAGGTATAGCTCAATCTTTTTGTTTATTTCTATATTGTAATCCTTTAGATACCCAGAAACTACAAGTATTATTATGATGCCTCCTCTAATTTATAACTATGCAGGATACTCTCAACTCAACATCCCCAGAGAATCTAACTATGAAAAAAGAAAATTTATTGTCACTAAGCATAACAACTACCTTCTATATGCTATGTGTTTTTCTAGGTTATATAACTTTTGGGGAAAATTCACTTAGAAACCTATTGACAAGATTTGGATTCTACTAGCCTTATTGGCTTATTGGTTTTTCCAATCCATGCATTGTGGTTCACCTGGTGGGAACATACCAATTAAGAAAGAATTCTCATTATTTCTTTTAGTTCTCTGGGATTGAAACTCTAATGTATTCGTTAGCCATAGAAACTTCATTGTAAATCATTTCATGTCAGTGTTGCACGTGATAGAGTTCCAAGATGGACAATCAAGTGGACTATTTTCCAAATATTCAGCTTCATATCTCTTCTTATAACAATAATAAACACTTTTGGCTCCTTAGAAGGCTTTGTGAAAGATAAGGAGACAAAGAGAGGCCTTTGTATATGGTATTTAAAAATTCATAGATGCTATAATGCTTTGTTCCAACAGAAACTCACTTTAAAGTTGTTGAGCAATAACTGGTTATATTTTGTAAGTTTAGTAATACCACACTCCTAAAAAACGTTTTACATTCCTTCTCGTGTTGAAAAAAATGGGCTTTCATCCCCATGAATGACCAAGTGTTGAGAGTTATTTTGTCGCTCTTAAATCATTTCATGTTTCTTACCTCGAGGGAAGTTTATAACAAGGGAAGGGATCATCACTTTAGGTGTTAATAGTGCTACTTTTGGTCAGTGTAAATTATGATAGATAGTGATGACAATTTTTTAAGACAGATTCCTGGTAAATCCTAAAGGGTGGTGAACTCATAGGCCTAGGAACCCCTTGACCGGCAATGAAGGGATAAATGGTAAAGCTAAGAAGTTGGGACAAACAAATTCATCACTATTTAGGTGAAGAGATCTGAAGGCATCCATGCTTGTTTAGGGCTTAGTGATCTAGTAGTATTGCAGTAAATGCTAGTTGTATTAATGAGTGTCTTGGGCCTAGGAATCCCTTGGTGGGATATATGGTAAAGCTTGAGGAACCCTTGGTTAGTTTTGTTGTGAGCCCCACACTCATGCTTGGAATATGGCACGGGGATGATCGGGTGAAATAAATATTTGGTTCAATCCAATCTATGGTTAGGTGGTTGGTGGAAGTCCCTAGCTTGATTGGATTGTGCATTCATTAATAAGAGTTCCTTCTCCTTTTGTATTTCATGTGTAAATTTAATTTTTGATATGTGATCTTATGGTTGTTATATACTTGTTATTATGTTGGTTATATGTTGGTTATAAGCTTGGTTTATAATAGAAATTGGTTATGGATTTCATCATGATTCAATTAGTATATGAAATGTGAATGATTATATGACCTAATAGATGATAATGCAACTATTGTGATAAGGCGTCAGTGCTTCTTTATGAATCTCAAGTAAGTATGATACATGTATGCCCAGATATGTTGTTATGACCTATATATTACATATTTGTGATATGTTTGATGAAATTCTTGTCATGGTTAGTAGCGGTCCAGTCAAATATTTGTACCAATGATTACATTAGTAGCCTTATTCTATTGTTGTTTATCACTTCTGAAAGTTTCATGAAGTTCTAGGAAGTGGCCTAGGTCCTCACCATGAAAAAGTGGCATAGAATCCTAGGTCACTAGCTCAAAACTGCCTGAAAAATACAACAGTCCCTAGCATGCCTTGTTGTGGGAGTGCCTGGAGGGCCTCAGTCGCATGCCTAGTTTTCATGCGAGTTGGTGAGGGTCCATATTAGCAAAAATACAAGTTTCCTCAGGGGTTAGGCACTTAGAAGGGTTTTTTGTCTCCTAAAGGGTCTCTAGCTCTTGAGTAAGGTCAGATTGGGTTTGTTTTGTCAATTCCACTTCCTTAACTATACATGGGGATTTGAATCACATCATAGTAGCCTCTCATCACATGTTTACCCCAGTGGACTGGTTAGCTTGTGTAAATGTGGGAGGAGGGTATTAAAGTGAAGAGACACATGTGGAATGTAAAGAGATATATGTAGAATGTGAAAACTTATATGGAAGCCCATAGGTCATAGAAGTCGAAGAGTCATGAGGAAACCCAAGATTAATTTTCATTTGTTATAAATAGGCCCTCATAACTCAAAGAAAGGGTTTGAACCTTTAGATATTTGGCCTTGGCTTCTTTAGTGATGCATAGGAGTGAAAATCATTCTTTGGAGAAGCAAGGTGTAGCTTCATGTTCCACTACTGGAGCTTGTGTTTCATCAATGTAGTAGTGTACTTGGAATATTTCATTAGTAATTAGAAGATCTTTGAGCCAATACTCTTTCATGCATGTATCGTGAATGTAGTAAGACTATTCTTGATATGTTTTTGGTATATATTAATGCAATTCATGCTAAAGATAATGAACTACTTCATTGCTTTAGATATCGATCTTGTTGAATGGGTGTTGTTTATGCTTTCATGATTTTTGTTTATGTTGTGAACTAATTTACAAATTAAACAACAAGTATTTCTCTTTCTCTCATGTGTCTCTCTTAGGTTAAGTACTATTACATTCCTATTGGAGGCTTGTCTCTCTTTCGTCCGTGGAATCTCCCTTTACACTCTACACTTGGTATCACACAAATCTTACATACTTGTTTCCCCAAAGTTGTATTTATGAGCTCTTGTGTATGTGCTGCGGCCAAGGCATACCTCTAAATCACTTGCAAATGGTGGCCTAACCATGTAAGTGGATGGGTCTCCTACTCCAAGCAATGTGAAGTCTAGTTGGGGATTCACTTCGAGGAGACCCTTATATGTCGGCAACATCGATCACCATCAATAGCCTGGTGCTAGAAGGAGATCCAGAAGATAATTTGAGCCCATAAATTCTGTTTAAATATCTTATCTAAAATAGCTTTATCCCATATCATAATCCCGATATGTTTTTGAAAGGCCTTATATTTTTCAATCCTTGCAGAATTCTTACATAACTTATTGCATTTAAAGTTCAACAACAAGGGTGCAAAATGTGTACTTGATTATGTGATTGAATTTGCAAAAACAAAAAATCAAGTCGAGTTTATTCCAAAGATATTATTGCAAGTTTTTTTACCCTTACACTAGATGGTCGTGCCAAGTAGTGGTGATATTATTTACCTGTTTCTTCTATATTTTATTTTAAACATTGGTTAATGAGCTTTGTCGACTCTTTGACAAGTATGACTATCAGGATGTTCTTAATGAAATTAATCAGCTTAGGATGGAATTGAAAGAATCCTTTGAATATTTTTCTAATATATTTCAGTATCTTTGTTATGATTTTATAGATGAGGATGTGAATTGGGAATTTTGGATGTGAAATTTTGATTCATGGTTAGGATTTCAAGAAAATACTTTGAATCAGATCCACTACATGGTCCTTTTCAAGAAGAATCCCAATGTCTCAAGGAGGAATTTAATGCTCCTTTTATTAATTTTCATCCTCCTTTCGATGTTTCATGTGTTGACCCTATTTACATTAGAAAACTGGAAAATAAAATCCATCAATCTCACTCAGCAACTATGCTTAATGTTGAGGAAAATTTTGATTAGGAATTAATTTTCCTCTCTTCACCTTCTCAAGATGATGATTTACCCTATTCTATGGATCATTCATCTCTTAGTCCTGATAATCAAGTTGTCAATCTTGAACCCATTAATCAAGTTGAACCCTTGGTCAAACATCATCCTGATCATTTTGTTCCTTTCGAATTTCACAATGATGATTTTCCAAGTTTAACGGATGAATCTTTGTTTTCACATGAAGATTCAGATTTGAAAAATTCTCAAATGGAGTCTGATATGATCATTAGAATTTTATTTTAGAACTATCTAATCCCACCTATCATTCCTTGTGTCATGATTTTCATAATGAATTTTCTTTCAAACTGACACAAGGAAATTATGGTTTTCATGAAGATATGTTAATCACTGAATATTTTTGCTACAGCCATCAAAATCTATCAGGTGAAAACCAGATATCCCAAGAATCTTGTGATTCAAGGAACCTTTGTTCGGATTTTGATGAGCGTATCAATGAGTATATATTGTGATTTGAGCAACTTACCATGCTCCCACAGTCCAAGTTTCCATGTTTCGAAAGTTTAGGGTCTTGTCGAGAAGACAGGGCACTTCAATTTATGCTGGTAGTTATGTTAAGGTCCCGCTACCCCGATGACACTTTTGAACTTGGTTAGTTTAAAGAGTTTTCTAAAAGTTCTATTATTAGTATTATCTCATGGGCTGTGGATTATCTCTTGAGGGATTTTTTTTTTTTCATGTTCAATTCTGTAGTCCTCGAGAAACAAAGTTTGATCATACATCTAAACTTCAACTAATGTATCCTTCTTCACACAAATATTTGATCTGTAATTCAAAATAAAAGAGTGAGCTTAATGATTTCTAAATGCTATGATCTAACTCCTTTCCTTCTTCATCCATTAAAGAGCTTGACCCACAATCCAACGCGGATTATTACCAATATGTATGTGATTCACAATCAGATATTGATCTTGCATATGATATGGGTATGTCTATGGTTAACTTGTCGTTGCAAGGTTTTTCAGGTGGTTGTTCTTATGAACCTATTGCACATTGGTTAGAAGAGTCCTACCTGTGAAGTTCCATGGCTCATTGTAATTGCCTTCATTCATTCAATCAAGATTTGTATGGATGTGAACCTAAGAAGTGTTGTTGTGGAACCTCTTATCAGGTAGAGAAGTTAGTTATTTCACATCATTGTGTTTGCACTTTATTCTTTCTTGTCTCTCTCACAGATGTTTTAGTTATTTATATTCCTCACTGCACTGTATCTTTTTCTGGTTGCACATGATCATATCCTTTGAATGAAAGGTCATGAGTAGCTTCTATGGCCACATTGGAAATTCCATTTCACTTAGTCCTCATCTTCCAAGCTCTTAGTTTAGGTTAGGTTAGGCTGCTTTAGCTTGGACTGAATTTCTCCCTTTTGCGTTTTCTTGTTTCTCATTCCTTTCCTCATTATTGTCATTTCAATTTTGTTTTTTTTTCAATAATACTTTGAATGGAGGTTGGTTTGGAGCTTCAAGATGACGTAGCTAATTTTTTCGAAAGGAAATGCCATCGCACATAAGGTTCGTCAATTTGAACGGGCTCGCTTGCAGGTTTCAAGGTTGAAATCAGATCTAGCTTTTCTTAAACGTTGCAGAGACTCCTCCATCATTCCTAACTTTTCCCGGATTAAGCACCGCCTTCACACTCCATGGAACCATTAGGTTTTCCTTAAGGCGAGTTTGGCATTAATAAGGGCGGAAATCAGTAGGGTCAGAAAATCCTTGAGTCAGCTTTCTCGGATCCTTTTAGATATGCATCTGGTTCTTGGAAACTTATTTCTGGCCTCCCTTTGGGCCAGAATAGATGCTTGTTCTGCTTTGAAGTCTCTTCGGTTGGAGGAGATTCGGAAGCAAAAGCAAGCTTCTAAGTTTCTAAGACTAGCTGGGAATTCAAAGTTTCCTGATAGAGCCTTGGGAGCTGCTTCCCATAGTCGTATCTCATCTGGGCAAATCTCTGCGTTGAATGAGTGGTTATCTGGCCGCTCAGATGGAGTCTCTGGTCTCCCGTCTCTAGATTCCTCAGCGCCCTTTGATGAAGCGGTTTCGTGCTCTACTAACCGGCATTCAACTGCTATGGGTTCTGTCTTTCCAGATGGGAGTAAGGGTTTTCTCTGCGCAGAGCGGGAAATGGCATCTGTCTCTCAGAGCAGAGTTATTCCTGGTACCTGCGTTGCGAGGCAAGGCTTCGATCCTGTCGCCAGGGATCCTAAACACGTTTCTTCAGGCAGCAGTCATGGTGTTGTGCCTGATTTCGGAGCTTTGGATTCAACTACGATATCGACCGACCCATCCTCTGCCTCCCCAGACCGGTTGGGCTTGATTACCGTGGAGCCTTTTGATTCGAGGTCACCATTTGATTCGAGGTCGCCATTGGATAGCTCCTCGTCCCCGTCGCCTGTTAAAACCGTGTTCCCAGTAAGCGTTAATAAGTTTGATGAGGCCAGCAAAGGAGAGGCTATCGATGGTTCGATCCCCGTCCCCGGCTCTTCGTTCAATTCTGGAGATCCCACGGAGGTTGCTTTGCCTAAGGATAGCGCTGGTTTGTTTGATAAAAATTTTAATATCGCTAATAAACGGAGCAGCACTTGTTATAATAGTTATAATAATATTAACAAGGAACGCTTTATGATTAATGATAATAATTTTATTAAGGGTAACGTTAATTATAATAACGCTTATAATAATGATAAATGGAATTTTAATATTAATATCTGTTGGAAATAATACTGAGAGGGGGGGTGAATCAGTATTATCAGATTAATCAAACTTTTCAAATGCCCAAAAACATATACGCTACTTCAGTTAAGTGAACCAGCGTGTACACGCTACTGTGACGAAGTAAAACAGCGTATAAGCAGAAAACTCACAATTTAGTTGGCTTATTCTTCAATTAAGTGCATCAGGACATTATTCATCATATTAACAGTAAACATGTGCAGTATAACAGAACAGATAAAAAGCCACACACATGAACACCAAGATATAAGGTGGAAACCCAATGTGGGTGAAAACCACCTGCTGCAAGTTGTCTCTATCTTTCTTAATATGAAACTTCAGTTTACAATCTTTTGTACTGGTGCAGCCTTATACCAGTACGCAGGCTACAACCTGCAGAAGGCTTCAACCTTCTCTCGTTCTCCAAACTTCCTTGGAAGGGAGCTCCAACCCCCCTTTTTCTTTTGTACTAGCCAAGATACTAGTACGTAGGTGCTGACCTACAATCTTCCTTCTTCCAGGTATCACTTTTCATACATTTTCAGACTTGGATATTCCTGAAGCACAACATTACAATCTGAAGACCACAATTCATTCAATTTTCACAACAGATCATTGAAGCATAAAACAACCCAACTTTGAATCACTGAACCACTGAACCCTGTCAATCACCAGTTACCAGAACACAGAGCAGACTACAGAACTCTGTAATAACAGTCAGACCCCACTGTAAACTCAAATCAAGCTTCAAAAGATATACGCTACTTTAATGAGCAGAAACCGCGTATACACGCGCTTTTACCGAAGCCAACCTGCGTACAGATCTAAAAATAAACTTTCTCAATTTGCAGCTGTACCAGATATTAGTTAGACTCAGAACGTAACATTGCGACAATATGCAGATCTAGAAATACGCATAATCAACCATATCATGATAGTGCATTTCAAACCATTTGATCCCGATCTCTCCTTAGATCTAGTTCTCCATCAACCGATGAGATCTCTCCTTAGCTCAGATCAACCAACTCAGAACCTGCATATCAGATCTCTTTCTCTCTTAGATATTCATGCCTTGTCAAAAGATGATCTTTGCCTAATGATCTTCTTCTCCTTATATAGCCTTAGGCCTTTCTCAATACCAAGAGCCAAAACCATAGTAACACAATACCATCAACTTTAAAACTAGGGATCGACACGCCCGTCGAGACATAATGGTCCGAAATCATAGGCACAACTTCCAAGGTCTAACCACCATGAACCAAAGGAACCTTTCCACATACACGCGCTTTTTCTGAATCTAACTTGCGTGTACACGCGACTTGGGCTTAACGAAAGAGCGTGTATGAGCTTTCTTGCCATGCTGTACTGAGATCTGTCTTCTGATTGAGTTGCCATCAAGGACAACACTTGAACCATAATGCCAACAATCTCCCCCTTTGGACTTGATGGCAACCACCACACCAAGTCACTCTCCCCCTTTGACATCAAGGGCAAAGGGAGGACCAAGATATTCTCTTCCTTGGTAATCCTTCTGCTGTCCATACTGCTGTCCATACTCCCCCTGAATACATGCTGAAATCTCCAAGTGTGCTCCCCCTTTGTGAATGCCAAAGAGTACCAATCTATCCATCCTGCTCACCAAGTGCTGTTCATGCTCCCCTTGACTGTAGGCAAGATCTGCAAAAGATGTTCTTCAAGAAGAACATGACTCTATACATCATAAAAGACCTTCCTATCACCAAAGACTCATACATACATCCATTTCTCAACTAAGTGAGGATATACAAAAAAAATGACTCATCCACCCAACCAAGTGGGGATACATCAATATTGACTCATCCACCTAACCATGATAATACATGAACATTTCATCATTCATCCCAGGCATAGTGGGGAAACCAACAAAGGCCGTTACATGACCTTGACACCATAAAAGAGACAAGAGAGATACATGACATAGAGACAACAGATCTAGACCAAGACTTAGGAAAGACATCAGCAGCATCTGATAAACATCTTGTTAGATCAGCAACTAGAATTTCTTTCTGAGCTCCTTCTCCTGAAACCAACAACCAAAAACATCTGAATGCCAACAATGCTTTATGAGACTTTTGAGCTGCTCCCCCTGAACCTGTGCCTGTTGCACTCCCTGAAACTGTGCCTGAATAATTCTGACATTCCTATTGCTGTTCAGAACTTCAGAGTTTTCCCTTGCTGTTCAGAACTTCATATACGCGTTTTCTCCTGTATAAAACAGCGTATGTACGCGGATATTCTTTCTGAAACAAGCGTCCAGCATACACGCGACTTTCCCACCATGAATCCGCGTGTATACGCTCATATTACTTCCGTAACCTGCGTATACCAACTTTTCTGTAGAACAAACAAATTTCAACAACAGGATGAAGCATTAACTACTCCCAGCTTTTGTCTGAGATATTCAAAAGTTTCCCTGGGCAGTGGTTTTGTGAGAATATCAGCAACTTGCTCCTTAGAAGGAACATACTCCAACTTGACCTTCTGTTCAAGCACTTGTTCCCGAAGAAAATGGTACTTGATTGGTATGTGCTTGGTCTTTGAGTGCATGACTGGATTCTTTGAAATGCTGATTGCACTTGTATTATCACATAAGATAGAGACAGGTGGAGTGCAAGTGATTTGAAAGTCCTGCAAGGTCTGCATCATCCAAAGAAGTTGTGTACAACAAGATGCTGTAGCTACATATTCTGCTTCAGCTGTAGATAAGGCAATCGAACTTTGTTTCTTGCTGAACCAAGATACTAATCTGGAACCCATGAAGAAAGCACCTCCACTTGTGCTTTTCCTATCATCCACACTTCCAGCCCAATCTGCATCTGTGTAAGCATGAAGAGTGAGATCAGTATTTCTAGGATACCATAAGCCATAGTTTTGGGTCCCTTGAAGATATTTGAAGATTCTTTTGACTGCCTGAAGATGAGTTTCCTTTGGGTTGGCTTGAAATCTTCCAACCATTCCTACTGCATGTGTAATATCTGGTCGAGTACCTGTCAAATAAAGCAAACTCCCAATCATGGATCTATAAGTGGGTTGGTGGACTGCTGCTGATTCATCATTTGCACTGAGGCTGCATCCTGTAACCATGGGTGTACATACTGGTTTTGACTCTTCCATGCCATACTTCTTCAAGATCTGCTTGAGGTATTTGGTTTGAGACAAGAAGATACCTCCTTCATTTTGTTGGATTTGCAATCCAAGAAAATATGTCAATTCTCCAAGAAGTGACATTTCGAATTCTTTCTGCATAACCAAGGCAAAGTTTTGACTCATAGTCTCTTCATTGCTGCCAAAAATAATATCATCTACATAAACAACAAGAATTAGCAATTTGTTATTTTCAACTTTTATATAGAGATTGCTATCTGCTGATCCTTTTGAAAAGCCTTGTTGGTGAAGATATTTGTCCAACCGATAGTACCAAGCCCTTGGAGCTTGTTTGAGCCCATAGAGAGCCTTTTTCAATCTGCATACAAGGTTTGGATCATTCCCAAGAATGAACCCATCTGGCTGCTCAATATATACTTCTTCTTCTAAGTCTCCATTCAGGAAGGCTGATTTCACGTCCATTTGAAATACCTTGAAGTTTTGAAAGCTTGAGAGAGCAAGGAACATTCGGATGGCCTCTAGTCTTGCCACAGGAGCAAAGGTCTCTTCAAAGTCTATTCCTTCTTGCTGTGCATACCCTTTACAAACAAGTCTGGCCTTGTTTCTAATTACTTCTCCATTTTCATTTAACTTATTCTTGAAGACCCATTTTGTTCCTATTACATTCTTATCTTTTGGTCTAGGAACTAATTCCCAAGTGTTGTTCCTTTCGATTTGCTCAAGTTCTTCATCCATTGCTTTGACCCAACATTCATCTTTGCATGCTTCTTTCACATTTTGTGGTTCAATGGAGGAGAGTAGAGCCAAGTAGCTTGAAGCTTCTGCAAGTGTCCTTCTTGTTTGTACTCCTGCTTCTTTCTGCCCCACAATCTGAGTTTCTGGATGATTCTTTTGGACATATCTGGATGGAGTCTTCTCTTCTATTCTTGTCTGCTCCTCTGGTTCTTCTTGAGATTCTTCTTCTTGAGGTTCTTCTTCTTCATCATTTCGCCTTTGAGAGTAACCTTCATCTTCTTCATGATGAACTTGCCTAGGAATATATCCCTTCTCATCAACCACTATATCAATACTGTCAACAATTCTGCCAAGTCTTTTATTGTAGCACTTGTATGCTTTGCTATGTGGAGAATAACCAAGAAGAATGCCCTCATCTGCTCTAGGTTCAAGTTTGCCAAGTTGCTCATCAGTATTCTTAATATAACATTTGCTCCCAAAGATTTTGAAATGCTTCACGGAAGGAGTTTTACCACTCCAAAGCTCATGAGGTGTTTGAGTGCTGTTTACTCGAACATTTGTTTTGTTAAGAATGATAACAGCAGCATGTGCGGCTTCTCCCCAGAAGGTTGCAGGAGTACCTGATTCATCGAGCATAGCACGAGCCATTTGTTGGATAGTTCTGTTCATTCTTTCCACAACCCCATTTTGCTGAGGAGTTCTAGCTGTAGAGAATTCTCTTCTTATCCCATGTTCATCGCAGAAATCAAAAAATTCATTTGATGTGAACTCCCCACCTCTGTCAGATCTGAGGCACTTGATTTTGTGTCCTGATTCATTTTCAGCCAATGCTTTGAAGGATTTGAATTTTTCGAATGCTTCATCTTTGTGCTTCATAAGCCCTAACCAAACAAACCTTGAGAAATCATCAATGAATAATATCAGATATTCTTCCCTCGAGGTGTCCTTTTCCTAAATGGACCACATACATCTGTATGGACTAGCTCAAGAGGCAAGCTAGCTGATCCTTCCTTCTCTGGAAAGTTAGTTCTGGTCTGCTTTCCAAACTGACAAGATTTGCATATGGTGTTGTCTGGAATTTTGATATCTGGAAGATCGCGAACTGCCTGATATTTGCATGCTTTCCTTATTTGTGAGAAGCTTAGATGTCCCAACCTTCGATGCCATAACCAGTGCTCTTCATCCTTGCTAAGATAGCATTGTTGTTGTCCTTCTTCAAATATGTACAGATTATTTGGAGTTCTTTTGCCTTTGAGAACTGTTTTACCTGTATCAAGATCACGAACAAGACATCCATTCGATCTGAAAATAACCTCTGTTTTTTGATCACACATCTGGCTGACACTTAGAAGATTATGCTTCAATCCATCAACATACAAAACATTTCCAGCCTTGACCTTTTCTTTCAAAGGAGCAATACCTTTTCCTTTTATAGTTGCAGGAGTATCATTTCCAAAAGAAACTTTCTTTCCCTTTTCTAAAGTAGAATAAGATTCAAGTTTTTCTTTATCACCTGTCATATGTTTCGAACATCCACTGTCAATGTACCATAGATTTTCCTGTCCTTCTGCATAAAATGCTATCCCACATCTTTCTGTTTGAGGTTCCTTTATTCTCCATGTTTTGGTGCTTGTGGCTTGTTCCCTTTTCTCCTGAAACCTGCTCCTGCATTCAGAGTCTTTATGACCAAAATTATTGCAAATAGAACATTCAACTTCATTTTCAAGCACCGAAAAGTTGTTATAGGTCCTTTTTGTAATCCCTGTCATACTTCTTTGTTTTTGAGCTTCCCTAGTCATGATTGTTTTATATGCAACACATTGAGCTGCTCTGTGACCAAAGTTGTGGCAAGAAAAGCATTGTCCATTGAAGAAGCTTTTGCGGTTATTGAATCTACCAGCCAACTGATTGTAATTTCTATTTTCATCTATTCTTGAGCCAAACTGAGAAGATTTTACCTGTGGTTGGTTGTAGCTTTTGTTCATCCTTAAGGAGGATTGTCCCTGATAGTTTCTGTTTGTAACTCGTCCCTTCTTTACCTGATTATCTTCATTGTTCTTCCGCTCATTTCCTCTTGCTGCATCAAGATAACTTTTTGAGGTGGATGCTTGAGAGGTTTCTCCATTATAGCCCAAACCTGTCTTGTTTAGAGGAGACCGCTGCACACTGATAATCTCATCCAAAGTTTCAGATCCTTTGACAAATTTAAGATTAATAGCTTTTGTTTTCTCAATTTCTTTTCTGAGACCAACAATTTCACCTTCTAGTTTTTCAAGATGTTTTTCCTTTTCATCAATTTGAAATTGCAAAGTATCAATGATCACATTCTTTTCTTCTATGCCTCTCTTGAGTCTAGTGATTTCATTATAGAGATTATCCACATCTATAGCATCCTCATAATCATCATCTTCAAATGCCATTAACAGCTTATATTTATTACCTTGTTCATCTTCATCACTGTTTGATAAGCCATCACTATCTTCATGGGTGTAGTAGCTTTTCCTATTTGCACTTTGTTTCTTGTTCCATCTAGCAGGTTCTTTTCCTTTATCCTTATAAGGACATTTTGCAGCATAATGACCTACTTTCCCACAAGCAAAGCATTTGAAAGGTAGCTTACCTCTGAACCTTCCAGAACCCCTTTGAAGATTTCTGACAAAATTTGATTCCTCTTCCTCTTCTTCTGGAACATGGCTTGCTTCATAGTAATCTTCTTTTCCTGATGCCTTAAAAGCAGCTTCCCTTCTGTCAGATGGACCTCCCTTTCTCATTTCATAAGCGGTTAGAATTCCATGTAGCTGAGACATAGTGAGAACACGGAGATTTTCTTTTTCTTCTATTGCAGATACTTTAGATTCAAACTTGGGAGATAAAGATCTTAGAATCTTTTGAACTACTATAGTTTCTCTTATTTCTTCACCCAAATTTTTCATACAATTAACAATCTCATCTACCCGAAGAAAATAATTAGCCACACTTTCATCATTATACATCTTGAGAGTCTCATATTGAATCCTGAGTGTTTGAAGTTTAGCTTGCTTTACCTGTTCATCTCCTTCATAGCTAGTGATCATTTTGTCCCATATTTCTTTTGCTGATTTGAAGTGCATGACCTTCATGAATTCTGTTTGAGATATACTTCCTAATAGAGTACTGACTGCTTTTGCATTTGTTTCATATGCCTTTTTCTCAGCTGGATCTGTAGGAGTAGCTGAAGGAAAAGCATAGCCTGTTTCTACAATGTCCCAAACTTCTGTACCAAGAGATTGAAGATATGCAGTAACTCTTACCTTCCAATAATTGAAATTTGTTCCATCAAAAACCGGTGGCCTGATTGATGCTTCTTTCTCGTAGTTGCTCATGATGAATGATCTTCCTTCAAGCGATCAAGCTTCTCTGAAGGACCTGCTCTGATACCAATTGTTGGAAATAATACTGAGAGGGGGGGTGAATCAGTATTATCAGATTAATCAAACTTTTCAAATGCCCAAAAACATATACGCTACTTCAGTTAAGTGAACCAGCGTGTACACGCTACTGTGACGAAGTAAAACAGCGTATAAGCAGAAAACTCACAATTTAGTTGGCTTATTCTTCAATTAAGTGCATCAGGACATTATTCATCATATTAACAGTAAACATGTGCAGTATAACAGAACAGATAAAAAGCCACACACATGAACACCAAGATATAAGGTGGAAACCCAATGTGGGTGAAAACCACCTGCTGCAAGTTGTCTCTATCTTTCTTAATATGAAACTTCAGTTTACAATCTTTTGTACTGGTGCAGCCTTATACCAGTACGCAGGCTACAACCTGCAGAAGGCTTCAACCTTCTCTCGTTCTCCAAACTTCCTTGGAAGGGAGCTCCAACCCCCCTTTTTCTTTTGTACTAGCCAAGATACTAGTACGTAGGTGCTGACCTACAATCTTCCTTCTTCCAGGTATCACTTTTCATACATTTTCAGACTTGGATATTCCTGAAGCACAACATTACAATCTGAAGACCACAATTCATTCAATTTTCACAACAGATCATTGAAGCATAAAACAACCCAACTTTGAATCACTGAACCACTGAACCCTGTCAATCACCAGTTACCAGAACACAGAGCAGACTACAGAACTCTGTAATAACAGTCAGACCCCACTGTAAACTCAAATCAAGCTTCAAAAGATATACGCTACTTTAATGAGCAGAAACCGCGTATACACGCGCTTTTACCGAAGCCAACCTGCGTACAGATCTAAAAATAAACTTTCTCAATTTGCAGCTGTACCAGATATTAGTTAGACTCAGAACGTAACATTGCGACAATATGCAGATCTAGAAATACGCATAATCAACCATATCATGATAGTGCATTTCAAACCATTTGATCCCGATCTCTCCTTAGATCTAGTTCTCCATCAACCGATGAGATCTCTCCTTAGCTCAGATCAACCAACTCAGAACCTGCATATCAGATCTCTTTCTCTCTTAGATATTCATGCCTTGTCAAAAGATGATCTTTGCCTAATGATCTTCTTCTCCTTATATAGCCTTAGGCCTTTCTCAATACCAAGAGCCAAAACCATAGTAACACAATACCATCAACTTTAAAACTAGGGATCGACACGCCCGTCGAGACATAATGGTCCGAAATCATAGGCACAACTTCCAAGGTCTAACCACCATGAACCAAAGGAACCTTTCCACATACACGCGCTTTTTCTGAATCTAACTTGCGTGTACACGCGACTTGGGCTTAACGAAAGAGCGTGTATGAGCTTTCTTGCCATGCTGTACTGAGATCTGTCTTCTGATTGAGTTGCCATCACCTGTACTAACCTCTGAGTGAGTTGCCATCAAGGACAACACTTGAACCATAATGCCAACAATATCATGAATAAACAGAACAGCACGTGTAATAAGAATTATAATAGTGATATTAATAATGATGAACGCATTATGGATAATGGTAATAACTTTATTAAGGATAATTATAATAATATTAACACTTATAATATGGGTAAATTCATTAAGAATTGTAATAATGGTATTATGAATCATAATAACAATATGAATAGTGACATTATTGCTTATAATAGTAATAATAGTTATTGTGTTGATAATGATAATTTTAGTATTAAATGGATGGACAAGACTAACAAAAGCATTTCTAACTTGAAAAATAATAGGAATAAAAGGGTTGCCAGTATTTCTACTTCTAGTAACAAGGTTATTAATCTTTCCAGTTTTGTTTTTCCCCCTTCTGTTTTTAAAGTTTTGAGCAAGGGTTTAAATTTTGCCTTAGCCCCTAGAAAAATCCCTGTTGAGGACATTATTTGTGATATTGAGTTTGGGATCCGAAGTTTACCTGATAGGATCAAGGATACTATTAGGCAGGATTGTGCAGTGGCCTTGAGAAAGGCTAAGCCGCCTAAGAGTAACCTCAGCAAGGAAGAATCTTTAGCTCTCAGATCCTTAAACCAGAACAAGGATATCATTGTTCTTAAGGCAGACAAGGGTGGGGCTGCCGTCATTCTTAATAGGGCTACCGTCCATCTTCCGTATGTTCAGGGGACGACCGATAGAATTGGAAGGATTCTCAGGAAGCATAATATCCCTGTGACCTTTAGGCCCCTGAACACCATTCGTATGTCCCTCAGATCAGTGAAGGATCCGATCGACCCTAAGGATATGAAGGGCGTTTATCTGATCCCTTGTTCCTGTGGGACCCCCTATATTGGGGAGACTGGTCACTTCATTAATCAAAGGATTGGCGAGCACGCAGCAGATCTTAGGCATAGGAGAGCTAAGTCTTCCGCCTTAGCTGAACATGCTGAGAAAACCAATCATCATGTTTGTATTGAGGAGGCTAGTGTTATTGCTAAGGTCTCGCATTTCCATCATCGAAAATTTAGAGAAGCGCTTGAGATTGAAAAGAGACCAAGCAATCTCAATAGAGAGGATGGCTGGAAAGTCAGTAGGTGTTGGGTCCCTGCACTTTCGTCCTAGTCGTTCTTCCGCCTTCCTCGTTAAGTTTTTTCTTTTATCTTTATTTTTAATTATTATTATTTTATTTTTATTTATTTATTTATTATTTATTTTTCTTTATTTATTTATTATTTTATGTTATTTTTATTTTTATTTATTTTTTGTTTTTTTTATTTATTTATTTTATTATTATTATTATTATTATTATTATTAACATTATTTTTAACTGATTTTATTTATTTAATATTATTTATTTTATTTTATTTAATTAATTTTTTCCCTTTTAGTGTGTTTATTTATTAGTTTTATTATTTTTTACCAATTAACTTTTAACTTTGATAATACTTAGAAATTAGCTCTCATTTCAATTAATTTTATATATATCTTTTATGACCTTAAGGTCCTTTATATAACTAATCTTCCATTTAAATTCTAATCTAGTTATTTTTAACTAATTTTTCTAACTAGCGTAACATCTTTTGATATTCTTTATTTTATTCTGTTATTATAAGGTCCTTTATGCACCTAATTTTCCTTTTAATTATTAATTAATTATTAATTATTTTTAATAATACTTTTAAATATAATTGCTTTATATATTTTTATTTAGACATTTAATGTTTTTTCATATATTATAAGGTCATGTATTTATCTAAATTCTAACTAACTCATATTTTTATTAATATTTCTTGAATACCCTCGATAATATTTTATTTATTTTTATAGATACTGGTACTTAATCTTACTAATTAAACTAATTTAATAATTTTGACCTCGGTCCTATTGTCAAACTAGCCGTTGGTCTAGTTAGCTGTTGGAGGCTCCGCTCAGACTATTTAGCATGCTACGCTGGATCTGTTTCTTCAACTTGTCCTGACGATGAACCACACTAGTTGGTTCGAAACGCGTCGACAAATGGTACTCCATGTGATTTTCGCTGAAAAATCTCTCACAATCTTGATATGGATCACAGAAGCCTGAACTCTTTAAAGGAAAATTGTAGTAACGTGCAACCATTGGCTAACCCACTAGTCTTTTTCTTTGACTTGGTATGTATATATTTGCAAGTCAATGATGTTTGGGTGGAATATACAACCCATTCAACCAAAGAACCACATGCAGAACCTTGACACCTTCCTCTATTTAGGATCTTTGTTTCCAGACTGAATTTTTTTGAATAGTGTTTTCTTGCCAATACAGTTGAGTAGAGTAAGGTAAGGGGAAAACATATAGCAAGCAAACCATCATTAGAGGTTTATATACCTATCTCTGAAGTGGAAACCTCTCTTTTTCTCAATAAGTCGGGATCCCTCTTCCACCCACATTACATATGTTCAATAAATGCTCCAATCTTATCTTTAAGAATTAAAATAAAGGGTGAAAGAAGAGAAAGGATTCTTGTGCAAAGAGGTGTAGTAGCCAATTCTATCGGGGTACTAAATAGGCTCACTGGAAATGAAGTGATGCTTGTTCTCCTATAATGACTCCCTTAGGGTACTGAACAAGCTTGCTGGTAGCAGAGCAACAACGTAGATGCCAACTCATACTTTGATTATCTTTAACTTGCAAATTAATTACGCTTATCCTATATCGAAACATTTGTGATAGGCTAAGATTTGTATTGTGTTACACAAAGTAAAGGAATGGAAGAGACTATATCTTTAACTAGGTGGAATGTGAAAGATAAGGTAATCCACTTATTAAATCAATACTTCTTGAATAATTGAGAGGTTGTACATAAACGTAGGACCAAATAGAGAAGCTAGAGTTCTACCCGTGTGTTTCCAAATGTTGTCGTTGTGACAATGACCCTCCAATTTTTTTTCCTAATTCAATTTTGGAGCCTACATAAACTATTTTTTCAATCCATCTTGTCTTTTCTACTAGTTTTTCATATTTTCGAAGTGTCTACTATCCTCATGATGTTTCTAAATGTTGTATTTCCTCCTAAGTGAAATTTTCCTAAGTGTCATCATTATATTATTAAAAATGCTTGTGTTATCTTCCTAATATAGAAAAGCACTACGTTTCTTTGGCTTGGTGACTAGAATTATTCACTGGTGATGCGCTTCCCACAAAATCAAGAAATCACAAGTTTTCTCTAAAGAAAAGTGCATTATCCTAACTTAACAGTAAAAAAATCCACTAATGGTTGGAACTGCGCACTCTTAACTCTTAGTGGGCACACTTTCTTCAATCAGTGGAGTGAACTCCTAGTTCACAAGGAAATCCACTCCTTATTGTCAGTGACTACACCCTAGTGATCTCCATTTGAGCACAATCCTTGTTTTCTATTATTGCGCCATCCTCTTATCCTTGTTGCATGCACCTTCTTTGTTTCCATGGTGAGCACACTCCTAGAAAATAGGAGGCCACTTCACTCAAACTAACTAACTAACTCATTGATCGACAAGTGGAAAACATGCATGAACTTACCTTGCATGTAAAATATTTTTATAAGTAGCCCAACTATCATTCATTCTCATAATTATTCTCAACTCTGGGATGATCACACGTTTTTACATAAAGGAGTTTTTTCTTTAATATTGATCACAAGTAATTTTTGCATGTTTTCTTTCTTGATTTATTTTGTTATTTTTGTTGTCGCTTTTGTTTCGATCTGTTACAATTCCTTTAGTGGAATTTTCATCCATAATTTTTGTTACAGGTGTCAACTTGTTGTTACAAGTGGAATTTGTTGCGACTCTTTGCATTCCATGACCTTTCACCTTCCATTCATGATTGTGACAGAGCTTATAAACACTTGCAGACCATTTCCTTTCATTTTTATTGTGTTTCAAACTTGTTATTGGTCTTCGCTTAGCACATTTGAGCCCATCTTTGAGAAAAAGCACACATCTAGAAGTTAGGCTACCACTATTAATCAAGAATGCACCTAGTAAAATAAGTTCTCTTTAGAGCGCACTCTGGAGAAACCAGGATCCCTTTTTCTTGAAAATTGCACCTAATCAGAATCACTCTCTCTACCTTGAGTGCATAGCGCATCAACACGCATCAATCCTGGCCCTCTTATTCATTGTTTCTATGCCTTGCACCCTCCCTCACTCTTCTTGAGTGCACAACACACTGAGAAGCCTTAGTGTGCCCTCCTTGTGCCTTGATACTGCACCCGATGCCCTTCCATTCTCTCTCTCTTTCTCCTTGAGAAGCCGCAAGCAGGCCCTCTATGTCCACAACTGCCCCAAAATGTTACCTCCTCTTGTCAAGATGTATTTTTCACTTCCAGTGGTTGATTAAGTCACCTTGTCTCACCATTGATAGGCTTATTCTCCCAACCAGACCTGATATTCCCTTTGTCACTATCATCTAAATAGTTTGTATGTGTTGGATAGGGAATTTCTTGAATCTAATTCTTGTCACCATGAGTGCATTTGCAGGTATTCTAGTTACAAGTTACATTACTCTCTCATTATCTATCTGAAAAGAAACCTCAAAATAAAGTAGTAAGGAGGTAGTGGAAATTATCAAGCCTATAGTTCCCAATCTTGTAGATACATAGTGCTTTATAGAAAAATCTTTCAAGATCTCATGGAAGGAAAATAAGGATGATTTCATGCAAAAGGAGTTCCCGAAGAATTTGGAGGACAAGGAAGTTTACATCAACATTAAAAGGTCTAGAATACATAGGATTTCATGCATATTTCCAATGATTCCTTGTGTAGAGGCCATTGAATGGATCGTGACACACATTGATAACATAAATGTGGTCCTGTGCAGTGAAAGTGATAATGATATTTCCACATACCATTCACACGACATGCATTCTTATTATAAGATGGTAAAGCCTAGACAATATGAAAATACCCAGTTATATGTGACATGGGAAACTGTCAACACTAAGGAAATCATCAAATCCTGGTGCTAAGAGCCTGCTAGATACTGTCAGAGACCAAGTGCAGTGTACCTAACAAGAACTTTGAGAAAGGTCTATCAGTATCTTATAGTGATGTGTTGCATATTGCATGGACAAACAAATGCAAAAGTCTTTGAGGATAATTGGATATTCCTACTCAACCTAGTTGTCATAAGGGGTATGGTTTTCTATTAGGAATATATCCTTTCTTATGTACTACAATGTCATGTATGGTAGGCCAAAGTAGCCTTACCGGAAAACAAAGCACCATAATTTTACATGTCCACTTATTTACTAGATGGTATCTATGTCGGGTATGCATTCACTGGGTTGAAATGGAACTAGATTCCGTAAGAGAAGCTTCATTTCTATTTCCATTGAGGATTATTATCATAAATTAGTTTACAAGGAGTTTATGACCAACTCATTGAGCATTTATTTGCACTACTTTAACAGATGATCTATGAGATTGATCCTCCTTGCATGACCAATCAGGTGAAGGACACACTATATGATATTTCATATTGGTTTGTATAACCAAAGGGCACATACATTAGATGCTTCAAGTGCCAGAAATCCCCTCACATTGTGCCACAGTATGTGACCAACAAGGTGGTCATGAAAGAAGTAGCCTATTAGCTGAGCAATAGATTGTCTGCACAACTCCATAGAAGTAAAAAGGTCCCTTGGCCCATTCTTCCTTTATGGATTGGACTCTATGAGCTAAATACCCTTAAGGAAGATGAAAGTGGAAGTGAAGAACTAAAGCACATTTATTTTGGAACTAGGAGTTTTCATAGATATGATCCTAGAAAGGTGTGAAAGCATAATTGTGACAAGATATAGTACACTTGGCCATATGTACCAATGACTACTTTTGAGGATGAAAAAGTTATTAAATGGTAGAATGCATTAAGAAAGAATCGAACAGGAGAGGAGGCAGGTCCCTCCCAGGTCCCACAGTGTTATAGACATTTTTGGGCACTGCAACCCCAATCAAACATGTCCATAAACCAAGGGCTCCTAAGTCCCTAAAAGTGTTGTTTCATGCCCTAAAGGAACAAGGTCAGCTATTACATCATCTCCCAGAAGTTCTCCACAGGAAACTGCTCAGAACTGGTCAAAACTAGACCATACAAGTTGCTCAGTGCCAAGGGTGCGATGCATCGCACCTGCCCAGTGAAAAGGGTGTGATGCATACTGAAAAGCCCTTCTGTAGGGTGCAATGGGCGAGAGTGGACAAATGGCAGAGACAGTTTGCGAGGTGGATGATCATGGAATCTTCTAGAAACTTCTCCTATGACACTTGCCTCTCTGAATTCGCCCAGGGATGAGTAAGAGATCATCAATCTCCAAGTGGAATCAAGAACTGTCAGAGAGGAAACTAATCAAAATCCCAGAAGCTGACTCACCCCCCTGCAATCATCTATATATGGATCCCTCATCCCAAAGATCCAGAGGCTGGAATTTTGTATCTTGTAAGGAAGTGTTGTTGGTTTCTTGTTGGAATATCATAGTGTTGGGTGATCTAAGCTTTTCGTGAGGTGAAAGAAGGGCTTTCATGTTGGAGGATGACGCTGGGTCAGAACAATTGGTTGTAATCCTCTTTGTTATTCTTGATATTAATCAAGCTATTCAAGTTTTTCTCCACATTCTTGTATGTTTGATGATATATGCATTTGTGTGGTCAATATATATCTGGTCCTATATTGTTTATGATTGTAGATCTCTGTTCTTCGATAGTATTATGCTGCTTTGATTCCACACGTGCTCTTTGAAGCTGGGTAGACAAAGGAGAAGTGGCAAGGATCTGTCAGAAGGGAGAGGAACCGAGCAAGGAACCAAGCGCAAGACTGAGTTTGGTGTCCTTCATTCCACTCTTATCTACTTCTCATAAAGGAAAACGAAAGTAGTTTTAGTTTGTTTGTTTCTAAGATAGCTACCAGTCTTAGTGGGACTAGCAGCTCCGAGTGGACACTAGATTTCCTGATAAAAAAATGGTGACTCCACTGGGGAGCGAATAGATTGTTTGTTTGTCTATATTTGTTTGTTTTATAAACTTACAGACGGAGCCTGAAGTCAAGCCAGCTAGCCTTCGAGCTGCATTTGCTATGCAAGTGCAAAATAGATCAATGTTGCTTCAGTCTATCTCCAGGTTTTGTTTATAAACTGAACAATCGATTTACAAACTTTCTAATTGCCCTAGTGGTGGCTCTAGTAACCTCATTAGATCAGCCCTTGTGATTTCTATTTACTATACATCACTTGCCCGACCTAAATCCCTAAATTGAGCTGCAAACTGTGACCCGGAACCCAATTGAAGTCTCGTCCCTGGACCATCGCACCTTTTACTCTTGGGAATCTGGATGCATCGCACTTCCTGTGTGCAGTAGGTGCGCTGCATCGCACTTTCCCTGTGTTACAGGTGCACTGATCAGACAAGACCTCTTCTGCTCTCAGATTTTGGTTTCTGTGTTCACTCTCTTCAGCTCTATTCAGGAGTTTTGCTGTCTATGATCAGTATACCACTGTGGAAACCCCCTTCCTTTCCATCATTCCGCCTCCATTGTGCAAAGAACTGTGAATGTTTTTGTGTATTTTCCGCCATTTTCAGTTCTCTTTTACAAAGTAGTAGCATAGTCGAACTGTCGTCTTTTGATTTGAAAGTGTCGCAAGTGTCGTTTTCAGTCAAAGAAAAGAATTCTATTGTTCTTGATGGTTGATTATACAGTTACTCTTGTATTTGATTTGAATTAGTAGTTTTTCAAGTGTCGAAAGTAGTTTTCAATTCAAAATAGTAAAGTGTCGTCATTATCTTCCTTTTGTTTTTGAAGATAAATTTGTTAGTACTGTCGCTTTGAAAGATAATTCAGATTTGTACTTAGCATTCTTCTTGTCATTCACACATTAAGAAAGCTGAAAACAAATACATGCATGTGCATTTTCATTTAGACTGCTTGTTGGTTTGATTTAGGACAGTGCATCTAGTGTGTGTTCTCTGCTCTATGTTGAAAGAATATCATCTCTCTTTCTTTAGTAGCTAGGATTTTCATTGTAAAAAGAAGATTAAACGATTATTTATCATCTTAGATTGTATTTTAGGAATTGTACATCTATATCATGCGGTGAACCTGAAAGGAAAATTTCTTAAGAAATATCAACTATAAAATAAATTCAATGAACCTAAAAACGCTTTGGAACCTAATGCACAACATCTAGAAGTCTAGGCTAGAGATGTATTCCGGTGTCGTAAAGCCTAGTAACTGCCGTTTTCACTGTTGGTTGGGTGATTCCTCCTCTTTGAGACGACAAGTGCCAGTACGGACTTGTGCTCCCACGTACCGTCGAGTATATATTGGGAGACCACAATAGGCTATATCCTTTATCCATAGGAAGCCGTGTCTACCACCCTATCGATCGCAATGCACTGAACACAGCATTCGGGAAGATTGACTGTCGTACCGTAAAAAGTATTCTGTAGTTTTGCAATTGGTTTGGTAATCCCTATGTCTAGATTTCCATAGTAGTCTCTTTCGTTGCTTTTTAGACTCCTTAAAGGAAAAGGTCCATCTGAGCACTTTTCACTTCAAGCTCATTAAAAATCGAAGGCAACTAGAGTCATATTTTGTTTTTTCTCGACTCTTAAAAATTGAAAAAACAAGTTGTGTCAAAGCGTCTAAAATTCATTTAATTTGAAACCCTGTCATTCGCGGAGACTTACGAGTCAACCGTCTTTGTCCCTAGAATCAAAACTATTCTAGACAAAGCGAACTCGTTTAACCAGCTCAAAGTCCCCTGGTCAGGTTGGAATAAGTGTTCCGACACCCTCGGAGACTCCGGTTACTCCAAACATTTCTGGTACCCCTACCTTTACAGAAGAAGTTCCGCAGCCACAAGAGGACAGTAGAACTGATCCTAGTGTGAGGGTAAACACTTCTATACCTGAACCGGCTCCATCCATAGCTGATTCGGAAGGTGTTGTTCCCCAAACATCAGTCGCTACAGAATCTATACCTTCTTCAGCACCGGAAATATTTTATGGACCTGACGGTCTACCTCTTCCACCCGGTTTGATTGCTATAGAAGAGATTGTGGAGGATCCACCATCTAGTACTCCATCGCAATTTGGAGTAGGGGTCACTCTATATCCTTCTTCATTAGAAATTAGTCTACCTTTATCGGAAGTTCTCGTAGAATCGCCAGGAAACCTTTTGGATAGACTAGATATGTCTGAACAACCGTCGACATCTAGGATTGTGTCATCTGACACAGCAGCAGCAGAACTTCTTGCTGCTACTCCAACAATGTTCGCCGGCGTACCATCTATCACAACTAGCTCTCAATCACTAGATGGGATCCCTCCAGGGGTTGTTTCGATGGTATGGTCTGTTCCCGTTTGTTCATCCGGAATAATATCTGGAATCTATTATGTTGAGTCTCAACAAATTGATCCTTTGTAATGTCAATTTGGGTAGTCCAGTCCTCAAAGGCAAATAATTCCCTTAAGCACCAAATTACCACCATATGGAGGGCAATATACCCTTTCATTGTCACCTCCGGGAGGTCAAACATACGAGAGTTCGCAACAGAATTCAGGTTATGCTGGAATTACATCCAATGGTTGGATACCAATACTGCCTCAACAACCAAGAGTTGTATACTCAATGCAACAAAGTATGCCTATGTCAAATATCCCCACTACACCGGCTATTGTGACGGTGTCGCAAGTACAAGCGTTACCTATTGTATGCCAACCTCAAGTCTCTCAGGTCGCAATCCAACAACCCCTTGTCCTTACGATGCCACCACAATCATCGGTTAGTGGCTCCTTAACTGGAGTGACCCAGGCTCAAACGGGTACCATTACCCCTTATATTGGTCAAACAGCCAGTATTGGGCAACAACACATGGTCTCACAACCATTGCTGGTGCAATATCAACAACCACAATTCCAAAAAGTTTACCAAGGATCTGAGCACCAAGTCTTTGCAAGTAATGGGCAGTCGTATATTCAAAACGAACAACCTCGACCATTTCATAATGGTTATGCCCATCAACCTTATCAAAGTTATCAGCATCAAATACACTATACTGGTATGCAAAGACCCACTTCTCAGGCAATCCCATCTTATCTTGGGTACGCTTCACCGAACCTAAATAAACAGTTTCCCTTCGTGGCAACTTTAGAGTTACCAGATCTAAACCGGCTAACAAATGATCCAATCTCTTACGCCCCTTGGTGGCCAACGATTCCTCATAAACTTCTGTCACATATTCCTAAATTTAATGGAAATCCGAGTGAAGACCCATCGAATCATGTGATGACCTTTCACATGTGGTGTTCATCTAACACTCTAAATAATGATTCGATCAGGCTTCGCCTTTTTCAGTGAACGTTAACTGGTCTGGTAGAAAAATGGTATATCGAATTGCCTAGAGCTTTGTTTGATAACTTCATTACCCTAGCCACAACCTTTTTAACCCAATTTCAGTTACCCATAAGGTACGAAACAGGAACAAATCTTCTTACCAATTTCAAGCAAACGATGGCCACTCACATATCCAATCATATTCATGAGTGGCGACGTCGTCGTAGAATGGTAAAAACATATTTTCCTAATTAGTTGTTGGCTGAATGGTTTATTAAGTCGTTGTTACCTTCTATTACGGAAGATGTGGCAAAGGGAGGAGTCGTCACTGAAGAGCAAGTAATTACTCGTGCACAATATTTAGACTTAATCTATACTCAGTTTGGCATGCTCTACGATAAAATCCCTGATGCTCCTAGACCGGAATTTTCCGTTCCTCCATCTCCTAAATCAAACAAAGACTCTCATGCTGGGGACGGCGTGATAGGAATGACTAGCACAAAAATCATAAAGGCTAAGTTGAAGAAAGCCTGTACGGTTTCAGGTCAAAATGAAAATGAAGAACTTCTCGCCTCGGAAGTAAATGCCGTATCGACTGACAAAGGCAAAGAAACCAAGCAACCAGGAGGCAAGAAGAAAAAGAAAGGGAAGAAGAAGAAACAGGAAGAGTCGTCCCCTGAAAAATATTCTGCAAACCCTTCTGGAGATAGGAAACCAAATCGTCCATGCCTTATATGTGATGAGGATCATTGGACAAGAGAGTGTCTGTATAAAGCTGAGCTTAGAAAATTCTTCAAGAATTCAAAAACCTCGGCAGTATTGACTGATCCATTTCCAAATCCAAGAACAAATCTGGTTGCTAGTGACAATGCTTCCCCATCCCAAGTGCTAATGTTGTCGGTTTCAAAGTAGCAAAACAATGCTTTGATATCAACAAGGAATAAAGATTATGGGAATCCATAGCTGTCAGACAACAAGGCCAATGATCAACCCAGTAGTTCGACAACAACTTCGACCGAAGTTGTGCCACCCATCATTCCTGAACTAACGATAAAGCCGCCAAAGGGAGTAGTACACAAATCGACATTTAATCCTTGTGCCAGAGCAGCACAGCATTATAATATAGTGGAGGATCTGGCCCAATCGCCATCCACTATGTCGACACTTGAGGTACTGCAAAATTTCCCCTCTCAAAAGCAGGCTTTATTATCAGCGATAGGTGGGATTGACCCAACGGATTCCAATCTTGTGTCCTTTAATCACAAAGGATATGACCCTCAGTTACCAGCTCAACTAGCTTTCCTTATTCAAGTGAAAGCCCTCAACAAAACTGTTCATCGAACAATTATTGATGAGGGGGCATCTACATGTATTATGTCGATGAGTTGCTGGAAAACTTTAGGATCTCCACCCTTGTCGTGATCTTCGACAACATTAAAAGCATTTGATGGACGAACATACACCCCATACGGGATTTTAAGTAACTTACAAGTCGAACTGGGGGGCAAAACAGTAGAAATAGATGTTGAAGTAATTGACGGAAACCTCAATTACAACATCCTACTGGGAAGGCCCTGGATATATGCTATGGCAGCCATTGTGTCGACCTATTTCAGGAAGATTGCATTTCCCTTTCAAGGAGGAATTACAATCGTTGACCAACAGACATTTCTCCCCAACAGTTCACAAGTTACGGGAAGCATTCCGATGATCCACGGAAGCCCTCACTCACTTCAAAATATCGGAGTAGGCCTACTAAAAGACCCTATATTAATGGGGACTTTTGCCCTACCACCTCCAATCAATCTGGCGAAAGTGGAAACAGTGGGAACCTGCAATATGATATCTTCTATTCAAAATATCTCTGAAAACGATATTAAAACGGATCATTTGCAGGTATTGCCTCCAAGCCCAATAGAAATCTTGTAGCAATCAATGTTTTCAGCATGGGAGGAAAACCCAAATCAATGCTCATCAAGCATTTGGATAGATAGGTCTAAGGAATATGGTAACCCTTCAGATCCTTGGTCGCAAGTACATTATACAGACGAAGGAATTGTTCAGTCAATAATGATTGACAGGGCACCATGGGAAGATTACCACCATCGTTCCCATCTTCTGGATTACAAAGAATATACTCCTAGTGACCTTCATCATCCCTCAGTTTTTGATTTTCTATCAAATACTATAAACACAGTGGATTCCGAGCGAAACTTGTCCAATATTGAAGAGACTATCGCCATAAATATCTCAACCAAAACAGATGTTTTAGAGAATATTCATGTCGGCAAATCTTGTTCTCCTTCAGAACTAGAAATATATAATGCTCTTTTTCACAAATTTAGAGATGTCTTTGCTTGGTCGTATGATGAAATGCCAGGCATTGACTCGAGAATAGTTGAACATGAAATTAAGATGTATCCAGATGTCAAACCGGTACGACAATGGCTACGACAAGTGCACCCCAAGAAAGCCGCTGCCATCAAGGCAGAAGTTGAAAAACTTCTCCATGCTAGTTTTATTTACTTAGTTCCTCTAACCGATTGGGTATCGAATATTGTTCCTATAATGAAAAAACAAGGAATGATTAGTGTGTGCATCGATTATAGGGATGTAAATAAAGCTTGTCTGAAAGACAAGTACCCTACACCCTTCATTGACCAGATAATTGATGAATGCACTGGATGTGAAATCTTCTCATTTATTGATGGATTTTCTGGGTATAATCAAATAAATATCTGCCCACAGGACCAGCCAAAGACTGCATTTATTTGTCCGTGGGGCACATTTGCATATCGCAAGCTACCCTTTCATTTAAAGAACGTAGGGGCAACATTTCAGAGGGCAATGAATTATTCCTTCCATGACATCAAAAACATCGTTCAACCATATCTCGACGATCTTCCAGCTCATTCATGAAAGCAGACCGATCATCCGCAGCATTTGAGAGCGATATTTCTAAGTTGCCGACACTACAAGATACGACTCAATCCACACAAATGTGTATTCTATGTCAGTTCTGGTCGTTTACTTGGCTTTGTGGTCTCAAAGGACAGGATTCATCTCGACCCATGTAAGGTTCAGGCAATCATTAATTTGCCTCCACCTTCAAATTTGCTTCAGATTCAGAAACTCCAAGGGAAAGCAAACTTTCTGAGGAGGTTCATTCCAAATTACGCCGAACTTGCTAAAGGTTATACTCGTCTATTGAAAAAAGAAGTACCCTTCATCTGGGATCAGGTCACGCAAGCTTCCTTTGATGCTTTAAAAGAATCCCTAATAAAAGCATCATTAATGTACGCTCCTGATTATCAAAAAGACTTTAACCTGTATCTAGCTGCAGCGGATACAACCATCGCAATGGTTTTAGTTCAAGAAGACAATGGAATTGAACATCCTATATATTATTTAAGTAGAAACTTAAATGATACAGAAAGAAAGTACTCCTATGTTGAAAAGCTAGCTCTCGCAGTTGTTCAAGTGATACAGAGATTTCGACACTATATCCTCTTTCGAAAAACTACCATTCTGTCAAATTGCAACCCCATGACTTATATATTGTCGCGACAGTTGCTGGGGGGAAAATATTCAAAATGGATAGCAATTCTACAAGAGTTTGATCTGGAATTTATAAAATCCAAATCGAAGAAATCCCTGGTTTTCGCGAAGTTACTATGCGATCTCCCATCGTCGTCCAACGATGTAACATCAAAAGAAGCAATCGTGGACGAATCTTTGTTTCTGATATCTTCAAGCAATCTGTGGTATGGAGACATAATAATCTATCTCCAAACCCAAACATATAGGTCTAATACCTCTCGCTCAGAACAACGATGCATTCGATACCAAGCAAAAGACTACATGATCGTCAGTGATACACTTTACCGTCGTGGTGTCGATACAATTCTGAGGAGGTGCCTCACCCACGAGGAGGCCGAAAAAGTCCTGAATTACTGACATTCAAGCGCGTGTGGGGGGCATCAATTTGGTTACGCTATGGCGCAAAAGATTTTACGAGCAGGATACTTCTGGCCAACAATGTTTAAAGATTGCATAACTGCAGTCAAAAGTTGCCATGCATGTCAAATATTTGATCGAAAAACCAGAATACCACCCGCACCTCTGCAACCAGTAGTTGTTGTTGGGCCATTTTCCAAATGGGGCATAGATTTCATGACATGTAACCCCACCTCGGCCGGGGGCATGGGTATATCATAGTCGCAATAGACTATTTTACCAAATGGGCTGAGGCGATGCCTACATTAAACAACAGCGGCGAAATGGCTGCCCTCTTCTTTTTCAATCATGTAGTCTCCAGATTCGACGTTCCACAGGCCATAGTCACAGATCATGGATCACATTTTTGCAATCACATGATGGTTGAGTTGGCTGCCAAGTTAGGGCTGTCCCACGATAGCTCTACTCTGTATTATCCGCAGACTAACGGACAAGTTGAGGCAATCAACAAGGTCTTGGAGCGGATGCTGCAAAGGATGATTGGAGTCCACAAAAGGAGTTGGCACGTGATCCTGTACTCATCCTTGTGGGCATATCAGACATCGGCGAGGAATGTAATCGGGTTTACACCCTTTCAATTGGTGTATGGCCTGGAAGCAATCTTACCGGTTCAGTGTGAAATCTCGTCCCTCAAAATCGCAGTCGACCTTCTCCCGGAACTTCAGAAGAAGAGGCTCGTTTCTTGGAACTAATCCAATTGGATGAAACCCGTCGTGATGCCGCTTTGGCTAACGAAGCCCATAAGAAACGAGTCAAGGCACAGTTTGACAAGAATGTCAAACCACGTGTCTTCTCAGAAGGGTCTTACTTTACGACCAGGAATCCGACAAATTGGGAGCAGGTAAGTTCAAATCCTTATGGATGGGCCCCTATATTGTTAAATGTGTATTAGCAAAAGGGGCCTACAAGTTAGTATATTATGATGGGATTCCATTGGCGCAACCTCGCAACGGGCTGTACCTTAAGCGTTACTATGCTTGACTCAAGATAGTAAACCGTGTGCTTTTGTTACATTTTTGTTTTCGCTAAGGGTAATTGTTTTGGTTAAGTGATCCTCTTTTACATTTGTTGTAGATGTAGGACCTATTGGAATCATTTTTTGGATATGCCGACGGAGCGAGTCGTACTTCACGGAACCTATCTTCTGCGGCCAGCACCATCTTCGATCCAAGCGGCGAGTTAGTAAGCTTCAGAGGGGCATGTATTGGTCGGTTAACGAACAATATTGCTGAATATAGTGCATTGATAGAGCTCCTCTCTGATGCCATTACGCATGGCATACACTGGCTAGTCGTTAGGCTAGACTCACAACTCATCATCCTACAGCTCACTGGTATCTACTCCGTACAGAATCCAGCTATCTATCACATGTTCCTAAGGGTCAAGATTTTGGAAAGGCAGTTTGATTCTATTCAATATCAGCATATTTCCAGAAACTTAAACACGTTAACAGACTCATTGGCAAATTATGTGTTAGATAGACATTTGCAACATTTATAAAAGAAGCATTTCGTCAAATATTTGCATCAAGATCACGTAACTCAACCAAAATAAAGCTCCGAAAATCAAATATATATATATATATATATAACTATTTATGGTTCATACATAATGTTCTATAACCAGGAAAAAATCAGTGAAATGACCCAAAACTCAAAATGCTAGGGGGCACCGTAGTCTAATGATGTTGGTGATAACAAGTCACCACATGTGCAATTATGCGTAAAAGCCTAGTCCATCGATTCGGCACGCCATTAGTATGTCGTTGCAAACTCAAGGGCAGCTCATCGGTCCTCATGTCCGGAATACCAAGAGTGAGGCCCTCGACCTGATCTTGCAATGCTGAAAGAGTCTCGGCCACATCAAGGTCGCGAAGGATAGCCCTCCCCACAGCCTCTCCTGCTGGAGCGGCAGCTGGTACTCTCAGACGTACTATTGGCCGAACTGGTCCAATATCTGCATGAGCACATGAGTTTTGATTAGTCCTGATAGAAGAAAGCACAAGAACATTATAAAAAGAAACGATGAACAGAGATATGGTCAGAGAATTTACCAATAGCACCCCACTGCTCACCAGCCAGCAACACCAAATCCGGGTCACCCCAGAAATCCATACCAGCATATGGATACTTGGAAAAAACCATCTCCTAATGGTTGAACCACTCGAAAAAGGTATCAGAAATGGAAACTTCGGACTAACCAGCATGTCAAGCCATAAGGTCGACCCATCTCTAGCTCAGTCAGTGGAGGTAAGCCAAGTGAGATGTACTGCGGCTGCATCAGTGGGATCTTTTCCAAGGCGAAAGTGGTCAAAATAGAACCATAGCCAAAGTTCTTCAATTTTCCATTTTTTTACCTTGGTCAGTTGTTCTTTCATCACAGGGAGTACCACGTCACACCAGTTGAACACCTTTGGTTCAAGGCATTCCAAGGCGTACTGCATATAGGACCTGTTAGCCACGTGAGGAGCCGCACTACCAGCCAGTCTAGCAAAAGTGAACAGAATGGTCCTCAAGGACCGGTCATTGACATCTCGGATGTTGATCTTGTTGTCCCTACTCGGCTGAGATCCCTTTCTGCAATACCGGCAAATATAATCTCTCACGGATTCGCCCCCACGGGCGGAACCTGATAGTGAAAGAGGGGCACCACGCCTCGATAAACCGGTCAAAAAATAGATGTCCACGATAGTCAAGGGGATAGATTTTCCTCTAATTTGAAACACCTGGTTGGTAGGATCCCATGCATCGAGAAGATATTGCAACAAGTTGATTTGTTGCCTCATGCTAGAGATGTAGAAAAACTTGAACAGGCCACAGTTCCGCAGTGCAGTTACCGTAACCGGATCATGTAAATCAAGCATGTCCTCTTCTTCATGCTCATGTTCTTGCCATGTAACAGCCATTTTTCTCTGATAAATCTCTGCAAAACAAGTAAGAGAAGAGTCAGGATCCTGATTTGGCAAAAAAAAGGCAAAAATCCCATGAGAAAATAGTGCAAAAAATTTCCCTTTTCACGCCCATTTCACCCCCAGCAGTGTATTGGGTGGGATGCATACTGACTGGCCAATGGCCAGGCCAATATGCATCACACCTTTCAATATAGGAAGGGTGCGATGGAGCCAGGGAAAATTTTTCAAACCCCAGAGGCTCAGAAAAACAGGGAAACATGCACAGAATTCAAAAAGGAAGGAATGCAACTGAAGAGCTCAGGTTTAGCTCCTACCTGGTCTAGATGGTGTTGAGAATCGTCCACAGAATCTCCTGAAATCAGCTAGTGAAAATCAAGGGGGAAAAGCACCTCCAGAGCTCCAACAAACCAAAGTTCAAATGAAATGGTAAAATGAGGGGTAAAAAACCACTTTTAAATTACTTTTCACGTAATTCGAGTAAAATATTAGTGTTTTAACTCATTTTGAAACATATATTGTTCATTTCTAATCGGTTTGATGAAGCAATTGAACAGGCGGTACAACCTTTGAAGGAACAAAGTGATTAACGGTGAAATTAAATCGATGACCATTATCACGAGCAGTTTTTATGTGGAGTTCAAGCTCGTTAAAAATTAAACATAAGCAATGAGCAAACGTTCCCCCAGAGTTTAAGCTCATTAAAAAATGAACCAATTTCCGGTAAATAACCATTGTGAATGCATTATCATCAGCTTTTGAGCCCTAGCTGTGTTCTCATCATCACCTCCACTCTGTTTTAGCTGACCCTTCACCTCCATTTGATTGATTGCCCCTTTTTGAGGAAGAGCTGCAAAGAGTGATCCTGTTAGCCATCCTTGTCACACTGCCATGACTAGAAAATTCCAAACCTTACCTGGAATCAGATGCTACCCGAAATTATCACTCGCTCCTCGAAAGCGAGTCTCCTTTAAGCTCTTTTCACCTGACTCATAAAATATGAAAAGATTTTTGAGTGATTGGCCTATCCAGCTCTTTAGAGCGACCGGAAGTGCTATCCCTCCTCTATATTTTAATCTTTTTGGACCTGAGGGATTATTACACAAAAAGATCGAGCGCTTTTCTTGTTCGGCTCGTTAAAATTACCGAAAATTCATCCCTTTCGTATTATTTTATACTTTTTTGGACTTAAGGGATTATATGACGAAAAAGGATTATTGGAGTTTCCTTTACATCCCTTTCAGACTCTTTAAGATTTAAAAGGACTGAGTTATCTTTGTCGTTAAACTCGTTAAAACCGAATAGCGATAAACTTGTCCATACAGACAAGAACGAGTTTCACTGTCACTAGGCTCATTAAAATATAGTGACGGGTTTGCCCGAAGGGAAAATTATAGAAGAATCATATGTTTTCCTCCTCAATCTTGAAAAAAATAAAGAGGTACTGGTCAGCAATGACTGGGGAAAAATTGGGAAGAAAATTTGAAGAAACTTTATTGGTAGCAAGTCGCTCTTGAACATGACACTTTCACTCCACATCCGAGTTGGGTTGGGTTGTTCCATTCACTGGTCATATCACCATTGGTCCATCACACCATCCATATTTGGGGTTAATGCTACCAATCCATGTCAGTGTCGCCGGTATGTTCAAGAGAAGTTGCTCAGAGAATTCACCTGTGTCTCATCCACTGCAATACATTCACGCTCCATTCTTTCATGACCGCCACCCTGAACCCTGTATCATCAGATCGTTTTCACCTCCAAAATCATTTACTCCGTTCCGTGTCGTAGATGTGGGATTCATTAAGGCCCTCCTACGGCAGGTCGCTTCTTGTCGACATCAGCTCATTATCCAAGAAGTCGACTTAGGAACAACCCTTTCAGTACTTTGAAACTTGCATGCCTCAATGGCAAGCTTCTCACTTCCGGTGATAGGTTTACATCAATGGCCTTCGATCGAAATATTTTGCGCGGTGTTTGACACCAAGTCCCTTATTCACACCACACGAATTGTACTGTAGTACCTTGAGGATCATCATCATTATCGGTGATTCCTCTCGCGCCTATTAACAACTTACATCATTGGCTGGTAATCAGGCGATGTCTTTCCATGTTCGACTCCAGAACATCTTTCACATGGATCGACTTGTACTCCGAGTGAAGATTGAACGAGTTTGAAGACCCCGGATCTAGTTTCATCCATCCGGGCTGCGATATATTCAGGGAAATAAAGACATCAAATGTACATTGTTATTGCGCAGACGATCATCCGAATCAAAGGATGATGACTCTATTAGAATCATCAGTCTCCCACACAGACGGTTGTCTGTCTTATGTACATGAAAATGAATTTATAAAGCTAAGCATGGGAATGCCCGCCTCAGCTAGATCATGAAAAATATTATGAAGATAATGTATTGTATTGTATCTTATTACAGGTCACCTTCCAGCTCAAAAAAACTTCGGATCCTCATGATAAAGCATTTCACCCGACATCAAAAGATTAACAACCTCATGCTTTAGGGGGCAACTATTATAGACATTTTTGGGCACTGCAACCCCAATCAAACATGTCCATAAACCAAGGGCTCCTAAGTCCCTAAAAGTGTTGTTTCATACCCTAAAGGGACAAGGTCAGTTGATTACATCATCTCCCAGAAGTTCTCCACAGTAAACTGCTCAGAACTGGTCAAAACTGGACCATACAGGTTTCTCAATGCTAAGGGTGCGATGCATCCCACCTGCTCAGTGAAAAGGGTGTGATGCATACTGAACATCCCTTCTGTAGGGTGCGATGGGCGAGAGTGGACAAATGGAAGAGACAATTTGCGAGGTGGATGATCATGGAATCTTCCAGAAACTTCTCCTATGACACTTGCCTCTCTGAATTCGCCCAGGGATGAGTAAGAGTTCATCAATCTCCAAGTGGAATCAAGAACTATCAGAGAGAGGAAACTAATCAAAATCCCAGAAGCTGACTCACCCCCTGCAATCATCTATATATGGATCCCTCATCCCAGAGATCCAGAGGCTGGAATTTTGTATCTTGTAAGGAAGTGTTGTTGGTTTCTTGTTGGAATATCATAGTATTGGGTGATCTAAGCTTTTCATGAGGTTAAAGAAGGGCTTTCATTCTGGAGGATGACGTTGGGTTAGAACAATTGGTTGTAATCCTCTTTGCTATTCTTGATATTAATAAAGCTATTCAAGTTTTCCTCCACATTCTTGTATGTTTGATGATATATGCATTTGTGTGGTCAATATATATATGGTCCTATATTGTTTATGATTGTAGATCTCTGTTCTTCGATAGTATTATGCTGCTTTGATTCCACAGGTGATCTTTGAAGCCGGGTAGACAAAGGAGAAGCAGCAAGGATCTGTCAGAAGGGAGAGGAACCAAGCAAGGAACCAAGCGCAAGGCTGAGGTTGGTGTCCTTCATTCCACTCTTATCTACTTCCCATAAAGGAAAATGAAAGTAGTTTTAGTTTGTTTGTTTCTAAGATAGCTACCAGTGTTAGTGGGACTAGTAGCTCCGAGTGGACACTAGATTTCCTGATAACAGACAGGCTCCATATTTCCATATGGCAGAGATACAACAAATAGCAACTACTCAAGTGAACATAGTAGCACCTAGGAAGAGGATCAGAAATAGTTCCATTGAGGCAGAGTAGTAGTAGAAACAAAGGATGGAGGAGAAGAATATGATAGAGGAAAAGAGGAAGTAAGAGAAGGAGAGTTCACCGAAAGAAGAAGGGGAAAGAGGAAGTAGGATTCCCTACTTAGGTAGAAGCAAGAAGCAGAGGAAAAAATAAGGAAAGCAGAAGAAGAGAGAAAAAGAATTGAGGAAGAAGATCACCAAAGGCAGTCATAGGAGAAAGAAGTTGCAAAAATACTGGAGGAAGAATAGATGTCCCAAGAGATGGAAGTATAGTTGGAAGCAGAGGATGTTATTAAACCCATTACAAATTAACCAAGCACTCCATTAGAACCTCATCTTACTTGTGGCGATCTCCTATTCAGTGAAATGGTATTTTCCCCTCCACCAGATGATAGGGTCATGGATGTATGCAATGTTACCTTCGACCAATTTAAGAAAAGGATTGTGCAAGAAAGGTGAAGTTGCTTCCCAAATGATCTTCGACATCCAATCTCCATATCCATTGAGAAGGTAATAGCAGCTAATACCAGGAAAAATGCTCAAGAAATCATGGAAAAAATTATTTCTTTCATAATAGTAGCACAAGACAACTCAGAATATCTTATGAGTGAGAATGCATGGTGGAGAAAGGAGTTAGCTATGGTAAAGAGACAATTAGGTCATCTCATTGTGAAGAATCAATGGTTGTTCTTCCAAAAATATTAGCACAGTGGAGTTATAGTCATCTATACTTGAAGAATTAAGGCCATTGGATGACATCGTGAAATAATTATATAATGAGATGATTCTCTCACATGAGGTAGTGGCACCCCTGGTTGAAATATAGAAGAAAATCCAAGATATCCTGAAGATTTTAAAGGTTGAAAACAAAGTTGTATATTTGATATAGGAGTGGGGTTTCAAGTGTCCATATATTCTAGAGAGGTTGGTCAAAAAGGACAGAATTGTTGTCAAGATGGATGGAGTGCAGTTAAGACTTCATATTCAGAACTATACCCATCTTGGTGAACAAGTGACCAACACCATAACTTATTATGGTCGACTTCATGTTTGATTAGAGTCCCTGGCATAGAAACATGGAATGCCTTTTGTGGGTTCATTTGGAGAGATAAGAGGCAAGGATGTCATCATGCAGAAGATGAATCAGTTTATTGAGAAAATTAGGCAAGCATCATGTCAATAAGGCTTTAAAATCACCATGAACTTTATTCTACATTATGCAATTGCACAAGCTAAAGTTCACATGAAATTATCTTGGTTACATAATAGTGTACAATCTAGCTCCAAATCGATAATGTCGGAGGCATTGGAGGTAAATATGTGATATTTTTTAGAACTTCCAATCCGAGTCAAATTCATCACAACAAAGTTCAGAGCCTGGAAATCATATATCAGAAATGAACTCCATGTCAAAGCTACTGATTTGTCCCTTTCTCCTCTATGAGGACATTTTTTCTTATTATAGTTTTATCTTATATAGCCACCATTTTATATGTAATTTGTATTTTGTAAACAATGAATATAATGTAAAGAAGTCCAAGGGACACATATGGAATGTGAAGAGACACATGTGGAATGTGAAGAGACACATATGGAATGTAAAGAGATATATGTAGAATTTGAAACGTTATATGGAAGCCGATATGTCATAGAAGTTGAAGAGTCATGAGGAAACCCAAGAGTCATTGTCATTTGTTATAAATAGGCCCTCATAACTCACATAAAGGGCTTGGAACTTTAGATATTTGGCCTTGGCTTTTGTAGTGGTTCATAGGAGGGAAAATCATTCTTTGGAGAAGCAAGCTATAGCTTCATGTTCCACTACTGGACATAGTGTTTCATTAATGTAACAATGTACTTGTAATCTCTCATTAATTATTAGAACCTCTTCGAGCCAACACTCTTTCATGCATGTATCATGAATGTAGTAAGATTGTTATTTATATGTTTCTGGTATATGTTAATGTAACATATACTAAATATAATGAACTACTTCGTTGCTTTAGATATGGATCTTGTTGAATGGGCGTTGTTTATTCTTTCATGATTGTTGTTTATCTTGTGAATTATTTTGTAGGTTAATCAACAAGTATTTGTCTTTCGCTCAGTTGTCTCTCTTAGGATAGTACTATTTGTGGAAAACTGCAACAAGAAATGTTGAAAACAACATCAAGAAAATCCTAGTTTAATTTTTCCTTGAATTAAATTGGGAATAAATTTGTAATTCCACATCTCATGACAACTTGTATTAGTTAACTATGTTAATTTGACTTAGTTGGCTCATTTAATTTGATTTGAGGGCCAAACTTGAGTCATGTAGAGTAGTTCCTAAATTTTAGGAGCCTAGGCTCAGTTTATTTTGAATTGTAATTAATTAATTATGTTCAACTGAGTTAAATTAAGTTAAACTAGTTCCAACTAATGGAGGAACTAGTGGAAAGTCTAGTAGTGTGGTGCTTCCGGAAGTGCAGTGTGGTGTTGCCTAAAGTGCAGTGTGGTGCTACCTAAAATACAGTGTGGTGCTTCTTGAAGTGTAGTGTGGTGTTGCATGCAGTGGAGTGTGGTGCTTCCTGCAATGATCAACTAGTAAACTAAATATTCACTCATAACTAACTCATGCATATCAGATTAGAGAAAGACCCAGTTGAGATTGGAGTTCAGGGACAATGCATTATCATTTGTATAATCATCCGAATTAAACTGATGGTGCATGTAATCAAAGGAGCCTATGAGGATTGTGCAATTCATAATTAAGGAATTTCCCCATTAAATAGGGGTTAATTCCTTGAGGAACAATGTAAGGAAGTAGGATCTTGAAAGGCTAGGAATTTGGCTAAGTATTGGCCAAAGGTAGTCAGTCAGGTAGAGGATTGAAAATACTTGTGTAGGTTGAGCAGAGCATATTGTATTCATCCAGATTCTTTGACTAATGCAATATACAGATAGCGAGGGTTTTTAGTTGTGCCTTTCCCCAGGAAATCATTGTGTAATGTGTTGATTGAATTATTTCTCTTGTATACTTCATGATTTTGTGATCATTTAATTATTTCCTCTGATGAGTAGAGTAGATTCAATTCTATTTTTTTAGGATATTAGAATTAGTAGTTTGAATCTGCAAGGAATTTCTACATGGTATCATAGCTAGATTTGTAGAAATATTTACATGGTATCATAACTAGATTTGTAGAAACTTCTACATGGTAATAGAGCTATACTTGTAGAAATTTATGCATGGTATCAAAGCTGAAATCACAATAGAATAGAAGAATTTGAGGTTGTCCTTGCATATTTATGGAGCTCTAATTTAGGGCAGATACAGAAGACCTTATGTGCAGACTTCTTAATGGATTTAGAAGGATTCAAACCAAGATATATCAAACCAAGATCTGAATTGTGATGCCTGTGGAGATTTGAGTGAAGTGCGAGGCATTTCTACACTCTGAGCTTGTAGATTCATCATATTCACAGTTACTGTGTGTGAAATCAAAACTTGCTACACTCTCATTAGATTCATCACCGAGTTCACTCAATTGATGATCAATGCGCTGCTCCTCAACAATTTGCTTAATATGAGGATCCAGAGCCTCTAGAACAGCAAGACCCTTTCTAAATAACTGTAACTATGATGTATGGTGCTGTGCTATCTGAATTAGAAGATTGCGTGATTGTCCTTGCTTTAGTGACATCAACCGACAGACAAGGAATGTCACTTGGTCATCATACTCTTCTTTAGTTGATTTTAACTGCTGGGCTGTAAACACATCCACTTTAGAAGTATTTGATTTTCCTTTGGCTGTATGTGTCCTCATATAATCATACACTTTCCTTCACTCATAGCACTGGTTTTTAAGTTCCTCCACGTTTTGAAGTTCATTCAAAAGAGTTTCTGAGGGGGTTGTTAACGCGTGACAAATATGAACTCGATAATGATCAAATATCTTGTGGAGTTCATGTTGGACTTTTCTCAACCTTCTTAAAACTCTTCCATTCTCATCATCAATTCTCAATGATGTATTCTCTAGCCAAAAAGCAGCCATATCTTGCAGTGCTTGCACAGTTAGCAGTGAGCGCAGAAGTAGAAAGCACCCTCGCAGCCACACCAAGAGCAGAACAGTAACAGCACAGCAAGAACACGGGAGTGCTTCAATCGACTTTTTACAGTACATAAATCTTGAGAACAATGTGAACATTTCCATCAAATACCAGATTCGATGTCATCATCAATCTATTGAACTGCTTGTAGAGGTCCAGCTTCAGATACATAGGAGTACCCACTATCTATCAGGCGATATTGTGGCTACTGTAGTGTCCTGAGCGTTTGTTTGTGCACTGAGCCAACGTGGAATATGGTTAAGTGATATTTCAACATGTGATAAATTATTTTTTATGTTTGGGAGTGATAAGGTAAATTATATTTTGTAATTTTTGGAGTTATAAGTATTTTTGTATTTGGAGTGATAAGTAAATTCTTTTTTAGAGAAAAGCCAAGCATATACTCTAAAGTAATATTTTATTTTGAGAGAGATTTTGAGAGATTGAGTCAGTGTAGGAAATTTTTGAAGACAAGTTGCTTCAAGCATTTGTGAGCTTGACGTTCTCATTGCTTGAGAAGTTGAAGAATGATGTACTCCAGTAATTAATAAAAACATATCTATTTGTGGTGTTGATTGTGTCCTAGATCCGCCCGAAATTGAATAAGTGGATCTTAGGTACACGAAGAGTGTGTTGATGATGGTGCATGCTTCATGTTTTTTACTTATGATTTGTGTCTAGTTGTGACACATAAATGATCTCATTTAACACACATAAAGTTCAATGCAAGCAAGCACAACACCTGTAATGAAATCGCTGCAAGGAAGGATAATTAAGCTCCACACATACAACAACTCATCAAAGTTTTCAACATCGGCATTCTACCTCAACAAAAAAATTCACTCAATACAATCAAGTTCATGAATCTGCAAACTCCGGTATGTCAAAGCAATGTCTACATCACTACATTCAAGTTAATGAATTTGTAAACTTCAACGTTTCAGCGCACAGTCTACATCAACATTGTTGAACTTGTAATCAAACTCAAATTACATTGAATTGTAAGGGTGCATTCTCGGTTGAAACTGACACCCAAGTCTTGAATTGAGTCATTGTAGTGAATCATTGAAATCATTGTAAGTTTTTTTGGGTGCATTTTCGACATTGTTCGACACCCTTCCTTTAAAGCACAATCAAGTGAGTCCATGAGTTTTAACTCCTTGAAACAACCATCACAGCAACCAAAACAAGTTCAACTCTAACACCAATCAAGCAAGTTGAGATCGACATCAAGCGAGCGTGGCTATTCATTCAAGTGAGCGTTCACACAAATGCGATCGTCATCAAGCGAGCGTGCCATTCAAGTCCCATAGCAAGCGAGCCTGTCATCCAAGTAACAAAATCAAGTGCAATAGTTCAAAGCACGACATCTACAACAAGAGAGCCTGATTTCAAGTGAGCAAGTTCCGATGGCACAACATATTCAATTGTTACACATTCTTCACAGTTTGATCATCTCCAGTGATGAAGACATGGTGCACGTCAGCAAAGAAACTCTTGCTGATCTTTCAAGGCATCTACAACAAACACATGAAACCATTGAGTTTCTTCAACTAGAGTCGCAACTACAAAGAGATGAGCTGCAATAGAAGAGTGCTTCTTCCAATTCATTCAACCATATAGATGAAGATAAAGATGTTGATTCCAAATCACTTATCCAAACAACTTCAAGTGTTGAAGTTGTTCATGATCAAATTCAAAGTTCTTCCAAACCCATCAGCAAGCCCTGGGAAGAGATTCAAAATAACAAGCATCGACGAGGCTTAGGATATGTCTCTGATGACACCAACTTACATGTCCCAAATTATTCCAAGCCAATTAAGTTTGTGAGTGCAGGATTTCTTGAACAACTCACCTCAGTAGGTTCTGAGAAAATTGCAGACAAACAAAATTGCACGCAACCTGAAGTTGAAGTTCAACCAAAGTGTTCTCATTGTCAAAGAACTGGTCATATGGAAGATCAATGTTTTGATCTCCATCCATGTTGCCATTGTGGCAAGCCCAATCATTCCTCAGAAAAATGTCGCAACCAACAAAAATCAGCCAGATTGAAGATACATTATGAATGGATTGATCCTTGGGAATGGTCATCCACAGTCAAACGGTTATCTCAGTTCTACAACCGACTAAAATCACACATAGTGCAGCCAGCAGTGAACAGATGATGGTACTCTCATGCAGTTGAATGAGGGAGTACAACAGTGAAACTCTCCTACACCTGAAGGGGGGGAGTTCAAATATATTTTGGAGAAGATTGTCTCTCCTTTCAGCTGACAAAGGGGGGAAAATGTCAATGAAATTGACAAGTGGTTGTCAGACTGAAAGTCTCGACAACATCAGCGAAGTAGCCAGTGGGCATCTTCATCAGCCAGTGGGCATTTGTCATCAGCAGTGAGCATCAGCAAATTCACCAGTAGGCGATCGACAGCCAAAGCAGTAGTGAGCAACTTTGATTATAGCAAAAACAACATTGAGTTATTTTTCGACATCTTCAGCCAGTGGGCAATCATCATCAGCAAACACGCCAGTGGGCGTTCATCAAATTGTGTCAGTGGACACCGGATGCTGTTTTCTAGCAAAGGATAGTTGGATCCTTTTGCGGCTTGGCACATGATGGAGTTGTCAAGCGTCCTTCTGAGATGAATCAGTCATGCAGCTGACTCACTCTCTTCATATTGCAGTTTCTTCAGCATCCAGATTTGGCGGTTTTTTTCAGGCAATGTGTTTGAGGATCAACATGAGAATTTGGAAGATGGTTCCTCGTTCTTATTTTGGATTTATCATTGAAGGGGGGAATGTTATCCTCTCTCATAAAACAATAATAAATCCAAAAATAAATTAATTAATTAAAAATTCCAAGTTAGGAATTTGTGCCTAACTCTTGGGTTGTTCCTCTAAGATAGGAGTTAGTTTAGGTAACTCCTATATTGGTGTGTGTCTGGTGAGAAATTATCTCAACCAAAGGAGAAATTATCTCAACCAAAAGTGTCTAAGATAGCACGCACTATCTTGAGAACACTATCTCTCATCTATTTATTTGTAACACTATATTCAACTTTTTTAATGTATGAATATATGAGAATGAGAGGAATCATGAGGCTTCAGCCTTTTTCTGCCAATATTTTGTCTCTGATTTTTATGTCTTCTTTATCTATTTGTCTGAGTTAATCTCATTTTCATTAGAAGGTTGCTAGTGGGAACATTAGTGAGCCAATTTTTAGTGACACAAAAAAGAGTTGTAATCATTGACATTGGTACATTGATGAGAAGAGATATTTCCCACAGGGAAATTGAGACTCAAATGGAGTTTAGTTTCAGAGGGAGCATCCCTTTAGAAGCTAGTACTTCAAGATATGTGGAGATCATATTCATTATTGTGGTAGTTGTAGCAGTAGTGCAGAAGAAGACATAGAGAAATAGCAACAACAGTATGGGTATATCATAGTTTTCTTTTCATGCATTTATACCTCCTAGTGTGAGGCGGGGTGATGTGAAGCAATAGTCACAAGAGTGAAAAAATTTGGGCAAGATCCATTGAGGTGTTTATTTATCTCATGGATCATTACCTTGCTACAGGGGGCCACAATAGTCAGTAGAAGAAGGACCAATGTAAGTCAGATACTAAGAAGTGCAAAGCATATTTGACAGCATAGCATGAGGCTCAGTGGCACAGTCAACAACATCATAGTTTTTCCCAGTAGACAATTGTAGACACAGTTGATTTAGTTTATCTTGTTTGGATGCTTTTTTGTTGCAGATGTTGCAGTAGAAACATCAACATTGACAAGAGTTTCATGCAGAACATTCCAAAGGTATTGGATTGGGATAGATGTGAATCCCTTTCTTGTTGAGAGGGAGTGTTGAAAATTGCAACAAGAAATTTTGAAAATAGCATCCAGAAAATCCTAATTTAATTTTTCTTTGAATTAAATTGGGAATAAAATTGTAATTCCACATCTCATGACAACTTGTATTAGTCAACTGAGTTAATTTGACTTCTTTGGCTGAGTTAATTCGATTTGAAGGTCTAACTTGAGTCATGTAGAGTGGTTCCTAAATTTTAGGAGCCTAGGTTGAGTTTATTTTGAGTTGTAATTAATTAATTCAATTCAACTGAGTTAAAGTTAGTTAAACTAGTTCCAACTCATGGAGTAACTAGTGTGAGGTATAGTAGTGTGGTGCTTCCTGAAGTGCAATGTGGGCTTCCTGAAGTACAATTTGATGTTGCCTGAAGTGCAGTGTGGTGCTTCCTGAAGTACAATGTGATGTTTCCTAAAGTGCAATTTGGTGTTGCTTGGAGTACAATGTGTTGCTACCTGAAGTGTAGTGTGGTGTTGCTTGAAGTGGAGTGTGGTGTTGCCTACGGTGATCAACTAGTAAATAGACGATTCACTCATAATTAAATCATGCATGTCAGATCAAAGAAAGACCTAGTTGAGATTGGAGTTCAGGGACAATGTATTATCAATTGTATAATCATCCAAATTAAATTGATGGTGCATGCAATTAGAGGAAGGCTTATGAGGATTACACAATTCATAATTAAGGAATTTCCTTATTAAATATAGGCTAATTCCTTGAGGAACAATGCAAGGAAGTAGGAGCTTGGAAGGCTAGGAATTTGGCTAAGTATTGGCCAAAGGTAATCAGTCAGGCCTAGAACAGAAAGTACTTACAGAGGTTGAGCTCAAGGTTGAGCAAAGAATATTGTATTCATCCAGATTCTTTGAGTAATTCAATATATAGATAGCAGGGGTTTTTAATTGTGTCTTTCCCTAGGAAATCATTATGTAATGTGTTGATTGAAATATTTCTCTTATATGCTTCATGATTTTGCAATCATTTAATTGTTTTCGCTAACAAGTAAAGTAGATTCAAGCCTATTTTTTTTACCATTTTACAATTAGCAGTTTGAATCTGCGAGGAATTTCAACATGGTATTAGAGCCATATCTATAGAAATATCTACACTATTAATTTCCTATTGGAGGATCATCTCTCTTTCTTCTGTGGAATATCCCTTTTCACTCTACACTTGGTGTCACAAAAATCTTACATACTTGTTGCCCAAAATTTGTGTTTATGATCTCTTTTGTATGTTTTGCATCCAAGGCATATGTGTAAATCACTTGCAAATGGTGGTCGGAGCATATAACTAGATGTTGTTGCTACTCGAAATGGTGTGAGGTCTAGTTGGGGCTTCACATTGGGGAGACCCCCAATTCTTTGGTGACATCCAACACTGTCAACACCATGTTATATTATTGGACACTATACCTCACCCCTTTCTTCTTGATAGGGTGACCTTAGATAGGTTCATTATATCCTCTAGGAGAATGTATTTAGACACCTAGGGGTTGATAAGTTACGAAAATTTTACAATAATGGACCCCTAGCCAACTCATACACAAGTGGGTCAAGTTGATGTCCTTGAGAATGAAAAACTTTAGAACCTTTTTTCTCAGTTATGAGTTTTTTTCTCAACTTTGAAATAATTATTATTTCCTAATTATGAAATTTTGACAAAATGAATATGAGAAACTACTTACTTATGTAATTTCACCCTCTTAAATTGGAATAATTCCCACATGAGTAAAATCAAAGGTGAAATGGAATGCATTCTAGCCATCAACTAAGGTAAGTTGAACTTGGGTATCTCTCATTACAATGGAGTGGAAAGTAGATTTATAACAAATGCCCCCTAATGCATGAGGTCAAAAGAAATATTAATGGCTAAAATTATTATAACAAACTCGAAAGCTAAAAATTGGAGGAAGGATCCAAGACTACAAAATTGAATCAAAGGAACTCAAATGTTGAAGTCTCAACCCTTTTGATATCGTCCTCAAGTCAGGCATGCCCATGCTTAGTCACAAAGAGAAATTGAACATGGACACCAACTATACACTATGGATCCATGACTCGAAATGTTGCGACCTGGCTATGAACAAGACACTGTGGATCCATGTGACAGACCAAAAATATCATAGCCACCAGAAAATACAATGTGGATCTATGTCACAGTATACATCAATAGGATTGTGGATAGATAAAAGAAAGGTTCCCTAGAGTAGTCCTCAAAGTACATAAATGATACATAAATCTAATGCAACCTGGTAAGGGTGCCATATAAGAATGAAATTTCCCTAACCCATAGTCTTATACACAACCCCAATGGTACGAATCTACAACATGTGAATAGATCTGATGATGTCAAGCATGGTAAAAAAATTAATTATCGGTCAATTATGTGTACCGTTAGCAGACATGAGGGGAGCCAATAATGATGAAAATGGACCTGAAGGTACCTAGCATAGTCTATTAAGTGTGAATAAATTAGATGATAGTAAAAACTGGAAGACTCGACTAATCATGGTTCAATGTCGATCATGAGGATTCATGCCACTAAGGACTATAATATCCAAGGTTATACCGGTTCCTAGATTAATCTCTTAGATAATGAGCTAAAGTCAACAAGAGAAGATTCACCAAAATAGGGCCTTCATGTATACCCCATCAATTGACATGGAATAAATGGAGAGATGATGTGAATTGATTAAGTCATGAAGTGAAGAATTAAAACCAACATAGGGATGACCAACACAAAAAAATTCAACAAGGACTACAAATGGCTAACTCAAGCTAAGAATTCCCTTGAACACATAAAGACATGACACAAAATTGACTTGGTAGCATTTAGTAGTAAGCACCGCGTGATATTTCATAACAACATAGGAGTTATGGAAGCATGCTCCATAATCAATAGAAGATTGACCAGCCAAAGGAGTAGATAGGCTCGTATGTATGGTATGATCCCTAGTCAAGATAAAACCTAGCTATGAGATAATGACTTAAATAGGTGCCATGTTTAAGGGTGACATGACTGAAATTTCCATTTTGACTAATAATTCAAGTGAATGATTCCCCTTCCATTTTCTCTTTTTAGTCTCCTTCTTATTAATGATCATGAAAGAGAATACAAGTAAGCTCAATAGTTCCTTTTTCATTCCCTTTTAATTAGAAAAAAAATTGATAAAAGGATAGTTGGTTCCTTTCAGGGTTTAATGATCATATAAAGACACAAAGTAATATAATCCTAGAGTAATAAGTGGTGTAAAGAGTAGCAACTAGTTTGAGATGACAGAACTTACCTAAGCATAAGGAGGCAAAGAGGCCAGAAAACAAGACCACTCATTGCTGTGGCACCTCCAGGAAAGACTATGAACACCAAGCTATTGGAAAACTAGAAACACTAAGAGGGGGGGTGAATTAGTATGTGTTATTATCAATCTTCACTCTTTTCATTCAAATCCTGAATCAACCATTCATTAGAAGCTTAACATATGAGACGATCTATGCATAAAGATGTACCATATGTAGATATAATATGAGCATGTAAACATATAAGCAACATATACACATAGAAAACCATCAAAGCACACATACAAAAATCATCATCACAAGGACACATAAATATATATGGTGGAAACCCTTCTTAGAGAAAAACCACCCTTGTTGATACTACAATGATCTGAATCTTCTATTATGTGTCAAGAAAATGATATATTTTACATAGATTGTTGGACACCACTACTTAGGTGACTTGATCCCAAAATAAAGTTAGTTGACCACCACCAACTATTATCCAGCCACCTCTCCCACAATATTGTTGCTAGCCACCACTAGCACGGAATCACTGCTCCAACTTAGTAAGCCACTACTTGCGAGAGACCACTCCCCCCCAAATCCTATCCAAACCTCATTTCAAAATTTTCAAATTACATCCCAAAGACAATATGATCAACAGACTCAGTTCTGTTGTCAAACCCCAACATCAAGATACTCTCAACAACTCAATAACAAATATCTCATCAACATAAACAACCAGTAGAAATACAACACTAACACACTCAGCCATCATATCAACATATATCAATCAAGCCACTCATGGACATACATGTCTCTTCAATACAAATTGTGTCATATAATAAACACATAAAACCCTCAATATATCAGCAACATAATATCATAATTGAATTCTTCCATATGCACTAACAACCTTAAGGCTATATTCCTCCAAAACTCTACTACCACAACCACAAACCTAATCTAAAAACTAATACTTCTTCTATAGGCCTTTGATCTGCTCACACTACTACCATTTTCATTCATATAAAAGGTATATTTGCTCACAATATGTTTGCATCATTTTTCATCTCTACATACCACTTACTCTCTCAATCACACTAAACAAACACATCTGAGATCCGAAATGAGATATATATATAATGTATTGGGTGAATTCCTCTTTTGGACTAAGTTCATAGGTGTTCAACTTTGATGAAATCCACCCATAATCATCACTACTTGGGAACTAAATATATTCACACCCAATGGAGGAATTACTTAACCAATTTTGAGCTTACCCGATCAATTTCAAATATTTTGGGGATTACCATGGCCAAATTATTTTGATTATGTACGAGGAATGCAAATATTTTCACATTTTGGCCACAGTCGTTGCGATGATTACTAGCTCCCAAAGGCTATAGATTCACCCTTCCCATCATCCTCCCAGCGGCTGAGAGCCTATAGCTGCACTGTGTAGGTATTTCTCCCTACAATTATAACTTAATATAGGAAATTCCTTCTCCTCTTGCCACCAAAATTCCAAAACTTGTGAAAGCAAGTCTTCAATCACCTCCTGAGCCTCTAGGCCCTCTTCAACCCATACCAAGTCATTGATAAACATGAAAATACCTCCAAGCATATTCAATATCCCTATGCAAGTATCATATCATCGTCATAATCTTGTAGATTCATCACACCATCATATCAACCTCTCTGACACTTCCACAAATAATCTAACATAATAACCAAGTGCCACCACCAGGTTTGCCTAAATTCTAACAAGATAAGAGTTGACATCAATGCCAACAAGTCATCTTCTCTTCCTTAGACACCTACACACCATCAACACCTCTCCACAACTCTGCAACAACAACTCTGTAGCACATCAATCAACCCACTAATCCATCAAATCCAACATGACTGGCTCACTAAACCAGCTCGACATTAATTCCAACACAAACCAGCTATAGACGTGAAAGCCATAGTGCCAACAATATCCACCTTTGGAATTGATGGCAACCACACACAATCATCATACCTTCAATCTTATCTTCTTCCTCTCCCCTTTTGACATCAATGACAAAGGTTTAACTCCTTATGATAAGGAAGCAAGAGCTTTGCAACATAAACCCAAGCACTGGTAATCTCTACATGGCTGAATAGTAAATCATATCAACAAATATCCATGATTTTCACATTAACAACAAATATCATCATATCAAACCAATCATCAAGTATTCTCCTCTTAGCATCATGTCAAACCAATCAATCTCTAGCAGTAGCAACAATATATCAAGTAATATTCACATGAGGAAACCACATATAACATCAATGAAAAATATCATAATGAACAATAATATGTGGCAACTATGAGAAACATCAACAAAGTGAGCAACAATATCCACATGAGGAAGCAACCCATGTTCTTCATATCAACAAACAAAATTCTTAAACTAGATCATAATGCCAACAATGAGTGGTTGACATATCAAAAGCATATGAGATTCTCCCCCTAAACATGCGTCATCTTCTCAACCTGCTTCCACTTCAACTATTACTAACATGCCAACATAATTTAATTGTGTAGCTGAACATGCTCCCCCTGAACATGTAATGGGGCTGAAAACATCATCTTCATATTGTTGTTAATGCCAAGTTTTGTGAATGATAAAATAAAATTACATGGTTTTTGCAACAACATCCATTAGCCCACATGTATGGTTGGCCCAAATATCTCTCTCCATCACAACCTAGACAAATGATACCCAATGCAATGCATGTTCATGGTTGTATAATGAGATACAAGGTTATAAAATGAATATAACATGATATACAACAACCCATATATGGCTGAAACATGACTCCAACCATTCTCCAATGCATGCTTAAACACCATGACCCAAAAATGACCATACATGACTCATATCAATGATCCGTGCTTTAACACAATGACCATTTAGAAAACAGCTCAATGATGATATAATTTGACTACATGGAAAGATCTTGCACAAATGTGCTCATAGGGCAGAAATAAAAGGAACTCATGATGATGCATGCCATGACTCAAGACTCTCCTACATTTGACTCATGAGACTCTTCCAAGACATGCCTATCACCAAGAGGACTGGACTCACTAATGAATAAACTCTCAACCAACATAAGATGATGAAGAAATAACAAATACATGGATGTAATAAAAAGTATATAATAGTCCACACATGGTTGGTCCATGTATCAAGTCACTCGGTGCATCCCATTTCCACAATGTCCCCAAGCTCATGCCAAGGTAGCTGAAAAATAATCAATGATAGCTACAATAATGCTGATATAACATGTATTTCCACTGATAAAAAATAAATACACCAGCTGCAAGAAATATAAGTGAAAAAATAGAAATATAAACAACAAAACTTGAAACCCTAGAGACAATCATAACTCCCCTTGAGCAAAATATACCTCATATGAGTATGTTGATCCTGCTGATCTAAAAATGCATGGAAGCACTAGATCAAAACTCGTTTTGTTGGTACTGATCAAGCTACCAGCATTCCCCCCAAGACCATGCCAGTCTTATATGTACCTTTGCAATCAAGTAAATCTATCATGTAAGAATGGACTGCAATAGGGGTTGATATCTCCTATTTAGAATATGATCAGGAATATTTCTCCCTTTATATCTTATTTTTTCTCACTCTTCCCTTCAACACATACACATTATCTGGTGTCTTGACTAATTTGGAAATCAATCTCTTCGACCCTTCTTTCTTGTTGAAACAACCTCTAGAGTTGAAGATAATTTCCTTTCCTCCATCACCCATTTGGCTCAAACTCAAGATATTGTGCTTCGGGCCTTCAAGGAGCCACACATCATCTGCATTGGTCCTCTTTTCAGCAAGGTTGGATGTACCAATTCCCAACACTCTTGTTGGTTCACTACCTTCGAAAACAACATGGCCACTCTTGGTTTTCTTTAGGAAGTGAATTTTTCTCCTATCTCTTGACATATGGAGTGAATACCTAATATCAATGTACCACGTATCCTCCACATCATGTAAGAAAAGAGAAATACCACACTTTCCTAGTTACTCCTCATTTTTCTTCCACATGGTTCTTGGTTGGTTCCTTGGTTGAGCACTCTCCTCTATCTTCTCCTTATGACTAGATAGTCTGAAGAATTTAGGAATATTAAAATCTTTGTCCACGTGCCCAAAATTTTGGCACACATAGCACTTTATATGATCAATATATGAAGCCAAAGCATCTGATATTATATTCCTTATGTTGGGTCTCCATCTCCTCATGTTAAATCTATAATCAATGGTGTTGTGGCCAAATAGGTTACAATTATAACAATAACATTAAGTGAACATCTATAACTAGAAGTGAGTTCTCTTCTTCGCTGCCCAAACTATTTCATAGATGTGTCTAATATATATCTACAACCAGCTACCACATGTCCAAAATTGTGACAACTGAAGCACTCAATCTCTTCCATCAAAGGGGAAAAGGTATTTTGACTCCTACTCTAAATTTTGATACTATCAACCCTTGGAGCAAATTATTTATGGATATAAAAATCTCCTCTTGGTTCTCTTCTTGGTTGTTTTTGGTGGATATGTTGACTCTATCCCTTCTTGTTTCATATGTTAGTGCCATTCTTCTCATTAGACTTCTTTGGATTTTCATTGTAGTTTTTACCTAGTTGTGAGCTAGACTCTCCAAATCCAAGACCAGATCTGATCATAGGATACTTTTGGAATAAAAGCATACCATCCAAGAGCTTAGTCCTCTTATGTTTCTTCAACTAGTTGCTCATGGAGACCACTTAAACTTCCAATTATTCAATTCGAACTTCTTTCTCCTTTGGTTGATTTTTCAAAACATCCTCTATTCCTTTGGCATCCTACAACTTAATATTTAGGCTAAGTATACTCTCTCTAAGCACATCCTCCTTTTTTTCAAAGATCAGCAATAACTTCTCATGATCCCTACATGTAGTTGTTAGTGTACTCACTTCAATAGCTAATTTCTCATTCAATGCCATAGTTGATTCATATTCTACCTTAAGGAGAATGTAATCATTCTATTCATCACTATGTAAATCATGATATCAAATCATAACTCAAAAATAAATCATCCATAATTTTATTTTCATATCAGATCTCTTATTGCACAATTGGTTTGGCTGAAGCTTCAGTTTCTGATTTGTCAATCGGATCTACTACACCATTCACTCTAGAAGGAATTGTACCTTTAATCTTAGTATCCTCCTTCTTTATGCCTTTATTCTTTCTCTTTTTTTTGTTGCTCTTCTCTAGCTATCCCTTGTTGCTATTACTATCTCCACCAAATAGGATCTCCAATTTTTCACATATTTCTTTAGCATACTTTAAATCGCTTGTTTTCTCCAAATCCACATTATGGAGATTATCATATATGACGCATCTTGATAGAGCATATTGCTTAAATACACTAGATGAAGGTGGATCCTCACCACTTCCTTCAAAAAAAGGCTACCAAAACTCATATATATGAGATAATGGTAAATATTTCACCTTATCTTTCCATACCTTGAATGTTTCTCTTGTGAGAGGATTCACTCATGGATTCATTCTAAAAAATATGTCAATATTTTCGAACATTCCTCCTAGATCTGCTCTTCATCGACTAAGATGCTACCAAGAGCCCTACTCTGATATCGATTGTTGGAGAACTATAAATACTAAGAGGGGTGAGGGTGAACCAGTATGTGTTATTACCAATATTCACTCTTTCCATTGAAATATTGAATAAACCATTCATTAGCACCTTCATATTTGAGAGGATCTATGTGTAAACATGTACCATATGTAGATATAATATGAGCATGTAAATATATAAGTAGCATATACACATATCAAATAATCAAAACACACACACACCAATAATCATCACAAGGAGACCCTTCTAGGAGAAAAACCATCCTTTCCGTTGTTGCGCTTCTCTAAATCTTCTGTTATGTGTCAAGAATATGATATATTTTACATAGATTTTTGGCCACCACTAGCCAAGAGACTCGACCTCAAACACATTTATCTAGCATGGTGGCTTCACTAGGGAAGAAATACCATACCATGTGCATTCATAATAGGGGATATATATTGCATAAAAAATGACATAATACATTGAGCATATAATAGCCTATATGGGGAAAGGGTTTTTATATTGGAAGGTATAAAAAATGGATCTCAATGTTAATGAAAAAAGATAAAGAGGTATAAAAAATTTTAATGAAAAAATGGATACCTACAATATCTATTGAAAGTAGGGGCTTCTTAAATTTGGAAGGTTTATTGGGTTTGTATTTGTAAGGGGTTAAATAATGTGTTTTTTAGAGATATTTTCTAATATGGAGTTAAATTAAGGGTCTTTTTTAGCATGACACAAACGCACGTGAAATGTCAAAAGTTCATTGACTGAAGCCCCCGTGTTATCTATCTGCCACTATCTAGGAGACTCGATCCAAAAATATGGTTAGTTGGCCACTACCAACTATTATCCAACCACCACGTGCACAATATTGCTGTTAGTTGCCACCATTGTGAAGTCACTGCTCCAACATAGCAAGCCACTTCTTACTAGAGGGAACTCCTCCACAAAATCTATGTGAACCTTAATTCAGAACTTTAGGTTGCATCACCAAGACACTGTGCTCAACAAACTCAGTTCTGCAATCAAGCCCCATCAACAAGATACTCTCAACAACTCAATAAGAATTAACTCATCAACATAAACAACTAGTAGCAATACTACAATTCACACACTCAACCATAATATCAACACACATCAATCAAGCCACTCATGTTCATACACATCTCATCAATACAAGTTGCATCATACAATACACACATCAAACCCTCAGAGTATAAATAACATAAAATCATTATGGAATGCTTCCATATGCACCAGCAATTCTGCAAAACAAATGTTAAATAATGCAACAGGTGCACTGCTCAATCCATGCTCAGCTAAATTCATTTTTCTTAAGGCTATATTCCTTCAAACAAACTCTTCTACAACAACAGCAAATATGATCTACAAAATGATATTTTTTCTTTATTACTCTGCTAAAAGCCTTTGATATGCTTTCTCTACTCCCATTTGCATTCATACACAAGGTATCTCTACTCACCAATATCAGTGAATAATATTACCTCTCTATAGACCTCTTAGTCTCTCAATCACACTAACCAACCACATCTTAGATCCAAAATGAGATATATATAATGTGCTAGGCTAATTCCTCTTTTGGACTAATTTCATAGGTGCTCAAATTTGACGAAATCCACCCATAACCATCAATAATTTTGCATTAAAGGCATTCAAATCCAATGGATGCCTTATTCAACCAACTTTTAGCTCACCAAATAAATTTCGAAGCTTCTGGGAATTACCATGGCCAAATTCTTTTGATGATGCGGAAGGAATACAGATATTTTCACATTTAGGCCACAACCATTGGGATTATTACTAGCTCCCAAAGATTATAGCCACACCCTTCCCATTGGCCTCCTAGTGGCTGAGAGACTAAAACCACATTGTGTAGGTCTTACTCCCTACAATTGTAACTTAATATAGGCAACGCCTTCTCCTCTTGCCACCAATATTCAAGAACTTGTCCAAGAAAGTATTTAATCATCTCCTAAGCTTGTAGGACCTCTACAACCATACCAATTCATTGATAAACATGACAAGACCTCAAAACATGGTCAATGTCCCTATGCAAGTATCAACTCATCATCATAATCCTATAGATTCATCACACCATCATATCAAGCTTTGTGACACTTCAACAAATAGGCTGACACAATACCCAAGTGCCACCACTAGGTTGGCATGAATGACAACAAGCTAAGGTTTGACATCAATGCCAACAAGCCATCTTCTCTTCCTTAGACACCTACACACCTTCAATACCTCTGCACAACTCTGTAGCACATCAATCATCTCGCTAACCCATCAAAGATAACATGATTGGCTCATAGATTTAGGTTGACATCAATGCCAACACAAATGAGCTATAGCCATAAAATCCATAATGCCAACACAAGTGAAAGAAAGTAGTGGGCCAAGCAGAGGATGACAATGGTGGAGAAATGAAACCAAGGCTTATCACCATGCACGAGTAAGGATAAAATGTCTCAATAATCACAAGGTATAAAGTAGTGAAATCCTCTTAGGGTAAGGCTAGAAGATGATGAAGAAGAGAAAAAAGAGGATCATATTCTAAGTCATGGCCGGTAAAAATGAGGAATTATGAAAAGGGAATAAATAAATGTTGCATGGACACCAACATATAATGGAGGTGTTAAGCTAGGGCATCCATGTATAGGTAAGTTCTACTGCTAAGCTACAACAAGCAGAAGAGAGAGGTTAATATCACAACTTGATGGGGTTTGACCTAAGGCACAATGAACATGAAAATGACAATCATGAATGCAATAGAAGCGGTAGTGTGATACCTACCCCTATATGTTAGCGTTGAGAGAAATGCACCTAAGGTCCAACAGATGTTGCAATAGAAACACCACCCTATCCTATAAAAACCATCCAAAAAGACTAGACCCGTGGTTAAATCACATAATGAAAGAAATAAAACATATATTAGCCTAAAAATGTGACCATATATTTTTTATGTTTTGGGGTTTTTATAAAAACAAATTTGGATTCTTGGCATGTATGATGTACTAGAAAATTGATCATGCCCCACACCAAACCAAAAAGAGATTAAAACATCACACACACTCTTATGTATAGTATGTACAAGTGTAACTCAGTCTAATAGGTCTCGTCAAGGTGTTCCCACTACTAGGAACAAGCCAAGGATTCCCATACACTAACTCATGGAGGAGTGGAGGTAACATATGACACACCATGATGGGGCCATTCCATAAAAAGATGAACTACTTGATTCCTAATGGTTGATGATACCAGGGAAAACCTAGAACCGTAGCCATATCAGGAATGACTTGAGGACATATAAAGTGAGTGGTCTCATGAGCTAGTAAAGCTCAATGACAATGATTATAAAGAGATAAAGGGAGAACAAGGCACGCATCGACAGGAGGAGATAAATTGGATAATTCACTAGCAAGTTCAACATTATAAATCCAAGCCTTGACTTCGTCCATGGATGACACTTCCAGGGATGTTCGATATGTTAGGCACACATGAATGTGAATAGCCATGAATGATGGTATAGTGAATTTCATTTATTATTAACATAGATGTACATTTATAATACATTCATGTGACCGTTGGATTCATATTCCAATGTCTCTTGGACTCCCTTTGATCGCTCAAATCCCACACCTTAACCCTTGGTGGATTAGGTCTCCAACATTGCCCCCCTTAATCTGAAGGGGTATGTATGAGTCCAAGAAGAGATTTGTAATACAAAAGGTGAAAAAATATGGATGGAAGCACTAGACTAAATGTGCTCTCTAAAATGTTGGTATGAGGTGGTGGTTTAAGGATGACCACCAACAGAAAAACGTTTAGTGCGGTTCCTGAAACTCTTTCAAATCTACCAAGAAGCTGAAGTATTTTGCTAGAGGAAGTTCTCCTAATGCTTTGAAGAGTGATACATTCAACCTAGGAAAGGGAGGTATGCCACCTGTGTAAAAAAGGGAGAACCTCAACCTCAAAAGGGAGGTCTCAACCTATAGTGGTTTAAGGATGACCACCAACTCTGGAATGCTTAATGTAATTCCAATAACTCTTCCAAAACTACAAGAAGTTGAAGTCTTTTTCTAAAGGAAGTGTCCCCAATTATTTGAAGAGGGAGAAGCTCAACCTGAAAACGGAGGTCCCATCCTCATGTACATGGTTTAAGGCTTACCAGCAACCAAAGCCATGCTTAGGGGCATCTTTTTCTTTGGATACAACTTTGAATCTGGTATGGCAGGTTGTGGCTCGAGCTCGCTTGGTGTGGCTTTGAAGCTTGTATATGAGCATCACTTCCCCCCTGTCATATACAAGGTGAAAAGATGGATAAAATTAAACTGCAAGACCTTTTAATATTTTAGAAGATATTCTTAGATGTGACTAAAATATCTTCTTGGTTGTTGAAGCCCACTGCCAAGAAGTGATCCATCCAAGATGAATATTTTTTCTTGTTGGAGGTTTGTTTCTGAAGCATATGTGTAAATAATAAGTTGTTTTATGAAATTTCTCACATGGATGAATATCAAAATAGTGATCTTTCATATGGCCAACTCAGTCACAATGTTGGCATATAACATTATGTTGTTGTTGTTGTGGAAGAGGAGCAAAATCTAGAACAACTGAGGATGAACTGTCATAAAGAAATCTATCACTTTGAAACTAGATGGGCTGTGAGTAATCTAGAATATGAAAGGACATCCTTTTCATATCCAATACTGGTTTTGTTTTTGTTATTGACAAGCTCTTCCCAAGGTCTGATGATGGGGTTGGGAATTGGAACCTGAATACCTGCATCTTTATACAAAATTTCTCCTGAAATGGGTATTGGATCTACAATTTCTTGTTGCTAATGGGAATATGTCTCAATGTTCTAAACAAAAATAGATTCAAAATAATATCTATTCTATTTTTTCTCTTCATGTTGTAGTTGTGTCTCAAGCTGCAAGGACTCATTTTTTTCTTGTGCATTGTGCAAATAGGTTCTAATGTCAACAAGAGAAGCTTTGCTAATTCTTACTGTATCATGATTAGAGGAATGTATCAGATTTTTTAAGAACTCTAATACTTCACTAATTTTAGCTATTTTATCTATTTTTAAAATTACAATTAAAACTAATCAAAACTATGAACTTGTAGAGAAGAAACAACAGTCACTTGCAATACAATGTCACTGCAAAACATTTTTTAAATGTCCAGTAAACAAGAAGTATGCAAAAACACTTTAAGGAAGAAAATACTATTGATTTCTGTCCTCCAAAAAGAACTGGTTTACACCAACAACAACTCTATTGCATCATCAATCCTAGTCATTTTCTCCAATCTTATAATTAATACCTTAGGCTAGAAATTGCACAAAATTTGTTGGATTATTGTTGCAACTAACAACACTTTAAATATTGCTACACAAATTGTATAATGAATATGGATAAACAACATGAGTATGCCACTAAATTCAACACATCAACCCAATCGATATCAAGCATGAGACATCAACTAACCAATGCATATGCCAAAAATTTAAAAAATGGAGGGACATGCCAATGCATATAATAACTTCAGTGCAAGATTAAACTGCTCCACGAGCATTTAATATCAATGCACACCCATCACAAATTTGACTCACAAAACTCCACGTTTATTGCTCCATCATATATCACAGCCAACACACTTCCAACATCCAACTCGTATAACACTATGCCAAGACAACAACCTATAACACTATACAACATCACATAAAATGTTATTCAAAGTTACAAGGAGGTCCAATCAAAGCATAAAGAACTATGATACCCACATTCTTGCCTTTAATTATTCATTGTAATAGTCTTCACAACTAGAGAAAGTGACTTGAATTTGTTGCTTTCTTGTATAGTTCCATAAGCATCATCCCACACAACATTCAAACATTAAACCATATGCATCACATGGTTGCATTCAAACTATTCAACACTACATCCAACAAAATTTTCATACTAATACAATGGATTGAGCTTAATTGAGATTCTCTTCTTCATATGCCAATATATGCACTCAATGGTCGTGGTGAATAAAACTATACCAAAACTGTGTATGTAGTTTCACATAAATTATTGGTTCAACACATATAATTGGAAGGGGATTTCCACAAAAAATGTGTATAGCCATGTGGTTATGTGAATCACATCTCCAATATTGATCTGAAAATGGAAGGTACTTGAAAAATGGTGCAAGGTATCCATTTTCGTTTATGTAAATGAGTGAAAAAATACTCCAAGTTTAAATATGAAAATGTGAGAACTTCTTATTTCTAATACAGAGATAGACTGTAGGGGCATTTTACTGGATATGTCACCTCTAAAGAGAGGATGAGATCCAGAAGCTACCTAGCCCTCTACAGACTCTACGTAAAGAAATAATAGAAATAAGCACTCAGATTTAATTAAAAAAACATTGCTTGAACTTGACGTTATGCAAAATATTAGCTTGAAAGAGGTGTATGTCTTTTATTCTGTTTATGTGTTTTAAGTTTATTTGTTTTTGCTGAATATTAACATATATATCAGCAACATAATTCAGCCATAGAATATCAAAACACAACAACAATATAATATAGGAGCTCACCCCAACTCTTGGGCTACATCTCCTTTGAGCTTCGTCAACATGACTAGACTCTTTGGGGTTAAGGTAATTATATTCTTTTACAAGCTGCACATTTAACCACAATGAATACAAAAATGATTCAAAGGCCTGAGAATACCATCTTAAATCCATTTAATTGTTTTCCAATTCCTGCAAACAGCTTAAGGCTTCATGGATACACATTCTTCTATTGGTGCACTAAGCTTCTCTGAGCTTCTAAATGGCACAAACTCCCTCAGATTTCTGTTTTTGTCACTGAAACCACTACTGTTGTATCCAATAAGGATCAGACACCAAATACCAACTCATTAATTGCTTACATCAAGAATAGCATCCCAAAAAATGGCTCTCCTCCACGGTTTGCCTAGGGCTGCCCACGACTTCACATAAACTTCTCGAGCTGTAGAAGTAATTAAAATGATATGAAACCTCTTCCAATGAATTTAGAAGGTTGAATAAAGCAAAAATAGGCTTTTGTTTCACCTCAAATAGATGAACCTAGCCTAGCACAACTCAATCACTGAAATGGCCCTGATGGCCCTGAAAGCTTCCCCTAAAACTAAAAAGTGAGAAGAAAGCCTAAACAAGAGAAATGAGCTGTAGAAATGGAATCAGAGCATAGAAAACAATTAGAATAAACCTTTGTTTCACCTTCAATGGCTGCACACAATCCAATGTAACTCCAACACTGAACAGGCCCTAGTGCCTCCTGGAACTTCCCCGAAGCAAAAACATCTGAAAATGACCCCTATTGGCTGTGAAACCCATGCCAATGGATTATGAAGGTCAAAGAGACCCAAAATCAAAAACAAATTCATCTCAAAAGGCCTTTGCTAGCCAAAGTTATGGCACATTTACTCCAACTGCCAGTTTACCCTGAATTAGCTCCAGCTAACTTTAGTTAAGTGTCAGTTAAGTCTGCCAAAATGGCCAGACCGCCAAAATTGGCACCACCACCAAACTTCTCGCCATTTAAGCCTTGACCGCCAGAGCTAACTGGAGTTGGGAGTTAATGGTGGTCACATGGGCGCAGTTAGTGTGCCTCGGATTACGCACTGACTATTGACCTAGCGGGGTTTATCTCCTGGTTCCACACGTGTGGTCATATGATATGGGGGCTGGCCCATTTCTGCCCCAAACCAAACTTATTTAAACTTTAAATATAAGTTTCGGCCCTTCATAAACAAGAACCATTGCGTGGGCTAACGGTAAACCTCTGAACTGTTTGGGGGTAGGTCGTGTGTTCGTCCCACCAAATTGCAAACAAAATTTTTAAATGTCGTTCCAACATCCACCTTGGAGCCACGTGGCAACCTACAGGTTTGCCACGTGGCACCCTCCTCTTGGTTGCCCGAAGGAATATTTTGAGAATATTTTGGGAATATTCTAAAGAATATTCCCTAGAATATTCTAAGGAATATCCTCTAGAATATTCTATTTCAAGTTTTTTTTAATAAAAAATTCAAAATTAAAGGTTATTGGGCGATTTTCAATTTGGCATAACTTTTGCATACGGAGTCTATTTTTCGAACCGTTCACGACGCTGGAATCAGCAAAATTAAAGGTTATTGGGCGTGGTTTTTGAGTCCATTGTTCAACACATTTCAGGTTAACTTTTCGTCGATGATTGTCTTGTTGCACAAGGTACCTTTGGTGTCATTTGGTGTAGGGAACGAAATTGGTGCAAAGAAATGCACAATTCCATGAGCTAGAAAAATGTGCAAGCAAAGAGGACTCAAATTTCAACATGGGTCTCTACTTTTATTGTTTGTGAACAGAACCATTGTGCTTCTTTTTGGAGAATTTTTTGCAGCACGTATCCCAAGATTTTGGGATGAGTATTTTCATTACTTTCAGCATACTACAGCCAATACAAGCATTCTTCTCAACTACTTCATTTTTGGAAGTTTGTTGTGGGTATTGGCCTAAGTCACCTTCAGTTTTCCTTCTGGAGAAAGAGGTGCCATTGATGGGCATAGTGACAGTTGGCAAGCCCGCATGTTCAGTGGAAGATTTCAGCTCATACATCAGCAAGTGTCATTGCTGGTTTCTGCAATTTTCAGATTTGTCTAGCGAGAAAACTTGGTTGAGATTCGAAAAGAAATTGGCTTATTCAATAAAAATTCGCCATGACGACAATTGGCAAGGCAAGAAATTTTGGTTCTCTTTCTGCTCATTTGGCTGAACAGAAGAGGATGTTTTTATTTTCTCATTTGCTGTACAATTCAGTTCAGAGTTTTCAGTAAGCTTTTGGGGTCCAAAAGCCTCTCATTTGGGAGGTGTGATCAAGAGCTTGAGACCAAGTGTCAAAAAATGCTCAAAAATGAAAGTGCCTAGAATTGGTTCAAACCTAAACGACCGGATAGATCTCGTCCTCTTGATTCTAGCATCATGAACGGTTTGAAAAACGGTCACCGTATGTAGAAGTTATTCCAATTTTAAAATCACCAATATCCTCCATTTTTTGAAAAAAAATATAAAAAATAAAAAATATTCGACAGAATATTCCTTGGAATATTCCTTGGAATATTCCAAAGAATATTCTTCAAAATATTCCTGAGAATATTTTGAAAATATTCCATTTTTGGCAACCAATAGAAGACTACCACATGGCAGGCCCTGAGGCCACCATGTGGCCAAGGTGACGTCAGCATATGGGTTGGGCGCATATTTAAAATTTCATATGGCAAACTTGTGGATTGAACCTGTGACCTATTGGTCACAAACCTCCACCTTTACCATTACACCATGATGGTATTACTTGACCAATGTTGAGTCTGGATTAAATTTAAGGTTTAATTTCGTCAGGTCAACAGTCAGTGCGCAATCCGAGGCACACTAACCGCCCATGTGACCAGACATAAATGGAATTGTAGATAAATCCAATGGTTAAGGTGTGATTGGCGGGTAGTTTGGAGGTGGCACCAATTTCGGCGGTCCTGCCAACTTTGGCGGGCTTAACTAGCCCTTAACTAAACTTAGCTGGAGTGGTTTTAGGGGAAAACTAGCAGTCTGAGTAAATATGCCATAACTTTGGCTAGGAGAGGCCTTTTTGGACAAATTTTTATTTTTATTTTTTTATTTTATTTTTATTTTTTTTTTTTTTTTGGGTCTCTTCGACACTCTAAACCCATTGGCACTGGTTTCACAACCAATAGAGGTCATTTGTAGGTGATTTTGCTTCGGGAAAGTTCCAAGAGCCACTAGGACCATATGAGTTTGGGAGCTGCAATGGGATGTGTGGAGCCAGTGAAGGTGAAACGAAGGTCTATTCTGACTATTTTCTATGTTCTGAGTCCATTTCTATAGCTCATTTCACCTGTTTAGGCTTTCTTCTCACTGTTTAGCTTCAAGGAAGCTTTCAGGGCCATCAGGGCCATTTCAGTGATTGAGTTGTGCTGGGCTAGGTTCATCTGTTTGAGGTGAAACAAAAGCCTATTCTGTTGTATTTGACCTTCTGTATTCATTGGCAGAGGTTTCAGAACCATTGGAGTACTTCTACAGCTCGAAAAGTTGATGTGAAGTCATGGGTAGCCCTGGGCAAACCGTGGAGGAGAGCCATTTTTGGGGAATTTGTGCTTGATGTAAGAAATTAATTAGTTGATACTTGGTTTCTAATCATTATTGGATACAACAGTAGTGGTTTCAGTGATAGAAACAAGAATCTGAAGGAGTTTGTGCCATTTAGAAGCTTAGAGAAGCTTAGTGCACCGACAGAAGGATGTGTATCCATGAAGCCTTAAGTTGTTTGCAGGAATTGGAAAGCCATTAAAGGGATTTAAAATGGTATTCTCAGCCCTTTGAATCATTTTTGTATTCATTGTGGTTAAGTGTGGAGCTTGTAAAAGAATTTAATTACCTTAATCCCAAAGAGTCTAGTCATGTTGACAAAGCTCAAAGGAGATGTAGCCCAAGAGTTGGGGTGAACTCCCATATTATATTGCTATTGTGTTTTGATATTCTATGGCTGAATTATGTTGCTGATATATATGTTGAGTTTCAACAAAAACAAATAAACTTAAAACACATAAACAAAAGAAAGGACATACACCTCTTTCAAGCTAATATTCTGCATAACGTCAAGTTCAAGCAAGGTTTTTTTAATTAAATCTGAGTGTTTACTTCTATTATTTCTTTAGGCAGAGTCTGTAGAGGACCAGGTAGATTCTGGATCTCATCCTCTCTTTAAAGGTGACATATCTAGTAGATGCCCCTACAGTCTATCTCTGTATTAGAAATAAGAAGTTCTCACATTTTTAGATTTAAACTTGGAGTATTTTTGCTCTCATTTACATAATTGAAAATGGATACCTTGCACCCTTTTTCAAGTACCTTCCATTTTCAGATCAGGTTGGTATCAGAGTAGGTTTTTGTTGTTTATATGCTCTAGGAAAAGTTATATAAACTATAGATATAGTCTGAAGCAAGCCAGGAAGCCTTCGAACCACTTTTGTTATACAATTGCGTAGTAGATAAATGCTACTTCATTTTTGGAAGTTTGTTGTGGGTATTGGCCTAAGTCATCTTCAGTTTTCCTTCTGGAGAAGGAGGTGCCATTGATGGGCATTGTGACAGTTGGCAAGCCCGCATGTTCAGTGGAAGATTTCAGCTCATACATCAGCAAGTGTCATTACTGGTTTCTGCAATTTTCAGATTTGTCTGGAGAGAAAGCTTGGTCGGGATTCGACAAGTACTTGGCTTATTCAACAAAAATTTTCCATGACGACAGTTTGCAAGGCAAGAGATTTTGGTTATCTTTCTACTCATTTGGCTGAACTAAAGAGGATGTTTTTGTTCTCTCATTTGTTGTACAATTCAGTTTAGAGTTTCAGTAAGATTTTGGGGTCCAAAAGCCTCTCATTTGGGATGTGTGATGAGGAGCTCAAGACCAAGTGTCAAAAAATGCTCAAAAATGAAAGTGCTCAGAACTGGTTCAAACCTGAACAACTAGATAGATCTCGTCCTCCTAATTTTGGCACCATGAATGGTTTGAAAAATGGTCTTCGTATGCAGAAGTTATGCCAATTTAAAAATCACCCAATAACCCTTAATTTTGAATTTAAAAAATAAAAATAACATAGAATATTCTAGAGAATATTCCTTAGAATATTCCAAGGAATATTTTGTTTGGGGCATCCAATAAAAGGGTGCCACGCGGCAAGCCTGGATGCCGCCATGTGGCCCCAAGGTGGACAGCAGATTGGGCATGCTAAAATTTTGGGCAGATCTTTGGGTTGAACCCATGACCTACCAACCACGAATGCAACGGTTTACCACTACACTAGGCAGATGGAACTTGTAAAGGTTTCAGCCAATAATCTATTTAAATTTTTGGAACCGTTAGGGTGGGCCCCAAAAGGGGCCAGCCCCCTCTCTGCACATGACTAGGTCCCGGTAACCGTGGCCCAACAACCCTTCGACGGTTATGGGTGGCAGTCAGGCTCAAATATGTGGAGGTGGACACATACGTGCCGGTGGTTACAGTAACTGCCCTCCACAACGGTCAACCTAGTGGATAGGGCGCACAATCCGAGGCACAGAACCGTGACATGTGACTAGCCTTTAATCTAACTAACAGTTAACTGGCGGTCAAGGCAACTTTAATGGGATTTTTGGTGGTGGTGCCAATTTTGGCGGTCCCGCCAACTTTGGTAGCCTTAACTTCCTAACAACTAAAGTTAACTGGAGTTAATTCAGGGCAAACTGGTAGTTGGAGTAAATGTGCCATAACTTTGGCTAGGAAAGGCCTTTGGAGAAGATTTTTTTTTTTTTTGGGTCTCTTCGACATTTTGAATCCATTGGCATAGGTTTCATAACCAATACAGGTCATTTGCAGGTGTTTTTGCTTTGGGGAAGTTCCAGGAGCCACTAGGGCCTGTTTAATGTTGGAGCTGCATTGGGTTGTATGCAGCCATTGAATGTGAAACGAAGATCATTCCTGACTGTATTCAGTGTTCTGAGTCCATTTGTACAGCTCTTTTTGCCTGTTGAGGCATTCTTCACCTCGAAATTCTTTAGGGAACCTTTCAGGGCCAATAGGCTGTTCCAGTGCTTGAGCTGTTTGGGGGCTGCATTCATCTATTTTCGGTGATTCAAAAGCCTACTTCTACTGTCTTTGACCTTCTAAGTCCAATGGCAGAGGTTTCAAAACCATTGGAGGTCGTCTCCACCTCGAATTTATTCATAGAAGTTTGAAGGGCCACTAGGGCTATTTGGAGAAGGCACTGTTTAAGGTACAATTTCACTATTTAGTGCTTGTGGAAGAGCATTCTTAGCTACTTCGTATCTTCTAATTCTATTTTTACAGTCAGATTTGCCTTTAGAGGCACTTATTTACTTGTATTAGCCTTTGCAGCTTTCTTAATACAAGAAGACAAGCCCAATTTGGGAGGCTTGGTCTAGCAGATGTAGCCCAGGAGAGGTGAACTACTTCATCATCTTTGTGCCATTATTTGCTGAAGAAATCATGCTAAAAAAATCTGATATAATGAGTTGAACAACAAATTTAAATAACTTGCCTTCACACATAAACACCTAAACAGCTACTCAAACTTATTTGTTTTATTCCGCAAGACATCAAGCTTCAAGCATGAGTATTTTAATGACATCTGAGTGTTTACTTCTATTATTTCTTTAGGCAGAGCCTGTTAAGAACATTAGAAAGCTGAAAAGCTTCATTTAAGTTCTAGAGGCCATTTTTGCCGATTTGGCCAGCAGCAATGCAGGGCCTTGAAGGAGAAGGCTATCTATTGGACTGTGTTTCTCTCTTTAAGGTAAATGAACAAGCATTCTTAGCTATTTCATTCCTTTTGAATCTATTCAAATTAGGTTGGTATCAAAGCAAGTTTTCTTGATTGACATCACAATAGCTTGATTGTATAGCTTGAAAGGTGTTTAAAGCAGTGTAAAAGATTGATTGCTTTACTATTTTGCAAACTGCATGTTGTTTAAGTTTTCTGAAGTATTAGGGATAGCTACTGATTAGCTAAGTCTTGGAGAAGACAAAAAGGAATAGAAGATATTTCCGTCAAAGGACATCTAAACCACTCCAAGATTTTCACTTGAGTTGGTTTGTTGTTGGCCGCTTGAACAAGATTCTCACTTGAATTGTGTGTTGTTGGCTGCTTGAATATTCCAAATTTTTCAAACCTCTATTGGCTGCTTAATGTAGCCCAAGAGTTGGGGTGAACTCCTATATTATAATTCTATTGTGTTTTGATATTCTATGGCTGAATTATGTTTCTGATATATATGTTGATTTTCAGCAAAAACAAATAAACTTAAAACACATAAATAGAATAAAAGGCATACACCTATTTCAAGCTAATATTCCACATAACATCAAGTTCAAGCAACGTTTTTTTAATTAAATCTGAGTGTTAACTTCTATTATTTCTTGAGGCAGAGTATGTAGAGGGCCAGGAAGCTTCTGGATCTCATCCTCTCTTTAGAGGTGACATATCCAATAAATGTCCCTACACTCTATCTCTGTATTAGAAATAAGAAGTTCTCACATTTTCAGATTTAAACTTGGAGTATTTTTGCACTCATTTACATAAATGAAAATGGATTCCTTGCAACATTTTTCAAGTACCTTCCATTTTTAGATCAGGTTGGTATCAAGGCAAGTTTGCTTGATTGAAATCACAATAGCTTGATTGTATAGCTTGAAAGGTGTTTAAAGCAGTGTAGAAGATTGACTGCTTTACTATTTTGCAAACTGCATGTTGTTTGAGTTTGTTGAAGTATTGGGGATAGCTACTGATTAGCTAAGTCTTGGAGAAGAAAAAAAGGAATAGAAGATATTTCCCTTACCCCAAAGTACCTCTAAACCACTCTAAGATTTCCACTCGAGTTGGTTTGCTGTTGGTTGCTTGAACAAGATTTTCACTTGATTTTTGTGTTGTTGGCTATTTGAATGCGATCGCTGTAAAGACCTTTGGGTGAAAAAGCTTTGTCATTTGTTTTAAAAAGCTTTAAGAACATTGTTGCAGTTCATTTGTTCATTGACATCATAATGACAACTTCTACAAGTGAATTTTCCTCCTTCACAAGGTTCTTTGATGAGGATATGAAGCGTGAATTCCTTATATTGAAGGATATGGTGGATCCTATTTGAGGATAGAAGATAAAGCACTGAGCTTCGTGAGAATTTGTTGGCCATGAAGGAGGAGAAGGGATAAATTCTTCAAAGATTGCATGATACGGAGTTGCAACTTCATTAAGCCCAAGAGGCTTTGACCAAGAACATGCGTGAGAAAGAGGTAATCCATTCTGATTTGTCTTCAGTTTCCTCTTTAGAAAGATGTGTTGGATCTTTTGAAAAGCATACAAAGGGAGTAGAATTCAACTTAATGATTAAGATGGGCTATGAAGGCAAAGGATTAGGAAAGCATGCACAAGGCATGATTGAACCCCTTTCTGTTGAGGAACGACCCAAGAATCTTGGACTTGGTTATGTGCAATCTAATGGCGAAGACTCAAAAGCCATGAAGGCATGTGAGGCTAATTCAAAGAGAACTTTTGTTCCAAGTTCCATGAGACAAATATGTCAAATTTGTTTCAAAGAGGATTGTCATTGCTTTAAGCCTTTTTTGCAGCAAGAAGATGGTAGACATGCAGTTTGTGGTAAGAATTCAAGGTTATGCAAATTTCAAGACAAGAACGATAATGTTAGTCTGCAATTGAAAACTGAAGCCTCTACTAGTTCATCTCCTCATGGAGGAAAAAAGGATGAACATGCAAAGCAACACAAAAGGTATAAATTTTCTCATGATCAATTTGATTGTGTTTCTGCAAGGCATGATAATTTTACATGCTTTAATGGAAGAAATATTTCTTGTACATATTGTGCTCAATTTAATCATCATGTTTCGAGATGCTGGATGAGGAAGAAAGCACACAGGGAACAAATGAAGCAAATACTACCTTCAAAGAAGGTGCATAAGATTTGTATTTTTTGCCAAAAGAAGGGACATGTTGTCTCTCATTGTTGGACTTTACATCCAACTCGTCGTCCCACACACATGTAACAAGAGGACGAGAAGATTGGAAAAGGTGGAACCACGGATTCTATTATTGATGTGGAAAGGAAAGTTTCACATGAGGAAAAGTTGCAGCAGCAAAAGTCGCCATGGAAGTGGCTTGGTGAGAAGTGGATGGACTTCTTGACATAGTAAGATGTACTCCTTTTGTACATATACAAACTTTGGATGTATGAATATTTTTTTATGTTGTTGCAAAATTTCTCCATGGAGGTAAAAGATGAGTATGGTACTCACTATTATTGCAGCAATGTCTTTCATTTCAACTCTTTTTCACCCACATGTTGTTTTTTGGGTTGATGTACTTGTTGATATTTAAATAAAAGAGTTGAATTTGCACCTGTACATAGAGGTTGTAGGTGTATTTGTCGAACTGTATATATTTCATTGTACATGATAGATGCATATGTGTTTGAAAATGTATCTTGTTGTTTGTCGACTAGAGTCACTTGTGAGCACACTTTTTACATTGTCGATTGTGTCACACAATGCTTATCGACTTGTGTCGATTGTGTTGCACCTTGATTATCGACTTGTGTCGATTGTGTTGCATATGTTTTGTCGACTTGTGTCGGTTGTGTACACATTTGCTACATTTATGGTTGAGTCCATTGTTCAGCACATTTCAGGTCAACTTGTCGTTGATGACAGTCTTGTTACATAAGGTACCTTTGGTGTCATTTGGTGTAGGGAACAAAATTGGTTCAAAGCAGTGCACAATTCCATGAGTTGGAAAAGCATGCAAGAAAAGAGGCCTCAAATTTTAGCATGGTTCTCTAGTTGGTTCATTATGGTTTGCTTACTTTGATTGTTCGTAAACAGCACCATTTTACTTCTTTTTGAGAAGTTTTTGCAACATGTATCCCAAGATTTTGGGATGAGAATTTGCATTACTTTCAGCATGTTACAGCTGGTACAAACATTCTTCTATAGCTACTTCATTTTTGGAAGTTTGTTATGGGTATTGGCCTAAGTCACCTTCAGTTTTCCTTTTGGAGAAGGAGGTGCCATTGATGGGCATTGCGACAATTGGCAAGCCCGCATGTTCAATGGACGATTTCAACTCATACATTCGTAAGTTTCATTGCTGGTTTCTGCAATTTTCAGATTTGTCTGGTGAGAAAACTTGGTCGGGATTCGACAAGTATTTGGCTTATTCAGCAAAAATTCGCCACGACGACAGTTGGCAAGGCAAGAGATTTTGGTTATCTTTTTCCTCATTCGGCTGAACATAAGAGGATGTTTTTGTTCTCTTATTTGTTTTCAATTCAGTTAAGAGTTTTTAGTAAGCTTTTGGGGTCCAAAAGCCTCTCATTTGGGAAGTGTGATCAGGAGCTCAAGACCAAGTGTCGAAAAATGCTCAAACATAAAAGTACTTAGAACTAGTTCAAACCTAAACGACTGGATAGGTCTCATCTTCTTGATTTTGTACTGCAAATGGCTCGAAAAACGGACTCCGTATGCAGAAGTTATGCTAAATTGAAAATTGCCCAATAACCTTTAATTTTGAATTTTTTATTAAAAAAATAATAATAAAAAAAATTGAAATAGAATATTCTAGATAATATTCCTTAGAATATTCTAGGGAATATTCTTTAGAATATTCTCAAAATATTCTTGAAATATTCCATTGAGGCAGCCAATAGGAGGGTGCCACATGGCAAGCTCGTAGGCCACCACGTGGCCCTAAGGTGGACGTTGGAACGACATTTAAAAATTTTGCTTGCAATTCGGTGGGTCGAACACATGACCTACCCCCAAACAGTTCAAAGGTTTACCGTTAGCCCACGCAATGGTTCTTGTTTATGAAGGGCCGAAACTTATATTTAAAGTTTAAATAAGTTTCATTTGGGGCGGAAATGGGCCACCCCGCATATCATATGACCACGTGCGTGAAACCAGGAGCTAAAACCCACCAGGTCAACAATCAGTGCGCAATCCGAGGCACACTAACCGCACCCATGTGACCACCATTAACTCCCAACTACAGTTAGCACTGGCGGTCAAGGTTTAAATGTCAAGAATTCTGGCGGTGGTGCCAATTTTGGCGGTTCGGCCATTTTGGCGAACTTAACTGGAGCTTAACTAAAGTTAGCTGGAGTTAATTTAGGGCAAATTGGCAGTTGGAGTAAATGTGCCATAACTTTGGCTAGGAAAGGCCTTTTGAGATGAATTGTTTTTTTATTTTGGGTCTCTTTAACCTTTGGAATCAATTTCCACAGGTTTCACAGCCAACAGAGGTCATTTTCAGGTGTTTTTCCTTCGGGGAAGTTCCAGGAGCCATTAGGGCTTGTTTAGTGTTGGAGCTGCATTGGGTTGTGTGCAGCCATTGAAGGTGAAACGAAGGTCTATTCTGACAGTTTTCTATGCTCTAAGTTCATTTCTACAGCTCATTTCACCTATTTAGGCTTTCTTCTCACTATTTAGCTTCAAGGAAGCTTTCAGGGTCACTAGGGCCATTTCAATGATTGAGTTGTGTTAGGCTAGGTTCATCTGTTTGAGGTGAAACAAAAGCCTATTTCTATTGTATTCGACCTTCTGAATTCATTGGCAGAGGTTTTAGATCATTTTCAGTACTTCTACAGCTCGTGAAGTTGATGTGAAGTCGTGTGCAGCCCTGGGCAAACTATGGAGGAGAGCCATTTTTGGGGATGTTGTGCTTGATGCAAGCAATTAATCAGTTGGTATTTGGTGTCTGATAATTATTGGATACAGCAGTAGTGGTTTCAGTGCTAGAAACAAAAATCTGATGGATTTTGTGCCATTTAGAAGCTCAGAGAAGTTTAGTGCACTGATAGAAGGATGTGTATCCATGAAGCCTTAAGTTGTTTGCAGGAATTGGACAGCCATTAAAGGGGGTTTAAGATGGTATTCTCAGCCCTTTGAATGATTTTTGTATTCATTGTGGTTAAGTGTGGAGCTTGTAAAATAATTTAATTACCTTAATCCCAAAGAGTCTAGTCATGTTGACGAAGCTCAAAGGAGATGTAACCCATGAGTTGGGGTGAACTCCTTTATTATATTGTTGTTGTGTTTTGATATTTTATGGCTGAATTATGTTGCTGATATATATGTTAAGTTTCAGCAAAAACAAATAAACTTAAAACACATAAACAGAAGAAAAGACACACACCTCTTTCAAGCTAATATTCCGCATGATGTCAAGTTCAAGCAAGGTTTTTTTAATTAAATCTGGGTGTTTACTTCTATTATTTCTTTAGGCAGACTCTGTAGAGGGTCAAGTAGATTCTCGGTCTCATCCTCTCTTTACAGGTGACATATCCAGCATATGCCCCTATAGTATATCTCTGTATTAGAAATAAGAAGTTCTCACATTTTAAGATTTAAACTAGGAGTATTTTTGCACTCATTTACATAAATGAAAATGGATACCTTGCACCCTTTTTCAAGTACCTTCCATTTTCAGATCAGGTACAATTTAAAATCGCCCAATATCCTCCATTTTTTTATTTAAATAAATAAATTGAAATAGAATATTCTATAGAATATTCCATAGAATATTCCTTGGAATATTCCAAGAAATATTCTATGGAATATTCTATTTTAAATTTTTTTTTGATTCAAAAATGGAGGATAATGAGCAATTTTAAAATTGGAATAACTTCTGCATACAGAGACCATTTTTCGAACTGTTCATGGCATTGGAATCAGGAAGACGGGTCCCATCCGGTCATTTAGGTTCCAACTCAATCTGAGCACTTTCAAATTTGAGCATTTTCCCTAGCTCACACTTTAGCTCCTGATCACACCTCCCAAATGAGAGGCTTTTGGTCCCAAAAAGCTTATTGAAATGTTGAACTGAACTATAGTACAAACAATGAGAGAATGTATATCCTCTTCTCTTAATCCCTTCAAACATTTTCTTTGCATGGCAAATGACTTTGAACCACAAATGGAAAGAAATTGACATTTCCCTTCTTGAATGCGCTTGTCCTCCTGTCCACAACTGTCTTTCTTGCACTCACACATAAATTTTCTGGCGAGAAAATTACAGAATGAAACTGAACAACGTTGCCTTAATCAATGATCTAAGGTGGTTCAAAACAAACAAGATATTACAGCATAGAATACATGCATACATACGAAATTTACATATGTACAAGAGGAGTACGTCTTGATGTGTCAAGAAGTCCATCCACTTCTCACCAAGCCACTTCCATGGCGACTTTTGCTGCTGCAACTTTTCCTCAAGTGAAACTTCCCTTTCCACATCAATAATGGAATTCGTGGTTCCACCTTTGCCAATCTTTTTGTCCTCTTGTTGCATGTGTGTGGGACGACGAGTTGGATGTAAAGTCCAACAATGAGAGACAACATGTCCCTTCTTTTGGCAAAAAGTGCAAATCTTATGCACCTTCTTTGAAGGTAGTCTTTGCTTTATCTGTTTCCTATATGCTTTCTTCCTCATCCAACATCTCGAAACATGATGGTTAAATTGACCATAATATGTACAAGAAATCTTTCTTCCATTAAAGAATGTAATATTTTCATGCCCTGCAGAAACACAATCAAATTAATCATGAGAAGATTTATACCTCTTGTGCTGCTTTGCATGTTCATCCTTTTTGCCTCCATGAGGAGATGAACTAGTAGAGGCTCTAGCTTTCAATTGCAAACTAACATCATTGTTCTTGTCTTGAAAGCTCTCTAAAATTTCATGCTTGCCATAAGTTGCATGTCTACCATCTTCTTGCTGCAACAAAGGCTTCAAACAATGGTAAGGAAGATTGCCATCATGACATTGATGCAATTGAGAACTTGGGAGAAATGTTCTCTTCAAATTTGCATCACATTCTTGAATGCATGTGATCAATGCTTCGTCATTAGACTGCTCATATCCAGGACCAACATTCTTGGGTCAATCCACAACACAAATAGGCTCAACAATGCCTTGTGCATGCTTGCCCAAACCTTTGCCTTCTTGATAGCCCATTTTCAACATCAATTTGGACCCTATACCTCTTGTATGCCTTTCAAAAGAACCAACACACTTTTCAATAGAGGAAACTGAAGACAAATCTGAATGATTTACCTCATGATTTACGTCCTGAAGAAGAGGTATTTTCTTGGAAAAAGCTTCTTGAGCTTGCAGGAGCTGTTTCTCCATATAATGCAGGTTTTGGAGAATTATTTCCTTCTCTTCCTGCATAGTCAACAATTGTGCACGAAGCTGAACACTTTCCCTTTGATCCTCAATGAGAATCTGCACCATCTCCTTCACCTTAATGAACTCTTCTTTCATGTCATCATTGAAGAGTTTCATGAAGGAAGAAACTTCACTTGCAGAAGAAATTGACATCATGTAAATGGTCAAATAACAAAAGGAACTTCAAATAGAGTTCTCAAAGCTTTCAACAATGACAAGCTGTTGACCAAATGCCTTCAACTCTTAGAGAGGGTTAACACTAGCTATCCCAAAATAAGCTCAAGCAAAGTCATGCAAACAATAAAACAGTCAATGTTGATTGCACAAATGCTAAAAATATAAACTAAACCAGAGATTGACTGAAGTAGCATTTATCTACTACGCAATTGTATAAAAAAAGTGGTTTGAAGGATTCCTGGCTTGCTTCAGACTCTGTCTATAGTTTATATAACTTTTCCTAGAGCATATAAATATCAAAAAGCTAAGCTCAGATACCATCTGATCTGAAAAGGGAATGTACTTGAATAAAGGGTGCAAGGTATCCATTTCCAATAATTTTAAATGTGCAAACAACTCCAAGGTTAACTCTGAAAATGTGAGAACTTCTTATTTCTAATACAGAGATATATTGTAGGGGCATTTACCAAATATGTCACCTCTAAAGAGAGGATGAGATCCAGAGGCTACCTGGCCCTCTACAATCTCTTCCTAAAGAAATAATGGAAGTAAACACTCAAATGTCATTAACATACTCATGCTTGAAGCTTAATGTCTTGCGGAATAAAACAAATAAGTTTGAGCAGTTGTTTAGGTGTTTATGTGTGAAGGCAAGTTATTTAAATTTGCAGTTTAACACATTATATCAGATTTGTTTAGCATGATATCTCCAGCAAATAATGACACAAAGATGATGAAGTAGTTCACCCCTCTCAGGCTACATCTACTGGACCAAGCCTCCCAAAATCGGCTTGTCCTCTTCTATTAAGAAAGTTGCAAAGACTAATATAGGTAAATAAGTTCCTTTAAAGAAAAATCTAACTGTAAAATAGAATCAAAATATAGGAAACAACTAAGAATACTCTTCCCCAAGCACTAAATAGTGAGATTGTACCTTAAACAATACTTTCTCTAAATGGCCCTTATGGCCCTTTAAACTTCTATGAAGAAATTCGAGGTGAAGATGAACTCCAATGGTTTTGAAACCTCTTCCAATGGACTTAGAAGGTCGAAGACAACAAAAGTAGGCTTTTGAATCACCGAAAACATATGAATACAACCCCCAAACAGCTCAAGCACTAGAATGGCCCTAAAAGCTTCCCTGAAGAAAATCGAGGTGAAGAATGCCTCAACAGGCAAAAAGAGCTATAGAAATGGACTCAAACACTTAATACAGTTAGGAATGACCTTTGTTTCACATTCAATGGCTGCACACAACCCAATGCAACTCCAACACTAAATAGGCCCTGATGGCTCTTGGAACTTCCCCGAAGCAAAAACACCTATGAAAGACCTTTTTTGGCTGTGAAACCTATGCCAATGGATTCAGAATATCGAAGAGACCCAAAATCAAAAAAAAAAATTGTCTCAAAAGGCCTTTCCTAGCCAAAGTCATGGCTCATTTACTCCACTACCTATTCGGCCCTGAATTGACTCCAGTTAACTTTAGTTGTCAGGCAATTAAGGCCGCCAAAGTTGGCAGGACCGCCAAAATGGGTGCCACCGCCAAAAATACCACCAAAGTCGCCTTGACTGTCGGGGCTAACTGCCAGTGAAAACCGTTGCATGTGACCATTTTTGAAGGGCGTGGTTGTTGGCATTGAAATTCGTGCCTAACTGCTTGTTTAATTGTTTTGATGGGCAGTTACTATAACCACCATCACATTATGTGTCCACCTCTATAAGTGTTGACTGCCAACTGTAAACGTCAGGCTTAGGGCCAGGGTTCCTGGACCTGGGTTCCATGGAGAGGGGGCTAGCTCTTAGGGGCTGGCCTCCTTTTGGAACCACCCAAAACCATTCAAAACTTTAAATATCAATTGTCCCGCGGTCATAACAAGTCCTGCTAGATGGTCTAACGATAAGTCGTAGCACTGCTTTCCGGTAGTTCATGGATTCGACCCATAGAACCACCACAAAAAATTTATATGCCCAAACCTTCGTTCACCTTGGGGCCACGTGGCAGCCTCTGGGCTTGCCACGTGGCACCCTTTGATTGGATGCCAAAAATGAGATATTCTTGAAATATTTTGGGAATATTCTCAAGAATATTCTAAAGAATATTCTAAGAAATATTTTGTGGAATATTCTATTTTTTTTTAATTCAAAAAATGGAGGATATTGGGTGATTTTAAAATTGGAATAACTTCTGCATACAAAGACCATTTTTCGAACCATTTGTGGCACCAGAATCAAGAAGACGAGACCTATTCGATTGTGTAGGTTCCAAATAAATCTGAGCACTTTCAAATTTGAGCATTTTCCCTAGCTCAGACTTGAGCTCCTGATCACACCCCAACTCTTAGGCTACATCTCCTTTGAGCTTCGTCAACATGACTAGAATCTTTAGGATTAAGGTAATTAAATTCTTTTACAAGCTCCACAATTAACCACAATGAATACAAAAATGATTCAAAGGGCTGAGAATACCATTTTAAATCCCTTTAATGGCTGTCCAATTCTTGCAAACAGCTTAAGGCTTCATGGATACACATCCTTCTGTCGGTGCACTAAGCTTCTTTGAGCTTATAGATGGCACAAACTCCCTCAGATGCCTGTTTCTGTCACTAAAACCACTGCTACTATATCCAATAATGATCAAACACCAAATACCAATTGATTAATTGTTTACATCAAGCACAACATCCCCAAAAATGGCTCTCCTCTAAGGTTTTCTCAAGGTTGCCCACGACTTCACATCTACTTCTTGAGCTGTAGAAGTACTCCAATGGTTTTGAAACCTCTGCCCATGAATTCAGAGGGTCGAATACAACAAAAATAGGCTCTTTTTTTCACCTCAAACAGATGAACCTAACCCAGCAAAACTCAATCACTGAAATGGCCCTATGGCCCTGAAAGCTTCCCTAAAGCTAAACAGTGAGAAGAAAGCCTAAACCTATGGAATTAGTTGTAGAAATGGACTCAGAGCATATAAAATAGTCAGAATGGACCTTTGTTTCACCTTCAATGGCTACACACATCCCAATGCAGCTCCCAAACTGATATGGCCCTAGTGGCTCCTGGAACTTTCCTGAAGCCAAATCACCTACAAATGACCTCTGTTGCCTGTGAAAGCTATTCCAATGTATTTAGAAGGTCGAAGACACCCAAAATAAAAATAAAAAAATCATCTCAAAAGGCCTTTCCTAGCCAAATTTATGGCACATTTACCCCAACTGCCAGTTTGCCCTGAGTTAACCCCAGCTAACTTTAGTTAAGTGCTAGTTAAGTCCGCCAAAATGGCCAGACCACCAAAAGTGGAGCCATCGCCAAACTTCCCACCATTTAAGCCTTGACCTTCGGAGATAACTGAAGTTGGGAGTTAATGGTGGTCACATGGGCATGGTTAGTGTGCCTCGGATTGCGCGTTGACCGTTGACTTGGCGGGGTTTAGCTCCTGGTTTCACGTGCATGGTCATATGATATGGGGGCTGGCCCATTTCCACCGCAAATGAAACTTATTTAAACATTAAATATAATTTTCGTCCCTTCATAAACAAGAACCATTGCATGGGCTAACTATAAACCTCTGAACTATTTGGGAGTAGGCCGTGTGTTCGACCCACCGAATTACAAACAAAATTTTTAAATGTCGTTCCAACATCCACTTTGGGGCCACGTGGCGACCTACAGGCTTGTCACGTGGCACCCTCCTATTGGTTGCCCGAATGGAATATTCTGAAGAAAATTCCCTAGAATATTTTAAGGAATATTCTCTAGAATATTCTATTTAAATTTTTTTAAATAAAAAATTCAAAATTAAAGGTTATTGGGCGATTTTCAATTTGGCATAACTTCTGCATACGGAGTCCATTTTTTGAACCGTTTGCAGCGTCAGAATCAGGAAGATGAGACCTATCCAATAGTTTAGGTTTGAACCAATTCTAAGCACTTTAATTTTTGAGCATTTTTCGACACTTGGTCTTGAGCTCCTGATCACACCTCCCAAATGAGAGGCTTTTGGACCCCAAAAGCTTACTAAAAACTCTAAACTGAATTGTATAGAGAATGAGAGAACAAAAATGTCCTCTTCTGTTCAGCCAAATGAGCAAAAAGATAACCAAAATCTCCTACCTTGCCAACTATCGTCATGGCGAATTTTTGCTGAATAAGCCAAATACTTGTCGAATCCTGACCAAGTTTTCTTGCTAGACAAATCTGAAAATTGTAGAAACCATCAATGGCACTTGCTAATGTATGAACTGAAATCTTCCACTAAACATGTGGGCTTACCAACTGTCATTATGCCCATCAATGCACCTCTTTCTCCAGAAGGAAAACTGAAGGTGACTTAGGCCAATACCCACAACAAACTTCCAAAAATGAAGTAGCGGTAGAAGAATGCTTGTGCCGGTTGTAGCATGCTGAAAGTAATGCAAATTCTCATCCAAAAATCTTGGGATACATGCTTCAAAAACTTCTCAAAAAGAAGTACAATGGTGTTGTTCACAAACAATCAAAGTAAGCAAACCATAATGAACCAACTAGAGAACCATGTTGAAATTTGAGGCCTCTTTGCTTGCATGCTTTTCCAGCTCATGGAATTGTACACTACTTTGCACAAATTCCATTCCCTGCACCAAATGACACCAAAGGTACCTTGTACAACAAGACAATCATCAATGACAAGTTGATCTGAAATGTGTTCAACAATGGAATCAACCATAAATGTAGCAAGTGTGTAAACAACTGACACAAGTTGACAAAACATATGCAACACAATCGACACAAGTCGATAATCAAGGTGTGACACAATTGACATAAGTCGATAAGCATTATGTGACACAATTGACAATGTAAAAAGTGTGTTCACAAGCGACACTAGTCGACCAACAACAAGATACATATACAAACACATATGCATGTATCATGTACAATAAACTATATATAGTTCGACAAATACACCTACAACCTCTATGTACAGGTGCAACTTCAACTCTTTTTTTAAAGACAAACAAGTACATCAACCCAGAAAACAACATGTGGGTGACAAAGAGTTGAAATGAAAGACATTGTTGCAATAATAGTGAGTACCATACTCATCTTTTACCTCCATGGCGAAATTTTGTAACAACAGAGAAAAACATGCATACATCCAAAGTTTGTATATGTACAAAAGGAGTATGTCTTACTGTGTCAAGAAGTCCATCCACTTCTCACCAAGCCACTTCCATGGTGACTTTTGCTGCTGCAACTTTTCCTCATGCGAAACTTACCTTTCCACATCAATAACGGAATCTGTGGGTCCACTTTTGCCAATCTTCTCATCCTCTTTTTGCATGTGTGTGGGACGATGAGTTGGATGTAAAGTCCAACAATGAGAGATAGCATGTCCCTTCTTTTGGCGAAAAGTGAAAATCTTATGCACCTTCTTTGAAGGTAGTCTTTGCTTCATCTGTTCCCTGTGTGCTTTCTTCCTCATCCAGCATCTCGAAACATGATGATTAAATTGACCAAAATATGTACAAGAAATCTTTCTTCCATTAAAGCATGTAAATTATCATGCCTTACAGAAACACAATCAAATTGATCATGAGAAAATTTATACCTCTTGTGCTACTTTGCATGTTCATCCTTTTTGCCTCCATGAGGAGATGAACTAGTAGAGGCTTCAGTCTTCAATTGCAGACTAACATCATCATTCTTGTCTTGAAAACTACATAACATTGCATGCTTTCCATAAGCTATATATCTACCACCTTCTTGCTACAAAAAAGGATTAAACCAATGGCAATCCTCTTTGAAAAAAATTTGACATATTTGTTTCATGTAACTTGGAACAAAAGTTCTCTTTGAATTAGCCTCACATGCCTTCATGGCTTTTGAGTCTTCGCCATTAGATTGCACACAACCAAGTCCAAGATTCTTGGGTTGTTCCTCAATAGAAAGGGGTTCAATCATGCCTTGTGCATTCTTTCCTAATCCTTTGCCTTCATAACCCATATTAATCATTAACTTGAATCCTACTCCCCTTGTATGCTTTTCGAAAGATCCAACACATCTTTCTAAAGAGGAAACAGAAGACAAATCATAATGGATTACCTCTTTCTCACGCATGTTCTTGGCTAAATCCTCTTAGGCTTGATGAAGCTGCAACTCCATATCATGCAATCTTTGAAGAATTTCTTCCTTCTCCTGCTTCATTTCCAACAATTTCTCACGAAGCTCCATGCTTTCTCTTTTATCCTCAAATAGGATCTGCACCATATCCTTCAATATAAGGAATTCACACTTCATATCCCCATCGAAGAACCTTGTGAAGGAGGAAACTTCACTTGTAGAAGTTGTCATTATGATGTCAATGAACAAATGAACTACAACAATGTTCTTAAATATTTTCAAAACAAATGACAAATATTTTTCACCCAAATGTCTTTATAGCCATCACATTCAAACAGCCAACAACACACAAATCAAGTGAAAATCTTGTTCAAGCAACCAACAGCAAACCAACTCAAGTGGAAATCTTAAAATGGTTTAGAGGTCCTTTGGGGTAAGGGAAATATCTTCTATTCCTTTTTGTCTTTTCCAATACTTAGCTAATCAGTAGCTATCCCCAATACTTCAACAAACTCAAATAACATGCAGTTTGCAAAATAGTAAAGCAGTCAATCTTCTACACTGCTTTAAACACCTTTAAAGCTATACGATCAAGCTATTGTGATGTCAATCAAGCAAACTTACTCTGATACCAACCTGATATAAAAATGGAAGGTACTTGAAAAAGGGTGCAAGGTATCCATTTTCATTTATGTAAATGAGTGCAAACATACTCCAAGTTTAAATCTGAAAATGTGAGAACTTCTTATTTCTAATACAAAGATAGACTATAGAGGAATTTACTGGATATGTCACCTCTAAAGAGAGGGTGAGATCCAGAAGCTACCTGGCCCTCTACAGCCTCTGCCTAAAGAAATAATAGAAGTAAACACTCAGATTTAATTAAAAAAACCTTGCTTGAACTTGATGTTATGAAAAATATTAGCTTGAAAGAGGTGTATGTCCTTTCCTCTGTTTATGTGTTTTAAGTTTATTTGTTTTTGCTGAAACTCAACATATATATTAGCAACATAATTCAGCCATAGAATATCAAAACACAACGGCAATATAATATAGGAGTTCACCCCAACTCTTGGGCTACGTCTTTGAGGTTCGTCATCATGACTAGACTCTTTGGGATTAAGGTAATTAAATTATTTTACAATCTCCACACTTAACCACAATGAATACAAAAATGATTCAAAGGTCATAGAATACCATTTTAAATCCATTTAATGGCTTTCAAATTCCTACAAACAGCTTAAGGCTTCATGGATACACATCCTTCTGTTGGTGCACTATGCTTCTCTGAGCTTCTAAATGGCACAAACCCCCTCATATTCTTGTTTCTATCACTAAAACCACTACTGTTGTATCCAATAATGATCGAACACCAAATACCAACTGATTAGTTGCTTACATCAAGCACAACATCCCCAAAAATGGCTCTCCTCCACGGTTTTCCTAGGGCTGCCCATGACTTCACATCTACTTCTCGAGTTGTAGAAGTACTCCAATGGTTCTAAAACCTTTTCTATTGAATTTAGAATGTTGAATACAACAAAAATAGGCTTTTGTTTCACCTCAAACAGATGAACCTAGCCTAGCACAACTCAATCACTGAAATGGCCCTAGTGGCCCTGAAAGCTTCTCTGAAGCTAAATAGTGAGAAGAAAGCCTAAACAGGTGAAATGAGATGTAGAAATGGACTCAGAGCATAGAAAACAGTCAGAATAGACTTTCATTTCACCTTCAATGGCTGCACACATCTCAATGCAGCTCCCAAACTGATATGGCCCTAGTGGCTCCTGGAACTTTCCCAAAGTAAAATCACCTGCAAACGACCTTTGTTGCCTGTGAAACTTGTGCCAATGGATTCAGAAGGTCGAAAAGACCCAAAATCAAAAACAAATTTGTCTCAAAACGCCTTTCCTAGCCAAAGTTATGGCACATTTACTCCAACTATCAGTTTGCCCTGAATTAACTCTAGCTAACTTTAGTTAAGTGCTAGTTAAGTCCGCCAAAATGGTCAGACAGCCAAAATTGGCGCCACTGCCAAAATTCCCGCCATTTAAGCCTTGACTGCCGGATCTAACTGCAGTTGGGTGTTAATGGTGGTCACATGGGCGCGGTTAGTGTGCCTCGGATTACGCATTGACTGTTGACTTGGCGGGTTTTAGCTCCTGGTTCCGTGTGCGTTGTCATATGATATGGGGGCTGGCCCATTTCCACCGCAAATGAAACTTATTTAAACTTTAAATATAAGTTTTAGCCCTTCATAAACAATAACCATTGCGTGGGCTAACAGTAAACCTCTGAACTGTTTGGGGGTAGGTCGTGTGTTTGACCCACCGAATTGCAAACAAAATTTTTAAATGTCGTTCCAACGTCCACCTTGGGGCCACGTGGCGGCCTATGGGCTTGCCACATGGTACCCTCCTATTGGTTACCCGAATGGAATTTCTATTTCAATTTTTTTTAATAAAAAAATCAAAATTAAAGGTTATTGGGTGATTTTTAATTTGGCATAACTTCTGCATATGGAGTCCATTTTTCGAACCGTTCATGGTGTCAGAATCAGGAAGGCGAGACCTATCCAATTGTTTAGGTTTGAACTCATTCTAAGAACTTTCAGTTTTAAGCATTTTTTGACACTTGGTATTGAGCTCCTGATCACAAATTTGAAAGTGCTCAGATTGGGTTGGAACCTAAACAACCAGATAGCTCACGTCTTCCTGATTCTGACGCTATGAACAGTTCGAAAAATGGTCTCCGCATGTAGAAGTTATTCCAATTTTAAAATCGCCTAATATCCTCCATTTTTTGAATTCTTTTTAAAAAATTTAAAATAGAATATTCCACAGGATATTTCGAGAATATTCCATTTTTTTATATGGAAAAAAGTTTGCAAACTCGCAGAATTGAACCCAGGTCTCTCTACTAGTAGCACACATGCCCCGCCCGGGCTACACGATGAGTCTTAACCATTATGTGGTGCAGTTTGTATTTAACTGTTATTAAAGGTTCAGTTGGGTGGGAAAAGGGGCCAGCCCCTAACCATGGGACCTTGGCGCAGGAACCACACCATTAAACTCGATAGTTATGTTAACCGCCCCTGAATTCTGCTCACATGCCCGTTAAACTTGTGGTCAACTAGCAATCCATCCAGTGGTTTCGGTCAAATTAGGTGGGCTGCCTCCAAATTAGTTAGATTACTAAAGTTATCTGCACTTCCACTAAAGTTAATTGGAGTTTTTTAAGGGGTTGACTGGCAGATCATGAATATGTCATAACTTTGGCTAAGAAAGGCCTTTTGAGACAGTTTTTTTTTATATTTTGGGTCTCTTTGACATTCTGAATCCATTGGCATAGGTTTCACAACCAATAGAGGTCGTTTGCAGGTGATTTTGCTTCAGGAAAGTTCTAGGAACTACAAGGGCCATATCAGTTTGGGAGCTACTTTGGGTTGTGTGCAGCCATTGAAGGTGAAACGAAGGTCTACTCTGACTATTTTCTATGCTCTGAATCCATTTCTATAGCTCAGTTCACCTGTTTAGGCTTTCTTCTCACTTTTTTAGCTTCAGGGAAGCTTTCAGGGCCACTAGGGACATTTTAGTGATTGAGTTGTGCTGGGCTAGGTTCATTTGTTTGAGGTGAAAAAAAAACCTATTTTTGTTGTATTCAACATTCTAAATTCATTAGCAAAGGTTTCAGAACCATTGGAGTACTTCTACAGCTTGAGAAGTTGATGTAAAGTTGTGGGCAGCCCTGGACAAATTGTGGAGGAGAGCCATTTTTGGGGATGTTGTGCTTGATGTAAGAAATTAATCAGTTGGTATTTGGTGTTTGATCATTATTGGATATAGCAATAGTGGTTTCAGTGACAGAAACAAGAATCTGAGGGAGTTTGTGCCATTTAGAATCTCAGAGAAGCTTAGTGCACGGACAGAAGGATGTGTATCCATGAAGCCTTAAGCTGTTTGCAAGAATTGGACAATCATTAAAGGGATTTAAAATGGTATTCTCAGCCCTTTGAATCATTTTCGTATTCATTGTGGTTAAGTGTGGAGCTTGTAAAAGAATTTAATTACCTTAATCCCAAAGAGTCTAGTCATGTTGACGAAGCTCAAAGGAGATGTAGCCCAAGAGTTGGGGTGAACTCTTATATTATATTTCTGTTGTGTTTTGATATTCTATGGCTGGATTATGTTGCTGATATGTATGTTAAGTTTCAGTAAAAACAAATAAACTTAAAACACATAAACAGAAAAAAAGACATACACCTCTTAAAAGCTAATATTCCGCATAACGTCAAGTTCAAGAAAGGCTTTTTTAATTAAATATCAGTGTTAACTTCTATTATTTCTTTAGGCAGAGACTGTAGAGGGATATCTAGCTTCTAGATCTCATCCACTCTTTAGACGTGACATATCTAGTAAATGCCCCTACAGTCTATCTCTGTATTAGAAATAAGAAGTTCTCACATTTTCAAATTTAAACTTGGAGTATTTTTGCACTCATTTACATAAATGAAAATGGATACCTTACACCCTCTTTCAAGTACCTTCCATTTTCAGATCAGGTAAATGAGTGCAAAAATACTCCAAGTTTAAATCTAAAAATGTGAGAACTTCTTATTTCTAATACAGAGATAGACTGTAGGGGCATTTACTGGATATGTCACCTCTAAAGAGAGGATGAGATCCAGAAGCTACCTGGCCCTCTACAGACTCTGCCTAAAGAAATAATAGAAGTAAACACTCAGATTTAATTAAAAAAACCTTGCTTGAACTTGACGTTATGTGGAATATTAGCTTGAAAGAGGTGTATGTCTTTTATTTTGTTTATGTCTTTTAAGTTTATTTGTTTTTACTGAAACTTAACATATATATCAGCAACATAATTCAGCCATAGAAAATCAAAACACAAAAGAAATATAATATAGGAGTTCACCCCAACTCTTGGGCTACATCTCCTTTGAGCTTCGTCAACATGACTAGACTCTTTGCGATTAAGGTAATTAAATTCTTTTACAAGCTCCACACTTAACCACAATGAATCCAAAAATGATTCAAAGGGTTGAGAATACCATTTTAAATCCCTTTAATGGCTATCCAATTCCTGCAAACAGCTTAAGGCTTCATGGATACACATCCTTCTGTCAGTGCACTAAGCTTATATGAGCTTCTAAATGGCACAAAATCCCTCAGATTCTTGTTTCTTTCACTGAAGCCGCTACTGTTGTATCCAATAATGATCAGACACTAAATACCAACTGATTAATTTCTTACATCAAGCACAGCATCCCCAAAAATAGCTCTCCTCCACGGTTTTCCCAGGGCTACCCACGACTTCACTTCAACTTATCGAGCTGTAGAAGTACTCCAATAGTTCTGAAACCTCTGCTAATGAATTCAGAAGGTTGAATGCAGTAGAAATAGGCTTTTGTTTCACCTCAAACAGATGAACCTAGCCCAGCACAACTCAATCACTGAAAGGGCCCTAGTGGTCTTGAAAGCTTCCCTGAAGCTAAACAGTGAGAAGAAAGCCTAAATAGGTGAAATGCGCTATATAAATGGACTCAGATCATAGAAAACAGTCAGAATAGACCTTCGTTTTACCTTCAATGGCTGCACACAACCCAACGCAGCTCCCAAACTAATATGGACCTAGTGGCTCCTGGAACTTTCCTAAAGAAAAATCACCTGCCAACGACCTATGTTGGCTATGAAACCTATGCCAATGGATTAAAAATATTGAATAGACCCAAAATAAATAAATAAAATTGTCTCAAAAGGCCTTTCCTAGCCAAAGTTATGGCATATTCATGATTTGCCAATCAACTCCTAAAAAAAATCCAGTTAACTTTAGTGGAAGTGCAGATAACTTTAGTAATCTGCCTAATTTGGAGGATGCTCACTAAATTTGACCGAAACCGTCGGATAGACTACTAGTTGACCACTAGTTTATCGAGCATGTGAGTGGAATTCGGGGGCGGTTAACGTAACTATTGGGTTTAAGGGTGTGGTTCCTGCGCCAAGGTCCCATGGTTAAGGGCTGGAGCTTAGGGGCTAGCCCCTTTTCCCGCCCAACTGAACCTTTAATAAAAGTTAAATACAAATTGTGCCCCATAATGGTTAAGACTCTTTGTGTAGCCCGGGCGGTCAAGCATGTGTGCTGCCAGTGGAGAGACCCGGGTTTGATTCCTCGGGGTTGCAAAATTTTTGCCATATAAAATAAATGGAATATTCTCGAAATATTTTGTGGAATATTCTCGAAATGTTTTGTGGAATATTCTATTAATTTTTTTTTTTTAATTCAAAAAATGGAGGATATTGGGCGATTTTAAAATTGGAATAACTTTTGCATACAGAGACCTTTTTTTGAACCGTTCATGACGCCGAAATCAAGAAGATGGGACCTATCCGGTCATTTAGGTTCCAACCCAATCTAAGCACTTTCAAATTTAAGCATTTTCCCTAGCTCAGACTTGAGCTCCTGATCATACCTCCCAAATGAGAGGCTTTTGGTCCCCAAAAGCTTACTGAAATGCTAAACTGAACTGTAGTACAGACAATGAGAGAATGAATATCCTCTTCTCTTTAGCCCTTCAAAAATTTGCTTTGCATGACAAATGACTTTGAACCACAAATGGAAAGAAATTGACATTTCGCTTCCTGAATGCACTTGTCCTCCTGTCCACAACTGTCTTTCTTGCATTCACACAGAAGTTTTCTGGCGAGAAAATTACAGAATGAAACTGAACAATGTTGCCTTGATCAATGATCTAAGGTGGCTCAAAACAAACAAGATATTACAACATAGAATACATGCATACATCTGAAATTTACATATGTACAAAAGGAGTACGTCTTACTGTGTCAAGAAGTCCATCCACTTCTCACCAAGCCACTTCCATGGCAAATTTTGCTGCTGCAACTTTTCCTCATGTGAAACTTCCCTTTCCACATCAATAATGGAATCTGTGGTTCCACCTTTGCCAATCTTCTCGTCCTATTGCTGCATATGGGTGGGACGACGAGTTGGATGTAAAGTCCAACAATGAGAAACAACATGTCCCTTCTTTTGGCAAAAAGTGAAAACCTTATGCACCTTCTTTGAAGGTAGTCTTTGCTTCATCTGTTTCCTGTGTGCTTTCTTCCTCATCCAGCATCTCAAAACATGATGGTTAAATTGACCACAATATGTACAAGAAATCTTTCTTCCATTAAAGCATGTAAAATTTTCATGCCTTGCAGAAACACAATCGAATTGATCATGAGAAGATTTATACCTCTTGTGCTGCTTTGCATGTTCATCCTTTTTGCCTCCATGAGGAGATGAACTAGTAGAGGCTTCAGTTTCAATTGCAGACTAACATCATTGTTCTTGTCTTGAAAACTGCCTAAAATTGTATGCTTGCCATAAGTTGCATGTCTACCATATTCTTGTTGCAACAAAGGCTTAAAGCAATGGCAATCATCTTTGAAACAAATTTGACATATTTGCCTCATGGAACTTGGAACAAAAGTTCTCTTTGAATTAGCCTTACATGCCTCCATGGCTTTTGAGTCTTCACCATTAGATTGCACATAACGAAGTCCAAGATTCTTGGGTCGTTCCTCAACAGAAAGGGGTTCAATCATGCCTTGTGCATGCTTTCCTAATCTTTTGCCTTCATAACCCATCTTAATCATTAACTTGGATCCTACTCCCCTTGTATGCTTTCGAAAGATCCAACACATCTTTCTAAAGAGGAAACTGAAGACAAATCAGAATGGATTACCTATTTCTCACACATGTTCTTGGTCAAAGCCTCTTGGGCTTGATGAAGCTGCAACTCCATATCATGCAATATTTGAATAATTTATTCCTCCTCCTGCTTCATGGCCAACAATTTCTCACAGAGCTCTGTGCTTTCTCTTCTATCCTCAAACAAGATCTGCACCATATCCTTCAATATAAGGAATTCACACTTCATATCCTCATCGAAGAACCTTGCGAAGGAGGAAATTTCACTTGTAGAAGTTGTCATTATGATGTCAATGAACAAATTAACTTCAACAATGTTCTTAAAGATTTTCAAAGTAGATGACAAAGCTTTTTTACCCAAATGTCTTTACAGCCATCACATATTCAAGCAGCCAACAACACACAAATCAAGTGAAAATCTATTCAAGCAGCCAACAACAAACCAACTCAACTGAAAATCTTGGAGTGGTTTGGAGGTCCTTTGGGGTAAGGAAAATATCTTCTATTCCTTTTTGTCTTCTTCGAGACTTAGCTAATCAGTGGCTATCCCCAAACTTCAGCAAACTCAAACAACATGCAGTTTGCAAAATAGTAAAGCAGTGAATATTTTACACTACTTTAAACACCTTTAAAGCTATATAATCAAGCTATTATGATGTCAATCAAGCAAACCAAGTGCTCTGATACCAACTTGATCTGAAAATGGAAGGTACTTGAAAAAGGGTGCAAGGTATCCATTTTCATTTATGTAAATGAGTGCAAAAATACTCCAAGTTTAAATCTGAAAATGTGAGAACTTCTTATTTCTAATACATAGATAGACTGTAGGGGCATTTACTGGATATGTCACATCTAAAGAGAGGATGAGATCCAGAAGCTACCTAGCCCTCTACGGACTCTGTCTAAAGAAATAATAGAAGTAAACACTCAGATTTAATTAAAAAAACCTTGCTTGAACTTGACGTTATGCAGAATATTAGCTTGAAAGAGGTGTATGTCTTTTCCTTTGTTCATGTGTTTTATGTTTATTTGTTTTTGCTAAAACTTAACATATATATCAGCAACAAAATTCAGCCATAGAATATCAAAAAACAACAAAAACATAATATAGGAGTTCACCCCAACTCTTGGGATACATCTCCTTTGAGCTTCGTCAACATGACTAGACACTTTGGGATTAAGGTAATTAAATTCTTTTACAAGCTCCACACTTAACCACAACGAATACAAAAATGATTCAAAGGGCTGAGAATACCATTTTAAATCCCTTTAATGCCTGTCCAATTCCTGCAAACAGCTTAAGGCATTATGGATACACATCCTTCTATCAATGCACTAAGCTTCTCTAAGTTTCTAAATGGCACAAACTCCCTCAGATTCTTGTTTCTATCACTGAAATCACTACTGTTGTATCCAATAATGATCAAACACCAAATACCAACTGATTAATTGCTTACATCAAGCACAACATCCCCAAAAATGGCTCTCCTCCATGGTTTTCCCAAGGCTGCCCACGACTTCACATAAACTTCTCAAGCTGTAGAAGTACTCCAATGGTTCTAAAACCTTTGCTAATGAATTCAAAAGGTCGAATACAGAAAAATATTCTTTTTTTTCACCTCAAACAGATGAACCTAGCCAAGCACAACTCAATCACTGAAATGCCCCTGATGGCCCTGAAAGCTTCCCTGAAGCTAAATAGAGAGAAGAAAGCCGAAACAGGCAAAATGAGCTGTAGAAATGGACTCAGAGCATAGAAAATAGTCAGAATATACCTTCATTTCAACTTCAATGGTTGCAGATAACCCAATGCAACTCCCAAACTGATATGGCGCTAGTGGCTCCTTGAAACGAAGGTCTATTCTGACAGTTTTCTATGCTCTAAGTCCATTTCTACAGCTCATTTCGCCTGTTTAGGCTTTCTTCTCACTGTTTAGCTTTAGGGAAGCTTTCAGGGCCACCAGGGCCATTTGAATGATTGAGTTGTGCTAGGCTAGGTTCATCTGTTTGAGGTGAAACAAAAGCCTATTTCTGCTGTATTCGACCTTCTGAATTCATTGGCAGAGGTTTCAGATCATTTTGAGTACTTCTATAGCTTGAGAATTTAATGTGAAGTCGTGGGTAGCCTTGGGAAAACCGTGGAGGAGAGCCATTTTTAGGGATGTTGTGCTTGATGTAAGAAATTAATTTGTTGGTATTTGGTGTTTGATAAAATATCGCCTCCTCCACACCCTCAACAGAGACGAGTTTTATGACAGATCTGTTAGAGTCGGTCTGGTCAGTCCTCCATCAGAGATCAAAACTCTTTATGCATTTCATTTTTAGGTGTCCCACTCCATTCACTCAGCTGCATTCCGCTAGGGGCATGCCATGATCTAACAGAGAAGGTCATGCTAGTCATATCCCCTCATTTCTGGCTCCTGGTGGCTTATGTCTTTGTGTCAAATAATCAAAAAATTCCATAACAATCAAGGTCTGGTTCTTTAACAGACAAAAGTCATTTTTGGTCATTAGGTCTAGGGATTGATCAATTTGGTCTTTAATATGTCCAGTAAAGCCATGCAAGCCAGAATGATGCTCTTGCAAAGTAATGATCCGCAGATTTTCATCATCATATTGATATACTTCGACTGTTCTTCAAAACTCTTTTTTGAAGAAAAGTCAAACAGTGTCATTTGCGAAAAAAAATTCAAAAAGGGTCGACAGTTGATTTCTTCAGGTGCAATCATGGTTTCCGTGACCAGATGCTCTATCATGCAATCCCTGCAAAAAGTGTCGAAAATTTCATCGTTTGAGCCAAAATTTCAGAGGAAAAGTGAAAATCAGGGTTGTTTTAAAGTCAGTGAAAAAAGTGCCAAATATGACATTAGAAAGGTGCGTTTTTTGAAAAAGTAAATTTAATCATGACCTCCAAGTCTTATACACAAGTTTCCATCACAAATCAAACTCATTGTGCAATCAAGGCATAGGAAAAATGTTGCAAGGTCGAGGAGCGAGCAATTGCGTGGTTTGGAGCAGTTTGGAGGTGATTACAGGGGCGCAGTGCACACAGGCAGGGGCGCGGCGCACACACAGGGCGCGCACACAGAACCCGCCCACAGTTCAAACTTATAACCAGCGCAACGCACACCCGGAGCACGGCGCACAGAGACAAAGCGCCCAGAACGTGCCAAAACTCCCTCAAATCTTTGGTGAAGCCCCTCTAATTGCAAGGTAGGCTCTCAAACTCACTTGTTCATCAAATTGGATAAAGATATGGTGGTTTTTATGCCCATGGTTGAAATGAAACAAAACTCTTAAAGCAACCATAAAAAGACACCAAGAAACCATCTTGCTAGGGTTGTGTAACAGTGTTATTACTGCCAAGGCTTATTTTTCCTACCCTACCCCTGTTCCTTATTCCCCTATGCCATTTTTCCTACTATCACTACCCTAACACTACCAAACTCATATTCCCTTACCCCTCCTCCTATTACTCAATACAAACCCTAAAACCCTACCTTACCAAAAACCCAAACCATACCCTATCAAAAAACCCAAAACCCCCTACATATCCCCAAACAAAATTCTCCTATAACCCCTATTCCCATTTCATTACTCCCCTCCTAATACTCCCTTGTTTCATTGTCCCCCTTGGTGGCAGATTATCAAAACAACACCCAGCTTCACCATCATCAAAGGGGCAGCCTAAATACAGTTTATAAACAGCAGTCATGGCATCTGAGGTTTCATCAAAGTATGAGGTGGAGACCCACAGTGATACAACTTCAGGAGAACAGGCCCCCAGGAGACATCACCGGAGTGGAAAACATGTTAGAGATGAGCCAAACACCCTCACTGAGTTGCAGACATGCCCTCTTGCTATGTCATGTTTCTAGCACCTAGCATGTTTTGAATTTTGTCAAAGGGTGGCAAATGTCAGAGTTCATCATGAGTTGGCCCGTCCTTTTGCGCTTCACCTACATGGAGGTCAGTCTATCTTGGCTGGGGTCACTTTCACATTGACACCCGAAGCCATATCAGTGGCAACAGGCATACAAAATGTTGGAGAATAGTGGCATAAGAAGAAGAAGGTGGAGAGGCATCATTATGAGCCTTACATTAAGGCCAGTTGTTTGAGTCAGCTCACGAGAGTTTTCCCATTCAGATTTTTGAGAGATGAGTATGCTCCGCTCATGAAATTGATCATGAAGTACTTCAGTTGTGAGGGGAGGTTTTCTTGCCTTTATGCCTATCACATTAGGTTTCTCATGCACTTTACCAAGGTGCAGATGATGAACCTCCCATTTTTCATTTGCGGGAACATAGAGAGGATGAAAATTTTCATGCAGCATAAGACCCCTCGGCAGCAGCTCAACAGTGTTTATCACTTTGCTCTTATCCGGATTTTGGTGGATCATCAGTTGGGATTGCAGGGCATTTCTTGGGAGGACTTCATCTCCCGTGACTTCTTCAGCACTCCACAGGTAGTATTAGAGGCAGAGCATGAGATAGGTGGTCCTTCACATCAGTATGAGCACCACGAGACCGCTACTATGCCAGTATTCATCACCTATCAGAGAGGCAGTAGACATTTGTTTGCAGCGGCAAAGCGAGTGTTATCTCCACCCGGGGTGGAAGGGACCTCACTTCTGACATCAACATCACAGGAGCAGGGAAAGTGTAAGGAGCCAGTGCAGGAGGAAGGGCCATCAGGTGAACGAGAGACTGAATTCATTCTCCTCCATGATGATGAGACAGATACAAAACCAACAAATGCAGAGCTTACAGAGATCATCCAGGAGCAGCAATCAGTGATTGAGGCCTTATCCCTTGACTTGGAGAGGTACAAGTGGAACATGAAGTACCTAGAGTAGAGAAACAAACAGCTAGAGGATCAGTGGGCGATTATGGAGCTGCAAAACATTCGTGATCATAGCCAAGTTGCTCAAAGGAGAAGAGTTGAGCTCACATCATTGGAGCAAGAGATCAATGAGGATCGGGAGGCCCATCTCGAGAGCGTGAAAATGCACTTGGAGAGGCTACTGGACAAGGCCGATCAGGACCTTGCCTTGCTGAGACACATGGCTTATCATTACAGGACACGAAATATGAGTGCAAGGGCCGAGATAAGGAGCTTGAAGGCGAAATTGAGGAAAACAACAAGAAAAGAAAAAGAGGCAAAAGAGCAATATTGGCTTCGAATCTTGGCTGAGGCTTCCTTGGCCCATCATAACACCCCATAGAGAACCTCCAGCCCAAATTTCAAGAAATTTGCGGAATTTTTTGTCACATGACAAATTTTTGGGCAAAATACAGGGTTTTTCTCCCTGTGTGGCGCGACGCTAAAAATCGGGAGCTCGAAATGAGGAATGGTTTGCATTTTTGGATTCAGCATGGAAAATTACAACTATTGGTGCTTGAACAAGAAATTTGGGCAAGATGTAAGTCTCCAAAAGGTCAAAAACACCCAAAAAATGGCCTCTCTGCCCCTTTTTTGACACACAGGAAGCAGTCTTGGGAGAATGGAGATTTGGAGGGGAAAATGAGCACCAAATTCAAAAATTCTAATGGAGTTAGAAAGTAGACAGGACAGGTTTTCCAACAAGCCCACTTGGGCACATTTTGGACACCTGAAAGTGCCCCAAAACAGGCCCCAAAGTAGCGCAACGCACAGAGAAAATGGCGCGGCGCACAGAGGAAAAATTGCCAAATTTGCTTCCGTTTCGCGAATTTTCGATTCACGACTTCTCCAAGTGGGCCCGCTCATCTACACTTCAGTTTTTTGGCACCAAAGGTGGCATTTAAAACATTTTTTTTCCAGATGGACTTCTATCCAAGTGGCGAAGGAAGACAAACGGTCACCCAAGCCAAATGTCATGTTTGTAGCGCTGCACCTGTAGCTGATGGTTGGCTCTTCACCTCCATTTTGTAATGATTCGAGTAACTCCCCAACCCTTGGGTGTTCTATATCTTCATGGCACATTCTATATATTGTATGTAAGCTATTTGAAAAGGGTTGGTTAGTCGGTAACTTCTGGGAGACTGTGGGAAAGAAACTCTGTTTCTTCACTATGTATTTTTGACATAGAATTAATGAAAGGCAGCGGCTCTGTTTCATGAGATTCTTGTGGTTGTGAGTGTAGAAAATGTGTCTCTTATGTTTTCATATGTATTTCGTTATGTTTCATAATTCAATTCATGTTCATTTCCAGAGAAATTTTCTGAGTGAGATTAGGTAGAATTCAATTTTATTGCTCTGCCTATGGGAAAATTTCATGTTCAGTGTTCTTCTTCTGTTCAAAAGGATTCATGTTCCTATGCCCTTTTCACACTCCTCAGCAATCTCTCCGTTCTGCGTTATTCCAAAATAAATTGCTACACTTTCCACCTGCCTTGCCTCATGAAGTAATCTGTGCCTTTGTATTAAATTCTCTGTTCTTTGCTGACCGTTGATCCCATACCATCCCAGAAGCTCGGTCATTCATAAAAATTGTTTCTTGTATCCATATTCACTTACTAGCCTAAGATCAATATTTCATTATAAGTCATCTCAGACCATTTTTGCTTATCTATTCACTGAGCGTGACTCGGAGAGAGCGTGACTCGGAGAGAGCCCTCTCCTATTCTGGTAGGGCTAGCTACCAGACTGAGTGTGGTTTGTGGTTACCCTGAATTTTGCCTTCCTTCAGCCTAGGGTAGATTTAGGTGCTAACAAGGTCGATTGAGGGTATGCATTGGTGGGAAGGTGAGAAGATTCTTGGCTATTACTTGGACATGGTTGATTGGAGTTGTTATATATAAGATGAATCTAATGGAATTGAAGCCAACATTCAATTTAATATATACTGTTCCAAATGTTTTATATTCTAGGTTTTGAACAATGCACATATTTCAAGAGTCAGATTTCAAGAGTTACACACATTGGCTAGAATGGCTTGCCATTCGAATGCATGTGAACCATGAGCAAGAACAACCAGTATATAAACAACCATTATATCTACTAAAACATACCAAGGAATGTCCATGGAATGGTCAAAATTCCAATATTTTAAAGCACATACTTCAACACATTCATGAGACTCAACACAATTGAAGCCAAGTGATAAACCATAACGTATGAAAACATACGATGAATTAAAATGCAAAGGATTAATTAACATTCAGAGACATGTTACAAAAGGAGTCCTCTCCTCGGTTCTATACTATGTATCTAGAAGGTTAGACCAGCGTTCAAGATATTCCAGTGCACAATCTTCAAAACTTAATGAGAGTCATCCATCACAAGAACTAACTGAAACTTCACATAGAAAAAATTGAATAACCATACATAATATGGTAGAACGTATATGGTTGAATGCACTGAGATGTTGAGTATGCAGAGAGAGCGTTACATATTTAAAATCGGTTGGGATCATAGTTAATTTAATAGAGCAGGACCTACAGGGAAAATAAATGTAATAGAATGTACGCAACCAAAGAAAAGATAGGGCAAGAGAAATGTCAGATACGTTAGGTTGGTAGGGAAAATTTTGGTATTGTCAGAGAAACATAAGCAAAGGTCATAGAAACATTAAGTGGAGTGGTTTTCAAAGAGATGAAATTATTTACGAGAGGAGTTACAAAAGTACATATCTGAGACTTGCGAACCTGGGTATGAGGGGAAAATGCCAATTTTTTTATATCAAGCAAATGGGCAGATCTATAAGCCAAGAATGTACAATGTTGTACCTTGGAAGACAACCTCTAGCTTAGGAGAGGTCAATGCCCAAGACATTTATTAATAGCAATGATGAAATAAGTTTTTTGTCCCATTTTTTTTAAAGCCCAGAAATTATAAGTATAAAGATAGTTCTTCTTGGTCTTTTATGGGAAAAACAATCTCTCAAAGAGGCCTTATGATGTTGAATATAATTTTGAAGGTAGTATAGTGGGAAAGGATAATGGAAAGTCTTTAACAATACACTTCTTTATGAAAAATATTTTGTTTCCAACTTTAGAAGAAATATGTAGTTAACATGGAATGAAATATAGAAAAGAGGAGCGCATAATTAAGGTTCTTTTAACTTTAATTCACAGGAATCAATTTTTGTAGAATTGCAAAATTAAAGGCCAAAAGCTTCACTACTCTCCTCTATAGAAGAAAAACATAATATGAAAGAAAATAGGAAACACATATCATACTCAATAAGTGTCTAGAATCACTTTGAAATCTTTATTCAAATCCACATGAATATTGAGAATACAAGTGGTTTTTTCTTCTGAGGTCCAAAACTCAGAACCCTCACTTCTCCTTCTGAATTTATTCTTATACAAAATTCCAAAAAAGGGACAGTTATAAAACTGTCAACTAACAAAAATGCTAACTTCCTAAACTACGTTGGAATTAATTATTCTTTCGAACATTACATTCTTGAAAAAAGAAAACATAAATGCATAATTTCATAAATATTAAAAATATTGTTGCATGATAGGTGGTATTGGTTCACTGAGTAATCTGGGACCATGATGCAGTTGAAGGTCCAGCTTCTACACTTTCTTTTGTTGGTGACATCCATTCCATGCATTTTTTTCAAGTTTTTGTAGTTGAATTTAGACTCTTGACAAACTAGTGTGTGTCATTCTAAAGCTTGTAATTCCGCTATATGTTGGTTTGTCAACAAAAAGAGTTCTGATTAACCATAATAGCTGGAAATATTTGTGCAAATAGTTTACAATCATTGATCTCTTAAGCATTATTGTTTTCTCATGAGTAAAACTATTTTTTCTATTGGCCTCCACCAGTGATGTCTCATAACTCTCCCAGGGTAATAAATTTCCCTGTTGGTCCTAACATGAAGGTAAACCTGCTCTAGTCCTCTTGTCAAAATCAGTATTGAACTTCATGACAACTTATTTAACCTCTATTAATTTTGTCTCTATAGTCTTCCTGTACAAACTTTTCATAATCATTTTATTAATTTATAAGACATACTCAGGTCTTTCTTCAACTCCTAATTCTCTTAACTGTTGTGAAGATCTTGAGATAAGGAAATCAATCATTTTCTTAGTAAATTGAGCTTGCTGCTGCAATTTTTGCTTGTTAGCAATAATTAAGTTTTCTAGGTCTCTAATAATGATTTTATCCTCTTCAACTATGGATAAGAATTCCTAAATGTTCCTTATCGTATGGATGATATCATTCCACATAATTTCTCTTGCTCGAATAAGGGACATATTTCCCATCACTTTCTACTTTATCTCTTTAATTTCTTGAGAAGCAATCTGAAAATCATTTATGTACTTCTCAGTATTTTCCTTGGACATGGACAATTCTTTGTCAGTGGCTTTTATAATTTTTAAAGAACTCTCATAATGTATTTAAACCTTTTTCACTTCATTTTCAAAAATTTTATAGGTCAGTCATAACTCTAGTTAATTTGTGAGTTGGGTCTTCAGAATCTCCTTGTACTAAGATAGTGCAAATATGAGAATCAATTTTTTGTTACAAAATAGAGTTCATTTCCTTCAACTTGGAAATCTTATCATTTCTTTATAAGCGTTCATTACTCAATGCTTCATTTTATTTTTCCACCTGTGCTACTTCTAAATCCATAGGATGTTTTATAGAAAGCATTTTCAATTTCTTCCTCAACACTTGAATTTCAGTTTTAGCTCCCTATAATAAATTTTGAACAACACTTATATCCTCTGGATTGACATCAATTTTAACAATCAATTTCTTTAATTCTTCATTTTGAGTAGTTAAGGCTCTAAAACTTGAATTTTCTAATTTCAATTGATTATCTACTTTTTCTAACAAATCTTCAACTTTTTTAGTAGCCAAGAAAGTTTTATTCAAATCACTATAAACCAATTTTCTAGTTTGTCTGTGTAAGTTATTTTTGTTAGGTAGTGGGATCTCTCTAACATTTACTCTCAAGTTGAAAGTCTTGAAACCTGATGAAGAAGACATAGTCAAAGCAAAGGGGTGAGAGAAAGATAGTTTTAATTATTTTCTCTCCAAGTCCATGGCAGAAGGTAATATAGTATGATAATCTGAGATGAACTAGGCTTCTAATTGGGACTCCATGCTTTCTTTGAATTTTTTGTTATTTTCCTCAATCTGAGAATACAACTGCTTTATCATTGGAACAGAGCTTTGAGTAGCCTCTTCTAGAATAGGAGAAGAAGGTGTGCAAATAACTTCCCCTGAGTGTAATTGAAAACCTGATGTTGGTGATGAAATGCTCCCCTCATATAGCTTAACCCTTTTAGTACCTCTATCTATTTCTTCCTCCAAATCAATGACATCTTCACTACCTCTTTTTAAATTATTTTCACTTGGATGAGGAGTTTCAACCTCCATCCCTTCTAACAAACTAGTTTGTCCTCCATTTTTTAGCTTATCGACATTTGGTCAAGCTTCATGAACATAGGGAGCATAGAAATTTTCCACTCTCCTGTTTGAAATAATATGGTGAGGGTCATATGCCCATTTCTCACCTAGCTACAAATTCATATCTTCAAGAACTTTCTGCACTTCCCCTATAGCTTGCGTGTTATTCGCAATAAAAGGTTCCACTGTCCTTAGCAATTTAAAAATATGACCCTTTTTTGCTGGAAAAAAATGTTCTTGATCAACATTCAAACTCTACCTGATAAATTCTAATGAAAACAATGTCATAGGCACAAATGTGGGGAGCCTGTAAGGGGGACTTCTGCTCCATATAATCTAATTTTTGCATAATCTTCAAATAAAAACCAATCACCTACTTTAACATCTTTACTGAGCTAAAGAAAAGACTAGGCCTTTGGTATTATGTAAGGTGAAGTAGAGTTGTTTATGATTGAGTAAGAAACTGATAAAAAGGTAGTGACATAAATCAATCCCTCATTATTTTCATTACTTCTTACCACATCAGTCCAAAATACCACTGACTATTTGTTCTTATGATGATCCATGATATTCAATCCCAGGTGAATAAATATTTCAACATGAGTATATAAGAAGAGATAAGTAATTAAAGAAGGAAATCTGAAACATCCATTGATGGAAAGATCTGTTAATTGAGAATTGACCATCTTTTCCCAGAAAGCAGGTATGTCAAAAATTGTTTCAGGATTCATCATCAAACTAAACATTCCCAAGATAGATCTGTCAATAATAGTTATATCTTCTCTTCCTAAAATCTTGGAAAAAATTTGAAGAATAGTTCTAACCTCCTCAACAAAAGTATCCAAAGTAAAATGAGTAGGTTCCAAAGGTAAATGCTTCCAAGCCGGCATTAAAAGTAAAGTTAATTGAGCATAATTCGACCCAGATAAATCTTGGAAGGTAAAGAATAGAGTTTCTTATGAGAAAGGAGTATAAGAACGTAAGGAAATAAAAAAGAATGCTTTCTGAATCAAAAGGGAAGACACTTGGAAAATATTTTCACCTAATTTGTTCAAGACAAAACACTTTTGAGGATAGAGGGTAGATACTAGCCAATATATGAATTCTGGGAACACATAGGTTTGAGTAATCATTGCACCTAAAATGTTAAATTTTAGGTATGTTCTATTCTTAGAGCAATTTATTTCAATTTTCATAGTTAGCTCAATATCTTTTCCAGATTATCAATCACATCAGCATTAAATTAAACTGCAGATAGAACATAAACATAAATTGTAGAAGACAAGCCAAGACAAGAGGACACAAGATGTGGCACTAGCCAGGGATAAACCCCAATGTGGGGAAACCCTTGATCAATTCTTGTTATATGTTCTTCAATAGTTCAACAGAGAGAGAGAGAGAGAGAGTACATTTACAACAGAAGTCAACACTTTGAATTATCTAGATAAGATCATAGATCATATCTAAGAAGATGATACATGAGATCAGTTGAAGACATGCTTCTTCAACTGATTCTCCAAGGTGACTCCTTCACCTATAATTGTGTTGCATTTCGTCATCATGTTGCACCATGCTACACCCATCATCACTATGTTGCATCTCATCATGCTTCATTAATCATGACTATACCCATCATTGTACTGCATTATGTGCCATTGCTGCACCATGTTGCCATACTGACCAATGTGTTGGCTGCATCTTGCTTGCTTGTTGTCCCTAGCATGCTTATTGTCCTTTGCATGCTTGTTGTTGCATGCTAGCTGTCCCTTGCATGCTAGCTGTAACATTGCATGCTTGGTGTATTTGCTGCTAAGTACCATACAACTATCCCAATGTTAGTTAGTTGTCCCTTGCATGCTGCTTTCCTTCGGAGACATATGCTCTAATTGTTCTGGCAGCTCCCGGCAGTTCCGACAATTCTGGCTTTTCCTGGTCATTCCCGGTAGTTCCGGCAATTCCGGCAGTTCCGACAATTCCGACAATTCTGACAGTTTCAGAAATTTCGGCAATTCCAGCAGTTCCCCATAGTTCTGGCAATTCCGGTAAATCCGACAATTTCGATAATTCTGGCAGTTCCGGCAATTCTGGTAGTTCCAGCAATTCCGACTCTTCCGACTATTCCCGGCAATTCCAGCTTTTCCAACAATTTCGACAGTTCCAGCAGTTCTAGCAATTTTGGTAGTTCTGGCAATTCCCAGCAATTCCCAACAATTCTCGATAGTTCTGGCTTCTGCCCTCTAGATTAGGGCAGTGTTATCCCTTAGGATCTATCCTCCTACTAAAACCCAAAGACAAGTAAAGAGGAAGAGATCCCAAATGTGTTGAAATGACTTGAAGGCCACCTCTATTTATACTAAAACATTGAGCACAAGTGGGGTTTATTTGGTTGTTGGCTGACCTTGACGAATTGTCCCATAACACAAATAAATTCATATCTCCATGAATATTTATCGGAATCGGATGATATTTAGATCAATCCTACACATCTCGATGAGAGGGATCCAAGAAAAATATCAGCTTCCATTAATAACATGACCCACATGGAATTTGGCCCTAGTTGCCAATTTTAACACTCCCTCTCAACTAGGGAGAACTCCATCCACTGATCCATATGTCTAACTGTACTATCTCTGCCATCAGTACCCTGCACTGCTCTGCTCTGCTTTGCTCTACTGAACCATGAAGAAGAAGAATTGATCGAGAATGTCTCATACCATTCTCTATTGACCTGAAGTCAGTTTCGTTTTAAGAGAGTGTGTCACATCACTCTTATTTGCCCGAAGTCAGTTCTATTGATCCCAGATAAATATCACAAGAGAGTGTCTCAAACCACTCATACTTATCCTAGATTAGTTTCATTTATCCCAGCTCAATGGAGGTCATCTTAGCATAGGGAGTATGGTAGATACATTGATGTGTCCATCAATAGTACTACTATGGTCCCTAGCCCCATTTCCCTACTCATTGATCAGATGAGAGTTACTTCCCATGAGTCCCAGACTGCATGGGTAGGATGCCTCGATAGGAGAACTAATCTTCCTATCCGCAGGAGAACGAATCATCCTGCCCCACAATTGCCACGCGAGAACTAATCATCCTGGCCCACGGGAGAACTAATAATCCTATTCCACAGTTGCCACGGGAGAACTAATCATCCTAGCCCACAAGAGAACGAATCATCCTATTCCACAGTTGGCACTGGAGAACTAACCATGCTGGCCCACAAGAGAACTAATCATCCTATTCCACAGTCGCCACGGGGTATCACAGGGGAAGGTTGAACCTGTCATCTTGTACATAACGCACCACCAGGGGAGGGTGAGTCGCCCTGTGGTCGTATGTTGCTCCAGTAAGCACCCCAAGCCCCCCAGAGCTCCCAAAGCTCCATGCATGCAACATGCAGGACTCTTATAAGAAGCTCTCTCAATGACTCCAAGTCGTTCGAGAAAGTCACAGATTTGACCTTTCCATAGGGCTTTGACAAAATGTCTGTGACTTGTACATCAGTCTCAATGTGATGGAGCCTCCTCGCTCATCGACTTACCATGTCCCAGATAAGGCAGTATTTGATTTCTATCTACTGGAGCAATCCTCGAATACAAGATTCCTCAATAATCAAATCCCCACTCTGGTTGTCACAGAGAATCACAGTGGTACTCATCATATGTACAAACAACTCATTTAAGAGTTTCTGCAACCATACAGCTTCACATGAGATCATACTCGTAGCTATGTATTCAGTCTAGGCAGTGCTTATAGGAACCGACTTTTGCTTCCTACTCATCCATGATATTGAAGTATAATCCAAAGAGAACCAACACTGAAAAGTGCTCTAGTGATCCTCCACACTGCCTACCTAGTTAGCATTTAAATAATCATGTAGTTTCATATTTCTGGCAGTGTATCTCAATCCATGAGATATTGTGCCCCGAAGATATCTCAAAAGATTCTTGGCACCAATCCAGTGAGGCTCAACCAAATATGAGCTCACCATGCTAACTGCAAAACATATGTCCGAATGGAAGTTCACCAAGAACATGAACACGAATGAGTTTATGAAACTCAAAGGAATTTCCCAAATCTACTCCGACATCACTACCATATAAATTTTGAAAGTTAAGATCCTCGAGGTAGTCACAGGCTTGCAGTTTATCATTCCACATCCGGAATCCAACTCCCTCTTACTTCTGAAAATGAGAGGGTCTGCACCTATCAGAAATAGGTCATCCTCATAAGGTATCGGTATGAGAGGTCTATCATCCACAACCTTCGGGTAATGGTTTGGATCGGTTTCACTCCTAGTGAATCTCAGCTTCATCAGAAAACTATCAATCCTCTCATACTACGCCTAGGGTGTTTTTCTTCAAGCCAGAGACGGCTCTCTTCCACCTGCATATGTGAGATTCCTGATCGTCAATCTCAAACCCCTCGGGTTGTTCCAAACCTATGGACCTGCTACATGAGGGGTATTGTCCCCTTGTAAGATTTTCCTTCAGTACATCTCAAACATTTACTTTCATGCTCTTTTTGAATTCAGGCATCCCTATCACCATCTAACTCATAGACCTCCAGTGCTATGTGTCAATGGACATAGTCCCTAGTCGACTTCCTACTACTTGATACAACCCCGAACTCAAAAACATCTTTCAAAATTATATTTTCAAACACATACCTTTCCATCCATGAGTGCCACCTTGTAACCTTTGACTTCCATTGCTGAAATGGACACCAGGTTCTTCTTGCGATCAGGTACATAAAAGAGATTCTGTAAATGAATCGAGTTACCCTCATTCAATTGAGGGGTAATATTCCCTACACCCTTTCCGGGATAGGTGGCATTGGCTCCAAGTATAATCCCACAATTATTTCCATCTCTACCAAATTAGAGAGTGCACCCTTCTATCCGATGAAGTGCCTTCAAGAACTACAATCAATAAGCCAGATTCCCAATGAATCTGAAGGAGAGAGCCAATACAAGATAATGCTTCTTTATCTTATCAAAAACAACATTTGATTCTTCATACCTGGTGTCACGCCCCTACACCTGCGGTAGTCTTCCAACCACTTGTAGCGAGGTGCGGCACCACCGAACGCTTTCTTTTTAACAATACTAACATTCGTGGACTACGCCTATTTCATCATGGACATACTTAGTTTATGTTTTATAACCAAGTAACAGCATTATCCTTTATACTTTAGTGAAGACCATTCTCAATAATTAACCATGAACAATAAACCGAGAACATCAACAATAAGCAAGTACAAAGGGAGGGGAAACTCCCAGAAAGTCTGCCCGACAATTTTATTATATCAAGAATATCAAATTTTACAACAAGTGTGTCTTGGCCGAGCCAAGTCTCACACTTAACCAATTTTTACAAAAGACAGGCCACCTGCCTTTTACAACATTTCATGCACCTTTGCATAAGAAGGAGTGCTCACCCGAGCCACTCAACCTCCCTACCAAATCCTGCATAAAACCGCACACAACTTCCACCTTCACACCTCAAACCACAAGATACTTCCACCTCGCACTTAGGCTGGACTACGCATGAGGTATGCGTATCCTCCTCCAAAACTGCGCGGGTATTTTACCCCTATGTGTATGAGAGATGAGTGAAGATGTGTTGGATGAAATGAGGTGCAGCCACCTCTTATATATACGCTCCACACCTTGGCATATAATCTTTGGGCTGACATGCTAAATAATACCATGAAGCCCTCACGTTATATCTTTAGGATGTCGGCTTGGTATATTTTAATGTCTATCCACCATCACATATAAGCTCCCATAACATATACGCTCAAGTGACACTTAGCCATTTTCATGTGTTTATTATCGTCGCTTTTCTGTTCACGGGTTCGTCGCATTTCTGTGTGCGCTCACCCGCCCGTCGTGCAGACCCGCCCGCCTGTCGTGCAGACCCGCCCGCCTGTCGTGCAGACCCGCCCGCCGTGCAGCCTCGCCCGCCCGCCTGTCGTGCAGACCTGCCCGCCAGTCACCCACGCCCGCCCATGCACGGTGACTTCGCCCGGCGCCCGAACGCGCCCGTACCCAAGGACCTTACAGCCTCCTCCACCTGAAATCATTGTCGTCCTCGATAACATACCATCCCAGTAGCCATCCACCAAGATCATCATCATCCATGATGTCGACCTTTCTACACGAGGAAAACATCCCTGCAACATATGTAGAGACTCTTTCTCCACTATGTCTCAGCCTAGTGACCACTGCCACCAAGCTCCCCATACCAAAGCATGTATCTCCATAATCCATGCTCAGGTCTATGGAAACTCCATCCATCTCATCTGCAACATGTTGTCCATATGTGTGTCTCCTCCATGTGAAGAGACCATCTCCTCAAACCAACTCTCGATATACCTCATTCAGGTCCATGAAGCCTCTTCATCATCTGCAATGTGCCATCCTCAAGTCTCCAATCTTATCAACTCTTGATGTGCCCCATTCAAGTCCATGAAGTCCTCTTCATCATCTGCAATGTGCCATCCTCAAGTCCCCATGTCACACTAGTAAGTCCTCCTGCATAACATTCTTGCCCTAGCACTCCTCTTTGGATGTCCCTTGATATCTCTACAAGTGCTTCCACACAATGTCCTTGCATAGGTCTGCCATGCTCCATGTCTTCAAGTCTCCAACCTGATGTCCATGACTAAGCTGCCCATGTAGTCCAACCAAGTAGACACATCACAAAATCTGGCCATCCCATCCAAGTCTTCGATCTTTGGTTTAGTGAACTCGGTCACCCAACCATCTCAGCATCATCATGTCATGAGTCCCTTCACCATAGCTCCTCCACCAAAGTGTCCACCAAGACTACCTCTTGGTCTCGGCCATGAGAAGTCCACCCAAAACATCACAAGTGTGTGCCCTCCAATCTGTCCATGAGTCATGCCAGGCACTTAGCCAATTCTCCATGTGGCTAAAGCATGACTCAATCTTCCACAACGATCATCAAGTTCCACCCTTGTCACGGGTCCTTGCACCTTTCATCATAAGGTCACAAGTAACCTCAACAATCCTTGCAACAACTGACAATCCTTGCTTCTCCATACAAGGTTCCATCATAGTTATCCATGGTGAGATCCTCCCTAGCATTAGCAAACTGGCTTTGCCCTTTCCTGCACACGGTCCATCTCCCAAATGCCCAAATGAAACACAAGTATCATCACTTACTTCATCATCATGAGGCTCCTCCATGTGAGTGACCTCATCCATACATGTTGACAAACTGCACGATCCTGGTTCAACTTGATCAGCCTCAAGTTCACCCTTCATCGTAGTCATGTCTGCAACATCTTCATCTACCACGGCTTCCTCTTCCTTGTTGGCACAATCTGCAACTTCACCTTGCTCCATTGCCCAACCGGGTTGAAGAAGCTCTTTCTCAGCTTCAGCCTCCCTCTTCAAGGCCAGGAGGTGTCTCTCTAGAGCTAGACAATCCCACTTCTTCTGGTTCAATTTCTGTCTTATCTTGAGCTCCTTGAGTTCTGCTTCAATCAAGTCCACTTCCTTTGCAATTCGGTAGGCTTCGTCCCTATTCCCATCAGAAACTCCTTCCTTGACCAAGGCACGAAGAGCATCCTTTGCTTTGGACAAGCCTTTGCTCCCTTCTGCAAATCCTTGTTCAACCTCCCTTGATTCTTCAAGTAGACTCCCTTCAACTTCCTCGAAGGTTGCAAAACCCATCTCTTGCAAGATAGACATCCTTCACGATTCTTTACCAAGTCACCTGCAACCTGAACCGGCCCTCGTTCCACTTCGTGTGAAACGGATTCCTTCACCTGCAAGTACCCTTGTCACTGTCACGAGCAACCCCGCTCACCAGCTCCAACTGAGCTCTAATACCAACTGTCATGCCCCTACACCTGCGGTAGTCTTCCAACCGCTTGTAGCGAGGTGCGGCACCACCGAACGCTTTATTTTTAACAATACTAACATTCGTGGACTACGCCTATTTCATCATGGACATACTTAGTTTATGTTTTATAACCAAGTAACAACATTATCCTTTATACTTTATTGAAGACCATTCTCAATAATTAACCATGAACAATAAACCGAGAACATCAACAATAAGCAAGTACAAAGGGAGGGGCAACTCCCAGAAAGTCTGCCCGACAATTTTATTATATCAAGAATATCAGATTTTACAACAAGTGTGTCTTGGCCAAACCAAGTCTCACACTTAACCAATTTTTACAAAAGACAGGCCACCTGCCTTTTACAACATCTCATGCACCTTTGCATAAGAAGGAGTGCTCACCTGAGCCACTCAACCTCCCTACCAAATCCTGCATAAAACTGCACACAAATTCCACCTTCACACCTCAAACCACAAGATACTTCCACCTCGCACTTAGGCTGGACTACGCATGAGGTATGCGTATCCTCCTCCAAAATTGCGCAGGTATTTTACCCCTATGCGTATGAGAGATGAGAGAAGATGTGTTGGATGAAATGAGGTGCAGCCACCTCTTATATATACGCTCCACACCTTGGCATATAATCTTTGGGCCGACATGCTAAATAATACCATGAAGCCCTCACGTTATATCTTTAGGATGTCGGCTTGGTATATTTTAATGTCTATCCACCATCGCATATAAGCTCTCATAACATATACGCTCAAGTGACACTTAGCCATTTTCATGTGTTTATTATCGTCGCTTTTCTGTTCACGGGTTCGTCGCATTTCCGTGTGCGCTCACCCGCCCGCCTGTCGTGCAAACCCACCCGCCGTGCAGCCTCGCCCGCCCGCCATGCAGCCTCGCCCGCCTGTCGTGCAGACCCGCGCGCCGGTCGCCCGCGCCCGCCCATGCACCCGTGTACGGTGACTTCGCCCGGCGCCCGAACGCGCCCGTACTCAAGGACCTTACACCTGGGATTCCTTGCTTTCTTTGAAGAGTTGACCATTTCCTTGATGACTTGCATTACCTGTCATTCCTTTAATCATTGAAGATGTCCCTGGAATGATTGTTATCATCATCAAGTGATGTGTCCCTACCTCAGACCCTCCTTTGCATAATGGCCGAACTTATTACAACCAAGGCATCTACCTTTCCTTTCACCCTTAGATATGGACTTCCCATTGAAGTGATCTTTAGGTAGGCCATCAAAAACTTTTGTTGCGCCATTCTGATAATATTCTCTGCTTCGACTTCACCCTTGATGAATTTGAAGAGGGATGAGGAATCCACGGATGCTTTTGTCCTTTCCCAACTGTCTTCGATGATTGCTCTTTCACTCTTGTTTGGGCATTGTCTTCACCTCTACTCTGATACCATGTTAAATTTTAGGTATTTTCTATGCTTAGAGCAATTTATTTCAATTTTCACAGTTAGCTCAATATCTTTTCCAGATTAGCAATCACATCAGCATTAAAGTAAATTGTAGATAGAACATAAACATAAATCGCAGAAGACAAGCCAAGACAAGAGGACACAAGATGTGGCACTAGCCAGGGAAAAACCCCAATGTGGGGAAACCCTTGATCAATTATTCTTATATGTTCTTCAATAGTTCAGCAGAGAGAGAGATAGTATGTTTACAATAGAAGTCAACACTTTGACTTATCTAGATAAGAGCATAGATCATCTCTAAGAAGATGATACATGAGATCAGTTGAAGACATGCTGCTTCAACTGATTCTCCAAGGTGACTCCTTCACCTATCGTTGTGCTGCATTTCGTCATCATGTTGCACCTCACCGTGCTGCACCATGCTACACCCATCATCACTATGTTGCATCTCATCATGGTTCATTAATCATGACTGTACCCATCACTGTACTGCATTATGTTCCATTGCTGCACCATGTTGCCATACTGACTTATTTGTTGGCTGCATCTTGCTTGCTTGTTGTCCCTATCATGCTTATTGTCCTTTGCATGCTTGTTGTTGCATGCTAGTTTTCCCTTGCATGCTAGTTGTAACATTGCATGCTTGGTGTATTTTCTGCTAAGTACCATACAACTGTCCCAATCTTAGTTAGTTGTCCCTTGCATGTTGCTCTCCTTCGGAGATAGATGCTCTGGCTATTAGAGCAGTTCCTAGTAGTTCCGACAGTTCCGGATTTTCCCGGTTGTACCTCACAGTTCCAGGAATTCCGGCAGTTCCAACAATTTTGGATGTTCCGGCAATTCCAGCAGTTCTAGCAATTTCAACATTTCCGGTAGTTCCGGCAATTCTGGAAATTCCGACAGTTCCTGGTAGTTTCGATAGTTCCCAGTAGTTCTGGCAATTCTGGCAGCTTCGGAAATTCCAGAAGTTTCGGCAATTCTGGCTATTCCAGTTATTCTAGCTATTCTCGACAGTTCTAGCAATTCTAGATTTTTCGGTAGTTTCAGCAATTCTGACAGTTATGACAGTTCCGACAATTTCGGTAGTTCCGGCAACTCCTGGCAGTTCCTGACAGTTCCGACTTCTGCCTTCTAGATTAGGGCAGCATTATCCCTTAGGATCTCTCCTTCTACTAAAACCCAAAGACAAGTAGATAGGAAGAGATCCCAAGTGTGTTGAAATGACTTGAAGGACACCTCTATTTATACTAAAACGTTGAGCACAATTGCGGTTAATTTGGTTGTTGGTCGACCTTGAGGAATTATCCCATAAAACAAATAAATTCATATCTCCATGAATACTTATCGGAATCGGTTGATCTTTAGATCAATCCTACACCTCTCGATGAGAGGGATCCAATAAAAATATCAACTTCCATTAATAAGATGACCCACATGGAATTTGGCTCTAGTTGCCTATTTTAACATAAAACAATTGACCTAATAGTAGCAACATATACAGGAAACTCAGCTCGGTTGAGAAGAATAAGATGGTAAATTTCTATGTAGTCAATGGAGAAAATTGGGTCGAATACATCCCTTTCGATGTCCATTAATGGAATATCGGAAGAAGAACCTGCTAAAATGGATTTCTTGGAAATTTTGATTATCTTGGATGTAAAAGGTATCACACAAATACTTGAGAAGCAATGAGTGATGTTGACTGGAGCTACAATTTGAATCCACGGAAGCGGGAGCAAGGAAAAATGACAAATGGAATGAGTAGGAGTAACGGGATATATAGAGAGAACAAATAACGGGAGGGAAAATGGAATTAAAAGCTAACGTGGGGTGTTTGAATTGATGACATGGTGATAATATGGATGAGGTGACAGATGACATGGTTGATGAGGTTGCGGAGGGGCACGATGACAGGACGATGAAAAAGGAGTGACATAACACATACACAAAGCCCATGCTCACTTGTCGATGTATTACGGGGTAGACTCCTATACAGAGGAAATACGATGGAGTCACCACATAACATTAATAGATCGTTGATTTGCAGTCAATGGAGATCTGAAAAATTCATTGTGGAGGCACTCAGAGAGCTATCCGTCAGGAATATAGTGTCGTCAAGTGTTCTCCATCCGATGGGCCCTGCTTGTATTCTCCATCACGCCCAGAAACTTACACAACATTTAAACATTGTTGCCTTCAGCGAATGGGGACCCACCATAGTGTGCTTAACCTTAAGTCTACGTTAAGATTTGATCCGTACCCTTAATCCATGATTATAATTTAAGTAAAATTTAAATCAAAATTTTTGCAATGATCTTTTTTCAAAAAAAAAAAATTGGTACATATATATACATTTTATTTTGAATACATGGAGAAAATTAAAATGAGCTACAACATCTGGATCCACCTGGGGATAGTGTTTTGAAACAAAACACTAAGAACCACATGTTAGTGCCTTCACCTTGGGCATGGAGTCAAAATTATAGCTTGAAACATTACAATGAAGAGCTCACCGAATATTCACAGTGATCAAACCAGTATATACAATGATGAGATAAAATTTAGTGTTGAAAGTAGTGTTTTAGATACTGCCCATTGACTGGAAACTACAATAGTTCACCATCCAAATTTTCCAGAATGAAAGTGTTATTGGTTCTAAATTCTACTATTTTAAAAGGACCAAACCATAAAGGATCAAACTTTCCATGTTTTCCTTTATCTTCTCTCCTTACATCCCATCAAAGAACCAAATCTCCAGGTTGAAAAAGAATATCTCAAGCCTTTCTATCAAATATTAACTTCATATTTTCTTGGTAACTGATCAGATTCTCCATTACTTTCTCTCTGTTTTCATTTAATTCCACTAACTGGTTCATCCTCCTTGTTAGTGGATTTGGCTCTTGTTGACCATCTTGGATAAGTTCCACAATAGGTTTTTCTAATTGGCTAGGAAATCAAGCAGTTGCTCCATATACTAACTCAAAAGGTGATTTTCTAGTCGACCTCCTCGTAGTAACCCTATTTTCTATTGGGATAGGGTCCCCTAGGGTCGATTTTGGGGTTAAAAGCCCAAGTTTTGGGGCACAAAGCCCATGTTTTTGTATGTAAAGTGTAAAGTCTTCGCAATTTGTGGTCGTGGAGTGCGTAGATGTAAAGTGCCATAAAGGGTTTCCGCCCTTTATTTATGTGAGTTGTGTCATCTTTAGAAGATCCACCCATGGTCCGTGGACCATGGGATTGTATAAAAACGAGAGTTGTAGAAGAGTCTAAGGCAGTTGAACTTGGATGATGATGAATGTAATGGTTCATTAGCAAAAATAGCAAAGGGTCTTAGAATTGAAGAAAGGCTCTGTAGCTGTGTCTGCAGAAGCCTAGGGTTGAAGTCTGTAGCTGAGTGCGCAGACCCCTGCAACTGAGTGTGTAGGGTAGTTAGAGTCTGTAAGAAGATCTGAAGTACTAATAAAGAAGATTACTATGGAAACATCTATGTTTGATCTATTTACGTTTGTTATGAATAAATGCGGTTATGTTATGTTCAATAATGGTTTCATGATTTAATACTATATTGATGCGCGAATCTATATGTTTTACATTGTTATCTGTACGTAAGTAATAATATCTGTTTACGCGAAGAACATATTAATGCATATTGAAGTTATCAGATACTTAAGCCGATCTAGGTAAATACGGTAGTAAGAGTAATTATAGAAGCGCGTAAGTGGTTGATTCACCTAGTTAGGGTCCACGAATGACAGTCATAGACGTTTGCAAAGGCCTAGAGGCCGATTAAGAGAAGTATATAGGTAAGCCCTAAAAGGCTTAGCAATCTATGGGAAGGCAAAGTTAGGCCATAAAACAACATCACTACCATCTGTAGGTGCGGAAACTTGGTTCCAGCACACCCCCCCCCATACTGCTTCGAGTGAGACTTCAACCCACGCTCTGTGGATTGATGCCAAAAGGGCCAATAGTGTAGGGATTTTTTTGGCTAGAATAACGTTCAACCTGGGTTAGGGCCCACTAAGCCAATAAATAGTTTCATTGGCAGGACCGGGATTTGCATAAAAAGAAGTGTGATGTCGCATCACTGGAATCCGATTAAGAAGGAAATTGAGGACTAGTTGGATAGGAAGATCCATGAATTCACAGCGCAAGAAAAAATAAATCCAAGATTGACGAAAGAAAATTGGTTGGATAGATAGCTGTACATAGAGATACACAAAATCTTCTTTTTTTCCTTCCCGGTTGAATTATATGGGTGGATCGATAAATTGGCAGACGACTAAGGAAGGTGGAGGCTTGACGGTCTGATAGTGTGGACCCCAGAGTTAGTGTGGAGATTGGAAGCCTTGGAAGATAATATCATATGTGTTGTTGATCACTGGCTTGATTGTATCATAGGAGGATTTGTGACAAAGTTCGCGGTTGATACTTCAGTCAGTTATAGTGAAGCACAGTGCCGCTTCTTCAAGGGACCACGAGGTAAGTATTTAAGGTCTTTAAATACTTGGATTAATATGCTCTTGTGTGAAAAGTAGGTTATGCAGTTACCTTGATGTTTGGAGCTACACGAAGTGGAAAGATCTTCAGGGATAGAGGGAGAACAGGCCCTGAATATAGACCGCTAATCGAAACTCCTCTGAGTGACGATGAGGGAATACCCCATCCACCCACCCCACCTTCACACTCACCTCCACAGCATACACCTTCGCCCACACTGCCACCACCTCTGCCACCGTTCAATATGGCGAATGTCATAAAGTTTCCCATTTTCTAGGGTTTGGGAAATGAGGACCCGGACCAGTTTTGGTTCATCGAGAAGGTTGTATGGGAGGCTCAGGGTATAATGAATGATCAGATGAATAAAGAAACCTTGGTCACCACCTTACAAGAATGTGTGCTAACATGGTACATTAAGTACTACATTGATAACCCGATGGCTTCATTAGCAAATATTCAGACCATGTTGAATAAGGAATTCAGTAAGCCTAAGTCTGAAGAACAATCAATTATGGGATTCAAGGAGATCATGATGAAGCCTGGAGAGACAACATGGGATTTGGATGAGAGATTGAAGTTCACGATCCATGAAGCTAACATGAATCTTACAGATGGGAAGCACCGTCAATGGTTTGTGGCTTCACTCTTGGCTCATCCGAGGGTTACTTTATCACAGCAAAAGATTGGGACCCAAGCAGAAGCCCTGGAGATTGCGATGAGATTGCATGAGACACTGATGCAAGATGATAATTTGGGATTCCAGTATATTCACGCACAGTTGCAGAACCTTTGCCTAGATTTTCAAAGTTTGAAGAAGGATAGAGCAGTTCGGCCAAAAGTGCGAGAAGAGGTTTGGTGCCTGAAATGCAAAAAGTCAGGGGCATGACAAAGATCATTGTCTAGTCTTTGTGAATTATGTTCCAGCAGGAGGGCCGATGCCTCTAAGGCTGGAAGCTCAAGTAGGGCCAAGTACAGGGCCCATGCTATGGTGTGCTATCTGTCAGGTAGCTGGAAAACATGTGAAAGACAATTGTCACCTACTACAGAAATTTGTGCAAACACCGCCAAAACTCTTCTGTAACTTTTGTCAATCGGTGGGCCATGACGAGCATAACTGTCATAGCTATGAGCTAATGATGGATAGAATGCCTACATATATATTGCAGGTGGAAACGCAACCTCTGGATCAAGGCACTGGGGGAGCATGAGGAGGATATCATGGATGCGGACGAGGCTGAGGTGGAGGAGGACCTGGTAGAGGTTGAGGACAGGTGATTTGCTACAACTGTGGGGAACTAGGACACTACGCATGAGACTACACGAACTCGATGTGCTTTTTATGCAGATAATACACCCATTTTTACCACGTGACAGAAGATTTCCCTGTGTTACTAGCCAAGATATGTGAAAAAGGGGTGCAACCTCGACAACCTACCTAGAATCTTCAGATGATGAGGGCTAAACCTTGCGAAGAGGGTCCTAATGTGAACATTGTGCTACGAAATGGGATGATGATTGGTGAAGACAAGGGAAAGAAGCTTGAAGAAGGTGGATGGGTCTGCAAAGCTCCAGAAAAGGAGGTCAAGTTTGATCTAGAGCGTGCGAGGGAAACATTTATGGAAGCAAATAAAAGCTTCGCTAAGGCTTCTTCCTCAAGAATTCAGGATAAGCAGTCTGAAGAAATGGACACATCCATGCTTACTACATTTTTGGAGACCTGTATGAACCTGCTCCGAGATAGCAAGGTCGTAAAGGGATTATAGGAGTTGATCAATAAATGTGCTAGTAATACTCCTGATGGACCGCGCGTGGTCAGGAAAATTGGTAAGCATAAGGCAAGAACGGGGCGGGAGATGAGACTCACTGCACAAATACGAGAATATGAAATGGACCAAGTTGTTTTGGATCTAGGGTCCGACGCGAATGTTTTGCCTAAATAGACATGGGAGAAAATGGGAAGACATGCGCTGCAGTGGTCTCCTATTCAAATGAGGATGGCAAATCAATAAAAGATTATCCCCATGGGAAGGTTATAGGGAGTAATAGTTGATATTGAAGGCATGAGCATGTTGGCTGATTTCGAAGTGATAGAGATTGTGGATGACAATAATCCATACCTATTCTCCTTGGGATCGACTGGGCTATCGACATGAATAGAGTGATCAATTTGAAGAAGCGAACGATGTCATTTGAAAGAAAATTTCTCCGCGTAGTAGTACCATTGGACCCTGTAGAGGTACTATGCTACACTGAACCAGTCCACGATTACGAAAGTGACGATGATTTGGATGAGATTTATAAGATAACAACGTGAGATCAAGATTGGGTGAATCCGACAGCTAATGGACGTCTTACATGGGACCGTGAAAGCTCTTGCACATCAAATTTAGACAAGGAATTGGAACACTGGCACAATAGATTGCACGAAGTGTTTACGCTACGATGTAACATGATGACCAAATCATTGTGTTGTGTATTGTCATAGGTAAGAAGTCTGCCTTATTATGATGGTTTAACTGACGTTGATAAATTTCTGGATGCATTTTAAAGGGAAGTGTCAGAGAAGCATCGCTTCCAAGCCTTGGATTTGATGCTATGTGCTACGCCTGCAAGATGGTGGGGTATGCATAAAGACAACTTCGATGGATGGCACGAAGATAGAAGAATTATGAGGGTGTGGTTTGGTTTCCCAAAGGTACGATTGACAGAGAAATACGATGGAAGGAGTGAAATGCGCGGTCACTTAGAAAAATGGACCAATTTTTATGGAGCAAAACCACAACCGGAGTGGGTGCATCTGTTCTGGCACACCTTGGATGTAATACCCATGAATTGGTACTTGGAGACAGAGCTTCGCCATGGCATGGATGAATGGGATATTTTGAGACAAGGATTCTTGATGAAACTCAGCTTTGAAGATGGATTTGAGTGCAATGATGAAGCATTGCAGGAGGTCAAAGCAATGATCTTGAGAATCCCATAGGATCCCTTGGATTTTATTCAACTGGATTGGACCACCCACCTGCGCCATGCACTAGAGTGCTACCATGTGACCGTTGAAGAGGAAGGCAAGGATTTGAGGAACATTAGTATCCCAAAAATAGAAGGACACTACGAAGTTGAGGGGTTGTAGATGGAAAATCCAGATATCATCGTGCCACTAAAAACAAGACAAGTGAACATTAGGACAGAGGCGGAGCCGAAGTTTGCGAAGATAGAGGACTACTGGGATGATGCTATGGTGGATAAGTTCGCTAAGTTGCTCCGTGAAAACCAGGACTAGTTCCCTACGAGGTTCTCAGACTTAAAAGGGATAATAGGGGACCTGGGAGCTAAGAAAATTACATTGAAACCATATGTGAAGCCGATCAAGAAAAGGCCTTACCGCCTCAATCCAAAGTATAAAGAAAAGGTCCACTTAAAGTTGGATAAAATGCTTGCAGCAGGTATTATTGAACCAGTGGAAGAATATGATTGGATGAGCCCAATAGTAGTTTAGGAAAAGAAGTAGAAGGATGAAATAAGGATATGTGTATATCTCAAGAAGTTGAATGATGCTTGCGTGCATGATCCTATTCCGACTTCATTCACAGATGAAGTGTTGGATAATGTAGGAGGACAGGAAGCATATTTGTTCACTGATGGGTTCTCAGGGTACCATCAGATCAAGATCACGCTGGAGGATAGAAGTAAGACGACCTTTACAACCGAATGGGGATGCATTTAGTATATTGTAATGCCTTTTTGATTGAAGAATGTGTCGGCGATATTTTTGTGCGTAGTCATCACGGCGTTCAAGGACTTCATTCACAAGTTTCTAGAGGTATATTTTGACTATTGGACGGTGTTTGGGTTGGTGAAGCGCCATGTAGCTAGCCTACACTTGATGCTGGATACATGCTGGAGGTATCAGATCGCGCTCAATTTGAAGAAATGTTTGTTCTGTGTTCCTTTTGGAATCTTGTTGGGCCATGTGGTGTGCAAACAAGAATTAATGGTGGATCCAGCTAAGATAGTAGTGATAATTAATTTGGAGGTACCAAGAAGTGTGAAACAGTTGCGTGCAACGTTGGGGCATACGAGATGCTATAGAAAGTTCATCAAGAGTTATGCCCAGATTACCACACCAATGGAGAAGCTACTAAAGAAAGATGCTACATTCTGTTGGAATGAGGAATGTTAGCAGAGCCTAGATGTGTTAAAGGAAAAGATGGTCATTGCGCCGATACTAGTCTTCCTGGATTGGAAGAAGGAATTTCATGTGCATGTGGATGCGTCATGTATTGCGCTCGAAGCAATACTGGCACAGGCCGGTGAGGGAGAGTTGGATCACCCTACAGCATTTGCAAGTCGAAATTTTTCTAAAGCTAAGAAGAACTATTCAATGACAGAGCGCAAAGGTTTGGCTATGGTGTACACACTCCAAAAGTTCAGACACTGCTTGCTAGGCAGACACTTTGAGATGTATATAGAACATTTTTCATTAAAGTACCTGGTTAACAAACCTGTGTTGGAGGGGAAGATATGCAGATGGTTTTTGTTGTTTCAGGAATATGATTTCGAAGTCATTGTGAAGCCAAGATGATTAAATGCAAGATCAGATCATCTATCGCGCATTGAAACAGGAGAAGAGGTTACTAATTTGGAGGACAAATTGCTTGACGCACAACTCTTTGTGGTGCACATAGCTGACAATCACTTTGCAGAGATCATACACTTCCTGACTACAGGAACGACTCCAGAAGGGCACAATGGTCAACAAAATAAGGAACTGGTGGTGCGCGCAGCAGAATTTTCTATCATTACCGGACATTTATATAAAATGGGCTCAGATGAAATTTTGCGACGTTATGTACCTGGGTTTGAATGGAACAACATCCTCGCTGAAGCTCATGGAGGAGTTGTAGGAGGACATTATGCAGGAAATGCAACAGCACAAAATATTTTATACATTGGGTTGTGGTGGCCAACACTGCATAAGGATTCCAAGGATTATTGTAAGGCATGTGATGTATGCCAAAGGAAGGGCAGGCCATCGCGGAGGGATGAGCTACCTCTAAATCTGTAAGTGTTGTTACAACAATTTGAGAAATAAGAAATTGTTTTGTAGACCCGATTTAGGCTCCAGGAAAGAAGACAGGTAAGCGGTATATCATCACTGTGACAGAGTATTTGACAAGATGGGAGGAGGCGCAACCTGTAAAGGATTGTATAGGAGCAACAACTATGAAGTTCCTCTTTGAATATGTGCTAACTCAGTTTGGTTGCCCAAATATTTTGATGAGCGATCACGGTACACATTTCCTTAATGAAACGATCAGTGTGCTAACGGAGGAATTCCAAGTTTATCATCAAAATAGCACGCCATATCACCCGCATGATAATGGGACAGTAGAAACATTTAATAAGATATTGGAATGCGCTGACAAAGGTTTGCCATACACAAAGGAATCATTGGGACGTGCGTGTACTCGCAGTGCTATGGGCTTATAGAACTACTTTTAAGAAGCTAATTGGATAGACACCCTTCAAGCTAGTCTATGGCATAGAAGCCATGGTGCCAATGGAGTATATTTTACCTAGTCTACGCATAGCGGCATTCATAGGAATGGCAAACTGTGAAGCCCTAGAAAAGAGGCTCGCGCAGCTGACAGAGATTAAAGAAGATAGATTTTTGGTTGGATTCCATCAGCAAGTTCAGAAGGAGCACGAAAATGCATGGCACGATCGGCACATCAAACTGGGCACCTTCAAGGTAAACGATTTGGTTTTATTATATGACAGCAAGTTTGATAAATTTACATGAAAATTTCAGGTGCATTGGCTAGGGCCATATGTCATCAAAAAGATTACCGATGGTGGAGTAGTTCAATTGGTGAAATTGAATGGAGATCCATTTCCCGAAAAGGTAAATGGCAGTCGATTGAAGCCATACACTAGGGATCTGGCCAAATGAATATATGATGGAAGCACAATCTTAGCACTCCAGGAAGCTGAAAGGAGGCGCGGGACTATAAAATACATTTCCTGGGTTGTAGAGTTGCGTGACTAGGGAACTGTGTGAGATGGAAGAATGTCAGAGCATCAGCAGAAGCGCGATGGGAGCTTCGCTATAGAAGGAGAGACTACGCATGGAAACCAGAAAGTGACCGCTACGATCAGTTTTCATGACTTGACAGTGAGAAAATGGCTAAGAGGACCGGGGTGTGGCATTTAAGGTTGAAATTAAGAGTGAGATCTTTGAAAATATGCCACCAATATAGCAGTTATGAGCAGATTTTGGGGGGAAAGGTCGGATTTGAATTTGAATTTGCCTATAAATTACAGATGGCCGCCCAATGAAAAACACTTTTCATTTTGAGAGCTTTTGTGTCGTGTTATTGGTTGTGCATGAATCCTGTGGTTTTTGAGGATTTGGTGGCTAGTTCAGTGTTTGACAAGTTACCTAAGGCAACCCAGGAGCTCCTGAATAGCCTCATGTCGGCTCCCATGGAAACAACCAGTGTTGGAGGATCTATGGCCTCTAAGGGAGCTGCCCCTGAGGTCGTAAGTGTGGATATGCCCGCCACGGTACCAAAATTACCAAGGTCACCTACGCTAAAGCCTACACAAGTAGGAGAGCCTTCCAAGATGAAGAAGGACAAACAAAAGGTGGCATAGATGGTGCACGAGTCACCAAGGAACCACCAAAAGAAAGAGAAGCCCACCGCACAAGAGAAAGCCAAGGTGGTAAACCTAGAATCTGACGAGGGCACAAAAGAAATTGGTATGGGTGCAGAGGACATTGACATTGAGGGATTATACCCTATCTCAAAGATGCCAGAATACATCCCTCCACGTCGCGGTAAGGTGAAGGACCCAAAGGACCCAGATGAGGGAAAATTTCTTCTTAATACACATCTGTTGCCAGAGAATATCACGTTTGAAGGACGTGCTTGGTGCGTGTCCCCCATCTAAAGCTTGAAGACTGGGACTTGGCGAAGACGAAGCAGTTTCCCCACCTGGATACTAATAATTTCATGCAAAGAGTATTTCACAAGGACTTAGTTGTCATCGCGCTAGAGCCGGTGAAGTGGATTCGTGGGGTGGAAAAGGCAGGATTGATGAATCTGCTATGGGTGTTGCATTACCACCGCACTCCCATAAACTTGATAGTTATCAAACAGTTGTTGTGCCTGGTGCATGATGGTGCCTATGGTTGGAGGAGCCAATACCTATAACTGGTATTTTGATCGATAGGATCACCCTATTACCCCATTCAGGGTTGAATCCAGCTAAGGAATTTGGCAGAAAGACGAGCGAGTGTGACCTCGCCGAAAGAATGAAGGACAAGTTTAAGCTTGTCAAGAAGTCCCACAGATACTCAATTTCGAGTATTATGGACCCCACAGTGAAGGTGGCCACCTAGATCTTGGCTAGGAAGGTAATGCAGAAGTGTTGTGCAGATGAGGTGCTGACACCAGTTGTTTCATTAGCGGCCTAGTGCGCGGAGGGCGTACAATTCAATTAGGCATGCTACTTGTGTAGCGAGTTCCTCGCGAATTGCAGGGAGGCACAAAACCACAGAAAAACATTTCATTACTCATGGCTTTTACTATCGATTGTGTTGGTTGCGTGGCAGTTGCTAGAGGACAGTTAGTTTCCTCCGATCATGAAAGATTTGCCAGAAGCAGCGAAGTTTTCTTTGCTATGGGCCACGAAGGACGTTGAGCGGATCTACGAGAGAAAGGTATTCTGGGTATTGATGGAAATTAGCATCAATATGGCCATCAACCATAAGCCAAGGCTGTCACCAACTGTTTTTGATAAATTTTTGAGATACGTGGAGTTAAAAGAAGACTTCCATTGTATCTCCATCCGGGCATGGAAGGACCCAGAATAGAAGTGGTATGATCTCCCATACTTTGCGATGGATGATGCCATACATTAGGGGAATTTGAGGTCTAAAATGGGCCTTGTAAGAAAAATGTACAAATAAGATAAAATTTATAAGAACCAATACAATCCAAGATGATGATGTCTATCATGGGGGATGATTCACCATTTTTGGAGTAAAAAATAAAAAGATTATAAAATAATAAAATAATAAAACTACTTTTTCAACTCGTATTTTCAACTTATCGCCCTATGGGTTTACTCAAATTTCGAGCGGGAGTACTCTTGGATGCAAAATTTAATTCCTCATCCAAGGAGTACCCATGTTGCATACTTTCGATGGGCCTTGCTACATGAAAAATGAGAAATACATGAAAAAACATGATTGCAATCATGTTTTTCATGTCTTTCTCATTTTTTGTGTAGTAGGACTCATCAAAAGTATGCAACATGGGTACTCCTTGGATGAGGAATCAAATTATTCATCCAACGAGTATTATCGATCAAAATTGGAGTAAACGCATAGGGCGATAAGTTGAAAATACGAGTTGAAAAAATATTTTTCCCTTTTTCCCTCTAAAATTTGATGATGTAATCAAATCTTATTTTATTATTTCCAGTATTATTTTATAATTTCCTTAGAAGACCCATTTTAGACCTCAAAACTCCCCTAATGGTAGCGGTCCTTAATCGTTAGCCAGTCGAGTGGTGCATGGCCTTAGATTTGTCTGTCGAGTCTAGTAAGTCTACTGGAAAGCAGAAGAAGAAAGAGGCTCAGTCGAAAATGCACTAGTTGGCTGAAAAACGGAAGAAGGAAGTTGTCGAGAAGGCGCGCGCAGAAGAGGAGTGCGCCACTAAGGAACAGGAGGAAGAATCTGATTCTGACAGAAGTCAAAAATCCCCTTCACCATAGACAGGAGAAGAAGAATGATTAGAGCAAGGTGTTGCAGATCTAGAAAGCACTCCCTTTCAGGTGAAGTGGAATATGGAGCAGGAGAAGGAAGGGCTATGCAAAAAGTCTAGGGCCACCAAGTCGTCAATAGTCCCGATCACCTTGAAAGAGGGAAACTTGGACGACATCATAGATAAAGTAAGGGACACTACGGAGGAACTGCTGCAGCAGTGGAAGCAAGCTTTGGTTGCCATTCAGATGGGTCTACACAAGTTGCAGATCGAAACTACTCAACTGTAGGTAGGTTTAGAGCAAAGCAATGCGGTGTCAACTAGTTTGGCCTCGGGGACCACTGGAGCACTGGATATGGTGCACTCTTTGGATCCTCAGGCCGTCGCGCTGCCTGATGGAGCTCTAAGTGTGGAGAGAGATGCTCACAAGGCTGCTTTAAGGAACATTGGTTTCAACTTGGCCACGCTCCCAAGAAAATTCCTTCACACGGTGCAAGAGGATGTGATCGTGGAACTTAGGGCGCGAGAGCAGTGCGCACTGAGTGTGATCAGCGAGAAAAAGGTTAACAACGAACAATTTTTCATTGAGAAAATAGAAGTGATAAACACCTGGAAGAAGGACCAGGAGAAGAATGATCGCATCGCAGCGGTGGTAGCAAAAGTGTGCAGAACTATTTCGGAATTGCACATCCCCGAAGAGGTGCCCATGGAGGCCAAGATTCGGAAGTTGGCTGCAGGTGGGTGCAATTCTTGGACCAAGATGGCCAAGGTTCAATTTGAGCTAAACCTTAAGATTACAGAGCTCAAGTTGAGGGCATAGCCTTCAACTCCACCAGAGGTTAGAGAACAATGCAAGGCAGTTGTCAAGAATGCAGTCGTTGCAGTAGATGTTGCGGTGGCAGACTACATGCGCTCTTCGAATAATCAATGGAGGTCCTCACAAATCTGCAAGAAGATACCACCCTGCAGAGGTTTAATATTTAGGCAAAGGAATTACAACAGCAATATGACGAAGCCAGAGCAACGTCGCTAACCGTCGCCATCACAGAAAGATTTGCCAAGCTACAGGAGACGAAGGAACTGAAAGAACAGGTAGAAGAAATGCAACGAAAAGAGGTAGTCCTCAAGGCCAGATTGGTGCCTTGGCTGGATGAGGCCTATGTACTCTCCACCACCATTGGGGAGAATTTGGCTAGCATGCAGACAACACAACAGAAGATCCAGGCAGATAGCACAAGACCAGCAATGGAGTAGCTGGTGGAGCAAATCAAGTAGACGGCTACGCAGTGTAAAATGAAGTTGTAGTTGTACAGGTGGAGCTGGGAGGTCTTCATAGCAAGATCTCTGTGCCAGTAGAGTGAATCGGGGGTGAGTCACCATATTTTTATTGGGGATCTGTTGGGACAGGGTCCCCTAGGGTCGATTTTGGGGTTAAAAGCCCAAGTTTTTGGGTAGAAAGCCCAAGGTTTTGTATGTAAAGTGTAAAGTCTCTACAATTTGTGGTTACAAAGCACGTAGATGTAAAGTTTCATAAAGGGTTTCTACCCTTCGTTTATGTAAGTTGTGTCAGCTTTAGAAGATCCACCCATGGTCTGTGGACCATGGGATTGTATAGAAAGGAGAGCCTTAGAAGAGTCTACGGTAGTTGAAGTTGGTTGATGATGAATGTAATGGGTCATTAGTAAAAAGAGCCAAGAGTCTTAGAATAGAAGAAAGGCTCTGTAGCTGTGTGCGTAGAGGCCTAGGGTAGGAGTCCGCAACTGAATGTGCGGACCCCTGCAGCTGAGTGCATGCGTAGTTAGTGTTTGTAAGAAGATCTGAATTACTAATAAAGAAGATTACTCTGGAAATATCTGTGTTTGATCTATTTACTTCTATTATGAATAAATGCAGTTATGTTATGTTGAATAATGGTTTCATGATTTAATGTTATATTGATGCGCGAATCTATATGTTTTACATTGTTATCTGTACGCAAGTAATAATATTTGTTTATGCGAAGAACATATTAATGCATATTGAATTTATCAGATACTTAAGCCAATTTGGGTAAATATGGAAGTAAGAGTAATTATAGAAGCGTGTAAGTGGTTGATTTGTCTAGTTAGGGTCTGCGAACGACAATCGTAGACCTTCGCGAAGGTCTAGAGGCCGATTAAGAGAAGTATATCGATAAGCCCTAAAAGGCTTATCAATCTGCGTGAAGGTAGAGTTAGGGCATAAAACGACATCACTACCATCTCTGGGTGTAGAAACTTGGTTCCAGCACCCCTCGATACTGCTTCAAGTGAGACTTTAGTCCGCGCTCCACAGATTGATGCCGAAAGGGATAGTAGTGCATGGATTTGTTTGACTAGAATAACGTTGAACCTGGATCAAGGCCCACTAAGCCAACATTTTCCCATAAGGAAAACTTTAGCTTTGAATCCCACTTTTTCTGGTTCTCTGCAATAGTTTTCTTAAATATCTTCACCGGAGCTTTATTTGGAGATTCTGCTAGGCCATTCCCTTGGGGGTGATAGGTGGTAGAATGAGAGAGTATCACATTATATTTCTGGCAGAAGTTAATTAGCTTTGTAGATCGGAACACCTGAGAATTATCTACAACCTACCTTTTTGGATAGCCAAACCTGCTAAAAATATTTTCTTCTACAAAATTAATTACCACTAAGTCATTAGCCCTCCTAGCTTGAACAGCCTCTACCCATTTAGTAAAATAATATGTACCTATCAAAATCTATTTATGTTGTCCACTAGAAGGTGGATTTATCTCCCCTATAAAATCCAGACTCCATTATCTAAATGGTTCTTCCACAAACACAGGAATCAATGGTAATGGTGCTAATCTCTTCTTTTCAGCAAACATTTCGCACTTTTCACAACTTCTCACAAGTCTATAAACATCAGAAAACAAAGAGGGCCAAAAGAAACCAGCCTTCAAGATCTTATGTGATGTGACCTTCCAACTGTAATGACCACCATAGAGACATCCATGATATTCATTTACAACTTCTATAGTTTCTCCTTCTATCAAATAGAGCAGTGAAATACTAGTTGTATCTCTCCAATACAACTTTCCATATGCTATTACATAATTTTGATCTTTGACTCTGAGATCTTTATATTTTGTTCAATTTAAAGGAGGACAGCTAAGGAAACACAGATAATGGAAAATATCTTTATACCACTGAGAACAAAGATACTTGTATTGAATTATGTTATCAAGTTCTTTATTCTTAGCTTGTTCTTCTTCATTTTTGGATCTAGCAACTTCAGTCAACAAATTGATTCCCATAGCTTGATAATTAGCTTTTCAAAAAAAAAAATCTGATCCTTGTCCCTTTATCAGCTTAGTTGGTTTGATGTCCATATCATATTCTTGGATATTTTATATCCACTTTCCTCTCTTTCCATCACTATCACTCTGAGTCAGTACATCTTTGACAGCAGCACTAGGAACATAAGCAATAATTTGAGACTGAAGAATATAAACTCTGAAAGCATTTAGTTCCTTGAATAAATCATAAGCTTTTTTTTCTAAAATATTTTACTTCACCTCTATGTCCCTTAACACCTTGCTGAAGAATGCTACAAGTTTCTCCCTATTCTCTTGATTTCTTTGCAAAATTATTGTTGCAAGAGTAAAAGGAGAGGCAAATGAGAAAATCTGGAAAGGTTTTTCATAGTTAGTACTCACCAATATAGGGGCTTCTTGAAAATCTTCCTTGATCCTTGTAAAATATTCCCTATCAGTTGTGGTCCACCTGACTTCTGCATCCTTTTTCAACATGTCAGTGATTTCCTTAAAAGTTTCTGCATAATTTGGGACAAACCTTCTTAGAAAAATTATTTTTCCCAAAAAACTTTCAATCTCCTTTTTTCTCCTTGTTAGAGGTATGTTTTTAATTTCTTCTACTCTTTTTTGATCTATCGTAACCCCTTCTTTAGATACAGTATGACCAAGTTATTTTCCTTCTTTGAAAGAAAAATGAGATTTCTTGGGGCTTAAGGATAAGCCGTACCTTCTGCATTTTTCAATAGTTTGCTTCAAATTATCTTCATGTGATCTAGAGAAAAATGCAATCTCATCCAAATAAATTACCAAAAACTTATATTTTTCACCTAAAAAGGCTATATCCATAGCCCTCTGGAAAGTAGCACCAACGTTCATTAATCCAAAATGCATCTTAGCATACATGAAAATGCCCCATGGAGTTGTAAACATTGTCTTTTTTTATCTTCTGGCTGCACTAAAATTTGATTATAGCCTGAAAAGCCATCAATCATTGATAATATAGAAGATCCTATTACTTTTTGCAAGATGTGATATGTTTTAGGGAGAGGATAATTATCCTTCAGAGATTCTTTGTTCATCTGGCAAAAGTCAATACATAACTGAATTTCCCCATTCTTCTTCCTTACAGGTACTAAATTAGCCACCCAATCAGAATATCTCAGAGGAACAATTATTTTATCTTTTAATAGTTTTTTAACTTCCTTCTCATTGATGGAAACAATAAAGGATTAATCTGCCTCAATTTATGTTTATATGGCTTAACCCCTGATTTTAAAGGAATTTTATGTTGAATGATGCTAGTATCATAAGTCTTCAGGTATTCATAAGACCATGCAAATACATAAACATATTTCATGAAAATATCTACATACCTTTGTTTAAATTCTTTGGAACATCCTTTGCTAATCTCACCACCTTTAGTTGTTTCTCTATTCCAAGATTGAAGTCTTCAAGATCATCTTATAAATCTATTTTCTTTGTATTGACAGTAACATCATTAGCATTAAACAAGCTCTCCAAGGGTACCAAACCTTTCAGTATCAAATTATACTTTAGCTGCATTATCTTCTGGTCCCCTATAGAATGTTCTAAAGGAAATTTTCTACTTGAATCATCTTCTTGAGCTTCTTTAGCTTCATCCTCTTGGTCAATCTCCAAATTCAAAAATTCACCTACCATTTCCAGAAATATTTTAATATGTTTTTCATCTTTGAACACCTACCAATATTTTATATTATCTAGAATATAAGGATTGTTCCTAATTCCTACTTCATATCTGATCTGATGATTCAATGGAGGCTTAAAAGTACTACCTGCAACTGCTAATGAATCAACTAGTTTATTGCCTTCCCTAGGTATAAATTGTGTATTTAAATCAAAGAAGAAATTATCCACCAAATCCCACACTTCATTCCTATATGCTTGAAGCCTTGGATGTTTGGCTTGACATTGATTCTTGATTTGTTTAACCAATAATTTTGAATCTCCAAAAACAAAAATACATTGTATTCCTAAATTTTTTGCAGCTTGTAAACCAAGAACAAAAGCTTCATATTTAGTAATATTATTTGTAGAGTCAAATTCTAATTTATAAGAGAAGGGAATAATATGACCTTTTGGAGAAAGCAGAAGAACCCCGGCTCCATTCCCTTCTTTTGAATATGAAACATCAAAATACAACTTTCAGACTCCACTAACTACTAGCTCCTTGACTTTAATTGTTGAAGGGAGATGCACTTCTGTGTCTTCATAATTTTCCTAAGATTCTTGTGACATGAAACAAAAAAGTCATCCTTTTCCTAGCTGTAAACAAGGGAATTACTTGAACCCTCCTTTGTGATTGTCTTTACAAATGTGGTCGCTCAGTACAACCTCCTTTTTTCTCCACCAAAAACTATACTAATAGCATATGTGAAATCCAATTTGAGCACTCCTCCCAGCTTGGCTCCCCAAGATCTAGAGAGAAACATTCCAAAACATTTTGGAATATCTGCAATGACTACATCAATTACAATACTCTTAGCTAGAATTTGAGCCAATGAAACCACTAAATCCTTAATCAATCCCACACATTTGACCATTTTTGAATCCAAAGAATAAAGGTCTTTATAAGGTTTTGTAATTTTCAAGTTTAATTGTTACATAATTGAAAGTGGTATTAGATTATGAGAGACTCTCGAATCTAACATACAATTATGAAGAATGAAAGTATGCATAAGCAGAGAAATATAAAAATGAGGTGTAGAAGAATCTTGTTCTTCCACATTGGGGCCAAACGTCACCACTGGACTTTCCTCCTGCAAATTGGCTGCATATGTTGAATGATTATCCTGTGAAAGATTTATAAAATCAAAGACTTGCTTTTTGTAAGTAGGGGTCTTCACTAACTCAGTTAAAGGAATTGGAACTTTAATTTTTTCTAATTCTTTTAATAAATTAAAATAATGACCCTCTTTCACTATTTTCAATTGTTCCTCTTCATTTAACTTCTAATTTGACACATTCTGAGAACTGACAACAGGTTGTTGAACAAATTTGTGCAACACCCTTGAGTCCTGCTTACTGTTGGAACTTTCCCCTTGTTGAACTGTTATTGTTGGGACTGTATTGATTTGTTGTTTTCCTTTATCAACTTGTTTTGGAGATTGTTGTTGAACTATCTGATTTGTTTTCTCCTCTATAGTTTCTTAAACTCTTGATCTCTTTCTTGATCTAAGATCATACTTTTTATGCAACTCTACTTGCATAAAATTTATAAACTTATTACAATATTCTTCAATTTCTTCATCATCTAGAGAGACCTGAAATCCCAAATTTGAATCTTCACTTATGACTCCTTCTCCCTCCTCCTCATACAAAGTAGAAATTTGATTTTCCTGTTCTTTAATATTTTCCTCCACTTCTTCCTCTGGTTCATCTTCGATATACATAGGTGGTTGTATTTGATATTGGTCCTTTTTATCCCTTTGCATAATTTGTAGTGGCTACCTCCTAAATTGAGGATTGAAATTTATGGTTTTCCCTTGTTAAATCTGTCTTGGAGGGTTCTTGCTTTCCAATTCCATTTTCACCAGTTTATTGGACATATTCCTAATGAATTTAGTCATTTCATCAAAATTTTGTTCATGAGAATCTTTAGGTTGACTAGCATCCTTCACTTCTTCTTTTCCTTTTCTCTTATCCTCAACTTGTTCCTTTGGTTTGATTTTCCCTACTACAGATAACTTTGCTTCAATTTCCAATGCATCAGTCTAGATCTGGTCTAAAGTAGGAGATATTCTCTCCCTCAAGGTAAAACTAAAGTCAGATTCAAATGCCCCTACAAACACCACCTTTTCTCCTGCGAGTGGTGGCTTTATTTCTGTTGGAAAACTATTATATAATTTATTAAATATTTTAATAAATTCATTTACATGTTCCTATGGTTTTCCGTTAATTGCATTGAATTCAGTCAGAAAATAATTGTGATCCTTCTTTTCACCCCATCTTTATGTGAAAACATTCTCTAATTCCTCCCAAGTATTAATAGAATTAACATGAAGTGTTTTGAACCACTTCCTTGCTTCTCCATCCAGTGACTGAACAAATAATCTCATCACTACATCCAGATATTCAACATTTAAATTCTCAGCAAAGGCACAAAAAGAAGCAACATGTTTCTCTGTTATTACTTCATCTTCCCCTGTAAACCTGGGTAACAATTTAAGATAATCTTGAGGCATGGCATTCATTGGCTGAGAAATATATAAAGTTTCATATCTATTTAAAAGAAAATCTAGGATAGCCATGTTTGAATTTGAGAGGGGTACAAAAGAGCTTCCTGCCTCGAATAAAAATGATTGAGGTGGGAAAATAGAAATAGGAACTGGTTGACTGACAGTAGAAACAGTTTGATGTGAAACTAAAAAATGCATTGTTTTAATCTCTTCGATTTCAGGAAAAGAAAAGGACATTGACTCAAACAATTCTCCATCCAATGTGGGTTTTGGAAAATATTCTAATGAGAAGATAAGATTTCTTGAGAAAAGTCAATATTTTTCACAGCTTCTTTTGAATGAAAGTTCCTAAGAAATTGTTGAACAAAACTAGTACCAGGAGTAGACAAAGTAGGGTTTGGAGTTACTAGGGACTTTTCTTTCCAAACTTTTTGAGAAATTAGTTTCTCTGGATCAGAAAGGATAGGAGCTTTCTACTATGAGGTATCAGACCTTATGTGGGGATTTTTTGGAGCTAGGACTTTTTTCTTGGTGAGAAACTCAGCCTAAACACTTTATTTTCTCACCAGACAAATAAATGACAACAAACAAAAATCGAGGGAAAAATAACCTTATGTCTTCGATCCCCGACAACGGTCCCAAAAAAATGTCATAACTTAGAAGAAAACCTCTGGATGAGGAGAGTTCAATTCCAAAGACATTTATTATGAACAATGATGAAATAAGTTTGTTGTCCCATTTTTTTAAACCCCATAAATTATAATTATAAAGATAGTTCTTCTTAGTCTTTTATGGGAAAATCAATCTTTCAAAGAGGCCTTTTGATGTTGAATACAATTTTGAAGGTAGTATAGTGAGAAAGGATAATGAAAAGTCTTTAACAATAGGTTGTTTTATGCAAAATCTTTTGTTTCCAACTTTAGAAGAAATATGTAGTTAACATGGAATGAAATATAGAAAAGAGGAGTACATAATTAAGGTTCTTTTAACTTTAATTCACAGGAATCAAATTTTGTAGAACTGTAAAATTAAAGGCCAACAACTTCATTACTCTCTTCTATAGAAGAAAAACATAAGATGAAAGATAACATGAAACACATATCATACTCAACAAGTGTTTGGAATCACTTTGAAATATTTATTCAAATCCACATGAAGATTGAGAATAAAAGTATTTTCTCGTTCTGAGGTCCAAAACTTGGAACCCTCACTTCTCCTTCTGAATTGATTTTTATACAAAATTCCAAAAAGGGATAGTTATAAATTGTCAACTACCAAAACTTCTAACTTCCTTAAATAATTTGGAATTAATTGTTCGTTCGAATATTACATTCTTGAAAGAAGAAAAAACATAAATACATCATTTCATAAATAAAATATTGTTGCATGATAGGTGGCTTCGGTTCACTGAGTAATCTGCAACCTTGGTGTAGTTGAAGGTCCATCTTCTACACTTGTTGTTGTTGGCGACATCCATTCTGTGCATTTTCTGCAAATAGTTATATTTGAATTTGGACTCTTGAAAAACCTAATGTGTGTCATTATGAAGTTTGTAATTTTTTTCTATGATGGTTTGTCAACAAAAATAGTTCTCATTAACCATAATAGTTGGAAATCTCTGTGCAAATAGTTCACAATCATTTCTCCCTTAAGCACTGTTGTTTTCTCATGAGTAGAACTTATTTTTCTCTTGGCCTCCACTAGTAAAGTCTCATAGGTCTCTCAGGGTAATAAATTTCCCTACTAGTCCCAACATGAAGGAAAATTTTCTCTAGTCCTCTTGTCAAAATAATTATTGAACTTCATTACAGCTTCTTTAACCTCTCTTAATTTTGTCTTTGTTGTCTTCCTGTACAAGTTTTTCACAATCATTTTATTAACTCCTAATCCATACTCAGTTTTTTCTGCAACTCCTAAATCCCTTAACTGCTGTGAAGATCTTGAGTTAAGAAAATCAATCATTTTCTTAGCAAATTGAGCTCATTGTTGTATTTTTTGCTTGTTAGTAGTGATTAATTTTTCCAAGTCTCTGATAATGGTTTTCTCCTCTTCAACTATGGATAAGAATTCCCAAATGTTCCTTATAGTATGGATTAAATGATTCCACAAAGTTTTTCTTGCTTGAATAAGGGACATATTTCCCTTCACTTTCTCCTTTAGCTCCTTAATTTCTTGAGAAGCAATATGAAAATCATTTATGTACTTCTCAGTATTTTCCTTGGACATGGCCAATTCCCTTTCAGTGGCTTTTATAATTTTCAAAGCACTCTCATAATCTCTTTGAACCTTTTTCATTTCATTTTCAAAAATTCGTAGCTCAGTCATAACTCTAGTTAATTTTTCATCCAAGTCTTCAGAATCTACTTGAACTAAGATAATACAAATATGAGAATCAAATTTCCATTGCAAAACAGAGTCCCTTTCATTCAACTTGGAAATCTCATAATTTATTTATAAGAGTTCATTAGTCAATGCTTCCTTTTCTTTTTCCACTTGTGCTACTTATGAAGCCATAGGATGTTCTATAGAAGGCATCTTCAATTTCTTCCTGAGCACTTGAATTTCTATTATAGCTTCCTGTAACAAATTTTGAAAAACACTTCTATCCTCTGGATTGACATCGACTTTAACAATCAATTTCTTTAATTCGTCATTTTGAGTAGTTTAAGGCTCTAGAATTTTCTTTTTCTAATTTCAATTGATTAGCTACTTTTTCTAACAAAGCTTCAGCTTTGCTAGCAGCCAAGGAAGTTTTATTCAAATCACTATAAATCAATTCTTCAGTCTACCTATATAAGTTGATTTTGTCAGGCAGTGGGATCTCTCTATCATTTACTATCAAGTTGACAGTCTTGAAACCTGATGAAGAAGACACAATCAAAGCACAGGGATGAGAGAAAGATAGTTTTAATTGATTTCTCTCCAAGTCCATGGCATAAAGTAATCTAGTCTGATAATCTGAGATGAACTAGGCTTCTAATTGGGACTCCATGCTTTCTTTGACCTTTATGTTCTTTTCCTTAATCTGAGAATACAATTGCTTTATCATTGGAACAGAGATATGAGAAGCCTCTTCTGGAACAGGAGAAGAAGGTGTGAAATTAACTTCCCCTAACTGTAATTGAAAACCCGATGTTGTTGATGAATTTCTCACCTCATATAGCTTAACCCTTTTAGTACCTCTATCTCTTTCTTCCTTCAAATCAATGACTTCTTCACTACCTCTTTTTAAATTCTTTTCACTTGGATGAGGAGTTTCAACCTCCATCCATTCTAAAAAACTGGTTTGTCCTCTATTTGTTAGCTTCTCAACATCTGGTCAAGCTTCAAGAACATAGGGAGCATAATCATTTTCCACTCTCCTGTTTGAAATAATATGGTGAGGATCATATGCCCATTTATCACCCAGCTACAAATTCATGTCTTCAAGAAATTTATAAACTTCTCCTATACCTTTCATGTTATTCACAATAAAATGTCCCACTCTCCTTGGCAATTTAAAAATATGCCCCTTATTTTCTGGAACAAAATGTACTTGATCAACATTCAAACTTTTCCTGATAAATTCTAATGAAAATAATCTCATAGGCACAAATGTGGGGAGCCTGTAGGGGGCAACTTCTACTCCATATAATCTAATTTCTGCATAATCTACAAATGGAAACCAATCACCTACTTTGACATCTTTACTGACCTAAAGAAAAGGCTGGGCCTTTCATAATATGGAAGGTGAAGGAGAGATGTTTATGATTGAGTAAGAAACTGATAAAAAGGAAGTGGTGAAATACATCAAGCCCTCATTATTTGCATTACTTCTTACCACATCAATCCAAAACACCACTAACTGTTTGTTCTTATGAGGATCCATGATATTCAATCCCAAGTGCATAAATCTTTCAACATGAGTATATAAGAAGAGATAAGTAATTAAAGAAGCAAATCTGAAACATCTAGTAAGGGAAAGATCTATTAATTGAGAATTGACCATCTTTTCCCAGAAAGCAGGTATGTCAAAAATTGTTTCAGGATTCATCATCAAACTGAACATTCCCAGGATAGCTCTGTCAATAATAGTTGTATCTTCTCTTCCTAAAATCTTTTCCAAAATTTGAAGAATAGCTCTAACCTCCTCAGCAAAAGTTTCCAAAGGAATATGAGTAGTTTCCAAAGGTAAATGCTTCCCAGAGGGCATTAAAAAGAAAGTCAATTGAGCATAATTCGACCCAAATAAATCTTGGAAGGCAGAGAACGGATTTTATTCTGAGAAAGGAGTATAAGAACTTGAGGAAGGAAAACATAATGCTTGCTGAATAAAAAGGGAAGACACTTGGAAAATATTTTCACCTAATTTCTTCATGGGAAACCACTTTTGAGGATAGAGGGCAGAGAGTAGAAAATATATGAATTTTGGGAACACATAGGTTTGAGGAATAATTTTTGCTAAAACACATTACCTAACAATAGAAACATATAAAGGAGACATAGCTTAATTGAGAAGAACAAGCTGGTAAATGTCTGTGTAGTCAATGGAGAGAATTGGGTCGAATACATCCCTCTCGGTGTCCATTAATGGAATATGGGAAGAAGAACCTGTGAAAATGGATTTCTTGGACATTTTGATAATATTGGATGTAAAAGATATCGTGAAAATACCTTAGAAGCAATGAGTGATGCTGACTAGATCTATAATTTATACAATTTGAATCCATGGAAGTAGGAGCAAGTAACAATGACAAATGGAATGAGTAAGAGTAACGGGATATATAGAGAGAACGAAATAACAAGAGGGAAAAGAGAATTAAATGTGAACATGGGGTATTTGAATTGATTTGATGGTGACAATATGGATGAGGTGATGGATGACATGGTTGATGAGGTGGTGTAGGGGTATGGTGACAGGATGTTGACAAAGCAGTGACATAACGAATACATGGCGCTCGCGCTTTCTTGCCGACGTATTCCAGGGGCAGACTCCTGTACAGAGGAAATCTGATGCATTCCGCCCATAATGATTATAGACCGTTGATTTGCAGTCAACGAAGATCTGAAGAAGTTAGTGTAAAGGAAATTAGAGACCTAATGTTGGGCATGTAATGCCGTCGGGTTTGCTCCATCCGATGGGCCCCGCTTGTATTCTCCATCACGCCCAGAAATTTACATGACATTTAAACGATGTCGGCTTCAATGACTGGGGACACACCATAATGTGATTAACCTTAAGTCTGCATTAATATTTGATCAGTGCCCTTAATTCACCATTATAATTTAAGTAAAATTTAAAATCAAAATTTTTGAGATTGATTTTTTTATAGTACATATATTTAAATTTTCTTTTGTATACATAGATAAAAGTAAAACGAGCTACAACACACAGAAAGGCCACAAAAACAAGTGGCTCATACTTGAGTAGGGTAGGAGATCTCCCGCTCTGATACCATGTTAGGTACACATGAATGTGAATAGTCTGTTGGACACAGATTGTCATTGATGTCAATATGGAAATATTCGAGCAGCCAAAGGAAGTAGGCAGAGCCATTAGAGGAAGAAAACAGAGCCATCAAAGCCATTAAAGAGCATATGGATTGCATATACACTATCGGGAGCAGAAATCACATACATGCGTGCAATTACACTATCGGGAACCATTGGAGGAGCAATGGATGCATTTACACTATTGGGAGCTATCGGAGGAGCAAAGGATGCATTAACACTATTGGAGGCATAAACCCATATATATATGCGTTTAACACTATCAGAGGCCAAAGCCAATATATATATGCATTTAACACTATCGGTGCGGAATCCCAGCAAATACACTATTGGCAAATACACTACGACAAATACACCATTGGCAAATACACTATCGGGGCGGAAGACTTAGGTATAGTGGAATACATTATTGGAGCAGAGTATTTTATGTATATAGGCACATATACATATATATCAACGATGTGATAATCGGCGATTTGGCTATGTGCCATCACCCCAAACCCCCGACTGCGATATATGCGTTGCGGACCCGACGACAACATTAAGGTAGGTTTAATGTTATATCGCATCTGCAAGAGGATTGGCCGTCGGCCATCGACGATGCCATGGTCTCGATGTATAAAGGACCCCCGGAAGTCTTGAGCGTCGATTGTGATTATACTGCAAACCCGATACAGTATAGATGCGGGTGTAATAACTCTTGAAGTCCGCCCTTCAACGTTTTCGCCTGTTTTTCTCTGATTTCCTGTGTATTTGCATATTTGGCTTGCGCGGGGTTTGGAGACAAAAAATACATTAAGGAATGCTCCCGATAGTTTAGGAGGTTGAACTAACGCCGATTGTGATTGTGATTGGGACGTGGCATGTCCGTTAAACCATGTTGTCTCTGTGTATGCCTGTTATCATTGAAAAATGGGGCTTTGTTACAGTTTTGAACACATAGCGACCGAAAAGCCAGGAGGCTGAATGGAAATCTAGCGTAGAGGAAACCGAAAATCCAAATCAATGGAGAAGAGGGAAGCCAAAGGACAATTCAACAGAGAGGAAGTTGAAGCGAGCATTGAAGAAGCTGAAGAGTCAGTGGAAAGTGGAAATGAACAGTCCGAGGAAACAAGAATACAAAAACAAGAAAAACAAGGAAGTTGTGTGTGGTTGTGTATAATCAGTGTGAGAGGTAGTAAAGGTAGGAGAGGCAAGAGAGGCCAGAGAAGCAGGGGAATAGGAGAAAAGCAGAAGCTCAGCAAGCTTGGGAGCAAAGAACTGCATCAAAACAGTTTATACCAGGTTTGGGTTGGAGCCCAAGAGGTTGGAGCCTCAGAACTAAACAGGATTGAAATCCTTGGGAGTTGGTGCTCCTAAGTGCAGAACTGTTGCAAGACAAAGTTGGTGCTATGGAGGTTGGAACCTCACTAAAGTCCAAGTTGGAGGTTGGAAACTAATTGTAACCAATTTTATATATATATATATATATATAGAGAGAGAGAGAGAGAGAGAGAGAGAGAGAGTGGTAATAACAAAAACAATTAAAAAGAAATATTGATTCACCTCCCCTCTTAGTATTTCCAACAATTGGTGTCAAATTGGGCTTCTTCATATTATCCTAATAGCTTGAAGAAGGATTCATAGCCATGATTAGAAATCACGAAGCATCAAGAAGACCTCCTCTATTCGATGGCAAAAATTTTAGTTTCTAGAAAAAGAGAATGACCTACTACTTAATGTCCCTTGGACCTGAAGTCTAGCATTTCGTTCAAAATGAGTACCAAAATCCTCCCACTCTTCCAACAAATCAAGACAAGAGGAAAGCCTATATTGCAAATGCAAAAGCCTTGAACTCCATCACTAGTGGAATCACTGATTCTGAGTTCACAAAAGTCATGAATTGTAACTCTACCAAAGAAATGTGTGATAAGCTAGTTGGCTTATACGATGGAGACTCTAAAGTCAAGAAGGCAAAGCTTCAAACTCATAGAAGGAATTTTGAAAGTCTGAAGATGGAAGATGAAGAAGAGATATCATCATACTTCCTCTTAGTAGCTAAAGTGGTCAACTCCCTTAAAGGATTGGATGAAAATATTGAAGAAAGTACCATTGTTCAAAAGGTATTAAGATCTCTTCTAGACAGATTTGACTCCAAATAAGTTCCATAGAAGAAGCAATGGATCAGGATACCCTCAAGATGGATGAACTCCATGGAATCCTCACTGCCTATGAGATGAGGAAAGGTGGCCCAAGCTCCAAAGATGCAGCATTCAAGGCTTCAAAATCAAAGAAAGGGAAAGAAAGGAATGACTTTAGTGATGACTCTGATGTGGAATCCGAATTGGCTCAATTTGTACGAAAACTGAAGAGAGGATCTAAGCTAAAAGGTAAGTACCCTCTTATCTGTTTCAAATGTGGAAAAATAGGTCATTATGCTACAAAATGTCATCATAAACATGATAGTGATAATGAAGGAAATTCTAAAAGAATGGCACACAAAAAGAAAGGATTCAATAACAAGAACTTCTTTTCTAAGCAAGATGAGTCTGATGAGGATGAATTTGTAGCCATAAAAAGGAAATCAGATGAGGAAATTGACCATGATGAAATCTAAGAAACATTATTCATGGCATTCACAAATGAACATGACTTAGGGATAGAAAGAAATGTCGATGAATTCTCAATAAGTGCCATTGAAGAAAATGAGAAATTACGAAATAAAATCATTTCTCCTAAGGTAGAAAATGAGGAAACAAGAAGAAGAGAAGATATCTTGGAAACAAAGCTAAAAGAAAAATAAGAGACTTGCGAAGAATGCAAAGCCGAAATAGTATCTCTGAGGAAGGAATTGGAGCAAGTAAAAAAGGGTTGGAAAAGCTCTCAAATACTTGAGACTATCCTAAAAAGTCAAAGACCTCAACATGACAAGTCTGGAATAGGCTTTAGGAGAATTATTAGCACCAAGAACAGTGTGAAAAGCTATGCCGATGCACTTTCCAACACCCCAAAAGAAGAAAATGTATGTCATCAAAGGCGCATCCCAGATCCAAAGAATGAAGAGAGAATAACACCAAAGAAGAATGTGGATTCGAATCATGGATACTACAGAAAATACAAACCAATATTCCATCAAAGGCCCATCTCAAATCTAAAGAATGAAGCGGGAGTAATTCCAAGGAAGGAAATTGACTCAAACAGTGGCTAGTACAACAAGTACAAAACTATCTTTCTTAGACATTCTTTTCACTGTCAAAACTTCGGTCATCAAGCCAGACATTGCATGGCTCGCAGAAGTGAAACACCAAAGCTAAAGGATAAAATAATCAAAACATATGCCCCCAAAAGGTAGGGACAAATCAAAACCTTCAATTTGTTTGATCACTTGACCAAATTTGATTTGATTTGCTCATTATGCTATGGTAATGGACACTTTGAACAAAACTACCCACTCAAAGGAAGAAAAGCGAGTAGTGAGAAACCCAACATGGATAAATGAGGCCTAGCTCTATATGCTCAAAATAATGAAAATCATTGGTTTGTGGATAGTAGGTGCTCCAGACACATGACAGGGGACAAAAGGAAGTTTGTCTCATTGAGCAAAAAGGAAGGAAATGTGTCCTTTGGAAATGGATCTGGCAGAATTGCTGGGAAAATGAACTGTTACTCTTATCAATGGAAAAGGAAAAGCTCAAGATGCTTTGCTAGTAGATGGGCTCAAGCAAAACCTCCTAAGTGTCATCCAAATCTGTGATCAAGGACATAAGGTTGTCTTTAGCACCGAAGACTGTGAAATAAGGAACTCTTCCTCAGGGGAACTTGTGGCAAAAGGGGTTAGAAAACCAGAAAACATTTACATTCTGAACAATATTCAAGAAAATAAATGCTACCTAAGTCAGACAGATGAAAGTTGGCTGTGGCACAAGCGACTTGGACATACAAGCTTCGAAAATATGATCAATATCAGCAAGATTAGAGCTGTATGAGACATCCCAGGGCTATTCAAACCAAATCAAGGAGTATGTGGTCCATGTCAACATGGAAAGCAAACCAGAACCAACCACAAGACCAAGGAGCTCTCTACATCAAAGACCTTGGAGATCATCCATGCTGATTTGTGTGGACCAACTAGAAATCAGGCACTCCAAGGAGAAAGGTACTTTGTTTTATTTGTTGGTGACTATACTAGAATGATGTGGATATATTTTATAAATATAAATATGAAACTTTTGAGTGTTTTAAGAATCTAAAATCTCTTGTAGAAAATGAAAAAGACTAAAAAATTAAGTGCCTCAGAACAGACAGAGGGGGGGAATTCACATCAAAAGAGTTTAATGAGTTCTGTAATATTCATGGAATTAAAAGGGAATTCTCCGATGCTAGAACACCCCAGCAAAATGGGGTAGTTGAAAGAAGAAATCAGATAGTTCAAGAAATGGCAAGAACAATGTTATTAGTAGCAGACTTGTAGCCAAAATTCTAGAGAGAAGCAGTCAGGACAGCTATCTATACCTTGAACCGAACTCAATTAAGACCAAATTGTGAAAAAACTCCTTATGAATTATGGAAAGGAAGACCTACTTCAGTAAAGTACTTCAAGATCTTTGGAAGCAAGTGCTTCATAAAAATCAATGATGGCTCACTAGGAAAGTTTGATTCTCGGGTTGATGAAGGGATATTCCTTGGATACTCTACATGGAGCCAAGTACTACAATTTTCAACTAAAGAAAATAGTGGAAAGCATTGATGTAAAGGTAGATGAAGACCTTCCAGAAAAATAAATTGAAGAACATGAAGATGATCCTCTCATTGAAGAAGAAAAACCTAAAGAAGAAGAAATAGATCAGGAAGAAGAAGAAGAGGAAAAAGAACCACCTCATACCCCCTCAAAGATGAAGTTTCTCCAGAAATATCATCCAAAAGAGCAGATTAATGGCAATAGAGATGAAGGGATGCAAACCTGAAGAAGGATGATAATTACACCAAAGAGAAACGTTATTTCTCTTCTATCCATGAAGAACCAGAAAAATTTGCACAAGCAAGGATCCTCATTGGGTAAAGGCCATGGAAGAAGAAATGTCCCAAATTGAGAAGAATGAGACATGGGAGCTAGTACCTCATCCAAAGGACAAAAACATAATAGGAACCAAGTGGGTATTCAAAAATAAAATGAATGAAGATGGACAAGTTATCCGAAACAAGGCAAGGCTTGTTTGCAAAGGCTATTCACAAATTGAAGGAATTGACTTTGAAGAAACATTTGCACCTGTAGCTCGAATGGAAGCTATCAGGATGTTCTTGGCATTTGCTTACTCAAAAGGATTCAAAATCTATCAAATGGATGCAAATTCAGCATGTTTGAATGGAGAACTCAAGGAAGAAGTCTACATGGAGCAACCAGAAGGGTTTGATCTACCAGAAGGAAAAGACTTAGTCTGTAAGTTAAAAAAGGCATTATATGGGTTGAACAAGCTCCTAGAGCGTGGTATGCAAGACTAGATCACTATCTACAACAACAAGGCTTCAAGAAGGGAGTGGCAAGAAGTAATCAATACATAAAGATGAATGAAGGTAAGCTACTAGTCACACTTGTTTATGTTGATGATCTGATTTTTACTAGCAATAATGATGAAATGAGCCATGAATTATCTCTAAACATGTCAAGAGAATTTGAGATGTCAATGATAGGAGAGATACCTCACTTCCTTTGACTTCAAGTATCTCAAAGTAGATTAGGATTGTGTATATCTCAAGCCAAATATCTAAAAGACATGCTTAAAACATATGGAATGGAAGACTATGCACCCATGGGCACACCTATGACCACAAACTGCAAATTGATCAAAGATGATGACTCCCCTCCAGTAGATGCAACTCATTACAGGTCAATAATTGGAGCCCTTCTGTACTTAACTGCTACAAGACCCGACATAATGAAGACAGTAGGAATCATGGGAAGGTTTCAATCTGCCCCTAAACAATCCCATTTGTTAGCCATAAAAAGAATTATTAGATATCTGAAAGGAACTTCTGATTTCGATTTTTGATACCCTAAGAGTTCAACAATGACTGTAACTGCATACACCGATGCTGATTGGGCCAAAAGTGTGGATGATCAGAAGAGTACTAGTGGAAATGCATTCTTCTTGGGAAACTGTTTAGTATCGTGGCTCACCAAAAAACAGACATCCATATCATTATCCATAGCCAAAGCCGAGTATATAGCTGTAACAAACTGTTGTACTCAAATACTATGGATGAAGGAAGCTCTAAAAGATGTCAACATAGGTACAGATCAACCAATTACCATCTATTGTGATAACACAAGTGCTATCAGTCTCAGCAAAAACTCAATGATGCACTCAAAGACCAAACATATACCAATCAAGTATCATTTCCTCTGTGAACAAGTAGTTGAACAAAACATCACTTTGGAATATATCAATACTAAGAAGCAGATAGTTGATATTTTCACAAAACCTATTCCTCGAGAAGCATTTGAGCATCTTCATCAAAATATGGGGGTTATCTCTTTAGCATCACTCAAGTTCATTCATAAAGATGTAGAAGGACAGGGGGAGCAGTTCGACAGGGGGAGTCTGTATGCATTCCTTTGCCATTGATGTCAAAGGGGGAAGCAGAAGAATATTTCCATCAATAACAAACGGGGAGATTGTTGGACACAGATTGTCATTGATGTCAATATGGCAATATTTGAGGAGCTAGAGGAAGCAAACAGAGCCATCGGAGGAAACAGACAGAGCCATTGGAGGAAGCAGACAGAGCCATCAAAGAGCATATGTATTGCATATACACTATCGGGAGTAGAAATCACATATATGCGTGCAATTACACTATTGGGAGCCATTGGAGGAGCAATGGATGCATTCTACACTATCGGGAGCTATTGGAGGAACAAAGGATGCATTAACACTATCGGAGGCATAAACCCATATATATATATGTGTGTGTGTGTGTGTGTGTGTGTGTGTGTGTGCGTGTGTGTGTGTGTGTGTGTGTTTAACACTATCGAAGGCCAAAACCCATATATATATATATGCATTTAACACTATCGGCACGAACTCCCGGCAAATACAGTATCGATAAATACACTACGGCAAATACACTATCAGGGTAGAAGACTTAGGTATAGAGGAATACATTATCGGAGCAGAGAAGTTTATTTATGTAGGCACATATACATATATATCGGCGATGTGATAATTGGTGATTTGGCTATGTGTCATCACCCCAAACCCTCGACTACGATGTTAGCTACCTATACCAATAGGTTTCATATTTCATGATTGGCAAAGAAAGGTCCAAATATGCTCTGCTTTGTTGATGCAAAGATCCCATATTTTCAAGGGAAGACAATGTGTGTATATAGCTTGATGTTGATTCAATTTTGGATGGATGGTCCAACAGCCTAATCTGGATCATGCCATGTTTCAATTTTCTGTTGTATAATAGAGAAAGAAGTATGTCCAAACTGTTTAATCTTGGCAGACCAGTAGTTAGGTAGAGAATTAAGGTTCCCAACTGCTTAATCTGGGACCTTGGAAGCAATAAGGGTAGTTCTAGATAGAAAATCAAAAGAAAAAGCCAAAAGAAAAGAAAAGGCACATAAGGGTCTGCAAGTCTAAGTGCACCCTCCATGAAGAAACAAAAAATGCTAGGCAAGTAGATGGGTAGGTAGAGGGGGTTGCAGAAATGTCATTCCTTTCAACTGAATTTTGTTGGTCTAACATAAAGGAAGCATCAATGGATAAGGGGAAGCTCCTCTTCCCCATCACTGTGCAGCAAAACAAAGGAGCATGTCTAACTTCCTATTTCCCTCCTTCACTATTCATTACTAACATCCCTTCACCAGTTGTGTTCATGGAAGAATTCAAGGTCTTATGGTGGTTCTTGTTCCTTTAAAAGCCACATTTCTTGTGTAAAATTCTTTTCACTTTGATATACTCCCTAAGCTAAGCTGTTTTCATATCAACTTAGTGTTATCACTCCTCATTCACCTTTTCCACTCATATTAACCCCTAACTTCTTATTATCTAAATCCCCTATATTCCCCTTTTCCCCTACTATTATAAACACTATGGTGTATAAACCCCAAGCATTCTATAAATATTCCTTTCCCCTTGGCATTATAGCCATATGTCCAAAGTCAGGGATTAAATTGACCTCTGGTCAGTTTAACAGCCTAAGCATTACCCCTCTTTTCCCTTCAGAAGTCATTTAAACCATTTGCCCCTTCATTTGCAAAAGAACCTTGTAAAAAACCCCATTTCCACCCCTAACCCGCTTTATTTGCAAAAATACATCAAAAACCCACTCCTCTGCTCTATCCAAAGTTTGGCGCAATACATATTTTCATAAAAATACATTGGAAAAACCATATAAATTCGCCAAAATCCAAAGTCCCCGCCGGGCGCGCACTTCAAAGAAAAAATATTAAAATAATCCCCGCCCGCTGCCGTATCATCCTGGCACCTTAGCGATCCGTCGACCGTCGGATCTGGCTCTTTTCATCCGACGGTCCACATGCATATCGGGTCGGGCCCGACGTCCGTAAGATAGCACCCGAGAAACTGTCAGAGGGTGACGTCAGGCCTCTGCCACGCGTCGCCCCCACAATTTCTCGGGTCGCCCTCTGACAAAACAACTTCCGTATTGAGGGCGGTCTGAGAAAACCCACTTACTGTTTCCCGTTTTGTGTGAACCCGCCATGCCAACGTCATTACCACGTCAGGCCCACGTCATTACTACATCACCGCTGCGCCAGCGCCCCTGTCCGCCACTGCTCTGACCTGTCCGCCACCTCATCATCCCCGTGGACCACTCACAGGCCGCCACGTCACTCAATGACGTCATGCTGACGTCATCCGACCTTGACCCCACCTGATGACGTCATGCTGACGTCATCCATAAAAAGCGCCAAAATCCCAGAAGTCCATATTTTTGTCGAAAAACGCAGTTTTTCTCACTTTTTGCAAAAACAAGAACTATTCTGCTCTGCATGCAAATTACGTTCATTCGTTGCCAACCTGCAGAAATTGACCCAAAGACCGCCGGTGCTTCCATTCCACCTGCACTTGTAGCCATTGCCGACAGTTTACCAGGTATTTATCCAAAGCATTCCTCTGCGCCTGGTTTTGTATCCATAAATTGTCCGAAGCTAGCTTAAAAGAGTGAAAAACACAGTACCTACCAGCAAATCCCGGTGGCTAGCCTCCATTTTCAATTGTTAAGTCGAAAACTCCCCTGCAGAACCTGCATTTAGCTAAATTTACCTAAAAACACAGTCTGTCCGCGCATTCGTGGACTTAAAACCCGAACTGCTCTAATTCACCGTAAAGAGAGTTTTTCAGGCCTGACATTTGCTCTGGCAGTCCTATGTGCAGTATTTCAATTGCTGCTATTACAATTTACCCTCTATTCCTTTGCAATATACCTCTCTGCTTTAAAGATACCCCTCTGTGCTGCTCTCTTCAATAAAACCACTTCACATACAAATCAGAGGCCTTATTAGCCATGGAAACACCAATAGCATTGAATATTCAACCTCTGAATGCCCCACAAAGAGAATTAGAATGGAAGGCCCTGGGGGATAAGGATTATCAGATGATAGACTCATTTTCAATGAATTCCAAATTTAACATCCATCTGCTGAATGAGTTAAAGGCCCAACACCTCAGTGGAGCTGATATTTTAGGGATTTGGGACTCCAACTTACCCATTTACAACCTCCCTCAAGTCAATGCCCTTCCAGACTTGATCCATAGATGTTGTGAATGCTATGATCCATGTCAGACAGCTGTTCTCAATCCCTCAGGTGCAGTCTTGTTCCATATCACCCCTGAGGCCATAAATCAAATGCTCAACTTTCATTCTGCAAGACCATTGACTCCTCTCTCCATGCTAGATTTATTAAAGAAGGGGGGCAACCTGTCCAGTGCCCAGATCATCAAAATCAATCAGTTATTCATATAGCCAGGCTCTGAAACTATGAGAACGCCTCCTATTGGAAATCCATACCTCAATGAATTGGGCAAAATGCTTGTAGATTTGATCAGCTATGTCTTGGGCTACAAGGGAACTGAGGATGTTGATGACACCATTATGGCTATGCTGTCCATATTTTCTCCTGGAAAGCCTCCTACTGTGCACTATGATTATGCTACATACATTGCAAACAAGATTCATGAGCAACTGTTGAATCTAGAAAGGGAAAAGGTGTTTAGATACACCAGATACATATATCATCTGTTCTTATTTTATCAACCTGACAGTTTCCCTATTCCTCTCAAGAAACTTGATGCCCAGGGAAATCCAAGGTCAGTTGTGTTTTGGACCTCAATTTTTCATTACACCTCTTGCTCACCATACACATACTCTGAATTCATAGACCTTTTCATTCATCCAGCTTTGACCTTGTTATATGGTGTTCCTCCTCCAAGATTAATAGATGAAATGCAAAGAATTCTCCATCTTTCTAAGTCCTACAGCATTGGTGATTGGTACTTTTACCAACACCACACAGTAATCAGAGTTTATGGCTGTGAGCTGGACCCTTATAGGCTGCCAAGATATGTCCCCATGAGACTATTTGCCTTGGAATATTTCAGGCAGTTTGGAAACGCAGACCACATCCATTTCCATAGTAAAAACAAAAAAGTGCAGCTAAAGGTCAGGAACCAGCTAGGCCCTTTCCTTTACAACATAAGGGAGGAGGGATGGAAGGAAGCAGATGGCATGCTAGAGGCCCTCCGATTTGAAACTAGTTTCAAATGGATACCTTATGACCCTAATCATTTCATTTCTCTCAGAAGGGTAAAACATAAACTGGGTGGCTATCCTCATGTCAGATTGCCTCATATTGAGAAATATGCCAATCAACTAAGTTGGAAAGAGGGCACCCTAGAAGAGCCAATGACTAGAGAGCAAATACTACAAAGAGAAGCAAAAAATATTGAGAAAGAGGCTGACTTGGAAACTTGTGGACAGGTTTCCTCTTCATATCAAAGGCAGCTTGGAGCAGCTGCATCATCTTCCATAGCACATCAGCAAGCAGCCGGAACTACTCATCAAACTTCCAGCAAAGGCAAAGAGAAACAAATGGAGCCAGAACAGCTAGCTCCTACAGAACAGCAGCAGGAAGTGCAACACCAAGAGGTATAGCAGAAAAAACAGCAAGAACAAGAGCAACCAGGGCAGCAAGAGCAAACATTAGAGGCCCCAATATCCATAGGGCAGCAAGCACAGGACACTCTGCCTCCTAGGCAGGAGACTACAGTGGAGGCCTCGGTCCTCCAAACTCCACAAAATGAGGACAGAAATCGGAAGAGGGACAGAGAGACTCCCCTCACCACCTCCACAACTCACGGGGAGAAAAGGCATAGAATGAATCCCCTCTCTGAGCAAGAAATGCCCATTGGGCAATATTTAGGCATGGGCCCACCAAGCATGGAAGCATCTGCATGTTCCTTTCAGCAGGAACATGAAAGAACAGTTGGAGGAGAAGTCAGCTCCTCAAGCCACCAAAAGGGAGCTGAAGTAGGCATCAAACAGCAATTTATTGATATCAAAAAGAGGAACGAGCCAATCAAGATACAGCTCTACAACCACTTGTTAAAGATGGCTCCTACAAACCAGCAAAGATTGATGTCTGCCTATGATGTACATGAGGGCAAAATGGTAATGAGTCATTTCATGCCAACCATGTTGCAGCCCCAGTCAGCTGCAGACTACATAAGGACCAACCTTGAGGTCCTAGCCAAAGACATCCACCCTATGGACCAAATAGAATTGCACAAGCAAACGGGTGAGATGGTGTATGCCACTCTTGCAGACAAAACATTGGTAAATCTTAGGCTGGAAAATAGCCTAAATAACACAGCTGCCCAACTTGAGTTGGAAAAGGCTTCCTCCCAAGCAAAGGACAACCAAATCAAAGCGTTGGAGGATATCATCATAGAGCTTGGGCATGATCCCAAGGACATTAAGGCTGTACAATCACTGCTGAAGCTAAGAGATGCAGATATGGCAGCACTAAGGAAAATGGTTAAGATCCCAGCAACTATTCACGCACAAACAGAAGAGGTTGCTCAGCTGAGACATGACCAAGATGCAGCAGCTATGTTGGTATCGTTATACAAACAGCTGATCCAGATGCAGGAGAAATTGGGAGAATCAGAGGCTGCACTGCAGGCAGCATTACAACAGAAGGAAGGAGGCCAAACTTCTCAGCCCCCTCCAGAGATAATCAATCTTGAGGAACCTCCTCAAACTACTGCTCCTCCCACAGAACAGACAGCACCATCTACATCAGCACCAGCACCAACAACAGAGCAGGCTCAAATCCCGGACATGCAGAAGCTGAAGAGTGAAATCCAAGCCCTGGAAGCCCAAATGACAGAACTAAATGAGGCTAGGGAGAGTCTAGCTAAGCTAAATGAGAAATATGACAAGTCAAAACAAAGCATAGTTGAGAAAGGAAGAGAGATAAAGGATCTCAAAGAGAAGATAAAGGAGCGGAAAAAGAGCTCACCCTGGACAAAGTGGCTCAAGACAGTTTTATGGGCCAACATTGGCCAATCAATCACAGATCAGTGGCAATACATTGAGACCATTCATGAGAAAATAGAACTCATAGGAAAATCACACAGAGAAATCCAGAGAGCAAGGGCATCTCTAGACAACATGCCTGAGGTAGCCAATAGAATGATTAATGTGCTCAATAACCGTACAGGTCCTCAGCTGGCAGCAATGGGAATTACCAGCATAACTGAAACCATCTTGCTAATAAAGAGGGTCCTTACATTAAGAAGCCTGGTATAAACATTGGAAAGAAGAAGCCAGGACATGCAAACAGAAGTAAAAAGGTTCATGGACAATTTTGCAGCACTTCAAAGCAAAGGTCTTCCTGGCTTACTGAACAGCGCAGGTAGGCTACTTTCACATGAGAACTATGCAAAGAGGGTCAACACATTTGCTACAAATCAGATCACTGAAAGACCTAGTACTTCAGAAGAAACAGGGCCAGCATCTGGGAAAAATCTCTATGATAGAGTAGAGAATTTATTTTTTATCATGAATGAGATCAAGCATTTGTTTGAAGTGCCCCCAAACTTCTACAAATATACAGAGGCAGATGAGACCTTGGATGCAATTTTGAGACATCAATTGCCCACACAAGAATGGTGGACCAAAATGATACAGATGATATTGGAATCAAAAGCCTTTCATCAAATTTTTTCATCAAAAGACATAAGTCATCACCTTCAGAAAAAGTGATGCACACAGTATGATTATAGAAGAATGGGCTGAGCCAACTCAGCAAACCCACTAGGCCACCAAGGCAGCACTGACAGTTACAGATGACAGGGCCGAAAAGGCTACAACAGGACAAAGACATAAAGACACATCATTCAACATTTATAACAGAACGTTCAACCGACTCAGTGGCCTCCAAAGGTCAAAAAGTCTTCTGACAGTATTAAAGAGCATTCATTTTGTATTCATAGCAGTAATAACTTCTTTATCTGCTATTTTGTAAAGTTGGTGAACGTATTTATTTCTCAGATGACTCAACGGTTCAGATATTTTGCATGACCGATTGTATATATTCCCCCTCGCATAAGCTTGCAGGGGTTGTTGTTGATTTCTCTTCTAGAGTTCTTATGCTGTAAATTTTCAGAGTTTAATACAAAGGTTGATGGAATTTCCAAAGTTTGTGTTGTCTGAGAAGTTGTAATGCGACTGCTGAATGCTACAGGATTCCTGCGTGTTTTCATGGCTCAATAAGTTTCCTTTAAACTTTCTTTATGTTCTTTTATTATTTCGTCATAACTCATCCATTTCCTATATTTCACAGTTAATGGCAGAGAAAAAGACTAATTCCAGGATTTATTCATAGAATACCCTGAATTCAATCTGTGCTATTATAAATGTTTTCTTCAGTTAGGTTACAAAGGTGTAATTCTTAATTGCTGCACCTCTACACTATATCTTTCACAGTGACTATTGTTTAGGAATTCAAATCTGCTCCTTTACAATATATCTCTTTCTCACACCCCAGCTTAGTGGAAAATTCTTAATTGCTTTTCACTGGTTAAACACACTTCATCCTCATAATTTCACGTTTATTTCATGAGATATTCAAATGGCCCTGCAGTTTCAGCAATCCTAACCTACCTCTCAAATAACCTGTAGCCACAGACTCCATTGCCCAATGGACTAATACTGTCTAAATATTTCCACCTTAAGCACTGAAAGACATCACTCAACGAAAATATAAAACCAAACCCTGAACTCATAACTAGCCTAAAATCTTCACAAAACATAGACAAACCTTAAAGAGAGAGCCCTCTCTGATTACAGTTGGGCTAGAAACTATAATCCAAAGCTTGGTTAGTGGTTACCCCGGCCGTATTCCCTTGGGAGTCAAAGGGAACAACCTGGGTGTTAACATAATTGGCGACTCCACTGGGGAATCCTCAGGATTTTCTAATTTCTGTATATTTCTTAGAGCTGCTTCAGTCAATCTTCATGCTAGCTTTAAGGTATACATAGCCATTCCAAAATCTTGTCTGGCCCTTGTAGACACAAAAATATTCCAAAAACATACTCAAAAAACAAGTTCAGAAGCTGGCTCCCAAGAAGAATCCGCGATATACAAGGTCAAATCCTGACCCGAATCCACCAACTGTTTTTGAAAATCCTAATACAATCCCTAAAATCATTAGGAAGCAGCAAGGACAGGAAACTCTTGTTGATTTGATTCCTGAGACAACTTACCCTAACCCTATTCCAACTCCAATCAAGGTTCTATTTTGGTCTACCCCTGATTCCCCCAGTTCACCATCCACATCTCAAAGCCCTCCTTTCACACCTCCATCCACTGCACATATTCCCTTGACCAACACTCTAGTTTCTACCGTTCCTATTACCCCTGTTGTACCAGTCGTTCATGTTATCCCAGTTATCCCTGTCAATCCTATAAATCCTGCAAATATGGCTAATAGATATGCACCCCTGCAGTTGCCTACTAATGCTGCAGCTCTACCTCAGGACTACCAATCCAAGATCTCATATTTTGACTCCACTAGCCCTTTCATAGCAATTCAGCATGCCAAAAGGATGCAAGACCATTTTGAGAACTATGAAATAGATGATGACAGTGTGAGAATGAGAATCTTTGGTCAGAGCCTGACAGGGGATGTAAGAACTTGGTTTAGATCACTGACTGTAAATACCATCACAACTCCTGATGAGCTTTATCAAGCCTTTACTAACAGATGGGAGAAAAAGAAAGATCCCCTGCACATACTTGGTGAATATGATACAATCAAACGAGGTCCTCAAGAGACCGTTTTGGAATATTGTGCAAGATTCAACAATGTATATAACGCAATACCACAGAATTTAAGACCTCCTCCCGATTTAGCCTTGTACAAATTTCCTGATGGTTTTGACCCTGATATGGCATATCAGTTGAAGGAAAGAGCCCCTGAAACCCTTGAAGATGCCCAAAAGGTTGCTGTCACAGTAGAGGCTAACCTGATTGACAAAAGAAACAGGGAAATATTGGAAAAGAGAACCACCTTCAAAGAAGAACCCTCAGCCTTTGATCAAAAACTGGATGCAATACTCACTGGTATGAAGAGATTGGGTGATAGAGTAGAATCAGTTGAGAGAAAGTCATCATGGGAAGCACCACAAAATAACCCTATCAAGAATCCCAATTTTAGGAGAAATCAAAACCCAAATGTTGGCAAGGCCGGTTCTGATCCAGACATAAGACCTCCTTTCCAGGAAAACTATACTGAGGCATCCACTTCGAATGAGCAAACAGATGACACCCACATTAACCTGATGGGCCTGAATGATGAGCAGCAAGTTTTTCTGAGTTAAGAAGATCATAAGGATGATGACATTCAACAATTCCAAACCAGGTCAGGTGAGTCATTTGACTTTAAACAAGGCTATGACACAGCTGTTTATGAAGTTCATAAGCAATACAAGCTAAGAAGCAGAACTATAAATGTAACACAGGCCGAAAAAACAAAGGATAGCCAGCAGCCCAAAAGAGCCATAGTCACAGAGCCAAATGGCACAACTGATTCAGTTACAAATGAAGTAACCGTTCAAGAAGTCACTGAACCATTTCCCTCAAAACAACAGCCTATGGCTACATCACCCTTGCAGCCTAATCTAAGTAAAACTCCTCAAGAGGTGAGTAAAAAGGACAAGCCTCAAGATCAGAAAGGGAACCAGGAGGAAGGCATCAAGGATTCCATTGAAAAGGAAAAGGCTGTTAATCAAAATACTAAAACCCAACCTGATAAACCTTTTGACTTAGAAGCTGAAATTGGAAAATTGAAGATAGCCATTCCTCTTTCAGAATTGGCCAAACACAACATCTACAAACAACGAATCAAGAAATCCCTTCAACTTACTGATAACAAAGATGATGTTAATGTGTTGGATGATACTCCTGAACTACTTTTCGGCCCAGAAGTTGATGGAAAGACAGCAGTTGCAGGAATCTTACCTTTTTATGTCAGCCTGCACGTTCATGATAAGATATTACACAATGCAATGTTTGACTCGGGTGCCTCTCACAACCTGATGCCAAAATCAGTCATGGAAAGATTAAATCTAGATATTACAAGACCGTATAAGGACCTATTCTCGTTTGATTCCAGCCAAGTTAAGTGTTTAGGCCTGATAAAAGATCTTTGTGTCTCACTTGTCCAATACCCCAATAAGACAATCTTGATGGATGTTGTAGTTGCTGATATCCCTCCTAAATATGGAATGTTGTTATCAAGATCATGGGGGGCTAAACTTCAAGGTTCCTTGCAGTTAGACATGTCATATGCCACCATCTCTGTCTTTGGGCAACCAAAGAGACTATACAGAGAAACACTCATGAAATACATGGTCAGCAGTGAGGAAAAACCTCAAAACTTTCCCATATATGCTGTCCATTCTGACTTAGACTCATATATTCTCTTCAATGATAATACAGGTCTTACAAATGATGATGAAACCAAGACACTCAAACAAGATCAGGACATTAATGAACAAGCTGCTGCTCTAGAAATCAAGCTGATCCAATCAAGTGATGAGACTGTCCTAGAAGATAAACTAAGTGAAAAACCAGAACTTCAACTCACAATTCCAGATTACAGAGAAGCTATTAAGCCTCCCCTAAAACAAGAGATCCTATGGTTTCTTGAATTTGATGGGTCAGTCAACAAATTAGGGGCAGGAGCAGGAGTTTGGATACATAATGAACTAAGCAATCATGCAGAGGGCCGAGCCTATAGGCTAAAATTCAGGTGCACTAACAATATGGAAGAATACGAAGCTCTTTTACTAGGCCTCAAACTAGTAAAATCCTTACAAGCCACAAAGGTTTCAATCATGGGAGATTCAGACTTAATTATCCAACAAGTAAAGGGGAATTTTGTCACTAATGACAAAAGATTGAGATCTTATAGGTCTGCTGCTGCTGAAATACTAAACTCCTTTACTGAATTTCAAATCACCAAAATCTCTAGAACCCATAATCTTCATGCTCATAGTTTGGCCACATTTGCAATCACCTGTAAACTACCCTTTGAACCTAGCCATTGCTTTACAGCCGAGGTAAAACACAGACCTTATGTCCCAAACAATGTTAAAGACTGGCAAGTGTTTGAAGATGATACACAAATAAATAATTTCTTGACCTTGCAACAAGAATTTGTAGGACTAAACATTGACACTGAGGGAGCAAGTCAATCACAAATACTTAGTGAACAGAACCACAAGGCAATATCACCCAAAACAGCTAACCAAATGCTACATCCAATAATTTTTAATAAAGACAACATACAAGAAATTCAACAAATCAGTTGTGAAGAAATAGCTGGTGCATAGGCTGAAATCATAGAGCTGAAAGACAATTTTCTTCCAACAGGCCTAACTCCATTGGAGGACATTTTTGATTCAAATGATATCCCTAGAAAACCAAAGATGTAGCCCCTTAATGCTGCCATTGAGGAATGCAACATTGGAACCATTGAGAAACCCAAGATAATAAAATTGTCTGCATCCTTACCTCCTGATCAAAAGCCTAAATACATTGACCTCTTCAAAGAGTTTCAAGATGTCTTTGCATGGGGTTATGAGGATTTAAAATCCTATGACACCTCTGTTATCCAACATACTATCCCTCTCAAGCCTAATCAAAAGCCATTTAAGCAGAAATTGAGAAGGATCAATCCCATGCTTCTCCCTTCAAATGAAAAAGAGCTGCAAAAAATGTTTAAAGCTGGCATCATAGCACCAATTAGGTTTTCAAACTGGATCTCAAATTTGGTGCCCACAAGAAAGAAAACTGGTGAAATAAGGCTTTGTGTTGATCTAAGGAACTTGAATCAAGTGTCCTTGAAAGATAATTACCCCTTACCTAAGATGGATCACATTCTCCAAAGAGTGGTAGGGGCTTCAAGGATCTCATTACTTGATGGATTCTCAGGCTTTAATCAGATCCTAGTACATCCTGATGATCAAGACAAAACCGCATTCACTACCCCATGGGGAACATTCAAATATGTAAAAATGCCTTTTGGATTGAAAAATGCAGGGGCTACATTTCAGAGAGCAATGGATATTGCTTTTGCCAAGGAGATTCATGACTTCCTTGTTATTTATTTAGATGACCTCACACCCTTCTCAAAATCTGACCAAGAACACTTGAAGCATTTGAGACAAATATTCTTAACATGTAGGAAATATGGCATTTCCTTAAACCCCAAGAAGTCTCTGTTTGGTTTGGAAGAAGGTAAGTTGTTAGGTCACATTATTTCAAAGGATGGCATTAGAATTGACCCAGACAGGATACAAGCTATCTTACAAATGCCCCACCCAAGAAACATCAAAGAATTGCAAGCCTTCTTAGGTAAGATCAACTTCTTAAGAAGGTTTATCCCAAACTTAGCAGAATTGATCAGATTACTAAATAACATGCTTAAGAAGGATTCAAAAGTGAAATGGACAGTAGAAGCAAATCAAGCTTTTGAAGGTATAAAATTGGCCCTTACCCAAACCCCAGTCTTAACAAATCCTCAATTTGATAGAGAATTCATCATTTTCTCTTTTGCCTCCCAGCATACTATTGCTGCTGTTTTATTACAGAAAGATGACCAAGGAAATGAAAAACCCATTGCTTTCTTTAGTAGAGCTCTTAGAGATGCACCTCTGAAATATCAGATCATGGAGAAACAAGCTTATGCTTTGGTCAAGGCCATTAAAGACTTTAGGATTTATATCCTTTACTCCCATGTTGTAGCTTATGTGCCAAGTCCCATTGTGAAAGACATACTCACTCAAGAAAACTTAGAGGGCAGAAGAGGAAAATGGATTGCCAACATCTTGGAATTTGATATTGAGATAAAACCTACAAAACTGATAAAAGGGCAGGGTCTGGCCAAATTAATGACAGATGCAAACTTCCAAGCCTTAGACATAAACCAGCTGGACAATGAACCGGAGCTGGCGACTCCAAAGATCAATGTAGCCTTTGAACAATCCCCTTGGTATTCTGATATATGTTATGTGTTGCAAAACCTGTGTGCTCCCCCAGGATTGTCCAGAACTAAATGTAGGTTCTTAAAAATGAAAGCTTCAAGATTTTGTGTCATGGATGGCAATTTTCTTTGGAAAAACCATGAGGGTATATTGTTAAACTGCTTAATTGAAAACGAGACTAACAATGTCATGAAAGAATTTCATGCAGGTGATTGTGGTGGACATTTGTACTGGAAGTCCACTGTGGATAAGATATTGAGGGCTGGTTACTATTGGCCCACTGTCTTCTCTGATGTTAAAAAATTTACTACCTCATGTCATAAATGCCAAGTGTTGGAGGGAAAGAGAAAGTTACTGCCACTTCCTTTGAGGCCTATTGCAATAGAGAGACCTTTTCAACAATGGGGCTTGGATTTCATTGGGGAAATTCATCCCTCATCCTCAGGCCAACATAGATGGATTCTAACAGCTACAGACTACTTTACTAAATGGATTGAAGCTGTTCCTTGTAGACAAGCAAATGATTCTACTATCATTCAGTTCCTGGAGACCAATATCCTTTCCAGATTTGGTTGTCCTGATAAGATAATAACAGACAATGCTGCTGCTTTCAGATCTAAGAAGATGGTGAATTTCTGCCACAAATTTCACATTACCTTGGGCCATTCTACTGCATACTATCCCCAAGGAAATGGCCTAGCTGAATCATCAAACAAAAGCCTTGTAAACATCATAAAGAAGGTGCTGGAAGAAAATAAGAAGAACTGGCATAAGAAGCTGGTCAATGCCTTATGGGCAGATAGACTAACAACCAAGAGATCAATTGGGGTCAGCCCATATGAATTAGTCTATGGATTAGAGGCCAAGTTTCCTTCATCACTAGGGGTTCCTGTTATGAAACTACTTCAAGAAAGTCAAGCTGAGCCAAATGACATGCAAATAAGGATCAATCAAATAATATGTTTGCAGCAAACTAGAGACCAAGTTTATAGCAGAGTTCAAGTTTTACAAGAAAAGTTAAAGAAAGCTTTTGATAGAAGGACCAAGGCGGAAGATTTCAACATTGGTGACAAAGTCCTCAAGTGGGATTCAAGAAGGGAAGATAAAGGAAAACATGGAAAATTTGATTCCCTTTGGAGAGGACCATTTGCTGTTCAAGCAGTACAAGGAAACAACACCTACTTCCTTAAAAATCTTGATGAAGCTGATTTGGATGAAGGTCCTGTGAATGGCAGGATGTTAAAGCACTATTTTGACTACTATCCATGAGTGCAGCCTAAGTTTCCCTTGTACATATTCAGGTGTATATATAACTTTCTGTTAACATGTAAAAATGCAGTTTCCCAAGTTTTGTGAGTTATCAGCAAAAGGAAAATAAGTTCAGAGACCTACTAAGATGGCAAGAGCACAATTTTGAGATTTCAAAGAACAATAATCCAAGTTTTGATAAAAGAAGCCAAGGGCCAAGGCATTCTGACCTGCTGTTCTTGGTTTCTCAAATGGAAAAACCATCCCCATGTGGAGCCACTGTTAGCTACCTATACCAATAGGTTTCATATTTCATGATTGGCAAAGAAAGGTCCAAATATGCTCTGCTTTGTTGATGCAAAGATCCCATATTTTCAAGGGAAGACAATGTGTGTATATAGCTTGATGTTGATTCAATTTTGGATGGATGGTCCAACAGCCTAATCTGGATCATGCCATGTTTCAATTTTATGTTGTAGAATAGAGAAAGAAGTCTGTCCAAACTGTTTAATCTTGGCATACCAGTAGTTAGGTAGAGAATTAAGGTTCCCAACTGCTTAATCTGGGACCTTGGAAGCAATAAGGGTAATTCTAGATAGAAGATCAAAAGAAAAAGCCAAAAGAAAAGAAAAGGCAAATAAGGGTCTGCAAGTCTAAGTGCACCCTCCATGAAGAAACAAAAAATGCTAGGCAAGTAGATGGGTAGGTAGAGGGGGTTGCAGAAATGTCATTCCTTTCAACTGAATTTTGCTGGTCTAACATAAAGGAAGCATCAATGGATAAGGGGAAGCTCCTCTTCCCCATCACTTTGCAGCAAAACAAAGGAGCATGTCTAACTTCCTATTTCCCTCCTTCACTATTCATTACTAACATCCCTTCACCAGTTGTGTTCATGGAAGAATTCAAGGTCTTATGGTGGTTCTTGTTCCTTTAAAAGCCACATTTCTTGTGTAAAATTCTTTTCACTTTGATATACTCCCTAAGCTAAGCTATTTTCATATCAACTTAGTGTTATCACTCCTCATTCACCTTTTCCACTCATATTAACCCCTAACTTCTTATTATCTAAATCCTCTATATTCCCCTTTTCCCCTACTATTATAAACACTATGGTGTATAAACCCCAAGCATTCTATAAATATTCCTTTCCCCTTGGCATTATAGCCATATGTCCAAAGTCAGGGATTAAATTGACCTCTGGTCAGTTTAACAGCCTAAGCATTACCCCTCTTTTCCCTTCAGAAGTCATTTAAACCATTTGCCCCTTCATTTGCAAAAGAACCTTGTAAAAAACCCCATTTCCACCCCTAACCCGCTTTATTTGCAAAAATACATCAAAAACCCACTCCTCTGCTCTATCCAAAGTTTGGCGCAATACATATTTTCATAAAAATACATTGGAAAAACCATATAAATTCGCCAAAATCCAAAGTCCCCGCCGGGCGCGCACTTCAAAGAAAAAATATTAAAATAATCCCCACCCGCTGCCGTATCATCCTGGCACCTTAGCGATCCGTCGACCGTCGGATCTGGCTCTTTTCATCCGGCGGTCCACATGCATATCGGGTCAGGCCCGACGTCCGTAAGATAGCACCCGAGAAACTGTCAGAGGGTGACATCAGGCCTCTGCCACGCGTCGCACCCACAATTTCTCGGGTCACCCTCTGACAAAACAACTTCCGTATTGAGGGCGGTCCGAGAAAACCCACTTACTGTTTCCAGTTTTGTGTGAACCCGCCATGCCAACGTCATTACCACGTCAGGCCCACGTCATTGCTACATCACCGCCGCGCCAGCGCCCCTGTCCGCCACTGCTCTGACCTGTCCGCCACCTCATCATCCCCGTGGACCACTCACAGGCTACCACGTCACTCAATGACGTCATGCTGACGTCATCCGACCTTGACCCCACCTGATGACGTCATGCTGACGTCATCCATAAAAAGCGCCAAAATCCCAAAAGTCCACATTTTTGTCGAAAAACACAGTTTTTCTCACTTTTTGCAAAAACAAGAATTATTCTGCTCTGCATGCAAATTACGTTCATTCGTTGCCAACCTGCAGAAATCGACCCAGAGACCGCCGGCGCTTCCATTCCACCTGCACTTGTAGCCATTGCCGACAGTTTACCAGGTATTTATCCAAAGCATTCCTCTGCGCCTGGTTTTGTATCCATAAATTGTCCGAAGCTAGCTTAAAAGAGTGAAAAACATAGTACCTACCAGCAAATCCCGGTGGCTAGCCTCCATTTTCAATTGTTAAGTCGAAAACTCCCCTGCAGAACCTGCATTTAGCTAAATTTACCTAAAAACACAGTCTGTCTGCGCATTCGTGGACTTAAAACCCGAACTGCTCTAATTCACCGTAAAGAGAGTTTTTCAGGCCTGACATTTGCTCTGGCAGTCCTCTGTGCAGTATTTCAATTGCTGCTATTACAATTTACCCTCTGTTCCTTTGCAATATACCTCTCTGCTTTAAAGATACCCCTCTGTGCTGCTCTCTTCAGTAAAACCACTTCACATACAAATCAGAGGCCTTATTAGCCATGGAAACACCAATAGCATTGAATATTCAACCTCTGAATGCCCCACAAAGAGAATTAGAATGGAAGGCCCTGGGGGATAAGGATTATCAGATGATAGACTCATTTTCAATGAATTCCAAATTTAACATCCATCTGCTGAATGAGTTAAAGGCCCAACACCTTAGTGGAGCTAATATTTTAGGGATTTGGGACTCCAACTTGCCCATTTACAACCTCCCTCAAGTCAATGCCCTTCTAGACTTGATCCATAGATGCTGTGAATGCTATGATCCATGTCAGAGAGTTGTTCTCAATCCCTCAGGTGCAGTCTTGTTCCATATCACCCCTGAGGCCATAAATCAAATGCTCAACTTTCATTCTGCAAGACCATTGACTCCTCTCTCCATGCTAGATTTATTAAAGAAGGGGGGCAACCTATCCAATGCCCAGATCATCAAAATCAATCAGTTATTCATACAGCCAGGCTCTGAAACTATGAGAACGCCTCCTATTGGAAATCCATACCTCAATGACTTGGGCAAAATGCTTGTAGATTTGATCAGCTATGTCTTGGGCTACAAGGGAACTGAGGATGTTGATGACACCATTATGGCTATGCTGTCCATATTTTCTCCTAGAAAGCCTCCCTCTGTGCACTATGATTATGCTACATACATTGCAAACAAGATTCATGAGCAACTGTTGAATCTAGAAAGGAAAAAGGTGTTTAGATACACCAGATACATATATCATCTGTTCTTATTTTATCAACCTGACAGTTTCCCTATTCCTCTCAAGAAACTTGATGCCCAGGGAAATCCAAGGTCATTTGTGTTTTGGACCTCAGTTTTTCATCACACCTCTTGCTCACCATACACATACTCTGAATTCATAGACCTTTTCATTCATCCAGCTTTGACCTTGTTATATGGTGTTCCTCCTCCAAGATTAACAGATGAAATGCAAAGAATTCTCCATCTTTCTAAGTCCTACAGCATTGGTGATTGGTACTTTTACCAACACCACACAGTAATCAAAGTTTATGGCTGTGAGCTGGACCCTTACAGGCTGCCAAGATATGTCCCCATGAGACTATTTGCCTTGGAATATTTCAGGCAGTTTGGAAATGCAGACCACATCCATTTCCATAGTAAAAACAAAAAATTGCAGCTAAAGGTCAGGAACCAGCTAGGCCCTTTCCTTTACAACATAAGGGAGGAGGGATGGAAGGAAGTAGATGGCATGCTAGAGGCCCTCCGATTTGAAACTAGTTTCAAATGGATACCTTATGACCCTAATCATTTCATTTCTCTCAGAAGGGTAAAACATAAACTGGGTGGCTATCCTCATGTCAGATTGCCTCATATTGAGAAATATGCCAATCAACTAAGTTGGAAAGAGGGCACCCTAGAAGAGCCAATGACTAGAGAGAAAATACTACAAAGAGAAGCAAAAAATATTGAGAAAGAGGCTGACTTGGAAACTTGTGGACAGGTTTCCTCTTCATATCAAAGGCAGCTTGGAGCAGATGCATCATCTTCCACAGCACATCAGCAAGCAGCCATAACTACTCATCAAACTTCCAGCAAAGGCAAAGAGAAACAAATGGAGCCAGAACAGCTAGCTCCTACAGAACAGCAGTAGGAAGTGCAACAGCAAGAGGTACAGCAGAAAAAACAGCAAGAACAAGAGCAACCAGGGCAGCAAGAGCAAACATTAGAGGCCCCAATATCCATAGGGCAGCAAGCACAGGACACTCTGCCTCCTAGGCAGGAGACTACAGTGGAGGCCTCGGTCCTCCAAACTCCACAAAATGAGGACAGAAATCGGAAGAGGGACAGAGAGACTCCCCTCACCACTTCCACAGCTCACGGGGAGAAAAGGCATAGAATGAATCCCCTCTCTGAGGAAGAAATGCCCATTGGGCAATCTTTAGGCATGGGCCCACCAAGCATGGAAGCATCTGCAAGTTCCTTTCAGTAGGAACATGAAAGAACAGTTGGAGGAGAAGTCAGCTCTTCAAGCCACCAAAAGGGAGCTGAAGTAGGCATCAAACAGCAATTTATTGATATCAAAAAGAGGAACGAGCCAATCAAGATACAGCTCTACAATCACTTGTTAAAGATGGCTCCTACAAACCAGCAAAGATTGATGTCTGCCTATGATGTACATGAGGGCAAAATGGTAATGAGTCATTTCATGCCAACCATGTTGCAGCCCCAGTCAGCTGCAGACTACATAAGGACCAACCTTGAGGTCCTAGCCAAAGACATCCACCCTATGGATCAAATAGAATTGCACAAGCAAACGGGTGAGATGGTGTATGCCACTCTTGCAGACAAAACATTGGTAAATCTTAGGCTGGAAAATAGCCTAAACAACACAGCTGCCCAACTTGAGTTGGAAAAGGCTTCCTCCCAAGCAAAGGACAACCGAATCAAAGCGTTGGAGGATATCATCATAGAGCTTGGGCATGATCCCAAGGACATTAAGGCTGTACAAGCGCTGCTGAAGCTAAGAGATGCAGATATGGCAGCACTAAGAAAAATGGTTAAGATCCCAGCAACTATTCACGCACAAACAGAAGAGGTTGCTCAGCTGAGACATGACCAAGATGCAGCAGCTATGCTGGTATCGTTATACAAACAGCTGATCCAGACACAGGAGAAATTGGGAGAATCAGAGGCTGCACTGCAGGCAGCATTACAACAGAAGGAAGGAGGCCAAACTTCTCAGCCCCCTCCAGAGATAATCAATCTTGAGGAACCTCCTCAAACTACTGCTCCTCCCACAGAACAGACAACACCATCTACATCAGCACCAGCACCAACAACAGAGCAGGCTCAAAGCCTGGACATGCAGAAGCTGAAGAGTGAAATCCAAGCCCTGGAAGCCCAAATGACAGAACTAAATGAGGCCAGGGAGAGTCTAGCTAAGCTAAATGAGAAATATGACAAGTCAAAACAAAGCATAGCTGAGAAAGGAAGAGAGATAAAGGCTCTCAAAGAGAAGATAAAGGAGCTGGAAAAAGAGCTCACCCTGGACAAAGTGGTGGCTCAGCTCAAGACAGTTTTATGGGCCAACATTGGCCAATCAATCACAGATCAGTGGCAATACATTGAGACCATTCATGAGCAAATAGAACTCATAGGAAAAGCACACAGAGAAATCCAGAGAGCAAGGGCATCTCTAGGCAACATGCCTGAGGTAGCCAATAGAATGATTAATGTGCTCAATAACCGTACAGGTCCTCAGCTGGCAACAATGGGAATTACCAGCATAACTGAAACCATCTTGCTAATAAAGAGGGTCCTTACATTAAGAAGCCTGGTACAAACACTGGAAAGAAGAAGCCAGGACATGCAGACAGAAGTAAACAGGTTCATGGACAAGTTTGCAGCACTTCAAAGCAAAGGTCTTCCTGGCTTACTGAACAGCGCAGGTAGGCTACTTTCACATGAGAACTATGCAAATAGGGTCAACACATTTGCTACAAATTAGATCACTGAAAGACCTAGTACTTCAGAAGAAACAGGGCCAGCATCTGGGCAAAATCTCTATGATAGAGTAGAGAATTTATTTTTTATCATGAATGAGATCAAGCATTTGTTTGAAGTGCCCCCAAACTTCTACAAATATACAGAGGCAGATGAGACCTTGGATGCAATTTTGAGACATCAATTGCCCACACAAGAATGGTGGACCAAAATGATATAGATGATATTGTAATCAAAAGCCTTTCATCAATTTTTTTCATCAAAAGACATAAGTCATCACCTTCAGAAAAAGTGATGCACACAGTATGATTATAGAAGAATGGGTTGAGCCAACTCAGCAAACCCACTAGGCCACCAAGGCAGCACTGACAGTTACAGATGACAGGGCCGAAAAGGCTACAGCAGGACAAAGACATAAAGACACATCATTCAGCATTTATAACAGAACGTTCAACCGACTCAGTGGCCTCCAAAGGTCAAAAAGTCTTCTGACAGTATTAAAGAGCATTCATTTTGTATTCATAGCAGTAATAACTTCTTTATCTGCTATTTTGTAAAGTTGGTGAACGTATTTATTTCTCAGATGACTCAACGGTTCAGATATTTTGCATGACCGATTGTATATATTCCCCCTCGCATAAGCTTGCAGGGGTTGTTGTTGATTTCTCTTCTAGAGTTCTTATGCTGTAAATTTTCAGAGTTTAATACAAAGGCTGATGGAATTTCCAAAGTTTGTGTTGTCTGAGGTGTTGTAACGCGACTGCTGAATGCTACAGGATTCCTGCGTGTTTTCATGGCTCAATAAGTTTCCTTTAAACTTTCTTTATGTTCTTTTATTATTTCGTCATAACTCATCCATGTCCTATATTTCACAGTTAATGGCAGAGAAAAAGACTAATTCCAGGATTTATTCATAGAATACCCTGAATTCAATCTGTGCTATTATAAATGTTTTCTTCAGTTATGGTTACAAAGGTGTAATTCTTAATTGCTGCACCTCTACACTATATCTTTCACAGTGACTATTGTTTAGGAATTCAAATCTGCTCCTTTACAATATATCTCTTTCTCACACCCCAGCTTAGTGGAAAATTCTTTATTGCTTTTCACTGGTTAAACACACTTCATCCTCATAATTTCACGTTTGTTTCATGAGATATTCAAATGGCCCTACAGTTTCAGCAATCCCAACCTACCTCTCAAACAACCTGTAGCCACAGACTCCATTGCCCAATGGACTAATATTGTCTAAAGATTTCCACCTTAAGCACTGAAAGACATCACTCAACCAAAATATAAAACCAAACCCTGAACTCATAACTAGCCTAAAATCTTCACAAAACAGAGACAAACCTTAAAGAGAGAGCCCTCTCTGATTACAGTTGGGCTAGAAACTGTAATCCAAAGCTTGGTTAGTGGTTACCCCGGTCGTATTCCCTTGGGAGTCAAAGGGAACAACCTGGGTGTTAACATACGATATATGCTTTGCGGACCCAACGACAACATTAAGGTAGGTTTAATGTTATATCGCATCTGCAGGAGGATCAGCCGTCGGCCATCAGCAATGCCATGGTCTCAATGTATAAAGGACCCTCGGAAGTCTTGAGCACCGATTGCGATTATACAGCAGACCCGATACAGTATAGATGTAGGTGTAATAACTCTTGAAGTCCGCCCTTCAACGTTTTTGCCTCTTTTTCTCTGATTTCCTGTGTATTTGCATATTTGGCTTGCACGGGGTTTGGAGACAAAAAATACATTAAGGAATGCTCCTGATAGTTCAATAAGCTAAACTAACGCCAATTTGGATTGTGATTGGGATGTGGCATGTCCGTTAAACCATGTTGTCTTTGTGTATGCCTGTTATCATTGAAAAATGGGGCTCTGTTATAGTTTTGAACACACAGCGATCGAAAAGCCAGGAGGCTGAATGGAAAGCCAGTGCAAAGGAAACCAAAAAGCCAAATCAATGGAGAAGAGGGAAACCAAAGGACAAGCCAGCGGAGAGGAAGCTAAAGCGAGCATTGAAGAAGCTGAAGAGTTAGTGGGAATTGGAAATGAATAGGTTGAGGCAACAGGAATACAAAAACAGGAAAAACAAGGAAGTTGTGCGTGGTTGTGTATAATTAGTGTGAGAGGCAGCATAGGCAGCAGAGGCAGAAGAGGCAGAAGAGGCAGGAGAGGCTTGAGAAGCAGGAGAACAGGAGAAAAGTAGAAGCTCAGCATGCTTGGGAGCAGAGAACTGCAACAAAATAATTTATACCAGGTTTGGGTTGGAGCCCAAAAGGTTGGAGCCTCAAAACTAAACAGGATTGAAATCCTTGGGAGTTGGTGCTCCTAAGTGTAGAACTATTGCAAGACAGAGTTGGTGCTCTGGAGGTTGGAGCCTCACTGAAGTCCAAGTTGGAGATTGGCAACTAATTGTAACCAGTTATATATATATATATATATATTGATATATATTGTATTCATTTTATTGTATTGTTTGTGTTAATAAAAGCATTAATTCCAGCTATATATTTCTATGTTCCATATCTATATATATATATATATATATATATATAGATATATGTTTTGGTAATAACAAGAACAATTAAAAAGAAATATTGATTCACCCCCCCCTCTTAGTATTTCCAACACAGTCATGAATGATAGAACAATGAATTACATTTCTTATTAACATATATTTATATTTATAATACATTTGTGTGACTATTAAATTCATATTCCAATGCCTCTTGGATTACCTTTGATCGTTTAGCTCCTACACCTTAACCCTCGGCAGATTAGATGTCCAACATGAGAAAATGCCCCCTAGGTTGATTCAAGATTTGCTTGCTAATCTCTACCTTTTCCCATTTTGGGAGAATAGATGCATGAAGCGACATAATCTTCTTAACATAATTAATAGGATCCAAGACCTCCAAGATGAATTCACATGGAAGAGGCAGAGTGACAGCCTATGTGGGAAAAGGGCTAAGATCATATTCCGTATTAGGATCGATTTTATAACCAACATCAGTAGGTACTAACAGGACTACCAAATAATAAATATCTTCTACTAAAGGTGGCATATTCTCACCATACTGATCTACATAAAAAGGAGAAGTCACCACCCAAGGGTCATAATACATATGGGGTCTATAGGTGTCAAAAGAGATCATTTGCATAGGAGCAATAGAGGAAGAAGGAATGTTGGGTAAGGATAAAGAAAAGATACTAATAAGAGATGGGGTTTTAAATATTCCTGCACCAACACTCTCATAAGTTCTAGGGTTTCTCTAATGAGTGCCATAGAAGTTCCCATATTGGTAGTCTTGGTCGACGATATGCAATAACCCAAATGATTGATCACGAAAATATTACCTTCATGGGTAAAGTGAAGCAAACACCAAATACATGACAGAAAACATGGTATAAAACCAACTATGGCTAACGCACATATTATAGTCTAAGAGAACATTAACAACTTCAATGTCAACATAGGCATTATTTCCCCCTAACTTGATGGAAAACTTTGGAAGAACGCCCTGAGGAAGGAAGTGGCATCCATCAAGGGCCTATAAGGTAGTAGTTGATTTAGTGAGTTCTAGAGAACCGATAGCTTTTCAATATGATGTAGACATGACATAAGTGGAAAACTTGTCATCGACCAGAGTGAGGTATATGTCCTTATGTCCTTATGAATACAGTACATGTTGTGGGTGACCTAAACAAGATTCTATCTCAAATTATGTCAACCATATTACAAAAAATGATTTATATAATATCTAAAGGTTGGAGGTCTCTTTTGTGCTACAACCATTTGATCTTTGAATATATATATATATATATATATATATATATATGAGTAACAAAATGATATTATGTAGAGGGTTTTATACATATGACTTTATATCCATGTACCTACCCAAATGTTTTATACAATACACGGTGGTTTGGTTATACTACATCATGCATGATATTTATGTATGTTAAAAGAAGGTTATTGATAGCGTGAGAACGATCATATCATGGGTTCAAATGTTGTTTTTGTATGATGCACATATTATTTATATGTTTTATGGTGTTGTAGTAGCTACAACCACCCTCCATAATTTTGGCTCGCATGCAAATTTCAGAGCCTACCTTGGATCCTACGATCAATCATCCTTGGTCACTTGTAGGTAAGCTGATGATTTCAAGATCCCCTCCTTGATCTTAAGAGTTGTTCATGTTCACATATTTATGCAGCATGTGTCATCTTGGGCATGGGAATTGTTGTTTGTCATGCAAAGGAATGTTGTTTCACTTCAAGGGAAATATTGCGTGTAGGAGTTCTTTTCATTACATAGATATATTTCACACTCACTTCACGCACTCTTGTCACGAAGGTTGTTGCATCAAGCAAAGTATGTCTTATACATTTTGGATGGTCTATGTTGTATCACTAAATGTTCATGTGCGACCATAGTTAAGTCATATCACTGTTTACATATGTTTCACTGATCTCACACTTAAGCAATTTCCCAAACAACCTAGCCTCATCCAGCTTCCTGACGCTGTGCACTTTTCTTCTACAACCATCAAGCTTCCTCCCTTTCCTGCTAAAAATCCACATTGCACAGAGACCCCAACATCCCTTGGAATCCAAAACTACGCAATGGTTTCCTCCATTGTCCTTCCCCCAGCCAGAATCCACTGACATCAAAAACTACACAGTATTTCCTCCCAGCTGCCCAGGCTATCTTACATTCAGAAACTGCGCAGTTGGACCTCCCAGGGCTTTGTCCCAACAACATTTACTTCTCATTGAAACTACGATGATATATCTCTCAATGACTACAGGAAAAGGTGACATGATAATATCACCCTCAAGGAGTTGAGGAGAAGGACCAAGAGACTAAGTGATGGTAAAGGTTAGGACCGCATGAAAACTCGATCGAATGTATGATCAACTTGAGGTTAAGTATGGTAAGTAAAGAAAACCTTTCAGATTACATCTCTTAGTTGAGTTTGCAAGAATGCTTGTCATTGTAATATCATCATGTCTTCAGTAACATGCCTGTATGCAAACACAAACAATTCATTTCATGTGTTTCTTCTACATGTCTTGCTTACTTTTTACTTGTTTGACCAAGCGTCGTCTTTAGCATGTTGATTTCTATGTCATGCTTGTGAACTTGTTCGGTGATGTTGAAGGTTTGTGTATGAGTTGTGTTCCCTATGTAAACATTTATCGCACTCACACATAGAATTGTAAGCACTGTCACACAAGTGTCATCACGGTCGTCCAAAGGTCTATCCAAAGTGTCACACTTTTCACTTTCACCATTAGACAGTCTGACAGCCAGTCACATTGATAATTTGGTTTCTTGTGGTTTGGGGTGTCTTGTCATCGATTCATGTTGAGTGTGTGTTCACAAGGTCATGTATACATGATTTCAATCACTCACACACAACCATTTTTCTGGAAGTCTGTCGACCGAACCACCCTCCATTAGCCAGACCTCCACTCAGCTGCACTGCCTAGTCTCAGCGCTTAGTGACCAAGCATTATTACTAAGAACTATGCAGATCTTGAGGCTACCCTCCAGGAAATCTCCACTGTGCAATTCTGGAATCAACCCAGCTGACTATCACTCAAAACAACGCAAAAGTTACCCAAGAAGCTATCTCAGTCTGTGCTTCCTACAAGCCTATCCATCAAGCCTCTCACTGGTCAACCGAAGAATTTGACTTGGGTAGTGACCCAAGGCTGCACTCCTCCTAAAAATTGCGTAGAAGCTGCTAGCCTGCCTACTTGCACTACTTGAAGAAATTGCGCAAACAAGAGACTAAGTGATGGTAAAAGTTAGGACCGCATGCAAACTTCGTCGGATGCATGATCATCTTTAGGGTAAGTATGGTAAGTAAAGAAAACCTTTCGAAGTACATCTCTTAGTTGAGTTTGAAAGATAGCTTGTCATTATCATATCATCATGTCTTCAGTAACATGATTGTGTAAAAATACCAAAAAGTCATTTCATGTGTTTCCTCTACATGTCTTGCTTACTTTTCGCTTGTTTGACCAACCATCGTCTTCAACATGTTTATTTCTATGTCATGCTTGCGACCTTGTTATGGTGATGTTGAAGGTTTGTGTATGAGTTGTGTTCGCTACATAAACATCTATCACACTCACCCATGATGTTGTAAGCACTATCACACAAGTGTCATCATGATCATCTGAAGGTCTATCCGAAATGTCACACTTGTCACTTTCACCATTAGACAGTCCCGCAGTCAGTCACACTAAGCATATGTTGTCTTTCGGTTTGGGGTGTCTTGTTGTCGAGTCATGTTGAGTGTGTCTTCACAAGGTCATGTATACATGAGTTCACTTGCTCACACACTTAGCCATTTTTTTCGAAATTTTGTCGATTGGACCACCTTCCATCAGTCGGACCTCCACTCAACTGCATTGCACTGTCTTAGCCCTCAATGACCAAGCACTTTTTCCCAGAACTGTGCAGATTTTGAGGATGCCCTCTAAGCAGTATACACTATGCAATTTTGGAATCAACCCAACTAACTGTCACCCAGAACAACTCAAAATTTTCCCAATAATCTATCTCAGTATGTGCTTCCTGCAAGCCTATCCATCAAGCCTCCTGCTAGTCAACTGAAGAATTTGTGTTATGAAGCCAGCTCACAAAAAGATAGAAAAGATAGATCAACGCCTTAGAATTCAGCCTCTTCGAGGGGGAAACCTCCTTTACATTACACAAATGAACAATTCTTGGATGATACAAATGAAAAGGCCTCCTTTCTATATATAGGAGTCTAAGGGGTCATAATATAATTAGATCCGACATAACAATAATAATGTAAGGGCACAATAATAACAATAGTGGGCTTCTATGGGGCACAATAGTAAAAATATAGGCACTACATGGGTACATCAATATAATAAGGGGGTTGTACTAATAACAATAAGGGGTTATACTAATAGTATAGGGGCCTAACATGCCCCTCTCCTTGCTACTTGGGCATGACTTGGGCATGACCCAGGGTTGCACTCCTCCCAAAAATTATGAAGAAGTTGCTAGCCTACCTACTTCCATTGCCCGAATAAATTGTGCATACAAGAGGGATAGGAACCCACTACTTGACACTGCACTCTCTGTGGAAATTTCGTAGTTATGTTAGTCAGTCCCCGTAACGGCCTGCTTGCTATTCCTCTTGAAAATTGCGCATTTGTCATGGAAATCCACCTGCAGCCTGGCACCCTGCTCATCCCGGAAGCTGTGTAGACATGTCCTGCATGACTACCTACCAAATCTTCTCAATTTTAACTTGCAAGCTCCTACAGCCTGATCCCGACCTCCTCTGAAAATATGTGCAGTTTTCACTGCCAGTGCCTCCTGATGTCCAGACTACCTTCCCTGGAAAAATTGTGAAGTTTTTCCTCCCAACTAAGCCAGATCTTGCATATGTCATTGTTGTCCCGAACTACTCAACCCAGCCTCTCAGTGAACTCTATGCAGCTTTTCCTGATAGTTTCCCGGAGCCCTGCATCCTAGCCTAACTTGTGCTCTACATTATTTCAGAGCCTTGTCCTCTCTCCCTATCACCTGCACCCGGCAAGGAAAGACAATGCATCATGGTAGACTAGGGGATTCCTGGATTTGATTTCGTCTCATCATGAGTGATTGCAGAAACATGTCCATGGATAAGACATGGCGCAATGACAAATGGGATGAACAAGGAGCGCATTCTCGAAGACTTTCTCATGTTTGGATGAACACACGAAGCATACCAAGTAGCAAGTGAAGGAGACATGTGCACATGCATGGACCATCAAGCAAACACCAAGACCATTGTAGACTTTGCACACTTTGCCATGTGGAGGTGAAGTTATGTTACACCACATGCACACTCATCACTCAGCAGCACAACAACTCGACACAAACAACACAGCAAGCATGTGCATACCATCAGTGTCATTTCGAGTTGTGTCATGAGTAGTCTCGACCGCATCACTATTTTGGGCCATACTTGTGTAATAAATGTAATGTAACAAGTAAGTTCAAGAGACCCATGGATGAAGTTAAAGAGTCATGTAAGTGGAACAGTCATGAGGAAATTCGAAGAGTCACAAGGGTCAATTTTACCCTTGGTTATATATACCCCTTATTTGTAAATGCAACAGACTTTTCACCTTGGCTCCTCCCACATAGCCTTGAGAATCTGTAGTATTTTCTTTAAGGAGCGAGCAGTGGCTCCAACGCCCCTCTATCGAGGTTAGTGATGTATGGAGTAACAATGTGTCTTGAAACTTTCGCTTAATTCAGAAGCATGTTAACAGGCCAGCACGCTTTCACACATGTATTGTATTCGTTTGTAAGACTATTCTTTGGACACTTGTAATGCATGTTTCTTTAACCTGTACTAAGATAGTTGAACTATTTCAATCATTTTAGTGCATATGTTGTTGGAAATGTGTTGTATCAGTTGTTATCATTATCTCACCTGTGTGAACTACTCCATTGGACGCTCGACAGACTCAGTCTTCTAAACTTGTTATAACGATTATCACACTCATGTGGACTACTCTGCTAGGTGTTGTACATGTTATCTGTTCACTTTTTGTTTTTGACTGTTGCATCTGTGTGGACTACTTCGTTGTAAGTTGCGTAGATCCTATTGTGTTGCATGTCTCTAATAGAGTTGGAACTATTCCCTTTTGGCTTGAGACTCACTCTCACCCTCTCCCTCTGCAATGAAAGAACTTTGACATAAGCAACACTTTGCACTCACAAGCCACATGAACCTCATTTTTTGAAGAATAAGTATACCACTCTCATGTGCTAACAAGCAAGAGCTAAGGCATATCTTTAAGATAATGGCAATCGGGCCATCATACCAGATGGGACTCCTACACCAAACAGTGTGAGGTCTAGTTGGGACTTCATACCGGGGAGATCCCCTGAATCTTGATGGATCCATCACTATCAACATTTATGGCACTAGAAGGAGGGTTAGATGACAAGTTGAGTCCTCACAATCTATTTTGAATCGTCACATACTTATCATGACTAACCACGAAATTCTCCCTCCGAAGTGTATGTCTTATCGAAACAACTTTGAAATCTTAGACGAGCTCTGGAATTCCTTGTCACAATGCACATATGAAGGTGAAGGCAGAATGGCCTGGCTTGAACACAGAATGGCCTTTATAGTTACATGTCATGAGTATAAAATCCATGAAGATTACATGACCTGCTCATTGTTCGCATACATGCTTCGAGGGCACCCACTGCTATGGTGTGCCACACTTCCCGAGAACTCTATTCACTCTCTCACTCAGTTGATTGTAGAGATAGACCATGATTTCCATCATTTTGACCATAAAGCACTCAATAAAGAAATTCTAAAATTACAGAAAGCACTTGATGAATCCGTTGAGCAATTTCACACACGCTTTTGTAATCTTGCATACCGATTTCCTGAAGATGAAATTGATTGGGAATTTCTCGATGGAATATTTAAGTATCTTCTTTACATATCCAAAAATATGCAATTCTTAGAATCATTTGAACCCCTCCCAGCATACCTCGGTGTTAGAGCTGACAAATCTAAGACAGACATGGTCACTGTCATAAGTGACTATCTACCCCCTTCTCATCAAATAACTCTAGCTCCGTAGTGAAAGGTGGGAGATGGTGCATGCATGTCTATTGAACTGTCACATCCTCCTACCCCACCTACTCTTGATATCTATGTAGATTTGGCTTGCAAGCCTACTGGTTGTCATGTGGACTTGTTACCTCAATCTTCGTCCCCATGTTCTGTTGATCCTGTGTATTGTATTGTGTTGTGTTCTTCCATTCCGGACTCCACATTTTTTGTGAATGAGGATCCAGTTGTAAATGGAGTTGGTGTTGTGCAGCCAACCTGCACTATCATTCATGATGAGTTTGTGTGGGAATCTGAAGAAGAACTCATGGTGAAGGATGAATCCCTTCCATCCACGCCTCATCCGCTCTATCCTAACTTCTCTTGTGATTCTTCCACTATTGATTTTCCATATGAAAACTCATCTCCTGATGTTTTTAATTTCGATTAGTCATAGGACACACCATATGTAAGCCTACCATTACATTATAGAGAGGAAACATCTTACTCTGAAAATCGTCCCATTTGTCATCTGTCATTTTTGAAAACATAGAGGGTGAACTTCCTTGTTTCTCATCAACCCCTTTCCATGATTCATTAGATCATGAGGATGTCGATGAACATCTCAAATTTTCTGGTCATGTTTGTTGTGATCTTTGTACTTCTTCATTTGATCATGATGTTGATTCACTCATTGTTAATCTTTCTAAGCCACTCGTCTATGATGATCTATCTATTGACGAAGTAGAAACCACGCAGGCTGTCGGCGCACTTCAGCCTGAGCTAATGGTTATGTCAGGCCCTCAATGTCTCGAGGTTAGTTCCAATTTCAATTAGAAGAATTTTGAAACAACCAAGGATCCTCATCACTCATCTGTATGCACTAAAGATCAATCCAACACATAGATTTCACTTCCTCCACCATAATCACATAATCCCATCGCTTATGCACTAGAGGAATCATACACAACAAGCACACTTGCAAAGCATAATTTGCCTCTCTTTCTCATGTTTGCTTGTTAGTCACATTCAAAAGAGTATGCGTGCTTATCATATGCATGTAGTGTGTCACAACACCATGTTAATTTCGCAGAATGCTTGTCTTACACTTTTACTCTTTTCTTTTCTATGGACATGTTTAAACGCAAAGTGTGTTAGTCTTCATTGTTAAATCTTTCTTGTTCATTGGTTTACATGTATATCTTTCTTGTTTACCATGCCTTCTCCAACATGGTCCAGCCAATACATCGATGGTTGCCTTGGAAATATCACTTCACTTGAGTAGGCCCATGCATTGTTTAGCGTAGGAGTAGGAGTAGTGTTTTCCTTTGTTTTCTCATTTGCATATTTGTTTGCTTGTTGACTTGGTTTGGTTTGCTTGCTTTCTTTCTTTGCTTACTTTTTTTTCTTTCGCTTTACTTCTACATTTTGATTTTTGTTTTCTTTGCTTGCTTGTATCTGTAGGTTAGCCTCACACAAAACCGTGTTTGGCTCGAGACAAGCCGGGAAAATCTAAGAGGAGTTGTACAACTATCAAAATCTCATTATATGTTGTCCTCTCTCTTTATGAAGAACTTTTTATCTTCATTCAATGATGCCTTGATGGAAAATATGTTATGTTCAAAGGGGGTCTTGGTGAAAACACAACACTTGCATTGTTAAGTAGTACCACCTACTCTATTTGGTCCTTTGGGTTAACCCTTTTCAACTCAGTTAAGTAGAGTAAGGTGAGGGGTGAAACCTTAAAAAGTATGACAGAGGTATATATAACATACTTCTCTAAAGGAACAACCTCTTCTACTCTCAATAAGTCAGCATCCCTCTTCTGCCTTTGAAATAAATAAGTGCCTATGCACAGTTATTTGAAAATGAAAAAAAATGAAAAATGAAAATGGAAAAAATAAAATAAGGTGAAAGAAGAGAAAGGCTTCTTGTGCAGATAAGTGATGCAAGTAAATCTGCTGGGGTACTGACACGACTTGCTGGCAGTGGAACGATGCTTGTGTTCGTGTGTGACTCTGACGACGTACTGTCTAGGCTTGCTGGCAATGGAGCAACACCAAATATGAAACTTAAACTCTGACAATTATATTACTTGTGCATCAATAGACCCCTCATCCCCAATCGAAACAGCTAAGTTGACTTGGCTTGGAATTTGTGCTAATCGACCAAGAGGATGGCAGGGACTACATATTTCAGACAAGCTAGTGCAGAAGCCATCACGATCAAAGAATTAAACAATACTTCTAGAAAGGTTTGACTCATTTTTCATGAAACAAGGTCCATACAGAGAGCTGGTATTCTACCAATGTGTCACTAATGTTGTAGTGGCTACAACCACCCTCCAAAATTTTAGCTCGCATACTTGGTCACTTGTTGGTAAGTTGATTCTTTCAAGCTCCCCCCCTTGATCTTAAGAGTTGTTCATGTTCACATCTTTATGCAGCATGCATCATCTTTGGAAGAGGGATTGTTGTTTTTCATGAAAAGGGAATGTTGTTTCACTTCAAGGGAAATCTTGTGCATAGGAGTTGTTTTCATTACATAGATATCTTTCACACTCACTTCACGCACTCTTGTCATGAAGGTTGTTGCATTAAGAAAAGAATGTCTTATACATTCTGGATGGTCTATGTTGTATCACTAAGTGTTCATGTGCAATCATAGTCAAGGCCTATCACTGTTTACATGTATTTCACTAATATCACACTTAGCTAGTTTCACGAACAACCTAGCCTCATCCAGTTACCCGAAACTATGCACTTTTCTTCTGCAACCATCAATCTTCCTCCCTTTCCTGCTGAAACTCCACAGTGCGCAACGACCCCAACATCCCTTGGCATCTAAACTATGCAGTGGTTTCCTCTAGTTTCCTCTCCCCAGTCAATATCCATTGTCATTAGAAACTGCACATTATTTCCTCCCAGCTTCCCAGGTCGTCTTGCATTCAGAAACTACGGAGTTGGATCTCCCGGGGCTTCATCCCGGCAATAGTCACTGCCCATTGAAACTGTGCTGATATATCCCTTAGTGAATACATGAAAAGATGACATGCCAAGATCACACCCAAGGAGTTGAGGAGAAGGACCAAGAGACTAAGTGATGGTAAAGGTTAGTACCACATGCAAAATTTGTCAGATGCATGATCATATTGAGGGTAAGTATGGTAAGTAAAGAAAACCTTTCAAAGTACATCCCTTAGTTGAGTTTGCAAGAACGCTTGTCATTGTCATATCGTCATGTCTTAAGTAACATGCTTGTGTGCAAACACCAAAAAGTCATTTCATGGGTTTTCTCTACATGTCTTGCTTACTTTTCACTTGTTTGATCAATCGTCACCTTCAGCATGTTGATTGCTATGCCATGCTTGCGACCTTGTTCTAGTTATGTAGAAGGTTTGTGTATGAGTTTTGTTTGCTATTTAAACATCTATCACACTCAAACATGATGTTGTAAGCACCGTCACGCAAGTGTTTTCACAGTCGTCCGAAGGTCTATCCAAAGTGTCTCACTTGTCGCTTTCACCATTAGATAGTCCCATAGTCAGTCACATTGAGCATATGTTGTCTTGTGGTTTGAGGTTGCCTGTTTTCGAGTCATGTTGAGTGTGTGTTCGCAAGGTCATGTATAAATGAGTTCACTCACTCACACACACAACCATTTTTTCTTAAAGTTTGTCGACTAGACCACCCTCCATTAGTTGAACCTCCACTCAGCTGCACTCTACAGTCTCATCCCTTAGTGACCAAGCATTGTTGTTCATAACTACGCAGACTTTGAGGGTGCCCTCCAAGAATTCTGCACTGTGCAATTCTGGAGTCAACTTGGTTGATTGTCATCCAGAACAATGCAGAAGTTTCCCAAGAAGCTATCTCAGTCTGCGCTTCCCAAAGCCTATCCATCAAGCCTCCCATTGGTCAACTAGATAATTTGACTTGGGCAGTGACCCAAGGCTGAACTCCTCCCAAAAATTGAGTAGAAGATGCCAACCTGCCTACTTTCATTGCCTGAAGAAATCACATAGACAAGAGGGACAAGCACCCGTTTCCTATCACTGCACTATCTCTATAAATTGCGCAGTTCTATCAGTCAGTCCCCCTGTCAGCCTGCTTGCTACTCCTCCGAAAATTTGTAAAGTTTTCATGGATAGCCCACTTGTGGCCTGACACCCCACTCATCCCAGAAACTACACAGACATGTCCTGCATGACTTCCTACTTGATCTACGCAGTTCTAGCCAGCAAGCTCCCACAACCCGATCTTGGCCTCCTCTAAAAATCTGCATAGTTTTCACTACCAGTGCCTCCTGTTGCTCGCACTACCTTCCCCTGAAAAATTACGCAGTTCTACTCCCAACTGAGCCAGATCCTGCAGATGTCACCGATGTCCCGAACTACTCAACCCAGCCTCTCAATGACCTTTGTATAATTTTTCCAGACAGTGTCTCGGAGCCTCAAATCTTGTCCTAACATTTGCTCTACGTTGTTTCAGAGCCTTTTCCTCTCTCTCGATCACCTGCACCCGGAAACGAAAGACAATGCGTCATGGTAGACTAGGGGATTTCTAGATTATATGTCGTCTCATCATGAGTGAGTACGAAAATAGGTACATGGATGAGACATGGCGCAATGAAAAATGGGATGAACAAGGAGCACATACTCGAAGACTTTCTTGTGGTTGGACGAACACACAAACCATACCAAGTAGCAATCGAAGGAGACACGTGCACATGCATGGACCATGAAGAAAACACCAAGACCATTGAAGACTTTGTGCACTTTGCCATGTAGAGGTGAAGCTATGGTACACCATGGACACACTCATCACTTAGCAGCACAACAACTTGACATGAACATCATAGCCAGCATGTGCATATTAGTAGTGTCATGTTAAGTCGTGTCATGAGTTGCCTCGGCCACATCACTATTTTGGGTCATACTTGTGTAATCAATGTAACGTAACGTGGAAGTCCAAGAGACCAACGGACGAAGTTAAAGAGTCATGTAAATTGTAGATTCATATAAGTCAAATGGTGATGAGGGAAGCCGGAGAGTCACAAGGGACAGTTTCACCCTTGGCTATATATTCTCTTCATTTGTACATGCAATAGAATTTTCACCTTGGCTCCTCCCACATAGCGTTGAGAGTATGTAGCCTTTTCTTTGACAAGAAAGAATTGGCTCCAATGCCCTGCTATCGGGGTTAGTGATGTATGGTGTACGGATGTGTCTTGGAACTTTCACTTAATTCAAAAGCCTATTAACAGGCCAACACGTTTTCACACATGTATTATATTCGTTTTTAAGACTATTATTTGGACACTTGTAATGCATGTTGCTTTAACATGTACTAAGATTATTGGGAAAAATACTGAGGGTGGGGGGAATCAGTATTTTAAAAACTCATAATAATAATTTTGTTTTCTGAAATGTATACGCGACATGATTGAACCCAACTAGTGTATATACACGACTGTTGTAAAATAAATTAGTGTATGATCAGTAAACATGTAAAACAACTAATTCTTTATATGTTAAACTTGAACTAGGATGTAGGTGATTTATTGATCATTTGATAAGCAGTAAACATGTGCAGTAAATAAAGTATCACACATAAGTAACACACATGAATGCTAGGATTTAAGGTGGAAATCCAATGTGGGAGAAAACAACCGTTGTTGTCGTCTCAGTCTTCAAAACTTATTAATATCAAAAACTTCTTACATTCTTGTACTTGTGCAGACTCACATGAGTACACAAGCACCCACATGCTGAAGGCTACAACCTTCACTCGTTCTCTAGCTCCTATTGGAAGGGAGCTCCAACCCCCTGATCTGATCACCGACTACTACTGGCAGGAAGCTTTGACTTCCTCACTAAACCCTCCAACCCTCAACAACATCCATGGACCACGTTTCATAAATTTTCACAATGGATCCAATATCAAGACTTATGCTCAATCATCATTGTAATACAATCATCAATCTCTGACACACAGAATCAACAAATCACTGAAACCCAATCAACTAACACTTAATCAAAACTCAACCAATCAACTGGAACAGTCAGATCATTGTAACCAGTAAACAAAATTGAACTCATAATACTGCATCAACATACAAAATCAATTTCAACCCTGATCATTCAAATGTCAAAATGTATACGCTACTTCGCATAAGAAAACCCGTATGTATACGCGCTTTTCTATACAGGAACCCGTGTAAAGATTTTAATATATTGAAAACGAAAAATTTGACCACTACAATTCTAAAAAAGAACATTGAATCATACTCCAATCTACTGCAACACTCTGAACCCATCACATAACTATCTCTGATCTTCAATCAGAATCAACAAGTAATCTTAACATTCTTCAGTCAATCCATAACCACATTCATCTTCATCATTTAATCATTTCTACTTCAAACATTATCACTTAACCCAGATCAATCATGAGGACATCATTGACATAGCAGAGAAGCAGCAACACTGATCAGGTTTATCAGTCATTTATTAATAGAAACCCTTACTTTGTATACACTACTTTGAAGAAGCCAACCCGCATGTATACGTGCTTTTCTCGAGACCAACCAGCGTATAGATTTGCAATTTTTGACCTACAATTATGCAGCTCTTCAGGAATTCAAAAAGACCCAGATCATAATATTCAGAGATAAAAGCATGCGTCAATATTTAGATCTATTCATTCCATGAGAAGATCGTACAATGAAAATTCATTCCAGGTCTTATGATCCTGATCCATCATTGTATTCATTGGTGCATAATTATTTCAGATCTATGTGACAATTATGGCCCTTACGTTGCAAATATACTTTAGATTGAAGAATTCATCAAAAATTATTTCTCTTGCACACTTAGAACTTTGATATTCACCTCTTTATATAGTTTAACTCTTATCCCATACCACAGGTCAGAACTACATAAGTGTCGGTGGTAATATTTGATGGGATCAATATCCATTGTTGCGCTCATTACTATGGGCCAATACCATGGTAAGGACCCCTGATATTTGGAATACCATGGTGCAAAAACCATAAGCTACTTTGCTTTACCAAACTTGTGTGTATAGTCGACTTGGCTTAACAAAACTCATGTATACTTCTTGAACTTCCATATTTATCATTCCTCTTCCTCTAAAATGCCATGCATTTTTCAAAGAACTTTGTCACATCTATAAACACATCTTGTTTATATCTTTAACATGTATATTTTCATCAAGACACAATTCATCAAGTAAGTTTCCATTCATCAAATAGGTTGTCATCAAGGAGAACTCATCAAGTAGGTTGCCATCAAGGACAACACCTAATTCATAATGCCAACAATCTCCCCCTTTGGACTTGATGGCAACCACTTTGGTGTTTGGTCACCACAACCTATTAAAAGCATTAAGCCAAGCACCAAGGTTTTCAAAACATGAAGTTACTCTCCAAACACCAAGCTACTCTCCCCCTTTGACATCAACGGCAAAGGGATGACCAATGTTGAATGAATAATTCCATATCTGAAATGTTGAATATGAGTATTGACCATGCTCCCCCTGAGCACATGCTGAATTCTATAATCATGCTCCCCCTGAGCACATGCTGAATTCTATATTCATGCTCCCCCTAAGCACATGTAGAAATCTCTTATGGATGTATAATGAAGTACGTGACTCTATGGCTCATAGAACTTGTCTTATCACCCAGGACTCATACTTACATCAATTACCCAACCAACTAGGGATATATATTTGACTCAACCTCAAAAGTCCATACATGACTAAATATGACAATTATTACATCTGTTAAGAAATTTACTGCATAACATAAATAATTACTGAGAGGAATAAATATAAAAAATAACCAGCAACAACCATAAACACATAAACACAAATGCTTATCCCAGAAAACCCAAAATCTAGGGAAAAACCCAACCTAATAAGATCTTATTAGCATTGGCCAAAAACCTAGCCAATCCGACCAAGTGAGCCTTCACCGCTCACCTCCAGGTCTTGCATTACAATGATGTCCTTCCAGCCTTTTATAAGCTCCATTACATATAATACCATGGGCAGAATACTATGGGTGCACAATACCATGTACCCCAAAACCATCACTGTTTAACCTGGTCAACTTTGACTCTATCCTGAGTCAAGTTTACCTAACAATTCCCCCCTTAAACTTGACTTGGGGTTCTTTGTCTAACTCCAGCCAAACCTGCTAAGTGAGACAATCCCACTCACTCTAGCTCTTACCCCCCGTAGAGTTTCTACCCGGGGTATTGTTAACCCAACATCCCCCTATCACCTAGGTCTAACCCAGACTTTATCGGTGATCACCGAGGGCTACACATGCCTTACCAGGTCTTACAGTAGTATGCCCATTTGCATGCAATAATTTTGACTTCATTAAATTTTTTGTTTATTGCTGCTGTGATTCTGATCCATCCTCTCTCAATTTGATTTGCTCAAAAGCTTCTATCAAACCGCTCCAACTGTGAGCCCGATGAGAACCTCGTAGATTCCAGCACCGGTGGCCTCACGTAGCAGAAAACGAACAATTTTCGAAGCCGCATGAACAATTTTCTTCTGCTGACCTGCATGCAGCCCACACCTACTCCATCTTTCAACATGGCATAGAACACACAGGGAATATCCCTTATCGATTCCCTATGAAAAAAGCTCCAAACAAAATCAGCCTTGAATTTTAATATTACCAAAGGTATTTCTCAACCTTCTTTAAATAGTTGCATGAATCCCGAACAATTCGTCAGCATGTTCCAAACCGATAAATATCGCAAATTCTCCTTGAGGTTCTTCCATGTACAATTGTTCCACCATTATTTTCCAGACCCAGATCTGCAAAAAAGGCTTCATTGATCTCATCGGGCACTATAAACCCCTAGCATCAAAAAATCCCTTGAAGCCAAAACTTGGCTCTGATACCAGTTGTTAAGAAATTTACTGCATAACATAAATAATTACTGAGAGGAATAAATATAAAAGATAACCAGCAACAACCATAAAAACATAAACACAAATGTTTATCTAGGAAAACCCCAAATCCGGGGAAAAACCCAACCTAATAAAATCTTATTAGCATTGGCCAAAATCCTGGCCAATCCGACCAAGTGAGCCTTCACCGCTCACCTCCAGGTCTCACATTACAATGAAGTCCTTCCAGCCTTTTATAAGCTCCATTACATATAATACCACGGGCAGAATACTATGGGTGCACAATACCATGTGCCCCAAAACCATCACTATTTAACCTGGTCAACTTTGACTCTATCTCGAGTCAAGTTTACCTAACAACATCATAGGTCTCCACATGACCTTTACATCAAATGACAGATAAGACAGTAATAACTAAGACCAAAAGATCTTAAAAGTAGCATAATTCAGTAACCAGAATGCCAACAATGCATTATATTATGCAAGGCTAATGCTCCCCCTAAAACCATGCTACTTGTTCATTATCAAAAAATCATTCATCAAAGCATCTTCATCAATCAAATAAATATCAATGAAAAAAACATAACTCAATACCATATCAGAAAATTGTACCCATCAACACCAGAAAAAGAAAAATCAAATCATAGATGTCAGAAGCATGTTAGAGGTTGATCTTGAGTCTACCCCATTGTTTTTCTATCAGATAAAAACATACGCATTTGTTTGCAAAGAAACTCATGTATAGCCATCAACCTTCTGAATTTTCACCTATAGACTGAGCAAACTAAATTAACAGCAAAATAAGGTAGAGACAACTCCCAGTTTCTGTCTGAGATATTCAAATGCTTCTCTAGATAGGGCTTTATTAAATATATCAGCAACTTTTTCTTTGGAGGGAACATACTCTAATTTAACCTTTTTCTTAAGCACTTGTTCTCATAGAAAGTGATACTTAATAGGAATATGCTTGGTCTTGGAGTGCATAACAGGATTTTTTGAAATACTAATAGCACTTGTATTATCACATAAGATGGAGATGGGTGGAGAACATTTGATTTGTATATCCTGTAATGTTTACATCATCCATAGAAGTTGTGTGCAACAAGATGCAACAACCACATATTCTTCTTCTGCTGTAGATGAGGCAATGGAACTTTGTTTCTTGGTTAACCAAGATACCAATCAAGGCCCCAAGTAAAATGCACCTCCACTAGTGCTTTTCTAGTCATCAACATTTCCAGCCCAATCTGCATCTGTGTATGCATGAAGGGTAAGATCTACATCTTTAGGATATCATAGACCAAAGTCTTGGGTTGCTTGGAGATATTGGAATATTATCTTTACTGCCTAAAGATGTGATTCCTTTAGATTGGCTTGGAAATGCCAAGTATCCCAAGTACATACATGATATCTGGTCTGGTACCTGTTAGATAAAGAAGACTTCCAATCATAGACCTATACTCTGGTTGGTTTATTGTGGGAGAATCATCATTATAACTGAGGCTACATCATGTCATCATGGGAGTACATACAGGTTTGCAATCTTCCATCCCATACTTCTTTAGAATATTCTTGAGATATTTTGTTTATGAGAGAAAGATGCCATATTTTGCTTGTTGCATGATATCATCAACATAATCAACAATAATTATCAATTTATCACCCTCAATTTTTGTGTACAAGTTGATGTCTGCAGATCCTTTTATGAAACCTTGTTGATGAATATATTTGTCAAGACGATAATGCCATGCCATCAGAGCTTATTTTAACCCATATAAAGCATTTTTGTATTTTCATACAAGGTTTTCATCATTCCCCAAAATGAATCCTTCTGGTTGTTCAATATATACTTCTTCTTCTAGATCTCCATTAAGGAAAGAATATTTTACATCCATTTGATAAACTTTGAAATTTCTAAAACTTGAAAATGGAAGAAACATTCTTATGGCTTCAATTCTGGCTACTGGTTCAAATGTTTATTCAAAGTCTATACCTTCTTGTTGAGCATAACCTTTACAAACATGTCTAGTTGTGTTCCTAATGACGTCTCCATTTTCATTCAACTTATTTTTGAATATCCATTTTGGCCCAATAACATTTTTATCATGAGGCCATGGAACCAATTCCCAAGTATCATTCTTTTCAATTTGATCAAGTTCTTCATTCATGTCCTTAACCCAACATTCATTTTTACTAGCTTGATTTCCATTTTGTGGTTCAATGGTGGATAATAAAGCTAGATAACTAGAAGATCCTACAAGGGTTCTTCTTGTTTGGACCCCAGATTCCTTTTCTCCTAGAATTTGAGTTTCTTGATGATTTGTTTGAACATATGTGGAGGGAGCCTTTTCTTTGTCTGATGTATCTTCTTATGTTGCTTCATTATTTTCTTCTTGTATATCATTGCGATTTGATGTGGGAAAGAATTCATCATCATCATCCTCTTTTGCTTATGTTACCCGTTTGGGCCTTGTGCATGGTTCATCAATCACAACACCAATGCACTCAACAATTTTCTGAAGTCTCTTATTGTAACATTTGTATCCTTTGCTTCTAGACGAGTAACCAAGAAGTATTCCTTCATCTTCTCTAGCTTCAAACTTACAAAGTTTTTTATCATTATTTTTTATGAAACATTTGCTTCCAAAAACTCTAAAGTACTTTACAGTGGGAGGCTTACCATACCAAAGTTCATACGGAGTTTTATCACTATTCACACGAACATGAGCCTTATTGAGAATATTTATTGCAGTATGTGTAGCTTCACCCCATAAGGTGTCAGGAGTACCAGGCTCATTAAGCATAGCATGAGACATTTGTTGAACAGTTCTATTCATTCTTTCTACCAAGCCATTTTGTTGAGGAGTTATAGCTACAAAAAATTGTCTTTTTATGCCATGTTGTTCATAGAAATCAAAGAATTCCTTTGATATGTACTCTCCTCCTCGATCAGATCTAAGACCTTTGATTTTTACATCTACTTCATTTTCAACTAATTCCTTGAAGACTTTAAATTTATCAAATTCTTCATCTTTGTGTTTCAATAGACCAATCTAGCACATTCTAGAAAGGTCATCAATGAATAAGATATATTATTATTCTCCACAAGTGTTATAGACATTTTTGGGCCCTACAATCCCAAGCATGAAATGTCCATAAACCAAGGGCTCCTAAGTCCCTAAAAGTGTTGTTCTAACCCCTAAAGGAACAAGGTCAACAGATTACAGCTTCTCCCAGAAGGTTTCCATGAGAAACTGCTCAGAATTGGTCAAAACAGGATCATTGCAGCTGCTCCAATGGCTAAGTGCGTTGCATCTCACCCAAATACACTGTGAGGGTGTGTGCATTTCAAAAGTCCCTTCTGTGGGGTGTGATGGGCTAGAAATGACAAATGGCAGTGTCATTCTGCGAGGTGGAAAGGCAATGGAAGCTTCCAGAATCTTCTCCTGTGACACTTGCCTCACTGAATTCGACCAAGGATGAGTAAGAGGCCATCAGTCTCCAAGTGGAAGCATGAACTACAGAGAGAAGACACTAATCAAATCACAAGCTGACTCATCCCCCTTACAGATATCTATATATGGATCCCTCATCCCAGAGATCCAGAGGCTGGAATTTTGCATATGGTAAGGAATTGTTGTCGGTTTCTTGAGACAAACATCAGATTGTTGGGTGATCTAAGCTTTGTTTGAGGTGAAGAGGGGCTTCTTTGCTGGGAGGTTGATGCTGGGTCAGAACAACTGGTTGTAACTCCTCTCGGCTCTTTTCTTGTTTATCAATAAAAGCTATTTGAGTTTTCCTCCATGCTTTTGTGTCATTGATGCTTGTTACATTTGTATGGTCAATTTACATCTGATCCTAGATTGTCTATGATTATAGATCCATGTCTTTGTATAGTGCTATGCTTCTGTGATCTTACAGGTACTTTGTGAAGCTGGGCGTGCAAGGGAGCAGGTAGCTGAGGACTATCAAAGAAGAGAGGAATCAAATCAGGAGATTAGCGCAAGACAAAGGTTGGTCTTTCTGTTCCTCTCTATCTATAATTCATAAAGGAAAAACAAAAGTAGCTTTTCTCTATTTTTTTTTAAGGTAGTTGTCACACCTTAGTGGGATAGAGCAGTTCTATATAGACACTTTTCCCTGTAACAAAATGGCGAGTCCACTGGGGAGCTAATTAGTTTGTTTGTTTATCATTCTTTGTTGTTTATTTCATAAACTCACAAGTAGCATTCGAACTGCATTTGCCATAACAAATGCAAAGTAGACAACTGCTACTTCAATCCATCTACTGGATATGTTTATGATTTAAACAACTGATTCACAAACTATCTGATTGCCCTTGTGATAGCTCTTAGATCCTCCTTAGATCTACCCCTGATTGTTGCATTACTGATTGCTTTTTGCTCGGTCAAAACCCAAGAAATGAACTGCAAACTGTGACCCGGAACCCGAACAGAGTCTCGTTTCTGGACCAGCGCAGGTATTGTTCAGAGATTCTAAATTTTAGTGCACTTCTCGAGTGGACAACCTGCGCTGCATTTCAGATTCTCTGTGCTACAGGTGCGCTAATCAGACTAGCTCTGTGCAGTTGTGGCTTCTTTGATTCGTTCTTTCCAGTTCTATTCTTGAATTTTGCTTCTTGTGATCAGTATATGTCTGTTTGAAACCCCTTTTCCTTACTGTTATTCCACCTCCTTTGTACAAAAGAACTATAGATGTTTTTGTGTGTTTGTTGAGTCATTTACAGTTCTCCTTTGCAAAAGTAGCGTAATCGTACTATCGTCCTTTGATTTGAAACTGTCGCAAGTGTCGATTTCAATCGTAGGAAAGAGTTTAATTACTGTAGATGGTTGATTACCCTGTTACTATTGCTTTTGGTCTGAATTTGTAATTTTCTAGTGTCGAGAACAAGTACACATTTCAAAATCGTAACATGTTGTGATCATCTCCATTTTTTATTTCGAAAAGAAACTTATTGATATTTGTCGCTTGAAAAGAAATTCAGATTTGTGCATCAACTTTCTTTTTAGCATTCATATATTAAGAAAGTCGAAAAACAAATACATGCATGTGCATTTGCATATAAACAGTCTGATTGGCTTGATTTAGGAAAGTGCATTTAGAGTGTGCTCTTTGCTCTTTGTGAAAAGATTCTGTCTTTCTTTTCCCTAGTAGCTAGGATTTTCATTACATAAAGGAGATAAAAAGTTTGTTTATCATCTTAGATTGCATTTTAGGAATTACATCTACATCTCGTGGTGAACCCGAAAGGCAAACTTCATAAAGAAGATCAACTTAAAATAAATTCAATGAATCTAACAACGCTTTGGAACTTAACGCACAACATTTAGAAGTCTAGGCTAGAGACGTATTTCGGCGTCGTAAAGCCTGGTAACTGTTGTTCCCACTGATGGTTGGGTGATTCCTCCACTTTGAGACGATAAGTGCCAGTATGGACTTGTGCTCCCATGTACCGTCGAGTATATTTTGGGAGACCCCAATAGGCTTAATCCTTTATCCATAGGAAGTTGTGTCTACCGCCCTATCGATCGCAATGCACTGAACATAGCATTCGGGATGATTGACTGCCGTACCGTAAAAAGTATTCTGCAGTTTTTCGATTGGTTTGGTAATCCCTCTACCTAGATTTCCAAAGCAGTCCCTTTCGTTCCTTTTCAGACTCCTTAACGGAAAAGGTCCATCTGAGCACTTGTCACTTCAGGCTCATTAAAAATCGAAGGAGACTAGAGTCATCTTTTTTTTTTTTCTCGACTCTTAAAAATTGAAAAAACAAGTTGTGTCAAAGCATCTAAAATTTATTTTAAGCGGAATATTCATTACCCTTTCCTACGTTGATCTTGGGTTGAGAAAATGGAGTCCACCAACCAAGGAATTCCCCTTGGAGGAAATCCTAGTCCCTTCTCCTCTTGGGGAGATGTTGGTGCACCCCATATGGCCACATTGTCGCTTCCAGGACTAACAATTGGTTTGCCTGTATGGCTCTTCTCAACCTCTGTCGTTCAGAACACTACAATTCCTGAACAATCGAATCAGCAACTAGACGAGTCCAAAGTTACCCACCAACCTTCTACTTCCTCTAATTCTTCCTCTCCTCCTTCCTCTTCGCTTGATGGGGCTGGTAAAGCCAAAAGTCAAGTACCTAAGGAGAAGAAGGAAAAGAAGAAGAAAGAGAAGAAGAAGAAGGAGCCAAAAGCGAATGGGGGCAAACGAGTGTCGTCTAACGAAAATCCACACACTGCACCGACCAAGCCTAAATCGCCATGTGTCATTTGCAAAGGAGACCATTATCACAGAGATTGTCCTTGCATCCCTCGGATCTTAAGGGACTGGTCTCCTCGTTTGCACAACCCGGTGTCATCAACCTCTGATGATCATGTTGAAAACACACCGTCGACTAGTGAAAGTGAAGCCCCAGGAAAAAAAGGAAAATATAGATTTCCTTGTAAACTGTGTGAAGGCGATCATGCCGTCCACTGTTGTCCCTTCTTAGACGAAGCTAAAAGAGTTTTGGACGATCGTCCGGTTTCACCGTTACGACTTCCTCCTGGAAATAAAAAACTTTTGCCGAGTCCGTCACTAGTTGGAAATCCGGCTAACCCGCTCAGGTGGTCAGCCGAAGCATCTATCATTGGAGATAAACCATCTGAACCCATACCAGACGAAAGTCAAAAGGTCGAGGCGGTAGTTGACCCGGTCTTGTCTTCGGAGGTTCCATCTTCAGATGATACAATCACTGAAGAGAACAAGGACGACACCGTCCAAATTCTTTTCATAAGCACAAACTCCAACGAACATGGGGGCAATTTACCCGTTCCTTTACCGCAGGAAGGAAGTTCGTCAGATTCATACCTGGCCATCTATTCGGTCCCACCTCCAAGCAACCTAGTTGTCTCCTTCGACTGGAATCAACTAGGCAGACCCCGTTTACCAGCTAATATACCATTCCGAATCATTGTTCAAATATATAGAATGGTTATGGCTAGTACCATCATAGATGAGGAGGCTTCTGTGAGTATCCTTTCCTCAACTGCTTGGAAAGCGCTTGGTTTGCCATCGCTTTTGCCTGAGATGAGAAATATAATAGGTTTTGATAAAGGAACCAGTCGACCGTTAGGGATCCTTCCTGATGTGCCCATAACATTGAGAGGGAAAACCGTTCACATGAACGTGATGGTAGTTCAAGGACCCCTGGATTACAATCTACTCCTTGGACGAGACTATATTTATTGCATGGGAGCAATTGTCTCCTCACTCTTTAGAGTAATGTGTTTTCCGCATGAAGGAAGAGTGGACAAGCTCGTAGACCAACTTTCATTTCCCGGATCATACAGAGCAAATAGTCATATACCATCCCTAAATGGTCTTTTCATGCAAGAAATCTCTCAATCTCCAGTCCGTCCACCCGATGAGCGCGATCGATTCGGGGGGACATGACTGAATCCCAAGGGGCATGCACCCTGGTCTGCTTCGGCAGGAAAACTTCGGGTATAGGGTAGGTTTCCGTGAGAGAATATGACCTCCATACTCCTGTCCGTGATTGGAAGAGGGAGTTGGACTGGAATAAGATCCTCTTGTCAAAGTTATGTGGGTTGGCGGGCATCGCCGCTCACCTTTGTTTATTTCGGTAGACATCGCCGAAGAAGTGTTTCGTTTATGCGCTAAATAGAACAATCTTTGGGTAGCCTGAAAGAGGTATACCTTTCCTGATAAAACAAATGTTTTGTCAGCTCGAATAAAAGGTGACCTTGAAACTCTGTTTTATACCTCGAGGCATGCAAGCAAAGAGCGACTATTTATTTTTTAAATTTATAGGACCTCTAACCCTTTAAACTCGTAGGATTGGTCGTTTCCTAGCTTGCATAAAGAAAGGATGTGGGGCAAAACTCTAAAAATTGCCGTTTTTATATGAGACATTCTTATCACACGACTGGATTAATCGAGCAGTTTTAGCACATAGTTCAAGCTCGTTAAAAAATAAACATAAGCCATGAGCAAATGTTTCCTCCCGCATTTAAGCTCGTTAAAAAATGAACTATTCCCCGGTAAATAACCATCGTGAATGTAGTACTTCAGCCATTAAAGCCTTGGTCGTGTTTGCACCGTCACCTCCACTTTTTCATTGGCCGATCATTCACCTCCATTTGATTGTTTACCCATTTTGAGGAACAGCTGCGAAGAGTGATTTCACTAGCCATCCTTGTGACACTGCCGTGATTGGAAAATTCCAAACCTTACCTGGAATCAGCTGCTACCCATTTTATCACTCGTTCCTCAAAAGACAAGTCTCCTTTAAGCTCTTTTCAACTGACTCGTAAAATATGAAAAGATTGCCGAGCCATTAGCCTCTCCAGCTCGTTAAAGGGAGAGGAAGTGCTATCCCTATTCTACATTTTAATCTTTTTGGACCTGAGGGATTATTACACAAAAAGATCGAGCGCTTGTTTTGTTCGGCTCGTTAAAAGTATCGAAAATTCATCCCTTCTGTATTGTTTTATACTTTTTCGGACTTAAGGGATTAGATGACGAAAAAGGAATTTTTGAGTTACCTTTACGTTCCTTTTCAGACTCTAAAATTGAAAAGGACCGAGTTATATTTGTCATTAAACTCGTTAAAAAGATTAATAGTGACAAACTTGTCTATAGACGAGAACGAGTATCATTGTCACTAGGCTCGTTAAAACATAGCGATGGGTTTGCCCAAAGGGTAAATTATAGAACAAGCATATGTTATCCTCCTCAAGCTTGACAAAAATAAAGACGTACTGGTCAGCAATGACTGGGGAAAATTGGGAAGAAAACTTGAAGAAACTTTGTTGGTAGCAAGTCGCCCTTGAACATGACACTTCCACTCCGTGTCCGAGTCAGGTTGGGTTGTTTCATTCACCTGTCACATCACCATGGTCACGCCATACCATCTACATTTGGGGTTAATGCTACCAATCCATCACATCAGTGTCACCGGTATGTTCAAGAGAAGTCATTCAGAGAATTCACCTGTGTCTCACCCACTACCATACGTTATACTCCATTCTTTCATGACCGCCACCCTGAACCTTATATCACCAGATCTTTTTCACCTCCATTAAAATCATTTGCTCTGTTCCGTGTCATTGATGTGGGATTCATTAAGGCCCTCCTGTGACAGATCACTTCTTATCGACATCAGCTCATTATCCAAGAAGTTGGTCTAGGAACACCCCATTCAGTACTTTGAAGCTTGCATGCCTCAATGGCAAGTTTCTCACTTCCGGCGACAGGTTTACATCAATGGCCTTCAACTGAAAGATTTTGCGTGGTGTTCGACGCCAAGTCCTTTATCCACACAACGTGAATTGTACTGTAGTACCTTGAGGGTCATTATCATTATCGGTGATTCCTCTCACACTTGTTAACAGTTTACATCATTGACTGGTAATCAAGCGATGTCTTTCCATGTTCGACTTCAGAACATTTCTCACATGGATCGACTTGTACTTTGAGTGAAGATCGGACGAGATTGAAGACCCCGGATCTAGTTTCATCCATCCGGGCTGCGATATATATTCAGGGAAATAAAGACATTAAATGTACATCATTGTTTCACAGATAATCATCCACTCAAAAGGATGATGGCTCTATCAGAATCATCAGTCTACACTCAGACGATTGTCTGTCCTATGTACATGAAAATGAATTTATAAAGCTGAGCATGGGAATGCCCGCCTCAGCCAGATCATGAAAATATTATGAAGATAATGTATTGTATTGTATCTTATTACAGGTCTCCTCCCATCATTGAAAGAACTTCGGATCCTCCCAATAAAGCATTTCACCCGACATCAGAAGATTAACGGCCTCATGCTTTAGGGGGCAACTATTATAGACATTTTTGGGGCCTACAACCCCAAGCATGAAATCTCCATAAACCAAGGGCTCCTAAGTCCCTAAAAGTGTTGTTCTAACCCCTAAAGGAACAAGGTCAACAAATTACAGCTTCTCCCAGAAGTTTTCCATGAGAAACTGCTCAGAATTGGTCAAAACAGGATCATTGCAGCTGCTCCACTGGCTAAGTGCGTTGCATCTCACCCAAATACACTGTGAGGGTGCGTTGCATTTCAAAAGTCCCTTCTGTGGGGTGCAATGGGCGAGAAATGACAAATGGCAGTGTCATTCCGCGAGGTGGAGAGGCAATGGAAGCTTCCAGAAACTTCTCCTGTGACACTTGCCTCACTGAATTCGACCAAGGATGAGTAAGAGGCCATCAGTCTCCAAGTGGAAGCATGAACTATCAGAGAGAAGACACTAATCAAATCACAAGCTGACTCATCCCCCTTACAGATATCTATATATGGATCCCTCATCCCAGAGATCCGGAGGCTGGAATTTTGCATATGGTAAGGAATTGCTGTCGGTTTCTTGAGACAAACATCAGATTGTTGGGTGATATAAGCTTTGTTTGAGGTGAAGAGGGGTTTCTTTGCTGAGAGGTTGATGCTGGGTCAGAACAACTGGTTGTAACTCCTCTCGTCTCTTTTCTTGTTTATCAATAAAAGCTATTTGAGTTTTTCTCCATGCTTTTGTGTCATTGATGCTTGTTACATTTGTATGGTCAATTTACATCTAATCCTAGATTGTTTATGATTATAGATCCATGTCTTTGTATAGTGCTATGCTTCTGCTATCTTACAGGTACTTTGTGAAGCCGGGCGTGCAAGGGAGCAGGTAGCTGAGGACTATCAAAGAAGAGAGGAATCAAATCAGGAGATTAGCGCAAGACAAAGGTTGGTCTTTCTGTTCCTCTCTATCTATAATTCATAAAGGAAAAACAAAAGTAGCTTTTCTCTGTTTGTTTCTAAGGCAGCTGTCACACCTTAGTGGGATAGAGCAGTTCTATATAGACACTTTTCCCTGTAACAACAAGGTGACTTTTTCCTTATTGGTCCACACAAATTAGTATGTATAAGTTCAAGAGGCTTACTTGTTTATCCTTATTTGGCATTGAATTGAACTCTAGGTTGCTTACCGAATTGACATGACTTACATATGGTACTTTCCGATATGGTGATGTGGGGTAGATCACAAAAAAATTTGAGCCTGCTTGATTTTCTTATTTGAGAGAAGCTTAGATGTCCCAAACTTCTGTGCCATAACCAGTTTTCTTTTCCCTTACCTAGGTAACATTTTTCTTGGACACCTTTCAATATATACAGATTTCTCTTGGTTCTTGTTCCTTTTATTATGGTCTTTCCTGTGTTAAGTTCACGAACCACACATTCTTGTGATCGGAATACCACCTCATTTCCTTAATCACACATTTGGCTAAAACTCAACAAGTTATTCTTTAATCCATCAACATACATAACATTACCATATTTAAGTTTTTCTTTTAGAAAAACAGAACCTTTACCCTTAATGAAAATAGGTGAGTTATTTCCAAAAGTAACATTCTTTTCTTTCTCTAAAGCATTGTATGAAATAAGTTTATCTTTATCACCTGTCATGTGTTTTGAGCATCCACTATCAATGTACCATTTATTTTCTTGTCCTTCTACAAACAATGATATGCCACAACTTTCAGACTGTAACTCCTTCCTTTTCCATACCTTAGAATTTGTTGATATTTTCTCCTTTTGAGATGGTTGTAATTTGATCCTGCATTCAAATTCTTCATGTCAAAATTTATTGCAAAATGAGCATTCAATTTCATCTATAAGACGTGAGAATATATTATGAGAGTTCTTCTTGACTCCTGCCTCATTCCTGTGTTTTATTGCTTTGCTAATCATGATAGTTTTGTATGCAACACATTGAGCAACCTTATGACCAAAATTATGACATGAGAAACATTGTCCATTAAAGAAGAAATTTTTGTGATCAAATAATCTTCTGGTGTTGTTTACCTTTTGATTATTTCTTCTGTTGTTGTTCATCCTTGGATTGGAGTGAACATGATTTACCTGTGGAATGCCTTTATTCTTTTATTGAGGACTGAAGCTTTGCTAATTGGTTTTTGTTTCATTTAGATAGCTTCCAACGGTGGATGAAGACTTTTCTATTTGAGATTTTTCTCTAGTGTATCCAAAACCTATCTTCATAAGAGAGAAAATTGTACCTTGATAATGTCATCTAAGGTTTCAGATCCTTTAGCAAATCTAAGATTCAGATTTTTTATTTTCTTAAGTTCCTTTCTTAGACTTACTAATTCACATTCTAACTTCTCATTATGCTTTTCCTTTTCTATGAGTTGACGCTTCAAAGTATCTATGACTACTCTGTTTTCTTCCAAGCAAATTTTGAGTTAAGCTCGATAATACAATTGTCATAGCACATTGTATATGTCTTAAACCTAATGTTGAAGTCCATGAGGAGGCATTATTTAAATCAAATATTGAACATGAAATATATTTTTCATGGGTTCATACATGCATCGTTTGAGGGCGTGAGGATTTAAGCAATAGTTTGATATTAGTGTGATTTGTAACATGAAATGACTGCATATATATATATATATATATATATATATATATATATATATATATATATATATATATATATATATATATATATATATATATATATATATATATATATATATATATTGTTGGATCCCTATAATACTAGTGATTACCCCATTACTATTGTAGTTATACCCCTTATTTATATTGTTGTGCCCCTATTACCCCCATATTGTTATTTCTGTGCCCCATAGAATCCCTCTATTGCTATTTTTTTGGCTTTATATTATTATTGTTAGGTCGGCTGGATTATATTGTGACTCCTTAGACTCCTATATATAGAAAGGAGGTTTTTTCATTTGTATCATCCAAGAATTGTTCATTTATGTAATGTAAAGGAGGTTGCCCCCTCGAAGAGGCTGAATTCTAAGGCGTTGATCTATCTTTTCTATCTTTTCTTGAGCTGGTTTCATAACATATATATATATATATATATATATATATATATATATATATATATATATCGTTCAAAGTTGAATCATGTGGTATGTCAATGGGATTCAACACATTATAACCATGGCCCTAGATCTGCTTTACAATTGCATTAATAACTATTGGTCATTGTTAGAAATGATTATTAGTGTGTGGGTTTAGTTGATATGCAACATTATGAAAGATTTGGTGTTAATGTTACGAATACTCTATATGATTTGTTATAATATTTGAGGTGTAGGATTTATAACTAATCCCGGTCTGTGAGTGTTATAGACATTTTTGGGCACTAAAACCCCAAGCATGAAATGTCCATAAACCAAGGGCTCCTAAGTCCCTAAAATTTTTGTTCTAACCCCTAAATGAACAAGGTCAACAGATTACAGCTTCTCCCAGAAGTTCTCCATGAAAAACTGCTCAGAATTGGTCAAAACAGGATCATTTCAGCTGCTCCACTGGCCAAGTGCGTTGCATCTCACCTAAGTACACTGTGTGGGTGCGTCGCATTTCAAAAATCCCTTCTATGGGGTGCGATGGGCGAGAAATGACAAATGGCAGTGTCATTCCACGAGGTGGAGAGGAAATGGAAGCTTCCAGAAACTTCTCCTGTGACACTTGCCTCTCTGAATTCGACCAAGGATGAGTAAGAGATCATCAATCTCCAAGTGGAAGCAAGAACTATCAGAGGGAAGACACTAATCAAATCATGAGCCGACTCATCTCCATTACAGATATCTATATATGGATCCCTCATCCCAGAGATCCAGAGGCTGGAATTTTGCATATTGTAAGGAATTGCTGTTGGTTTCTTGAGACAAACATCAGATTGTTGGGTGATCTAAGCTTTATATGAGGTGAAGAGGGCCTTATTTGCTGATAGGTTGATGCTGGGTCAGAACAACTGGTTGTAACTCTTCTTGGCTCTTTCTTGTTTATCAATAAAAGTTATTCAAGTTTTCCTCCATACTCTTGTGTCATTGATATTTGCTGCATTTGTATGGTCAATTTACATCTGATCCTAGATTGTTTATGATTATAGATCCATGTCTTTGTATAGTGCTATGCTACTATGATCTTACAGGTACTTTGTGAAGCTGGGCGTGCAAGGGAACAAGTAGCGAAAGACTATCGAGGAAGAGAGGAATCAAATCAGGAGATTAGCGCAAGACAGAGGTTGGTCTTTCTGTTCCTCTCTATCTATAATTCATAAAGGAAAAACGAAAGTAGCTTTACTTTGTTTGTTTCTAAGGCAACTGTCACACCTTAGTGGGATAAGCAGTTCTGAGTAGACACTTTTCCCTATAACAAAATGGCGACTCCGCTGGGGACGAATTAGTTTGTTTGTTTATCTTCGTTGTTGTCTATTTCATAAACTTACAAGTAGCATTCGAACTGCATTTGCCATAGCAAATGCAAAGTAGATAAATGCTACTTCATTCCATCTATGGGATTTATTTATGATTTAAACAACTGATTCACAAACTCTCTGATTGCCCTTGTGATAGCTCTTAGATCCTCCTTAGATCTACCCCTGATTGTTGCATTACTGATTACCTTCTGCTCAGCGAAAACCCATGAACTGAACTGCAAACTGTGACTCGGAACCCAAACAGAGTCTCGTTTCTGGCCCAGCGCAGGTACTATTCAGAGAATCTGAAATTCAGTGCACTTCTCGAGTGTAGAAGGTGCACTGCATTTCAAATTCCCTGTGTTACAGGTGCGCTGATCAGACTAGGCTTTGTGCAGTGTTGGTTTATGTGATTCATTCTTTCCAGTTCTATTCCTGAATTTTGCTGCCTGTGATCAGTATATGTTTGTTTGAAACCCCTTTTCCTTGTTGTTATTCCGCCTCCTTTGTACAAAAGAACTGTAAATGTTTTTGTGTGTTTGTTGAGTCATTTTCAGTTCTCCTTTAAAAAAGTAGCATAATCTTATTGTCGTCCTTTGATTCGAAACTGTCGCAAGTGTCAATTTCAATTATAGGAAAGAGTTTGATTGTTGTTGATAGTCGATTATCCTGTTACTATTGTTTTTGGTCTGAATTTGTAATTTTCTAGTGTCGAAAACAAGTATTCGTTTCAAAATCGTAAGGTGTTGTGATCATCTCCATTTTTTATTTCGAAAAGAAACTTGTTGATATTTATCGGTTGAAAAGAAATTCAGATTTGTGCATCAACTTTCTTCTTATCATTCATATACTAAGAAAGTCGAAAACAAATTCATGCATGTGCATTTGCATATAGACAATCTGATTGGTTTGATTTAGGAAAGTGCATTTAGAGTGTGCTCTTTGCTCTTTGTGAAAAGATTCTGTCTTTCTCTCCTTAGTAGCTAGAATTTTCATTGCACAAAGAAGATAAAAAGATTGTTTACCATCTTAGATTGCATTTTAGGAATTACATCTACATCTCGCGGTGAACCTGAAAGGAAAACTTCATAAACAAGATCAACTATAAAATAAATTCAATGAATCTAACAACGCTTTGGAACTTAACGCACAACATTTAGAAGTCTAGGCTAGAGACGTATTCTGGCGTCGTAAAGCCTGGTAACTGTTGTTCTCACTGATGGTTGGGTGATTCCTCCACTTTGAAACGGTAAGTGCCAGTACGGACTTGTGCTCCCACGTACCGTCGAGTATATTTTGGGAGACCCCAATAGGCTTAATCCTTTATCCATAGGAAGTCGTGTCTGCCGCGCTATCGATCGCAATGCACTGAACACAGTATTCAGGAAGATTGACTGCCGTACCGTAAAAAGTATTCTGCAGTTTTTCGATTGGTTTGGTAATCCCTCTACCTAGATTTCCAGAGCAGTCCCTTTCATTCCTTTTTAGACTCTTTAACATAAAAGGTCCATCTGAGCACTTGTCACTTCAGGCTCATTAAAAATCGAAGGAGACTAGAGTCATCTTTTATTTTTTCTCGACTCTTAAAAATTGAAAAAACAAGTTGTGTCAAAGCGTCTAAAATTTATTTTAAACGGAATATTCATTACCCTTTCCTACGTTGATCTTGGGTTGAGAAAATGGAATCCACCAACCAAGGAATTCCCCTTGGAGGAAATCCTAGTCCCTTCTCCTCTTGGGGAGATGTTGGTGCACCCCATATGGCCACATTGTCACTTCCAGGACTGACAATCGGCTTGCCTGTATGGCTCTTCTCAACCTCTGTCGTTCAGAACACCGCAATTCCTGAACAATCGAATCAGCAACTAGACGAGTCCAGGGTTACCCACCAACCTTCTACTTCCTCTAATTCTTCCTCTCCTTCTTTTTCTTCACTTGATGGGGCTGGTAAAGCCAAAAGTCAAGTACTTGAGAAGAAGAAGGAAAAGAAGAAGAAATAGAAGAAGAAGAAGGAGCCAAAAGCGAATGGTGGCAAACGAGCGTCGTCTAGCGAAAATCCACACACTGCACCGACCAAGCCTAAATCGCCATGTGTCATTTGCAAAGGAGACCACTATCATAGAGATTGTCCTTGCATCCCTCGGATCTTAAGGGACTGGTCTCCTCGTTTGCACAACCTGGTGTCGTCAACCTCTGGTGATCATGTTGAAAACACACCGTCGACTAGTGAAAGTGAAGCCCCAGGACAAAAAGGAAAATATAGATTTCCTTGTAAATTGTGCGAAGGCGATCATGCCGTCCACCATTGTCCCTTCTTAGATGAGGCTAAAAGAGTTTTGGACGATCGTCCGGTTTCACCGTTACGACTTCCTCCTGGATATAAAAAACTCTTGCCGAGTCCGTCACTAGTTGAAAATATGGCTGGTCCGCTCAGGTGGTCAGTTGAAGCATCTATCATTGAAGATAAACCATTTGAACCCATACCAGACGAAAGTCAAAAGGTCGAGGCGGAAGTTGACCCGGTCTTGCCTTGAGAAGTTCCATCTTCAGATGATACAGTCACCGAAGAGAACAAGGATGACACCGTCCAAATTCTTTTCATAAGCACAGACTCCAATGAACATGGGGGCAATTTATCCATTCCTTTACCGCAGGAAGGAAGTTCGTCAGAGTCATACCTGGCCGTCTATTCCGTCCCACCTCCAAGCAACCTAGTTGTCTCCTTTGATTGGAATCAACTAGGCAGACCCCGTTTACCAGCTAGTATACCATTCCGAATCATTGTTCAAATATATAGAATGGTTATGGTCGGTACCATCATAGATGAAGGGGCTTCTGTGAGTATCCTTTCCTCAACTGCTTGGAAAGCGCTTGGTTCACCATCACTTTTGCCTGAGATGAGAAATCTAACAGGCTTTGAGAAAGGAACCAGTCGACCATTAGGGATCCTTCCCAATGTGCCCATAACATTGAAAAGGAAAACCGTTCAAATGAACGTAATGGTAGTTCAAGGACCCCTGTATTATAATCTACTCCTTGGACGAGAATATATTTATCGCATGGGAGCGATTGTCTCCTCACTCTTTAGAGTAATGTGTTTTCCGCATGAAGGAAGAGTGGTCAAGCTCATAGACCAGCTTTCATTCCCCGGTTCACGCATAGAAAATAGTCATATACCATCCCTGAATGGTCTTTTCACGCAAGAAATGTCTCAATTTCCAGTCCGCCCGCCTCATGAGCGCGAGTGATTCGGGGGACATGACTGAAACCCAGGGGGCATGCACCCTAGTCTACTTCGGCAAGAAAACTTCGGGTATGGGATAGGTTTCCGCGAGAGATATATGACTGGTCTGTACTCCCGTCCGTGATTGGAAGAGGGAGTTATTCTGGAACAAGATTCTCTTGTCAAAGTTACGTGAGTGGAGTAGCCTCCTCCACTCACCTTTTTTTATTTCAATAGACATCGCCGAAGAAGTGTTTTGTTTGCGCTGTGAATAGAACAATCTTTGGGTAACCTGAAAGAGGTATACCTTTCCTGATAAAACAAATGTTTTGTCGGTTTAAACAAAAGGTGGCCTTTAAACTTTATTTTATACCTGGGGGCATGCAAACCTTTTGGCATGCAAGCAAAGAGCGACTATTTATTTTTAAAATTTGTAGGTCCTCTAACCCTTTAAACTCATAGGATTGGTCGTTTCCTAACTTGCATAAAGAAAGGATGTGGGGAAAAACTCTAAAAGTTGCCATTTTTAAATGGGACATTCTTATTATATGACTGGATTAATCGAGCAGTTTTAGCACATAGTTCAAGCTCGTTAAAAAATAAACATAAGCCATGAGCAAATGTTTCCCCCCGCGTTTAAGCTCATTAAAAAATGAACTATTCCCTGGTAAATAACCATCGTGAATGTAGTACTTCAGCCATTAAAGCCTTGGTCGTGTTTGCACCGTCACCTCCACTTTTGCATTGGCCGATCATTCACCTCCATTTGATTGTTTACCCATTTTGAGGAACAGCTGCGAAGAGTGATCTCACTAGCCATCCTTGTAACACTGCCGTGATTGGAAAATTCCAAACCTTACCTGGAATCAGTTGCTACCCATTTTATCACTCGTTCCTCAAAAGACGAGGCTCCTTTAAGCTCTTTTCAACTGACTCGTAAAATATGAAAAGATTTCCAAGCCATTGGCCTCTCCAGCTCGTTAAAGGGATCGGAAGTGATATCCCTCCTCTAAATTTTAATCTTTTTGGACCTGAGGGATTATTACACAAAAAGATCGAGCACTTGTTTTGTTCGGCTCATTAAAAGTATCGAAAATTCATCCCTTCTGTATTGTTTTATACTTTTTCGGACTTAAGGGATTAGATGATGAAAAAGGAATTTTGGAGTTTCCTTTACGTTCCTTTTCAGACTCTCTAAAATTGAAAAGGACCGAGTTATCTTTGTCGTTAAAATCGTTAAAATTTTAATAGCGACAAACTTGTCTATAGACGAGAATGAGTTTCACTATCGTTAGGCTCGTTAAAACATAGCGATGGGTTTGCTCGAAGGGAAAATTATAGAACAAGCATATGTTATCCTCCTCAAGCTTGATAAAAATAAAGAGGTACTAGTTAGCAATGACTGGGAAAAAATTGGGAAGAAAACTTGAAGAAACTTTGTTGGTAGCAAGTCGCTCTTGAACATGACACTTTCACTCCGCATCCAAGTCAGGTTGGGTTGTTTCATTCACCGGTCACATCACCATGGTTCCATCATACCATCCACATTTGGGGTTAATGCTACCAATCCATCACGTCAGTGTCGCCGATATGTTCAAGAGAAGTCATTCAGGGAATTCACCTGTGTCTCACCCACTACAATACATTTATACTCCATTCTTTCATGACCGCCACCCTGAACCTTATATCACCATGTCGTTTTCACCTCCATTAAAATTATTTGCTCCGTTCCGTGTCATTGACGTGGGATTCATTAAGGCCCTCCTATGACGGATCACTTCTTGTCGACATCAGCTCATTATCCAAGAAGTTGGTCTAGGAACACCCCATCCAGTACTTTGAAGCTTGCATGCCTCAATGGCAAGTTTCTCACTTACGGCGACAGGTTTACATCAATGACCTTCGACCGAAAGATTTTGCGTGGTGTTCGAAGCCAAGTCCTTTATTCACACCACGTGAATTGTAATACAGTACCTTTAGGGTCATTATCATTATCGGTGATTCCTCTTGCGCTTGTTAACAGCTTATATCATTGGCTGGTAATCAAGCGATGTCTTTCCATGTTCGACTTCAAAACATTTCTCACATGGATAGACTTGTACTTCGAGTGAAGATCGAACGAGATTGAAGACCCCGGATCTAGTTTCATCCATCCGGGCTGCGATATACATTCAGGAAAATAAAAACATCAAATGTACATCATTGTTGCACAGATAATCATCCAATCAAAGGGATGATGGCTCTATCAGAATCATCAGTCTACACTCAGACGATTGTCTGTCCTATGTACATGAAAATGAATTTATAAATCTGAGCATGGGAATGCCCGCCTCAGCTAGATCATGAAAAAATTATGAAGATAATGTATTGTATTGTATCTTATTACAGGTCTCCTCCCAGCTTGAAAGAACTTCGGATCCTCATAATAAAACATTTCACCCGACATCAAAAGATTAATGACCTCATGCTTTAGGGGGCAACTGTTATAGACATTTTTGGGCACTACAACCCCAAGCATGAAATGTCCATAAACCAAGGGCTCCTAAGTCCCTAAAAGTGTTGTTCTAACCCCTAAAGGAACAAGGTCAACAGATTACAGCTTCTCCCAGAAGTTCTCCATGAAAAACTGCTCAGAATTGGTCAAAACAGGATCATTTCAGCTGCTCCACTGGCCAAGCGCATTGCATCTCACCTAAGTACACTATGTGGGTGCGTTGCATTTGAAAAAGCCCTTCTATGGGGTGCGATGGGCGAGAAATGACAAATGGCAGTGTCATTCCGCGAGGTGGAGAGGCAATGGAAGCTTCCAGAAACTTCTCCTGTGACACTTGCCTCTCTGAATTCAAACGAGGATGAGTAAGAGATCATCAATCTCCAAGTGGAAGCAAGAACTATCAAATGGAAGACACTAATCAAATCATGAGCTGACTCATCTCCATTACAGATATCTATATATGGATCCCTCATCCCAGAGATCCAGAGGCTAGAATTTTGCGTATTGTAAGGAATTATTGTTGGTTTCTTGAGACAAACATCAGATTGTTGGGTGATCTAAGCTTTGTCTGAGGTGAAGAGGGGCTTCTTTGGTGAGAGGTTGATGCTGGGTCAGAACAACTGGTTGTAACTATTCTTGGCTCTTTCTTGTTTATCAATAAAAGCTATTCAAGTTTTCCTCCATACTCTTGTGTCATTGATATTTGCTACATTTGTATGGTCAATTTACATCTGATCCTAGATTGTTTATGATTATAGATCCATGTCTTTGTATAGTTCTATGCTACTATGATCTTACAGGTACTTTGTGAAGCTGGGCGTGCAAGGGAACAAGTAGCAAAAGACTATCGAGGAAGAGAGGAATCAAATCAGGAGATTAGCACAAGACAGAGGTTGGTCTTTCTGTTCCTCTCTATCTATAATTCATAAAGGAAAAACGAAAGTAGCTTTACTTTGTTTGTTTCTAAGGCAGCTGTCACACCTTAGTGGGATAAGCAGTTCTGGGTAGACACTTTTCCCTGTAACAGTGAGACAACTAGTTTGCAATTACAATTATGGACGGTGGGATGAATTTTATGTGGAGCTATGTCAAAAAAAAAATTGGCTTCGACATGCTATTCTTGTGACTCATATTGTTTGTCAACATGCTATCAACAATTGTACATGTATTATGACCTCATCACCACTTAGTCACCTCCCTTCCAATGGAAATTTGGCCACTTCATTCTATCTTCCTTGGATCGTGTCATACAACCCTGCATCATAATCCAATGTTTCTCATTACACAACATTCCACCCTACATCCCATCTCTCTATGACATTAACTTACCTCCTCTTATTTTACTGCCTGCATTTACTACTCCATTATGCATTGGCATCAATATTCCAACCTCATTCCCATTCTTCTCTATGGATTCATGGAGGTAAACCTAATCAATCTTTATGGTCACTTTCTCTAGATCAAAAGAAAATGTTATTGGGGTTCAATAGAAAAGGACCAACTGAAATTCATTATTGCAGAGCAAGATTTTGGTCATCAGTTTAATTTCATAGGTATGCTTTAACAAGGTTTCTTTAATTAATGAATTTGGATATTGTTTTGTTTTGATTCCTATGTCATTCACCTTTCCCTTGTAGTTCTTTCTTGCTTGGCCTAGTATTGATTGGTTAAGATCACATCCCAACCTTACAATATAGTTGTCAAAATATTCTTATCATCAGTTTTGTGTCCATCGTTAGCTATTGTTGTTTCTATGCAATTGAAGTGGAAAGGGTGAGTTAGTTTCAATATTCATTTTATTTTCAGTCTTTCTTTACACTAGTCAGTTATGCATCATAGGTCATGACCTTTAAGGGTTTCCTCATACAAATAGTTCGGGCATGACACTAAATTACAATGATATTTTCACAAGTGGGCTCCCATACTTTTGCATAAAAAACTATTATCATTTTTGAACAATATCATAAAAAGTATATATTGAACCCTTGTTAAATACTATTAGACTTTTATTAATCCCTCATGCCAACTATTTAATTGCATATTTAGTGGTTCGTTGTTTTCAGGGGTTTAACTTCTGGTACCTAATTATTAATCAATTTGACCAATGAAACCCTAAAGTCTTAACTAATCCATGGGAGCCTTGGAGATGGTTAATTTCAGGAAAAAAACCATGAGATTAATATTGGTGCACAAAATTGACAGTGTTATTTAAAAATGAAAAAGAAAATAAAACTAATGCCTCTCTTCATGTCATTCTTCTATAACTCATTTTGTCGGCCACATGCATCATATTTTCCATTAATGGACTTATAAGAAATATATAAATCCTTTTCTCTCTAATGTTCCCTCCCATTTTGTGTTTTATCAGAGATTAAACTCAACTGATTTCTATTCAAGACCTATAGTCCAATACAAAGCAAAATATATCGTGTCAAAATCTATTCATATGTGTATATATTACATGAAACAATATGTCCTTGAATTTTGGACACACATGATAGTTTTTATTCGATATTATAATCTCCATACCTATTTTCTCTATTTTGTGTCTCTCTCTACATTCTGAATATGATATAGGCTTCCCTCTCTAACAGTTTGATTTCTATTCTAGCATCATATTTTAATATATATCAATGTGTGTGTGTGTGTGTTCAGGGATTCAAGTTCATATATCAATGTTTTATGTAGATAATAATATTAAAAAATAGAGTTCCTGATATCTACATATATGGGTTAACCATGTCGTTATTCCAAGGTATAATTCCCTTCCCTTCTCATCTCCTCCCCCTATTTTTTATTTGACTCAAGCAATTAATTATTTCATTAATACAAAGCACCTAATCTTTATCATTTGTGAAATAACATTGTCAATTTGTTTCTAGTATGAGCTTCCTCAACAAGAATAGAGGCAGGGACAGTAGTTCATGGGAACTTATAGTTTATTATTGGTATGTTTATGGATATTATTGAGTTATTACTGATAATAGACTTAATTAAGATGATGATGTTACTTCAATTTTTCTTGGATAGTTTACACTACGCATAGATGTGGATGTTTATGATAATCTATTTTTAGTATGGATCTTGTTTGAAGGTAATTATCCACGATTATATATAAAAGGGTATGTTTATACATAGTACTTTACTTCTTATGATAGCATATGTGGATTTTGAATATGGAGAGACAAGGGATAATGGGAGGCACAAGAGTTTAATATTTTATGTGATGATTTGTGTTTGATGTTATGTGAGGCAAAATGTTTGGTCATATTTATATTTTAAAACAAAGAATTTATAAAATGAAATCGAATAGGAACAAGTGTCTCACCTACTAGAGTCAAAATTTTAAAATTAAAAAGGAGATTTCATAAACTAGTTTATTAACCATTGCCTTTAGAACATCCCTCCTCCTACTTTCTAATCAACAAAAACAAAATTGAATATGATATTTTAATCAAGGGAATTTCCCAACTATTTTGGATCCCTTCAAAATAATAAAGGATCTTTGAAGGAAGGGAGAGAGAACTGTGAAGAGATCCTTATTTCACCAAGGGGCGACAAACTAGGTGACTCCATTAATATTTCCACGGAAATTTTCAAAAATAGGTTGCCCATATTCACACTTGCACAAAGGATTTCGATTTTTTGTCATTCTTCTTTGTTCTCGAGCTATTATATATGGTTTCATTTACATTGCAGTAGTTTGTGATAAGACTAGTCAAAAGCTTTCATAGAAGTTTTCCTTTCATGATTTTGGAGGTACTTTTTATCATTAATAAAATGAACAATTGTTTCACAGCTTTATTGATTTGCATATCTTTGTTTTACTATTTATTTTAGTTCAACGGTTTCTCTTAGTTTCCTATTATATATTACAGATTATGCTCTACATAATTTAGGGTGTTCAAGCCCAAATTCTGATTAACTCACTACTTCAACTGAATCTTATTTATATTTTTATGATTATTTATCATGTGCCTATTGTACGTGATGTAATTCTTATGTATATATTTTTATTTTATTTGTTGATGTAAATTATTATTTATATCTTTCTACAATATAAAACACAAGAAAAGTACAAAACCCAAGAAAATGTAAACATGTAGTTCTAAATTGAGAGCACATTGTCTCATTATCTTGTTGTCATAACAAGGTTCGAGGAGTTGGTTTGTTGAAGTTTGATAAGCTTAAACAGTGATCAACATATTTTTGCGACCCTACTTGGGAGTGAATTAGTTTCTCTCTCCTTAGTTTTTCATATTATAAAGCATGCACAACTCTTTCCAAGTCTTGGTTGAATGCTTGCCTTGGAATCTTTGCCCCATGTTTGTTGGCTTTCCTTCTAAGTATTCCCAAAATCATGTTACAAATTTCTTGATTTCTATCAATCAGAAAGATTTTATGACCTTCATATTGCCTCCCATTTGTTTTCCCTTATGTTCTTTGATGAGGTAGAAGATTGGAACCCTAGTCTTACTGGCCTTGCTCTTTTCGAGAAATTCGTCAGTGATTTTCCTTTCTTTCCACATTTTGAGTATTGGTGCAGCTTCTGTGAGAGTACCCATGACCCTGCAACTTTTGCAATACTCTCTGAAGCCAATAAACAATATAGACTAGAGAAGGAAGACCAAATCCATTTTGATGGATGGTAATACACAAGTTTTGAAATCGTGACTCCTAATCCATGTGAGGAGGTTGTTATTGATCAATTCCTCACTTAACCTGAAGCTCTATGTCATATTTATCCATTCAATGACCTACTCTTTCAAAGAGATCTTGAACCTCACGTAAGAAATTATAATACTGATCTGAAACTTTTCATATGTGATGATAGTCATGATCTTAAAGCTTATCTTCACTCCCTTCATCCCAATGATAATGTTATTTTGACAATCCTGATTAAGATAGGCCTAACCTTAGTCACCAAGAACACTTTCATGATATGGATGAAGATACATTCCTTAATGACTCTCCTACATACAATGATGACCTTGGTCCTAAGGTTAATTTTAACCCTCTTTATCCTAATACCAATGTTATATATGATAAGTTTGATGAAGATGAGTCAAACTTTGATGGTCAAGAAACTTTTCATGATATGGAAGATAATGCATCATTACTTGAACTCCTTGAATAAATCCTTGCTTGTGAAGAACCAAGTCTTAATTGTGAAATCCCTTGTGATAACATGGGATACATCGAATTTATCTTAAACAAACCAAAGGAAAAGTCTCTTCTTTAAATATTGAAAATGATTCCTACTCCCAAGATATAGGTGACAAAACATTCTCTAATGAAATTGAGAAGGAAGACTTTGTTCTTAACATTGGAGACACTTCTTTAGTTCGATCGGTTGAAACATGTCATGCATTCATCCCCCCTTTAGTTTGTGAGGCAAAGTATGACCATGACTACATCAATACTTCCCTTGATGTGAGCCTTGAGCTTGTTGCACATTATTCTTTTTATCCATCTAGTATGGTTTGTGCATGAAAATGTACACTTGTGGGTTGGCACGTTATGTGTTGTGTCCAACAGTATTTTTGGCTTCTTGTTAAGCCCGAATTTTTCCTACTCACACTGGTTGGTTGTTGTAGTGGTTGTTCTTACCTAATTTCCACCCAACAAACGCTTAATATTGGACATGAATTCAAGATGCATTCTTATATGCTCAATTTCATCCTATATGATCATTAGTCAGACTTGAAGTCTTAAATATGTACATAAATAAGAACACACAAAATAAATTGATTTCTCTCTTGTTGACATTTGCTTGCAACATCATGCCATGCTTTGACTTATTTTTATGTTATGTTGAACACTTTTAATCTACAATGTTGAGATTTTTTTGCTCTAGTTTTTCTTTCATCACATGTTTCATTCTATTGTTACTTCATGCAATTTCTGCCTCCTTTCTTTTTCTTCTTTATTTGTCTTGTATATGCATTTATAGTTCAATGTGTTGCTTTTCTTCTGCAATTTATTTTTCCACTACTGGTTACTATTACTTTATCTATACAAGAGAAAGAGACTATTCGAAACAAATCCTTCGGTAACTATAATGTTTTGAGGTGGTTGTTTTTCTTAAAATTAAAGGTGACATTATAACTTTCTATAGCAATAATATTTTACAGGAAGCTAGAAACTTGCGATCCTTATCTTCAAATGGGTCATTTTGGTTTTGTTCAAACCTTATCATTAACTGCATAATACACCTCAAGGTATGATTTCTCAATCCCTCTTCTTGAAGCCCCTTCTTCCTATCCTCATGACAACCTGCAGCCTTCTCTTCTTGTTAATTTTCATTGTTCTATGTTGTTACAATTACTTTAGCCAAATTCTTAACTTTGATTAGAAATCAATTTAATCTTCTAGTAATCAATAGAAATTGTAAATAGAATAGTAAATTAAATGAATAATAACTAGAAATCATAAGTAATGAAAAGAGACACTAAGATTGCTAAAAGACCAAAGAATAACCCCACAAGGGGGAAAACCCTTTCAATTTTTTCTTCTTATTAGATTGTCATAAAAAATTTAGCAGAGAGTATAATAATACAATCCAACAATGAGTCAAAGTCAACCTTTTATTATCCAAATAAAAAAACCAATACCCAACCAATGATGAGCCTCAAAAATTCAATTCTAGTCAACTATCAAAGTCTGCAATTTTGTCCAAGTCAAAGGTCAAAACCATTCTCCAAGAGTCCAGTCAATAGTCAACAAATTCAAACGTCAATGATGGTCAAACATAGGTTAAAATAGTCTCAATCCAAGTGGTCAAACTTGGTCAACAAAGAGAGAATCCCTACGGTCAAATTCTATAGTCAAGCATATGGTCAACACAGGTCAAAATTCCCAGAATTCCTTGGTTCTTATGCCAAACAATGTGTCCTAGAAAATAGAATTTCTACCAAAATATCAAAGTCAAAACATGCCCAAAACATCAAGTTCAAAGTTGGTCAAAATCTCCCAAACAAAAATTCAACGCATAAATTTCAGAGTTTCCTTAAAGACCCTCTCATGTGTGAAGTCAACCTGTAATATTCAAAGTTGTACGAACCAATGAAAAGACGAGAGAGAAGAATTATGTTTTAATGATGATTCCAAATGAGGTGTCACTTAAATTGTATTTTTATGCATTAGAGAGGTGCCAATTTTTCTTTTAGGTCGACTTGGAAATTTGTGCCATTGTGGATTTTCTCATCAAAAATACATTTTTCCTTAATCAAATTGAGTTCTTCCAAGGGAAATTTTGGGTCTCTCTAAATGAGGAATTTTTTCCAATGGAGGGAATTTATCCTTGAGATACCAAATTAACACCGCCTCTCAGCTAGGGAGAAATTTCCGATTGCAAAACATGTCCCACCTCAGATGTCTCATCATCATCAACTAAAATGTCATCTCTGCTCACCTGTTGAAAACCCATGAATCTAAAACAAGATGATTTTGACACCATATGGGAGCTCAAGCTATAACCCTCTATCCAATGGAAATAGGAAATATCCATCTACCAACAAGGATCACATCCATCTTGTTGTTTATTCAACAAGAAAGACCAAACTTGCAATATAGGGTAGAGATCGCATCCATCATATCATCTAGTGACAATTGGGTGAGATCCATCTAACAACAAGGATCACATCCATCCTATTGTCTAGTCAATAAATGAGACAAAACTTTCCATATATAGTAGATATCACAACCATCCTAATGTTTTTTGATCTTCCCAAGTTGACCCTAAAGGATTAAGTGGTATAACACCTGCATCATCTATACTTGAGCAAGATACCACTTCTATCCAAGGATCACACCATCTCAAGTCATCTCAAACCATTGGAAAAATGAGGAGGAAATCCAAACAAGCCCTGCTAGGGGGTAGGATGCATACTTTGTTATATTATGTCAATCATGATAGGGGGAGATACCCAACTTGTCATAAATGACAAGGATCACGCACACCCTATGGTGACACTAGGTGATTTACTACTTACCACAAAGGGTAAGGATCGCATCCATCCTATTGTCTAGATATACCTCATCCCCAAGAGCTATCAGGCTCAATTCCTCTCCCTGTGAGCTTAAACAGGGTGGAAGAGCATAAATTAGTATTTTCGATCAGTCAAGACCCAACTTATTCGGGATGGTCACATCCATCAGTCCATGATGCTCTATGAAGACCAAGAAACTCCCTTTCGATAAATCCTTGGTGAGTATGTCTACTATCTACTCATCGGTCGATATGTGATGGAGTCTTACAACTCCTCTCTGTACCATGTCTTGAATGTAGTGGAAGTTGATCTCAATGTGCTTCAACTTATCATGAAATATGAGATTCTCTGCCAATCAGATCCCACTCTTGTTGTCACAATCGATCATTGTAGTGTCTAGGACTTATTCAAATATCTCTCCAAATATCTTTCTTAATCAAAATACCTCATAGCTCTCCATGCTAGCAATAATTTATTCTACCACAGTCATTCTTAAAGCTACAGACTTTTGTTTCCTACTCATCCAAGATATCATAGTTGATCTAAAGCTAAAGTATCCCCCTAATGTGCTATTCTTATCAATAATGTTTCTAGCCCAATCAACATCATTATATCTATGTAGTCGTACATCTCTTATAGAATATCTTAGACCAAGGTTAATCATCGCATGCAAATATCTCATAATGTGTTTGGAAACATATACAAACTCTCTATCAAATACAGGATCACCAACAGTTTGCAGTTGATCTCTTAGTTGAGATACCGTCATGTAGGATTCCACATATTCCCCCTTATTCATCTTCATTTCTTTGAGTTTTCTCTTTAAGGAGAGGATATGTTTCAAGTTTTTGACTTGATACATCCCTACCATCTTATCATACATATCCTTGGACTTCTTCAAGTTACCAACATAAACAAGTAAATGATCTTACAAACCATCAACAATAATGCTTTTAGCCTTGATCTCACCTTTCTTATACTTGGATTTGGTGGTAGCAAGAACATTCTCTGGAGGCTCGGGAATATTTACTTGCACATATTGCAAAACATCAACTTCTAAAATGGTCTTCCACGCAACAAAGTTTGATGAGTCTCCTAGCTTCTCACTGTCCTTGAAGAAAGAGGTAATCATATTTTCCAAATCGAATAGGCTATTTTAGCTTCTTTCAAATATGATAGCTCTTGTCTCTTGTCTCTTTAGGCTTTTCTCTTCACCTTAGCTCTAGTACCATGTTAATTTTCACTATTCTATGTTGTTACAATTACTTTAGCCCATTTATTAACTTCAATTAGAAATCAATTTAATCTTCTAGCAACCAATAGAAATTATAGATAGAACAATAAATTCAATGAACAATAAGATACAATCAAAAGCAATGACAAGAGACAACAATATTGGTCCAAGACCAAGGAAAAATCCCACAAGGGGAAAAGCCCTTCAAATTCTTCTTCTTATTAGATTGTCATAAAATTTACAATAGAGAATACAATAATCCAATCCGATAATGAGTCAAAGTCAACCTTTGTCTATCCAAATAGACAAACCAATATCCAACCAATGATGAGCCTCAAAAATTCAATTTTGGTCAGCTATCAAACTCTACACTTTTTTCCAATTCAACAGTAGACAAATGTGCCCTAACCAGTCTAAGTCAATGATCAAAACAATCCTCCAAGAGCTCAGTCAATAGTCAACAAATTCAGCCTTCAATTCTGGTCAAATAGAGATCAAAATAGTCTCAATCCAAGTGGTCAAACCTAGTCAACAGAGAGAGAGTCCATGTGATCAAAGTCTACAATCAAGCCTGTGGTCACTGTAGGTCAAGGTGCCTAGAATTCCTTGGTTCTTGTGTGAAACAATGCGGCCTACCAACACAGAATTTCTCCAAAAATATTGAAAGAAAAACATGCCCAAAACATTAAGGTCAATGCTATTCAAAGTATCCCAAATAGAAATTCAACGCAAAAAAATTATAGCTTCCTCAAACACCCTCACACCTGTGAAGTCAACCTGCAATATTCATGGTTGTACTAACCAATGAGAAGAGGAGAGAGAAGAATGATGTGTTGATGATGATGCCAAATGAGGTGTGCCTTAACTTGTATTTATATGCATTGGAGGGGTGCCAATTTTTCTTTTTGGCCGACTTGGAAATTTGTGCCATTGTGGGTTTTCTCATCAAAAATACTTTTTTCCTTAACCAAATTGAGTGCTTCCATGGGAAATTTTGGGTCTCTCTGAATAAGGATTCTTTTCTAATGAACGGAAATTATCCCTCATCAGCTGCCAAATTAACACCTCTACAGTTAAAATAATGATATTTTCAACTAGATATGTTGTGTTTTGGCTTGCTTCTAGCAAGTCTCCCTATGGAGTCGCCAATGTTGATTCCTGTCAACGTTAATTAACTTATGCAAACCATTATGGTTATCCTTGACAAATTTTACCCTAATCTCACAAATAATCTTAATAAAAATGACCTAGTAGGTGGGACCCTCTCCTAAATGAAATTCATTGAACTTTTGAAAACAATACATGTTGTGGGTGACCTAAACAAGATTGCCTCTCAAAATATGTCACCAGAATTACACAAAATGATTTATATGATATCTAAAGGTTGGAGGTCTATTTTGTGCTAAAATCAATTCAGATTTGAATATATATATATATATATATATATATATATATATATATATATATATATATATATATATATATATATATATAGATAGATAGATATATATGAAACACAAAATGATAGTACATAGAGGGCTTTATACATATGAATATACTATATCCATGTACCTACCCAAATTTTTTATGTGCTACACAGTGATTTGGTTATTATCATGCACGGTATATTTATATGTTAAAATATGGTTATTGACAACGTGCAGAAGCTTGTATCATGGATTCAAATGTTGGTGTTGTATGATGCACACATTATTTAAATGTTTTATGGCTAAGCTTGATAATCCAATTGCCACAACATGTGATATATGTCTTAAACCTAATGTCAAATTCCATGAGGGGGCATTCTTTAAATCAAAATTTAAACATGAGATATATTTTGTTGTGGGTTCATACATGCACCATTTTAGGGCGTGAGGATTTAAGAAATGGTTTGATACTATTGTGATCTGTGACATGAAATTTATGCATTTATCGTAATATATATATATATATATATATATATATATATATATAGATATGGTTAAAATTTAGATCATGTGGAATGTTAATGGGATTCAACACATTATAACAATGGCCCTAGATCTTCTTTACATTTTCATCGACAATTGATAGCAGTTGTTAGAAATAATTCTCGATGTGTGGGTTTGGTTGATATGCAACATTATCAAAGCTTTATTATTAATGTTACAAATACTTTTTTTATAATTTGTTACATTATTTGATGATCAGGTGCTCAGCATTGAGCTCAAAAATAGAAGTTCTCAAAATGGCTCGAAACCTAAACGACCGTGTCCATTTTTGAAAAATGATCCTAACCTAACTTGTTTCGTCGAAAATCAAGTTCATATGAGAAATTTATTGTGTTCTGATCGCTTTGCTAAACAAGCAACATTTAAAAAAAAATGCCCAATCACTACACAGTCAGCAATCCATACTCCTGATGTGGCAAGTGACTAGGCATGGTAAAATATGGTCAACAACAAATTGTAGATGGACAAGTGGCATCATTTGATTGGGCTTTATGGGTAATGAGTTAGCGCGTTTCTATTGGTTCATTTTTGGACCAATGGAAGAATTCCATGTGGCAAGCCTGAAAGCCACCACGTGGCACCTCAAAAAGGCCTTGGTAGTCTCAACATAGTGGAACAAAACTTTATGGTGGAGGTTGGGGTCGAACCCATGACCTCCGGTGTACCATCCACAAGTCCTTACCATCTCCACTACCAGGTGTTTCTTACCCCATAGGTTCGCCGCTTATATTTAAAGTTTGGTGAAGTTTGAATGGCAATTAGGACAGCCAGCCCTCTGCATGTGAACACAACCCAATGTTGGTGGTCACAGTTAAGTGTTAAACTGACAGATAGTTCACCACACTGCAATGGTTCCACATGTGATCGCAAAAACACAACATGGTTATGGTTATGAAACTCAATGGCTCTGACAAACTCCAAAATGGTTGCCATGTGAACATCATGATGCAATTAATGCCATGGTTAACCACTCTGACGTCTTCGGCTCCAGCAGTTAATGCGATGCTAACCATCGCATGTGAATAGCCCAACAAAACTATCAGATGGTAAGGATAATGTTTGCACTAATCCAGGTTTAAAAATTAATTAAACGCAGTTTAACGTTAATTAACTGCAGTTGAAAATGATGGCAAGTTTGGCAGTGCCCCCAATTTCGTGCCTTCCTCCACATTTAGCGGAGCTAACTAGAGATATTCTAGAATTACAAGAGAAATTGTAGGAAAAGACTGTTTAAGTCATAAATAAGGTAATTTTGACCAAATTGAGCTCAGGAAGAGGTGTTCTTGGCTAATTTGGACATTCTAAACACATTGGTGAAAGTATCAGGATCCATACAGCGTTGTAAATGTTGGGCGATTTAGTTGTCTGCTAAATCCTTGTCATTTAATTTATAAATCCGGGGTATCATAAACTTAGAATCAAACCAAAATATATGGGACCTCAAATGATACAGGTGTAGGAAGTTTGTTTAGAATGGAAATGCATATTACAAATATAAACTATCATATCTATTTTATAAAAGCATAAAAATGTTTGATCAATGGAATTATTTTACTTTAGAAGATAGAGAAGAGTCTCTTGTTCAAGAGTCCTGATTTTTCTCCTATAATCTTCCTATAGTAACATTGCCAAACACCTAAGAAAGCAGGAAAGAAAACATATAACTGAAAGCAAGTAAATATTGCTTTCAGTTAAGTTCTTAGCTCATGGAGAAGAGTCTCCTAACTAAGGAGATCTTGGTTGTCCTTCTCACATAAAAACTAGCTACTGAAAGGAAATCAATCTTCACATAAATGTAATCTAGGAAAGCATATGACAAAGTAAATCTTGTTTCAGTTTAATCTAGCTCATGGAGAAGAGACTCCTAACTTGGGAGTTCCTGGTTGTCCTTCTCACATCAAAACTAGCTACTGAAAGGAGATCAACCTTCACACAACAAAACATGGCTATAACATGAATTCATATTGAAATTATCTACAATTATTTACAACAAAGAAATAAGATGAACACTAGAATTAAAATTAGTATATTCACAACATTATTCTACAACAAAGTGTACTTATCTCAGTATGGGGATCCTTCCATTCCTCAATGAGCACACATGAACAATTATCACACCTTAAGAATCAAACAACATTCATAACTCATGATTTGGAGAAAATGATATTATTCATGTTGAATGAACAATCATAAATCTGATGCTAATGAATAACTGATAAATGTTCTCTCCCCTTTTTTTGAAGGATGCTCCTCTTATTTATACATGAATTAGGGATATCTACTCAATAAATGTAGATCCCTTAAATATCTACTAGATCCATACTTGTCTCGACTTATCCCTAAATACTAGATACAAATCCCATGTCACATCAAAATCTCCATGATCTTTCTCCTTGGAATATGGTCCACCTCTTGAGTTGAAATTCGAATTTGATCTTGGGAGGCCACATAAGGGTGCCTTGGAAGCTTCCAAATGATCTACACATGTCATCAAACTCAAGCCACTTTTAGGTATAAGCAAATACATGTTATTTCTCTAACTTTTAATCATAAATTCATTCTAAATACGTAAAATTAATAACTTTGGAAAATGAAGATATGAACCCATATGGTATTGGAAATATAGAGTTATGTAATGATAATGTGATGAGATGAGGTGACAAAGTGAGGATAAAGGTGAAAATCGAGTGAAAATGTATGTTAATTTGGCAGCCCAACATACCCCCAACTTAAGTTATTCCATGTCCTCATTCAATCTATTGCATTGTTTCACTTAGTCATGATTTAATCTTTTTGCATTGTCTTTCCTTTATATCGACTTTGGTTGATATCGATTTTTTTAACTTCGCATATTTTTCTTTTTGACAACTTTGTTCCTTTTCCAAAGTCTTCTTTGTTAAAAAAATTTGATTGCAACATATTATTTTGGTTGATTCTTGTGCGACAACCAAATTTTTTTAGTATTGGTTCTTATGTAACAATACTTTCGTTGTTTTTGTGTTGCATCAAAAGACTTTGAAAACATTTAATCAACCATTCATTCTTTTCTCATTATTTCCAAAACATGTATCATTTGAATCATAATGCAATAGTAGTTGTTTGGAAAAAGTATGTTGGTTAGGATGACATGTTCATGACGGACATATATGACATATGAAAGGTGATAATGGGGTATGTATGTGAATATGAGGTATGAAAATGAACATGGTGTAACATTTTCCAAAAATGATAATTTTAGTATTAAAGGAAATGTATGATTAAAAGCTAGAAAAGAACATACCTTTACTTACCTGAGTAGACAAACTATGTATATGTAGAAAAGTGTAGCTTTTGCTGCCGAATCATGGAATGAAGAATACAAGAATGTGATCTTTTTCTTGGTTGCATACATGATGGATGAAGTCGTGAATGTGGATCCTTTATTACTACTACTGAATCTATTCCAAAGTATAAAATACTGTTGAATCTGCTCCTGAATCATATAGTCTTCTTGTCGTCCCATATCGTGGCACAATTCTTTCCATGTGAATAAATGTGTCGATGTCGAACATGGAAAGAAGTCATTGGATTACCGACCATTGATGAATGTCGTTAACCAATGCAAGGCAAACTCACCATTAATGTCAATGAGTGCCAAGGTACCCAAGTACATCTTGTGAAGTGTGAATAAATGAGCTAATGTCGAGCCACTTGCAAGATCCAACAAACAAGGGACATTAATGTATTCCCATTGTTCGTTGGCGAGAAGACTTGACATTAGGGCATGCAAGCCTCAAGGTACTAATAATGACTCTAGTCTTTGTCCCAGATAAGGTGCTGAGGTCAATGGGTCAAGACTTGTTGAAAGGTGGGCCTTAAGGGATCCCACATCAGTGAACGTGAGTTCCTACAAAATGATTGGTAGGACTATAGATACAAGATGTTATGGTCAAACAATTTTTATCGCAAGGAAAGCAAGGAAATGTAGAGAGATGGTTGGTTTATTTGTGAGGTAAAAAGATGAAGTGAAAAGAAGGCAAAAATGTATGCGACTCAGAAAAATAGACATGTATAAGGTAATGAATCAGTGGACTTTAACATGGATGACTGATGAGGCTTTGAAGGAGAAGTGTGGGTAACATATCATGACAACAAAACATTTCTCTGTAGCGACAAATGTCACAACATTTGTAATTAACTCCTTCAAGCTTTCAATGATGAATGCGATTTCTGGAGATCACATCTGCAAGGACTTGGATCGTCGCGCACCTGTAAAAGCTTAGTACAAATCCTGCATGAAAACTGTAAGAACTTTTTGAAAGATATAAAATGTAAGAATGAGTATGAATGCTTAGCAACCAAAATGAAATGAAAATTTTTTACCTGTTGCTTTTGCGCGCAAGTTCCTTTGAAGTAACTCCAAGAAAGTATAAATTGTTTTCAAGAGTTATGAACCTCCATTTGTAAAAATTTTAATTTTATTTGTGTTTTTCTTTTCAATTGTTTTGTTTTTTTTAATTGTTTTTTATTTTTTTGTATTTTTTTAATTGTTTTATTTTTTTTATTTTCTTTGATTTTTTTTTAATAAAATAAAAAAATAAACAAAATTTATTTTTCCTTTTTTTATTTGTTTTTATTACTTTGATTTTTTATTATTTTTTTTAACCACAAGTGCAGGACTGTATGAACAGGAGAATCAAAAACATCTACAACTAAATCGCATCAAAAGAAAATATATACATTAAAAATTAAATGGCATATAAAATAAAAATCTAAATAATATATAAAAAAATATTGAAAGCTAAATGATATATACGAATAAAAATGAAAAATATTGAAATCTAAATGGGTGTATACGTATGCTTGAGATTTTATTCCTCATTAAGATTAGTCCTCCCTCTCAGCGACAGAAAGGGTAAATCGATGACTTCCCGAGGCTCAGCGATTTCTACCGAGATGATACCAAGGCCACATCCATGGAAAACAGCGTTTAGCTCTATTAATGACTGACATTGCAGCAATTAATACCAAATTCACTTCTATGTCTGGGTACACGAGATCTGCAGGAATATTTCTTAAAATATTTTTCTTATTTGGGGAAGCTCTAGCTTAAAGCAGCGACTTCACGGCTTCTAAGTGTTCACCTCTAGCTGCACAATGAAGAGGCTTGAAGAACTGCTTGAAGATTATGTGTTACAGGAGCAAGAGCTTGGTTGAGATAATGCCTTCCTACGTCTTTGAGATCATTGGCCACTTCGTTGTTCACTTCGGCTCCGTCAAGGTAAAGAATTTCTGCTTCCTGCAATATCTCCTCTATCAGGCCAGAACCTGGAAGAAACAGCCAGTGAAAAATGCATGACTTATTGCATGACTTGGCTCTTTCTGAATCTTTGAAGGGAGATGAATGTTTGATAAAACTTGGAAAATATCTTTGTGTACTATCAAACACAGAGTGCCAAGGCTGGGGTAGAATTTCTTTGATGAAAAATGATATATCCATAATTGAGGAGTACATCTATTGTCCAGGGATTTACACTCTAATGTTATCTCATAATCCAAGTCTTACATCAATCCTTGAATGTTTTTTTTACAATATGAGATATCTCACTGTGTTGGATTTTAAGAGATACTTCAATCAATTCATTACCGAAATCTATCAAAAATTTGAGGAGCTTGAGATTCTTGAATCTATCCAACACACAAATTGAGATCTTGCCAGAGTCCTTGAAAAATCTCATGTACCTCCAGTTTCTCGATGTTGGTTGTTGCTATAATCTAAAAAGATTGCATTCAGAGATAGGGAACCACAGATTTATGTGACATATGAATATGGAAGCCTCTATGAATATCGAGCGAGCTGGAGATTGCGGAGTCTCATGGCGATCAGTACAAGTTAAATAAAAGACTCTTTGGTAGCCCTTGATGTATGCAACCAATTCTTCATCAACCTTAAAGCCTGGAATTTAGGGATATAGGGAATCACGTGAAATCAGCTGAAGACCACAGGAAATCTGGTTGAAGATAGGATAAATTTTAATTCAAACAAAGAGGCCGATTTTTATGGTGGCACAAACAAACAAAAAATAAATAAATGACAGAGAGTCCATTGAGAGATCTTGGCCATAAATCTAAATATTTCCTCTAAAATATCCATTGTATTAAGGAAATGAATCGGATTTTTTTTTACTTACCTTTGTTCTCCACGAGATTCTTGCCAACTGACTCCACTTCCTCGGTCAATCTACTCAGCTTACCCTTCTTAGCTCTCCAATTCCGCAGCTCTATATTTCTACCTCCATTTCCTCTGTTTGTTTTTTCTATCTCTCTATCAAACCATTTTTAGTTCCTTACTCAACTGTATGCCAAAAATTGTGGGCAATGCTAATCCCCTCATTGCTAAAGTGTGCTACTAGTGAGAACATAGCCCAGGTTTTCAAAATATCAAGATGCCTCACTTGTTGTAAATTCCTTGGTAACCTATCAACAGCTCTCCATATCCAGTGATAGTTCTACGGTCATTGACATGTGGATGATCAGGCCTACATTTGGAACAGTAATCGTCCATAAACCACCATGAAAGAATTTACATCCCCAATTGTTCAATGAATTATGTAGCTGGAGATTGCTCATGCCGGATCTGCCCAGCTTCACAAGCGCAAATTTTTTTTTATTTTAATTCAAACTGTCCATCTTCCCCGAGCTCGACAGCTTGATTGAATAGCATAGAGATTTTGTGTTTTTATTGCAGGTTTATTTTAATTTAAATTCGTGTGTTTGTTTTTCACCATCGAATTTTAATCATTGCAATGGAGCTCGAATGGCAGTTTGATTTTACTCAGTAGTTTGATTTTATTTGCAGGGTGGAACAACCAAGAAGCACCCAGCATGGACTAGACAGTGCACTTGTATTTTCACCAGCCGACATTGTTTTGACCATCACCAAACAACTATGCGACCTTCATTCACTTGCAATGTGATTTTTCTGTAATTTATTCGATGTTAGTGTTTTGGTTTTTTTGTTTTTTTTAACTAAAATTTAAATTTCTATTCCTATTGTTTTTTTTAACTTAAAAAAAAATGAATTATTTTGTTTTTTTTTAATTAATTTATTTTCTATTTTTTTAAAACTAAAATAAATCCTTTTTTTAAACTAAAAAAATAAAATAATTTCTATTCCTAATTTGTTTATGTTACTACTCCTAAAATATATATATATATATTCCTAAGAATTTTTTATGTTAAAATCAAAATCTTTAAAAAAAAAAAAAAATTGAATTTTATTCTAATTTTTTTTAATTTTTATATTGTTTTAAAATCATTTTTTTTTAAGAATTTAAATTTTATTCTAATCCTAAAACAATCTGGAAAATTTATTGATTTAGGATGAAATTTTTTCAGCAAATGGAGACAACTATATTGCAAACCCTGAAAACATTTATAAACATCCTACTTTCTGATCCTCCAGATCGTCCAAAAACGCAGGAGGAGAGCATACTTATTGGAAACATAAAATATCATCCTATCCACTCTATGCTAATTAAAAATTACAAACCATTACGTGTAATTAAATTTCCAATGTACCCATTCACGCAATAGTAGTAAAAATATATTCATTTTCAATTTTGCAAATTTAAAATGAAAATATACAAGGATGATCGAATTTAGTTTTTGTGAGTGTGATTTAATGAAATAAAAATGAAATCGATCTAACCTTGTACTTGTTTGAAACCATCGAAACCACCTTTCAATAAGAATTTCATAGGCGTGATTTCCACTCTGATTCAGATCATGCTGCAACTTCTCTTCGTCCTCCTCAATCTCCTGTTCAAACAATTGTTCATCGTTAGATATACACGATTTTTCGAATGTTAATTCATTGTTTTCTTTTGGAGGAGTAGTTAAACTTTTGGCTGCTATCAAGATCTCTTCTTCGCAAGAAGAGGAGATCGTGACACTTGATAGGATATGAGCAAGTTGTTCCAAAATTATACTCATCATTTTTATTATGTTTTTTTTTTTTTTAGTGAATGGGGGGTTTTTTATTTGTGTTCTATTTCTATGTTTTCTATATGAGAATAAGCTTAAATGAAAATTCCTAAATGCAATTAACCCTAAATAAAAATGATCCTAAATGAAAATTATTCCTAAACAATCCTCCTAGCTAGCTTACATCTAAGTTTGCTTCCCCGGCAACGGCGCCAAAATGTTGGGCGATTTAGTTGTCTGCGAAATCCCTATCATTTAATTTATCAATCCGGGGTATCATAAACTTAGAAGCAAACCAAAACATATGGGACCTCAAATGAAACAAGTGTAGGAAGTTTTTTTAGAATGGAAATGCATATTACAAATCTAAATTATCATATCTATTTTATAAAAGCATAAAAATGTTTGATCAATGGAATTATTTTACTTTAGAAGATAGAGAAGAGTCTTGTTCAAGAGTCCTGATTGTCCTTCTACAATCTTCCTATAATAACATTGCCAAACACCTAAGAAAGCAGGAAAGAAAACATATAAATGAAAGCAAGTAAATATTATTTTTAGTTCAGTTCTTAGCTCATGGAGAAGAGTCTCCTAACTGAGGAGATCTTGGTTGTTATTCTCACATAAAAACTAGCTACTGAAAGGAAATCAATCTTCACATAAATGTAATCTAGGAAAGAATATGACAAAGTAAATCTTGTTTCAGTTTAATCTAGCTCATGGACAAGAGACTCCTAACTTAGGAGTTCCTAGTTGTCCTTCTCACATCAAAACTAGCTATTGAGAGGAGATCAACCTTCACACAACAAAACATGGCCATAACATGAATTCATATTTAAATTATCTACAATTATTTACAACAAAGAAATAAGATGAACATTACAATTAAAATTAGTATATTCACAACATTTTTCTACAACAAAGTGTACTTATCTCAGTATGGGGATCCTTCCATTCCTCAATGAGCACACATGAACAATTATCACACCTTAAGAATCAAACAACACTCATAACTCATGATTTGGAGAAAATTATATTATTCATGTTGAATGAACAATCATAAATCTGACGCTAATGAATAACTGATAAATGTTCTCTCCCCTTTTTTTGAAGGATTCTCCTCTTATTTATACATGAATTAGGGATATCTACTCAATAAATATTAAATGTAGATCCCTTAAATATCTACTAGACCCATACTTGTCTCAACTTATCCCTAAATACTAGATACAAATCCCATGACACATCAAAATCTCCATGATCTTTCTCCTTGGAATATGGTCCACCTATTGAGTTGAAATTCGAATTTGATCTTGGAAGGCCACATAAGGGTGCCTTGGAAGCTTCCAAATGATCTACACATGTCATCAAACTCAAGCCACTTTTAGGTATAAGCAAATACATGTTATTTCTCCAACTTTTAATCATAAATTCACTCTAAATACATAAAATTAATAACTTTGGAAAATGAAGATATGAACCCATATGGTATTGGAAACACAGAGTTATGTAATGATATGTGATGAGATGAGGTGACAAAATGAGGATAAAGGTGAAAATGGAGTGAAAATGTATGTTAATTTGCCAGCCCAACATACCCCCCAACTTAAGTTATTACATGTCCTCATGCAATCTATTGCATTGTTTCACTTAATCATGATTTAATCTTTTTGCATTGTCTTTCTTTTATATCGACTTTGGTTGATATCGATTTTTTTAACTTCACATATTTTTCTTTTTGACAACTTTGTTCCTTTTTCCAAAGTCTTCTTTCTTAAAAACATTTGATTGCAACATATTATTTTGGTTGCTTCTTGTGTGACAACCAAAATATGTTTAATATTGGTTCTTGTGTAACAATACTTTTGTTGCTTTTGTGTTGCGTCAAAAGACTTTGAAAACATTTAATCAACCATTCATTCTTTTCTCATTATTTCCAAAACATGTAACATTTGAATCATAATGCGATAGTAGTTGTTTGGAAAAAGTATTTTGGTTAGGATGACATGTTTATGACAGACATATATAACATATGAAAGGTGATAATGGGGTATGTATGTGAATATGAGGTATGAAAATGAACATGGTGTAACATTTTGCAAAAATTATAATTTTAGTATTAAAGGAATTGTATGATAAAAAGCTAGAAAAGAATATACCTTTACTTACCTGAGTGGACAAATTGTGTATATGTAGAAAAGTGTAGCTTTTGCTGCTGAATCATGGAATGAAGAATACAAGAATGTGATCTTTATCTTGGTTGCATACATAATGGATGAAGTCGTGAATGTGGATCCTTTATTACTGCTACTGAATCTGTTCCAAATTATAAAATATTGTTGAATCTTCTCCTGAATCATATAGTCTTCTTGTCATCCCATATCGTGGCACAATTCTTTCCATGTGAATAAATGTGTCGATGTCGAACATGGAAAGAAGTCATTGGATTACCGACCATTGATGAATGTCATTAACCAATGCAAGGCAAACTCACCATTAATGTCAATGAGTGCCAAGGTTCCCAAGTACATCTTGCGAAGTGCGAATAAATGAGCTCATGTCAAGCCACTTGCAAGATCCAACAAACAAGGGACATTAATGTATTCCCATTGTTCGTTGGTGAGAAGACTTGCCATTAGGGCATGCAAGCCTCAAGGTACTAATAATGACTCTATTCTTTGTCCCAGATAAGGTGCTGCGGTCGATGGGTCAAGACTTGTTGAAAGGTGGGCCTTAAGGGATCCCACAGTAGTCAACGCGAGTTCATACAAAATGATTGGTAGGACTATAGATACAAGATGTTATGGTCAAATAGTTTTTATGGCAAGGAAAGCAAGGCAATGTAGAGAGATGATTGGTTTATTTGTGATGGAAAAAGATGAACTGAAAAGAAGGCAAAAATGTATGCGACTCAGAAAAATAGACATGTATAAGGCAATGAATCAGTGGACTTTAACATGGATGACTGATGAGGCTTTGAAGGAGAAGTGTGGGTAACATATCATGACAACAAAACATTTATCTGTAGCAACAAATGTCACGACATTTGTAATTAACTCCTTCAAGCTTTCAATGATGAATGCGATTTCTGGAGATCACATCTGCAAGGACTTGGATCGTCACACACCTGTAAAAGCTTAGTACAAATCTTGCATGAAAATTGTAAGATCTTTTTGAAAGATATAAAATGTAAGAATGAGTATGAATGCTTAGCAATCAAAATGAAATGAAAATTTTTTACCTGTTGTTTTTGCGCGCAAGTTCCTTTGAAGTAACTCCAAGAAAGTATAAATTGTTTTCAAGAGTTATGAACCTCCATTTGTAAAAAAAATTAATTTTATTTGTTTTTTTTTCAATTGTTTTGTTTTTTTTAATTGTTTTTTATTTTTTTGTATTTTTTTAATTGTTTTATTATTTTTTATTTACTTTGATTTTTTTTATTTTATTTTTTTACTAAAAGAAAAAAATAAATAAAAAATAAACAAAATTTATTTTTCCTTTTTTTATTTGTTTTTATTACTTTGATTTTTGATTTTATTTTTTTTTAACCACAAGTGCAGGACTATATGAAGAGGAGAATCAAAAACATCTACAACTAAATGGCATCAAAAGAAAATATATATATTAAAAATTAAATGGCATATAAAATAAAAATCTAAATAATATATAAAAAAATATTGAAAGCTAAATGATATATATGAATAAGAATGAAAATTACTAAAATCTAAATGGGTGTATATGTATGCTTGAGATTTTCTTCCTCATTAATATTAGTCCTCCCTCTCAGTGACAGAAAGGGTAAATCGATGACTTCCTGAGGCTCAGCGATTTCTACCGAGATGATACCAAGGCCACATCCGTGGAAAACGACGTTTAGCTCTGTTAATGACTGACGTTGCAGCAATTAATACCAAATTCACTTCTGTGTCTGGGTACACGAGATCTGCATGAATATTTCTTAAAATATTTTTCTTATTTCGGGAAGCTCCAGCTTAAAGCAGCAACTTCACAGCTTCTAAGTGTTCACCTTTAGCTGCACAATGAGGAGGCTTGAAGAACTGCTCGAAGATTATGTGTTACAGGAGCAAGAGCTTGGTTGAGATAATGCCTTCCTACGTCTTTGAGATCAATGGCCACTTCATTGTTCACTTCCTGTTAAATGTGTAATTTCAACGCAGCCGAAAACCACCAAACAAAACCACAAACCGGCTGAAGGGATATCGCACCGCTTTTCCGAAAAGGTTGTTTCCGTAAGGAAGGCTCCGAACACATTCACTTGCCACCACGCGTCCCATGTACGAACGCCCAAAACCACTTTCCCCGGACGGTAAAAGTCGTTTGGTTTGCCGGAGGAGGGTGTGCGAACCACGTCGGATCATCTGGGCGCTCAATCACAGCCGTTGACTTCCCGAAGGTGCACTGCCCGCGTCAAATCAATTTTTACGTGGAGTGAATGACTTTTCCGTTGACCGCCGTAGTGGAGTTAATGAATTTAATGTTTGTTCGTAGTTTTTTTTGGTAAGGCTTTTAATATGTTATGGGCATACGTCAAATGCCTTTAATATTGTTATGGGCTTGTTTTTAATATAGTGATGGGCACATTTTTTATATGTTTTTTTATATGTACACGTTGTCATATGTAAAACAAAAAAAAAGGTCTAAGTGCAGTAGTTTTGATATATGGTGCATGCGCACGATGTCACAAGTTTTTTTATGTTGTGAGTGGAGAGGCTACGCACGAGTGTGTGCATTTTCTTTTGGAGGCACAGCAGTGCTGTAATGTTTATCTGCAAATGAAAAACATAGGAATGTTTTGAAAAACTGTTTATGTAATATCCACAGCAGTGGAAAATCTGTGAGAGCAGCAGAGTAGTTTTTTTTGTAATTCCCTCTTTGCACAGAGGAAGAAATATGTAACAGAATGCTTGTTTTAATTAATAGAAATGCTTTGTGACTGTGTAATGGTGTCTTCTGAGTCATTTTGATTTTTAAGAGGTTCCCTGTCAAAAGATCCTGGACAGAGGAAACAGAGCATTGTCTCTGTGGTGGTTATTTTATCTGGTTTTGGTATTTCTCCATTTAAAAATACCCAACAGTGGTATCAGAGCAAGGCTTAGGCTCTTTAAAGAAGTTAAAGAAGCTGAAGGGAGAAGGTTGTTGCTGCAGCAAAACTTCTCAGGCAGACAGAAGACTCAGACAGCGAAGGATTCAGGTATTCCCCAAAAGCATTTCTCTTGTTATTGCTGAAGACAGTCAGTTTTTTTTAAAAAATCACAGTCAAGGATTTAAAACCATAGTTCAAGATGCAAGGAATGGCAAGCACAAGCATGGGTATGTTCAACACCCAGCTCCCACACTTTAATGGGAAGAACTATGACTACTGGTCTATAACCATGAGAGCTTTGTTCATCTCTCAAGATATATGGGAACTAGTAGAATATGGGTTTGAGGAACCAGCAGATGAAACTGAGTTCAATGCATTAACTCAGGGAGAGAAGGATCAGCTGAAGCTCAATAGGAAGAAGGATGCAAAGGCCATTGTCTTGTTGTATCAAGCAGTGGACCAGAGTATATTCCCAAGGATAGCAGCAGCTACAACATCACATGAAGCATGGCAAACTCTCAAGACAGCCTATCAAGGCATGGAGAGAGTGAAGACAGCAAAATTGCAAATGCTGAGAAAGGATTTTGAAAACTTGAACATGAAGGAGTCAGATAACATTGACTCATTCTTCACTCATGTGATTGGTGTAATCACACAAATGAGAACTCATGGAGAAACAATTGAAGATAGAAGAATAGTGGAGAAAATATTGAGGGTCTTACCCTCAAGGTTCGATGCCATAGTCACCACCATTGAAGAGACAAAGGATCTCTCAAAATATTCAGTTGATGAGCTACATGCATCACTGATAACTCATGAGCAGAGGTTGAGTAGGAATGAAAACTCATCTCTTGAGCAAGCTTTCAAGACCCAGTTGTCCTTTGGAAGAGGAAGAGGTCAAGGAAGAGGAAACAAAAGAGGAAGAGGCAGAAGCCAGAACAGAGGTGGAAGGAACAGCCCATCAAATGCACAAGGAAGAGGCAGCAATCCAAATCAGAACCAAGGTCAAGGCAGCAGCCAACAAAGAGATCAGTATCAGGCTCAAGGACAAAGGTATGATAAATCTAATGTTCAATGCTATTATTGCAAAAAGTATGGACATTATGCTAGTGATGGTAGAAAGAAACATCATGATATGAACAGCAGACAAAATGCAAATGTTACAAGAGAAAACAACAGTCAAGAAAATGTCCTGTTAGCTTGTAACATGGCTGAAACACATAGTGAGGACATATGGTTTTTAGACTCAGGTTGCAGCAACCATATGACAGGGAATGTAGCCCTCTTTTCAGCCTTAAATCAGAATTTGAAATCAGAGGTCACACTAGGAACTGATTGTAAAGTGTCTGTTATGGGAAAAGGGGAGGTAAAAATATTTACAAAACAAGGAGAAAGAAAAACCATAGCAGATGTATACTATGTCCCCGGAATGAGATGTAACCTATTGAGTGTTGGACAGCTTATCCAAAAGGGTTACAATGTTTACTTTGTAAATGATGTGTGCACCATCATGGACATACCACCCAGCAAAAGATGCATTGCTGAAGTGAAGATGACAAGGAACAGGATGTTCCCTCTCCGGATCTGGGCAGACTTGAAGAACAAAAGGGAAATGGCAGCAGTCACCCAAGAGGCCTTCCAAAGCGTGCCAAAGGATGAGAACTGGTTATGGCACTTGAGATTCAGGCATCTAAATTTTGGAGGTCTAAACTTATTGAGCAGAAAAGGAATGGTAAAGGGATTATCATTGATAGAGAAGCCGGACAGCCTTTGTGAAGGTTGTATATTGGGAAAACAACACAGAGAAAGTTTTCCATCAGGGAAAAGCATAAGGGCAAAGACACCCTTAGAGATTATCCATTCAGATTTGTGTGGACCAATGCAAGCTCCATCATTAGCTGGCAGCCTATATTTCTTGACATTCATTGATGATTTTACAAGAAAGACTTGGATATATTTCCTCAAGAACAAAAGTGAAGTCTTTGAGAAATTCCAAAACTTCAAAGCACTTGTGGAGAACCAAAGCGGGCTGCACATAAAAGTATTGAGAACTGATAGAGGAGGTGAGTATATCTCAAATGAATTCCTAAAGTTTTGTAGAGAAAATGGAATACATAAACAGTTCACAACTCGGTACACCCCACAGCAAAATGGAGTTGCTGAAAGGAAGAACAGAACCATCATGGAGATGGCAAGGAGCATGTTGAAGGCAAAGCATTTGCCAAATGAGTATTGGGCTAAAGCTGTACATTGTGCAGTTTATATACTGAACAAGTGTCCTACAAAAGCAGTCATGAACAAAGTGCCAGAAGAGTCATGGAGTGGGAGAAAGCAAGTAGTCACCCACATGAGAGTTTTTGGGTGTGTGGCCTATGCACACATTCCAGATCAGCTAAGGAGGAAGTTGGACAGCAAAGGGGAGAAATGCATCTTCATTGTATACAGTGATGAATCCAAAGCCTACAGGCTGTACATTCCATCTACCAAGAAGTTCTTTGTCAGCAGGGATGTTCAATTCATTGAAGAGGAAGCTTGGGATGGAAGCATAGAGAAAACAGTGAACATTAAAAACTGTTTGTCTCATGATGAGGATGAAGAGGAGGTGGCTGAAATGAATCCCCAAACAGCAGCACCAACACAAGAACAGCAAGGTACACCATTGAGGATCAATGAGAGTGCTTCTCCAAGCACACCACAAGGAGGAAATTCAAGTGCATCTTCAAGCACTTGCACACCAAGTGAACGAGGTAAGAAGTTTAGAAATCTAAGTGAAATTTATGAAGAAGGAATGAATTCCTTATTTGCCTTGTTTTGTCATGTTGATGATCCTATTCATTTCGAAGAAGCAATTAGAGATAGGAAATGGATAGAAGCTATGGATGAGGAAATCAATGCCATAGAGAGAAACAAAACATGGGACTTGGTTGAGTTACCAAAAGGCAAAGAATTCATTGGTGTGAAATGGGTCTACAAGACCAAGAGCAATGCTGAAGGCAAGATTGAAAGGCATAAAGCAAGGCTGGTTGTCAAAGGCTACAAGCAGCAATATGGGAGAGATTATGAGGAGACTTTCGCTCCGATTGCAAGAATGGAAACCGTGAGAGCAGTGCTGTCCATAGCAGCTCAAAACAAATGGAAAGTCTACCAAATGGACGTGAAGTCAGCGTTCCTAAATGGAGTGTTAAAGGAAGAGGTTTATGTTGAACAGCCTCTCGGCTATGAGAAGAAAGGTGAAGAGCACAAAGTGTGCAAATTGAAGAAAGCTCTTTATGGGCTGAAGCAAGCGCCAAGAGCATGGTACAGTAGGATAGATTCATATCTATTGGATAATGAATTTGACAAATGTGAAGGAGAACCCACAGTCTACATCAAGGAAAAGGATGGTAAGATTTTGATTGTTGTCTTGTATGTTGATGATGTTATTTTCACAGGTAATGATGATCAGCTCATTGAGAATTTTAAATCAGTCATGAAGGATGAATTTGAAATGACTGACATGGGTTTGTTGAGATACTTCTTAGGCATAGAAGTAGATCAAAATGAAAAAGGAATTTTTATATCTCAAGCAAGATATGTAAATCAAGTTTTGGGCAGATTTAAGATGGAAGAATGCAAGGCAGCAATCACTCCCACAGTGATGGGATTAAAACTCAGCAGAGAGGACAGCAGCAAGGATTTTGATCCTAGCCTGTACAAAAGCATTGTGGGCAGCCTTATGTATTTAACAGCAACTAGGCCTGATTTAATGTATGTTGTTAGTTTAATTTCCAGATTTATGGAGAGGCCAAAGGAGGCACATTGGCAGGCAGCAAAGAGAATTTTGAGGTATGTCAAAGGCACCAAAATGTGTGGAATTTTATATCATGCCTCAGAACATTCAGATTTGGTTGAGTACACTGATAGCGATTGGGCTGGAAGTGTAGATGATCGGAAGAGCAATTCCGGTTATGTTTTTAACATGGGTTCAGGAGCCATTTCATGGGCTTCTAAGAAGCAATCCATTGTAGCGTTATCTACAGCAGAGGCAGAATATGTGGCAGCTACAGCAGCAGCATGTCAGGCAGTATGGATGAGAAGAATGTTGAGAAGCTTAGGCCAAGAGCAGGCAAAAGCAACAGTGGTCTTTTGTGACAATAGCTCAGCTATTGCCTTGTCAAAGAATTCAGTGTTTCATAAGAGAACGAAACACATCAACACAAGGTTTCACTACATCAGAGAGTTAGTGAACAATGGAGAAATTGTCCTAGAACATTGCAGGACCCAAGAACAGGTTGCGGACATCTTGACAAAGCCGCTGGATCAGAAAAGCTTTGAATTTTTGAGGAAGTGTCTGGCTATGACCGAATGCCCAACTGTTGAAATTAAAGGGGAGTGTTAAATGTGTAATTTCAACGCAGCCGAAAACCACCAAACAAAACCACAAACCGGCTGAAGGGATATCGCACCGCTTTTCCGAAAAGGTTGTTTCCGTAAGGAAGGCTCCGAACACATTCACTTGCCGCCATGCGTCCCATGTACGAACGCCCAAAACCACTTTCCCCGGACGGTAAAAGTCATTTGGTTTGCCGGAGGAGGGTGTGCGAACCACGTCGGATCATCTGGGCGCTCAATCACAGCCGTTGACTTCCCGAAGGTGCACTGCCCGCATCAAATCAATTTTTACGTGGAGTGAATGACTTTTCCGTTGACCGCCGTAGTGGAGTTAATGAATTTAATGTTTGTTCGTAGTTTTTTTTGGTAAGGCTTTTAATATGTTATGGGCATACGTCAAATGCCTTTAATATTGTTATGGGCTTGTTTTTAATATAGTGATGGGCACATTTTTTATATGTTTTTTTATATGTACACGTTGTCATATGTAAAACAAAAAAAAGGTCTAAGTGCAGTAGTTTTGATATATGGTGCATGCGCACGATGTCACAAGTTTTTTTATGTTGTGAGTGGAGAGGCTACGCACGAGTGTGTGCATTTTCTTTTGGAGGCACAGCAGTGCTGTAATGTTTATCTGCAAATGAAAAACATAGGAATGTTTTGAAAAACTGTTTATGTAATATCCACAGCAGTGGAAAATCTGTGAGAGCAGCAGAGTAGTTTTTTTTGTAATTCCCTCTTTGCACAGAGGAAGAAATATGTAACAGAATGCTTGTTTTAATTAATAGAAATGCTTTGTGACTGTGTAATGGTGTCTTTTGAGTCATTTTGATTTTTAAGAGGTTCCCTGTCAAAAGATCCTGGACAGAGGAAACAGAGCATTGTCTCTGTGGTGGTTATTTTATCTGGTTTTGGTATTTCTCCATTTAAAAATACCCAACAGGCTCCGTCAAGGTAAAGAATTTCTTCTTCGTGTAATATCTCCTCTATCAGGCCAGAACCTGGAAGAAACAGCCAGTGAAAAATGCATGACTTATTGCATGACTTGGCTCTTTTTGAATCTTTGAAGGGAGATGAATGTTTGATAAAACCCAGAAAAGATCTTTGTGTACTATCAAACACATAGTGCCAAGGCTTGGGTAGAATTTCTTTGATGAAAAATGATATATCCATAATCGAGGAGTACATCTATTGTCCAGGGATTTTCACTCTAATGTTATCTCATAATCCAAGTCTTACATCAATCTCTCAATGTTTTTTTTTACAATATGAGATATCTCACTGTGTTGGATTTTAAGAGATACTTCAATCAATTCATTACCGAAATCTATCGAAAATTTGAGGAGCTTGAGATTCTTGAATCTATCCAACACACAAATTGAGATCTTGCCAGAGTCCTTGAAAAATCTCATGTACCTCCAGTTTCTCGATGTTGGTTGCTGCTATAATCTAAAAAGATTGCATTCAGAGATAAGGAACCACAGATTTATGCGACATATGAATATGGAAGGCTCTATGAATATCGAGCGAGCTGGAGATTGTGGAGTCCCACGGTGATCGGTACAAGTTAAATAAAAGACTCTTTGGTAGCCCTTGATGTATGCAACTAATTCTTCATCAGCCTTAAAGCCTGGGATTTAGGGATATAGGGAATCACGTGAAAATCAACAGGAGACCACAGGAAATCGAGTTGAAGATAGGATAAATTTTAATTCAAACAGAGAGGCTGATTTTTATGGTGACACAAAAAAACAAAAAATAAATAAATGACAGGGAGTTCATTGAGAGATCTTGGCCATAAATCGAGATATTTCCTCTAAAATATCCATAGTATTAAGGAAATGAATCGGGATTTTTTTACTTACCTTTTTTCTCCACAAGATTCTTGCCAACTCACTCCACTTCCTCGGTCAATCTACTCAGCTTACCCTTCTTAGCTCTCTAGTTCCTCAGCGCTATATTTCTACCTCCATTTCCTCTGTTTGTTTTTTCTATGTCTCTATCAAACCGTTTTTACTTCCTTACTCAATTGTATGCCAAAAATTATGGGCAATGCTAATCCCCTCGTTGCTAAAGTGTGCTACCAGTGAGAACATAACCCAGGTTTTCAAAATATCAAGATGCCTCACTTGTTGTAAATTCCTTGGTAACCTATCAACAGCTCTCCATATCCAGTGACAGTTCTACGGTCATTGAGATGTGGATGATCAGGCCTACATCTGGAACAGTAATCATCCATAAACCACCATGAAGAATTTACATCCCCGATTGTTCAATGGATTATGTAGCTAGAGATTGCTCATGACGGATCTGGCCAGCTTCACAAGCGCAATTTCTTTTTTATTTTAATTCAAACTGTCCATCTTCCCCGAGCTTGACAGCATGATTGAATAGCACAGAGATTTTGTGTCTTGATTGCAGGTTTATTTCAATTTAAATTCATTTAATCATTGCAATGGAACTCGGATGGCAGTTTGATTTTACTCAGCAATTTGATTTTATTTGCAGGGTGGAACAACCAAGAAGACCCCAACATGGACTAGACAGTGCACTTGTATTTTCACTAGCCGACAATTGTTTTGACCATCGCCAAACAACTATGCGACCTTCATTCACTTGCAATGTGGTTTTTCTGTTCGATGTTAGTGTCTTTTTCTTTCTTTTTCTTTTTTTTAACTAAAATTTAAATTTCTATTCCTATTGTTTTTTTTTAACTTAAAAAAAAAAAAAAAAAAAAAAAAAAAAAATTGATTTATTTTCTTCTTTTTTTTTAATTAATTTATTTTCTATTTTTTTTTTTTAACTAAAAAAATAAAATAATTTCTATTCCTAATTTGTTTATGTTACTAGTACTAAAAAAAAAAAAAAAAATTATTCCTAAGAATTTTTTATGTTAAAATCAAAATCTTTAAAAAAAAAAAAGTAATTGAATTTTTTTCTAATTTTTTTTATATTGTTTTAAATTTTTTTTTTTTTAAGAATTTGAATTTTATTCTAATCCTAAAACAATATGGAAAATTTATTGATTTAGGATGAATTTTTTTTAGCAAATGGAGACAACTATATTGCAAACCCTGAAAACATTTATAAACATCCTACTTTCTGATCCTCCAGATCGTCCAAAAACGCAGGAGGAGAGCATACTTATTGGAAACATAAAATATCATCCTATCTACTCTATGCTAATTAAAAATTACAAACCATTACGTGCAATTAAATTTCCAATGTAACCATTCACGCAATAGTAGTAAAAATATATTCATTTTCAATTTTGCAAATTTAAAAAAATATACAAGGATGATCGAATCTAGTTTTTGTGAGTGTGAATTAATGAAATAAAAATGAAATCAATCTAACCTTGTACTTGTTTGAAACCATCGAAACCGCCTTTCAATAAGACTTTCATAGGCATGATTTCCACTCTAATTCAGATCATGTTGCAACTTCTCTTCATCCTCCTCAATCTCCTGTTCAAACAATTGTTCATCGTCAGATATACAAGATTCTTCAAATGTTAATTCATTGTTTTCTTTTGAAGGAGTAGTTAAACTTTTGGCTGCTATCAAGATCTCTTCTTCACAAGAAGAGGAGATCGTGACACTTGCTAGGATCTGAGCGAGTTGTTCGAAACTTATACTCATCGTTTTTATTATGTTTTTGTTTTTTTTACTGAATGGGGGGTTTTTTATTTGTGTTCTATTTCTATGTATTCTATATGAGAATAAACTTAAATGAAAATTCCTAAATGCAATTAACCCTAAATTAAAATGATCCTAAATGAAAATTCTTCCTAAACAATCCTCCTAGCTAGCTTACATCTAAGTTTGCTTCCCCAGCAACAGTGCCAAAATGTTGGGCGATTTAGTTGTCTGATAAATCCCTGACATTTAATTTATCAAGCCGGGGTATCATAAACTTAGAAGCAAACCAAAATATATGGGACCTCAGATGAAACAAGTGTGAGAAGTTTGTTTAGAATGGAAATGCATATTACAAATCTAAACTATCAGATCTATTTAATAAAAGCATAAAAATGTTTGATCAATGGAATTATTTTACTTTAGAAGATAGAGAAGAGTCTCTTGTTCAAGAGTCCTGATTGTCCTTCTACAATCTTCCTATAATAACATTTCCAAACACCTAAGAAAGCAGGAAAGAAAACATATAAATGAAAGCAAGTAAATATTGTTTTCAATTCATTTCTTAGCTCATGGAGAAGAGTCTCCTAACTGAGGAGATCTTGGTTGTCCTTCTCACATAAAAACTAGCTACTGAAAGGAAATCAATCTTCACAATAATGTAATCTAGGAAAGCATATGACAAAGTAAATCTTGTTTCAGTTTAATCTAGCTCATGGAGAAGAGACTCCTAACTTAGGAGTTCCTGGTTGTCCTTCTCACATCAAAACTAGCTACTAAAAGGAGATCAACCTTCACACAACAAAACATGGCCATAACATGAATTCATATTGAAATTATCTACAATTATTTACAACAAAGAAATAAGATGAACACTAGAATTAAAATTACTATATTCACAACATTATTCGACAAAAAAGTGTACTTATCTCAGTATGGGGATCCTTCCATTCCTCAATGAGCACACATGAACAATTATCACACCTTAAGAATCAAACAACACTCATAACTCATGATTTGGAGAAAATGATATTATTCATGTTGAATGAACAATCATAAATCTAATGCTAATGAATAACTGATAAATGTTCTCTCCCCTTTTTTTGAAGGATGGTCCTCTTATTTATACATGAATTAGGGATATCTACTCAATAAATGTAGATCCCTTAAATATCTACTAGATCCATATTTGTCTCAACTTATCCCTAAATACTAGATGCAAATCCCATGACGCATCAAAATCTCCATGATCTTTCTCCTTGGAATATGGTCCACCTCTTGAGTTGAAATTCGAATTTGATCTTGGGAGGCCACATAAGGGTGCCTTGGAAGCTTCCAAATGATCTACACATGTCATCAAACTCAAGCCACTTTTAGGTATAAGCAAATACATGTTATTTCTCTAACTTTTAATCATAAATTCACTCTAAATACATAAAATTAATAAATTTGGAAAATGAAGATATGAACCCATATGGTATTGGAAATATAGAGTTATGTAATGATAATGTGATGAGATGAGGTGACAAAATGAGGATAAAGGTGAAAATGGAGTAAAAACATATGTTAATTTGGTAGCGCAACAGTAAAATATCATTTTCCATATCGATCTAATACAGAGGTTCAAGCCATGGAAGATGGACCAAGGAGATGGAGCCCAAGAGGGGTGAACTCCTTCATCAAAACACTATGTTAAAGTGTCTCTTTGATGGTTTGTTGTAGTTTGAATGTTTGTTGTTCAGTATTTTTGTTTGAAGCTATTTTTCTCATGAATGTCATTTTAAACTTAAGGAAATTTACCTGTTTACATGCACAAACAACTAAGGAAACCATAATACAAAAATAAATAAGCAAGAACATGTTTAGAATTATGTAATTGTTATTAGCACAACAAAAACTAATCACACAAAAATAGATCAAGTTGGTATCGAAGCAAAGGTTGAATTTCTTGATTGCTTGAGTTTGTGCAATTAGGGTTTTAATGGTTGCAAAATTGTGATGCTTACAAGGTTAAATTTGTAGAAAGGAGAAGGGAAGCTATTGGTTGAAACTCCTGAGGTAATGCCTAGAAGAAGGAGAGCCACAAGGCCACAATATCCACCACCCAAAGTTCCAATTCCAGCTACACTTGAAACTCCTCAAGTTTTTCCTTCAACTGAGATTGAAGAGGTACCAGCAGTACTAGTTTCTAAGCTTTAATCCACAGCCATTATGTCTAGAGAAAGAGAGCCTAAAGGTCCTTCTTCAAAAGAGGAAGAATTCAAGAAAGCTTTCTATAATTTGACTGAGATGGTTAAATTCCTCTATGAAGAGAGGAACACTAGAATGGTTGGAGAGAGTTCTAAACCTCCACATGGAGAAGGAAGCTCAGAGGATAAAAAAGATGAGAAGAAGGATTCCAAAGGGAATGGTGGAAATCCACCTCCATCTCCACCATCCTCATCATCTTCCTCATCATCTTCATCATCTCACACAGCATCATCTTCCACTACCACCACTGAAACTACCCATACTCATTCAAAAACCCCAAAAGGAAAGACTCCCTTACTTAAATTGGACATTAAATTCGAACTTCCCATGTACAATGGAGAGGTGAATGCAGAAAAGTTGGACAATTGGATTCGACAGTTGGAGGTATACTGTAGAATTCAGAACCTTCAAGAAGACAACATAAAAATCCAGCTGGCTTCACTGAGGTTATAAAGAGTTTCATTAGTTTGGTGGGAAGAAAAAAATCAAGAGGAAATGAGAATCCATGGTAAGATATCTATCACTTGGGTTGAATTTGTTTCTGCAATTAAAAGATAGCTTTATCCTTTAGCCTATATGCAAAAATCCATTATGAGTTGGCAGAATTTTAGGCAGCTTAAAGGCCAAACACTCTAAGATTATACACAGGAGTTTAGGAAAAGGGCTTTGTTGTTAGGAGTAAATTTGAATTCCCAAGATACACTGCTAAAATATATTGGGGGTTTACATTCCTATTTGAAACACACTATCCTTATGTTCAATCCAAACAATTTATATGAGGTATGTGTGAAAGCCACGCACCTTGAATCTAGAGGAAAGAACATTCAGGAAGAGGGTAGTAAGAGGAAGCCATTCAAGGGAAAGGAGAAAGAGAAGGGTGGAAAAGGGAAGGGAAAGAAGAATGTAAGTGTAAAGAAAGAAGGGTAGAAAATCACATGCAAACATTGTTCCAAAGAGGGGCATTATGAAGCCCAATGCTTGAAATTGCATCTCGAATTAAGGCCTTTGAAACAAAACAATAAGGGAAAACAAAATACGACCATTACCACACAACATGACCTTGGTTCAAATTCTGGTGATGAGACCAAGATTTCAGCCATGGTTACAAAAGGAAAAGAAATTGTTTCAAGCACTAGTTCATCACATAGTCAAAACAACACTTTGAATGAAGAGTCAAGAATAGAGTTGTTTCATGTAAGAGTGATTTCAAATCATACAAATATTGATGCATTATTTGATAGTGGGTCACAATCAAACTTGATTTCATAAGACTTGGTTAAAAAACTAAACCTTGAAACTGTACCTCATCATAAGCCATATCCATTGGGTTGGATAGTTAACAATGCAAACTTACAGGTTACAAGGAAGTGTTTTTTCAAGTTCGCCATTACTAGAAAGTTCATTGATGAAGTTGAGTTAGATGTAGTTCCACTTGACATCTCAGGAATGATTTTGTGTATGTAGGAATGTACAGGGTAAGTTCCTCAGATAGAACACCAAAGGACACCGCTCACAAACAGATCACAGATCAATACACTAGTATACTTGACGTGGTTAAAACCCTTAAAGAGGGAAACGGTCCATAGCCTGAGCCAACACGACCACTTCAGGAAAATTATTAATAAAAGAAATAAAATTTACATAAGCTTCTCTCATGAACGGTCACCCTACAAATGACCCTCCATGCTCTTTAAATAAGGATCATGGACCAATCGGGTGGTAAGCCACGAATCAAGTGTCGGTAATACCGAGGAGAGAATGAACTGTCAGATCACTTCATGTCTAGAACATATCCTGACCCTTAGATTGTAAGTTACAAATGTACATAGTAAAGAAACACACTTTACCTAGCTCTACACTAAACCAAGTTATACTTAACTATTTCCTATGTGTCGGAATATCCTAACATCCCCCCTTAAGAACAACTTGGGATAGGATTGAAGGATGTACAAATATGACACAATATGAGAAGGAACGAAGCATTAGAGCCTATCCCCCTTATTGACAACTTCCTAAACTCCAACCATAAATCAAAGTTTAGTAAACTTCACCTCTGTGAGAGCCTTTGTAAAGATGTCTGCAACTTGATCATCGATTGAACAATATTGCACTTCAATAACATGGACTTGAATGAGCTTTCTGATGACGTGCATGTGTAGTTCAATGTGTTTGTTGCACTGATGTTGAACTGGATCTTTGCATAGTTGAATGGCACTCACTTTGATTATCACATCAAAGTGTAGTCGGATGCTGCTGTTGAAAACCAAACTCTGACAGGATCTAACGAAGCCACAGGGCTTCCTTACTAGCTTCTACGGTGCCACGATACTCTGCTTCTGCTGAAGAAAAATAAATGGCACTTTATTTCTTGTAAGCCCATGTAATAGGTCCAGAACCAAGAGTGAAGACATAACCTGCAGTAGACTTCTGATCATCAGGGTCACTAGCCCAATCAGAATCAGTGAAACCAACCAATAGAGGAGATGCTTTTGCACTGTAATGAATCCCAAAATAAACTGTACCTCGAACGTAAAAAAGTATTATTTTAGTTTCTTTCCAATGACTTTCATGTGGGTTTTGTATAAACCGAGCAATAAGGCCAACAGCAAAGGAAAGGTCAGGACGGGTATGGGTCAGATACAAAAGTTTTCCTACAAGCTGACGGTATAAGGTAGCATCAACTTCAAGAAAAGTACAAGTGACTGAAAGTTTGGCTCCAGACTGAAAGGGAGAAGGGGCTGGATTGCAGTCTTCCATGTGAAAGTGGTGTAGAAGATCACAGGCATACTTGGACTAGGAAAGGGAAATACATTCCTTGGATTGCAAGACTTGAAGACTAAGAAAATAATGCAAGTGTCCTAAGTTTGTCATTTAAAACTTCTTTTTAAGGCTGTACTTCACATGGTCTATAAGGTTGGGATCACTACCAATAAGGATAAGATCATCAACATAAAAAACAAGAGTGATAAGACGCTTACCCACTTTCTTAGTGTAGACAGTATTGTCAGAATGACACCTAGAAAAGCCAGTATCTAAAAGAAAGCTCTCCATTTTGGCATACCAAGCCCGAGGGGCTTGCTTGAGACCATAAAGGGATTTCTTAAGCCGACATACAAGGCTAGAGTCTGTTTGTATAAATCCAGTAGGTTGTTCCATATATATTTCTTGATGCAAGTCCCCATGCAAGAAGGCAGATTTAACATCCATCTGATGGATTTCCCATTTGAAAAAGGCAACAAGGGAAAGAACAAGGCGAATAGAGTTCATTTTGGCAATAGGGGAGAAGGTTTCAGTATATTCAATGCCTTCAACTTGTGCAAAAACCTTAGCAACAAGACGAGCTTTATGTTTATCAACTTTTCCATATAGTCCATACTTGGTTCTGTAAACCCATTTGCATCTAACAAGTTTTCATCCCTTTGGAAGAGGAACAAGATCCCATGTATCATTTACCAATAATGAACGATACTCTTCATTCATAGTTGTGTCCCAATATGGATGGCCTGAAGCTTCTATAAAGGTGTCAGGATCATAATTTGTTGAATCTTGAGCCAATAAAGAAGAGGTTGTATCGAACTGAGGATGTGTACATTGTTGATTTGTAGGATCACCTGCAAGAGAACCTGTTGCATCCCGAGTAGCACGGACCCATTTTGGAAGCTGAGGAGCTGAAGGAGGATCCTGAGAAGGTGCGGGAGGATTGTCATCCTCGCTGTCATCATCTGAAGAAGAAATATTTTCAGGAATAGAAGGGATAGAGAGAGGTGGCACATCCATCGAGCTAGGCTCATAAGTCGATACATTGTCAGCAAACTTTACATCTCTTATAATGATAACATTTTTGGACTTAAGTGGAATAAGTCTATATCCTTTGACATCTTCAGAATATCCAACAAAAATACATTTTTCACTCTTAGGTTCTAAAGCTTTATGTTTCTCATCTGGAATATGGGACCATGCTTCACTTCCAAAAATAATAAGTGACTTACATCTGGTTTAATTGAGCTCTATGCTTCTTCTGGAGTAATATTCCCTAAAACCTTAGTAGGAGTGTGATTTACTATATAATTTTCACAGTTAATTTCTTTTGCCCAAAAGTTAAGACTAAGTCCTTTAGATTGAAGCATACAATTATCCATTTCATTTAAGGTGTGATGCTTCCTTTCAGCTACACCATTTTGTTGTGGAGTATATGGAACAATATGTTGCATTTGAATTCCATTCTCAGTGCAAAAGTTAATGAATTTTTTGTTAACATATTCTCCGCCATTATCAGATCTTAGCTTAAGAATTTGATGTCCAGATTGTTTTTCAACAAAGGCCTTAAAGGCCAAGAACATGTTAAACACTTCACTCTTGAGTTTTAAGAAGTATACCCAAGTGCATCTAGAGAAATCATCAATGAAAGTTAAGAAATACTTGTAGCCAGAGAATGAAACAATGGTAAGTGGACCACATAAATCACTATGCACAAGTTGTAAAGGGCTAAGGCGTGCCAAGAGGCACGTTTTTCAAAACTATCCCAATTATGTTTTTCGAGTACACATCCGAAACAAACACCATCTCTGCAAGATACCATAGGAAGACTTGTCACCATATTTTATTTACATATATTTTGAAGGGAGTGATAGTTTAAGTGACCAAATCACTCATGCCAAAGTTTGCTGACTTCATCATTATGAGCAACAAATACCGAGGGAAGAGTTGAAGACCCAAAGTTGTTAAACTTATACAACCTTGTAGAATCATCAGCAATTCCAATAGCTAAAATCTGTCTAAGATATCTTAGGTCCTTAATTACAACATCGTGAGGTGAAAATTCAACGATTTTACCTTCACCTGAATGAGTTATCTGGTAGCAGAGTGAAGTTGAGGGCCGCATCTATTGGTGATCCAAATCTGAAGCTAGTACAACTGCATCTGACTTTCATTTCCTATATCTAATGTTTCTGACTGCTTTCGAGTCGAGAAATTACTCTATTGTGTTAGGATCATCTGTTCCAGTGAGTAACCCCTTTCGTTTCACATGAAAAGGTTTCCAGTAGCCCTAGCTATGTCATTTTTAAGATTTGGAGGTATATAGTCTTTATTTGTAGTTTTAGTTATTCATCTCTCTGTTTATTACGGTTTATTTAGCTCTCTGTTTTTTATTACCGGATCTATACTTTTCATTTTTGTGTATGCTCTTTTCCTCGCGACTCTATGCGATTTGGGCAAATCAGAAACATAAAGGAAGGATTTTTCTCATACATATGTTTTTTTCCACTGTGCCTTAGTGTGATCTCGGAAAATCAGAAACATTGAGGAAAATATTTAGTTTCCGGCGAAAGCTAACTTCAAGCCATAAGGTTTTTTTTTTTTGCATGTTTGTATTGGGTTGTGTGGTTTTTTGTTTTGTAGACAAAAAGAGTTTTTCATGTAAACACACATCCCAAAGCTTCAGTGACTAAAAAAAAAAAAAAAAACCTTCCTCTTTTCCAAAAATTACTAACCTTTTAAACTAGCTCACTTGGTCCAAAGTTACTTTATGAGAATAGAGATCCTCGGTTGAAGTCTTTCTTTTTGTTGAGTTAATTTTTCAAAAAGCACATGTAACTTATGTTTTAAAGTTACTTTATGTAAAAGTGTTCTCACCCACTATAAAAAGTGAGTCACTTATAATTCTAAAGTCTCTTTATCTTTTATTTAAGTTACAATTTAGTGAGTAGCTCATAAAGTACCATTGTAAAAGTGACTTTCACTTATTTATAAAAGTGGGTCACATGAAATCTTTTATAAAGTGAAATAATTAGATTAAGTTTGGAAAGGAGGAGGGGGGCTATTTAAATATAACATTATCATTCACTTCCACACATTCACGTACTTCGTTGGCATCTTTAAAAAACTTTTCTTCAAAAAGTCATAACTTCTTCATTTGGAAGCTGTTTTCAGGGCCCTTTTTTCTAATCGGCCTAATTTCTTAAGATCTTTCTATTGGACACTTAGTTTTAGCATATACAACTTCAGTTTCAGTTAAAATGGAAAGTTCATGCCAAGTTATTCTTGACAAAACCAACTATTTCCAATGGTGGTCCTACATTGTGGATTTACTTTGAAGTAAAGGTCTTTATAGAATAGCCTCAGGCCAAGAAACTAAACCTAAAGATGAAGATAAGGTAGCCAAATGGGAAAATAGGCAAGATCAAACAAGTGGGTTAATAGGGATGTCTATTTCTCCAGACCTTAGATTCCATATCGCATAACTTGATACCCCTAATGAAGCAATGAAACAACTCACTAAATTTTTTAGAATTAAAAATGAAATTAGAGCCCATCAACTCAAAAATGAGTTGCTTACGTTGGACCCCAATAATTTTTCTTCCATTGAAGATTTTTTGTCCAATTTCAAGACCCTTAGACTTCTCTTGGAAAGTGTTAAGGTTAATAAAGAAGATGGTAGCCTTATCTATTCCATTCTTACTAAGTTGGGACCAGCATACTCTGTGTTTTTTTCCACTTTCCATTCTACTAGAGAAGTCTTTATTTCTCAAGGAAAAGACTACAAGTCCCCCTCTTTTGATGCATTTTGTGATTCTTTAATAAGATAATAAGAAAAAGTCTTACATCTTGGTCTTCTTAATCTTGGAAACTCTTCTAAGAAAGCCTTAGCCACCCAGCAACAACCAAATTCAAAGAATCCTAAGAAGCATTATCCTAAAAAGAAAGGTCCTAAACCAAACAAGGGTTCTAAGCAATTTCATTCTCAAAATGAAAAATAAATTCAACAAAATGATAAGGCAAATAAAAGCAAAGGGAAGAAGACTGATAGACATTGCAACTTTTGTAATCGAGATGGCCACTTCGAATCCAAATGCTTTAAGAAGATGGAAGCCTTGGAAGTAGCAATGAAGAAGCATAACATCCATTTGGAGCACTCTTCAACTTCAACTTCATCTTCAAGAATAACATTTTCCACATGTGGTTTTCAAGCATCTCAGTCTGGTTATGCACTAAATGTATCTTCTTCTTCTCATTCTCATGAGTGGCTCATTGATTATGGAGCTTCTTATCACATGGCCAAAAACAAAGCCATGTTTTCTTCTTTAAATGATTGTAACACCAAAAATATATGTTGGTGATGATAGATCTCTTAGTGTTGTAGGGACTAGAACTATTCATCTAGACAATGGTCAATTTAATAATGTACTATGTGTTCCAACCTTATCCTGCAACCTTCTATCTGTATATCAAATAACTCATTTAGGTGAAAGTAAAACCATGTAGGAATGTACAGGGTAAGTTCCTCAGATAGAACACCAAAGGACCCCACTCACAAATAGATCACAGATCAATACACCAGTATTCTTGATGTGGTTAAAACCCTAAAAGAGGGAAACAGTCCACGGCCCGAACCAACGCGACCACTTTAGGAAATTTATTAATAAAAGAAACAAAATTTAAATAAGCTTCTCTCATGAACGGTCGCCCTACAAATGAGCCTCCATTCTCTTTAAATAGAGATCATGGACCAATCGGGTTTTAAGCCATGGATCAAGTGTCGGTAATACCGAGGAGAGAATGAACCATTAGATCACTTCATGTTTAGAACATATCCTAACAGCGTAGTCCTTATTTGTATGATAGGAAAGCAGTATTTTATCGCCATGATAACAAATACATATTGCTCAATAATGGGGTGGAGTACATTGTGAGAGCCCATCGCAAAAAGCTGAACATTTCTTTGGTTAATGCAGGGTAGATGAAGAGACTAGTAAATGCAAGTAAAAAAAATTTGCTTCTCATGATTAAGAAAAAGAATGATATTGATTATGAATCTTTTGAAGGTTGTGATGATAAATTGAAATCTAATTTGTTTGATATGGTAAGCAAGCATGGCAAGATCTTTCAAGAACAAAAGGGGTTACCTCCCAAGAGGGGAATTCAACACGAGATTCAGTTGCAATAGGATTATCCACTTCCAAACATAGGCATGTATCGAATATCAATTATGGAGAGCACAAAAATCAAAAAGAAAATTCAAGGATTGTTGAACAAAGGTATGATATGCCCATCTACTTCGCCATCTGGTTTGCCCATTTTCTTGGTGCCAAATAAGGATGGAACTTGGCGCATGTGTGTAGATTTCCATGCACTGAACAAAATCACGGTAAAGAATCGTTATCCACTCCCAAGAATTAATGATTTGCTTGATCAGTTGAGGTATGCAAAGTATTTCACTAAGTTAGACTTACGAAGTGGTTATCATCAAGTTAGGATAGCTCAAGAAGACATTTGGAAAACCTCATTTAAAACAAAAAAACGATTGTTTGAGTAGCTTGTTATGCCTTTCGGTCTTACAAATGCTCCAGCTACTTTCATGAGGGTAATAAATGATGTGTTGAGGCCATTTCTAGATGAATTTTTCATTGTCTACTTAGATGATATTCTCATATTCAGCAAGTCAAGATATGAACACGTCATGCATGTAAACAAAGTACTAGATGTCTTGAGAAAATAACAGTTGTTTTTAAAGATGTCGAAGTGTGAATTTGGCAAGACTTATTTCGTGTATTTGGGACACATTGTTGGAGGAGATGAGTTCAAGATCAACCCATCTAAGGTTGAGGTCATTTTGAATTGGCCTAAGCCCAATACAGTTACAAAGGTAAGAAGCTTTTTAGGGGCAACACAATATTGGAGAAAGTTTATTGTTATTTTTCCTCCATTGCAGCTCCATTACATGCATTGACAAGTGTCAAGAAAGTATTCCATTGGGATATGTACAATAGAAATCATTTGATGCTTTGAAACAAAAGATAAGTTCATCACCAATATTGGCACTTACGAATCCTAGACAGCCATTCGAGATTCAAACGGATGCAAGTGATTATGCCATGGGAGAAGTTCTATTGCAGCATGGTAAGCCAATTTCATTTCATTCTGAAATCTTTAATGGAGTTGTAACTAAATATCCAACCTATGACAAAGAACTTTATGCATTGGTACAAAGTGTTAAGAAATGGAAGCACTTGAGAAAAAGTTTTTCGGCGTAAATCACATGATATTTCAGTTGTCAACGCATTTCAAACCAACTAGTGTGGATCATCGTCCGGACAAGTTGAAGAATCAGATCATGGCTGTAGATTAAATAGGGAGAGAAGATCATCAAACGGCTAGGTTTGATTGAAAAAATGATTATACTAAAAAACAGCTATATTAGATCGTACTGGAAAAATGGCTAAGATTGACCAAGAACGGCTAGATTTGACTAATTAAGTTGTATAATTATATAATATTATTATGCTAAAATAAACATTATTTTAATAACTATCATATGTTATTTAAGTGAAAAGTTAACTATATTTGAGTTAACTAGGGAATGTTTATAATAAAATTGCATATAATAATATATCTAGGGAAAGTAATTATTAAAGGATTTAATAATAATTAATATTATATTACTATTATAATAATGTTATAGTATTAATCTTATTATTAATGTCTTGTGTAACTAATTAATATAAATTTAATAGTAAGGCTATTTAATTGGAATAAGTATTAATAGATCTAGGATATTAGTAAAAGTAAGGATTTAATATTAACATAAATAATACTAATTATTGTTATATTATATATACTAGATCATATAGATTAGTCATTAAAAGGGACTATCCATATTAATGTTTAACATATATTAAAAAGTAATATTAGTTATAGTAATAGTGTTATTCTTATTATTAATGGTTAGGGTATCAATTTATTAGTGATCTAAAAGGAACTTATATTAATAGTTCAAGGGATATTAGGAATTGTAAGGATCCATTGTATTATTATTATTAATCTAATAGTGTTTAAATAATAGTATTTAATTAAAGGATAGGTAACTAATTTTATTAGTCAAGTCGTCTACTTGGAACATAAAATTGCTAATAAATATCTCATACTATATAATCTAACCTATTAGAAAAAGATTTATCAAGGAAGAATACCAAAGAGGATCAAAGAACCATGGCTAAAGAGAGCAGGTTAAAGGATAACAAGGGGAAATTTTCTTTAAAAGAAAACTAGAACAAGCTATTAAAAGAGGGAGGGGAGGAAGGGAAGGAAACGACTAGGAAGCGAGGGTCGAGATCCAACAACTACTGATCTTCCAACCATCATCACACAATGGATCTTTAAACACTATTAGATTAATAATAATAACACAATGGATCCTTAAAATTCCTAATATCCCTTGAACTATTAATATAAGTTCCTTTTAGATCACTAATAAATTGATACCCTAACCATTAATAATAAGAATAACACTATTACTATAACTAATATTACTTTTAATATATGTTAAACATTAATATGGATAGTCCCTTTTAACAACTAATCTATACGATCTAGTATATAATTAGTAGTATTTATGTTAATATTAAATCCTTACTTTTACTAATATCCTAGATCTATTAATACTTGTTCCAATTAAATAGCCTTACTATTAAATTTAGATTAATTATTTACACAAGACATTAATAATAAGATTAATACTATAACATTATTATAATAGTAATATAATATTAATTATTATTAGTTATTATTAAATCCTTTAATAATTACTTTCCCTAGATATATTATTATATGCAATTTTATTATAAACATTCCCTAGTTAACTCAAATATAGTTAAATTTTCACTTAAATAATATATGATAGTTATTAAAATAATGTTTATTTTAGCATAATAATATTATATAATTATACAACTTAATTAGTCAAATCTAGCTGTTCTTGGTCAATCTTAGTCGTTTTTCCAGTATGATCTAATATAGTCGTTTTTCAGTATAACTGTTTTTTCAGTCAAACCTAGCCGTTTGATGATCTGCTCTCCCTATTTAATTTGCAGCCATGATCTAATTCTTCAACTTGTCCTGACGATGATCCACACTAGTTGGTTCGAAACGCGTCGACAAATGAAATATCATGTGATTTACGCTGAAAAACTTTTTCTCATAAACTTGATATGGATCACAGAAGCCTCAATTCAATAGTGGAAGCACTATTTGATGGGAAAGGAGACCATCATCCATATCGACCATCAACCATTGCAGTATTTACAGTCACAGTCAAAGTTGCAACAGTCTCAACAATTAATATGGATGGGTTTTCTACAACGATTTAACTTGGTTATTAGGTATAAAAAGGGAATCTACAATAATATAGTTGATATTATTTTAAGTCCTATTGTAAATTCATCTGTTATACTCAAGCATAATTATGTTTTGCATGAAATTTATATAGAACAATAAGCAAATGATAGTGACTTTCAAGAAGTATATGCAAGCTGGAGTCAAGGAAATCAAATTGAAGAGTTGGATTATCATGTACATAACAGTTTGTTGTATCACTTGGGCAAGTTGTGTTTTCCACAGGGAGAAAGAAATAGTATCATAAGGGAGGCGCACACTACATTGATTGCTAGACACTTTGGTGTAGGCAAGACAGTAGCAAATCTTTAGAGGTATTGGTATTGGCCACGCATGTTGGATAATGTTTCTTGTTTCATAAGAGGATGTTCTTTATGTGCTACAAGTAAGCCTAGCAATATGAAACTTGGTTTATACACTCCACTTATGGTACCTTCACATCCATGGGAGAGTATTTCAATGGATTTTGTAGGAGGTCTTCCATTGTCAAGGAAAGATCATGATTACTTGTATGTAGTTGTAGACAAGTTCAACAAGATGTTCATACTAACACCATGTAAAAAGAAAATTATAGCTGAAACAACAGCTCATCTTTTCTTCCAAAACATTTGGGTTCATTTTGGTCTTTCTACTTCTATTGTAAGTGATCGAGATTCTCGATTTGCTGGGAATTTTTGGTCAAATTTGTGGGACATGATGGACACAAAGTTGAAGAAGAGTACAATGTTTCATCCATAAACAAATGGACAAACTGAGGTGGTCAACAAAACAATTATTCATCTTCTTAGAGGATATTACAGCAAACATCCCAAGGTGTGGGATGAATAGCTACATTACATACAACATGCATATAACAAGGCAAATCATTCTTCCACAAAACACATCGCCATTTGAGGCATGTTATGGGTACTTGCCAAGATCACCATTGGACTTCATCTTTGAGAAAGATGTTGCCATTGATGATCACAGTGACAGTGATAAGGAAAGAAAGTTCATAGAGAAAATTCAGTTGATACATTGTACAGTGTAGGAACAGCTTGAGAAAAGTCAGAGCAGCTACAAGGCAAGGCATGACAAACACCGAATTGATCATAAATTTCAAGTTGGTGACGAATTTTGGTTATTATTAGCAAAGAGAGACTTCAAGGGGAAGGTAAAAATCTTAAACCAATCCGTTACGGTCCTTTTAAAATTCTCGAAAGGATTGGTAACAATGCATTTAAGCTTGATTTGCCTCCTTATATGAAAATATACTCTGTTGTTAATGTTGAGAATTTGAGATTGTTTGAGCCTCCTTTGATTGATGATCAAGGAGAGCATGTTCAACTTCCATCAATAGATGATTTCTTGCCAGAATATCTGGATGATCTTTAGCAAGATCTCATACTTGACAGAAGAATCAAGACTTCGGAGAGAGGGGATGTTGAATACCTTAGAGTGGGACTCAAGGGACAAAAGCCTTCTAAATCCAAATGGCTGCAAACCGAGAAGGTGAGGGATTTGTACCCTCACCTGTTGAACAATTGGTAGTATCTTTTGGGGTCCAAAAGGCTTCTAGTTGGGAGGAATGATCAGGTGTTCAATATTTAGCTCCAAAATCAGAGTTCTCATAATTGCCCAAAACCTGAACGGCCATGTTTGTCTCATAAAAATGATCCTAATGAAACTCGTTTCTTCAAAAACCGAGTTCATATGAGAAAGTTATTGTGTTCTGCGATCTTTGCTAAACAGGTGAAATTTTCAAAAAAAAAGCCCAATGATTTCACAGTCATCAATCTATATTGTTGACGTGGCAAGTGACTATGTATGGTCAATGATGGTCAATGACGAATTACATATGTACAAGTGGCATCATTTTATTGGGTTTTACAGGTGATGAGTTGGTGCGTTTCTATTGGTTTATTTTTGGACCAATGGAGGAATGCCACGTGGCAAACCCAGAGGCCACCACGTGGCACCTCCCAAAGGCCTTGAAATTCTCAACACAGTGGAACAAAAATTTATGGTGTAGGTCGGGGTCAAATCCGCGACCTCCGACATACCATCCACAAGTCCTTACCATCTCCACTACTAGGTGTTTCTTGCCCCATGGATTTGCCGCTTATATTTAATGTTTGGTGAAGTTTGAATGGGTGGTTAGTAGGGCCAACTCTCTGCATGTGAACACAACCCAACATTGGTGGTCACGGTTAAGTGTTAACCTAGCAGATATTTCATCACACTGCAATGGTTCTGCATGTGGTCGTAACAACACAACGCGGTTACAGCTATGAAACCCGAAAACTCCGACAGACTCCAAAACGGTTGCCATGTGAACACCACGATGCAGTTAATGCCATGGTTAACCACTCTGATGGCTGTGGCTCTAGCGGTTAATGTGATGCTAACCATCGCATGTGAACAACCCACCAAAATCGTCGGATGTTAAGGATAAGGTTTGCGCTAATCCAGGTTTAAAAATTAATTAAGCGTAGTTTAATGTTAATTAACTTTAGTTTAAAATGGATGCAAGTTTGGTGGTGCCTCCAATTCCGGGCCTGCCTCCACATTTAGTGGAGCTAATTGGAGATATTCCATAATTAGAGGAGAAATTGTAGGAAAATATTGTCTGAGTCATAAAGAAGGCAATTTTCAACCAAATTGAGCTCAAGAAGAGGTGTTCTTGGTTAATTTGGACATTCTTAACACATTAGTGTAGGTATGAGAAGCCATAGAGATTTTTAAAATACAATTTTTCTATATTGAGCTAATATAGAGGCCCAAGCCATGGAAGTTGGACCAAGGAGATGTAGCACAAGAGGGGTGAACTCCTTCATCAAAACACTGTGTTAAAGTGTCTCTTTAATGGTTTGTTGTACTTTGAATGTATGTTGTTCATTATTTTCGTTTGAAGCTATTTTTCTCATGAATGTCATTTTAAACTTAAGGAAATTTACCTATTTACATGCACAAACAACTAAGGAAACCCCAGTACAAAAAGCAATAAGCAAGCACATGTTTAGAATTATGTAATTGTTATTAGCATAACAAAAACTAATCATACAAAAATAAATCCTTCGAGGTGTAACGTTTATAACTAATCTCGATTCGCAAGAAATTTGTTATGCAATTATAATTATGGATGGTGGGGTGGACTTTACGTGGAGGTTTGTCAAAAATATTGTTGCCTTTGATGTGTTATTCTGGTGAATCATATTGGTTTTCGACATGTTTTCACTAGTTGTACATGTATTACACCCTCATCACCGCTTAGCCACCTCCCTTCTATTGGAAATATGAACACATCAGTCTATCCTCGTCATATCACATCATACAATGTTGGCATCATAATATGATGTTTCTCATTACTCAACATACCACCATACATCCCATCTCTCTATAGCATTAACTTACCTCCTCCTATTTGCCCACCTGCATTTACTACTCCACTATGCATTTGACTCAATCTTCCAACCTCATTCCCATTCTTATTTGCAAATTGTTGGAGGTAAACCTAATCAATCCATATAGTCACCTACTTTGGATAAAAATAAAGGGTTATTGAGGTTTGACAGAGAAGGACTAACGTGAAATTAATTGTTGCAGAGCAAGATTTTGGTCCTCAACTCATTAATCTCACTGGTATGCTTTAATAGGGTTTCTTTAGTTAATGAATTTGGTTATTGTTTTGTGTTGATTCCTATGTCAATACCATTTCCCTTTCATTTCTTTCTTTCTTGGCATAGTATTTATCGGTTAAGCTCATGTCCCCACCTTGAAATTTAGTTCATAAACTATTCTCATCGCTAGTTTTGTGTCCATGGTTAATTTTTGTTGTAACTTTCTCTACAATTGAAGTGGAAAGGGTGATTTAGTTTCAATATTCATGTTCTTTTCAACCTTTCTTTACATTGATCATATGTGCACCAGAGGTCACATCCCCTGAGGGTTTCCTTGGACAAATAGAACCAACATGCCACTAAATTAAAATGATATTTGCATAGGTGGGCCCCCATACTTCTGCATAAAAAACCCCTATCCTACTTGAACCATATCATAAAAATATTACATTGAACCCTTGTTAAATACTATTATTCTTTTTTTAATCCCTCGTGACAATTATTTAATTGCATCATTAGTGGCTTGTTGTTTCAGGGTTTTAACTTTTGGCACCTAATTATTAATCAATTCGACCAATGAAACACTAAATTCTTAAGTAATGCATGGGATCCTTGGAGATGGTTAACGTCAAGCAAAAAACCATGATACTAATGTTGTTGTGGAGAATTGATAGTGTTATTAAAAAAAAAGAAACTAATGGCTCCCTCGATATCATTCTTCTATAACTCATTTTGTCAGTCACATGCATCCTATTTTCCATTAATGGACTTATAAGAAACAGAGAAATCATTTTCTTTGTAATGTCCCCTCCCATTTCATGTTTTGTAGGATATTAAACTTAGTTAATTTGTATTCGAGACCTACAATCCAATACAAAGAAAAATATATTGTGTCAAAATCGATTCATATGTGTATATATATTACATGAAACAATATATCCTTGAATTTTTGACATGCATGATAGTTTTCATTCAATATTACAATATCCATACCTATTTTCTTTATTTTGTGTCCCTCTCTACATTTTGAATATGATATAGAACTCCTTCTTTGATAGTTTGATTTATGTTTTGGCATCATATATGTGTGTGTGTGTGTGTTTTTAGGGAATTGGGTTCATATATCAAGGTTTTCTGGAAATAATAATAATAATAAAAAGAAAAAAGAAAAAAAGAGTTCTTGATATCTGCTTATATGGGTTAACCATGTCAATCTTGCAAGAAATAATTCCCTTCCTTTCTCATTTCCTCCATCTATTTGTTATTTGACTCAAGCAATTAATCAATTCATTAATATGAAGCACCTAATATTTTATCATTTATGAAATAGCGTTATCAATTGGTTTCCAATATAATCTTCTTCAACAAGAACAGAGGTAGGGAAAACAATTCATGGGAACTTACAGTTTATTTTTGGTATGTTTATGGATGTAGTTGAGTTATTACTATTGACATACTTATTTACTATGATGATGTTACTTTAGTTTTTCTTGGATACTTTACACTACACATACATGTGGATGTTTATGATTATCTATTTTTGATATGGATCCTTTTTGAAGGGAATGATTCATGGTTATATATAGAAGGCTCTACTTATACATGGATTGTAAATATGGAGAGACAAGGGATAATGGGAGGCACAAGGGTTTAATATTTTATTTGAAAATCTATGTTGGATGCTATGTGAGACAAAAAATTGGTCATGTTGCTTCTTTATTCATATTTGAAGACAAATAAATTATAAAATCCAATCGAATAGGAACAAGGGTCCCACATACTAGAGTAAAAAATTTAAAACTAAAAAGGAGATTTCATAAACTAGTTTATTAATTATTTCCTTTAGAACATCTCTCCTCCTACATTGATCCAGGTGGTTGGTGTCCACCTCCCTATCCCACTTCGACCCCCACAACTGTCTCTTTCAGTTTATCAGTTTCCTTAATTGTAGCACAATTTACTATTTTTAGCAATTTTTCAAGTCCTAAACTTCCGAAGTCATTTTGAGGCCCTAAATGATGTTTTTTTGACAATATAATGCCAGCAATTTGTTGCCAAAATCATCTTTTTTGTTGTAGTCCTCGAAGAGATCTTTCCAACGGGGTATCATGTGCATCCAATGGAGATAATATGACCAAGTCACGACCTCAGGAAGTTGGTTGTCCAACTAACCCCAATGGGGCCCATAAACTCTTGGTGTTACATCTCCTCGGGTTAGGGTTTTGGTTGTTTAGGGTTTTCTCTTAATATTCAATAATAAAAAGGCCCTTGAGCCTCATTGTAGTGCAGTTCATAGGCATGTAGTTGCAAAATTTCTCCTCAGAGATAAGCTACCATCGCCTGAGCTAGTTTATTTCCATTTCTGATTGTAAGCATATTTCAGTATTTTACATTAATGAAATGAAGTATTATTTCTGTTGCATCTTTGTATTTATGGTTATCTCTATAATTTGTTGCGTTCATGTTTAAATTCTTATCAGTGGTACTAGAGCAGTCTTCTCTTTCTCTGTTTTTCTTTGCATGTCCCCAACGAGGTTGGGATATAAGGAGTTAGGGCCTGAACTTATCGAACCTTTGTAAGTCCAACCTCACAAATCTCGTCAGCCTCCCATGGCGTATGAAAAGAATGACAAGGGGGCAGGATATCCTATCAAAATCTTGCTCGAATAATCCCTCGAGCGACAAAGGAACACAACAAATTATAGAGATAACCATAAATATAGAGATGGAGCAGAAATAATACTTTATTTCATTAATGTAAAATATTGAAATATGCTTACAAACAGAAATGGAAATAAACTAGCTTGGGCGATGGTAGCTTATCTCCAAGGAGAGATGTAGCAACTACATGCCTTTGAACTGCGTTGCAATGAGGCTCAAGGCTTTTATTACTGAACAATAAGAGCAAACCCTAAACAACCAAAACCTTAACCCGAGGAGATGTAACACCAAGAGTTTATGGGCCCCGTTGGGGTTATTTGGACAACCAACTTCCTGGGATTGTGACTTGGTCATATTATCTCCGTTTGACGTGCATGATACCTCGTTGGAAATATCTCTCTGAGGACTACGACGGAAAAGATGATTTTAGTAGAAAATCATTGGTGGTAGATTGTCAAAAAAACATCCACACCCACAACTGTAGAACATCGGGTGGCTTCACCAAGGACGAGATCTCCGAGTTCGCCAGCAGTGTCGCCTTCCCTACAGCATCAAGCCCTTCACAGATGAGGTATTGTGTTATGTTGCACCTCTGGATGTTTGTGATGTATTATTAGGCCAACCATACTTATGGAAGTGACATGCTGTGCATGAGTCAAGGCCTCGCTATGTTATTATTTGTTTGTGTAATACATTATACAGGATATCGGAGGTAGCCCCACCTACCACCACTTCTTTGATCTCTGCTAAGAAAGGCAGTAAGATCATCTCCCAGACTGGGAAATTTATTTTCTTTTTCATTCACTCTCAAAGTAAGGGGAAGATCGTAGAGACATCCATGGCCCCCGATAAGGGTTCCTCCACGCAGCAGAAGCAAGTGGATACGGTCATGAAAGGATAGAGGGACATCTTCTCCTCACCCACAAGGGTACTATTGCCCTGTCAGGTCAAGCATTTGTTGGATCTGACTCCAAGAGCACCTCTACCCAACGGGCCGATATATCGCCGCTCCATTATGAAAAATGCCAAGTACAAGGAGCGACATGATCAACATCGGGTGCCAGACAAGTTTCAAATGGGCAACAAAGTATGGTTGCATCTATAGAATGAATGCCTTACAAGAGCCCATCTGAAGCTCAGACCACTCCGATATGGTCCTTGCACCATTACCAAGGCTGTGGGAAACAATGATTTCGAGCACAACATTCCCCCATTCCTTGACTTGCATCGATTATTCAATCTGGACCGCCCTCAACCATGCTTCCCACCATTATTGGACACATCAGAGATTGCAGAACAACTCACTAGGGACCAAGTTCAACAGAAGTTTCCCCATCTCACAGAGGAACTCAACACAATGGGGACCATTGCTTCCTTAGTGGGGAGGAATGATCCAGGTGGATGTTGATGGCAACCCACCTACCCCGCTTGGACCCCCACAACTCTCTCTTTCAGTTTTTCAATTTCCTTAATTGTAGCACAGTTTAGTATTTTTAGCAACTTTTCGGGTCCTAAACTTTTGAAGTCATTTTAAGGCCCTAAATGACATTTTTTTTACAATCTACGACCAACAATTTTTTTCTAAAATCATCTTTTCCGTCGTAGTCCTCAGAGAGATCTTTCCAACGAGGTATCATGCGCGTCAAACGGAGATAATATGACCAAGTCATGACCCCGGGAAGTTGGCTATCCAACTAACCCCAACGGGGCCCATAAACTCTTGGTGTTACATCTCCTTGGGTTAGGGTTTTGGTTGTTTTGGGTTTGCTCTTATTGTTCAATAATAAAAGGGCCCTTGAGCCTCATTGTAACGCAGTTTAGAATCATGTAGCCACCACATCTCCCCTCAGAGATAAGCTACCATCGCCCGAGCTAGTTTATTTCCATTTCTGTTTGTAAGCATATTTCAGTATTTTACATTAATGAAATGAAGTATTATTTCTGTTGCATCTCTGTATTTATGGTTATCTTTGTAATTTGTTGCATTCCTATTTAAATGCGGATCATACTTTATAATAAATCATATTAGAAACGAAATTAAATATGATCTTTTAATAAAGGGAACTTGCCAAACATTTTTGGATCCCTTTAAATGAAGGAAGGATCTATGAAGGCAGGGAGAGAGAACTATGAAGAGAGTCTTATTTCACCAAGGGGCAACAAACTAGGTGACTTTGATAATATTTCAAAGGAAATTTTTAGAAAATAAGTTGTCTATATTCACACTTGCACGAAGGAATATATTTGTTTTCATTCTTTCTTGTTCCTAAGCTATTGTATATGGTTTTATTTACATTACAATAGTTTGTGATAAGACTAGTCAAAAGCTTTTGCAGAAGCTTTCCTTTCAGGATTTTGGATGTACTTTTTATTATTAATAAAATCAGCCATTGTTTCACATATTTGTTTCTTTGCATATCTATGTTTTACTATTTATTTTAATTCAACCATTCATCTTAGTTTATTGTCATATATTACAGCTTATTCTCTATAGAATTGAGGGTTTTCAAGCCCAAATTTTGATTAGCTCACTGCTTCAACTGAATCTTATTTATATTTTTTTTGTTTCTTTTTCTGCTTATTTATCACATGCTTGTTGTAAATGGTGTATTTCTGATGTATACATTTTTATTTTCTTTGCTAATGTAAATTCTTTTTTATATATTTCTACATTATAAAACAAACAAACAAAAGTACCAAACCCAAGAAAACATAAACCTATAGTTGTAAATTCTGAGCACATTGTCTCATTATCTCATTGTGATAACAGGATTCAAGGAGTTGGTTTGTTAAATTATGATAAATTTAAACAATCATGAACACCAAAGTAGATATGGCTTACACAAGCTTATCTAGCATGAGAGGTCCAGTGGAAGAAATAGGGATGGTCGAGTCCTTAGGAGAAAAACTCGACTCAGGAGGGTCATAGGATTTCTCTATCATAGACAAGTTGACTTATTCTTTCGTCACTTAAGAAAATACATTGTTTCTATTGGAATAATGAGGTTTCACCCTACTTCCCCTAGGCAGAGGTTAAGGAGATTGCGCAACCATTTGTTATTTTGGTTGGGAAGGGAATGGATGACTTAAAAAAACTAGTTGTTGGGTGCTTGTTGGTGGCATAATAAGATGATGGACTTTATCCATATGAGGGAACTCATGAGTGAAGTGTTCTCCCTAACAAACATTACAAGGAAACTTGATCTTTTGATTTCCCTCACTTGCGCCCCTGCCTTGATTAGGATGGTTTTGGTTATTCTCCTGAGCAAGTTTATTCTTTTTCTTATTTTCCTTCTTTTTACCACCAAGTGGCTGAGTATTCTTAGGTGATGTGGACTTCACCAGAAGAATATCAATGGACTTCTCAATAGAAGGTGCTTGTTGAGAACCAGATGCACTTGCTAGGGCTAGATAAATGATAATCATTTTCCCTGGCTAGGTAGCTAGTTGGCTCATAATATCAAAAGAAATGGAACCAATAACACCATCAAATTGTTGTCCCATCTTGGATCATTATGGATCACTAGAATTTCTAGGAGCATTAAGAATGATCTCATATAAACTGCTAGACTAAGAGTAAATCAGATCAAGGTGTTGAGTATGTAAGATTTCTTTCTCCTCATTTTCCAACCCAATCATAGTGGCATCCTTAGATATATGTGGAAAGAGGGATCGAGTGAACCAATATATAATAAAATCACCATGAAGATTACTTCATACTAACCCCTTGCATTTATGTTACTCATGAATATGGTCAGAGATGTGAGTGACATTATCTTGTTTGAAATTCAAAAAAAGGAGAGTCCCAAGATCTTTCCTAATGGGTAACTATATGTGGTCCAATAAACTACAAACCAAGGAAGAAAAGTCACTATAGGATTCCTCATTGCGTTTGATATACCATATTGCGACATCCAAGTTAGGGTTCTTTGGAAGAGTCTTAACCACATAAAATCATCCAACAAGGAAATAGAAGAACACCATAAATTATAGATGGTGATGTTGTGGAAGGGTTCTCTCTTGGATTCCATTCAAACTTAGGAATATTAGATAGTAATTTGGCTAGCACAGGTGGCCACCTAGGATCGTGATAGATGGGTCATTTGTCAACTTATCCAAATCTCATAAATTGAGAGGTGTCATAAAGAAAGTTTTTATTGAATAAATGCATCATAAGGAAAGTAACCCACTTACTGACCATATCCTCCCACCATACCATAGTTAAAGGGAAAAGAGTGTGAACCAAGGTTATAGTTCATCCTAAGATACTGATATCTTGTGCCCATAGATGTGATAAAGGAACTTTAAAAGGCATGACTACTTAAGGTATTGTACATACTAGTAGAGGAAAAACCTCCTTGTGTAAAAGCATCATTGTAATAATAAGAGATAATAAGCATATTGGTACTAATGGGCTAAGTTCCCCTAGGTATACTAGCCCCCCAAAGGAAAAAGAACCTCTAGAGTAAGGTGTCCCTCCAAACATTGAACTATTCCAAGGTTGATAGTTACTACAAAAAAACATAGTTTCCCCTAGCTTGACTAGAAGCAACATATGATCCTCCCAATAAGTCCCCAACAATAGAAATGCACATTCTAAAATTAGGAATCGTAGGTTGAGATGAGATATGAATGAATGTCTCATCTCCCACAACTTGATTAGGATTTACCCCGGATCCAAACACAAGTTACAGGAAGGAATAGACATAAACAAATGTGGAAAACTTGTTGGGGTTATAGATGTAACTAGTCGAATGCCCCAAGCATAAGTGAGAGATGTAGTAGGAGGTATGGATATCCCCACACTAAGTGCTGGTAAATATGACATGGCAGTAGATACTGTCAATGAAGAGGGTAAAGAGGGACCCATTTCACCTATAAAAGAATAAGTGTTATCACAAAACATGTTATAAGCAAACAAGGAAAAGGGACCACCACAGTAAGCTATTAGCCGCACTAAAACCGAGCTGAGAGTTTCGCTCAAAGGTGGGTTTAAAGTGTTGGAATGGAATTTCATCAAAGACTTCAACAATTATAAGATCTTTTCCCTGTGACTAAGACTATCCCCCCTAACATAAATATGGTTTGATTTCTCCATTACCAAATTTATCCTTCATCTACGTAACGGTGGACCTACCTCGCTAGTAGAAGCCTAATAGTCTATGTGAATGTCAGAGACTTTTTCCAAACATGGTGAATATATATTTTTAACAACTTAAGTTAGTTTAGACACCCCTAAGTCCAAACTATGACTCAGACAAAAAAACACTCTCTAAAAGAGACCTAGAAGATGAGCAGACATAAACTAGAGAGATAGAGAAGGGATCTAACCACTTCTAGAGCCTCTTTGATGAAGGCCTAGGTTGAAAGTGAAGATATGGTTAGAGAAGTTATAGTGGAGACCTGCTTAACATCTCTTACACGAGGGACCAAGTGCTCATCACTCAAATATCAACAGTGGAGCAACCCACAGGAGAACTAAATAAGTTTGACCAACGTCTACGCCAAGTACAAAAAGGATGTCCCCTTTGTTTTCACGTGTGTAAAGCTACCTAGGAAAGGCCACTAAGGATACCACCTTTAGAACATTCCCTAGGAGAACAATATTAGGTTGGATTCACATGCTAGGGTAGGGAACTAAGCCCAAAACCCCCTGAGAGATTCCTCAAATTAAGGCATACTCCGACCAGGTGAGTCCCCAAGTGTTATAGCGAAAAATGCTAATAACACCCACCAATATGTGTAAACCACACCACCAAGACCAATGAAGTGAGGTAGATCTCTCCACTAGCCTCAATGTGACCTTGTGCATGACCTCTTGTTAGAAAGATTTCCCAGGAAACACACAGGAACAAGTTGATTTTCCCTCCTTACCGTAAGATTCTAGGTTTTTTTGTGGTCTTGGAGTGATTAACCACACACCCCTATTCCAAGACCCTAGGCTAAACTATATTAGTGTGATACTAGTAAAAAAGGAAAAGTCTCAAATAGATTTTATTAAGCGTTAATTTTAACAATTGTTGTTTACTCAATAGGGTAGTGGCATGAAACTAATATGGTGTGAATAGACTCAAGACCTAATCCCTAATGCATACTATATAAAAATGCAAAATTCTCCTTTTTTCAATGAACTCTAACTAGACAAGGGAAGACGGTCTTTTCCTTTTCAAGTGAAAATAGAAACCTCACACAATCTGATTAATCATTCTTTTGAAATTTGCTAATTTTATAACAAAACAGACCCAAAAACAAATCTAAGAAAATCACTCAAAAAGAGATAAAAAAATAAAACCAAGCACTCAAAAGCTCTAAACTTGGATTTTCAACCAAAATATCAGAACAAAAAAAAAAGCGCTCTAAACTGCAAAAGTAAGTGTTAGGGTTGTAGCTCAATGGTTAACAAAAGAAATCATAAACAATGATCGACAATGGTTAACAAAAACTAACCTTAATTCAAGGCCAAGACGATAAAGGAGTGGGAATCAAAGAGAATTCTTTGAAGAGATAACTTGAACATACTAAAAAAAATTGAACCAGACCTCTTAGGAGCAAATTTTGACAACCACAATAGACCAAACAAAAAAATTCCAATGAAACAAAGCAAATCCAAGCAAAAGAATTTTAATGTAAACACCCAAAAATTAGAAAATGATCAGGTCCAATTAGAGGAAAGATTCCTAATATAAATACCAAATAGATATGAACCACAACAAACAATAGGAAGATATATCCAAAATATCAAAGCAAGATCTTGAAGATAAGTGCCCCAAAATCAAGAAAAATAGTTAAAAAAAAAACCTAAAATAGGAGAAATAAAGGAGATCTAATTCAAAACATGAGTTCTAAATCATATATGAAGTTATACAATCAAAAGAGAACATATTTAAGCTTTGGGGAAAAGAAACAATTCATATCACACTCAAAAAGGCCTCAAACATACACCTTTGCAAAAACTAGTTTTTATTTTTCCTCCTTATAGTATGAAAGGAATCATCGAAAATTCCATCAAAAAATAGGTTCCTAATGCTCACTTCTCAAAAAGCATGCTCCCTAGGGTTCACAAGGAAAAAACTAGAAAACATTTCATGAAAAAAAGTGTGTTTTTTGCAATCAACATCCCCTTAAAAATCAATTTACAAACATCTACATGGGTTGACCAGTAGCAAGCTAGAGTAATTTATGTAGGCATGCAGTGTTAAAATTTTGAAAATGTTTTTCTATACTCTGTATTGATTTCAAATCCTACATAGATGAAGAAGCGACACTTTAAAAGGAAAAATCTGATGAGATCTAACCATATTTGGGCAAAAAAGGCAAACACAAATAGAGACAAGGTCGTATAGCCACAAATAATAGGAAGGAAAGGAAAGAAAACTAAAATTGCAAGTGGAAGGAGAGATCCAAACAAAACTAGTGTAGAATCCCAAGTTGAGTTTCTAATTCTATTATAGTTAGAATTACCCAACCCCAAGGAGTTATTGCTCCATGATCCTTACCTAGGGACCGCCAATCAAATATACGTACAATATATAAGCATAAATATTCCAAATAGATTCCCTATCATGCATATCATAACACAAAACAAGAATAGGAATGGAGGTTTCACCTTTCAATTGAAGACACAACAGTCATTTGATGCAGTCAACTTAGGGTACATCTAATCTTCTAGTCTCCAAGCTCCAGGCCTGTATACCTACACATACACAACCAACAACCACACCCAAATACCTTCTTGCAAGATTACATTACCATGATAATTACTGATAATGAACACATGAACAACATGAAAATGACATGACACACATCTGAACAATGTGAATATCAATAATATAAAAGAAAGGGGATCAATATTTCATTATATAAAAAATTGGAATAAATAGAAAATATACCTCAAACATGAGATGAACCTCATCTTCTCCTTACAACCTAGTCTCCTCCTTCTAAAAAGGATAATTTCTCACAAGATCAGAGATCCCATGTTATATTATGGACACTATATCTCACCCCTTTCCTCTTGATAGGGTAACATTATATAGGTTCATTCTATCCTCCAGGAGAATGTATCTAGACACCTAGGGGCTTGAGAAGTCAGGAAAAAATTATAATAATAGACCCCTAGCCAACTCATATACAAGTGGATCAAGTTGATCTCCTTGGGAATGACAAACTTTAGAACCCTTTTCCTCAATTATGAGTTTTTTCTCAATTATGAAATAATTATTATTTCGTAATTATGAAATTTTGACAGAATAATTATGAGAAAGTAATAACTTATGTAATTTCACCCTTTTAGCATGGAAAAACTCCCATATAAGTAAAAGAAAAGGTAAAAGGGGATGCATTCTAACCAACAACTAAGGTAAGTTGAACTTGGGTTTCTCTCATTATGGTGGAGTGGAAAATAAGGTTATAACATGGACCATGCACATAAAAGATGGTTTTACCTTTTCACTCCCATTCATTGTGTTAAAACTCAAGTAAGTTATTGTGCTAAAATAAATTATAGCCATATATCATGGTGAGGTGTTAAATTGTGGTAAGTGAAGTCATTGATGATATCATCATGATGTCATGCTAACTTGAAGCGCCACATCAGCTATCCACATCAACTTCCATGTCATTGTTATCACTTTGTCCAGGCATACGTCGCTCCATTGTGGTTTCTTACCTATCCATTGAATCCAACACTTCATCATGCACTTGTGCCAACAGTAGAAAATTGCTTTTGGCAAAATATTGGTAGCATGGCTCATCGCAGTGGTTTGCAACTTTGTGGAGAGTAGGGCACAATAGATCTAGTCCATTGATCTTTGCTAAGTGGTTTGGGCTTGGATCCCCACTACACCCCCCACCCCTGTCACCCTGCTAAACATCAACTTTGGGGGGGCCTAGGGGGGTTCACACCATAGATACACCATTAGATATAACATTCTTGTGAATCAACGTGATCTGGCACTCTGACTTGTGCTTGTTGATTTTCATTGATTTGCTTGGTGTATTCCAATGTTTTAAAAGTTTTATTAAAGTGATAATATATTTCAATATTAACTCCCCACCACATGCACTTTAATTTCATATCTTTGTGAACATGTTGAGGACAATCAGGGCACGGAATTACAATTGGAAAACCTATGAATCCCCCCACATGACAAAAAATGTCCCCCAAAAAGTAAAACATATATTGTTATGTATAATAATAATAATAAAAACATTTCTACCCCTAAATACTATGCAATATATTGGTTTTCATTTTTTCCTTTTTTTAACCCCCTATGAATGGACGTGTTAATATACTATCCATCCACTAAGTCCACATAGGACATATCAAGATAATATTCAACAATAAAATTTATAATTATAGAGGAATCAAACAAAATAAATTTTCTCTTCTATCAAACTTTACTAGTATCAATCAAAAGTGAAACGGTTTTGGTCCAAAGAAAAACCTTGAATATTTTTGTTAGCTAGAGCAGATTGTATCAATGGAAATTTGGTAAAAATATTTTTTGCATATTTTAACTTTGTTAAAACTAGGAAATTAAAAAACTAAAACACTTAGTCTATGTGATTTTTATTTTTATCATAATTATATTATTCCTATGAATGATAGTAACTATATCCTTACATATTATTAGCCTTTTAAATACCATCAACCATTCCATTGAATTAAAACATTATCTCCTTATTTACTCTTAGTGTGTTCGTCAATTAGGGTTTTCTCAGGTGGTTGGGTGAAATTGTTGTTATCTTCCCCACTCAGGTTCAAATCCCCACTACTGACATGATGAGATATAATTCCTTGATAAATATTGTTGTAATGGCTTCGTGCATATGAATATTGGTGTATTGGCTTCGAGCCTTGCGAACTCTTATGTGAGTATGTGTGTGGGTTGGCATGGTACTAGCAACCTCACTCTAGCCCTCAGGTTGAGAGAGAGGCTAATTTCTTTATTTGGAAATAAATAAATAAATAAATAATTACTCTTAGTATTTTCATATGTTATTAATTGTTTCATCAAATTATTACTACCTATACCTTTCCCCATAAAACCTCAATCTATTGGCATAATATGGTTTGATATGCAATCAATTCTAGGTAAGCCCATTTTGTTTTGGTTGATTGATATAATGAAGCCATAATAGTTGTTGATTTGTTCTATAAAAAAACCTAAAAATTTTCTACCATGATATTATACCCTTCCACCTTTCATTTGGGCTTCATTACCATAAGCGAAACTACATGTAATTGGTACAAGACAGAGCTCTGAACAATGAAACCAAGTTACGAATTTCCAACCTAGGCGTAATCAAGTTTGAACCAAAAGGAGTTGAGTTACTAGGTGTCCATCCCAAGTGCCGTGACATATTATAGAAGGATGGATTGGTACAATTCTTTGAGAAATTTCAAGGATACAATTTGGAGATAACAAAAACATTTGCATAGATGTTCGATGAGGAATCTACTCAAGTAGAGAACCTAAACTTACATGTTTGAAATAATTTTCTCTCGGATATCACATGTTTACCTTAGGAGAGATAGAAGTGGTTCAAAATAAAACCCATAAAGGAAAAAGTATGTACCATGTTTCTCACCAAGGCAAGACAATTGTCCTGATTGGATAAATAGGGTGCCTTAACTATGACTTCTTGACCCCTAGAAAGATATTGTGTTCCTAATTCAAAAGTACATCATGTCTGAAGGAAGGTACAACATGATTATCCTCTACCATATTCAACTTTTGTTGCATTTGAAAATAAGTTAATTAATATTCCATTCTATTTGTTGAAATGCCTTACAAAAATGACACAAGACATTCAACAAAAAACCAAAAATATCTATTGAAATTTATATCGTCTTGCTTTGGTAAAGATGATTATTGCTATCCCCATGGGGCTTTGGATTAATGATGAATGGATGTATTGTTAAGACACTCCATGTGAAAAGGTCAGTGGTTCAAATCCCCCATGGGTCTTTACCCCATAAAAAAGAAAAAGAAAAACGAAAAAGATGATTTTTGTTGCTAAGTTGAATATAAGGGGTATAATGTCTCAACGCAGGGTTACTAGAATCATGACAAAGGAATTAAAACATAAGGATAGAGAAAATAAAATAAGTAGCCAAAAGAATGAAGGAGAAGGTTCATGGTTTACAAAGCTAGCAAAGAAACCTAGAACAAAATACTCTACTATAAAACCTTAACCGATTCCTTTGGTATATGTCCACCAACATACCTTTTATTTTATTTAGAAATAATAGAAGCTAATGACAAGTAATAATCTCCATTTACCATAATTGATGACATGGAACCATCTCCATTTAATACAATGGAGGAAAAATAATTGTCTACGTTCACCATTGTTTGCCATGAAGGGCCTTCTCTATTTTCTAAGAATGATAACCAAGTAAATCCTTCTACTATATTACCAACTTCAAACATGGATAAAAAAGGAAGGGAATTAGGAAGTTGAAAAGATAAGTTGAGGAATTATAAGTTTTGGAAAAGTATGTCAAGACAAAGTGACATATTAAAAAGGTAGAGTATTAAAGTTATGGAAGAAAATGATAGGTTGAAAGAAGAATGATATAGTATTGATGAAATAGACCTACAAATGGTATAAATAGAGACAAGCACTAAAGATACAAAACTAGAGATCCGGGGTCAAAATCCTAATGTAAAAACCAAAAATACAATTCAACAAGGGTACTACATCAAATATGGATATGCATAACTAAGGGAAACAGAAAAAATTTCAACAATGATGGAAGAAGATACAATTTTGTTCAATTTTAGAAATTCAATATTGCATGAGAACATGCAATAACCTTCATTGGGGGCAATGTTGGGGCTATATTTTGTTAGTAATTGCACATGAAATCTAGTCATTTTGGCACTTTTTTCTCCTCATTTTGACCTTCATTATATCCATTTTTTTCCAATCATGCATAGTTAAAATAGGAAAAGGCATATCATCTACTAAAGTTGTTTCATTTTTAATTTTCAAATTTGACAAGTTAGTTTTGTTAAAAAATCATTTCTTTTACCCATAATTATAAAAGTTTAATCATTATGGTAAATTGTCATTTATCTAGATAGTTGCAATTGTCTATGAGTGAAATGGCCACCTAGGTTTTGTTCATAGTGTTCATAAGATGGATCATTTCCTATCAAATCCCCTTCAAAAGATTTGAGAACCCTCAATCAATGTTGATTCAATGTGGTAGCAAGGGAGAAAATCATGTAGAATACATATTCTAGGGATCACAATTTCATCCAATCTTTGGGAAATCAGATCGCAAGAATGATGTCGGCCTTTCCGTGGCTTAAATTTGATAAAATAGTAATAGATCTAGATGGTGGCAAAAAAAACATGATTGTATATATTTATTGTCAAACTTTGTATTTTTTTACATATAGGTAGAAGAGGATGTGAAATAAGAGGTAGAGATAGTTGAAGAGAGATTCCATACAGGCTGGAAGAGTATTTAATTAATGGAAAAACCTGTGAGCAATTTTGAAACCAACGTTTCGGACTAGCTAGGTGAGTCCATCATCAGGGTAATGAGATCTTCATTTTGAGAAAGAGAGAGTCAAGAAAATGAGAACCTATTAATAGAAGGATGGATAGATAACCTAGGTTTGGAGAGGTCGGCTAGATTTCAACACTTTATTAATAAATGGATAAATAAATTTTTAATTTTGATTTTAAATTTTAATTTAATTAATAATTTTAACCTATATTAAAAGTAATTATTTTTTAATAGTAGATTGATTTGATCTAATATTAAAAATAAGATTAATATAAACTAAATAAAGTCAATTTAATAAATTAATTTAATTAATTAATTAAATAAATTGGTTTTACATTTAAAAGTATATTGATTAATTAATTTTTAATTTTAGTTTAATTAATAAATTTAATTTTTTTAATAAAATAAATTCACTTAAATTAATTTGGCCTAATTTAAAAATAAAATTAATATAAACTCAATGGATTAAATAAATTTTAATTTTGTTATAAATTTTAATCTAATTAATAAATTTAAAAGTAATTTTTGACCTAAATAAAAATAAATTAATATAAACTAAATTTAATGAAAGATTAATTTAATTAATTAATTAATTAATTAATTAAATAAATTTTAATTTTGGTTTAATTAATCAATTTAAAACTATGTTAGATATCATTTTTGGGATTCAACTGCGTTAAGTAAGTCATTCAAACGTATGACCATTTCCATGAGAGGTAGTCGTAACTGACTAATTTCTCATGATTTTTGAATAGTTCACTTAGCACTCATTGCATCGGGTGATGCTCACAGGGGTGAAGAAGTGGGATTGAAACTAGTGAAATGTGGAGAACGAATCACATAGCATCAATCATCACTTCCGGGGCTTGCACCCGGTAACCAGGACTTCCCAGGAGGTCACCCATCCCAGAACTCCTCTGGCTCAAGCGCGCTTAACTGTGGAGTTTTTCCCCACAATCAAGCCCACTTAGCTTGCTACCCCATTTGCAAAACCTTAGCAAGTATTGTGCCTCATGAACCATTCAAGTAGAGATCCCTTGACTCTTTTTGAATTTAAGTATGGGGGATTTACGCAGTGCATTATATTAGATATCATTTTTGGGATTCAACTGCGTTAAGTAAGTCATTCAAACGTATGACCATTTCCATGAGAGGTAGTCGTAACTGACTAATTTCTCATGATTTTTGAATAGTTCACTTAGCACTCATTGCATCGGGTGATGCTCACAGGGGTGAAGAAGTGGGATTGAAACTAGTGAAATGTGGAGAACGAATCACATAGCATCAATCATCACTTCCGGGGCTTGCACCTGGTAACCAGGACTTCCCAGGAGGTCACCCATCCCAGAACTCCTCTGGCTCAAGCGCGCTTAACTGTGGAGTTTTTCCCCACAATCAAGCCCACTTAGCTTGCTACCCCATTTGCAAAACCTTAGCAAGTATTGTGCCTCATGAACCATTCAAGTAGAGATCCCTTGACTCTTTTTGAATTTAAGTATGGGGGATTTACGCAGTGCATTATATTAGATATCATTTTTGGGATTCAACTGCGTTAAGTAAGTCATTCAAACGTATGACCATTTCCATGAGAGGTAGTCGTAACTGACTAATTTCTCATGATTTTTGAATAGTTCACTTAGCACTCATTGCATCGGGTGATGCTCACAGGGGTGAAGAAGTGGGATTGAAACTAGTGAAATGTGGAGAACGAATCACATAGCATCAATCATCAATTAATTAATTTTTACATTTAGATTAATTAATAATGATTTTTTTGAATAAAATTAATTCACTTAAATTAATTTGGCCTAAATTAAAATAAACTTAGATTGAACTAAATTTAAAATAAAATCAATTTAAATTAATTAATTAATTAAATTAATTTTAAATTTAGTTAATTTTTTTTTTTTTTTTTTTTTTAGAATTTGGTTATTAATTTATGCAATTATAATTATAATTTTATATGTATATATATATATATATATATATATATATGTTAATTGTAATTTATTTATTTATTTGAGCTGTAAATGCTGTCTTAAGGGAGAATTTGTATAACTTAAAGTTACTTTATTTTGTTTAACAAGGGTTTCCATGTATTACTTAGTTTAAGACCATCATCCCTATTCATATTATTAGAGGATTTTTCAATTTCTATTGTCTCTTTAATTCTTCTTTTTAAATAGTGGTCTTCCTTGTGGATTAATTTAGCTTGTTCCATGCATATATAGTGTGAGGAGGAACAAGCATGCTCTGCAAGACCTGATTTATCAGACCTATTTCTAGTAATATCACTAATGTGCTCTTTTAATCTTACTCCAAAGGATCTAACCTCCACGCAGCACAATATTGAACATATACCGAACAAAACACAGTTGGCCTCCTCGCAGCACAATACTGAACATCTGCCTAACAAAGAATCTTTAGAATCTGTTGAAACAGTAAAAGATGTAGCAGACCACTATAATTCCAGCGCACCTTCTATTAACTCTTCTCAGCTAAATAAAACCTATGATTACTTAGATAGTTTCATCTAATCATTAGTTAAAGTAGTGAACAAAACTTATAATTCCTCAACTTATAATTCCTCAACTTATCTTTTCAACTTCCTAATTCCCTTCCTATGATTACTAATAGAACCTATGATTACTTAGATAGTTTCATCTAATCATTAGTTAAAGTAGTGAACAAAATATTGCTACAAGAATCATTTAACCATAGAGTTGGACGAAACCTTGTGACTTGTATTGTTATCATTAAACCTACAATAAAATTTGATCAGAAGACAAAAACTCATTTTGTTTGAATTTCAAATTAACCATAAAATATTAATTATTTATGTTAAATTATTTTTATTAAATTATTTACACTAGAGTCTTTATTAGATAATTTGCACCAAAATTGTATTTTAACTCAGAGAATTGAGTTAAAATTAATGTTGTAAAAAAAGGGGTTAAAATCCACCCTGTTACCGATGGAATCCTTGATAGAACTTATTCTACAACCCATAAAATTTGAGAGGGATAATATTCATGTGCAATGTTTGGTAGGTGACTTCCTTTCGATGTTCATGTGACTATTGACTCCATGTGACCCATGAGGCATATTGCTTTATGACATGGAACAGTGACCCATGATATTATTTCTAATGTTTGATTCAGATGAAATTTTGGAGTGTTTAGTGATGTAACCATATGGATAAAGTGTAATTAAATTATTATCACCAAATTTCAAATCAAATATCATGTGGTGAGTTTTGGAGTGTTTTATGATGGAACCACATGGATAAAGCCATTAAGTTATTATCATAATTTCAAATCAAATATTATGCGGTGAGTTTTGGGAAATGATGAAAATATTTCAAATTGTGTATATGTAGATTACATTTTTTTTTTGAATGGTATGTTTTATCATTTAATAGGAATATATATATATATATATATATATAAATAAGTTTGAGATAGATTTGTTTTGATTAATTTTTTAGGATGTTGGTTTTTCGGTAAGGTGGGGCACTTTATATTATTTTTAAAAATAGGTATAAAACAATTTTCCATAATTTGTTTTCTATCACTTAGGGAAACATATCAATAACGGTGGTTCAAAATCTAATATTACATATTGTATAAGTTATAAGTTTATCATTTAAACTATAAAGAAAACTAATAGAAATGTTATGCCAAAAATTGATAGGCATAACTTAGTGCCATAATAAAATATCATAACAAAGAATATGGCTCGCCTAATCTTGTTACCTTGAGGGAGAAACCACTTGTATTAGTGGAGAAGGATCCTTGTCTTCATCAGAGGATGTGAAGACAAGGTTTGTTATCTTTTTGGAAAACACGTAAATCTTTTTGTCCAACCTATCCACTTTGTCCATGATCTTTGTCATACACACCAATATTTATTGATGTGTGTCTGAATGATATATGAGGAATATCCCCATGAGAGTTTTAATGTGTTGTACAAATTAACTTTTTGCATATAGGAATTTTACAAGCTCGAGTAGAGTTACCAATCATTGGGATCCAATTCCTATTGTCCTTATCAACTTTATGATCCAAGATGAATCTTTGGCTATGACAACCTTCCTCCTTAACCTCAGATATTGCATTGTGAACTTCTTCAGGTATAACCTCCATAAATCTATCCATATAATGAAAATCAGTGGCTTAGGCTTGAATCTAAGAAGACGAGGGATGAGGAACGTCAAGACAAATAAGAGGGGCAACTCTGCCTCTTTTACCTCCTTTGGGAGTAAAGGAAACATGTTGACGATCCATATTGAGGGGATAATGTAGGTGGAAGAAACATGAATGAGAGTTTTAGGTAATGAGGAAAAAAAAAAGGAGAGCACCAAACATAAGTTGGGAAAAACAAATTAAAATTACTAACCCAACACAAGAAAAGGTTACTGGAATGGATTCTCCAAACTAATAGACTATACCTTAAACTGTCATAGGAATACAATGAAAAGAAAGAGCCAAAAAAAATATCAAGGTGAGGACATGAGATCAGGGGGAAACCAAGTAAAACGACCTGAGAACCACCAACATGCTTAGATAAGGGAATAAAAACCAAAAAACAATATAAAAAGTCTGCATGCAGAGGATAATAAAAAATAAAATTGAAATTGGAAGGCCAATGAACAAAGAAATGACCACCAAGCCAAACCTCACACCCAATATTTGTGTAGTCCCCATGCTAAAGAAAGCAAGCTTGATAATTTCCACCTTCCATCTGAGAGCCATGATTAAACTTGAGAGTAGGGGCATTTTTTCTTAGAGTTCTACATCAAGCTAGCAACCCAACACTCAAAGAAGGCTAGAACATAAAGTATAAGAAACACCAACAAAAGCTCCAGGATAATTAGAGAGGAATTTCACTAAACAGACTGTAGGATAAAGGAAAGTTGAGTAACAACTTGCCATACTTAGGTAGCTAATGAACCAAAGACTATAATATATCACCAACCCTGATTCCAATTCTCCTTAATCACCTTGTATCATGATATCCCACAAATGTCACAAAATTTTCCATAATTATGTTTTAAACTTTCTTGAAGGTGGGTTGTATGACTAAATTCCTTGCACAGATCTCCCATCCATCAACCTCCAAATTTCTATAACCTCCCATAATCCAACCTTAAAGACTCCATTATTCCCTTCATGCATGTGGCCTGCCAACTGGGGGTTGTACTTCCACCCTTCATTAAACCTTTCACACTCATCTCAAGATGGTGGTGTGATTCCCATGGTTGGGCACCTTCCATGGGTTTTTTTAGGATGTTGTTATGCATATACATGATGACATCTAAGTCATAATAAGATATACTCACTACTCTCCATGTAATAAGATACATGTTTTCTAAACCCACGAATGTGTGGATGACAATGGCCCCTTTTTGGATAATTAAAATCATTTTTATTTCATTATATTGAACTACAACTAGCAATCCAACTATCATTTTTCTCTTTATATAAAGCACATTGTATTATAAATTTAAAGTGGGTTTTTAGTGATAAAGGTAAAGTCAGTTTATATTTTTTGTAACCATGGTAAATTAATAATGTGTTGGACTAATCCGAGAGAGGCACGGGATCAAATATTCCAGCAGACACTATAACATCAAGAATATATCCAATAGTATGTAATCTAGATATACCAATAACTTATGAATTAGCAAGAGACGTGACATCACATGGGTGGGGGCACCTACTCTTTGAGCTTTATCAAAACGGGCCAAACATGTCCCTTGAAATTGAACCTGGGTAAATGGAAGAACAAACCGTGCTCGTAACCACTCAATCTACCAAAAATGAAATATTATGAAAGGTAATGGAGGTGATGAATTTTATTTCTACCCATTACAAAGGGACCAAATAAGCACCATATCAACCCATTTTTCACGAAAATGATTCATTTTCACTTGAAAAGTTTATAAACTAACTAGGAGGGAGTTAGATTTGTAATAAATTCAAGTAGTCGATGGATCAAAGTTTAAGATGGATTATAAAGGAAGTGGCTACTTAGATGTAAGAAAAAAAAGGTAACTCTAAATAACACCAAATTTAGCCATGATTTTGGGAGAGGGTTAAAAGGATTTTACTTTAAGTAAATCTAATAAAAGTAAAAGGTGATCATTCTCATTAGTAGAAGTGAAAATTATTCTAACCTAATTTTGGAGTTCATATTTTTGTCCTAACAATAATAATACATATTTTCTCATTTGTAAGGAATCAAAGGTTCGACGTAGTAGTAGAAAGGGGATGAAAAAAAAAAAGAGAGGCCATGAGAAAATGTATATGAACTTGGAACACCACTATTTTTGGAGTAGCAAGTAACATTCTTATTCCTCTTCTTCTCTTACTTAATTTTCCTCTTTCTAAATAGCATTTGACTGATGGACGATGGAAATGGAGTGACCCAGTGCCAATGTTTGATAGTCTCCTCCAGTATTGTAGTTCCCAGTATGAGATAATATAGTCTTCACCCCTTGAACTATTCATAATATATAAAATGAACTTGTGTGTTTGTTTACGTAATCAAGATTGAGATGTTTCCCACTAATTAAATGAATAAAAGTCATGTAAATTTTATCGATTTCTCTTTATTTTTTGTCTTACATGGTGTTTAATGAATAGATGGAACTATGCATATCTTCTCATTTGATTTTATATCCAAAGAATATTTGTTAGGATTGAAGTAATTCAACCTCCTCCTGAGCTCATATTTGTTTCTTTTCTTTGAGTTATTTGCTAAGTAGAACTAGATTATGGTGCACTTGGTTCAAACTATCATTCTTATGACTAAAATATAGTGAATCCCTTGGTTGTTTGGATTCCTAACATTAGGGAAATTTTGAGGTTTAAAATGGGCCTCCTAAGGAAAATAATAAAATAAGAGCTATGAATATTTAGATAATAAAAACAAAAAAAACAAAAACAAAAACAAAACAAAACCAAAAAAAAAAACAAAAACAAAAAACAAAACAAAACAAAAAACAAAACAAAAACAAAAAAAAAACCTACCTATTTTATTGTGTTTTTGGCTTATTATGTTGAACAGACTTTTTTCATGTATTTTCATTTTATTTTGCGAGTCTACTCAAAAGTATGCGGAGCGGGTACTCGTTGGATGTGAAATTTAATTTTGTATCTAACGGGTGTCTACGTCTAAGATTTGAGTAAACCTATAAGGAGATAAGTTGAAAATACAACTAAAAAATAGTTTTCTTCTTTTCCCTCCAAAATATTTACCCGTGGGAATGACATCATCATCTTTAATCCAGTTGGTTCTTTTAAAGTTAATTTTGTTAATACATTTTTTGTTTTGAGTCTCACTTTTTACCTCTAATATCACCCTAAATTATAACTCAAAGCCCTTTTATTTCATTCTAAATAAATTACAAATGCAATACCATACACTATCCTACCTTGCAATAATTATAATCAAAGCTTCATAGAGCAAATTGATCTTTTGTCATAAATAAAAATAATAAGTCTAAGATAAATTGAAAGTATTTTTATAACTCACTAAACTAAAAAACTTTCTTGAAAGCCTAAAGTGGTGGGAAAAGGTGGGAGAAAGATGCCCTTATACATTATGCCCTAGTATTTGGTCCTTATGTGAGAAAATATAACCTAAAGGACAACATATTACTTACTATTACTTGACTTCATCAAAATCATTATTGTAGTTCCCATGAGATTAATTGAGGTTTTCACTGCCCTTTTTGTTTATTGTAGCTTAAGTTAGGTTCTCCATTACAATCAATTTAAATGGAAAAATATTGAACAATATCACGATAGTGACAATATCACTCAAGAATTAGTTCTTTATTTTTCTATGAAAACTAAACAATATCTTTTTATTGTTAAATTCATTTTATTTCTTTTCGAGCACACCATTTCAAAACATGTCATTTGAGGGAATGTAGTGTGAAGGATAATATATTTTTTTTCAATTACTTACAATTGACAAGTCCACTTTATAATAAACGTGAATAAATGTTTTATTAAAAAACATATAATTGTTGACCTAGGTTGTCATTGACGTCAATATAGCAATATTCTAGACACTAGAGGATGACATGAAGCCAAGGGGAAGCAGAACAAATCCATGACGAGACAGGAGCAAGGCCATCAGGATAGCCAAGCCATAAGCAAGAGTTTGTTAACGGAGGAGTTAACAACAGAGTCATATCAAAGCGTATTGTAGAATATCAGAGCAAGAGAGGCATATCTGAAAAGGCAGAGTATGAAGGTATCAAAGAAGGGCTTTGAAAGACATTGCCAAGCGAGAGGAGCCACATTGGAGTAAGAGGAGCAAATAGAGCAAACAGAGGAGCTACAAGAGGATCCATATTGGAGGAGCGCTACTTGTAATACATGCCCAACAAGAACCTACAGGAGCACTTCTTGTAATGTATGCCAAAACAGAGCTATCAGAGCCATATTTATTGACCATACGTATATGCCAAAGAAGAGGAGAAAATGGAGCAATATATAAACAGAGCCATCAGAGGGAACCATCGGAGGGAGCAAACAAAGCCATGGGAGGCAACAAACAGAGCCATAAAAGAGCATATCAGCGCGCAGACATACATATGCATGCATTTAACAGCTATAGGGAGCAATATATGCCACAAACTTATATATCAGAGGCCAAAACTCATAAAAATCATGTATATAGGGCTATATGCACTATCGGCGGAAAAAACACATATAGATAGGGCACATATTATCGCATCGCTATAAGCGAGTGGCCTACATTAAAGTCGAGCCCTAAACCTTTGCGATTTGTGATTGCCGACGTATATCGCATCGGCACTTCGGGAGCGGAAGTCATAAAGTGTTAAGCAGCCCATTGTCATAGCCAATAGTGATTAGCGATATCGCATCGGACCTTTGCCAAGGGCAAGCGCCAATTGTGATTGCAAGACCGGACCCGATGCAACATTATAGATGGGCTTAATATAATATCGTGTCCAGTGGAGGATCGGCCGTCGACCGTTGGCTATGCCATGGTCTCGATGTATAAAGGACCCCCGGAAGTCTTGAGCCCTAATTGTGATAAAGACTGGACCCAATACAATATAGATGCGGGTGAAATATATTTGAAGTCCGCCTCTTTAACAGTTTTACTCATAAATATTGTGTATGTGTATATTTGGCCTGCGCGGGGTTTGGAGGCAGAAATGTAATACAATAACACTCCCGATAGTTCAGAAGGCCTGAACGATAGTTTAGGAGTGTTGAACGATAGTTCAGTGAGCTGAATCACACCGGTTGCGATTGCGATAGAATGTGGCATGTTCATTAAATTGTAAAGCCCTGTGTATGTCAAAGAGTTATTGATAAAAGGAGCGTTGTTACAGGTTTTAACTTATAATAAGTATTCTCTGTATATTTGGCCCTCTCTCATGAATTAACGTGTCCAGTGAGCACGAATAGACAGAGGAAACCGAAATCTGGGAAGCCAAAGAAGCAAGCAAGCACAGAGGAAATGACAGCAACCGAGGAGGAAGTTGATAGAATAAGTGAGCGTTGAGGAAGCTAAAGGGCCAGCAAAGAGAGGAAACCAGGAGACAGAGGCATGGGGAATGAATAAAACAGGAAAAACAGAGAACGGTCTGTGGTTGAACATTGTTGAAATAAGTTGGAGGAAACAAAGGCTGTGAGAGGGTCCAGTAGAATATAACAAGGGCCGAAGGACAAACAACACAATAGACAGTCGAAAGGGAGAAGTAGCTAGCAAAGAAATAATGATGCTGAAGCATTCACTGTGACATTAGAACAGATGCTTGAACAGAAAGTTGTTCTTTATGCAGGGCTTAGTGAAGCTAACAGTAGACTGACTAAAGCTATGTAAAGACATTATCAGAGAACATGAAGGCTACTGGACATTCTGTGTGGACAGTATGAAGAGTTGTAAAGACTCCTTCATAAGAAGACTACTTGTCATTGATGTTGTAGCATGGAGACTACAATGAAGCTATAAATAGACAGAACTCAGCAGAGAAGAGTTCTGAAGAGCAGAAAATTACTATCCAACATACCTTGACAAGATTGGGTTGGAACCCTTGGGGTTGATTTCTCAGAAGTAAGAAGGATTGGAGTCCTTGGGGTTAATGCCTCAGAAGTAAGAAGGACTAGAGTCCTTTGGATTATTACCTTAGAAGTAAGAAGGATATGTGTCCTTGGGACTGGTGTCTCAGGAACTGGAAGGATTGAAGTCCTTGGGAGTTGGTGCTCCTAAGTCCAAGATTGGTGCCTTGGCGAAATAGAGTTGGAGCTCTGGAGGTTGGAGCCTCACAAAAGTCCAAGTTGGTGCTTGGCAACTGATTGCAACCATCTATATATTGTATCTATTTTACTGCAAAGATTATATTAATAAAAGCATTTATTCTTGTTGTTCATCTTGTGTTCTGAATAGTTTTAACTGGCAAAACAATAGTCGGAAAAGAAATACCGATTCACGCCCCCTCTCTGTATTTCCAACAATTGGTATCAGAGTAGGTACCTTCATTGAAAGCTTAACAGCTTGAAGGTTGACCTTTACAACACAAATGGTGAAGTCAAGGAAGAAAGTCTCCAATCCTCCCAAGGATGTCTCTCCCTCTACTACTAAAATAGAAGACAATCAATTTGCGGAGGCTCCAAGGCTCAATGGGAACTTTAATATATGGGAAGAAAGAATGAGGAATTTCTTACAGACTCAAGGCATTGAAATCTGGAAATCAGTGATTGATGATAGTAGGATGGATAGAGAATCCAAGGAGTACAATGCAAAAGCAATGAAGGCAATCTTGAATGGGCTACCTGATTCTGTAAAGAACAATTTAGGAAAATATTCATCAGCAAAGGGTATATGGGATAAACTTCATGACCTTCACTCAAAAGGAGCATTGACCATGACCATCAGTCAAGAAGATGATGGAAATCTAGAAGGAAATCCAGATCCCATCATAGAAGTTGAACATGAGAATGATGATATCAAGGCTAAAACAGACCTAGAAGGTGAAGAGAATGAAAAATATTTTGTAGAATAACTCCTCGCTCAACTTATGACTGCCATGGAAGAGATTAAAAATTTGAAAAAGGAAAATGAGGAACTTAAGAAGATAGCACTAGTTGGTGACCAAGATCAAACAAGGAAGAAAGTTGACCTCATCAAGCTTCAAGTACAAGAAAGGGATGAAGAGCTTGCCAAGCTTAAGAAGGAATTTCATCAAAGCAAAAGAAAGCATCATGAAGAATTCATATCCATGACAAATCAATTGAATAAAGCAAAGAAGCAGGAAGATACCTTGTCAAGTCAACTTGAACAAAGGCACAAGAGCTTGAACAAACTTGAAGAAGAGATTGGTCAGTACAAGGTAGAGGTCTCCTCTCTCAAGTCTCAACTACAAGAAACCAGGAAACAGGCACAAGGAGCTGAGAAGAAAATGGAGAACAGTCAAGCAAAGAATGAAGAAATCTTCAAAATGAAGTCAGATATCATCTCCCTTAAAATAGAAGTAGATGAAGCTACTCGTATCAAGGAATAAATTGAGAAACAACTTGCTAAGAAGAATAATGAGTGTGAAAGATTGGAAGAAGAGATTGTCTTACTTAGAAAAAGGTTGAAGGGATGAACAAAATCTTGAAGAGCTCTCATGCCTTGGATGACATGCTCAGCTGTCACAGATGTCCATTTGATAAATCAGGTCTCTGGTATGCACGTGAATCCTCAAACAAGATTGAAAATGCTTTAAACAAAAAGGATGTGAAGAAGCCAGAAAGAAATGGTGATGCTCCTAGTTCCAGCAAAGACAAGGAGAAAAATCAAGGCTACACAAGAATAAATCCTTCTCCAAGAAGAAATCCAGCTCCAAGAAGAAATGTAGATGATGTCAAAGATGCGAGAGGCAATGGTTATCATCATATGATCTCAAGGCAGAAAAGCTTCAGAGGTACATCAAGGAAATCTCCATCTCCCACGTACCAAAGTTCATTTTTTGGTCATTGTTACTCTTGTACAAACTTTGGTCACATGGAAAAAGATTATAAAGCATATCATAAAGATAGATGTTATGGTCCCCAATCATCTCATAGAAGTAGATATTATAGTCCCCAACAATCTCCAAGAAACAATTTTGCAGGAAGAAATCATGAATTCTTATTCATGAACAATGTAGAATGCTTCAAGTGTCACAACATTGGTCATATGGCACGTGATTGTAACTTAACATGGGCTCTTACACAAGCTAGAACCATGCAAAAGGAGAAAGTTACACAAGTATGGAGAAGGAAGCAGATACAATCCGAAAGTCCCTTGAGCTCTCCAGCCAACAACGTATGTCATTGGCCTGAATTTTGACAATCTAAGCATTTGATGGGAAGACTCTGCCAAAAGAGATGATGCATATAGTTAGGGGGAGCCTATGATTCTTGATCATTACTGCAGAAGCTATTAGTGAAAAGGGTCCTGATGAAATCCTTGTTGAGCTATATTAACAATCATTCTTTGATGAAGATTATTTCTCAAGAATACTCCATTGAAGAACATGATTCTATAACCATTCTTTTGACTGTTGATTAAAGATGCTTTCCACTTAATATCTAAGTAGTATTTAGAGCAACAGAGAAAGTTATATAATACTAGAGAAATAGGGCAAATAATTATGGTGCTGATATTACAGATGCTAAATTTATTAACTCAGGGATTTGATGTGAGAACATAAATTATGGACACTAATAGAGGCAATCTTCAAACAAACAGATACATCTGGAATGGAGTCTGAAGTAAGAGCAGCTGGCAGCATATAACAAACTGAAGCATTGCAAAAAGATGCAAATCAGCAATTGTATTTAAAAGACAGTCATAGACTGGATATCTAAATCTGCTAGGGAAATAACATGCAGAGATGTGTACAAGAACACAAGGACAAGATGGCTCATAGAAAGGAGAATGTGGTGCAGTCAAATATAACTTATGCTAAGACTGGTCACTGAGAAAATATAGCAATAGCAAGGCACAACCTCTCACCTTTTCATCCAAATGCAGTGAAGTTGAATACTGGATGGTAGTCACTCAAGGAGAAGCACAGTGACATAAAGGAACTCAGATCTGAAGAAAGACAGCAAGAAAGACAATCTCAGCGGCAGTCTCTCTTGATTTGGACTATGAAGGTCTCTCAATTCTGCCTATGGAGACAACAATATGGATTGAAGTATGAAGGCCTGGACTTAGACACTTGGTGTATGGCCATTTGCAATATGAATGAAAGCATTAAAGTAGAGCATCTTTAAGCATTGTTGAAGCGATGATAAAGCAATTCTGAAACATGAAGAGGGAATAATGTGCAAATTGATGATAAAGCATCAATCCTTCTATCTTGAGTAAAAAGAAGAAGTGCACTATGACAGGAGGAGTCACAGACCCATGAAGATCTACCATTCATGAAGAATAGAAGTAATTTGATAGGGGGAGTCCCAGAGCACTCCGTTGCCATTGATGTCAAAGGGGGAGAGAAGAAGAATATTGCCATCAATAACAAAGGGGGAGATTGTTGACCTAGGTTGTCATTGATGTCAATATGGCAATATTCTAGACATTAGAGGATGACATGAAGCCAAGGCGTAGCAGAACAGATACATGAAGAGACAGGAGCAAGGCCATCAGGATAGCCAAGCCATAAGCAAGAGTCTATTAATGGAGGAGTTAACAACAGAGTCATATCAAAGCATATTGTAGAATATCAAAGCAAGAGAGCCATATCGGAAAAGGCAGAGTATGAAGGTATCAAAGAAGGGCTTTGAAAGACATTGCCAAGCCATAGGAGCCACATTGGAGCAAGAGGAGCAAACAGAGCAAACAAAGGAGCTATAAGAGGAGTCATATCGGAGGAGCATTGCTTGTAATACATGCCCAAGAAGAACCTACAGGAGTGCTGCTTGTAATATATGCCAAAACAGAGCTATCAGAGCCATATTTATAGACCATACATATATGCCAAAGAAGAGGAGCAAATGGACCAATATATAAACAGAGCCATTGGAGGGAGCAAACAGAGCCATGGGAGGCAGCAAACAAATCCATCAGAGAGCATATCGGTGCGCAGACATACATATGCATGCATTTAATAGCTATGGGGGCAATATATGCCACAAACTTATATATTGGAGGCCAAAACTCATAAAAATCATGTATATAGGGCTATATGCACTATCAGCGGCAAAAACACATATAGACAGGGCACATATTATCGCATCGCTATAAGTGAGTGGCCTACGTTAATGCCGAGTCCTGAACCTATGAAATCTGTGATTGCCGATGTATATTGCATCAGCACTTCAGAAGAGGAAGTCATAAAGTGTTAAGCAGCCCATTGTCATAGCCGATAGCGATTAGCGATATCACATCGGACCTTCGCCAAGGGCAAGCGTCGATTGCGATTGCAAGACTGGACCCGATGCAACATTATAGATGGTCTTAATATAATATCACGTCCAATGGAGGATTGGGCGTCAGCCATTGGCTATGCCATGGTCTCGATGTATAAAGGACCCCCGGAAGTCTTGAGCCTCGATTGCAATAAAGACCGGACCCAATACAGTATAGATGCGGGTGAAATATATTTGAAGTCCGCCTCTTTAACAGGTTTACTCATAAATCTTGTGTATGTGTATATTTGGCCTGCGTAGGGTTTGGAGACAAAAATGCAATACAATAATGCTCCCAATAGTTCAGGAGGCCTGAACGATAGTTCAATGAGCTGAATCACACGGGTTGTGATTGCAATAGAACGTGCATGTCCGTTACATTGTAAAGCCCTATGTATGTGAAAGAATTATTGATAAAAGGAGCGTTGTTACAGGTTTTAACTTGTAATAAGTATTCTCTATATATTTGGCCCTCTCTCATGAATTAACGTGTCCAGTGAGCACGAATAGATAGAGGAAACTGAAATCCGAGAAGCCGAAGAAGCAAGCGAGCACAGAGGAAATGACAACGACCGAGGAGGAAGCTGATAGGATAAGCGAGCATTGAGGAAGCTAAAGGGCCAGCGAAGAGAGGAAACTGGGAGACAGAGGCATGGGGAACGAATAAAACAGGAAAAACAGAGAACGATCTGTGGTTGAACATTGTTGAAATAAGTTGGAGGAAACAGAGGCTGTGAGATGGTCCAACAAAACAGAAAGAGGGTCCAGCAGAATAGAACGAGGGTCGAAGGACAAACAGGACAGTAGATAGTCGAAAGGGAGAAGTAGCCAGTAGAGAAACAGTCACGCTGAAGCATTCACTATGCCATTAGAACAGATGCTTGAACAGAAAGTTGTTCTTTATGCAGGGTTTAGTGCAGCTAACAGTAGACTAACTAAAGCTGTGTAAAGACATTATCAGAGAATACGAAGGCTATTGGACATTCTGTACATGGGTAGTATGAAGAGTTGTAAAGACTCCTTCACAAGAACACTGGTTGTCATTGATGATCTAGCATGGAGACTACAATGAAGCTATAAATAGACAGAACTCAGCAGCGAAGAGTTCTGAAGAGCAGAACATTACTACCCAACATACCTTGACAAGATTGGGTTGGAACCTTTGGGGTTGATGCCTCAGAAGTAAGAAGGATTGGAGTCCTTGGGGTTGATGCCTCAGAAGTAAGAAGGACTGGAGTCCTTTGGATTGTTGCCTTAGAAGTAAGAAGGATAAGTGTCCTTGGGACTAGTGTCTCAGGAACTGGAAGAATTGAAGTCCTTGGGAGTTAGTGCTCCTAAGTCTAAGATTGGTGCCTTGGCGAAATAGAGTTGGAGCTCTGGAGGTTAGAGCCTCACAAAAGTCCAAGTTGGTGCTTGGCAACTTATTGCAACCATCTATGTATTGTATCTATTTTACTGCAAAGATTGTATTAATAAAATCATTTATTGTTTTTGTTCATCTTGTGTTCTGAATATAAATGTTTTAACTGGAAAAACAATAGTCGGGAAATACTGATTCACCCCCCTCCCAGTATTTCCAACAATGATTGAGTAAAATTTTGTACATAAAAATTTCTATACATTTATGTTGGTTGGTTCTTTACATATATGTATGTTAGGTGTGAATTTTATAAAATAACATATCTATCTTATATCAAAATATAAAAAGCATATATAAATAGAATAATAAATTTATTTTTAAAATATTAAGTTTTTGGGAATTTGGTTTTTTTTTATGGCTCCACACACATATATATTGAATTGGTCTCTTACATACATATTATGAATAATTTAACTTAATGTAGAAATTTAATATTTTTGTTGTTATGATATTTTTACATTAACATCACTCACCATTATGATATGATATATAAAATGCTTATAAGTAGAGGCCTCCGCGTGACTGGAACTCTTCCTCCCTTTGAATCTTTGCTGGTTTTTCCGTCACCAGTTTTTTCAAAATCCGTTTTCCTTTCTGTCAACCTGACAAGGATTCATTTATTATCATTCATTTCCCTATCCTCCGTTTGGCATCCTTTAATCTTCGTGCCTACCCTCCTGCTCAAGTGGACTTCCTCGACTGTCGCCCCCGACCTTTTATTAACTATTTTTGGTACTGTTCTTTGTTCTTGTAGCCTCTTTCTATTAAAGCCTGGAGAATTCTTGGATTCCCGGTACAACTCCTCGAATATTGAGTTGTACTTCATGGCTTCTGCATAGTTTTTTCCCTTTTCTGAAGCTCTTTAGTGATCCCGAGGTGGCTCGTGTTGGATAAGATTTTTATTGTGGGCTGATTTGACTCGTGTCCACCTCTCACCATCGTCTTTTCCGCCATTGACCATTTTCACTCTGTATGGACATCCTCCACGTGGAATCCGACGCGTCAGATCTGGTTAGAGCGGCCATAGAAGCTGAAGCAAATTACAATGGCACAAGAAAGGCTCCAAGATGGCACTCCAAGCTGGCAGAGCATCTCTAGCCATCCCAACATGCTTCTGATCTGTATCCAGGATCTCCCTCTGCCCCCCGTCGCAAACACAATCATCGACCTGCCAAAATAACTCCCCCTCCCTCTACTATTTGTTTGGATGGTGTTAAGCTGTCGGACCGTATTGAGAGCTTACAATCTCGGGCTCTCATTGGAAAGTGGCACTTTTCGGGATATGGACGACAACCAGATCCGGAAATGGCTAAGTGATCGATGGAGCCCTCTTATTGGGTACACTCCCACTATTGTTCGCCTTATGCGTGATTGGTATAGTTTCCACTTTTTGAAGATCAAAGACCTCATCATCATTTGGAAACTACCTTGGGTTCATGGGCGGAGTTACTTGGCCCTTCACAGATGGTACATAGGTTTCGACCCTCTCCGAAACACCCCTCAGAACTACTTCATTTGGGTCAAATTACCTACGTTGCCAATTGAATTTTGGATGAAGGAAACTCTCTCCTTCATTGGAAACGCTATCGGTAAATTTGTTTATGTCGATCCTGGATGTCTTGGTGCAAAAGACAAAAGGGTTGCTTGGCTTCTGATTGAAAAAGACTACAGGGGTGGTTTTCTGGATCACATCGATCTGCTGTGGGGAAATGTTTCTGCCTGTCAAAGGCTGGACTATTGGGGTGTTCCCTTTCGGTGCGCTCTGTGTCATAAAACGGGACATCTGAAAGAGAAATGTCCCCGGATGCTTCATGGTATGGCAGGGAAAAAAGTCTATAAGAGAAAGGACAATAACAATGTTTCTGCAGGGTCTCCCATATTTAAAGTCGGTGATTGTCACAAGTCTGTCGATGGAACTCTTTCTGCTGATATTATCTCCCAGCCCTGTTATCATATATTCCCATCTTCGCCTAAACCTTCTGGGAACTTGTCCCACCGTCCTTTCCTCTCGCCCCGGCATCAAAAATCTTCCTTCGCTCATATGCCAAGATCGAATTCCATGGGGAATATTAATGCGGTACGCGACCTTTCTTTTTCTCCCCAGCCTCCCCCTCCTGAACCTTCTCATGATGTCCCGATTAACCCCCTCCCTCCTATGTCAAAAGATCGATGCCCTTCCCTAAAAGAAGACGATATTCATATCATCCCCTCGTCTTCCCCGTCTCCCATCAGGCCTCATCTTTCCCCTATTAAACTTTGCCCTTCCCCCCCCCTTTTGCTCCTCACTGAAGCGCTCGGAGTCCAAAGGTAAAGCTCCCGTGACCCATAGTTCCCCCCTTTCTCTCCTCTGCCATCTCCTACCAACTCCATTGGCAGCGACCTGGACATGCTGCTCCAAAAGAATTCACTCCACTTACTCCCCCTGACTATCCATAAACCCCGAAGATCTATGTCCCCTGTCATAAGTCCAAATTCTGCCAAAAATATCACTGTGCGCCGGAAAAATAATAGGGGCAGTAGGCATTTTAGGGGATGTAAAGGATCTCGAAACCTAAACTTCCAAGATCCTTCCCTTATTGATATTCCCATTTCAGACTTCTCCGGTCCTAGGCCTCTTAGAGCAGAATTGCCCGAAAATTCTATTATATGATGAATATGCTATCTTTCAACATACGGGGTCTAGGAGCAAACCCCAAATATATTGCTCTAAAAAAATTATTTTCCTCATCTTCATACAGGCTGATTTTAATCCAGGAAACAATGCATAGCAGTCAGGACACTATCGCTTTCTTCAGGAGACTGTTCCCTTCATGGTATATAGCGGCAACGGAGGCTTCGGGACTCTCTGGTGGGCTTGCGGTGCTTTGGGATCCGAGGTGGATCTCTGCTAAAACCTTCAAATGCCTTAGGGGTATCTTGATTTCTGTTAAGTATAGAGGATGTGCCGACAGGATTCACATATTGAATGTCTATGCTCCCTACAAGGATAGAGCCTCCTATTGGAACAATTTTATTGCCTCTGGCATCTTGGAGAATGATGCGCTTCTCATAGCTGGTGATTTAAACTGCACTTTGGGTCCAGATGAAGTCTGGGGGAAGGGGAGAACTACGGACCCTATCGAAGAGAAAATTAGGGAAGCTATACTGCAATATAATTATGTAGACATCTGTCCAATTTCTCTGTCCCCCACATGGGACAATGGTCATTCCGAGGAACCTTATATTGCAAAGAGGCTGGACAGATTCATCATGCACGAGAACCTGCTTGAGAAACATGGCTTCCCATGTTCACACACTCTCCCTATTTTTATTTCGGACCATCGGCCGATTTCTTTACAATGGATGTATCCAAACTCACGAAGAAGTTATCCATTCAAATTCAACAGGTATTGGCTAGAAGAGGAAGCTTTTAATACCATGGTTCGCGAGTTTTGGAAGGATAGCAATGCCTCAATGGAAGCCTCTCCATCGGAGAACTTGATTAACAAAATGAACTGTCTTAAAGCCAAAGTGAAAGCATGGCAAATACAGGAAAAACAATCAAACTGTATTGAACTAAAGATGATTGAAAAAGAGTTATCTGAAATAGCCGATGGCATGAATTCCCATTCCATTCCATGGAGCACTAGAGCGCGGATTTGGGAACTTGGAAAAAAAAAACAGAACATTTTAAAAATTGAAGAAATCTCCTGGCGTCTTAAAAGCCGAGCCACTTGGCTGAAGGAGGGTGATAAAAACACCAAGTTCTTTCACCGTTTTGCTTGCAAAAGACGAGCTACAAATTCTATTTGGAAAATTAAGAATGAAGAGGGAGAACTGCTGCAATCCCAAGAAGACATTTCTAATGAAGTTGTTTGCCACTTCAAAAAAGCTTACAGCCGGGAGACTAACAGGGAGATAAATGATATTTTATGGGGCATAGATCCTTTCCCAAACATGTTTGATGACGCAGAAAATGAAAGACCATTTGTCGCTGTTTCGGAGGAGGAATTGCTCGCTGTAATGAAATCCTTTAAAAAGGATAAATGCCCCGGCCCAGACGGCTGGGCCATTGACATTTTCATCCACTTCTTTGATATTATGAAAAGAGACATCTTGGAGATGGTGGAAGAAACCAGAATACAGGGGAGAGTTCACCAAAAAAATTCTTCCACCTATATAGCTCTAATTCCTAAAAGACAGGATTCCATATCTTTTGCAGACTACAGGCCGATTTCCTTATGCAATGTCATCTATAAGGTCATTTCCAAAATCATAGCAGAGAGAATACGAGGCAATTTATCAAATCATATTACAAAAGAATAGCACAGATTTCTAAGCAGCAAGAACATCTTAGAAGCTATGGCCATAACTCAGGAAGCTATGCATTCAATGCAGACAAAAAAGGTTGGTGCTGCCATTCTTAAAATTGACTTAAAAAAAGATTTCGATTGCCTTGACTGGAGCTATTTGAGATGCTTACTTATCAAGATCAGGTTGAACGACCTGTGCACTAAATGGATCATGGCATGTGTGGAAGGAGTTAACTACGCGGTTCTCATTAATGGACTCCCCACATCCTTTTTCCCAGCTGAAAGAGGTCTCCGTCAGGGATGCTCTTTGTCTCCAATTTTATTCATCTTGGTCATGGATACCCTTAGTCTACACATTAAAAAAGCGGTTGCGGCAGGGAATATTGGTCCTCTTTCCATCTCCAGAGGTAACTATCTAACGCACAACCTATTTGTGGATGATATTCTTCTGTTCGCTATGCTATGTAGAAATACTTGGCATAAAATGCATGAGATAATTATTTTATTTCAAAAGGCCACAGGCTTATATGTCAACAATGATAAATCCACATTTCATCATGGTATGGTTGATGCTGTTGAAATGGAATACATTTCTCAGCTTTTTAACATACAGGCTGTTTCCATAATGGAGGGGTTTAAATACTTGGGGTATCATCTTAAACCCACGGGCTATAATACTTCCGATTGGACTTGGATCATCAATAAATTCTATAAGAGAATATCAGGGTGGGAATTTAAATGTTTATCACTAGCTGGCAGAATGATATTAACTCAGTCGGTTCTTGCTCAAATTTGTGTATACTGGGCGCACCTGTTCTACATTCCATAATCTGCGCTAATATTTCTGGGGCACATGAAGGTTTCAGTGTTCACACTTCAAAATTTTCACTGCATAATCAACCAAACCTTCTCAAGCATCTGGAAAATAAAAAAATTGTGTACATCTACCCCCCTTTTTATTATATAGTGATAGAAACATAGGACACTATCTCCTTTTCTTTGGCACAAAATTTGACTCGTGCATCAAAATAAAAAAAAACTGTTGTACCTCTGTCTGAATGAAAGATGGTCAGATCTGCTCATTCTCTGAGGTCTTTGCATCTTTGTTTTCCTCTACTGTTTAAGTTCTGCAAGTCTCGTTTTTTACCTTCCTGCGTCTACATTTTCTGGTGAGATGCCTTATTATTTGTTCTTCACATCAGGTACTGTCTGACTCTGTTATACCAGGCTTTGTCTCTATATTGCAGAATGAACGTTATCTGCTAAAAATATTAAGTTTGTTCCTGACAGAAGTTGTGCGTTAAATGTGCGTGTATGCAAAACAGCTTTGCTGCAATAAGATTCATGTAGATTTGTTACAATCATCATTTCTATTCCAACATCTAGTTGCTGTCACTCAATATGCAGGTCATCTTCCTCAATGGCCACAATTCTTGCTCATGTTCTTCATTGGCTGAGGTTGTGTTTAACATTCTGCTTATGCCATACATCATGATGATGTTCTACTGTCTTGCCACCTTCCTAGTATGTGGTTGTGATTGCTGATTGGTCTGACGGAATGTGAATTGGCATTCATTTATGTTCTTCATTTATTGTCAGTGGTCATGCATGATAACTTTTAATTTAAGTCTCTATTATGTCTGTAAAATCAATTTCCCTATCACACTTTATTCTTTTAGAAGCAAAAAATAGCATAACTTGTTTACGACATAAAACTTTAAATATTATCTGCCCATTTATACTCTTTCTTTTGGACTTGGATGTGTTACTTTGAAGCTTTCAATCTTTTTTTTATAGGCCTACTGTTAAATTTCCTTAACGTCAGCAAACAGGCAAAATGTTTCTTAGTAAATCCTTGCTGTAAATTAAATTAAACTGCGTATTACTGAATAAATTGCAATGCTGGGATTTTAAGAGTAAATAAAATAAAAAATCAGCAGATGAAAATGAGCCAATTTCACACACGCGCACAGAATTTCTGCCCTTCAAATCTGCTGTTAATTAATTAAATTCACAATATACAGGGGCTCCCTTACTGGTAAAACACTAAAATGGCCAACTGAGAAAAATACAAGATACAACAAACTATTCCTGAATTTCTAGGTTGCCTATACGGCCTGGTGCTCAGAAAAATTCTGGAACAAACCTCTGCTTACTGACCTGTTTTACAGCCTGTTGACCACTGGAGTTGCACCTGATGATTATACGAAGACTCCATGCCCAAGAATGATATAAATGACACTTGTACCATAAGATATCATCAGTCAACAGAGTTTTTAAACTCTGCTTCTATTTCTCATCATCTTTCTTGTACCCAGATTCCACACCCTGCGGGGAATTGTAATAAGTGATACTAGTACTGATGAATTTTAAGTTTATAATAGGCCTTGGATGTTGGAACTTGATCAAAAAACGAGTACACCTTGGAGTGTTTTTTTTCTCTGGTTAATTATCCCTTCGTTTTTAGAGGCAGATAATTCTCTGGGTTTTTGCACTCACTTTTTACCCCAAAGCTGGGGTGATGGTATGATTGAAGCACTCTCAATCTAGGACAAGAAGCTGCTGAAGGAAGTCTAAATGACCAACGATGAAAAGAGGTATGCATGCACATGTTCAATAAGTGAAGTCATGTGATTATATAGTTGCAGATAGTATGGATGTGTGCTCTACTTCATGAGCATGATCAAGGGAAAATGATCTCTTTCATTGAAAGGATGCATAAAGGCATGGGTCACATATTAACTAGATGAAATCAACATAATATGTCCTCATATTGAATATGAGGAACTATGATTGGGAGTTCTTGGGAAAGAGAAAAGAAGAGATTGTGAAAGATGCAACTATGAATGAATTCAACATCCTATGACTAGAAGAATTGACTGTGATATCTCCATGGCAAAGATATGAGGACCTTGGAAAAGTTTGGAAAAAAGAGAAGACCCTTGAAAAATGAATATCCTGGAGATGTGTCAATATGAATGCAGGATATTGATGTTGCAACAAGCAGATGTCATGATGAAGGGCCATCACAAAAGGTAATTTTTGAGCTAATGTTCAATTCTGACTTTTCGAATAATATCTGGATGGGCTAATACAGGGCTACCTAAAGAGAAGCGTGGATGTCATCTACAACTGATACTCATGTGGAAGGATGGAAGATCCCGAAGGAGACATGATATGAAAAAAGGTAACTGTATGAGGAAAAGCTAGATATGGTCCAATGGATCACTCTCCAATGAAAAGAAGGATGACATGACTGCTATAATTCAAGAAGAAAAGTGATGGATGGCTGATGCCCTACATAGAAGTCACAATGATGAAGGCTCCATAATATTAAAAAATAAAATTTATGACATCGAATGGAGGAGCTATACAAACAGATGAAGACCCCATGATCTCCACTAATGAATAAAAGAGCTGCCCTAGTTAAGAGGGAGCTTGGAAATAAGTTTATGATTTAGTAGAAACTTGGAAGCAAGTCCCTAAGCTAAGAGGGAGCTTGGACAAGTCCTTGGTTAAGATGGAGTTTGGGTACATTCCTTTTGTAAGAATGGGTATATCCTCCCTAGTTGAGAGGGAGAGATAGACAAATCACTCTTTTCTTCACTTGGAAGGAAAAGAATGGAGGATTGGGTGAGCATTTGGCATCCAATACTCTTTGAGGATCTGGTAGGGTATCCAAGGTAAGAGTAGTCAGAGAGGACCGATATATTTTGAGGACTGGGAATCCAAGATAAGAATAGCCTTGGAAGGACATACCCTGTGAACACCTGGGTGGGGTATGTTCCTTGAGAGACAATGATGAAGGTGTCTATAAATCATTGTTCTCGCCAACATTGTGCTTCGATCTTGTGGAGAGATAGATCTGTTAGTCAAGGCCTTGTTATGTGAAAATGTTGGATGATATGTTGCTATACAAATGGGTTACCAATTCGACTCTTCTTATGAGAATTTTTTAGATTGAGAATGTCCAAATACCTTGTATGGATTATGAATACGTCTCTAGTTAAGAGGGAGTGTTGAAATATGTTACTAGGTTCGGTCTTCATAATGACATATGTAATCATGGATTTATGTATTTGATGTAATGAGAAAAATAAATTTATTATTGTTGATCTTGAGGCATGGGTTTCATGCTCAAGAGAATTTATTTTTAGGTTAAGCTCCCATTGAGAGCTTCTAGGGCTTGTCATTGAGTCTACAAGTCTAGGGAGTCATTGTCATGTATGAAGGACCCTTCTTGGGCATGTTACATATTGTAAGAAAATTATTTGAGTCAAAGAAAGAGTCAAGACTCAAAATAACCCTCCAAGATCAAGTCAAGGGCTATCAAACAAGTCGGCCTACACAAATAGTGACAAGTCGATCAAGGAGAAAAAGGAAGCCTAATACCTAGCAAAGGAAGAGGAAAGAAGAGCGAAACATTTCTGATCTGTTTTGGGCCAAAATTCCTCCACACGTGCGAAGATTAGGGCATCATTCTGAAGCAGCAAGAACAAAAAAGTGCGGTCACTCAAGGGAGCCGAAGATGGGTCAAATAAGGTCAAATTAGCAAGCCGAATTGTCAAGGAAAGGAGTCAAGGTCAAGCAAAGTCAAAAGGAGGAAAATCTGTCCATATTCCAGCCACACATGTGACCTAGGGTTTTTGCAGAAGAAGCCGAAATTGCAGGTCTGCAACAACTAGCTGAAATTCTGAGTTAGGGTTGAAATCTGAAGCTGTGGTACAAGTTTGACCAGTGTTGACTTGGAGAAGGAGAAGTTCATCTAGAAGAAGCATTGACTTGGTCTTGGAGAGGTTATTGGTCAAGGGTCTAGGTCTTGGAATTCGTCAATTGAAGATTCTATAAGAAGAAGAATTTTATGGGTTTTCCTCTCAAGATTGGAGAGGTTTTGGCCTTGGATGATCGCTTATATCTTGTGTCCTTTGTCTCATTGTTCATTATGTTTTGGTATCTGTTTAATGAAGAGAGCACAATAATAATCAAGCTAAAGAAGATTCTAATTAAGAAAAATAAAAAAATCTCCACAAGCAGTTATCATAAGTAAGAGAAATCACCTATACTGTTGCCCCTAGATTTCTCAACAATAAGAACAATGACAAGTCCAGGTCATGCATCATGGCCTTAGATTCTTCAATGGACCTATTCTTTCATTTTGCTACACCATTCTCTTGTGGATTGCAGGGGACAATTATCTCCCTCTTAATCCCAACTTGCTTGCAGAAAGCAACAAGCTCCTTTGAGGTGTATTCTCCTCCATTGGCAGATTCGATATCCTTAGTCACATAGTACAACTAACCACCAAGCGATTTTGCAAGCATCAGACCAAATACATTAGAATGAATCAATTCCAAAGCTTCCTTAGATCTGTTGTCATTATTTGGAAATGGTTTCTTGATGTTCTTCCCAAGAGCACAACCTTTGTATACACCATCATTCTTAATTTGCAGTTCAGGAACCCCTAACACTATTTGACTTAATTCAGGCAATGCTCTAAAATGAAAATGTCCATACCTTTGGTGTCATAACACACTTGGATTTATTTCGTCATGTACTAGTGCTTGGTTAAGTTGACTTACAAGTCTATACAATCTTCCGTCATGATCCTAATAACCCTAGCATCATCTATACTAGAGCCCTTGGAGCAAACAAGTACTTTTCCATCCACGAAAGCAACTCTATCTCCTTTATCTTCTAAACAAGAAACAAAGACAATATTCTTTTTCAAACGTGGTACATAGAGAACATAGCTGAGATGTACATTGTTACCAGATTCCGACTCTATGGATGCCTTCCCAACTCCTTTGACTGCATAGCTGTTATTGTCTCATAGTTAAACCCTTTGAGACAACTTCTTTTCTATCATGCTTGAGAGAGTCCCATGCTCTCTGGTCATGTGCCTTGATGCTCCACTATCTACCAACCACATGTCATCATCATCTGCAAAGGAACCTGTCAAAGCAGAATAGTAGAAGAAATCCTTTTCACCTTTGGTCTTCTTTGGTTTTTCATCTTCCTCAACTTCTGCTGCGGAAGCATGTTGTTTCCCTTTTATTTTCTTGTTAGCCATATTAGGACAATCTCTCTTGAAATGTCCATATTCTTGACAACCATAACATTGTATCTTTGATAAGTCTTTCTTCTTCTTAGAGGAAGAAGATCCTTTTCCTGACTTTTTGTGTTGAGGTCCAAACTTCTTCTTTCCCTTGTTCTTGAAACGAGCAGCAAAGGCTTGAACTTCCTTATCTTGACGATCTCTAGTCATCAAGCTTGACTTCCTTATCTTGACGATCTCTAGTCATCAAGCTTGCTTCTTCTTGGGCACACGATGTTCATATTTGTTCAAATGTAGGTGCTTCCTTCCAACAACTTATACCTGTTGCAAAAACATCCCATGATCTAGGAAGACCATTGAGTGCTGTAATTACTAGTTCTTGATTAGGGATGGATTCTCCAATTGCTTGAATCTGATCTCTTATTTGGGAAATCCTTATGAAGTACAAAGCCATAGTATTGTCATTAGTCATCCTTGTATTTCTAAGTTCATTCTTCAAGCTCATTGAACGACCAACATTCTTGATTGTGTAGAGATTCATTAGGGCATCATACATCTTCTTTGGGGTATCAAGTTTTGCAATGTAGGGAGCCAAATGATCCCTAATGGAGTCCACTATGATACTCATAACATTGATGTCATCTTCCTTGAACTTTTCTTTACTTGCATCATCTTCTGGTTCAACAATTCAGATTTCATAGAGGAAGCCATAGAAACCAATCTACATGAAGAACTTGGATAAAATGCTCTCTAGGGTTTTCTCAAGGTTATCTCAATGTTCTCGTCGTCCTTCACCAAAGCTCTAATTCCATGTTGATTTTCTTAGTGCAATTAAGGTTAGCACAATATTTCTGACTCCGAGAGTGGGCAGGTATTCCATCTGCCATGCAGGCTTGTTATATTCGGATCAACTCTGACATTCCAATATTCCTATAATTCCAACTGGTTTACTCGTATAATAGATTTTTTTGCATCAACTGCAACCAAGAAGCATGGGAAATATAAGAGAAGTTTCAGAAACCATCTTCCTAGAGAAATATAGGCGTATTTCCTATTTGCAGACCTGCAGTACATAATACAAAAATCCCGTTAAGGTAACGATGCCTTTTCCTTCTTAGAAAAATGCCAAGTAACTGTATTTGAATTTTAGATAATCTATCCATGAATTTCAGTTGATGGGTATAATATTTCTGTCTCATAGAAACAAACAGATATTTCAATTGCTCCGTCTTGTGAGATAGCAATAAAATGGGTGAGGGAAGCTGACACGTGGAATCGGTTGATTCAACTGATTGGCAACCACCAAGTTTCCTAGCATTGAGAATCGACGAGCGAGGTGGTCCAGATCAACTTTTGATCAGAATCACCACTGTCAAGCATTCTACAGCTCTTACCTCGGAGGTATTTGACGTACTGGAAAATGAGAGCCTTGGCGTTCTCCATTCTCGTAGATCCTCCACCAAGGAGAACGTTCTTCATAACATCTCTTCATAGCATCCAAGTCAAGGTAGTATATATAACTGCAAAATCCTTCCTCAAGTCATTCACATATTGTGTTAGAATCTTCCACGCTTTGCCTGCATCGATCAAAATATTAGAGGACTTTATGTCACGGCGAATAACCGATACGAAAGCGTAGCCATGGAGGTATTTGAACACGAAAAATAGCCGTCTCTGATTAGTTGGATCAGGCAAAACCCGAGAGCCTTAAAGTTATGAATGGCCACTAACTAATAATTGTTTTCAAATCGTACGGATATAACTTCAATCCTCTAACACTAAAATCAATGGTCTAAAATGGCACATATATGGGAGGGGAGTTCTTTTCATAGCTAAAGGCCTTACTATGTAATAACACTTACAATAAGAAATTATAATATAGTAATGATAAAAAATCAATATTGTTTACAAATAAAATATTTTAATTTCTACTTTAAGTTTACATCAATTTACATAAAAAGATTCAAAGTCAAAAAAAAATGCATTTGAATATAAGAAAGATATTTAATTCCTTCACTACTTAATATATATTTGTAGATAGCATGTGAAAATAATATTATTAATTTTCGATGTATACTCATGTCATGTTCAATTGACATGGAATATTTTTTAAAAATATATTAATAAAAAAATAATCATAAATAAAATATTTCAATATTCATATTAAATAAGATAATTTTATATCAATTTTGTGTAGAGAAAATTAAAATAATTAAAATTTTTCTTATATGTCGATTTTCCATTTTCAATAAAATGTATAATTTATTCCATTTTTAATATGAAATTGATATATAACATTTAAAAAATATTATTAACCCCAAAAAAATTTAATGAGAGTTTTAAATCAAATATTTCAATATACAGATTGAGTAAATGAATTTAACTATCATAGATATAAAGAGGCAGAGAGTGTTTTTTCATTTATAGGTGAGGTGTTTTCTAATTAAAGATATAATATAAATTTGCAATTTTTTAATATGGTGGGTACATCTAACTTTTTAATATACATCAATAACAAAAACAGAGATATTATATTTTATGGATATATATTTTTACGTTTAAATATAATTATTTAAAAAATCATGTATTAATATATATCAACTATATATATATATTATATAAATTAAGTGAAAAATAAAAAATATGATATAGTTAAAATATTTTATTAATCTACTACTCAAAATCATCATAAATATCTTAACTTGACATCTATTAAAAATTAACAAAATTCAATTTTTTAACCATACAAATATTTAAAAAAAATTACTAACTTGAAATAAATAAAAAATTAAAATGAATATATACGGATCCTATAAACATACCTGTTTGCAAGGTTTGATTCAAACATAAAAATATTAAAATGAAATGAAATAAAACATGTTTTGAGTTACCCGGTTACAAGATTTCAATGACTCATCTCCCGAGTGCATGTAGCCATGGCAAGCGTTCGGAAGTAGATCTCAGTGAATATTTTGTTTTTTTCCAGATATTTTCTCCCAAATATTTTGTCTTTTACAGATATTTTCTCCCATGATTCGGCCGTCGGCCCATCTAATCATGACAGAGCGATTAATCACGAAGCAAGTCCATGGCAGACTCTACGAGGGATGAAATAGGTAGACGATGCCTACTCAATCCCACACTGCCGGAGAATGTACTGTAACTCTCCAACTCCGACGTCGTCTCCATCACCGCCTCCAGAGCCGCCTCCAATTCCGATCTCATTTCCATGCTCAAACTGCTTAATATTGCAACCCTGTCCATCTCCATGACACCGATCAGAAGCTCGATGCTAAATCTTCTAATACTCGGAAACTCCTTTGACGGACGCGGGTGCCTCCCGAAAACCTTTACAAGTTCCAAAATCAGCGATCTCCTTGTTATACCGCCGGATTCTTCGAACAGACGATCGAAATCCGATTTGGTTATGAACTTGAAGATCTGAGCAGCAAGTCCTATTGCTGCTTCCTGATGCTCACCTCGTTTCTCCATCACAAACTTCAAGACCTGAAAAAAAAACATGACAATAAATTAATCCATCCGATGAAACAGTTGTGAGATCGAACCCCAGTGCAGAGTTGTAATTTCAAAAAGAAATGCTATTAATTGAATACATTCTTCTACCTTCGCTGCCGTTGCAGTGATTTTCCTCAATTCAACGTAATCTGCCTCTGAATATGCGCACAGATTCCTAAGAATTCTCGCAGCATGAAAACCCCGGATTGGGTCGTCCAGCACAGAGATGAGGCTCGGGATCAAATTCGGGCGATTTTTCCGCAGCTTAAGGCTCATCATTCTTCTGCAGTTTTGTTTATTCTCCAGTGAAAGCAGAGCCAGGGCTTCTCCTGCCTTCCTCACCAGCTCCCTCGTTTCATCGTCGCCCGGTCCTCTTGTAATATTAATCATCTCCATCTGAAACGCAGAGAAGAGACAACGCAAAACACCACCAGTGCCGCCGATGCTCTCTCGGCCCTCTTCTTCGAGAGCCAGACTCGTCAATGTGTCGATGGCCAGGATTTGCAGACCATGCGTCGTTACTTCTCTGTAATGAAGAACTTCTCTTAGATTACTTATGGCGAAGACTATTTCCGAGATGCCTCTCCTTAAGGCCTTTCCTGTAGAGCCTGTACTGCTTGCCAGCATTCTCATGAGCTCCAGAGCGAGCTCTGCGGTCTTGATTTGGGATTCAGGCGCTTTGGTATTTAGTTCTGTGAGTCCTATGATTTTGGGAAGCAGCCCTCTGCTGCTTCCGATTTTAGAACAGTTTTCGTGCTCGATGGCCAAGCTTTTCAGTATCCGCAGTCCCAGCATACTGAAAACCGTGTAATTGTATGCATCCCCGTACTGCCTCGAATGGATTTCAATCTGTTTGCTATCGTAAAGCAAAGACGCTATAGATTCCATGGACCCAGCGATGGCCGTGACCCGAACGCGATTCTTGTCTTTCTTAACCAATTTGGAGATGATCTCTGCAGCCGCCCTTCGAATCTCCTGCTCCTGATGGTTCTTCCAATTCAGCATCTCGATTAGTCTCTCCACCACATCTCGCATGCTTATGATCGCCCTCAAAGTGTCCTCGGCAAACTCATATTTATTCACAAGCGCCGACAGAACTCGAGCCCCTGTCAGCTGTCGATCATTTATACCGCCGGACTGCAGCAGCTCCATGCTGTATGACACAAATTCCATCTTCAAACCATCGAAAACGCTTCCATTGACGCACTGCGAATATGTATCATAGAAAAATCGTCGAACGGTGGGGAGCTCTGAATCACTGAAGCCATATTCTGTGTTCACCTGTAACAGCAACTTTCGTACAATGATTGTCCATTGCCAGTAGGCCTTCTCTAGCAGGAACAGAAGCGCTTCGGCTAGGGACATGCCATAGAAAATAATGAGAGACGCTTCCCGATTCTTGGTGTCGCTACCTGAATCTCCGCCGAAGTCTCGCCTGGCTAGCCGAGAGAGGGACAAGGCAACGCATGTCAAAGCCGACACCAATTGCAGCCAGAAAAGTATCTGACTGGCATTTCTGGATATGGAGAGCCACCCGGTATAAGGCACCAATTGAATCTTAGACGAGGACCAAGTTCTCTTCAATAAATCGTGATTCTCGACAGCAGAATTTACTTCCCGGACGTTGAGCTCCCGGTTCTGGTTTTTCTTGTGTTTAAAGCACCCGCAGATTCGTCTTAAGATAAAGTTTTTCCCATTAATATAGAACCTGCCACTCAGCCGTTTGGCGTCGTTTCTGAGCGTGCCCGCAGATATTAGGGTTGTCTCATGTTGCCATTCCAGCTCGTGGCTTCGGCTGAAGATGCGAGCGCCTTCTGTCAACAATATTATGCTCACGAACCAGAAGTCTACCTTTTTTAAGGTTACTGCGAAGCCTCCGAGGAGGACGACGGTGGCCCAGACGAAGGCCAAGGTTCCAAGCCCGCTGGCGGCCTTCTCCAGAATTGCAAGCCTGAGGGCAAACAGAGTAATTTTCTTCTCGGGAGCTGTGACCTTATCACTGCGACTCCGGGACTCTCGAGCTTCAATTGTCTCACTGTGTGGTTCGAATGGAGAGACCGATTTGCGACCTTTACGCGCGGGCAGTGATGTAGGCGATATATCTAGTCGGACGCTCGGCGATTCTGCTTCGCCATTCCTGTCTGTAACAAGACCAGCATCTCTAACGGGTGATTTCATTGGGCAAGATAGCAGTTGGTCCTTTATTGAGCAATCGAAAATGTCTGCAAAATCTCGTTTAAGCAAACTGAAATTATCCTAATCTATTCTATCCACCCGCCACAATTGATATATAATGAATCATCAATATAGAACATTTCCGGTGTGTTCTTGTGTGACACGGCACTCTATGACCTTCAGAGTATTCTAAACATTCAACGATTTCGACTCCGCTGATTTTTTTTTTTCTTTTTAACATTTTTTTGACCAATTCTTTGAATGCGTGGAACTGTAAATCTAATTACTGACGATAGAAAACGTGCACCGATTTTGAATTTTGAAGCGTTAAACCTATTATCCAATGAAAATACAGAACATTGCAATTGCGTTAAACTCAGTAGGTCGATGTATGTCACAAGTGGGCTCAAGTAGGTATACAACCTGGTTGGTGTCCGTATAAGGATGCCGAGGATGGCGGGAAACCTTTGTGTTTCGGTCAACGAAATTTTGACAGAAATTTAAAATCAATCACTGTCTCAGTTTCGTCTAGGGCTGAATGAAATGCACGAGAAGATTCAATTCTCAGTCGCCAAAATGAAATGCACGAGAAGATTCAATTCTCAGTCGCCAATCAGATAAATACAAAAGCAGATAAATATAAGATTAAATACGGTGCTCAGGTTTCCACGTTGCTTCAGTATCTGTCCAAGTCAGCGCTATATCAATACCGCCGTAGCACGCAATAGACCAGCAGGAACGAGCGACTCTTACCGTGGCCGCCTTCTGGAACCGGCCGCGGTAAGAATCGCTGGTTCCGTGCTCACGCAATAGACCAGCAGGAACGAGCGACTCTTACGGCGGCCGCCTTCTGGAACCGGCCGCGGTAAGAGTCGCTCGTTCCTGCTGGTCTATTGCGTGCTACGGCGGTATTGATATAGCGCTGACTTGGACAGAGACTGAAGCAACGTGGAAACCTGAGCAGCGTATTTAATCTTATATTTATCTGCTTTTGTATTTATCTGATTGGGTACTGAGAATTGAATCTTCTCGTGCATTTCATTCAGCCCTAGACGAAACTGAGACAGTGATTGATTTTAAATTTTTGTCAAAATTTCGTTGATTTTAAATTTCTGTCAAAATTTCGTTGACCGAAACACAAAGGTTTCCCACCGTCTTCGGCATCCTTATACGGACACCAACCAGGTTGCGTGACTTATTTGTTCGTTGAATTTCAAGATATTCTCAAAATCTGTATTTAATAATTTAAAAAATGTATATGTATACTTGAGCCCACATCTGACATACATCGACCTACTGAGTTTGATCTTTCTACTTCTACTTTATTGGTTGTAAAGGAAGTCACAATTTCAATTGAAAACTTCTGTTCCATCAACCACATCTACTACTTTGACCAGGTCAATTAGAGGGTAAAGCATGACATGGTATGTACTACCAGGCCAATTAGAGAGTAAAGCAGGACATGGTATGTACTACTTTGATATCTCCAATTATAAAATTTACTAAGATTATGACATTTTCTATTTGTCCACTTTATATTGATGGGTGGCTGAGATAAAAGACTTATCCTTCTCATATATCTGATCATACAATTCTAATCTATCATATCTTTTTCTTTTTATTTATAGAAGCCTCTTTGCTTTTGAATAAACAAAATTAAAATTCATATTACGTAAGATTGGGTGTATTTGACTTTACGATTTCATATAAGAAAATCGAAGGGTGTAATAATGACTATCCCAATTCATACAAAATTAAAATAAATTGATAAAGACTATTCGAGGGGATTGCATTCCTATAGGGATCCTAGAGACTCTGTCTTAATATAAAATCTTAATATTTTTCTACAAATGAATCCTCAATTTCAATGTGAATAATAATTTAAAATAAAATAATGATAGAATATGAATCCTCAATTTCAATGTGAATAATAATTTAAAATAAAATAATGATAGAATATGGCAAGACACTTAAAAAGTTGCAATCCAAATGGTATCATGAAAGTGGTTATGGATAGTAGTCCATCTCGAACATTCGAAAATAGTATCAAAAATATTGGTCAAACCAAATATTTGAGAAGTCCCCAACACAATCAAAGAATGTCACATGGATAATGCCTCAATTTGGATGTAACATTTTTAATGCTAGAAAAGTGTTATGCAGTTATGTGTTGAGTATTTGTATGGAGATGTTATCTAATTTTGGTGGAGTGTGATAACATTTTTGTTTAAGGAACACATAGTTGTGAAAAAGTGGGTGTGTTTTTTATAAGTTTAACTCTCAAACTTTTCAGGTTTATGGTGTGGCTAATGAATGAATACATATTATTTTTATAAAAGCATGGACATGCACACGCATGCTTTAAAAATTATTGCATGTAAACGCTTTAAAAAATAATGCATGCACATTTCTCTATCCCTTAAAATAAAAAAACAGATCAGACCCCCACAAAACAATGATAATACCATCAAATAAATTTTTCCAACTCAAAGTGAATATGATGCAGGAGCATTCGTCAAAGCTTATAAGACCCATGAGTCTTATTTCACATTTACTAAAGGGAGTGGGTTCCCTAAATTATTTATTTATTTTCCTAAGTTTATTTTGAGTTTTAAAGAGATTGGAATGTAATTTGATTAATAGGGAATATCTCGTGACTTGTAGAGATCTTAGGAATGAATGAGTAATCCTAGGAAGAGTGAGGATTTTAGGGATTTAAAATATCTAAATTAGGATTTTGTTTGAAAAAAGAGTGGAGTTGAAGAGATACTTTGTGAGAAAGTGAGAGATTTCTGGATTTGTACTAAATTGGAAATTGTGATAATTAAAGGGAGAGGTTAGAGGTGTGTGTGAGAGGGATATGATGAAGGCCATTTGATTGCATATCAGGCCTGTGAATTGTGTAAATTTATGGTGTGATTATAAATTAAAATTTGACAGTTTGTCAAGAAAAATTGTATGTGTATTTATGTATATTTCCGAATTATTGAAGGATTTGAACGTAAAATTTGGTATCTTTCTACACCTCTTTAATTTATGCGCATGGATGGTCAAACCCCGAATGTTTTTTATTCTCCTTCGAAATAATTGAAGTTACTTGATTTACAAGTTGAAAGCTCAGTTTTCTTTGGTATAATGAGCTTGAAGTATTGGAATACTTTAGGCAATTAATTGTGGAAGACTAAAACCTTTCTGCACCATATTTTTCCTTAGAATTGGTCTGCAAGTCTATTGTGAACCCTTAATTGTATCAGGTGATCTCTTGAGTTTGTTGATAAGCACCAAGGAATAAATGTCACAGTCTAAAATCTGGCGGATTGAAGAGAATCGACAAAAATTATGTGAATTCGGAGGAGTATTGTGGCCATAGAGTGCACACTGGTGTCAAGGTAAATCTGGCACATGAGAAAGAAATTTGGCAGACTGCTAAAATTAGTAGAAATCACAGGGAAGCGGTGATCGTCTAATCAGAGGAGATCGACGCATATCGCATCAGAACATGCAAGCAGATTAACATTTTAAATGGACTCGATGTGGTTATTAAAAAGAGTTTAAGGTTTAAGTGATCGGGCCGTCCGTTTAATAGGTGATCGGAAGCATATCGCTTCAGAAAGTTCGCACAGGTTAACATTAGAAATGGACACGATAAGGTTTTATACAACGAGATTAAAACCTCGTTGAGTTTTTGCCATCAAGATTGTTTGTTGGTTGATTGATTGGACGATAATCGCGCATGAACATGTATGTGGGTTAACGGACCTGTTGTGACCCGATATGTAATCAAAGAGGATTAAATTTTATTTGAATTCCAGTCACACAAGTCAAACGATCGTTTAATTCCAGCTGTGTTTAAGCATATTGCATGCGAAAGGAGTCACACGACTGTGTGAGTTGAGATACTTTGAAGGATTTCTACGAAGGAAACTTCGGCCACGGGAACAAGATCATTACATAATAGAAAAATTAACCAAGATTTGTGGGCTCATAAACCAGAGGTCCGGGTATGTGAAAAGATGCAACTTTGCTACATCAGAATACGTATGTGTTCGTGGTACAAGTTCAATGCTTCATAGGTTTGCTACATAGAGATAAGTTTCATGTTTTTTTTTAATCAAATTAATTTTTTTAAAGGAATTCTTTCTTATAGTTGCATATTTATTAAACATAATTATGATGGTTGAAACCCTTAATCAAATCAACAAACTAGCCTCATAGTATAAATTAAGAGGCAAATCTCAATTCACAAACACATATTACAAATGATTTAAATTAATTATTGATTCAATTGCTCAAGAATATAAAGGAACCATCATGATTCTTATTAGCCACATCTTTTGACAACATTATTTCCTCTATTAATCGTGTTCATCCTCAGTTGATAAATATCATTGAATATAGAACTAGGATGAGAGAATTTTGCTCCATTGGTATAGTAAAGAGTAAGTTAAAGATTTCACTATCACCAAATAAGTGATTGTGGGGTTATTTATTGACCCAAGAACCAACCAAACCTTTGATTTGAAGAACATACATCTTTCCATGGATTGTTGCACATTCAATCCATGGAAAGGAAATTTGATCAGTTGTTGGTTTATGATTTTTGATAAATATCCTTGTAATAATGGGGATGTGTCATTATATTTCCTTCATAAATTGTGGTTCGAGTTCATAATTGGTCATCGTGTTAATTGTTTTGACATTAGTGAGTTCTAGGGGTTTGGTGTTAGATTTTCTTAGGATCGAACAAATGTTAGGCATAATCCAATGAGACAACACCTGCTCCTAGTCATATGGCCAACCCCCCTTGGCCCCCCCACAATCATTTCAACTTATGGATCACCTTACTAACACTAGCAGTGAGATACAATGTCTGTCACATGGACTAGTGCAACAACAAATCATTTTTTATGACTATCAAAGGAGTATTCTAGACCCCCAAGTGTAGGACATTTAAGCCACATTGATTGTAGATAGTTGACTCCAATAGGGAGGACAATGTATCTAGTTCGAGTCTAGAAGCACCACATCAATGCTCTCATTGTGGGCATACTTTCCATGACCCATCCTATGCACAAGAGATTTACGGGTCGAGTTATTATGATTTTTAATTAATTCTAAATAATTGGTTATAAATTTGATTATACAATTGAAAAATAGTCAATAAACATAACTTTAAAGTACTTATTTCTTACTTTTTCTTTTTGGCATGTATAGATGCTATGAAATGATATGTTGCCATCGAGGTAGAAAGACACTAGTTTTCTTAATCTTGATGCAACCATGGTTGTAACATTTGACATTGCGGTGTGTCACACATATTAGGTATTTAAATGATTTTATTCTTGTCTACTTCAATGATGACTTAGCAAGATTTTAAAAATCTATTGTTTTGCAAATGTCCAAGCTATTTAGGAGAAATTAAACCTAATTTTGTTGTGTTCTCACTGGTGTACAATGAAGCTTTTGAGTAGCCATCTCCACCTAGGATTAGAAAACTCACTTCCCACCCAAGTAGCATATGTTAGATTACATCTAACTCTAATGTGAGTTTCATTACCTTGGTTTAGTTGAATTTGATCCTTTTGTAAGCATATTACAAGTGTATATGCAAGTGTTACTGTTCCTAAACCCTTCCCCTACTATACCCACCCAATTCCATCCTTCATTGATCCATAAGGAGCTTCACTAGGGGAGCAATACCACACCACATGTGTTCATATTAGGGGATATATATTGAGGAGATAATGGAATAACATATTGAGCATATAATAGTGGGAAAAGGGTTTTTAAATGCTATTTATAATAAATAGAGCTCAAAGTTAATGAAAAAATATAAAGGGGTGTAAAAAATGTTAATGAAAAAATGGATACTTGCGATATCTAGTGAAAGTAGGGGTTTTTTAAATTGGGAAGGTGTATTGGGTTCATATTGGTAGGGGGTTAAACAAAGTGATTTTTAGAGATATTTTCCAATATGTAGTCAAATTAAGGGTATTGTTTAGTATGCCATGAACACGTGTTATGTCAGAGGTTGATTGAGTGAAGCCCCCATGCATTGATCCCATTTATTCCACATTACATACCAAGTCCGACCATTTCCCCTTGTCCACCCCACACGACCACTAATTTTTGACATTCCTATTTCCTCCTTTAGAGTTCTTACCCCTATTGTACAACAAGTGCAGATGTATTTATTCCAATACCTAGTACATTTTCATTACACCCTTTCACCATTCCCACATCCATTCACCCTACACCATTCAATCATCAAAACCCTCCTATCACTACATATGTTATTGCAACAACTAATATTAGCTACATTTATAGTTTTTGCATCTACAATTGCTACAACCACATCTTATCCAACTCCCATAATTGGCTTAGAGCATGTTGTCGAACCATGTGCTCCAACTCTTGTCAGAGAATCCACTCTTTCAAAAACAAGTATTACATATACTATAGCTACATCTATAGTGGTTGGATCTACTTTTGCTATAACTACATCCTCTCCAACCCCCATCATTTCCTCAAAGTAGGCTATCCAACCAAGTTTTATGCCTTCATGTTAGGAAGGGAAATTTTCTCCATTGCATCAGATATTCATGATAAGGCTAATTATTTAATCAAAATCTTATCAACCACATGAACTAAATTTATTTTACACATTTTTTTATTTTTTCCAATTAATTGATTGTTGTAATCATTGCACGAAGGCATTATTGATAGGCTTGTATCACAAAGGAGGACAACTCCCAAACCATTTGCATTCATGTTTGAGGTGAGTTTCTTAAGATTTTAAATATATTTGTGTTTATTAAGTGTCCTAACCGATAGAACTACAGGAAAATAAATTGATATTTTGTTCTTTCCTTTTATAGCCTAGAGAGGCATAGTTCTTTGGGATGGAAGAAGGCTTGATGTTTCTCCATCTTGAAGGGGTGGAATATATGTTTTGCAGATGAACTCAAGAGTGCCAAGGATGAAAATGGTGATTGAGAGAGTCATTATGTACATTAGCCATGATGTGGCAGTTTCAACATGAGATGTCATTTTGTATCTAGGGCATTAGTTGTCATTCTCTCAAGGTTGGGCATGAGTTTCCATTAGGTATGTGGAAACAACATTTCACGTTGTATGAAAATATTTAGTTAGACGAAATTGAATATAAATATGTGACTTTGGACTTGTGTGTCATGACGAGTGTGCACTTTTTTAGTGCATTGATGCTTAACTATGTCACTTATGGAAAGTTTACCATTTGTCTCACCTTTAAGTGTAACATGTATGTATATTTATTATGGGGCATCATTTAATTGTGTTACTATTGCTTAATTTTGTCACTTAAGGGAGTCTCTTATGGTGTGTTGGGTATAAATTAGTCACAAAGGTCTAAACAACAATTTCATCCATACAATGTTTCATTAGCTCATAAAATTCATAAATTTAATGAACAAAGATTACATCCTATGGAAAGTGCATAAAAAGAAAACTTATTTTTGCCTCTTAGGAAAAAATGACACTATCCACACTTCGCCTTAGTCATTAACAAGGTTTTTCACACTTAGCCTTAGCCATCATACTATAGTACAAGATGGAACAAGTGAGACTCTCTGAATGTTTAATAGGGCATCCACCAAAATAAGAAACCTTAGCCACACACTGGGATTTTAAAATTTCACAAAGCTAGGGTTATCAAATTCCACATCACTAGGGTTTTCAAATTCCATAAAACTAGGGGTTTTAAATTGCATAGAACTAAATTTTTACAAATTCCACTTAAATATACATCAACAAACATTTATAACTTGCAATGCAAGGTCATTATAGTATGTTTACTTACATTTTATAATTATGTGTTCAAATTTGAATTAACTATGACAAAATTGACTAAACAACAATTCCATACATATGCATTATACAAGTCATACATAAATGAATTTTACACTTTTATGGAAAATCCCCACACTTATTTTAATTTCGATTCTCAAAACTAACCCCATGCAAAGTAGAATTCAAAATTGTAAGTACAAAAATGTTAACTGAAAGTCATATATACATACACAATTTTTCTCTTACTATTTTAGTTTCTCTTTTATCTCTTTTGGAATCAAGCAATGAATGTTAGAATCCAAATAAATAATAAAAATCATTTGTTAGAAGATAAATAAACAAGAGAGGATTGAAGAGAAATGATGTATCTTGGTTTCAATTAGTAGTCATTCTTTAGATTTCTTATGTATCCTTTTAGTTGATGGATGCTTGATTTATTAATGTCTTCACTAGTCATTGAGAGTCTAAATTAATGTCATTGTAGCATCTCAATTGTGTCCTTATATTACATTATTCTCTCTTGATTGTTTTTTTTGTTTTTGTTTTTATACTCTTGAACCAAATTCACATGGTGTCCCTAAATCGATCGAAGAAGCAAATTGAAACTCACCATAAATTTCAAATCGAGTCTCAAATGGGAAAAAAGTTGATTTCGTTGGACTCCTACCACCTGGTTGGAGGTAAAGTAATGCCCCTCCTAGGATTCCATAGGAAAGAAAATGGTTTATATAAGGAAATTTGCGTTGAGAAATCTAGGGCATTAACATTAAGTGATTTCTCTCTTATTAGTGACTTCTTGCGAATGATTTTTACTTCTTTAGATTAGGTTCTTATTCTTGTTATATTATTAGTGTTCTTCTTCATCAAACAATAACCAATGCATGAACATAAATAGGCAAGAGACACAACATGTAGGCTATGAGCCAAGGCCAAAACCTCTCATTCTTTGAGAGGAAAACCCACACAAATTATTCTTATATAGATTCCAATTAACGAATACCAAGTCCAAGACCCTTGACGTATTAGCCACTCCATGACCAAGACACTAGATCCCTTGACTGTCTTTTCTTCTTATTTCCTCTTCTTCCTCTTCGACCTTATTAGCTTCGAGATATTTGTCTGAGTTATTCTCACTTTCTTCATATTGAGATTCCCTTTCTGTGAGACTTCCTTGTTGTCATGGCATCGATCTCTTTCCCTTGTGATATTATTGATATCCTTCCTTAGCACTGATGCCTTAAATTGGGGTTTTATTGTAATATGTTGCAACTCCTCCATTATCATGACATCGAACTGTACTTCGCATCATTGTAGTCTTCTGGTCACTGTGCTTTGGTTACCCAAAATCATAAGGATCCTAATTCCCTTGATCATAATGAAATCTGAACTTTCTTGTTGTATCTATCCACCCAAAACAGAGATATGAATTTTTCGTGTTGTATCTATCCACCCAAAATAGAGATCTGAATTTACTTGTTGATTGTGATAGAGTTCCAAACTTATCACTGTTACATCCATATGAAAATCTTAGAGGTGTCACCGAACTGTTGAATGTACTTCATCACTGAAACTCAGAGGAATCCAAACTTCTGTGTCTTGCTAATGTGGTGACCCTGCCCACCTATTTATAGTGGTTTTTACCATATAATAAGCTAACTGATACATCCAAATAGGTGTGTATCCAAATAGATTAGCTGATATGAGTTCCTTTCTCTGTTTTAAGCGTGACTTGAAGAGGATTATTAGTGCTTGTTGTTGGAGGGCTATTTGACAATGCCATTGACTCAAATACATTTGACTCATGCCCAACAAGGGTTCATCGTACATGAAATTGACTCTTTGACCTTAATGAAAAATCCTAAGGCTCTTAATGGGAGCCACTAACAAATAAAATATATTTCCCATGAAACCCATGAAGCAAGGCATTACAAAAATAATTTTATTCTCTTCTTTTCATCATTTACAAAGATCGTAATTACATGTCATTATGAAGGCCGAACCTAGTTAGATTTCACAACACTTCCTCTTAACTAGGGAGGTATTCATAATGGTACTTGGTCATTCTCAATCTGAATAATTTCTCATAATAAGAATCAGATTGGTAACCCATTTGTCTAGCATCATATCAACCAGCATTGTCACATAACAATGCCTTGACTAATAGCTCTATCCACATGATCATAGCACAATGTTGGTGAGACTAATGATTCATAGACACCATAATAATTGTCTCTCAAGGTACATTCTCCACCCGGCTGTCCACAGAGTATGAACTACTTTGGACTATTCATATCTTGGATATTTAGTACTCAAATAATATTGGTCCATGACTACTCTTATCTTGGATACCCTATCTCATCCTCAAAGAGTATCGATGCTAGATGATTACCTAATCCTCCATTATGTCTTTCCAGGTGAAGACCAAAATGATGTGTCTATATCTCCCTCTCAATTAAAGAGGACATATCAATTCAAATAACATAATGTACTCATTCCTACAAAAGGAATGTACCTAAGCTCCCTATTGGCTTCAGAATTTCCAAGTTTTTTTCAAGTAAGAAACTTTCTTTCAGACTCCCTCTTGATTAGGGACCTACATCAGCTCCGCAACCAAATGCTTGAATATATCCTTCCTTTGATGTCATGAATTTATTTGTGAAGGAGTCTTCATATTTTGGGGCTTCTTTGTAGGGCACAGACATCCATCACTTTCATCCATGAGTCAGTCATGTCATTATACCTTTCATCATAAAGTGATCCATTAGCCATCATCTGGCCTTACTTCATGTCATGCTTCCTTCTTCATGCCATAGTTTCAGAAGGATCTTAAATCCTTCTATATGGTCCTCTTGGAAGGCATCCACAGTTATTCCCTTTACAAACCTGCGTAAACCCATCCAGATATTTGTTCAAAAATAAGAAATGAACACTTAAATCAAAATTACCTTTGTGATGGTCTATTGTCATGACATCTTCTAGTTTGCATCAACATCTTTCATACATGTTTACATATCTCCCAAATATATCCATTGTTAAGGGTATCTATTTTTTTCGGACTTCTAACAAAGTCTTCATATCTTTCCGGGAGACTTCCTAGTCAAATCTTCTTGGTATTTCAGATGTTGATTTACTTTACCATGGTTTCATATCTCACAATCTCTTCCTTCCTTTTATTCACACATTTAATTCCCATGAGCTTCCATTCAAAGTTCCTCAATTATAGTCAACCACCTCATACTCCATATGAGGACATACTATGTTGATTTCATCTGGTGTGACACATGCCTTCCGACATTCTTTGGGAGGAGGATATTCATTTCCTTTGATCATGCTTCTCAAAATAGAGCAGTAATCCAAGTTACCTGAAACCATACAACATGACTTTATAAAATCAAATACAAGCATACATACCTCATTTACCTTTAGGTCATCTAGGCTTCTTTCAACAACTTCCTTGATTGAAAATATCTTCATCCCCTTGATCTTCTTCATCTCTTATGTCATCATACCATCATACCATGAATTCCACAAGTTGGATTTCATGATGAAACACTTGCTTCCTCTCTCGATCGATGAATCTTCTGATGAAAATTCCATTAGAGAATCTTAAGGATCTTGCATATACCTATCCAACAGATGTTTATTTTTTGACTTGATGTATGATGAGCCTTGTCTTGGATGATATATTCCTTTCCTTAAGTTTCCAATGTGGTTCCCAAGATCTATATACTTCATATTTGATTATCAGACATCCTTCATGTTTCCTATGATGATATCACGAGCTCTTAATTCTAATGCGTTTCCTCTTCCTTGGACTTCCTTCTTTCATCTTCATCCACTTCTTCAGTGAAATTGACTTCTTCTCTATTCTCCTTGTTATTGCCCTTGAACTTAGGACAATATTTCTTGTAGTGCTCATAGCATTGAATCTTAGCTATGTTCTTATTTCCTTTTGACAAATGTCTGAACACTTTTTACCTCAACCTGTCTTATTCTATCTTTCATAGAAACCACAAGTTGTTGAATGGGATAGCCTTCTTATCCTCATAGACATTGTTGCCTTGTTCATCATTTAGTGCATTTAGAACAATGAGGATTATCTCTCCCAGATATTGCAATTGAGATATTATGAAGATAACCATTTATCCTTTGATTCCTTCAATTTTAGTAGATCATATCTAAGTGATGAGACCTTCTTTATCATAGCTTCATAGAATAACTCTACTAGTATATCATATATATCTCTTTGATAAGAATCCATTTCAATGTATTTAGAGGAGACCTTTCCATTGATATGTTCAATGAATTTACTTTCTTCAAGGACTATCTTATCCTCCTTTTCCATGCAAGGAATTTCGATGACCCAACCATCTTATAGATCTCCTTGCAAAATTAAGTCATTTTACCAAATTTGATTGTAGAATGAAAGATACTTACTTGACAAGTGAAGACGAAATCTTCAACTTGATCACTTTGATGGTTGATGAAGAAGATGTATTAGTGATCCTTTTGGATTATCTTATTCCAAATGAAAAACCATTCTTCCATAAAGGAGATTTCTCCTCCAACGCCTTTAGATCTATCTTCCTTTGTTGATGGTGATTGATGAGGATGTTTTGATGCTTCCTCATATGGTCGTGTTCAAGGATAATGAGGGGATCCTTGCTGCAATTATAGGGAGCTTGTGTTATATCTTTTGAATATGATCATAATGCCTTCTTTCCTTCAAGATATTTTGAATTTTTGGTGGTGAATGAGTGCATATCAGAAATGCTTCTAGGATCTCCAAGATGATGTGATCTTATTCCTATAAATGCTTCTCTTGGATTTATATACTTAGGTTGCCTTGCTTTGTAAATCTATTCATCTTGATGAGGGTCTTTGTGGTCTTTTTCTAAGGACTATAAGATCCAACACTCTTGTTGGTGTAGACTTTTAGTTGCCTTGATTTGTAGATCTATTTACCTTGAGTAGAAATAAGGCTTTGGCCTCGATTATTTGATGATCACAAGACTTCTTTTGAAGTAAACTTCCTCCTTTAATCTAGGGGTTTGATTCTTCAATGTAGATCCTTAACTTTGCTTTTCTTTCTTTCTTAAGACCTGATCCTTAAGGGTCTCTTTGATTAGATTACCTTCCTTGACTGTCACCTTAACTCTGATACCATGTTGAGAAATCTAGAGCATTAGCATTAGGTGATTTCTCTCTTATTAGTGACTGCTTGTGAATTCTTTTTACTTATTTAGATTAGGATTTTCTTCTTGTTAGATTATTAGTTTTCTTCTTCATCAAATAGTAACCAATGCATGAACATAAATATATAAGAGACACATCACGTAGGCTATGAGTGAGGGTGAAAACCTCTCACGCTTTGAGAGGAAAACCCGCAAAAATTATTCTTATAGAGATTCCAATTGACAAATACCAATACTAAGACCCTTGACCTATTAGCCACTCGAAGACCAAGACACTAGATATCTTGACTGTATTTTCTTCTTCTTTCCTCTTCTTCCTCTTTTACCTTCTTAGCTTCGAGATATTTGTCTGATTTATTCTCACTATATTCATATTGAGATTCATTTTCTGTGAGACTTCCTTGCTGTCATGGCATCGATCTCTTTGCCTTGAGATAGTACTAATATCCTTCCTTAGCACTGAGACCTTAAACTAACGTTTTACTGTAATATGTTGTAGCTTCTCCATAATCATGACATCGAACTCTATTGGGCATCATTGTAGTCTTCTGGTCACTGTTCTTTGGTTACCGAAATTTAGAGGGATATGAATTCCCTTGATCGTAATGACATCCGAAATTTCTTGTTGTAGCTATCCACCCAAAATAGATATCAGATTGTTTCTTGTTGTATCTATCCACCCAAAACAGAGATTTGAATTTACTTTTTGACTGTGATAAAGGTCTAAACTTATCACTATTACATCCATCCTAAAATTTTAGAGGTGTCACCAAATTGTTGACTGTACTTCATCATCAAAACTTCTAAGGAATCCAAACTTCTATGTCTTTCTAATGTGGAGACCCTTCCCACCTATTTATAGTGGTTTGTCCCATATAATAAGATGATCGATATATCTGAATAGGTGTGTATCCAAATAGATGAGTTGACATGAGTTCCTTTCTCTGTTTTAAGCACAACTTGAAGAGGAGTATTAGTGCTTGTCGTTGGAGGGATATTTGACAATGTTATTGACACAAATACATTTGACTCATGCCCAATAAGAGTTCTTCATACATGACATTGACTCTTTGACCTTAATGACAAATCCTAAGGCTCTCAATGGGAGCTACTAACAAATAAAATCTCTTTCTCATGAAACCCCAGAAGCAACACATTACAAATATAATTTTATTCTCTTCTTTTCATAATTTACAAAGATCATAATTGCTTGTCATTATGAAGACTAAACCTAGTTAAATTTTACAACAATTTGGAGCTAGGATTTTGTTAAGTAAATATCAATGCAAATTTTACATAATGGGGCGCATTTTGCAAAGCATTATCATGAGTGATTATGGGTAACATTCTTGCATGAAACTTAGCCAACAAAAAATGCTAGAGTTTACGAAATTCATTTCTACTGATCAATTTTATTTCCATACCCCATACCAAATTCACAATGTGCCCTTGAATGGCTCTTGGAAGTGAGTTGCAACTCACCATAAAATTCAAACTAGGACTCAGATGAGAAAACCATTGATATTGAACTCTCGGCACTAAGTTAAAAATATGAACACACCATTTCTACGATTCCATAGATTAAAAATTGGTTTATTTGAGGATCGTCAGAGCTAGGGTTTTGTTTAGTAAATATCAATGCATTTTTGCAAAAGGGGGTGGATTTTTTGAAACATTGGTTTAATAAATTATGCGTATTGTGCTCAACTAGGCCTTGGCCAAACATAAATTTTGGATCTTGTAGAACTCATTTGTGCAAATTCGTTTAAATTTTACCCCAAGGCCAAGTTCACAATGTGTCCCTTAATGGCTTTTGCAAGTGAGTTGCAATTCACCATAAAATTCAAATTCTGAATAGGATAAGAAAACCATCAATTACATTGGACTCCTAACATTGGGTTATATCTAGGGACACCCCTGTCCTAGGACTCCATAGGTTGAAAATTGATTTATTTGAGTATATAAATATTTAGGGTTTTGTTCAATAATGATCAATTGAAATTTTGTAGAAGGGGGTGTATTTTGCAAAACACTGGCTTGGGTAATTATGAGTAATGATTGGTTGAGGCTTATATATCACTTTATTGTTTTTATAGTCATTGAAAAAAATGATTAAATCTTTAAATTTCACTATGAGAGAGCCTCCCATGTATGTTTAAATTATATTTGACAAATTTGTGGGATGTCATAAGATTAAGTAGTCCTTAGCATTGGTTCAGTTTCATATATTAAAAGGGATTGAAGTACATTAAAATAAATGAAAATTTTATTGAAGACTTTCTTGTGGATTAAAATTTTACAAGTCATGGGGAATGGAATTAGATAAAAGAACTATCAATATTGGAAAGAAATAGAGGAATGACATCACCTTTATTGAAATATCTTAAGTCAAATGATCAAATTGTCTTTGATTTCAAGCTTTGTTTTCGAATATATTTGTATGTGTGTGTGTGTGTGTGCATGTGCACATGCATGCAAACATATTTTTTAATTTCTATCCTATTTCTTTCTTTTTATGTGATGGATAAATTGGGTGGTTCAATAAAAATGAAAAATGGTGACTAGATAGTGTTCTAAAGGATACATGGCAACTAGTTGTTAGTGCATTTTCAAGAATAAATGGCTATATGGAAAAATGTAATCATCTTCAAATCCACTTCATGAGATTCATTAAAAATTCACACATTCAATACAACACAAACTTTCAGCAAGGAAAATCAATTAAACTATTTGCGTAAATGTGGAAATCAAGACTAATGAGATGATCATGAATAATGAGGGTTTGTTTGGAAAGGAGGAAGGAACTAAGGTCCAACATCAATGGTAGAGGTGAAAGCTAATATAGCCAAAACATGCAAGTTCATAACTGACAAATCTTATCCCAATAATGTATTTTCATATTTATCTTCTTAATATTGGTAAGGCCAAAATTATCTAAGTGAAAGTCGAAGGAGAAGCTCATCATTGAGTTCAAAACCAATTTTGAAGGTGGAAAATCTTTGGGGTTTGGCTTGATTTTTGAAAATGTGGAGCATGCCAAGACATATGATCCTAAGTATGGGCATATGAGGAACGAACTTGAAATCGGTAGATATGAATCTAATGAATATGAAGGATGGGACTCATTCATGTCGACAAGTAGGGAAGTTATTATCAGAAGGAGACCATGACTTTTGCACCAATCTCTAGTGATCTGGTGGTTTTTTTATTTGGAACTTTTATGAAACCCCAAGAGGTCATGTATATTCTTCAACAAAAATGACCTATACTAATGCATCTTCCTCAACAATCAAAATTGAAAATACCATCAAATTTAAAACTTTAAATTTCAAAACATTAAATTAACATATATGCAAATTCAAACTAGCAATATAATAGTTCGACATCAAATAAACAAACACTTCAATTCATAGAACATGTACCATGGAATATACACACACACACACACACTCAAAATTGTCTCATTTGTAAAAATGACACAAAAAGGCCCATAATGGCTTCAATATACAAATGGCATTTCATGCCCAAACACAAAAGTATGGAATATGATGTCATATATACAAAATGGCTCTCAATGGTGACTCGTTAAGAACTTCCACTCACTACCATCATTTGCATCTCGATATTGTCAATATTTGTACCACTAATATAAGAAGGAGCTCATTTTTTCTTTTTCTTTTTGGGCATGCTTTGTCTCTTTGATGGTTTCACAAAGAAAAAATATTCTCATTATGATTTTTTCAGTGAATTATTAGACTTTACAAATTGATAATTTAAAATTAAATCTAAGAGAACCCACCATAGATGATGCAATAAATCATGAAGGTGTTTCCCTCGTTTGTGACTCCAAAATAAACACTATATTTCCTTGCAACATTTGAAAGAGTCAAAAAATGAATTCAAACAAAAAATCCTAAAATCAATTTACATAACTTGGCCATAGAGAAGGGAAAATTAGTCAAAACCATGCATTAAAATAATCTTAGTCATATGTAAATACATTAGAAAAAATGATTCGTAAGTAACATATATGCTTTGAAATTTATTGCACAACAATCCACATACTCAGTATAGAATATAATGTTGAGCATTCCATTCTACCTCTTTTGTATAACTTTCTTATTTCATTAAAGTACACTCTCTAGTTCATCTCTTTTGTTAATGGTCTCCATTAGTATCTCATGTTATGAATGAGATAGGAAGTAGCATACCTTGTGAGAAATCCTCGTAGACATGTTTTGTAGTTGAAATTTTGTACCAGTGACTAAGTGTGTATAGAAATACACCACTACACCTAGTCTATAATCCATGAATACATACCACTAATATTTCTTTATTTTCCATCTAGTGTAAGATATTCACCCTTAAAAAACATTGACCTAGTTGGAAATTTATTGACTTCATCATCAATTAATGACGTATTGAGGAATTGATTCCCCAACATTCATCATGTCAGCTAATAATCAATGCCACATTCATTTTATTTTGAGAAACAACTGCATATATCTGTCCTAAAAATTGTAATTTATGGTAAAATGCAAATTTATAGTCCACTTAATCACATAGTTAAATAAAAAACAAAAACAAAACTCAAAAACAATGTGAAATGTCTATACTTGGTTGTATAAGATTAGATATATGGTCCTAATATATTGAAATGGTTGATTCACCCTCCTCTAGTAAGATTGTTTCAAAAATTACATGTCGGTATACCAAAATTGATATATCATCCCATTCATCAACCCATTCCATTTATTCACAATCATCCCATTCACCACTGCTGTTAAATTGTAGTAAGCAAAGGCTTCATTTAACTTGTGCCTTAGTCAAATGGAGAAATTCGAATTTCCACATCAATGGGATGAATTGAGTTGTATTCAGAAGGAGTGACATGACCAAGTCACTTAGTTAAGTCAGTCAATTCAAGTTTATGGGCAAGAAGTAGAGTTGTACATGACTTGATTGCTAAGATATAGAAATCTAGTGGAGTTATAGTTAACAAAACTCAATTATCTAAGCTCTAGTCATGAATAGAGTCAGTAGCAGTTCAATTGAGTAGTTTTAATTGTTATTAGCTCATAGATCTCTCATATAACTTGTCAATATACTGAAAATAACTTTTCTCATGCATGGAGTTCGAATTTCCTAGTTGAATGGAGGATAAGGGCATCAATTTAATCATTATTTTATACTAGTGAGTGCAGTTGAGGTTTTCTATTGGTAATTGTGCAAGAAAATAAGAACTTTTCCTATTCTTTAGGAGATAATTTCCTCAGTAATTGTGCAAGGAAATAGGAGGAGCAAGAAGCCTAGATTTGGATAAATATTTTCCAGAGCAGACTCAGGAGGAAGAGATCAATATTGTAGTGTAGGTGGAGCTTCAAGGATTGAAGTTGTCATTATGATAGATCAAATTTATCATATGATATAATACAAACAGAGAAGGGGTTTTCCCCATTAGGTTCCCCAATAAAAATATTTTGTTCATTATGATTGAATGATTGCATGCGTTTCTATTGTATCTTTTCCTTTCCATAGATTCAGTAGAAGAAATTTGTGCCTATTGTTTTCCGTCTGAATTCATTAGCAGCTGAAAATTTAGAGTTACTTCTACATGGTATTAGAGCTATTGAAGACAACATAAAAACCAGGTTCTAGATCTTCTCTCAGAAAAATTTCAAATAAAAAGTTTTTGGTGCAAATTTTCTTCAGTGCAAGAACAACATCTTTCAATGGATTAAGGCTTGAGTATACATTGGAGGGAACTTCAAATTTCTATGCTTAGAAAGAAAGGATGGAAGTTGTGTTGTATGAAAATGGAGTACTAGAGTACATACAAACTAATATTCCAAAACCACCAGCATCAAATTCTCAATAGTTGGCACAATGGAATAAAGACACAACAAAATCTAGGAGGATCATCCTGTAAGGAGTCAAAGATCATGTGGTTTCGAATTTGCATGGTAAGGAGACTCCATTTGCAATGTGGAAAACTCTGATAGATCTATTTCAAAGCAACAATGATGCTAGTAAATTGGCATTGAGAGATAAGCTCAAGAACATTTGAATGGGTAAAAATGAAATTGTTGTTCAATACCTATCAGAATTCACTTAGGTGAGAGATGAACTTGGAGGAGTTGGAGAAAATGTGCCATCATCTGAAATTGTGAGCTTAGCACTCCTTGGCTTTCCAAAATCTTGGCAAAACTATCAGGATTTAGTTAATGGAAGAGATAAGTTCCCATATTGGGAGAGACTTTGGTCTGATGGGAGAGACTTTGGTCTGATTTGGTGTAGGAGTAGATTAGAAGAAACACTAGAGATGGTGTCACATCCAAAACTCATGAGGAGGGAAACTTTTATTTGGAAGGAAAAGGAAATGAAGACAAAGGAAAGAAGGCCCAAGGCAAAGCAGAATCTAGCTAGAACCATGGCAAGAAGAAAGACCTCAATAAATCTAAATGTTTTTATTGTCATGAGTATGGACACTATGCAACCAAGTGTCTGCACAAGAAATCAAGTAAGAATTCTGTAGGAGCAACAAGAGGTGATGCTATCGCATGACAATTCAAGTTGGATTTTACCCTCATTGCATTCATGGAAAGTACCGTATGAGGAAGTTTATTCTACTTAGATTCTGGTGCTTCATTTCATATGACAGGAAATAAGGAGTTCTTCAACAACCTGGAGGAGAAGGACCTACAATTACACATAGAACTTGGAGATGATGGGAGGTATAATACCAAAAGGATTCACATTGTCACCTTTAAGAGGGATTCTCTCATATTGACCTAAAGAATGTAATGTATGTGCCTGGTATGAAGAAAAATTCAGTTTCTGTTGTTGTACTTGAAGATCATGGATATGAAGTGGTGTTATGTAAGGGGAAATATTATCTAAAGCATGTTTCTATTGGACATGTAAAAAAAATTGGTGTTCGGGTTAAAAATATATACAAGCTAGAGGTGGATACATGTGTTGCATTTTGAAGTAAGATAGAACATGTTTAAGGCCTAGATGTTGGAGAGCTATGGCATAGGTGCATGGGACACCTACACCATGGAGCTTTGAAAATAATGCAACATATCACCACTGGACTTCCAAAATGCATCCTTGATCAACATTATGTTTGCAATGGATGCACTATTGGAAAACATGTTAAATCATCCTTCCATGGCCGAGATAGTAGAGCTAGAGCCATCTTGGAGTGAGTTCACTCAAATGTGTGTGGACCATTTTCTACAGTCTCAGTTGTAAAGCACAGGTATTATGTGATCATTGCAGATGACTTTTTCCACGAATGTTGGATCTATTTTATGAAAAATAAAGATGTTTTTTATTCAAATTTTGTTGAATTCAAAGCGTTAGTTGAAAATGAGACTGGAAAGATAATTAAATCCCAGAGAAGTGATAATGGAGGATAGTATGTGTCTAATGCCTTCAAAGAATTATGCTCCAATGAGGGTATTAGAAGGGAGTCTACTGCACCTCACAACCCACAACAAAATGGTGTGACAGAGAGGAAAAATGGAATCATTGTAGGGGCTGCAAGAGAAATGTTACATGACTAGGGACTACCACTATACCTATGGGCATAATCATGCAATAGAACTGCTTATTTGAAAAGCAGGAGCCCTCACAAAATTCTTGGAATGATCACACCTTAAGAGGCTTTATCTGGAAGCAAGCCAAATGTCTCCCACTTTCGCATATTTGGATCCATGATCTATTTTCATGTCTCCAAAGATAACATAAAAAAGATGGAGCCTACTATAGAGAGGGGGATCTTTATAGGATACACAAAGACACCTCATATTTACAAGGTGTATATTCCTTCACTTAGGATGACTCTGATGAGGAGAGATGTCAAATTTGATGAGGATAAGGCCAGGAGAAACTCTCTAGAGTGAGAGTTAAGTATCCCAACAAAGGAGGAGCCTTATTTAGATCCAAAAGTTGTTGTGGAGTAGCTAAATTTGGAGGAGCGGAGAGCAGGTCGAGTGTAGGAACCCACTCACACAAAGCCTTCTAGAGAATGGACGAAGAGAACTATGGAGGCAAACAGGTTGGTGCAGGAAGCTCTGGAGCAGGTTGGAGCTCCTAGCTCCTTACACAGAAAGACAGAGATCACCAGATAGATATACCATATATATGATGCTCATGACAAAATTGATTGATTCTGAACCTTCTTCATTTAAGGAGGAAGTTTCCAAAAGGTGTGTATAGATGCCATGATGGATGAGTATGAATCCATCACGAAGAATCGTGATTGGGAGGTTATGCCAAGACCTGAGGGAAAATTTGTTATTAGCTCTAGTGGGTGTATAAGGTGAAACATGTAGTTGATGGCAGTGTTGAGAAGTAAAAGGCTAGATTTGTGGCCAAAGGCTTCTCACAAGTGGAGGGAGTTGATCATGAGGAGACATTTTCCCCCATGGAAAGATACTCTTCTATTATGACCATGCTAGCATTAGCAAAACAATTTGGGTGGAATATCCACCAAATGGATATTAAGACTACCTTCCTCAATGGAATGGTTGAGGAAGAGATCTACATTGAGCAACCCAAAGGATTTAAGACATTTGACAGGGAGACACGTGTGTGTAGACTCAGGAGAGCCCTCTATCATCTCAAGCATGAACCTCGTGCTTGGTACACTTGTATAGATTCATATTTCAGTGGATTGGACATCACTAAGAGTGAAGCAGATGCCAATATCTACTAGATTTTGGTAGTTGGCAATTTTATCATCTTAGTCTTGTGTGTATATAATTTGATAGTTATAGGAGATGAGAAGTTGATCCATTCATATAAGGAGGACCTTGAAAGAGAGTTTGAGATGAATGATATGGGCTTAATGCACTACTTCCTTGGTTTAGAGGCGTGGTAGGGATATGGAGAGATATTTAATGGTTAGGTGAAGTACACCTTTGAAATCCATTAGAGATTTCATAAGCACGATTGCAAGCCCATGGAAACTCCTCTATATACTACCTAGAGGAAAGGGGATGATTCTACATGAGAGGTAATAGATGGAACTATCTATAGATAGCTGGTGGGGTCCTTGATTGACTTCATGAACACAAGGCCCAATATTTATTTTGCAGTTAATTAGCTTAGTCAGTTTATGGTGGAGCCTACCAAGCTTCACTAGAAAGCAGCAAAACAAAATCTCAAATACCTCAATGGCATCGTAGGTTTTGGTTTATGGTACAGGAAGATAGATGGTGTGAAGCTACAAGGCTTCACGAATGCAGATTGGGCAGGGAGTCCATTAGACAAGAAGAGAACATAAGAAGCTATCTTCAAAGTTGGGTCAACATCAGTTCCTTTGTACAATAGGAAACAAATATCTGTAGCACTCAACTCAGCAGAGGTTGAGTAGATGGATCCTAGTCAACAAAAATGCGAGGCTATTTGGATGAGGAAGATCCTGGTTGGTCTCTTCAGTAATGGGATGGAGCCTACATTGATTCACTATGATAATCAGAGTAGTATAAAACTATATGAAAATATAGTGTTTCATGATAGATCTGAGCATACAAACATCAAGTACCATCACCTGAGAGATTGTGTGCAGAGGAGGATCATCATGTTGCAGTACATTCCCATAGAGGAGTAGAATGCAAACATATTGAAAAATGATTTCTCAAGAGGAAAGTTTGATTTACACAGGAGCAGGATAGGTGTGGTTCATAACCCTTTTCTTGCTAAGAGGGAGTGTTAAATTATAGCAAGAAAAGGATTCATTTGACTTTTGTCGTAGTCAAATGGAGAAATTCGAATTTCCACATTAGCATGATGACTTGAGTTGTAGTTAGCAGGAGTGACATGGCCAAGTTACTTAGTTAAGTTAGTCAATTTGAGTTCGTGGGCAAGAATTAGAGTTGTGCATGATTTGATTGCTTAGATATAGTAATCAAATGGAGTTATAGTTAGTGAAAATCAGTTACCTAAGATCTAGTCATGAATAGAGTCAGCAAGAGTTCAGTTGAGTAGTCGTAATGATTGTTAACTCATTGCTCTCTCAGTTAACTATTCAATTTACTAAAATAGCCCTAGTCACGAATGGAATTCAAATTTGCTAGTTGAGTAGAGGAAGAAGGCATCAATGTAATCATTATTGTATATTAGTGAGTGTACAATATTTTCATGTAGTATGTGATGGTTTTCTCTTTTTAATCGTCCAAGCAAACAGGAGCTTTTCCTATTATTTAGGAGCTAATTTCCTCAGCAATTGTGCAAGGAAATAGGAGGAGTAGGAGGCTTAAATTTGGCTAATTATTTTCTAGAGAAGACTCAAGAGGAAGAGATTAGTATTGCAGTGTAGGTTGAGCTTCAAGGATTGAAGCTATCATCATAATAGATCATTTTTCTTATCTGGTATAAAACAAACAGAGGAGGGGTTTTTCCCAGTTGGGTTCCCTAGTAAAAATATTGTGTTCATTGTGATTGAATGATTGCATGTATTTCTATTGTATGTTTTCCTTTCCACAAATTGAGTAGAAGAAATTTGTGTCTATTTTTTTTAGTCTAAATTCATTAGCAGCTGCAAATTTCAAGTTACTTCTACAACTACTACATGCTCCATGAAAACAAGCTAGTTTTTATGTCCATAATTCAAACAAATGGATGTCCACGTTGCAAAGTGAATGAAATTCACGAGTTTCGTAGAGTGTGTTGCAATGATATGAATTTGACTAATCTATATTGAAAACATCCCAAAAATTTCTTTGTGTGTGACTTGTCCTTGTTGATGTTTATTACACACTTTCTCAATATGAAATTACTATGGACTATAGATTTTTCATCTTAAATATGAGGATTTTTTTACAATGCATTGGTATGTAAATTTTGGATCTCAAATAAGGGAAAATTTGTTGTAGAATTCATCACTTCACTTTTTAGTGTAATTTTGATGCATGCTCCAGTCCCATCATGCTCACCTTTCACATGCCTAGTCTTAAATTTGTTTTGTATATGGGGCACATTGTATATTTTGTGAAATATACTAAACCGTTTGAATACATGGGAATTTTTGGGCCCACACAACCATATGATCAAATTCAATGTCGATACATCTATATATTTCTATCCTTCAAGTGATCATAGAACATTTGGAAGCAACATCACACATAATGTAGGCAATGTCGCATGTCATCACTTATGTAGAAGTTTGTCTCAATTATTATCCTCCTCTCATTATTATTATCCATCCCATGCCTATATGTGATATATACCATTATTATAACTTTATTTGAATTTTAATATTGACTCTTAATCTCATTTTATGGCTGAAGGGTGTAGTCCTTAGAAAAATCCACAATTGACAATACAGTTACAAGGGAAAAGGTCTTCCTGCATATTCTAATTTTTTCATCTTATAATCATGGTACATGCACACGTTGAAAATATATATCAATTTTTATAAAAAAAAACCTATTTTAATCACACACCCAGACCCAATGACACAAAAGTAGCTTATAAAAAAAATACATGTCAAATTGGAAAGTGTTGTAAGAAAAATTGCTACCTTAACTTGCATTGGACTTCACCAATGCAACCATTTTTCTTACTTTCCCACTATATTGTTCATAGGATTGAATCTATGCATCTACTATCATCCTCCCAAATTCATGCTCCTCACTTTCATGAATGCACTAGCACAATAATGCAAACACACTACACCTAGAGCATGTCCCATATAAACAATATTTATCATAATATTTTTGTCTGTAGGACTTTGGACACATGATGCAATGAATAAATTATATTAATCAAATTAGTTATAGTATGGATGAGTAATACAAAACAATGTTAGTATGAAAAACACGATGGGTACATCTGTGTCGTAAAAATAATCAAATTCTACAAAGTATCTACAATAACATGTGTAATCATCTATGCATATTATAACATATCAATATTTGCATTTCTTAATATATTTGGCATAGGTTCAATTCCATGCCCTCCTTCTTAAATATCTCATAGAGTTCTATTTGTTTCATGTCAAGGAAGTGCTTAACATGGGATTGATAGTATTTACAACCTTTTCTCAACATTAGCGTATCCTTTTTATTGGATGAAGGCCTAGTATATTCATGCCAAAAAATTGTATTACTTCCTTAACAACATCATTTAACCTCATGTCTGAATGAAGAAACCTACCAACAAAGGCCCAATAATTTGTTTGACCTCAGTTGTCAAGATTTTCTCTTGCAATATAGTACTTTTAAATTTATTTTATGTTTATTTTAAAAATTTCATATACATGACATCGAACAATTTTCCGTATGGACTTGATTACAATAGATTCTAATATTACAAAATGAGCCATATTATGATATTTTGAATGAGTAGTCTTTCTAATTACATTAAAAGCATCTTGAATATTTCTATTAAGCAAAGTGTTGTCATTTATTTCAAGAAGTGTCAAGCTCTGAGGGGAGCTTGTTGGAGTTTTTTTATTAAGAAGACAACCGTCATTGATGTAAATTAATTATTGTTGATGTGTCTTTGGTGTTTGCATACTATTTATTTGAATGCATATCTTTGAGGGAGTTTGTTTGTTTGTTTGTTTGTTTGTTGTTGTTGTTGTTGTTGTTTTTTTTTTTTTTTTTAACAATAAATCAACTGAAGTTCTCTTACAAAGTACATGGTTGGATAATCCTCATAAATACCTTTCTAACGGTATAGGGCACTTTGAAAAATTCCAAAAGGATAAGGAGTTATGACAGTTTTAGTTTTGGTAGGGCTCTAAGGGCACAAGGTTTCACATGGGCTGAAAAAAGGCATATACAATATTTTCCCATTAACTAACATAAATATTGATGGTGCACCATGGCTGGTTGGAAATTTTTGGTGTGGAGAGCCATGGTCTCGTAGTTGACAGAGTCCATATAAATGAATATTTTTTGTCAAACAACAGTAAAATTCATGTCCCATTATAGAGGGTTTGTGGTGTAGACATGGGTGTGATGACATAGTAGCGCCATAGAAATACTTCACATAATGGGAAAATCTTTGTCGATAGATATACATATTTCATGTCGCATCATACTAAGTTCAAAGGTGGAAGGTTATGTGTGTTAGCATGAGACAAACGACATTATATGAAGATTTTTCCTGATAATTATAATTAATGTAAATCTTGCACCCTAAGACTTTTTTATTAACGAAGGAATTGACCATAAAACACAAGATCCCTAGGCCTTCCTTCTATACATGATCATTCGGCACAATGATAAATGAAAAATGGCTACTAGTCAACACCACATGATGTCTTAGTCAATTGGTTGTGATGTCAACATATGATGACATGGAATTCTATGATAGTGTTAATGGTGATGGATGTCGCCAACAGCTAGGGTGCCTCCCCACTATGAATTATCAATTATACCTCACAATGTTTGGGATAGGAGCCCCATATGGTATGTAGGACCAACTACCATCATGTTGGTTTTCACTCTTATCTGTCAAATTTGATACTGTTAGAGAAAGGACAAGAATGAAATGCTTGGAAAATGAAACAAATTTAACCCAAGATTGACAAATTGCAGAAAGAGGTACAAGAAAGTCACAACAACAATAAGAAGAAGTATGCCTTGAGATGAATCAGTGAGCCAAAACTGCCCCATACATACATGAACAAGAACATGCCAGAGGTTAATTGCAAATTAGTTTACAACAGGTCACTGACGTGTGGAATAAGTAAGCACAGATTCAGAAGAAAACACACACAACAATTACAAACTAGTCCATAACATATTTCCTATATAAAGGCACTCATACAAATACAATGAAAATAATGCACAACCAATACAACCACTATGAGTAAGCATGGGAAAAAATGTTGGAAATGAAGAAATTCTTATTAATGTTGTTGCAAATACAAGTACATATCTTGCAATCGATCAATGCCCAACAGTGGAACATGGGTTGCTCATACCATTATCCAATGCAAAACCATAGCCTCACTAAAGCTCACCCTAATAGATGCCAAGAGCTGAGTGCCTATAGCTCTCAAGCACAAATCAACTATCTAATGCTATTCCCTAGCTCAAGTGCTAAAAATCCTCCCCCCTTCTAATGAGGCATGAGGATACATTTATAGAGGTGAGGTGTTTGTTCACCTACTACGACCTCTGGCCTACCCTCATGACTCTTGATCTTCCTCACTACTCTCTCTCATCTAGTGACTATTACATGCTCAAATGAATCTCAACAAAGCTACTGGTATTATGATGAGAAACATTTACAATATGATGGAAGAGAAATTGTGGGGAGAATAAAGAAGGTTGCTTGAAACCTTAATGCTTGTTGCCAATGTTGTTGCAATGGTATGGTGACTCATACAAGCTAACGAACAAGGTGACAATGTTCATTTACTATGTTAAATGTCCATTTTCTTGTGCATGTAGCTGTCATCAAGGTTGACACAATTCCTTGGGCTATTTCATGGGGGTAGTTAGCATGTTTGCTGAAACCCTAGTTGCACAACCTCTTGTAAGAAAACCCCAGTTTTATTCATGAAAATGATCTATCTACAAACAAACGAAATCGGTCATACATACTTTCCAACAAAGAATGAAATTAAAAAGCTTAATCACTTGATTAAAATTAGGGGCTTTCTTCCACTCTAAGCTTTAAGAGGATCATAGCCCATGTTGATTTTCCTTTTCCCTCGTGTCCCTTCATTTCATGGTCTTCTTCAGTACATGACTCAAAATCCTTTGCAACGTACTTGGATTTTTCTATTTGCGACACTCGCCTTGTATGCTTCCAACACATGTGGCATTGCTATTGTTATACTATATTGCCTTTGTATTCCTATAATGTGATTCTCATTGTGCCCATTGTATAATATGCCCAAGCCTTCATATGTTTTTTTTGTTGTTGCCAAAATGGGTGGTAGAAACCATCTATATGTTTGACATAACATTCATGTCTTTGGCTCTATTTCTTGTGTCTTTGTTCATGGCACCATGCTAACAACCATAAAACTTCCTTTTAAGTCTGCCAACATCCCCTTTGAATTGTCTTCATGCTTAAGGCTTCACATTTTTATTACATACAACTCTTCCCAGTTGATATTTTTTGTGTATCTTTGCACTCCATAGCCAAATCCATGTTCAAAACAATTTAATTGAGGAGAAGTGGTATTCATTATATGGCATTTAAGCTTTAGGTGATGCGCGAAATAAGGAACATGGGATTTATGCAGTTTCCTTTGGCATATGGGAACTAGTCCCATTGCCTTTTTTCCTTAGCATATTAGTTGCCAAACACACATATAGGGAGGTAACCATGTCAAGGTGTGTATATTTATTAGGTAGAGAGAGCTTGATATGGCCGCAAGTGTGAATTACAAGACAGGTCGCAAGTTCTAGTCCTAGTGTCGGGTCTAAAATTGCACCTTGTGACCTCAAAAGAGCAAGCATAGCCAAGTCACAATTCTGGTATATAAGGGTAGTCACATTTTCCATCTGTGATAGGAAACCAGAGGTCCCCTGCAATTATACAAGTGAAGGTCGCACGAGGCACTACTTTAACATTTTTTCATGATGTGATTTTCATTGAATGGCGACATAGTGTGTTAATATGACTTCACCATTCCTATTGTCTTTGTTGTGCATATTATCTTTATTACAATAATTGTAGTTTCCATAATAATATAATAACTTTGATAACTTTGCATAGGTACCCATTTAAATCCATTTCTCTTATTGCACTAGGTAATTTAAAATATACTATGGTAATTGGATGTTGGGGTCACGACACATGTTCATTGCCCCTTTTATTTATAATATCCCTTTAAATTTTCTGCTAAGCATTTACTATACCCTCCCCAAAGAATTTGACAAAATTGTCTCCATATCTTTTTCTTCAAAGAAGGTATCGTGTGTCCTTTAATTTCAACACTCCTTTCACACATCAAACTCTCTACATTATAGGTGGATTTCTAGGATGGACACAAACGATTAGTCTAGCTAGAGGAGAGGTCGCATGATCACAAAGGAGAGGGAGTCACAAAAATTACTAGTCCAGACAATTATGATTTTGTGACTAGCCTCTTAGTGGATTTGAAGAATGGTTAGGTGGCGAGGTCGCAGAATAGTGGAGGTTTAGTGGATTGTCGACGGGCTTAACTATGGTTTTATGACTTAGCGACCGAGGAGAGGTCACATAGTCCCATTATAGGATTGGTCACATATTTTGGTGAGGCTTTGGGATGAGATATTGTGACCTACAACGTTGACAGGGGGGTCTAGTCGCATATCTGGAGAGGAATGATGATGTGACTATCCAAGTCGCGTTGTGGAAGTGCGATCATTCAAGTCACAGTTTAAAAGTACGACCTTCATGCGAGTCACAATTGGAAAGTGTTATCAAGTTTCATTTCAAAGTTTATCAAATGAAGATTTAATATATAATGATTTATGATGTGATGCGATGGGATCCTTCCACTGTTTCAATGCCTTTATGGTCTTCATTATTTATTCCTCACCTGTTTCATACGAAACCTACACAGACTGTAATGCTATAATAAAAAAGTTGAAGTGTTTAATGGCAACATTTATTTGGGGAGGATGCAAGGACAAGAGAAAATATCATCTGGAAAAATTAGAAAACATCTCCCTTCCAAAAAAAAGGGAGGCTGGGGCATCATGAATCTTCGGCTTTTTGGCATGGCTCTACTGTGTAAATCTTTGTGGCGAGCGATCTTCGGGAATGGTTTATGGAGTCAAGCCATCAAAATGAAATACCTGGAGAATGAGGATATATACTACTGGTACAGAAACAGCTTAAAATGGCCCTCCAATGGTTCGGCGATCTGGAGAAGTTTACAAAAGATTCTACCTTTTTTCTGCAAAAACCTTATATGGAATTTTCATAATGGAAACAACATCCTTATCGGAGTTGATGCAATTAAGGGCGTAGAAATGGTCCCAACTATTGCTCCACAACTTCTCACGCTCCTCCACCGAAAAGGTCTTTTCTATTGGGCTCAGGTCATTGAAGGGTGGAAGGATGCCATTCCACAATGGAAATCGGACAGAGATCTGGGGCTAGAAGGTGACATGGCGACCCAATGGAAAAGAATCATTTGCAATATGAAGTATGCAGGTTTTTATAAAATAAAGGATAGAGATAGTATTGAATGGCAGGTTAACAAAGGCAGATCCATTGTACAAGTAAGAGACATTTATCAATCCTTGATAGATCAGCGTGAAGAGACCTCACAGAAGATCTTTCCATACTCTCTATGGAAGGTGTGCTGCCTGCTAAAAATCGTCATGTTTTCATGGTTGTTATATCATAATAAAAACCTAACATGGTCAAATTTGCAGAAAAGAGGCTGGAATGGACCTGCCATTTGCATGATATGTTTTGCCAATACTGAAGATAACCTGCACATATTCTTAAATTGCCCACAATCCCAGAGTCTGTGGATGAAATTGGCAACTTACTTTGGCTTTCCTACTATATCTCATTCTTCCATAACTGAAGCATTTGAATGGTGGGTTTCTCAAAAAATTATCTGGCGCCCCATTCCTTTAATTGTTTTCTGGTTCATATGGAAGTGGAGGAATAAAAGAATCTTCCAAAACAGTAAGGAGGATTTCGGGCGTACTCTGGATAAGGTTATTCCTTTTTATGACTCCATTCTCCATAACATTCCCCTACAGAAATATCAAAAGGTGGCAGCCTCTGACTCTCTACAGCTCAACTTCCCAAGGGCACATTTTGACGGTGCGGCAAAAGATGGCGTTTGTGCTTGTGGTGTTTACATTGGTATTTCAAGTGATCTCCAATACTATATGTATTGGAATGGTGGCAATGGGACAAATAACAAAGCAGAGACAATGGCACTGCATGGTCTGCTACTTTTCTGTTCTTTCATGGACATCAGCCCTATCAATGTTTATGGAGACTCTAAGTTTATCATTGAACATGTAAAAGGCAATCATCATATAAAAAATGATAGCCTTTCAGGATGGCTGGACAGGATAGCTGCACTATGGAAGCCTGATATATTCCCTATTTCCCACATAAAGCGCAAACATAATGATCTGGCGGATAAACTTTCAAAGGAAGGAATGCAAGCTCCATATGGTAAGTGGCACCTCAACATCACTATGGAATCCTGCTCATTTGACATACAACCCTTCTCTATGCCCGACATTTAAGATCGACAATATTCTGGTATGCTTCAGGCTCTAATTTTTGGATAGATAGTAACTCTGACCTATAGGTATATACATAGTTTTGAAAGTCTTTTAATGTTCTATGATGATGAATTATATACAGCTCAAAATTTTTGTATATGTAAAAATGAAAGATGGATAGATGAAAACTCTTTCTGAAGAGGAGGACATATCCGGGACAAAAGCCCGTCATATTTTCTGTATATTCAGATCTCTTTTTTGAACATAATATATATACTCCATACTGCTTTTTCTTCTGAAAAAAAATATAAAATTGATATAAAAATATTTTACTAATATTGTTTTTATAACATACATTAAAATATTTTATTTATTAAACAAGTGAATTCTATGTGGAATATCAATGAAATTTCCTGATCTATTTATTTTGCATTTTGGTTTTTGATATATTTTATAATGAAATTATTATATTTAGCTTTTTAAATTATATTTTTGAATGTAAGATTCAACATAGCTAAAAAAAATTTGGCCCATTTAGATTATGCACATTTCATAATTCAAATCTACAACTCCAACAAATTCCTCTAGAATTCCAAATATTAGGAAAAAACCAAAAATATTTTTTTATCAAAATCCACTCATTTGATATTTAATCATATTATTATTGTTTTTAAATATGTAAATAAATTTATTTTATCATTATTTAATAACATTATTATTTTTCTTATATTTTTAAAATATATAAATAAATTTTTCCTTATATTCTTAAAAGATATATAAATAAATACTTCAATTATGCAAACTTGTAACATTTAATTCCAACCTATCCTTTCCTATTTTGAATAAAATTTTCAAAAAATATATTCAAAACGTTGCACTACTATATTGAATAAAAATTTCAAAAAATATATCCAAAACGTTGCACTACTATATTGAATAAAAATTTCAAAAAATATATCTAAAACGTTGCACTACGATAAAAAAAGATAAAAAAGACTCCCTTTAAAGAGGGCTAGGATTAAATGAAAAATACGAAGAAGAGCCCTCCACGTTAGACTGCGGTCATTTTGAACGGCCTTGAAGGTTGATTATCTGGGAAAAGTGTTCAAATTATATTTAATAAATAAATCTGGCCCAACTGATTTCAGCGAACTTCTTCCGTAATAGCCACGTCACTTCGTTGACGAAAGAAAAAGGAGGGAATAGCATTACGAACATTCCGAACCTGAATTCTCGAGAACCGGCTCGAAAATTCTGGACGCTTCCAGAATGGAGCGGAAACATTAATGTATTTCCTCCGCTCCTGCTTTTAACATACCGACTTCTAAAGATCTTTTCGCATCCAGACTCTGCAATCAATCGGTCGTTTTGAAATCGTTTTTTCACTGATCTTCAAAACTCGGTAACCAATTTGGTTATTTTCAGATGTTTTGTTGAAATAAAATCTGGGAAAATAATAATATTTTCTTTACAGGGTAAGAGATTTGAAAGATGGCAATGGATCCTCTGTTGAGCACAGTGCAGCAGCTGTTTGGCGTGCCGGATGAAATGGAGAAGCTCCTCAACGCCCCGACTCGCTCTTATGTGCGTGATACTAAGGCCATGGCTTCGACTCCAGTGGATGTTAAAGAATACCCCAACTCCTACGTCTTTATAATCGATATGCCCGGCCTTAAGTTCAACGACATCAAGGTATCTCATTGCGCTTTAATTTCCTTCAGATCATCAAAATATGTCTATTTTCTTCTGTTTTGGCCATTTGCTAGGGTTTTGTTGAGATGTGTGTTGCTGTTTCCTGCGAAGGTTCAAGTGGAGGACGAGAACATTCTGAACATCAGTGGCGAGCGGAAGAGGAACGAAAAGGAAGAAGCAGAAGTGAAATATATTCGCATGGAGCGCAGGGTGGGGAAGTTCATGAGGAAATTCACCCTGCCCGCTGACTCTAACCTTGAGGCCATATCTGCCGTTTGTCAGGATGGAGTGCTGACCGTAACCGTTCCCAAGCTTCCCCCGCCGGAACCTAAGAAACCGAAGACAATTGAAGTTAAAATTGCATAATCCCTTCGCTGTGTAGGCAGATCTCGAAATCTTTGGTGAAATTTGTAGAATTTCGTTTAAATTAGTAGAATTTCGTTGGCCGTGCCCTAGTTTTATTTTTGCAGGATTGATAAATATCAAATGCTATGCAACGCATCTATGTATCCAACAACCTGCATTCGAATACAGATCATATATACTTCTCTTATATGATGAGCTCCCTGTTACAGCAAAACATGGCTCTGCAGCCCTTGAGCGTACTCTGATTGTGAGTATTTTTCTCGTTATCTCAATATAAATTCTGTATTTGAAAAGCTTTTATGGACATTGCTCATGGTGTATAATTTTTGGAAATTTTGCCCTGTGGAATTTAAATCTAAACTTCATCCGGATGTATTTAAAAATAAATGTATATTTTAAGAAACAATAAATGTATATTTTAAGAAACATTTTCGAGTACTCTGGTAGTGTGTTTTCCAAGTTATTTCATTATAATTTCTGTATTTGAGAAGTTTTTATGTACGTTGACCATAGTGTCATTTGTGAAAATTTTAAATTTTGTCTGTAAGCATTTAAAATAATGGTATATTTTAAGCAACATTTTCGAGTCTAATTTATAAAATGACCTGGGAATAAATTAAATGATTTCTATCCGACTAATTAGATATCATATTCTTTGAAAAAATTATTTGTGATATGTAAATATTAAATTATAAACGAATGTGAGAGCTTAGAGGTTCATACGAGCAATTGCTCCCCCACGGATAATAATTGTTGTTTATTTTTTAGTTAAAATTTATTACCTATAATTTATTGAGGTGCAGAGTAATTGTTGATGTGTTCTGTATTTTTTAATTAAATGTTTTTACCTAAAATTTATTGAGGTGCAGAGTAATGGTTGATGTCTTTTTAGTGTATTGTAATGAAAAGTTTTAGAAATAAGAACTTGATTGTACGTTGCAAAGGAGATTCAGTTGAGATTAATGTTTTGGCATTGTGTTTCTTGATTTAACTTAAAGATTTGTGTGATTTGGTTATGAGGTTTTTTATTTTTTTTCAAATTGTTTGTTTAAATTTACAATTTTGTATCATAAATATTTTGTGTTTGATTAGAAGAAATTTTTAACTTATTATATTTCAGTTGTTGTGGACTTTAAGTTCAAATTTAATGAGGTTCCAGAGATATTAAAGGTTTATTGGTTGAATGTCCAAAGTGGATTGGATGCAAGAGGATCTTTCAATATTTTGTATAGGGTTTTTTTCTTTCTAAGAAATTTATGAAAGAATGCATTTGAAATATAGTGTGGTGACATTATATAGTGTGGTGACGTTTGAAATATAGTGTGGTGACATTATATCAGTTGAATGTTTCCATGTACAAGGCATTGGAATTTTTTGACCTAAAACGCCACTAGCCATTAGATAGAGGATCACTCTGAACTTTCAATTAGTACAACATATTGCATCATAGAGACATATCTTTATGTGGTACATCAAGCTTTCAAGAACATTCCTTGTCACGACATGGTACATCATGGTGAATTTTCTTTCCATGTGGTAGATCATGGGTTCACAAGGTTTTCTTTAGCATGATATAATTTGTATTCTTTCGAAAATGTTTTTGGTTTGATTGTGACATAGTGCATCATTCTAAAATGTTGTATTCCTTCAAAGAGAAGGTTGTATCTATATGACATGGTGTGCTTTCTCAAAATTTCTTTTAGCTCAAAGAAGGAAATGTTTTAAAATGGGATTGAGTAAAGTAGTTTTAATAATGATTAAAGTGGTTTTAATAATGAGGGGAAACCAATTGAAAGCATGGTTGTTTCTTCACCCACCAACCATTAAAATACATTAAAGTTTTGGATAATCATAGTTGTCACATTTTGGTAAACTTTCAAAGAGTTTTAGAGGAACCTTCCTCTGATGATTGATTATATTAAAACATGTTGATAGGGTTGATGATTGTTGGCTATTGTGGACGATAGTTGACAATGGTTGAGTATGATTGACTATAATAGACCATGTTGATAGGGTAGATAATTGTTGACTATGGTTGATTATTATTGAGACATCAACTTCTTAGTATTTTTTAGTAGTATAACATAATGTACATCGCAAATAAAACACCTTTGGTCATGAAAGTCACATCACTTCAAAATTTCCTTTATCATAACATATCATATTGCTTCAAAGATTTTGTATGTGTGAGAAATTGAAATTGTTTGCATTTTGATATTGTGTGTATTGGATTGTTGTTTGTTGTTAGATAGCACATCATTAAAAAGTTTCCTTTGTTGCAACATATTGCATTGTAGAACCATTTCCTTTTATGTGACATATCAAGCTTTCAAGAACTTTGAAATATATCACATCATTTGAATCTTTTTGTTGTCACAACATGTCACATTGCAATGGAGTTTCTTTTTGTGTAACAAATCATAGTTCCACGTACTTTCTTTTAGGATGGCATTGTATGTATCCCACTTAAAATGCCTTGCATTGTGACATCTTGCATCATTTCAAATTGCATGTTTTTATAACACATTTTTTCCAGAGAATGTTGTTATACCATATTACTCCAACAATTTTTGTTTGTTTAACAAAATGCACTTTCTCAAGCTTTCCTTCAAAGTGAGGAAGGGAAAAATTCTAAAATGGTATTGGGTAATGCAAATTTAATAACTAGAGAAATCAAAATCTTTTAAAATGAAAGCATGGTTGTTTCTTTATCTAATAGGCACCAAAATACATGAAGTTTTTAAACAATTGTAATCATTTCATTTGGAAAACTTACAAAGAGTTCAAGAGGAATCGTGAACCTTTGATCATCCAACAAGTTGAGTAACTAAGCTTCTTTAACATTGCTTCAAAATATTATAGTGTAAAGGAGTTATTGAGAAAGAGGTGCTTGCAAGATTTTTGGATTTTGTGTCTTCCCCATATCTATCAATGGTCAATTTGGTGGGATGTCATTGTCACATTTGATATCCATAATTTCTCATCTCCCATTTATCATATGTTAGCATGGACATGTCTTGATTGAAACATGTTTAGGTGTGTCAGTGTCACTAGTGTTAACTAAAAGTGATTATAGTTGAGTATGATTATTGAATTTGGTTGAGTAGAGAGCATAATGATTAACTATAGTTGATTGTAGATTGATTTTGGTTAGGTTTGGTTGTCAATGGTTGACTAAGAATGGCGATGGTTGACTATACCAAAATATGTTGACAGAGTTGACAATATTTAACTATAATAGACAATAGTTGACTTTCTAATGGTTAAATAGGGTTGATTGTAGATTGAGTATGATTATTTTTTCTTGATTGTAGTTGATTATAATCGATTATGGTTAATAGTGTATGACTATGGTAAAACATGTTTGAGTGTGTCAAAGAATAATTATTTTTAACTAGAAGTGAATATGGTTGAGTATGATGGGTGAATTTTTTAACTAGAGGTGAATATGGTTGAGTATGATGGGTGAAATTTGGTTGAGCATGGATGAAAGTGGTTAAACATGATTGGTTGTAGTTTGACTATGGTGTATATTATTTCTATGTCTTTAAGTGTTGATGTTTGACAATCTTAGAGATTTATTTCTTATTCATTTTCTTCGTGAACTAATGAAAATTCCCAAATAGAATTGACGACACCTTTACACAAGTATCTATTGCTGGAAATCCCACATGTGCTTAAGCTCTTCCCATTTTGAAGTCAAAACAATGGGGCAACTAGACAATAGCTAATGGTAAGCATGGAATAATGATAACTAGGCTAACATTTATTGAGGTGCAGAGTAATTGTTGATGTGTTATGTATTTTTTAGTGAAAATTTATTACCTAAAATTTATTGAGGTGTAGAGTAATTGTTGATGTGTTATGCATTTTTTAGTTAAAATTTATTGAGGTGTAGAGTAATTGTTGATGTGTTTTTAGTGTTTTGTAATGAAAAAATTTAGAAATCATAATTTGATTGTATGTTGCAAAGGAGATTCAATTAAGATTAATGTTTTTGGCATTGTGTTTTTTAATTTAACTTAAGGTTTTGTTTGATTTGGTCATGATGTTTTTATGTTTTTCCAAATTGTTTATTCAAATTTACAATTTTGTATCATAAATATTTTTGTTTTAATTGGAAGAAATCTTTAGCTTATTTTTATTATTTTTTAGTTGTTGTGGACTTTAAGTTCAAATTTAATGATATTGCAGAGTTATTAAAGGCTTATTGGTTGAATGTCCAAGGTGGATTGAATGCAAGAGTATCTTCCAATATTTTGTATAGGGTGTTTTTCTTTCTAAGAAATTTATGAAAGAATGCATTTGCACTATAGTGTGGTGACACTATATCAATTAGCATGTTTTCGTGAAAACCACATAACTCCAAACTTTTCTTTGTCACAATATATCATGTCATGTCAAGGATTTTGCGTGTATAAGGAATTGGAATTTTTTGCATTGTGACGTAGTGTATATTGGACCTAAAATGTCACTAGCCATTAGATAGAGGATCACTCTGAACTTTCATTGAGTACAACATATTGCATCATAGAGACATATTTTTATGTGGTACATCAAGCTTTCAAGAACATTCCTTGTGATGTATTGCATCACTTCAATATTTTCTTTGTCATGACATGTCACATCATGGTGAAGTTTCTTTCCATGTGGTAGATCACGGGTTCACAAGGTTTTCTTTAGCATGATATAATTTGTATTCCTTCTAAAATGTTTTTGGTTTGGTTATGACGTAGTGCATCATTTTAAAATGTCATATTTCTTCGAGGAGAAGGTTGTATCTATATGACATGGTGTGCTTTCTCAAAATTTCTTTTAGCTCAAAGAAGGAAACTTTTTAAAATGGGTTTGAGTAAAGTAGTTTTAATGATGAGTAAAGTGGTTTTAATAATGAGGGGAAACCAATTGAAAGCATGGTTGTTTCTTCACGCACCAACCATTGAAATACATTAAAGTTTTGGATAATCATAGTTGTCACATTTTGGTAAACTTGCAGAGAGTTTTAGAGGAACCTTCCTCTATTGGTTGATTATATTAAAACATGTTGATAGGGTTGATGATGGTTGGCTGTTGTGGACGATAGTTGACAATGATAGAGTATGATTGACTATAATAGACCACGTTGATAGGGTAGATAATTGTTGACTATGGTTGATTATTATTGAGACATCAACTTTTTAGAATTTTTTAGTAGAATAACATAGTGCACATCGCAAATAAAACACCTTTGGTCATGAAAGTCACATCACTTCAAAATTTCCTTTATCATAACATATCATATTGCATCAAAGATTTTGTATGTGTGAGAAATTGAAATTGTTTGCATTTTGATACTGTGTTTATTGGATCGTTGTTGGTTGTTAGATAGCACATCATTAAAAGAATTCCTTTGTTTCAACATATTGCATCGTACAACCATTTCCTTTTATGTGACATATCAAGCTTTCAAGAACTTCCTTTGTAATATATCACATCATTTGAATCTTTCTATTCTCAAAAAATTTCACATTGCAATGGAGTTTCTTTTCGAGAAACAAATCATAGTTCCACATACTTTCAAGATGGCGTTGTATGTATCCCACTTAAAATGCCTTGCATTGTGACATCTTGCATCATTTCAAATTGTAGGTTGTTATAACATATTTTTTCCAGAGGATGTTGGTATACCATATTACTCCAACAAAAGATTTTGTTTGTTTAACAAAATGCATTTTCTCAAACTTTCCTTCAACTTGAGGAAGGGAAAAATTCTAAAATGGTATCAGGTAATGCAATTTTAATAATCATAGAAGTCAAAATCTTTTAAAATGGAGGGGAAAAATTCTAAAATGGTATTGGGTAATGCAATATTAATAACTATAGAAATCAAAATCTTTTAAAATGAAAGCATGGTTGTTTTTATCTAATAGGCACCAAAATGCACGGAGTTTTTGAACAATTGTAATCATTGCATTTGGAAAACTTACAAAGAGTTCAATAGGAATTGTGAACTCTTGATCATCCAACAAGTTGAGAGACTACGCTTCGTTAACATTGCTTCAAAATATTATGGTGTAAAGCGGTTATTGAAAAAGAGGTGCTTGCAAGATTTTTGAATTTTATGTCTTCCCCATATCTATTGATGGTCAATTTGGTGGGATGTCATTGCCACATTTGCTATGCATAATTTCTCATCTCCCGTTTATCATATATTAGCATGGACATGTCTTGGTTGAAACATGTCTAGGTGTGTCAGCGTCACTAGTGTTAACTAAAAGTGATTATAGTTGAGTATGATTATTGAATTTGGTTGAGTAGAGAGCATAATGATTAACTATAGTTGATTGTAGGTTGTTGATTTTGGTTAGGTTTGGTTGTTAATGGTTGACTGTACTAAAAAATGTTGACAATATTTAACTATTATAGACAATAGTTGACTTTCTAATGGTTAAAGAGGGTTGACTGTAGATTGAGTATGATTATTTTTTCTTGATTGTAGTTGATTATAATCGATTATGGTTAATAGTGTTTGACTATGGTAAAACATGTTTGAGTGTGTCAAAGAGTAATTATTTTTAACTAGAAGTGACTATGGTTGAGTATGATGGTTGAATTTGGTTGAGTAGAGATGAAAGTGGTTAACCATGATTGGTTGTAGGTTGACTATAGTGTATATTATTTCTATGTCTTTAAGTGTTGATGTTAGACAATATTTGAGATTCCTTTCTAACTCATTTTCTTCGTGAACTAATGAAAATTCCCAAATGGAACTGACGACACCTTTACACAAGTATCTATTGATGGAAATCCCATATGTGCTTAAGCCCTTCCCATTTTGAAGTCAGAACAGTTGGAAACTAGACAATAGCTACTGGTAAGCATAGAATAATGATAACTAGGCTAACATGCAAAACTATGTTAGATAAGGTGGATGGTCTAAAACTCCTAATGGTTATTAAACATAGATATAAGGCCAACACACATCTAAATGTGACATCAAATCATATAATGTGAAGAGGGACACAGTGGAACCTAGAAACCATGGGCCACTTCAAATTATCAAATCATTGTCTTTTTTGAAATAGAAATGAGAAACAAAGAAACCATAACCCCAAAAAAGTATTAGATTTTTCCTATTAGATGAGAAACTCATCCATAATAGTTCCAAGTTTTGTTGGGGCTTTTGTTTTGAATTTTTTGAAGGTATTAAGGCGAAAAATAGGTGGCGGGAGAAACGGTTGAGTTGCAGATAGGACAGCTGGGAAGGGAAGCAAGACCATGCAGTAGATGGGCAGTTGCAGCAAAGTGTCGAGAGCAAGAAGAAACAGTCGAGTGGACAAGGAGGAGAGCGGGACGCTGGCAAAGATAGCTGAACAAAACTGGTAGTGGGAGCAGTGGAGGAGAAGATAAAAAGAGAAGGCAACACAAAGAAGGGGTTGGTATCTAGTACGAGCCAGAAGCACAGAGGAACAAGATCCGAAGACATGAGTAGTTGCAGAGTGGATAGAGCTAGGCTTGGCCTAAGGTTTAAGGCATCTTGTGCCCATGATATTTTAAGTATTTGATTAAGGCTTTGCGCTTGATGTCTATTGTAATGAATCTTCCTTTGAGTTAATATGAATGAACGAATGAATGAGTTTGCATGGAATTGTGATTAAGAATATTGTTCTGGTTTACAAACCCGCTCAAAAATTTATATGAATGGTCTTTTTTGGGATGAATATGGTAACTGTAACAATATGATGGCGTGATAAATGCATTCTTTAAGATACTTACGAGTTAATGTCTAGATCGTCCTTGATATCCCTCTAATCCTTCTTGGTTTTGGTCACGACACGCCTCGTGTGAGACTCCTTACCTTTTGGGTAAAGTGAAAATTTTGGCATTGTCCTAGACTACAATGGACGCTTGTTGGTCCCTTGTGCCTGAACTTAGGGTCTTTCCTTAATGACATTTTGGTGCCAACAAATGGTTTCGTTGCCGGGACCTGGAATCACAAGGAGTGGTTTGGAATATGGTATCAAGGATATTTAAGAAGGAGATTCGGGATTGGTGGGATAACCGAGTAGATTGATTCATGTCAGAGCAGGCTACTCGTCGAAGCCAACCCACTACCAAGACAAATGAAGAAATTCTATACTCAGAGGCTGCAAGTGATCAGTACAAGATCTTCTCGTGTAAATTTACGGAAGAATTGTATAACTGGTTAAGGATATTAAAAGCGAAGAGCCGGCCAGAAGGACCTACGCCAGCTCGTCGCGTCTGGGTTCCCACAGACCCCGTAACACTCTAACACTTAGATATTGAGTTGATGAGGGCAGTAGATTTCTGGGTACAAACTGCCATAGAGGGTATGTAGTTGAGTTCGCAACAGAGAACTATCAGTCTTTCTCGAAAGCGGATGCGGTGTTCAGATCGGGGTTGAGAGGGAAATTAGTGAACGAGGTGCCCTTGTGGATTAAGATGTTGATGGTGGAGGAAGGGTTGTTACCTTTACATAGAGTAAGTATGGTAGCGTAAAACCCCAGTACTAGGGGAAGGATCTAAGGGGAGAATGTTGTCGTTTGGGGAAACTTAGATGTTGCTGAAGGAATGGATATAGAAGGATTGCAGAGAGCTAGAGATATCAGGGCACAAAGGAGAGCGCTACTAGCAGAAAAGTGGTAGGAAAGAGTAGTACAGGCGCTGAAGGAGAGATGTATGGGACCCCACCAAGCAGAAGCGGTGTCAGGGAGTCTGAAAGAGGGAAATAAGATGGAAAAGGATGTAGAGCAAGAGCGAGATGTTGACTGGATAGATAGGAGCCAGGAGAATGACAGGGACTCCCCCTCCCAGGTTGCGGGTAAGATACTAGAAGGAAGCAATTGCAGTGTTTACGAGGAGGATACAGAAGATGAGATGTGTGATGTGATGAGAAGATTGTTCATAGAGGGGACATGTCAGATGAAGTTCAGCAGTAGAATCCCCAAAGTTCAGGTAGTGTTCACCCTGACCTTCCCCTAGTGCTTTACAAAAACCCTGATAAAATTGTTGCTAAGTTGATTAAAGTGATATGAGTACATAGTGTGCATGAAAGATATAAGATGAGCTTTAATACATCTAATAGCAGTCGAACTAGCAATATTAGTAACCTAGGATTACAAGGATCGTGGCAACCCAGAAACCAAGGATTCGTGCTCCTAGCACATACTCGAGCCAACATGGTGGGATCCTTTATTAGATATTTGGAGTTTGATGGTAGAGGGAATGAAGATGTGGAACAACATTGGGACCTATGTGAAGCTATATGGAGAGTCTACCAAACACCGGACAATGTGAAATTGATTGAGTTCCAGACTACGTTAAGGGAGAGAGCTCTAAGGTGGTTTATCAAATGGGCAGAGCTGAATCAGAATCCTTTTGTGGATGACATCAAGAAAGGCTTCGTTCAAGAGTTCAAAGTATCGCAAATAGATCAGCGAGGACTGTGAGAACTATGGGAGATCAACAAGAAGGAAGGAGAGACTGCTTGGGAATTAATGCAAAGATTCAAAGATGCTATTGGAAAGTTAAGCTATATAATAGATCCTAATCACCAGAGGGATTGGTTCATTAAAGCACTCCTACGCCTTACAAGGACATCGCTGATGCAACAGAAGATTGGAACTCTCCAAGATGCCCTAGAGCAAGCGTCACGTATCGAAGCCATCACAGGATACCCCGAAGAGTATTGGGGAGGGATGGGATCACAAGACCCATTGATCATGGGCCTCCAAAATTAGATCGCTAGTCTGACTGAGAAATTAAAAGATCTATGGACGATTCGATCCGTGAGGCCCAATCTATGGTGCACTCACTACTTAATAGAGGGCCATGTGGCGATTGAATGCCCAATACTGTGAGGCACAAATAGTTCAGTAAGAATTGCAGGATCATCAGGGGCCCTGCCAACAACAGGTGTTGTGGCGGTTGGATCGCAAGGAGCTTTCATAGGCCGAAATTTGTGAGACTACTATGAAGTCTATAGAAACTACAAACATTTTCCACTAGTATCTCCAATATCGCAGAAGTAATCCAATATAACAAACAACAATTACTGTGAGTTTTGTCCATCCATGACTCACCACACCAATTAGTGCAGAGAATTAGATGCCCTAGCAGAACGGCTAGACAGGTCAACATTCAGAATCAATGAAACTAGTCATGGAGGACGGGGAGGAGGCATGAGAGGAGGAAGAACACGCGGTAGAGGACTCGTAAGGTGCTACAATTGCGACTAGGAGGGACATGTAGCTAGAGACCGCCCACTCCCAAGAAGGTATTGGTGCTCACAATGCCAGGCCAATGCACATGCCACAAAAGATTTTCCTGAGCTAGTTTGCAAAATGGGAAGAAAGAACTAGACAGAGGGGAACTAATTTGATCAACAAAAAACCACAGACATCTGACACGCTCCTAGTAACTAATATAAACATAGTTACCAGAAGGGGTAAAAAGATAGGGGATGATCAGAGTTGGTGGACTGCCCTTCAATTTTTTTGGTAGCGTCCCCAAAGCGGTCATACAACCCCACCCAATAGAAACAATACTATCAGGAAACAACCAAGTTGTTCGATAGTTTAACAGAGAAAAAAGGAAACAAGAAACAAGATTCATGCATAGTTGTAAACACTCGACCAATTGAAGAATGGTTTAGGCTATTCTTGCAAATTGTTGATAATGAACATATGCTAAAGGAGTTGCACAAGAGTTTAAAAGCAGTACTATCGAAAGAAGACAAAGGAGAAACACTGTCAGAAAATTTACCCGAAAGACATTTGAGGAGGATACAGAGGAATAAGAAAAGAACCGGTAGAGAATTCCGGATTGATGCTCAAGTTGCAGGATTTCAGATTAAATATATAATGTTAGATCTGGGATTTGATGTAAATATCTTGCCCAGAAAAACATGGGAAGTGTTAGGAAAGCCGCAACTAAAATATTCACCAATCCAACTACGGATGGAAAACCAGTATTGCATCTTGCCCATCGGAAGGATGAAAGACGTAGAAGTGGATGTGGTAGGTGTAAAAACTCATACTAAATTTGAAGTAATAGATATAATGGGTGATAAGGACCCTTACCCAACACTCCTTGGTATTAACTGGGAATATGAGAACTATGCCATCATTGATTTGAAGAAGGAGTTGATGATTTTTGAAGTAGAAGGAATGCAGGTAATACAACTGCTAGATCCATATCAAGGACCAAGGTTCATTGAACCTATCGATGATCGAGATGAGCCTGGGATGCTGGATCAGTTGTTCAGGCTAACTGCAGGAAAAAGAGAAGACTACATAAATAGCACAACAGGAGGATCAAGTAGTTGGAGAAGCATACAAATCTCAGAAGATGGCTCGAAAGCCGCTTGGAATGCGTGGCAACAAGGAGGATATGAGGTTGATACCAAACATTGAGACAAGAGATGCAAGGTAAACTAAATTGGGACAGAGGTAAGTAATTACCCAACTTTTCATGGCATAGAATCAATAGATATTTTTTTGAATAAGGTGGATAGAACTATAAGGGAAATCCACAAGGTCCCGTTATTGGATATTGCATTACAAGCCACCCCAACAAGGTGGTGGGGAGTGCATTGCAACACCCTGTATGAATGGGAGAATATCAAGTGAGCCATGAGGGAAAGATTTAGACAAGAAGGAGACCGGTCGCAGGAGAAGGTGAAGTATAGAGGAAACTCTGATCCCTGGAAACATCTAGAAAACTACACAAAGAAGTGGAGAAAAGAGTGAGTCCCAAAGGATCTTTGGGTGCACATGTTCATACATACCTTGGGTACAATTCCCCAAGCATGGTATATACAGGAGGAAATTCGAAGACAAATAGTAGACTGGGATGTTATGGCTAACTAATTCAGCATCAATTTCTCGTTCAAAGATAGTGATTGACGCCTGACTGAGACCTTATATGCCATTAAAAGAATCATGTTTACTCCAGGAAAACTATGGGAGGGGTGCATTGATGAAATATTCCTACAGTATTTCTATGAAACAGGGTATCTAGAATTCATGTCTTGTGGAAAATTTAATGCGGATTCGGAGGAGGATGATTTGGAAGGACTTAGACACTTGACATTTCAATAAATTGAAGGAGAGAGAGGTATTCAAGAGGTCCCTTCAACGAACGCCCCCCATTTTCTCCCAATAAAGTTGTGGAATCAAAAAATTGGCTCAGAAAACAAACCTACGATCGAATCCATTGGAGATTATTAGGACAAGCAAATAACTAAGGAAATTTTTGATTTGTTGCATGAATATGAATACATATTTCCAGCCTCTATTGTCGAGTTAAAAGGAATAATAGGGGACATTAGAGAGATGAATATTATGTTGAAGCCAGATGCATGTCTAGTATAGCACAAACCATACAGGCTAAACCCGAGGTAAAAGAGAAAGTCAAGAAAGAGATTGATAAGATGTTAGAAGCAAGACTTATATGCTCAGTAAGTGAAGCGGAATGGATCAGCCCAATTGTAATACAGAATAAGAAGGATGCCACGAAAATTAGGGTTTGTGTAGATTGCAGGAGCCTAAACAATTCATGTGTACATGACCCATTTCCAACGCCATTTAATGATGAGGTCCTGGATAACATTGCCAGAAATGAGGCCTACTCTTTCATTGATGGATTCTTAACATATGATCAAGTTCACATAGTGGAAGAAGATGAGAAGAAAACAAAGTTCACCACAGAATGGGGGTCTTATGCCTATCATGTCATGCCATTCGGTCGGAAGAATGCACCAGTTGTTTTCTCTCAGATTTTCATAGTTGCTTCAGAGATTACATTCACCGATTTTGATGCAGGAGCATCATGGTTTTGAAAATGTGTACATTTAGTAGAATATAGGTGGTCTTGTGTTTTCAAAAGAGTGGTTTTCCTAAATATATAATTAATGTAATTTTAAATATTTTGAGTGATTTAGGTGAGACATTTATAATAGGAGTTAATTAAATATTGTGAGGATATTTGTAAATGTTCTCGAATGTGGGAGAACATGAGTGATGATGAGTAATTAGTATGGATTGAGATATTGTAAATCTTAGAAAGTAGTTCATGATTTATGGAGGATCCTTAGGATTAGTTGAAAGTTGAGATCCTCAAGGGATAAATAAGATATTTTAGGAACTAATTGAGGACTTAGAGGATTTAGTTGAGAAGATTGAGGATCTGAACCAGAATTGGAAACATAATGTTTTTGTATAAATGTAAACCTCAAAGGCATAAGGAAAAAAAGGCAGAATGAAGAATAATCCTTAGATAGGGAATAGATACGGTTTGGATTGTAAGCCTACAATCATTGAAGCGAGAGAAAGAATATTTTGTATATACATTTGTTTTTGAATACAAAGATTCATTTTCTAAGTTATATAGTGCGTATAAAGAAATAAATTGATAAATTATATTTGTAGTGGAGAACTCTGTTTAATATGTATATGTATGAGAATTTCGAGCAGAGAATGAGTGTAGAGAAGGAATACAGAGGAGGATGGTGGTTGGACTGTATGAATCCGATTAAAGAAATCAGCACAAAGCTCAGAGGTAGAAGTTTTAAAGAATCACACAGAAGAATAACTAAAGATAAGAGTCATGCAGAAAAAGGGAACTAAAGACAGAAAGGCCAAGAAGAATTCCTTTATGAATTTTAGGAGAATTGATAGAGGACCTAAGAACAGATAAGAAGAGAAGATATGGCCAAGTGGAGATCAAATTATGATCACGGTGAAACGTTCCAGTACTGTTGGAGATAATCGAATGATTATAGAGGTTGTAGACACACTGATAAAGAAGTCAAAAGGTAGGATTGACCTTACGCTAGACTTGTATATGGTATCAATAAGAGGGAAAGAGCACGATGTTTTGTGGATCATCATAATTAAATGCTCTGTGTAGCAAACCCGATGATGAAGTCTGATTGCAAGGTGGAGTGGAGTAACATTCAACGATCCACGTTGAATGTAATCTGAGTGCCAAAGTGAAGTGCGTAACTGCGGAGGTTAGGAGTCTACGGGTGTCTTGATCATGGTTGAAGGCCCGCACTCAATCCTAACCATCGATCACATTTTCAACCGCTTACGTCACAGTCAACTGCAGGGGTTAAGTTGTTTGGTAACCCATGTGTTAGTTGAAGGGCCGCAGACTGTAGGATTTGATGGCCTCCGTTATCCAATGGATATCGGGTTTTAAGATGATCGAATGATAATCTCAAATCCGGATCCGAACTCTTATAGACCAAGAGTTTATAAACCATATCGGCTCTGTAAGGGTGGTTAAGTGTCGTGCAAGTTCCCTGGCCAATATCGTTGTGAACCATTAGATCTAGCACGCTTTGATCAATAGCGTAGTGTAAAGCCCCTGTGCAAAAAGGGAAAGTCAACATGGGACCAATTGCTATTCAATTGCTGTTGGATCAACAACCATCAGATTAAGGATGAGATCGATGGTGGAAAATTAATCCGATAAGATTTGCGGGGAAGGTAGAACCAAGAAGTGTATGGACGCGAGTTTATTTTATTTGGAGTTCGGTTTTGTGCATTTAGGTGGGACCGGCGTTTGTTGGCGGATTATGCATTAAAGCGTTCTTTGGTGATTGGTCGGGTTTGTGTTAAAACCCACCAATGTAAATGCTTTCGATTTGTATAGGTGGGTAATAACCCATAGGTTCATGGTAAGGTGATTATGAAAACCAGGGGAATTTCCTTTAGGTGGTTTTTCCTGCGTCATTTTGGTATCAGAGTAGGAATAGGTAAATGTTTTTGAACAACTCAGAGCAAGAGTGAAACAGTGAAAGAAAAATCATGAAGGAGTAATTGTTACTAACATTTAGAGCTTTACCAAGATAAAGCAGGGAGATTGAAAGAAATAATCAGATTCTAAATCTGATTGATAGTTGCTGAATGTTGAAAATTTGCACAGTGAAGGCATGAAGATCTGCTGAAACAGATTTGCAGGAGTGGTGAGATCCTGAAGACAGGTGATGGTATGAAAATTTGTCTAATGATTAGTAGAAATCGAATGAGTGAGAATTTAGAGCAGGATTACAGTAGTTAAACTGTAAGAGGGACTTTTGCAAGTTCTTGAAGTAGCAAAGTTTGAAGATACAGCTAAAGGCTGAATAAAAGAACAGTCCATTCAAAGTGCAGGTGAATGGGGGAATAAGATCATGCAGAGATCTTGAAGGTGAGATGATATGTTTTATTTTAATTTGAAGATTGGAGAGTTTGTGGTATTTATATTGATGCACAAGTAGCAATGTAAGAAGGTGAGAAGATTGCAGCAACCTAGAGCAATGAATGCTCAATTGGTTCCATAGGAAAGAACCAGAGAAATGCTAACAGACTAAGCTCAGAAGAGAGAAGCTTAGTGAAGCATATGTAGCAAGAAGGAGAATTGTTACTGCAGGGGTTTTGTTGCAGCTCACAAAGGCAATTCCACAGAGGATGTGGGTAGAATTGCTAAGGGATGAAGGAAGTTGGTAAGAGTTTTTAAGTGAAAGAAGAGGTGGTCAGAACCTAGTATTTCATTGTGAGAGGATAGTTGTGTTCTTAAAGTGCAGATGAGTTGAAGCCTAGAAGGAGTAGAGGAAAATGCTCAAGGAGGTTCTAGATAGAGGACAAGTACTTGCCAAAAGACCAAGTACAGAGGAAAGCTTGGTGAGGTAAGGGGCAGTAGGGAAGACTTGCTGTTGCAGAGGCTTGCGCAACTCATAGTAAAGTAAGTGAGGAACTCATAGAGATGGAAAGGATGATGACTAGTGACAGTCATAACAGAGGTTATGAAAGAGATCAAATCAAATGACAAAAGAAGAAAGATGTCAAGGAAAATGGCATGCGAATGAGTGACGAAAATATGATAAAGAAATGGCTGAGATGGCAGTTCAACTTGAAGTATTAATGGAAATGTTACAGAGAAATGAGAAGGACCAGAAATATGGTTATGTCATGAGGAAGAAAGTGAAGTGGCAGAGGCTACAAGAGAAGAGGAATCAACAAGAAAATATGCAGTTAATAAAGGAGCTGAGGGAGCTTGAATAGATTATAGATGTCAAATTGAAGGTAGAGAAGCTAAAAGGAGTTGAGCTACAACAAAAGGAAAATGTTGGAGAAGGTGTTGAAGTTTTGGTATGTGAACCAAAACATGGACCATTAATTTTTGAAAGTAATGAAGAGGCAGAGGAGTTGAATCATATGAATGATTCAAAGCAGCCAAAAGACTTGATGACTGAAGCATCAAATGACACTGTAAGGTCCTGTGTTTTTAAAATTGATAATTTGTGTATGGTTGCAAGTTTGGAAGAAGATAGATAGTCTTTTAAATCTGTCAAAAATATGGAAGAATACCTTCCATAAGATGAAAGTTTTGAAGCAATGTATGACAATGAGACTGGAGAAGAAACAGTTCACTACAGTGAACAAGTGCAGAGAGGCATCATTAAAACAGATGGTGTGGAAAAGAGACTTGTTGATAGTCTCAAGGATTCTTTGAGTTTGAATCAGCGTACTAATGTGTTGACAGAGGAGTTAAAGGAAAGATCAAAGCAACGTACTGAAAGGTTGCCAGAGGAGGAAGAGGCACAAAGGCCTTATGACAGTCAAGAAGAAGTTGACAAGTACAGTAAACAAAAGCAAAAAATTATCTTGAAGGACAATATGGCAACAACTGAAAAGGTGCAAGACAATAGTGAACAAGAAGGTAAGGATGTAAGGGTGGCAGTAATGAAAATTCAGCAATCAAGAGTTGAAGGCAATGAACAGATAGAGGATATATTGGACAGAGAGATTGAACTAATAAGAAGGATAATGATAAAGGTGTCTCAGAAGAAGACAACAACAGGAAAGCAAAGAAGCAGCAGTAAGAGGAAGACAACAGAAGAATGTGAGAGCATAGCAAGTGGGAAATTGCAGAATAAGGTATGGAAACCTGGAAAACAACAATAGACAACAACAACAACAGAACAGCTGAAAGGAAAAGAAATAGGCAAAGATAAATTACAAAACAAAATCTGGGATCCAGGAGGACAAAGATTAGAAGCACATGATCTGGAGATCATGATTATTTTCTACTTTGGGAGTCTGATGCAGGAGCATCATGGTTCCGAAAATGTGTACATTTAGTAGAATCTAGGTGGTCTTGTGTTTTCAAAAGAGTGGTTTTCCTAAGTATATAATTAATGTAATTTTAAATATTTTGAGTGATTTAGGTGAGACATTTAGAATAAGAGTTAATTAAATATTGTGAGGATATTTGTAAATGTTCTCGAATGTGGGAGAACATGAGTGATGATGAGTAATTAGTATGGATTGAGATATTGTAAATCTTAGAAAGTAGTTCATGATTTATGGAGGATCCTTAGGATTATTTGAAATTTGAGATCCTCAAGGGATAAAGAAGATATTTTAGGAACTAATTGAGGACTTAGAGGATTTAGTTGAGAAGATTGAGGATTTGAACCAGAATTGGAAACAAAATCCTTTTGTATAAATGTAAACCTCAAAGGCATATGGAAAAAAGGGAAAAATGAAGAATAATACTTAGATAGGAAATAGATAGGGTTTGGATTGTAAGCCTATAGGCATTGAAGCGAGAGAAAGACTCTTTTGTATATACATTTTTTTTTGAATACAGATATTCGTTTTCTGAGTTATATAGTGCGCATTAAGAAATCAATTGATAAATTATGTATGTAGTGGAGAACTCTGTTTAATATATATATGCATGAGAATTTCGAGTAGAGAACGATTGCAGAGAAGGAATACAAAAGAGGATGGTGGTTGGACTGTATGAATCCGATTAAAGAAATCAACGCAAAGCTCAAAGGTAGTAGTTTTAATGAAGCACACGGAAGAATAACTAAAGAGAAGAGTCATGCAAAAAAAGGGAACTAAAGACAGAAAGGCCGAGAATAATTCCTTTATGAATTTGAGGAGAATTGACAAAGGACCTAAGCACAGATAAGAAGAGAAGTTATGTCCAAGTGGAGATCAAATTATGATCATGGTGAAACATTCCAATACTGTTGGAGATAATCGCATGATTATAGAGGGTGTAGATACACTGATAAAGAAGTCAAAGGGTAGCATTGACCTTACGCTAGACCTGTATATGGTATCAATAAGAGGGAAAGAGCATGATGTTGTGTGGATCATCATAATTAAATGCTCTATGTAGCAAACCCGGAGATGAAGTCTAATTGCAAGGTGGAGTGGAGTAACATTCAACGATCCACGTTGAATGTAATTTGAGTGCCAAAGTGAAATGTGTAACTGTAGAGGTTAGGAGTCTACGGGTGTCTTGATCGTGTTTGAAGGCCCGCACTCAATCCTAACCATCGATCACATTTTCAACTGCTTACGTCACAGTCAACTGCGGGGGTTAAGTTGTTTGTTAACCTGTGTGTTAGTTGAAGGGCTGCAGACCGTAGGATTTGATAGCATCATTATGCAATGGATATCGGGTTTTAAGACGATTGGACGATAATCTCAAATCCGGATCCAAACTCTTATAGACCAAGAGTTTATAAACCATATCGGCTCTGTAAGGGTGGTTAAGTGTCGCGCAAGTTCCCTGGCCGATATCATTGTGAACCATTGGATCCAGCACGCTTTGATCAATGACGTAGAGTGAAGTGCCTGTGCAAAAAGGGAAAGTCAACGTGGGACCGATTGTTGTTCAATTGTTGTTGGATCAACAACCGTCAGATTAAGGATGATATCAATGGTGGAGAACTATTCCGATAAGATTTGCGGGGAAGGCGGAACTGAGAAGTGTATGGACGCGAGTTTATTTTATTTGGAGTCCGGTTTTGTGCATTTAGGCGGGATCGAAATTCGTTGGTGGATTATGTGTTAAAGCATTGTTTGGTGATTGGTCAGGTTTGTGTCAAAACCCACCAATGTAAATGCTTTCGATTTGTATAGGTGGGCCATAACCCACAGGTTCACTGTAAGGTGATTATGAAATCCAGGGGAATTGCCTTTAGGCGGTTTTTCCTGCCTCAGATTCTTAGAAGTATATATGGATGATTGGACAATATACAGATTGCTAAAGAAATGCACTAGTACCCTTTGGGTGATGTTTGAGCGGTGCAGACAACTGCAAATCTCCTTAAATATGAAGAAATGCATCTTGCAGTTCCATTCGAAACACTGTTGAGATATATTGTTTGCAAGGATAGTGCTTGTGTAGATTCCACTGTAGAAATTTGAATAATATAACACTTATTCACAGAGATTATCCTGATTATAAACTATTTGTGGAATGCATGCATAATACATAACCTCCTTACCATTGATCATCAATTTGCGGAATTAAAAAAACAATCGCATGCACACATTGAAACATCAATCACACATATCAACACAGTATGTAATGGGGAAAGCATACAGCTGAAAACCCCCAACTATCTGTATATTATAATGATAGGGAACATGTAACAATACATAGTACAATACTCCTCACAAGTACTCAGTACTATCTCCACATGCTACACACAAACTAGCTCAGATCTGAACAAGTCACGAGTTCAAATCTCCTCCAGTGTTTCCCTGCCTCTACTGCGCAATCCAAGTTGAGAATAGATCAGATCCAAGTTTGAATTCCCTTGGCTTTTACTGCACAATCCTCATTTGCAATCTCAATCAATGATTGTGCAAATCTCATGCACAGCTATAGTCACAACTGATAGTAGTCTCACCCTTTCACCCACCTCTAACACTTGTCTCCACTGAACTGTCCATGCACTGAGTTAACTGATGTATTCTTTAGTTGATTTATGAGTTAATAATTAGTGAATTAATTAATAATTAATTCACATCACTCATCACTAGTGTATTTTACAGTTAGACTATTTACAACTAGTTCAACTAAGTCAAACTGAACACAACTCCATCAACTCCTCAATCAACTTCACCAAACTCAATCACTTGAGTTCTAACTGAAGTCCATCATGCAATAGCTCAAATAACCCATAGGAAAAGAGTATTTCCTTCTGGCAGTTGCATGTGCCACATCCGTAGCTCGAACTGAAGTGTTGCAAGAGGATAAGATAATGTTTACAGTCCAAATATTATTAAGAGCTAATAATATTCGACTGTTCTATTTTTTGACTGGCAGTCTAAAAATAGATTCTGCCCATATGTCTAAAAATAGAGGTCCATCTATTTTTACCAACATGACCAATCATCCATAAATAGCATCCTGCAACTCATAGACCATGATCCATATGTCTAAAAATAGACATAGTCTAAAAATAGACTTTGCACCAAAAATCGCCTACAGGCCCACTTAGTGAAGGCGACTTCTTTTCACTAAGCTCCATCATCTTGTTGCATTTTCAACACTCCCTCTCAACAAGATATGGATTATCTACAACCCCTATCCTGCCTCTGTGGTATTCGAATTTGCTCCTGGTGAGCGCCTTCGTCAAGATATCAGCCTCCTGATCTTCCGTGGGAATGTATGAAAGTAACATGATTCTCCGCTGCACACAATCTCTGATATGATGGTACCTGATGTCGATGTGCTTGGATCTATCATGAAATACTGGATTAGCCGAGAGTTTAATGCAACTCTGGTTATCACAATAAATCACAGTAGGCTCCAAGTGTGACCCGAACAACCCAACCAGGATCTTCCTCATCCATATAGCCTCACATGCAGCCAAACTTGCTGCCATATACTCGGCCTCTGCTGAACCGAGTGCCACGGATCTCTGCTTGCTGTTGTACCAAGAAACTACTGTCGACCCAATACTAAAGATCCCTCCAGATGTTCTCTTTCTGTCTGTTGGGCTCCCTGCCCAATCTGCATCTGTGAAGCCACATAGCTTCACCTCATCCTCCTGTCTGTACCACAATCCATATCCCGATGTGCCTCTGAGATAATGCAATACATGCTTGCCTACCTTCCAAAAGAGCTTGGTTGGCTTAACCATAGCTTGTGAAAGCTGGTTAACAACATAGCATATATCGGGTCGTGTATTGACCAGATACATAAGCGACCCCACCAACTGTCGATAAATAGTGGCATCCACTACCTCCGTTGAAGTAGCATTCTCCTTCCTCCAACCTCCAGGAAGAGGAGTATCAACAGGCTTGCAACCATGCATGTTGAACTTCTCCAGTATCTCCCGGGCATACTTACTCTGAGAAACAAATAGTCCATCACTGCGCTGCCAAATTTCCAATCCCAGGAAATAATGAAGGAGGCCCAAGTCCTCATCTCAAACTCTCTAGCAAGATCCTCCTTGCATGAAAGTATCAACAACTCATCTCTCGTCAAAATCAAATCATCTACATAAAGTACAATGATCAGCAACTTACCCTCTATCTGTGAGAAGCCTCAGGCAAAAAATCTTGCCTTGTACTTCTCCACACTCCCATTAGCTGCCTGCTTCACTTTGTAGATCCATCTCGAACCCACCACTGATTTCCCCTCCGGTCTTGGAACAATCTCCCATGCACTGTTTCTGACAATCGAATCATACTCTTCCACCATGGCATCTACCCATGTGGGATCCTCCATAGCTTCCTCAAAGAGGATGGCTCAGTCACGACACATTTGCTCACAAGAGCCATGTATCCAGTGTACCGATCAGGTGACTATCTCTGTCTGCGCTGTGCTGTAGGTGGTCCTACAACCTTCTCTACATCTTGAGCCAGTCGCTCAGCTTCTGTAGTGCGCTTTCGCCCTTTGATGGTTGGCACTGCATGAGCGGTCTCTTCCACTCCATGAACTTCATCTTGTGGCTGCTCCACATCCTGAAGCTCATCCTTAGGAACTAATAGCTCCTCATATGCATGCAAGTGTGGCTTCCTCTCAAGCGAACACTTCATGGCTTTCTCCTCCTGAAATTTGATATCCCGTCGCACAACAGTCTTGCGACTGTCTGGCAAATACACACGATAGTTGTGGGGCGTATCAGTGTACCCCACAAATATCCCAACCTCTGCGGTCGACTCTAGCTTCTTCCTGGCATCCTTCGTCACATGCATGTAAACAGGAGAACCAAAAATCCTCAAATGGGAAATATCAGGCCTCTTACCAAAATAAGCCTCCTCGGGTGTACTCATGCCAAGTATCTTATGAGGACAACGGTTCTGCACATATACTGCAGTATTGCATGCTTCCGCCCACAAGTGAAGGGGTAGGACCTGATCATGCAACATCGCCCGTGCAGCACCCACGATCGTTCTTTTCTTCCACTCAGAAACCTCGTTCTGCTGTGGGTTATGGGGAGTTATGAGCTCTCTTCGAATCCCTTCTACGCTGCAGAAGTCCTTGAACTCGCTAGAGATGAATTCACCACCATTGTCTCTCCTGAGAGCCTTCACCTTCTTCCCTGATTCCTTCTCGACCAGTGCTTTGAACTCATAGAACTTTGAGTATGTCTCGCTCTTCTTCTGCATGAAGAAGATCCAACACTTTCGAAAGAAATCATCAACAAAGATCACATATTACTTGTGCTTTGCTGTCGAAGCTACTTAGAAAGGTCCACACAAGTCTGTGTGAATTCTCTCAAGGATCGTCGTGGTGCGACTATCCTTCTCGTGAAAGGTGGCTTTCACAAATTTTCACAAAGTACACCCCTTGCACTGATCTGACTGCGCAAGAGTGCCTTTAGGAAGCCTAGTAGAAATCTGCTGCAGTATCTTCAAGGCTCCATGGTGAAGGTGGTCCAATCTTTGGTGCCACAGCTCGCCATCATCCCGGCTCACCAATCCTTCTACCTTGCATGCCATTGCTGTGCAGCCATCTACATGCAATTGATAAAGGTTCTTGACTTGAACCCCTATCTTCCGGGTTTCTCCAGTTGTCTTACTGCGCAGGAAAGCCTTTCCCTCACTGAAGACAACATCATATCCCTTGTCTTCTAACATCACCACAGAGATAAGATTCTTCTTCAATCCTGGGACATGCATCACTTCCTTCAATACGAAGGGTTTACCAAACTCCCTCTCAAAGGAAATGGTACCATTACCGATCGCACTGTATCTACCATCATCGCCCATCTCGATGTGCACTCCAAGATCTTTCTCATCTAGATCAAAAAACAAATCTTGATCTCCTGTCATGTGAAAAGACGCACCACTGTCCAAGAACCATACCGATCCCATCACACTTGATACCAAGCATGCAATCAACAAAAAATCTAGCTCAAACTGCGAGGCTAAGGCCTCTCCCGCTGCAGATCCAGCAACTTGCTTATTTTTCTTCTTCTGCGGACAATTTGTGGCATAATGTCCGTGCTGGTGACAGTGAAAGCACTTCACCTTGGACATGTCCTGCTTCTTGCCTTTCGCACCGGAATGAGAAGCTTTCTTGTTCTTCCCCTTCTTTGCTTTGGTAGCCAAAGCACAATTTTCTTCATCAGATGCCTTTGATGAAGATCTGTCCCTGGTATTCTGCCTGATCTCCTCTTGCACAAGATCAGACCAAAGTCTCTCCCATCCTGGCAACTCTCCTGACCATTGAAAGAGTCCTGATAGGAATGCCAACTCTTTGGAAGACCAAGGAGAGACAAGCTCACTAAGTCCTCATCATCGATAGTTACCCCCACACTTCCCAGCTCATCCTGGCATTGGGTGAACTTCGTGAGATACTTGGGCATACTGTCTCCTTTCTCACACTTAATGTTTCTGAGTTTATCCTTGAGCGCCAACTTCCTCTAGTCGCTCTTGCTTTGGAATAAATCTGTCAACACTTTCCACATCAAGTATGGAGAAGCCTTTCCATGCAGGCTGGATACAATGTGATCCTTCACGCCCTCCAACAGAATCCTTCGACACTTCGCTGTCTTCTTTTGCCAAGCCTCAACTTGAGCAGCATCAGTAGTCTTTGGGACATCAGCATCTATGAACTCCTTCAACCCATTTTCATCTAACACTGCCTCCATCCCGTCTTTCCATGCAATATAATTCGAGCTTCCTTCAAGGGCATACTCCAATCGCAATCCGTTGAAAGACATTTCAACTTCGACACCAAGAAAACACTGCTGCAAATTCGAATTCCACCAGCTCAAAACTTAATCGATTCTGATCTAAAATTCGTGAGAACAAAGTATTTCTCGTACAAAGATTGACTGTATGGGCATTTACCGGATATCTCACCTTCCAAAAGAAGGATGAATCCAGAGGCTACCTGGCCCGATTACAGACTCTGCCTGAAGAAATAAAATGTAATCACTTTTTGAATAATACATCTGATGATCAACTTCACTCTGATACCATGTATAAATTTCAATAATATAACACTTATTCATAGAGATTATCCTAATTATACACTATTTTCGGAATGCATGCATAATGCATAACCTCCTCTACCATTGATCATCAATTTGCGGAATTAAAAAAACAATCGCATGCACACATTGAAACATCAATCACACATATCAACACAATATGTAATGGGGAAAGCATACAGCTGAAAACCCCCAACTATATGTATATTATAATGATAGAGAACATGTAACAATACATAGTACAATACTCCTCACAAGTACTCAGTACTATCTCCACATGCTACACACAAGCTAGCTCAGATCTGAACAAGTCACGGGTTCAAATCTCCTCCATTGTTTGCTTGCCTCTACTGTGCAATCCAAGTTGAGAATAGATCAGATCCAAGTTCGAATTCCCTTGGCTTGTACTGCACAATCCTCATTGGAAATCTCAATCAATGATTGTGCAAATCTCATGCACAACTATAGCCACAACTGATAGTAGTCTCACCCTTTCACCCACCTCTAACACTTGTCTCCACTGAACTGTCCATGCACTGAGTTAACTGATGTATTCTTTAGTTGATTTATGAGTTAATAATTAGTGAATTAATTAATAATTAATTCACATCACTCATCACTAGTGTATTTGACAGTTAGACTAAATACAACTAGTTCAACTAAGTCAAATTGAACACAACTCCGTCAACTCCTCAATCAACTCAACCAAACTCAATCACTTGAGTTCTAACTGAAGTCCATCATGCAATAGCTCAACTAACCCATAGGAAAAGCGTATTTCCTTCTGGAAGTTGCATGTGCCACATCTGTAGCTCGAATTGAAGTTCTACAAGAGGATAAGATAGTGTTTATAGTCCAAATATTATTAAGAGCTAATAATATTTGACTGTTCTATTTTTTGATTGGCAGTCTAAAAATAGACTCTGCCCATATGTCTAAAAATAGAGGTCCATCTATTTTTACCAACATGACCAATCATCCATAAATAGCATCCTACAACTCATAGACCATGATCCATATGTCTAAAAATAGACATAGTCTAAAAATAGACTTTGCGCCAAAAATAGCCTACGGGCCCACTTAGTGAAGGCAACTTCTTTTCACTAAGCTCCATCATCTTGTTGCATTTTCAACATCCACAAAGGTTGCGTCTATTGTAAATATGGATCCATTGAATAATGTGAAGCAACTGCGATCAGCACTAGGCCACACTGGATATTATTGTTGATTCATCCACAACTATGCCTCGATTACAGTTCCCATGGAGAAATTGTTGAAGAAGATGAAAGCCTTTAGGTGGATAGAGGCCTGTGAAGTAGCGCTAAACAAACTAAAGGAAAAATTGGTGAGCACTATGATCCTTGTATATCCAGATTGGAATAAATAGTTCCATGTACACATTGACGTATCAGGAATTGCACTAGGGGCAATGCTGGCGCAACCCAAAGAAAGAAACCTGGACAGCCCAATTTACTTCGCCAATAGGAAACTATCAAAAACAGAGAAGAACTAAACCACAACAGAAAGAGAAGCATTGGCCATGGTCTACTCCATACAAAAATTCAGGAACTATCTATTGGAAAACCATTCAAGTTCTTCACAGACCATTCAGCTTTAAAATATCTGGTAAACAAACCAGTTTTGGAAGGAAGGATCTATTGATGGTTGTTACGGTTCCAACAATTCACATTTGAAGTGGTTATAAAACTAGGAAGGTTAAATGTGGGGCCTGTTATCACCCCAAGAAACTATCCTAGGTTGTATCTCGGAGATGCTCGGGACATCACAAACTCAACTTAATGTTGGAAATGGATGAATGGAAGGAATGATGCATGTTCAAGCCAGATAACCACTCCTACTTTGCTTGACTCCAGACATGCATGAACACCCCCAGACTACAAGGATTTGGACCACCAATTACTCACAGTTTAAGGATTGGGTGAATATGGAGAATACTGACCACACCAGCAGATGCATAGGACCCTGTGATGGCTGGCTGCAACTAGTAAAAAGGTTTGCAAATCGAATTCCCCAATGCACAGACAGGATGACATCTCTCTGTCACTAAGTGAAAAGAAACCTGATTAATACATTCACTAATACATGCAAGATTATAACACAGAGGTGGGATGACAACCCCTCTAATGCTAAACATCAAGAATTCAGGAAGAATGCATATCAAGCATAGCCTAGAACAGAAAAGAGATGGAAAGTGAGCAATTAACAGAAAAAGAAGCTTGTATTAGCTGAAAATGAAGACGAGACGCTGCAAGTATCAAAGCAATTACAATCTCCAGAAGTTGAACCTTACATCAAAACAACAACCATCAACCCTGATTACATCTATTTTTTGGGTATATATATAGTTTCATTACAAAAAATGTTCTGTTGTTCTATGCGTGGAGGGGTCATAATGGACCACCAACCGCTTTAATTGCCTGGAAGAACTTTTGAGTGCAATTTCTTGCTATGGTGAACAAAATTGATCTTCTTGGATGCTTCTGTTTTACTTCTCGAACAGGTGAAGTGTCGTGTGGATGAAATTCCATAACTGCTGAATGTATTTTAACTGCTCGAGGCATGTCCTTTTCTTCTTGTCCATGCTCCTTGTTGAAGACAGTGGTTGAGGAGTAATTTCGTAGAGTACTGGATGCATGGAAAATTTTAGGGGCTAATGTTCGCCCAGTGGGCTAATTTTCCATGATTTTTCCACAAAAAAGATTCGCCAAGTTCCAATTTTATAAAAGACGATTCGCCCAAATTTTAGAATATAAAATTATTTTACCTTAAAAATCGCCAACATTATATAGAGACTATATATAAAATAATTATAAATTTGAATAATTTTACAAATATATCAATAAACATTTATAATTTGCATATAGGGATTAGTGAGATTCGCCAATGTTTTAAACTTCAAGAAAATTTTCCATCCTTAAAATTTTCCTTGACTGGATGTTGGCCACCTTCGTCCTTTCGGGAGTATGAAATGGCTATGGACATGGATAGTATGGATGAATGCATGAGCATGATGGGAACATATATCAGTCATTGGATCAAATGAATAGATGGCAGAGATCTCTCGATGGGAGGTATCGGGCAGAAGCGGGGGCGGACAATCGTGAGCCGTTGGATCTCGGGCGGACAGATCCAACGACCATCGGGTGGAGGAGATACGCGGGGGTTAACCAGCGGGGATGGGTGGTTTCGGCGGTGGGCAGTATTGCTCGCACTGCCGATGGAGGCTAGGTGGTAATCGTACAACAACGTGCGATACCACCCAGAGGGTGACGCGTGGCAGCGGAGGGGCGGGAAAGCCGCTATTCATCGCGCGTTATCGCATGGTTACGTTACAACAGCGGGGGAAGTGGATTTTTTCGGATCGCGGCGAAGGCGATCGGATGGTGGATATTTAATTTGTGCAGGTTGGCTCGATTGATGTGACGGGAGGGTCGTTGGATCATGGTGTCGGGGATCAACGACTAAGATTAAAAGGCGGTGAAAGGTTATGGAAGCGCGGGGTTATGTGGATATGGTGCCATGGGATTTTAAGCTTAGCGCTTGGGGCTTAAAGAAAAGCATTTTATGTAATATTAAACAAAAGCATGTGCAAAGGGGATGAAGAGAAATGGGTGAGGAATTTGAGAAAGGCGAGGATAACCGGTGCAAGCCTTCTTTGAGTAGAACCACGGTCCGAGCTTATTTCTGCTTCTTTGAACATCAACAACTTGTAGCAGAGCTAACAGGGCCAGACCACCTATCTAGGTTGAAGTCAGGAGAGAATGAAGGACCACTAGATGACCAACTTCCAGATCTCGAATTGTTCCAAATAGAAGTCATACCAGACTACCTAGAGGATATTGTTGTGTTATTAGTAACATGACACTTCCCGGATGGATACAAGGAAACGCAGAAAAGATACTGAATAGTGAGAGCAACAGATTATCAAATAATTGCAGGATATCTATACAAACTAGGACTTGATCAAGTTCTGCGATGTTGTCTCCTTCAACACTAGAAGCAAGACGTGTTGTGGGAACGCCACACCAGGGTTGCGGGAGGTCATGTCAGGGGCAAAGAAACCACAAGGAAAATACTACAAGATGGGTTATGGTGGCCTACCCTCCACAAGGATGCTAAGGAGTACGCAAAAAGTTTTGATGTTTGTTAGATAGTTGGGAAGCCATTGCATTGAGATGGATTGCCTTTACATCTGGTGCACACAATACAATTTTTTGAGAAACGGGTAGTAGAATTTATTGACCCAATTATGCCGCCAACACGTCATTCCCATGCCAGATACATCATAAAAGCTACAAAGTACCTTACTCGATGGGAAGAGGCTGTGCCAATCAAGGACTGTAGAATCGATATTACAACAAGATTCATCTTTGAATGCATAATATCCAGATTTGGATATTCGAAGAGCCTAACCAACGATCAAGGGGCTCATTTCATTAATGAAACTATCGCTTCTCTCCTAAAGAAATTTTTGATCCAACATCAAAAGAGCAGCCCGTACCATCCTCAAGCCAATGGAATGGTCAAAGCCTTCAATAAGATACTCAAGAAGGGCCTAACAAAAATTGTATCAGCAAATCGAGATGACTGGGATGAGCAGGTGCCAGCAATATTATGGGCTTACAGAACGACAGTAAAATAGACACACAAGAAAACACTATTCCAACTAGTATACAATCGAGAAGTAGTAGTACCAGCAGAATTCATTGTCCCAAGCATCTTCATTTCTCAGGCCACTAAAATGACAGACAATGCATCTATAAAAGAGAGGATGGAACAACTAATAGAGTTGGATGAATCAAAGTTTTTAGCTGAATTCCACCAATCAGTTGAAGAACGGAGATAGAAGGCTCGGCATGACAGGAACATAAAGAAGAAATCTTTCATGGTAGGAGATCATGTTCTACTATATGATAGTAAATTTTAGAAATTCCGAGGGAAAATACAAATGTATTGGTTGGGGCCATTCATGGTTGTGGAGATCAAAGACTTTGGTGCGGTGAAGCTAGCACATCTAGATGGGATAATATCACCAAGATGGGTGAATGACACACACCTGAAGCCTTTCCAAATATCCAAAGTCATGTCATTAAAGTAAAAGGGTCTTGGAGACGAGCCTGCAAGTAGGTTTATAGTCAATAACACTTAGTCAGTTACATAGTCAGTTGAAAGTTACAATCCGATTTATTTTAATTTTTCCAGAAAATAAATAGCGCATGTCAGTCAGATTGCAGAAACAATTCCCTAATAACGCAACCCACTTGTGGTCGGGGGGGATAGTCACATGTTCTACGAGTCTTTTCTGCCGTACTATCGGTCTTTTCCAAAATAAGTAATAAATAATACACCTGTCATACAAATTTTTGTAAAATTGTTTCCCATTGGAAAAGAAATTAGCTAATAATTACCCACCATTATGGAAAATTTATTAACCATGTGACCCACTCTATCGTTTCTCGTGCTAGATCCAAGTCAGACGATGATGGCATAACATGATTAAGATTACATAGGGAAAGTTGTCGTAGTAATTAGTTACCAAGTCCAGTTAGAAACATCGTGTCAAATTTGATCTACTTAATCTGCATGGCTACGCAGGAAGTTACAGAGTTTCAAATGCAGGTGATAGAAGAACTTGAAATTCAGTCTGAGAACCACTAGCAGCAGAGGCACATAAACAATAAGCCTCCGATAACAATCTTCTATCATAGGCACAACAAGATGATAAAGGCAATTATCTCAGTCTTGGAGGATCGATGGAAGAACGAATTACAGTTTTGGAAACTCTGTATGGAAAATATGACAAGGCAACGTTAGTGGACAATGATCTCTCAGATTGTTTCCAATTCCTAGCTTTGAAGCGAGAAGTATATACAGAGGAGATTCCAAAGGGAGATGGCACCATGACCACAAAAGTTAAAGATGATTTCAGAGGCCTCCAGTGATCAACATTGATTAATCTCAAAAGTCTACCAGTCTTTGATACACAATTGGTTGCGATGCAATGTACTAAGCTCCTCGCCAACAGGATGCATGGCGGATCACTATGGCTCGACAAAGAATACCCAATTCATGTTGACGATATCCATCGATTGACAGGACTCTCAACAGGATGAAATGCATTATCTACCATGTTCCATGGAGGAACAAAGAGAGAAAATAAAGAAGGTGACAAAGATTACTATGAAAAATACAAGACCAAGCACGGAGGAAAAGGCGCAAAGATTGACCTCATCAGCAAGGAAGAAATAAAATTTTCCTGTTATATCATAGTAGGGAAGACAATGAGATATTTTTCCCAGAATGAGTGTACCCTGGACGCAATATTAGTTGCGGAACACTGCTGCAAAGGGGAGGTGCTTAACTGGTCGACCTTCGTACTGAACGAACACTTCAAAGCTTGTGAAGACATATATAAGAGAAGCACCAATTTCATATTTGGATATATACTCATGACGTTAGCAATGTGGAAATGGCAGTCATTGAAAGGAAGGGAGTTGGTTCAAATTAGAGAAGATCAACCTATAGCACTCAGGTACGACCCATGGAGAACCTCAGGGGACCCTAGTAGAAAATAATTCAATGAAGTGGCCTTTAGCGATTGGTATGAAATGATGCTAATTACAATTAGGAAGGCAGAGTGAATACCCAAAGAGCTATTGGATGAATTTTTGCAGGATATCTAGTTTGGGGTTACCCATGGGCACACATATGTTAGGCCAAGATGTGTTCATCCAGAAACGTTCCAAATGAGGCCGCAAAAGTTTTCCTTAACAAAAGAAACATTCCACACTGAAGTTGGTTCATGGCCAAGGGTTGCGTGTGAGATCACGAAGGGAAAATACAGGTACCTATTCGAAGGGATGAAACCGAAGCCGTCAATAGGGGAAGCATCTGGAAGCAATAGGAAGAGAGTAGCAAAGGATTATCTGGAGCCTATGTTTATTCAAATGGAGCAACATATGTCTTCCCTCAAACAAACAATTGCAAATTTCATAGAACCCTCAAGTGAGACAATGCAATCCATATCTTTTCAAGGATCTACATTGTTTAATCCAATCATCACCACCCCTTTATCTATAGAAATTCCACATGTATGCCCTAATGCACAACCAAAGCCAAAAATTCCTAGGCCGAAATAGAAAAGGGGAACTAAAAATCCAGTCTCTAAGAAACCCAGGACAACACCTACAATCCCGATTTTCGACCTCACTGGCGATACTGGCTAATCAGTATCTGCGTCACCCATAATCAAAGAGAATCCTCCATCCACATCCACAGTCTCACCAAGGTCGCGAGATCCATCACCGCATACAAACTCCACCTTCGCAACCCTATCTAAACCTATTTCCCCTAGAACACGTTTGTCAACAGAAGAGATAGAAGTACACTCCACGCAACAGTACAATGAGTCTCTCCAAGGTAATGGCACTCACACATCCTCATTGATATCTCTACTTCTAGGGTTGGGCCCAATACCAGGGGAAGAGCCGATTGTGTCCACACTGCAGTCTACGAGAGCTTAACATTACCATACTGCCTTCCCAATAAATTTCCCACCCATACCCAGTTATCATTCCACCCACTCCTCAGTTCACCCCATATTCACATCCAGCAACGTCACTCCCATCCCACTCAGAAAAGTCCATTTCCAATGGCTTACCCTTTCAGAGAAATTTCCTAGATCCGAACACAATGCAGGGAAAGAATCTGCAGCACTGCTCATCATCGTAGTTGTTTAGGTTTATCCAACAAGATGCATAGAGAGTGGAGAGAATACATGATGACCTCATCCATGAACATGAGCAACAGAAAAGAAAATTGCACGAAGTCACAAAAGAAAGGGATCAACTCAGATAAGAAACCAGGATTTGCAAGCACAAGTAGATCAGGTTACAAATAAGTTTTGGGCCGTCTGGACGATAATATGAGACCTTGTCATTGAAGCTCGCAAAGATTTTACATCCTGCATGTTGATCAACTGTTGTGACCACATCCGGGCAGGGTGTTTGAGCTTGATAGCCACAAATGCAGATATGAAAAAGAAATTGGAGACAGTTAGATCGGCATTGCATGATCCGACTGAGATTTACGCTCGATTAATCGACAAAAAATATTAGAACCATTGCCACTGCAAAACAATCTCTTGTTGAAGCACTTGCAGATGGTTACACCCTAATAGAGAAAGTGCACGATTGGTTGGGTAGCCTAGCCCAAAAGAATTAGCTTGTCTATCCTCTTCGAGAATAACTACAAAATTTAATTACCGACAACAAGACATGCACAAAATTAGTTCGGAAACAAAAGATTGATGAAGAAATCGCCTCCATTCAGGCACAAGTCGAACAAATAGAGGAAGAGTTTGCAAAAACTAAAAATAAAATCCATGACCTCATACCACCATTCTGCCTACATGTTCTTGCTCTGAAAGAGGTCTGCAACAACAATGAATCACAATGGAACATACTACAAAGCAGCAGGCCGAGTCAACCAACATCTAGCATGGTGGAAGACTTCATCAAGCAGGCTGACTCAATAGTAATTGCATGGAAAACAATGCTCAATGACTACAACAAATTTAGGCAAGAAACGAACACAGTTGTTCCTGAATTGGGGCCTTCATTTGGAAAAGAAAGCCAGCATGTGGCAGAAGTAGCCAATGCAGTAGCCTCGCAAAAGGAAGGACCGGAGAAACAAGAGACATAAATAACTGCAGAACCAGTGACAGGATCCACAATGCTTGAGATAGACTGACTCAGGGATTTGTCAAAGAATTGTGGTCAGGGCCTGTTGGGGCCTTCGTTTTGAATTTTGAAAGTTTTAAAGGTATTAAGGCAGAAAACAGGTGGCGGGAGCAATGATCGAGTTATGGAGAGGAGAGCTGGGAAAAGAAACAAGACCATGCAGTAGATGGGTAGTTGTGACAAGGTGTCGAGAGCAAGTAGAAACAATCGAGCAGACAAGGAGGAGAGTGGGAAGCAGCTGAGGGAAAAGTCAGTCATATGGAACTAGTAGTGGGAGCAGTGGAGGATAAGATAAAAGGAGAAGATAGCACGAAGAAGGGGTTGGTATCTAGTAGGAGCCAGAAGCACAGAGGAACAAGATCTGAAGTCTTGAGCAGTTGTGGAGTGGCCAGAGCTAGGCTTGGCCTGAGGTCTAAGGCATCCTGTGGCCATGGTATTTTATGTATTTGATTAAGGCGTTGCGCCCGCTTTGTATTGTAATGAATCTTCCTTTGAGTTAATATGAATGAATAAATGAACGAGTTTGCATGGAATTGTGATTAAGCATATTGTTCTGGTTTATAGACCCGCTCAAAAATTTATATGAATAGTCTTTTATGGGATGAATATGGTAATTGTAACAATATGATGTTGTGATGAATGTATTCTTTAAGATACTTATGAGTTAATTTCTAGATCGTCCTTGATATCCCTCTAATCCTTCTTAGTTTCGGTCACGACACACCTCGGGTGAGACTCCTTACCCTTTGGGTAAGGTGAAAATGTCAGAATTGTCCTAGATGACAATGGATCCTTATTGGCCCCTTGTGCCTAAACCGATGGTCTTTATTTGATGCCATTTTTGTGCCAAAAAGTTTCATAAGTTTTAAATTTTGCCATTCCTGCAACATAAATTTCCTAATTAGAATATGGCTGGTGAATAATATGGATTTATTTTAATTAGGGCCTTGAAATGGGAGGCTCAACCTCAAAATACAAGTGAGCTTCTTGATGAAATTTGAAGTTGGTGTTGAGATCCTATGCTTTATGGAGATAGGAGGAATTGATTTATGAAAAAATGTAGTTGTTCCGTAAGAGTAGGACAAATCCAAAAGATTCTCCATCATAGAAAAACCACAATGAGCACAAACATTATGGGTAGATAAATTTGCAACCTTCAAACAAGGTGTTAATAAGGAAATAGAATGCCAACTTTGGATCAAACAAGCATCAATGGTCGATAGAAATATGTCAGTTGTAAGTGAAGAAACCCTCTAAATATTTGAAATTTGGGTGGAAATCCACTTCATCATTTTTTGTATTATGGTTTTAATGGTTTGTAATGGTTAGTGTTCACAGCCAAGGATTCCAAGAGGGTAAGTTTTGATCCATTTATATGGGAAAGGGGAAAGGAGTATGATGCAACAAAAAACACACCATAATAATGCAACCTCTTCTCTTAGACCTTTATTTTCTCCAATTCAATTGACTTGAGAAATCCAATAAGTCATCATATTGGCCCATCTTTGAATGGATTTCCAACCAAACACATTTTGGGTCTGATTAGGTGCTCAAAAATAGCTCAAAATTCAAAGTTTTCAGATCAGTGTGGAACTTAGACAACTGCGTAGTGACCGTCATCTTGAATCTAGCACAAATTTTCGTGTGAAACAAACACCATATACTCCCAGAAACAATTTGTGCTACTGACGTGGTGCTAACTATGCAGGTTTATGTGGTGCTTTGATTGGTCAACGGGCTTAGCAAATCATGTCGTGACAAGTGGAATTTTTTTATTGGTTGTAATTTGGCATTTGTGATTGGGTGGTTGCTGGCCAACCACAGGCTTACACTTGGCCTAGCCAGAGGCCACCATGTGGAAGCCCAGGGGCCACCAAAATATTGTGTTGAAGTATGGGCAGCAACAGTGGGAGTCGAAACCGTGACCTCACAACACAAGTCCAAAGCCCCCACCAATATGCCATAGGCAAAGGTATTAACCCTTATAGTTCGTGATATCTATTTAAATTCAATGTATGCACCATTCGGCAGTAGGGCCAGCCCTTGGGTATGCCCAACCATGCGACCACCAACGGAGGGGGAGTGGGGTCCAAGCCGATGGGGTCGGGCCATTGGCCTTAGCCCTGGGCACGTGTCCCCCATATGGCCACATTTTTTGGATTTAAGGCATTAACAAACATTTAAAGTATCCAACAAATTTGCCCAAAAATTGACGAAAATGTCGCTCCATTAGCGCGATTTGGGGTGAAATTGTAGGATGATGCCGGATTTTGGGGAATTTTTGGTGGGATTAGCAAAAAAATTGGAAAGGCCATATCTTCTTTAGTTTTTGACCAAATTAGTAGCAGAAAGAGGCTACACAGACATTTTTGGGCATTCTGTAGCCATTGGAACAGGGTTTAGAGCTTTCTAAGCATTGTAAGATGATTTATAAACATTTTTAGCATAATAGGGAGGGCCAAGCCATTGGAAGCTGGACCAAGGAGACGTAGCCCAGGAGGGGTGAACGCCTTCATCATGTGCTACTGTGATAATGTTTATGTTTGTTATATGCTGCTGTTACGTCATTTGTGTATATTAATTTTCACATAAAAATCACATAAAAGCACTCAAAAACTCATGTTTAAACTTACAAATAATCTCAAGAATCCTTAAGAAAATTTAACATAATCTGAAAATGAATTTAGTACAACAAACTAATTATCCCAATCAGATCAAGTTTGGTATCAGAGCTCTTGGTTTTCTTTATGCAAGAAGGATTTAATTGTTTGCAAGTGAATGTCATGCTTACAAGGTTGAAGCTTGAGAGAGAAGGGAAGCTGGTTGAAAGCCTTGAAGTTGGGTCAAGGAGAATGAGTGCAAAGTTGCCACAATCTCCACCACTAGTTCTTCCTCAATTTGTAGTTGAAACATCAGTAAGTATGTTTCATGAAGGAGAGCCTACAAACATGACAGAGGATGAGAAGGTATTTAAGAAGGCTTTCTTTGATATGACAGAGATGGTGAAGGTCCTCTATGAGGAGAGGAATACCAGACTGCAGGGTGAAAGCTCCAAGCCTCCCAAAGGAGAAGTTTCTTCAAGAGGACGAGGAGGGAATGGAAATGGAGGTAAACCTCCACCCTCTCCACCATATTCTTCATATTTATCTTCACAGGCATCTTCACCCTCTTCCACAAATACAACCCTTACTCATACTCATCAACATACCTCAAAAGGAACTCGTAAATCACCCATGTTAAAACTTGATGTTAAATTTGAACTGCCCATGTATAATGGTGTAGTGAATGTAGAGAAGCTTGACAATTGGGTTCATCAATTGAAGGTCTATTACAAAATTCAAAACCTTCAAGAGGATGACATAAATATTCAACTAGCTTCCTTGAGGATGGAGGGTGCAACACTAGTATGGTGGGAATCAAAGACATAAGAAGATATAAAAAAACATGGTAAGATCTCAATTTCTTAGTCTGATTTCATTGTTGTAATTAAAAGACAACTCTACCCTCTAAAATATATACAGAAAGCCATCATGAATTGGTAGAAATTTAGACAACTTAAAGGTCAAAATGTGTAAGATTACACCCAATAATTCAGAAAAAGGTCTCTAATGTTAGGTGTATATTTGCAATCAAAAGACACGTTTCTAAAGTATATAGGGGGTTTACATAGTTACCTTAGGCATACTATCCTTAGGTTTAATCCCAATAATCTAGATGAGGTGTGTGTGCAAGGCTTTCATCTTGAGGCAAGAGGAAAAATACTCCAGAAGAGGGTAGTAAAAAGGCATTCAAGAGTAAAGAAAAAGAAAAGGGTTTCAAAAGAAATAAAAATGCATCCATTAAAAAGGAAGGAGAGAAAACAATATGTAAACATTTTTCCAAAGAGGGTCATGATGAAGCTCATTGTTGGAAGATTCATCCCAAGATGAAAATAAAGAAATTAAACAACAAAGGAAAAGAAAAGGAAACTGCAATCATTCAAGAGGATTTGGGATCCGATTCGGGTGATGAAACTAAAATTACATCCATGGGTATAAAAGGAAAATAATCCATTGCTATCACTAGTATATCAAATTGTCACACTAGCACTCCAAATGAAGAAACAAGGATTGAATTATTTCATGTGAGGGTAATCTCAAAACATACAAAAATCAACACACTATTTGATAGTGGGTCTCAAGCCAACTTGATATCTGATGACTTAGTCAAGAAACTTAATCTTGAAACCATTTTACATCCCAAGCCATATCCATTGGGTTGGATATGAAAGGACACAAACTTATAGGTTACAAGAAAATGTATTCTTCGGTTTGCAATCACAACAAACTTCATTGACGAAGTTGAATTAGATGTTGTACCGCTTGATATTTCAGGAATTGTTTTGGGTAGTCCTTACCTCTATGATAGAAAATAAATCTTCTATCATCATGAAAACAAGTACCACTTGTTCAAAGATGGTGTGGAGTATATTGTGAGAGCTCATCGCAAGAAACTAAATCTTTCATTAGTTAATGCAGGGAAAATGAAAAGACTAGTGAATTCAAGCAAGAATTTAGTGCTTCTTATGATCAAACCCAATGTTGATGTTGATTATGAAGCGTTTGATGGTTATAGTTCAAAATTCAAAATTGATTTGGTTGATGTAGTTAACCATGATGATGAAGTGTTTCAGAAAGCAAAGGGATTTCCTCCCAAGAGGAGAATCCAACATGAAATACCATTGCAGCAAAAGTGTCTTCTTATTAACATTGACATGCACCAGATGTTAAGGGAAAGTGCATAAATAACAAAGAAAATCCAAGGGTCATTGAACAAAAGGATCATTCGACCATCTCCTTCACCATGTGGTGCACCTATTGTTTTGGTTACCAAGAAGAATGGAAAGAATTTCAATAAATGGGACTCAAGGAGTGGCTATCATCAAATAAGAGTTGTTGAAGGAGACATATAGAAGACGACATTCAAAACTAAGAAAGTTGTGAAAAATGTCTTCCAATGGGGAGGCAAACAATAAGAGGCATTTGATGCTTTGAAACAAAAGATCAGTTCATCATTTATATTTTCTCTTTTATTCTTGAAAAATTTATTTGAGTTTCAGGTTGATGTATGCGATTATGCCATGGGTGCAATCCTTATGAAATATGGTAAGCCCATTTCATTTCATTAAATTTTTTTCAATGGTGTAGTGATTAAGTTGTAGCGATAAAGACACTTTCATTGGATGGGTTTTCTTCTACTATTCCACTTGGTCAAAAGGAATAAGAAAGGTATAAGCGAAAATTTTGTTGATATGCTTTCAAGGCCCACTGTTTGTATAAATACTTCCCTCAAGCATCATTTTGTTTTACATGAGAGTTATGATCAACAAAATACATACTTTCAAGATGTACATTCAAGCTTGAGTCGAGGGAATCAAGTAGAGGAATTTGTTTACCATTTTCATCATAATGTGTTGTATCATTTTGGTAAGAATAATGTTGCTATTGATAGTAACATGGACAAAGCCAAAGAGTTCATTGAATGCCTCCGAATGGTACATAAAATAGTGCAAGATCAGCTTGAAATGAGCAAAGGAAAATACAAAGCAAGGCACCACAAGCATTGTGTAGATCACAAGTTCCAAGTCAGTGATGAATTGATCAAGATTGGAAAGGTGAGGTAATTGTACCCTCACTTGTTGTACAACTGAAAGTGATATTTTGGGGTCTAAAAGGCTTCCATTGGGGAGGAATGATTAGGTGCTCAAAAAATAGCTCAAAATTCAAAGTTATCGAATTTGGTGTGGAACCTAGACGACCACGTAGTGCTCCTCATCCTGAATATAGCACATTTCATTTCATGCAAAATGGATATCGTATGCTCCCAGAATCATGTTCTGTTCACTTTCCTAAACAAACAATTTGTTGTAAACAAAATTAACAGCGTAGTCAGTCATCCGTACTACTTACGTGGCGTTGATTGTGCAAGTCTATGTGGTACTTTCACTGGTAAACAGGATCAACAAATCATGTTGTGACAAGTGGCATTTTGTTATTGGTTGTAATTTGGCGTTTGTGATTGGGTGGTTGGTGGCCAACCACGCTTTGACACGTGGCCTAGCTAGAAGTCGCCATATGGCAGCCTGAGGGCCACCAAAATATTTGGTCAAAGTCCGGTAGTAGCAGTGGGGTTGAACCTGCAACCTGACAACAAAAGTCCAAATCCTCCACCAATATGCCATAACAAAAGGTCTTAACCCTTATAGTTCACGACGTCTATTTAAATTCAGTGTACACGCCATTCGGGGGTAGGGCCAGCCCTTGCACACACACAACCATGCGACCACCAACATAGTGTGAGTGGGGCCCGACTAATGGGGGCAGGCCATTGGCCTTAGCCCCAAGTATGTGACCCCCATATGGCCACATTTTTCAGATTTAAGGAATTAGCGGACATTTAAAGTGTCTGACAATTTCACTCGAAAATCAGAGAAATTGTCGCTCTGTTAGCACGATTTGGGGCAAAATTGTAGGATGATGCCGGATTTTGGGGAATTTAAGGTGCGATTAGCAAAAAACTTGGAAATTCCATATCTTCTTTAGCTTTTGACCAAACCAAGAGTAAAAAGAGGTTACACAAGCATTTTTGGGCATTCTGGAGCCATTGGAACTGGGTTCAGAGTTTTCTAAGCATTGTGAACTAATGTATTCACATTTTTTTAGCATAATAGAGATGACCAAGCCATTGGAAGTTGGACCAAGGAGACATAGCCTAGTATTGGTGAACTCCTTCATCATGTGCTGTTGTGATACTATTTATGGTGATGTTTATGTTTGTTATATGCTACTATTTGGTCATTTGTTTATGTTAATTTGCACATAAAAATTACATAAAATCACTCAAAAGCTCATGTTTTAAACTTGCAAATAATATCATGAATCCTTAAGCACATTTAACATAATTTGGAAAGGAATTTAGTACAACAAACTAATTATCCCAACCAGATTAGGGTCCTATAGGTAGAAGAAGAGGCAAGAGTAAGTAGTAACACAAAAGAATGATTAACTACCTAAAGAACATCTACTAGTGGGAGGGAGTAATTTGTGAGAGAAATCAATCCAAGAAAGGATAATGATTTTAAATAATTTGATTGGGAGGGATTTGGAGTGACAATAAAGTTTTTTTTCTTATTGAAGAACCCGTTAAATGCTTTTGGCAAATTCAAGGAGTTCACTAAGGTTGTAGAAGTAAAACATAATAGAATCATTCAAGTTATAAGAGATGATTATGGAAGCAAGTACACTTGAAACAAGCTCACATAATTTTGCAAGGAACATTGGATCAAGCATAAATTTCTAAAAATCTAATGTAGAATTTCCTATAGATTCACAAGCTCATACAATTTACTAAAGCATAGGACAAGAATATACTTCTACTTTCAACCAGTGGAAGCCAATAGATCAATGAAAATAGTATGAAAAAGAAGACAAATCAATGGCACATAACACAATAAGTTTTCCCGGGGAAAGCCACTGCTCAAAACCCCGCATATCTGTATTGCATTAATCAGAAACATGAGTGAATATACAAAGCTTGTTCTCACTAGAACAATTCCACACAAGTATGCTCAACTCTTTGCCTCAAAATCCCACTATTAGCCAAACCTTAGCATATTCTTCTGCTCTCCAAGACCCTATTTCCTTGCACAACTCCTAGGATGACTAGCCCATATTTAAAGGGAATTAATTCTTCCAAACTATGCAATCCAAACATAGGTCCTTCTCTGATTGCATGCATGCTATTTACAACTCAATAAATCATACAACGGATAGTACATTGTCCCTACACTCTAGTCTCCACTGGGTTTTTCTCTGAATTGACATGGATAAGTTACTCATGAAGGAATCTTCAGTTAACTGGAGTAACACTTGTGGATCCACCAATGCACCAACTGACTGTAAGTCCTCTATTAGTTCCACAAACGGTTAGAACTAATTTAATTGACCATAAATCAGTAAACTGAGTTAATATAATTACAACTCAAACAAACTCATCCTGGAACCATAAAATTTAGGGAGAACATATACATGACTACAGAAAGACTTCCAACTCGAAATTTCTATGCTAATTAAGTTAATTAAACTTAATAACTATTTACAAGTTGCTATGAGAATAAAATTATGTTAGAAAATTATATATTACAGAGCAATGGAACACATAAAATATTGCAGAAATATAAACACAGAAAATGCATAAAACAAGAGAGACACAGATATACATGGTTCACCCAGTTTGGGCTACGTCCACGGAGAAACAACCATTCCTTCTTTTTATATTATCTAGCAAACTGAAGAGATACAACCTACAACAGATCCGCTGTAATTCCCTCTTTGCTCTCAATCTCCTCTCTCTTTCTCACTCAAAATAAAGATCTATATAGACGCAATACAATTCCCTCATATATAGCGAGGGGTTGCCTTCTGGGGCAATAAACCCTAAATTAAACATAACTTCTACCGTCAGATCTCTGCCTAATGAATGGCCCAGATTGACTACAAAATTACAACATTTTACAAGGTAATTTTACATCTATTCTTAGCTTCGGGGTGCTACCCCCGATCCCCCTGCCAGGGGGGGGGCTCCCAAAGGTTGCAGCCGCCCCCCCCCGTGGACGCGCCCCTAAAACGAATAATTGGGGTCCAATGCGGCGATACCTTTGAATACAAAAGATAATCAGGCTCCACACCCAACAAATTCGATTTTAATTCACAGTTTAATTCAAGGACAAATTAAGCTGGAATTTATTGTTGCCATTTCTCAATACTCCCTCTCAACAAGAAAGTGATATCTTCTACCCTGATCCTATCTTCGTGAAACTCGAATTTACATCTTGACAATGCCTTTGTCAAAATGTTAACATCTATCTCCTCCGTGAGAATGTACTCTAACAACATAATCTAACTCAATACACAACCTCTGAGATGATGATATTGGATATCAATATGCTTGGACCGATCATGAAAAAATGGATTTTCAGAGAGTTTGATACAACTTTGATTATCGTAGTAAATCAAAGTTGGATCCATCTGTTGACCAAACAAACCAACCAGGATCTTCCTCATCTAGATGGCCTCACATGTTGCCTAACTCATAGCCATGTACTCTGCCTCTGCTGAACTATGTGCAACCGATCTATGTTTCCTGTTGTACCAAGAAACTGTTGTTGACCCAATACTGAGAATTCCCCCTGATGTGCTTTTCCAGTTGGATGGACTCCCCACCAAATATGCATCTGTGAAGCCATGAAGCTTCACTCCCTCTATCCGTTTGTACCATAATTCGTACCGAGTAGTGCCTTGAGGTATATCAACACATGCTTTGTCACCTTCCAATATAGCTTGGTAGGCCTAACCATCACTTGACTAAGTTGGTTAAATGCATAACATAAATTTGGAGGTGTGTTCAACAAGTACATGAGTGAACCCACAAGCTTCCTATAAACAATATCTTCCACTACCTCTCCCAAAGTAGCATCCTCCTTCCTCTAGTTACCAGCTAGAGGAGTCTCTATAGGCTTGGATCTCTCCATGTGGAACCTCCTAAGTATCTCGTTGGCATACTTGCTTTGGACACAAACATATCCCCATCACCATGCTATACTTCCATGCCTAGAAATTAATACATGAGCCCCAAGTCCTTCATCTCAAACTCTCTTGCAAGGTCCCCCTTGCAAGATTTGATCAGTTGATCATCACTTGCTAGTATGAGGTCATCGAAATAATGTACAATGATCAACAATTTACCTTCCACCACTATGTGGTACAGGTTCACATCTGCTTCACTCTTCATGAAGCCCAACCTAGTGAAGTAGCTATATATCCTCGTGTACCACATATGAGGTGCTTACTTCAGCATGTGACTCACGCTCGAAGGTTTCAAAACCTTCAGGTTGCTCTATGTACACTTCTTCCTCAATTGTGCCATTAAGTAAGAATTTCTTTACATCCATCTGATGTATCTTCCACACCATCTACGCTGATAGTGCCAATATAGATCTAATCAATGAGTACCTTGTAACAGGAGCAAATGTATCATCATAGTCAATCCCCTCTACCTTTGAAAAGCCATGGGGAACAAATCTAGACTTATGCTTCTCTACACTGCCATCTGCAACTTTCTTTACCTTGTAAAGCCAACGAGATCTCACCACGAACTTATCCTTCGGTCTCAGGACCACATCCCAAACACTTTTACAAACTATGGATTCATACTCCTCCACCATGGCATCAACCCAAACTGGCTGTTGTACTACTTCTTCAAATGAAGATGGATCTGTCACAACACATCTGCTCATAAGAGCCATGTATCTAGTGTACTTGTCAGGTGACGTCCTCTATCTATGTTGTGATATGGGTGCTTCCACATTCTCTCTAGCATCTGAAAAAATCTATTTTCCTCTCTAGTGTGCTTTCTCCCATCTTTGGAAGATTCATCCTGAGTGGATGTCTCCACTCTCGGATCCTCTGCATGTGGCTGCTCCACATCAATTTGAGGCTCCTCAATCTTAGGAGCTAAAATATCCTCAACTGCATGTAGCTGAAGCTCCCTCTCAAGGGAAACTCACATGGCCTTCTCCTCATCGAATCTGACATCCCTACGAACCACTATCATCCTGATGGTCGGCAAGTACACTTGATAGTTGTGAGGTGTATCAGTGTACCCCACAAATATCCTCAACTCTATTATCAACTCAAGCTTCTTCCATGCATCTTTGGTCACATGGAAATATATTGATGACCCAAAAATCTTGAAGTAACTAACATCTGGCCTCTTTCCGGAATAAGCCTCCTCTGGTGTATTCATCCCAAGTATTCGATGTCAGCTATGGTTTTGAACATAAACCGTTGCATTGCATTCCTAATCCTAGAAATGTAGTGGTGGGCCCTGATCATGAAAAATCTCCCTCGCTGCCCCTACTATGTTTCTATTCTTCCTCTCGTCCACCCCATTCTGTTGAGGGTTATGGGGTGCCATCAAATCCTGTTTAATCCCTTCTACTGCACAAAAGTTCTTAAAATCATTTGAGACATACTCACCACCGTTATCACTCCGTAGAGCTTTAACCTTCTTTCTTGACTCTTTCTCCACCACTGCTTTAAACTCACAAAAATTTGTGAAGGTTTGATCCTTTTTCTGCATGAAAAATATCTAGCATTTTCGAGAAAAGTCATCAAAAAATATAATATAATACCCGTGTTTGGACAATGATGTTGTTGAGAATGGTCCACACGGATATGAATGGACTCTCTCTAGAATATCCTCTGCTCATCTGTCTTTGTCGTGAAAGGAAGACTTGGGGTATTTACCCAAAGTACACCCCTTTCATGTATCAACTTGATCTAGCATATCTTTGGGAAAATAGATGGAGATCTGATACATGATCTTCAAAGCCCCATGATGCAAGTGGCCCAATTTTCTATGCCATAACTCGCCAACATCTCGAATCTACACCATCTCTTCTTTCATTCTCAAAGCAGCGTAATCCTCTACCTCCAACTTATAGAGATTCTTCACCGAAATCACTATCTTATTTACTTGACCCGTGGCTATGTGTCGAAGGAACACCTTTCCTTTCGAGAAGAACACATCATAGCCTATATCCTCAAGCATGGAAATGGATACCAAGTTCTTCTTCAACCCGAAAACATACATAACATTCTTCAAGGTGAGTGTAGCCCCATTTTCCCTCTAAAAAGTAACCATGCCCAATCCAGTAGCACTATACCTCCCATTGTGACCCATCTCGATATGCATTTGGAGATATTTCTCCTCCAGGTCACTGAATAACTCCTTGTCGCTAGTCATGTTGAATGAAGCTCCACTGTCTAAGTATCATGCACTTCCCATCATTGATGACACCATACATGCAATGAGGGAAAAGTCCAATTCAAATTGAGAGGCCAAAGCCTCAGCCGTTGCTCCTCCTGAGGACTTCATCTTGGACTTCTTGAGTGGACAATTTGTAGCAAAATGGCTCGTGACAATGAAAGCACTTAACTTTCGTTATGTATTTATTCTTACCTCCATGGAAAGAATCCAATTTTGAATGGGAAGATTTCCCTTTCCCCTTCTTCGCCCTAATCACTAAGGCATAGTACTCTTCATCATCAGCCTTTAATGAAGAGCCATCCCTGGTGTTCCTCCTAATCTCCTCTTGCATCAAATCTGACCATAGTCATTCCCAATCTGGCAACTTCTCCCGACCATTGACAGAGTCCTAATAACTATGCCAACTCTTTAGGAGTCCCAGAAGAGCAAGACTCACCATATCATCCTCAACAATCGTGATTCCAATACTTCCAAGTTCATCACGACATTGAGTGAACTTGGTCAAATATTTTGGAATATTCTCACCTTTCTCCATTTTGATTTTTCAAAGTTTGTCTTTCAGTGAAAATTTCCTTTGGTCACTACTATTCTAATACAAGTTTGTCAATGCTTTCCACATAACATACGGAGTTTCCTTGCCATGGAGACTTGAGACAATGTGGTCTCGAACTCCCTCAAGGATTATCTGCCTCGCCTTTTCCACACACTTCTTCCATTCAGCCTGATTCCATGCATCCGATGTTGCTGGCTTAGGAACATCTTGATCAATAAATTCCTTCGAGCCATTATCCTCCAACACAACCTCCATTCTATCCCTCCATGCTATTAAATTCGAGCTGCCTTCCAAGGCATACTTTAGCTGAAAACCATAGAACGCCATCTACCAATCCTGAAGTATGTGTTGAACCTCATAATTACCCTCTTCTTGACATTTTTCTCACCTTTTTCCCTCACTTTCTCATAAGATTACAGACACAATCAATGACAAATGCCGGGTTTTTTCTAAGGAAATCATTAAAATGATCGCCATATTATATTTTCATGTTCTTGCTATTTGAATATATTTTTGCAAATTAGCTACAGAACGCAGCCTATTCTATAGCTAACTGTGGATTCCGTAGCTACTCTCATGGTTTGGCAGGTTCCAGGTGTCAAATGAAGAATTGGGCCACATGGGCATTTCTAGAATCATCTCCACATGGATTCTATCCTATTCACTCGGTCCAGATCGACGGAAAAGCAAGCCTAAAGTCATGGTCAAAGATGGAGTCAAAGTACGTTATCCAAAAGCAGTAGGACTCTTGATTTTCTCTTTCGTAGCTAATCAAGAGTCTAACAGTTCTGTTGCAAATCTAATTCGAATTAGCCACCTGTAGCTAATAAAAAGTTTAAACAGTCCTATTGCAATTTAAATTAGCCACCTGTAGCAAGTTTATCTCATAAAAAGTCATGTTACATTTAGTTCAAATTAGCCACCTGTAGCAAGTTTATCTCATAAATAGTTATGTTATTTTCCTTTAAATATCAGTTGCATGTAACCAAGAGAAGTTAGAAGGAATTACGTTAAGTTTAGGCTTTTTGCTGATACTCTGTATTCAGACTTCATTTTTTTCATAATACAAACTTCGTGTTGCCAATGATCATTTAAAGTGCATCCTTAACTAGCTAGCATTCTAGCCACGTCAGTTGCAGAGGGCCCCTGCATTGAAGGAGGTTTTTCATTTGTTGTTTTTAGTTCAATTTCCATTACTCTATTTTCAGCAAATCTGTTTTCTAAATTAGGATGATATTTCATTTCAGTTTTTAATCAATAGCATAATGATAAATCACAACTGTGCAGCCTTGTTCTTCTAAGATATCTTGTGGAGAAAAATGACTTTGTTTCCAAACTGAATTAAGATTGAAGTAATAAGAATACATAGTTGCTTAGTTTTCTTACTGTTTTGACATTCATTTTCTTAGAATAAAATTGTCAATTAATTGTGTTAATGGATGTTTTCATAAGCCATTTCAAGATGATGATGATCCTAAATTAAATGGTTACATGTCTAATTCATACAGTGATTGAATTTACTCAGTACATTGTTATTTTCCTAGGAACATAGGAACTAAGGTATAATTGATTTCCTGCATAGCACTTCAAGAGGGTAATGATTCACATTTGAATGTTGGAGAAAGTAAAAAGTACATTAGTTGTTTACAGTTAGTTTTACATGCTTTTACCTTTTTTCTTTCATATCCTCACTTAGTTGCATCATTGATATTCCCAATAATCATTTCAAGGAGATTGATTTAATCATATTCCAAAATTGAATGGTTGAATGTTTAATGAATGAAATTACTACGTTACCTTCTGCATCAATTTCATTCTTGGTTTTAAAAATTAGATCCATGGATTAGGACTAATGATAAAATAAGATAGATGCTCTGTTTTTTTATTAGGTTCTAACTAGCCAACAATTCTTGGTCCATTTTTAGGAAATTAGATTAACTTAGGAACATTTCATTTCCTTTAAAATTCATTAGATTCACTTAAATTTTCTCATAGTTTTAGGTTGCACATTCTTAGAAATCAAAGAATAGAAACCCCCCAAAACAACATAAAATACAAAACAACGAAGTAAGAAAAATGTTAACTAAGCACATATATTGCACCACACTTCATCAACTTACAAACCTCGGTTGATAATTTATGCAAGAAATTTAGACACTAAATTGACTAAACATTTTGGCGCTGTTGCTAGGGAAGTGTAATTAGGTAACCTCATCTCTTACATCTATAAAATGATATGCGTAGAGAAAGAGACTCTAGGGGTAGATTCATAGCTAGAGGCAGGAGTTTAATTCCTATAACACCACTTACTCCACCAAGACTAAGAAGGGATACACTTCCATCTCAAACTCATATTCCACATTTCACTAGCCATAGACTTCCTGAAGTTCTAAGGTCAGAAATCCAATTAAGAGGATATCCTACTTCATCTACTGAGGCAGTCCTAGAGGAAGAAAATATTGGATCTCCAACAGAAGGAGTAGCCTTTTTCACCTCTACAGGGGAACATATTTTAGCTAAAGAATTAGAAATTCCTAGAGGAGAGGGAGAAGTAGAACCTTTCTTCCACATACCATTGATAGAGGAACTAGAGGAAGAGAAATTAACCTTGCAGGTTGAATCTTATATTAACCCTGAAGAATCTATAATGGCAGGAAGAGAAGAAGAAGGAGAGTGAGTTCTGAATGGAGAATTTACACTATTTGGAGGAGGAACTGGTAGAGGAAATAGTGGAGAAGGTAGAGGAAATAGGGAAGTTGATAATTCTTTTGGATTCCCTATAGTCGATGAAGAAACAAATGCCACAATGAAAAATATCTCACCTTCTGTCCTCCCAAATTTTCATGGATTAAAATGTGAAGATCCTGAAACATTTTTATTTTTATTTGAAGTCTTGTGTAGAACTTATGATTATTTACAAGACTGCCAAAAACTCAAATTGTTTCCTTCAACATTGAAAGGAGTTGCTTTAAAATGGTTCATGGGATTGGTCACTCAGTCTATTAGAACATGGAATGACATGAAGAAAACATTTTTGGACAGGTATTTAGATTATTGCATGCCTATCAATCACAAAGATGAAGTGTTTAAAATTATGCAAAGAGAGGATGAAAATTTGGAGGATTTAATTAAAAGAATCAACTATAACTTAAAAAGAGCAAAAATGGAAAACTTAGATCAAGATACTTTAAAAGCTCTTTTATTAAAATCCATTAGAGGTGAGTGGATAGACATCCTTAACATGATGGGGAAGGGAGATATATCTCAACTCCCATTAAATGACATTGGATAATTATGTGTTTATCTCTCAAGAGGAAAATCCAAAATTGGGAAAGGTCCAAGAGATCCTTCTCTTGCTAGAGTGAATAAATCTGCAACTGGATCAGTGAGCAGGGCAGAAATTGGAAACATGCTTGAAGAATTTAAAACAGATATTCTAGGGAGCCTTAGTGAATGAATAGGAACCCTTAAGTTACAAAACAAGCAGAAAGCCGACACTGATGCTTTAGCTATTTTCTATCCCAAATGCAGAAAGAAGCATGCATTAAGAGAATGACCTTTGGATCAAAAAATCATAGAGACATGTGTGATTTGTTTAGAAAACCATATGACCAAGAGTTGTCCTTCAATTCCTGGTCTTAAGGTTGTTTTTCAAGAGGAAACAATTTCAAATCCAATAGAATCTCTTTGCTCTATCTCTAGAAGACTTTGGCAGGGGCCACAAAACCAGGGTTTTAACAACCAAATGTATATTCAGCCGCCACCAAATTGCAATTCTTAGCAGCAACCTTGGCCTCAATCTCAATCTCCATCTCAACCTTGGGCTCAAGGAGTGCAAAATCCCTATGGAAGATTCTCTCAATACTATCAATATCCTCCATCATATCGAAACTATCCTCCCCAACAAGTTCCTCAACAAAATCAATAGCCCCAACTTCAAAGCCAAAATCCTCAACTTTCACTGCCATTCCCACAGAGACCAAATTAGTTACCTGCCCAATCATTATGAAAAACCAACAATAAAAATCCTCAGAATACCTATATGGTGGAAGGACATCAATTTCCAACTTATATGATTACTCCTCTAGATCTCAATGATGTCCAACTGAGATTTGGTAGGATATTAGAAAAGAAAAAGCCTTCTGCAGTTATTCAAGAACAAGACAATTTTGAGGAAGATTCTCTACAGCCAAATAATTTTTTTTAAGGAAAATCTCTTCAAAAACAGAATACCGAAAATGAAAAACAGAAAGAACCAATAAACCCAACTCCTATCATAGAGCAACCACTAGTATCTACTTCTACACCTCCTTTTGCTGAAAGATTACAAGTTGATAGAAGGGTAGAAAAGCATATTATGTTACCTAATTATGATTTTCAAGATGAATTGAAAAATTTCTATATCAAAATCCCTTTGTTACAAGCCATTAAGGAGATTCCAATTCTAGCTAAAACAATAAAGGAGTTGAGCATGAAGAAACCAGGAAGAAAAACAAAAGAAATAAAAAGAATTCAGCTAGAAGGAAAAATAGCAGACATAATGATGGGAAAAATTTCCATACAAAAATATGTAGATCCAGGAAGTCCAGTTGTAAAAACACATATCAATGGACTTGAAATTATGAATACATTGATTGGTTTAGGAGCAACAATAAACATCATGACCAAACAAACCATGGAACAAATCAAGCTTCCTAATCCTCTTTATACACCTACATTATTGCAATTGGCAGATAGATCTGTAATCAAACCAGATGGCGTGTTAGAAGATATTTCAGTGTCCTTAGACTCTTGGGAGTACCCTATTGATTTTATGATCTTAACCCCTAAGAAAAATCTACGAGGACATCCACTTATAGTAGGAAAACCTTGGCTGGATACAGCTGATGCTTTCATTAGTTGTAGATCTGTTGATATGTATATATTTGATGGTAACTCAACTAAGAAATTCACTCTATATCCTCAAACAAGAATAACCATAGAGATAGATGACAAAGAATGAATTGATGATGAAAATGATATTCAGCCTCTCTTTACTATTTCAACCATTAGTGAAGATAGTCAAATCTTAAATATAACAGAAAATTTTGAATCATCTCCAGAATATGAACATGATCAATTTCAAGAAAAATCCAATATTGAATATTTTTCATCTAGGCAGATGTCTCTTTATTCTATGGAATAATTTGGTTGCTCTATAGTTGAAATCTTTCCAAGGAAAACATTGAACATAAACAATAACTTGGAGAAATTACAACAGGAAAAGCTAATCAAAACATTACAACAATGTTCTTCTGCATATGCATGAGAATACACTGACATGAAAGGAATTAGTCCTAAGACTTGTATACATCACATATACATTGAGGAAAATTGTAAACCTATCAGACAACCTCAAAGAAGGATGAATCCAAATCTTGGGGAAATTGTGAAAGAGGAGTTGCAACAATTGTTGAATGTAAACTTCATTTACCCAATTTCAGACATCCAATGGGTTTCTCCTCTAGTGATTGTTCCTAAAAATAATGGTAAATGGAGGGTATGTATTGATTATCGAGAATTGAATAAAGCTACCCTAAAATATCATTTTACTTTTCCCTGTATAGATCAAGTGTTAGATACATTAGCAAGTAAGAAGTATTTCTCTTTTTTGGATGGTTTTAGTGGTTACAATCAAATTCAGGTAGCACCTGAAGATCAAGATAAAACCAAATTCACCTGTCCATGGGGAACTTATGCCTACCGAGTACTTCCTTTTGGATTGTGCAATGCACCTGCAACATTCCAAAGAGCAGTACTAGGAATTTTTTCTGATCTAATACATGATTGTGTAGAGGTGTATATGGATGACTTTACAGTTTATGGGAATACATTTGAAGAAGCTTTAGAAAATTTGGAAAAAGTTCTTAAAAGATGTAAGGGAGTAAACCTTTCACTAAGCCATGAAAAATGTTTTATGATGTTTACATAAGGGATTGTTTTAGGACATCACATTTCAGGAGATAGAATTAAAGTTGATAAATCTAAAGTTGAAGTCATCTCTAAACTATCAATTCCAAGTTGTCAAAATGATGTTAGAAGTTTTCTAGGATTCACAGGATACTATAGAAGGTTTATAGAAAATTTCACTAAACTAGCATCCCCACTCTTCAAATTACTCACCAAATATTGTGAATTCAATTGGAATCTTGATTGGCAGTTGGCATTTGAGACTTTAAAAGAAAAAATTTCTAAAGCACCCATCTTAAGAGGTTCAAATTGGAAACTACCTTTTCATATTTCAACAGATGCTTTAGATACATATCTGGGAGCTGTATTAGGACAAAAGGATTTGATCCCCTATGCCATCTATTACACAAGCAAGAATTTGACTCCCACTGAGTTAAATTACACTGTAACTGAAAAGGAATTCTTAGCGGTTGTTCATGCTATCAACAAGTTCAGAAATTACATAACATGTTATGAAACATTTGTTCATACAGATCACTCTGCAATTAGGTACTTAATGAATAAACCTATTACTAATGGCAAAGTTACAAGATGGTTATTACTCCTGCAAGAATTCAACATCACTATTCTAGATAGACCTAGAAAACAAAACATAGTTGCTGATTTCTTGTCTAGAATTCAAAATATCAAAGATGACACTCCAGTTGAAGATAAATTTCCTGATGAATATATTTTTGCAGTAACTACTCAGACCCCTTGGTTTGTAGATATTGCCAATTACTTAGTCACAGGAAAATTACCTTCACATTTGTTTCCTAAGGAGAAAATAAAAATCATTCAAACAAGTGCAAGTTACTCATGGATTACTAATGAATTGTATAAAACAGGTCCAGATCTCATGATGATGTGTTCGAGAAGATGAAATGCTTGAAATTCTTAAGGCATGTCATGATGAACCTTGTGGTGGACACTTTGCTGACAAGAGGACAGCCTATAAAATCCTTCATTTAGGATATTATTGGCCCTCCATCTTCAGAGATGCCAAAGAATATGTCAAAAGGTGTGATAGCTACCAAAGGGTAGGAAAACTTGCTCCTTCAGATGAAATGCCACTACAAACTCAGGTACTCATTGAACCTTTTGAAAAATGGGCCTTAGATTTTGTTGGACCAATTAATCCTCCATCTAAACAAAATAAGTATATTTTGGTATGCACTGATTATGTCACTAAATGGGTAGAGGCTAAAGCATTACCTTTTGCTAATGAAAAATCTGTAGTTAATTTTCTTTTTGAGGACATCTTCACTCGTTTTGGTGTTCCAAGAGAAATTGTGATAGATCAGGGATCTCAATTTACATCTAAAATGGTGGAAAGGCTTGTGGAAGATTACAAGATCAAACACATAAAGTCTACTCCTTATCATCCACAAGAAAATGGTCAAGTTGAATCTACCAATAAGGTGATTGAAGGAATTCTCACTAAGACTGTACATCTACACAGAAGATATTGGGTAGAAAGGCTTCCTGAGGCCTTATGGGCCTACAAAACTACATGGAGGAACACAACAGGACATACTCTCTATGAGCTTGTTTATGGGAAGCAAGTCCTATTCCGTATAGTGTTTCAGATCAGAACCTTCAAGATGGCAGTCCAATTAGGACTGGATTTATCAGAAGCACAGAAACATAGATTGGAGAAACTCAATGAGCTTGATGAAATCAGGCAAGATGTAGTTCAAAGAACTAGTATAGTCCAACAACAAAGGGCTAAATGGCATGATAAGTATATCAAGGAGAAGAAGTTTCAAGCAGGGGAGTGGGCACTTTTGTTCAATTCAAAATTCAAATATTTTCAAGGAAAGTTTCAGACTCATTGGCTTGGGCCATATGAGATTGAAGAAGTATTTAATAATGGAGCAGTGAGAATAAGGACAATAGATGAAACAAATGTACCTCTTCTTGTGAATCGTCATCGGTTGAAGATATATCATAAGCCAATTTCAAGAGAGGATTTTATCAGGATTTTCCAAGATAACATTGAAATGAAGTTTGTGAAGAAGAATTCTTCTTCTCCACTAACTTAGCTTTTATTTTCCCTATATATATATATATATAACATAAAAAAATAATAATAAAATGTATAGGTATGAAAACCAATCATTAATTGGCATACTTATACAAAAAATACAGGGTGAAAATCACAGATTTCTGCCATCCTATAATTTCCATTTCCTTTCTATAATAAGTAGTGACATAAAGCTACATTCATTTGTAGTTCATAATCTGCAAATTCATTTCATTTTACAGTCTCATTCCATCTCACACTATTTTCATTTTATTTTACAGTTTCATTACATCTCACTCCACTTTCATTCCATTTCACTGTCATATTCCATTTCCATTTCACTTTACATTCATGTTCCATAGCCATACTTCACTTTTTATCATGTTCTGCAACTGATTCCATTTTGTAGCTAATTTGATTCTGCAACCATATCTCATTTAGCAGCTCTCGCATAATTATATAGCTTACAAACAAATGATGATTGCAAGAAATTGAAGAATCTTGTTTTGAAGACCAATATGCTAAAAGGGTGCCTACGGATCAACACCAAAGAAAACAACAAACGAAAAGGTTAAGTTCTAAAAGGTAAATTGCAAAAATTTGTTTTAAATAGCAAAGTTAAAACATAAAGTATATATAATATGGATATTCATATGTTTCCTTGACGAATCATCATTTGATTTGATTGCAATCTCCATCATACTACATACCCACCACATCCTCCATATTTTGTCACATAATGGTCCATAATTAACTCCCACATTGATTATTAACGGTCATGACTACGACGACATACTTGTCTACATGTCTCCAGAATCCCTACCATCTATTCATTTCATACAAACCCGTAGTTCCTTTCATCATATTCGCAGCCAATTCATTTCATAAAACTAGGAAGGGTAATTCTGAAGGTTGAGAACTCTACGTAGTAGAAGGCATGGGGCTAATTGTCAGAACAAAACCGGTAGGATCAAAGTACATGGAAGGATACCCACAGCTTAAAGAAATTTTGCAGAAAGTTGGATGGTTTAAATTCATTGAGAAATTTGATGGTTTTCATAAGGAGATTACAAAATACTTTGCTCGATATTTTGATGGCACAAAGGTAGAGATTGGAGATATCAAGTTTGCAGTGACTGAGTCATTCATGACTGAGGCTACAGAACTTCCAAGGCATGGTGAAAGATGGTTCAAGAACAAGGAGTTCCACAATGAATCATGGAAAGTAATACTCAAAAACCTAGGTATGGATGTCTCTGTTTTTAGAAAAGGTATTCCCATTTCAGCTCTTAAAAGTAAGTGGAGGAACATGCTCTTGGTTTTACATAAATTTATCACTTGTGAGGGGAGGTTTGGTTGCATGTATGTCTACCATATCCGTTTACTGATGAATTTCTTAGAAAATGGAGAAATCAATCTTCCTTTCTTCTTGCTAAATAGTTTAAGAAGGATGGCCTCAAATGTGCAAAAGAGAATATAGTTCATAGATACAACCATGTATCATCATGGGTTGACAAAGATGTTGATTGAGTTTCATTTAAAAAGCGTAGGAGATACCTAGGAGAATTTCTTTATTAGAAACCATTTCCAAGAAGCACCAGAGTAACCTAAAGAAGATAATGTCAGAAGAAATAGAAGAAAGAAGGCTGGTATAACTATTGAAAACAAACTTGAGTCTTCATTGCAGAAAGATGATGAAAATTTAATCTTTGAAGAACTGACATAAATTAGGAAGCAAATCAAGGCAATATGGAAGATAAAAAAGTAGAAAAATGTCGCAAATGAGGAGAATGTAAGTCCTCCACAACTTAGAAGGAGCTTTAGACTCCGACGTTTGGTAAAGAAAACATCATCAAAAGGGACAAAGTGTATAAATTTAGACGAGGAAACCCCAGAACCATCTCTTGTTAACATCTCTTCTGCACACAGTCCTCAAAATTCTCTTGTTCATCATTTTGAAGGTAGTTCAAGTAGAAGATATCCAGGCATAGACCCAGTGCAACAACAAATAATATGACTACATAGAATCACTGGAGAAGAGAAGTGCCTCAATGAACCCAAAATCTTCTATCAATCCACAAGAACCTCTAATTGATGCTCTCAAATAGGAAATTAATGAATTAGAGATATTGAACAGACATATAAAACAGGAGAATGAGACTTTAAAGGAACAAAATAAATTGGACAAGGCAATTCTTGATAATACCATTCTGCATTTAGGACCATGGTATAAGAAAAACAGGAAATTGAAAAGAAAGAATAAGATTTTGAACAAAGCAGTCATTAACCTTAAGTACAAGCTTCTTATGAGAAAGCCCAGAATGACAGTCACTTCAAAGAAGAACAAAAGAAGGAAATTGGAAGTACTAGCAGAGGTGTCTGAGCAATGCATTAGGGAGGATGAACTCACATTTTTGGCTCCTGCTGCTACTCCAACGATGTTCGCTGGTATACCATCTGTCCCGGCAAATTGTCAACAACAAGCTGGAGTCCAATCAGAGACTGTTTCGACGACATGGTTAGTTCCTATTTCTTCATCCGGATTATCATCTGGTATTTCTTATGTTGAAACTCAACAAATTGATCCAATGTGTCTTCAAAGGCCAATCTACCCTTTAAGTACTGGATTGCCACCATATGGAGGACAGTATGCCTTTTCATTGTTCCCCCCCGGAAAACAACCATATGGGAGTTTACAACAAAGTTCAGGTCAAACTGGAATTACATCCAGCGGATGGGTACCAATACTATCTCAGCAACCAAGGGTTGTATATTCAATGCAACCAGTCCACCCTGTGTCGAATATTCCCACTATACCTGCTATGGTGACTGCGTCGCAAGTACAAGCGCTACCTGTTGTATGTCAACCCCAACAGCCTCAGGTTGCAATACAACAGCCTCTTGTCTCAACGACTCAATCACAACCTCAGGTTAGTGCCTCCTTATCTGGAGCAACTCAGGATCAAACAAGTACTGTGACTCCTCATCTTGGTCAATCATCCAGTATTGGTCAACAACAAATGGTTCAACAACCAGAGCTGGTTCGAACTCAACAACCCCCATTCCAGCAATCATATCAAGGACCTGAGCAACAAGTCTTTGTAAGTAATGGGCAATCGCATTTCCAAAGCGGTTATCAACAACCATATTATAATGGTTATGCCCATCAACCTTGTCAAAGTTGCCAGCATCAAATACATTATGTTGGTATGCAAAGACCCACTGCTCAGGCGATTCCATCTTATCCTGGGTATGCTTCGCCTAACCTGAATCAACAGTTGCCCTTTGTAGCAACTCTAGAATTACTAGATCTAAACCGGCTGACGAATGATCCAATTTCTTATGCCCCTTGGTGGCCAGCGATTCCGCATAAACTTCCGTCAGATATTCCTAAATTTAATGGAAATCCGGGTGAAGATCCGTCGAATCATGTGATGACCTTTCATCTATGGTGTTCATCAAACACCCTAAACGATGATTCGATTAGGCTTCACCTTTTTCAGAGGACGCTAACTGGTCCGGCGGCAAAATGGTATATCGAATTGCCTAGAGCTTCATTCGACAACTTCAGTACCCTAGCCACAACCTTTTTAACCCATTTTCAGTTACCGATAAGGTATGAAACGGGAACGGAAATCCTAACCAACTTCAAACAGACAACGGCCACTCACATATCTGATCATATACATGAGTGGCGACGTCGTCGTAGGATGGTAAAAACGTACGTTCCCGATCAGCTATTAGCTGAATGGTTTATCAAGTCATTACTTCCTGCCATCACGGAAGATGTGGCGAAGGGGGGAGTCGTAACGGAAGAGCAAGTTATCGCTCGTGCGCAATATCTGGACTTGGTCTATACTCAGTCTGGCACGCTCTACGACAAAATACCTGACGCCCCTAGACCGGAATTCTCAATTCCTCCTCCTCCTAAATCAAACAATGACTCTCACGCCGGCGATGGTGTGATTGGCACGACAAACGCGAAATCGACAAAGGCCACATCCAAGAAGGCCCGTAAGATTTCAGATCAAAATGAAAAAGACGAAATTCTTGCCTCGGAAGTAAATGCCATGTCGGCCGACAAGGGCAAACAACTGAAGCAACCAGGGGGCAAGAAGAAAAAGAAAGGGAGAAAAAGGAAACCCCCTGCGGGGTGTCATATATGCGATGAGGATCATTGGACGAGAGATTGTCCACATATAGTTGAAGTTAAGGAACTCTTTAAGAGTTCAAAAACCTCAGCAGTATTGACTGATCCGTTTCCAAGCCCGGGAACCAAACTGGTTGCTAATCAAAATGCTTCCCGATCCCAAGTGCTTATGTTGTCTATCTCAAAGCAGCAAAATGATGCTTTGGCAAGGAATAAAGATTACGGGAATCCACAGGTGTTGAATAACAAGACTAATGAACAACCTAGTAGTTCGACAACAACTTTGACCAAAGTTGTTCCACCCATCATTCCTGAACAAATGATAAAGTCGCCAAAGGGAGTAGTGCACAAATCGACAGTTAATCCTCGTGCAAAAATAGCACAGAATTATAATATAATAGAGGACCTGGCCCAATCGCCGTCCGCTATGTCGACACTTAAGGTACCGCAAAATTGCCTCTCCCAAGAGCAAGCTTTATTATCAACAATAGGTGGGGTTGACCCAATGGATTCCAATCTTGTATCCTTTGACCACAAAGGGTACGATCCTCAGTTACCAGCTCAATTAGCTTTCCTTGTTCAAGTGAAAGCCCTCAACAAAACTGTTCACCGAACGATTATTGATGAGGGGGCATCTACATGTATTATGTCGATGAGTTGCTGGAAAACTTTAGGATCTCCAACCTTGTCGCGATCTGCGACAACATTAAAAGCATTCAATGGAAGGGCATATACCCCGTACGGTATCCTAAATAACTTGAAAGTTGAACTAGGGGGCAAAACAGTAGAAATAGATGCTGAAGTCATTGATGGGAATCTTGATTACAACATCCTACTGGGACGACCATGGATATATGCCATGGCAGCTGTTGTGTCGACCTATTTTAGAAAGATTGCATTTCCCTTTCAAGGAGGAATTACAATCGTCGACCAACAAACATTTCTCCCCAATGGTTCTCAAGTTACTGGAAGCATTCCAATGATCCATGGAAGCAATCATTCGCTCCAAAATATCGGAGTAGGTCTCCTAAAAGGCCCTGCCTTAATGGGTACTTTTGCCCTACCGCCTCCGAGTAATCTGGCGGAAGTGGCCACAGTGGAATATGAAACCTTCTATATCTAATGGATTTGGACTCCGAGGACGGTTCTTATCTCGTGTCAACCTCGTTAAAAAATGAAACAAGGAGTCATGAGGATAGTTCTTTTACTGTGTCAACCTCATTAAAAAATGAAACAAATCCGCTTTTCAAATCTCAAAGGTAAACCTTCATTCCAACCACCGAGTTGAATGCAATGAAGCTTGGGGGGGCATGCACCTCGATTTGCGTTATTATGCTGGGGGCATGCAAGCTTATCATCGAGCAGTTTTAGCACATAGTTCATGCTCGTTAAAAAAAATAAACATAAGATTGAGCAGTTTTAGCACATAGTTCATGCTCGTTAAAAAAAATAAACATACGATCGAGCAAGTGTTTCAATCCGCGTTTAAGCTCGTTTAAAAATGAACTACCCGGTAAATAACCACTGTGAATGTAACATTATCAGCCATTAAAGCCTTGGTCGTGTTTGCGCCGTCACCTCCACTTTTCCATTGGCCGAGCGTTCACCTCCATATGATTGTTTACCCATTTTGAGGAACAGCTGCGAAGAGTGATTTCACCTAGCCATCCTTGTAACACTGCCGTGATTGGAAAATTCCAACCTGTACCTGGAATCAGCTGCTAACCCGTTTCATCACTCGTTCCTCAAAAGACGAGTCTTCTTTAAGCTCTTTTCATCTGACTCGTAAAAAATGAAAAGATTGCCGAGTCCTTGGCCTTCCAGCTCGTTAAAGGGACAGGAAGTGCTATCCCTTCTCTAGATTTTAATCTTTTTGGACCTGAGGGATTATTGCACAAAAAGATCGAGCGCTTGTTTTGTTCGGCTCGTTAAAACTATTGAAAACTCATCCCTTCTGTATTGTTTTATACTTTTTCGGACTTAAGGGATTAGATGACGAAAAAGGAACTTTGGAGTTATCTTTACGTACCTTTTCAGACTCTCTAAAAATGAAAAGGGACCGAGTTGTCTTTGTCGTTAGACTCGTTAAAATCATTAAATAGCGACAAACTTGTCTTTAGACGAGAACGAGTTTCACTATCGCTAGGCTCGTTAAAACATAGCGATGGGCTTGCCCGAAGTGCAGGTTATAGAACAAGCATATGTTATCCTCCTCAAGCTTGACAAAAATAAAGAGGTACTGGTCAGCAATGACTGGGGAAAAATTGGGAGAAACTCAAGAAAACTTTGATAGTAGCAAGTCGCTCTTGAACATGACACTTTTCCTCCGTACCACAATCAGGTTGGGTTGTTTCATTCACCGGTCACATCACCATGGTCTCGCCATACCATCCATATTTGGGGTAATGCTACCGATCCATCGCATCAGTGTCGCCATATGTTCAAGAGAAGTCGTTCAGAAAAGCCAACCGTGTCCCATCCACTGCCATACATTATCCTTCATCCTTTCATGACCGCCACCCTGAATCATATGCCACAGATCGTTTTCACCTCCATCAAAATCATTAGCTCTGTTCCGTGTCACTGATGTGGGATACATTAAGGCCCTCCTTTGACGGATTGCTTCTTGTCAACATCAGCTCATTATCCAAGAAGTTGATCTAGGAACAACCCCTTCAGTACTTTGAAGCTTGCATGCCTCAATGGCAAGTTTCTCACTTCCGGCGACAGGTATACATCAATGACCTTCGACCGAAAGATTTTGCGTGGTGTTCGACGCCAAGTCCTTTATTCACACCACGTGAATTGTACTGCAATACCTTGAGGGTCATTATCATTATCGGTGATTCCTCTCGCACTTGTTAACGGTTTACCTCATTGACCGGTAATCAAGCGATGTCTTTCCATGTTCGACTTTAGAACATTTCTCACATGGATCGACTTGTACTTAGAGTGAAGATCGAACGAGTTTGAAGACCCCGGATCTAGTTTCATCCATCCGGGCTGTGATATATATTCAAGAAAAATAAAGACATTGGCATGTACATCATTGCATCAGATAATCATCCTACTCAAAGGATGATAATTTCATCAAAATTATCAGTCTACCATCAGACGATTGTCTGTTCTATGTACAGAAAAATGAATTTATAAAGCTGAGCATGGGAATGCCCACCTCAGCTAGATCATGAAAGCGGTATGAAAAATAATGTATTGTATTGTATCTTATTACAGGTCTCCTCCCAGGATTGGATGAACTTCGGACCCTCCTGGATAAAGCATTTCACCCGATAAACGGCCTCATACTTTAGGGGGCAACTGTTATAGACATTTTTGTGCCTTACAGCATTGAGCATGAAATGTCCATAATCTAAGGGATCCAAAGTCTCTAAACATGTTGTTCCTACCCCTAGAGGAACAAGGCTAACAAACCACAGCAATTCACAGAAGTTCTCCACCAGAAACTGCTCAAAAACAAGTCAATTCAGGGTCAATTCAGTGGCTCCACTAGCTGTCTGCGCTGAATGTCAAAGCCAACACTGGCTACCTGCGCTGAATGTCAAAGCCAACATTGGCTACCTGCGCTGAGTGAGATTGGACATGTGGCAAGTTCATTCCACAAGGTGTCAAAACCCAAGAAGCTTCCAAAATGACACTTGCCTCAGGGAATTCGACTATGATGAGTAAGAGGTTCCAAAATCTCCAAGTGGAAGCAAGAACCTCCAAGTGGAATCAAGAACTGATAGAGGGAGAAGACACTAGTTAGATCTCAAGCTGACTCATCCTCTCTCCAAACATCTATATATGGATCTCTCCTCCATGAGATCTGGGGGCTGGAATTTTGTTATTGCAAAGAATTGCTGTTGTCATTTGAGATTGGAATCATTGGGTTCTTAATGCTTTGAAGGGAGGTGAAGATAGGAATTCCATTTTGCTGGGAAGGAGATGCTGGATTGGAGCCCTCTGGGTTGTATCTCTTCCTGAACCTTGTTATTCATCAATAAAGCTATCTTGGTTTCTCCTATATACTGATGTATCTTTGATGTATGATTGCATTAGTATGTTTAGTTTATTTCTAATCCTGAACTAGTTATGAATATGAATCTATGTCTTGTGTAGCGTTCTTCTCTTGTGATCTTGCAGAAACCTGTTGAAGCTGGGCGAGCGAGAAGGCAAGTAGCTGGGAACTCTCCAAGAGAAGAGAAACTGGATCGAGGGACAAACGGAAGACACTGGTTAGTCCATCCATCTCTCTTCATTCTAATTCATAAAGGAAGAATACTAGAATAGCTGGCTCTGTTTGTTGCTAAGGCACTGTCACACCTTAGGTGGATAGGATCATCCTTCATAGGCATTTTTCCCCACAACATTGAGGACATGCAATGATTTTGTAGTGGGGGTATGTTGAACCTCAAAATTACCCTCTCGACATTTTTCTCACCTTTTTCCCTCACTTTCTCATAAGATTACAGATCCAATCAATGATAAATGCTAGGTTTTGTCTTAAGGAAAACATTAAAATGCTCGCCATATTATATTTTCATGTTTTTCTATTTGAATAGATTTATGCAAATTAGCAACAGAACACAGTCTATTTTGCAGCTAACTGTGGATTCTGTAGCTACTCTCATGGTTTGGTAGGTTCCAGGTGTCAAATGAAGAATTGGGCCACATGGGCATTTCTAGAATCATCTCCACATGGATTCTATCCTATTCACTTGGTCCAGATTGATGGAAAAGCAAGCTTAATCATGGTCAAAGATGGAGTCAACGTACACTATCTGAAAGCAGTAGGACACTTGATTTTCTCTTTCGTAGCTAATCAAGAGTCTAACAGTTCTGTTGCAAATATAATTTGAATTAGCCACCTGTAGCTAATCAAAAGTTTAAACAGTCCTATTGCAATTCGAATCAGCCACCTGTAGCAAGTTTATCTCATAAACAGTCATGTTTCATTTAATTCAAATAAGCCACCTGTAGCAAGTTTATCTCATAAACAGTCATGTTTCATTTAATTCAAATAAGCCACGTGTAGCAAGTTTATCTCATAAACAGTCATGTTTCATTTAATTCAAATAAGCCACCTGTAGCAAGTTTATCTCATAAATAGTTATGTTATTTTCCTTTAAATATCGGTTGCATGTAACCAAGAGAAGTTAGAAGGAATTACGTTATATTTAGACTTCGTTTTTTTCATAATAAAAGCTTCGTGTTGCCAATGATCATTTAAAGTGCATCCTTAATGATAAGCCCTAGAAATGGGTAATTATATGGGCTTATTTGGCCTCCTAATTCGACTTAATCCACCATTATCATTAGTTTATTGCATGTTTTTGATTATATTTATGCTAATAGAGTGAATTGGGTTAGTCATTATGCCAAAAATTCTAATGTGTGCTTTATGCAGATTATGGGTTAATTTTGAGACAAAATCAAAGGTTTAATGAGCACTTGGCAGCCAAATTCGTGGAAGAACAAGGGAGAGGATTTGTAGGAAGGTGTCCCCTTCATTTATGAGCCCTTACCTCAAATTCTCCATCACAAATTCGGAGCTCAAAGCCAAATGGTAGCCAAGCAAGTCAAGTAGGACTGTTGTTATCTTCAGTTCCAGGAAGTCGAGTTCCTTGATTTTAGGAGGACTGTTGGAGGTCCCCATTTGAATAAATAAGAAGGCTTAGGGCCTCAATTTTGTTAGTTAGATTTCAGTCAGTAGGTTAGTCATTTTTTTAGTCTATTTTCGCACTTTAGTGCAACCCTGTATCAGCACATTTTCAAGCTTTTTCTTGTAGACAAATTTTGGGATGTAACTATTATTTTTTGATCAATAAAGATGAATCCAGCTTTGCACCAGCTCAGATCTTTCTTAGGAGACTGTTGCTCTTGGGGTTGGGCCCAACCCAAGTGCCAGTACCCCCTTTGTGTACTTTTATGTGTCTTTGCTACATTCATAGAATTATTTCTGTTATTTAGGTTAAAATCTTTCTTTGTTACTTAGGTTGTTTTTGATGATTAAAATAGCTTTTCATGCTTCAGGTTGATTTGATAGTTTCGTAATAGAAAATATTTAGAAAAGACTGTCAAGCAATCCTTGATATCATCTCTCCCTCCTTGGGACCATGAGCTGAGACCAAGGCATCCTTGCTGCCACAAAAACATTGTTTTTGCATTTCCATGCAATTGCTAGTGTTAGATTTTTAGTTGAAAAAGTTGATACTAGTTGTACTTGAATGTTTAGATCTATTCTTTCTTGGTTTCCATAGTTATCTTGCATGATTTCCTGTCTATAAACTTTTGTTCATCATGTTTCTGGTTTTTAGGTCAGATTAGGTCAAAATAGATAGATCTCTAGTTTTTCTAGTCTTTGTTCGATCAGTTTTGGAAAATAGTGTGCAGAGCACCTGTAATACATCCCTGCCTATCCTTCCTCCATCATACAACCTGCTCAAACTCCTAATCGAAGATCCCTTCCCTTCATTTTCCACACTTTTCCAATTTGCCCTAATTTCTACATTCATGTGCAACATTACTCCCTCCATCTTTGAAAAAATCCAACTATCTTCATCACTCCTGAGCTTCATTTAACAAGTCCCACACCTCTTAACAACCTTATCCATCCTTCATTTCCACTTCCCCACTATTTTTCCTCCATCAATCCTCTAAAATCCTCTTTCGGCCGTTCCTGTAGAACTTCTTGTAGAACATCCTGTAAAACCCCTGCAGACTTCCTATAGAAGCTCACATGAGCAGTTTTCCAAGATCTGATCGCTGTGAAATTATCTAGAAGGGTGCCAGGGACCCCTTAGGCTCTCTTCTCACCTTCCCAACCTCCTGCAAGCATTCACTCCATTTCCTTTTGCCAATCAACCTTTGCACAGTGAAAAATAGTTAAAGCACATGCATAATAATTCTGCAAAATTACTCAAAAATACAAAAAGATGTTTCTTCCATATTTTCCTTTAGAAGTAGCTTAGTCACCTACATTTTACCTTTTCAAGAGTCAATCGCATCCATTTCCGCAGCTTTCATCTCTTTTCTTTCACCAGTAGAGTTAGTCGGTAAAACTAGGGTTTGCTAGGGTTTGCATTTCCTTTAAGCTTTCCGCTTCTTTCTGCAAGTAGACTAGTCTCTTTTGATTTAGCTTTCATCCATCAAATTTAAAAGATTCTTCTAAGAGCTCATAGAAGTTGACTTAAGCTCCTAGCGAACTTGTGCCAGCTGATCAAGTGACAGCCTGCGGCAAGAGCTAGTACTTGTTCATACAGCACAATCGCTTCCAAGTTTGTTACGAACAACCGGGTTGATAAAAGTAAAGAAGGGAGTCCTAGGAGTTGCAGCATCATTGCTGCAATACTGGAGCCCACCATATTTTTGGCGCCGTTGCTGGGGAAGCATCAGAGTATTTGTGATTGCTGCTTTTCTTTTATTTTCTACTGCAACCTTCTGCTAAGTAGTTTATTTCAGCAAGAGTAGAGTAGTTGTTTCATTTCATTTCTGCAATTTCATTTCCGTAAAATTAGATTAGACATTTCCTACTTTCCTAGACTATAATTTCAATTCTACAAGCGTAGATTAGCATTTCAATTCCGCAATTTCAATTCTGCAAGCGTAGATTAGCATTTCAATTCTGCAAGCGTAGCTTAGCTTTTCATTTCTGCAATTTCAATTCTGCAAACGTAGATTAGCATTTCAATTCTGCAATTTCATTTCAACAACATAGATTAGTCATTTCCCACTTTCATTTCAATTCTGCATTTTCATTTCAGCAAGATAGATTTTAGTTAGTTGCAGTTCAATCTATTTCAGTTTTGCAGGTACAAGTAGAAAAAAAACAAAAATCAACCAAAAAGATTTCCTTTCATGCCTTGTAGGAGTAGAGATAAGTCAAAAAAATATTTTCACAACGGCCCCACTACTTCACAGAGCCAACTTTCTCTCTTCTTCGATGGCTGTGATTAAGAAGAACCCCTAGGTGGACAACAAGACATATTTTGAAGAACCTCTAGGGGAGAAGAAGAAAACATTCCTCTGGAGCAAATGGATGAAAACATAAATGTGGGGAGCAGTACCTTTTCTTCCAACTCATCCATTGAAGGTGAAATTGGAAACATGTGGGAATATTTCAAGAGCGAGATCAGACAGACTATTTCCATGAAAATGGATACCTTGCGGATCCAAAGGAGGCAAGAGGAAGCCGAGAGGGCTTTGGCCATCTTTTGTCCTAGGTGCACTAGAAAGCATCCTAGGAACGAATGTCTATTGCACTCTATAGAAGTGTGTTTTGTCTGTGAAAAACACCATCCTATGAACTAGTGCCCTTCCTTGCCCATAATTAAAGCTGCATATCAGAGGGCCAAAGGAGCCACTGGACCACTCCATTATATGAACCAAAGGAGGCCACATAGACCCATACCTTACCAGCAGGGAATGCAAGGGACATCCCAGACCTATTACAACCCCTATCAAGCCACTTCCATGCTTTCTTGGGGTCCCCCTGCTCATCCTTCTTGGTCCACACCTCCTCTTTGGTCCTTCACATCTCTATATTATGCCCAACCAGCTGCTCATCCATTTCACCCCTACGCTCAGCAACAGACTCAGTGGAATGCACTTCATTAGGGGTGGAGGCGCCAATACAACACTCCTCCCTCTCCTTTTCCTCCACCACCTGCTCAACCGCAACTATCGCCTCCTGCTCCACCAAGGCAGCCCCAAATGCCTGCTCAACCGAACCCGAACCCAGATAACAAGCAGGCTCAGAAAGTATATAGTGGGAAACCACCTGCCTAACCACAACCCCATCCACATCCATCTTAAATATACACCCCCACTCAACTACCCGTACCACCATTTCCAAACCTGCACATTGGGATAGCTCAACCCAATTACAATGCTAAGGCACAACATTTCCAAACAACTCCTTTTGAGCTCAATGATATTCACCATAGCTCAGGAAGAGTATTGAAAGAAGGAGATTATATTGATATCATTGAAGGACCACATCCAGCAGAAGAAGATGCAAAAGAGGAGCAAAGAACCATGCGCTGCACTTGATAAAGACAAGACAACAGAATCAGAGATTGAGAGAGCTCCCTCATGGTTACCATCAAATCCTCCATGTATTCAAGAGAAAAATCAACAAAAAGAGGAAGATGAGAAGGTCATGGTAGCATATGACATGAAGAATGATCTAGATCAGCAAAAGGACCAAGGATATCAGAGCTATATTGAGATATGGTTCCAGACGGTCACTAAGTTGCAGTAGTACTCTCTTCCTCAGCTATGTTTGATCCCTTCAAATTCAAATCATTTGGTCTCTGAAATCTGGATACCTATCAAAGCATGCATTTCAAGCCTCCACATCATTTTGTCTCTAATCTCGATGTGCACATGGCTCCATTGGAAGTATTCTTATACTTGAAAATGATTTTGTTTTTCAAGTACGGTAGGGTAGGAAAAAAAGAAAAAAGAAAAAGAAAAAGGAAAAAATGAAAATAAGAGGAAAATAAAAATCTGAGGTGAAAACCTCCTCGGATGTGCCTCAGATTGGCTCATTGATTGAAAACCTCCATGAGGCGGTCATTGGGTTGGAAAGAAGAGAAAAGAAAAAGAGAATAAGATCCTTGGGTGAAAACCTCCCTTGGAGGCACCCAGGGCAGACAATTAGGGTGAAAACCTCCTTGAGGCACCCTAGTTGTTTTCAAAAAAAAAAAGAGAAAAAAAGAAAAAAATGAATTTCCAGTTGTATTGCAGTTTTAGAAAACTTCAGGAAGCAGCAGCAGGTGCCAAGAAAGCTCTGAAACCAATAACAACACCTATCCTACGATTCCTCACCCTTCTCCATCATTTTTGACATTCTTTCCACCTCATTGTGCTTCTTTTCTGAAAACTGTGTTTTCTACAAGAGGATCCTGTAGAAATTACAAAGAGTTAGAAATGGACTTCAAAAGAAGTTTGAGGAACATGGAAGCTTAATGAAGGGTTCATAAATCCTCTTGCAGTCTTCAAACTCCTCTTCCATCATTTCCATGCCTGCATCACACCCCAAGCTCATTTTTCTTATTGTCCAAAAAAACTGCGGAATGCTCTGATACAAAAATACATAGAGCATAAATTTGTTTTTTCCCTAACTTGAAAACCGTGCATCCATTTAAAAAATTGTGACATGGGGAGTTGTATAGGGATGATGGCAACATGCCCAAGAAATTTCAGCCAATTCCAGTGCACGGTTTCCAAGAAATTAGCCTCCATCACTTTCAATCATTTTTGCATTTTCTCCATATCTGTGCATCCATTTAAAATTTTTTTTCATGGGAAGATGCATATGGGTGATAGTAACCTACCCAAGCAATTTTAGCCAATTCCAGTGCACGGTTTCGAAGAAATTGATCTCTATCACCTTCAGCCATTTTCATTTTTTCTCGAAATATGTTCATCCATTGACCACAATTTTTCTATGGGAGGTGCATAATGATGATAGAAACATGCTCAGAAAGTTTTAGGTCAATCCGGTCTATCATTTGGGAGCTATGGACAAAACAAGTCGCTGTCCTGCAAAAATCCAGCATCAGCAACATGAGGGTGCAAATCTGAAGGTTGGAACAGACTCCTGCAGCTCAGATCTAGCCAGAGGATACCTGCACAAGAAAAATAGCCACATATCAGCAACCAGACAAGCATGCATCCACAGAAACAAAGGCATGCAGCAGAAGGAAAGGCCAAAGCACCTCATAGCAAATGCATTCGACTTCCAGGTAAGTGACTAAACCTGTTCCTCTGTTGCATGAATGTAATTTAAGAACTGCATGGACAGTGAGATGGTTGTGATTAAATGAGATCGGTGGCTAGGTAACTAGCCACCCTCGTCCAGTTCAAACAACACCTTGTCCAGTTCTACAACACTCAGCCGGAAGTCATGCAACACACGTGTATAGTCAACTCACGGGAAATTTAAAAAACAGGTAGTGGCAGATGTTTTGAACTCCAGTGCAACTGATGTCAAGTGATTAATAGGCAGAGAACATACTATTCATAATAACACTACAGTGGGGACCAACGGTCTGCATGGGGCCAACGTGCACTTGGCCAGCTCACCCTCCATCAACGGAAGTCTCCATAAACAACCAATCGAACTCATCTTTGAAATACTCTCACCACCATTGTTTCCATTTTATCATCGTCCCCACAGCTGCAACAAGCTCTATACCACCTCCATAGCAGTGAACCAGTCATTCTCTGCCATTTCTCAAAACCCTCCTGCTTGTCAGCAATCTACAGGAAGCTGTAACAGTTCCACAGGAACAGGAACAACGTCTACAAGAAGGTTTTTACAGGAAAGGCAGAGAATAGCTCTGCAGAAAGAAAACTCAGGATTTTCGTCGAAATTCAAGCTCAAAACGAGGTAGGCTCAGGAAAATTTCTCTGTGCATGATTTGTTTGAGTAAGGTGGTGAATTAAACACGGCATTAGAATGAAAAAAGAGAGTGAAAGTCTGCCTGCACATTGAAAAAAGTGAAAGGCTGCCTGCATATTTCCCTGAGTCTACATAGTTTCTTTTTTTTCTCTGCAATTCGGAATCTCCACATTACTTTTTAAAATTCTCCTATAAGGAAGATACATGCAGCAGTAGAGGCCAACCTTTGTGTGGAAAGAAACCGAATTTACATATCTATCTATGTGCTGAGAAAAGACCATGTGTCCTTATGCTCTGTTTTGTAAAAAAAATTTCTTTTCATAAATAGACAATACAATTCTAGGTGAGAGAAGTTTTCAAACAGGGGACTTACTACCATTTGATGTTGTAAGGAGCACATGAAAAATTCCTTCTTGGGTTCAGAAAAAACCAAATTCAGCTCTCCTCTGTTTCAGTGATTGACTGTTTTTTCCCACTTGAGCATTTTCTTTGCTGGTTAAAACACAAACTCAACACCATGCCAGGAGGATTCATGAGGAAAGAACCCTTAAAATCTAGAAAACTGTATGAGAACCCTAAGGTGGTGGACCTTTTCACCAGGGAAAATTGGATATCCTTCTTTGACAGAATTCAGGGTTATGATGAAGAGGTGACTGAAGAGTTTTTGATGTCCCTAAGACCACATTCGAAGACACATGCCACAGTTAGTTTTAGGGGTTTGACCCTAGAACTTACCCCTGATTTCATCAACAAAATTACTCGTTTACCATTGGGGCTCCCTTGGAGCAAAGAGGAAAAGTCATTGGGACAAGTGGCTAAGAAAACCTTTTTTCTGCCTGAGGAGCATCTTGTAGAAGACAAATACGGGGTCAGAAGGACAAGCTTGCCTCCTCTCTGGAGTGAAGTCAGTTATCAAATAATGAACTATATCACATGTGAAGGGAGGTTTAGCATCATTTATGGTTGCTACATGAATTGAGGTATGGGATGGACTTGCCTCCAGCTAAGAAACTGAGAATTCCATATTTCCTCCTTCAATCTTTAATTGAATGTGGTACAAAGCTAAATGCAAGAGTCCCAGATCACTTGGCTCACCATGGACTTATCAAACTGTTGGTGGAAGATGATTTACACACCTATACTATCCCCATAGTTTTGGAAATCTTCAGAAATATGTCCATGGATGATAACATCAGAACCCTGGCTAAGAATATCATCCCATCCAGCAGTGATGAGGGGAAGAAAACTGAAGAAATTGAGAAGAACATTGATAAGGGAGCACAAGACATTCAAGCAGAGGGAAAAATAGAGGAAAAACAGAAGGAAAAAGAGGAATTTGACAACACTGCTGAGCCTAAGACAGAAAAAGAGAAAAAACAAAAATAGAGAAAGGAAAAAAGACAAAGATGTGAAATAAAAAGGCCAAGAAGGCCCAAAAGAAGGTTGCCACACCCAAGGAGTCACCCAACAAGAGAAAGAAAAGATACACCCTGAGATATCAGTGGCATAAGCAGAAATAATGGGCATAGAAATTTCTACAGGAAGTGAAGAAAAAGAATAGCAGAAAGAGAAATCCCCTGAAATGTTGGCAAGAGAGGCAGCAGCTGGTCTAACTACCCTGAGCATACCAATTAAGCCAACAGAAAAGAGAAAAAGGTAGGCCTCCATGTATTTTAAGGCCAGGAAAAGCACAAGAATTCAAACAAGTAGAATAGGAGGAGTAGTGGAAGGACATGGACAAGAAGGCAGAATTTTATGGCACAAATGAGTAGACCACATCAGAAGCTTTGGATGATAAGGAATCCACCAGAGCCATCAAGAATGAAGAGATAGATTAGTTTCTCAGAGGATGAGCAACACCTTCAGTAGGGGGGTGATGATGAGCCCCAGAAATGGGTAATTATGTGGGCTCATTTAGCCTCCTAATTCGACTCAATCCACCATCCTCATTAGTTTATTGCTTGTTTTTTATTATATTTATGCTAATAGAGTGAATTGGGTTAGTCATTATGCCAAAAGGTCTAATTTGTTCTTTATGCAGATTTTTGGTCAATTTTGAGACAAAATCAAAGGTTTAATGAGCACTTGGCAGCCAAATAAGAACAAGGGAGAGGATTTGTAGGAAGGCGTCCCCTTCATTTATGAGCCCTTACCTCAAATTCTCCATCAAAAATTCGGAGCTCAAAGCCAAAGGGCAGCCAAGCAAGTCAAGTAGAACTACTGTTATCTTCAGTTCCAGGAAGTCGAGTTCCTTGATTTTAGGAGGACTATTGGAGGTCCCCATTTGTATAAATAAGAAGGCTTAGGGCCTTAGTTTTTTTAGTTATATTCTATTCAGTAGGTTAGTCATTTTGTTAGTCTATTTTCGCACTTTAGTGCAACCTTGTATCAACAAATTTTCAATCTTTTTCTTGTAGACAGTTTTTGGGATGTAACTACTATTTTTTGATCAATAAAGATGAATCCAACTTTGCAATATCTCTGATCTTTCTTAGGAGGCTATAGCTATGGGGGTTGGGCCCAACCCAAGTGCCAGTACCCCCTTTGTGTACTTTTATGTGTCTTTGCTGCATTCATAGAATGATTTCTGTTATTTAGGTTAAAATCTTGCTTTGTTACTTAGGTTGTTTTTGATGATTAAAATAGCTTTTCATGATTCAGGTTGATTTGATAGTTTGGTAATAGAAAATATCTGAAAAAATTCCATCAAGAAATCCTTGATCTCATCTCTGCCTCCTTGGGACCATGAGCTGAGACCAAGGCATCCTTGCTGCCACAAAAACACTGTTTTTGCCTTTCCATGCAATTGCTAGTGTTAGATTTTTAGTTGGAAAAGTTGATACTAGTTGTACTTGCATGTTTAGATCTATTCTTGCTTAGTTTCCATAGTTATCTTGCATGATTTCCTGTCTATAAACTTCTGTTCATCATGTTTCTGGTTTTTAGGTCAGATTAGGTCAAAATAGATAGATCTCTAGTTTTTCTAGTCTTTGTTCGATCAGTTTTGGAAAATAGTGTGCAGAGCATCTATAATACATCCCTGCCTATCCTTCCTCCATCATACAACCTACTCCAACTCCTAATCCAAGATCCCTTCCCTTCATTTGCCACACTTTTCCAATTTGCCCTAATTTCTACATTCTTGTGCAACATTACTCCCTCCATCCTTGAACAAATCCAACTATCTTCATCACTCTTGAGCTTCATTTACCAAGTCCCACACCTCTTAACAACCTTATCCATCCTTCATTTCCACTTTGCCACCATTTTTCCTCCATAAACCCTCTAAAATCCTCTTTCGGCCGTTCCTGTAGAACTTCCTGTAGAACATCCTGTAGAACCCCTGCAGACTTCCTGTAGAAGTTCACGTGAGCAGTTTTCCAAGATTTGATCACTGTGAAATTCTCTGGAAGGGTGCCAGGGACCCCTTAGGCCCTCTTCTCACCTTCCCAACCTCCTGCAAGTGCCCACTCCATTTCCTTTCGCCAATCAACCTCTGCACAGTAAAAAATAGTTAAAGCACATGCATAATAATTCTGCAAAATTACTCAAAAATACAAAAAGATGTTTCTTCCATATTTTCCTTCAGAAGTAGCTTAGTCACCTGCATTTTACCTTTCCAAGAGTCAATGGCATCCATTTCCGCAGCTTTCATCTCTTTTCTTGCACCAGTAGGGTTAGTCAGTAAAACTAGGGTTTGCTAGGGTTTGCATTTCCTTTCAGCTTTCCGCTTCTTTCTGCAAGTAGACTAGCCTCCTTTGAGTTAGCTTTCGTTCATCACATTTAAAATCTTCTTCTAAGATCTCATAGAAGTTGGCTTAAGCTCCTAGCGAACTTGTGCCAGCTAATCAAGTGACAACCTGCGGTAAGAGCTAATACTTGTGCATATAGAACCATCGCTTCCAAGTTTGTTACGAACAACCGGGTTGATAAAATTAAAGAAGGGAGTCCCAGGAGTTGCAGCATCATTGCTACAATACTGGAGCCCACCACTTAACTAGCTAGCATTTTAGACAGGTCAGTTACAGAGGGCCCTTGCACTGAAGGAGGTTTTTCATTTGTTGTTTTTTAATTCAATTTCCATTACTCTATTTTCAGCAAATTTGTTTTCTAAATTAGGATGATATTTCATTTTAGTTTTTAATCAATAGCATAATGATAAATCAAAACTGTGCAACCTTGTTCTTCTAAGATATATTGTGGAGAAAAACGGCTCCGTTTACAAATTGAATTAAGATTGAAGTAATAAGAATACACAGTTGCTTAGTTCTCTTATTGTTTTTTCATTCATTTTCTTAGAACAGAATTGTCAATTAATTGTGTTAATGGATGTTTTCAAAAGCCATTTCAAGATGATGATGATACTAAACTGAATGGTTAAATGTCTAATTCATACAGTGATTGAATTTACGCAGTACATTGTTATTTTCCTAGGAACTTAGGAGCTAAGGTATAATTGATTTCTTACACAACACTTCAAGAGGGTAATGCTTCACATTTGAATGTTGGAGAAAGTAAAAAATACATTAGTTGTTTACAGTTAGTTTCACATGCTTTACCTTTTTCCTTTCAGATCCTCACTTAGTTGCATCACTGATATTCCCAATAATCATTTCAAGGAGATTGATTTAATAATATTCCAAAAGTGAATGGTTGAATGTTTAATGAATGGAATTACTGAGTTACCTTTTGCATCAATTCCATTCTTGGTTTTAAGAATTAGATCCATGGACTAGGATTAATGATAAGATAAGATAGATGCTATGTTTTTTTGTTAGGTTCTAACTAGCCAACAGTTCTTGGTCCATTTTTAGGAAATTAGATTAACTTAGGAACATTTACTTTCCTTTAAAATTCATTAGATTCACTTAAATTTTCTCATAGTTTCAGGTTGTACATTCTTAAACATCAAAGAATAGAAACCCCCCAAAAAAAACATAAAATACAAAACAATGAAGTAAGAAAAAGGTTAACTAAGCACATATAGTGCACCACACTTCATCAGCTTACAAACCTAGGTTGATAATTTATGCAAGCAATTTAGGACACTAAATTGACTAAACAATATGTATTGCAAATTCGAATTTCACGTGTAACCCAAAACTCAAAACTTTGAAATATCCTCTAGATTATTGAATTTAGCTCTGATACCATATAGAATTTCTTGTAGATTCACAAGCTCATGCAATTTACTAAAGCACATGATGAGAAACTAGTTCTACTTTCAATTAGTGGAAGCCAATAGATTGATGAAAGCAATATGAACAAGAAGAAGACAAATCAATGGCACATAACACAATAAGTTTTCCTTGGGAAAGACACTGCTCAAAACCCCACCTATATGTATTGCATTAATCAGGAATATGAGTGGAGATACAAAGCTTATTCTCACTAGAACAATTCCGCACAAGAATGCTCAACTCTTTTCCTCACAAGCCCACTATTAGCCAAAACTTAGCCTATTCTACTGCTCTCCAAGCCCCTATTTTCGTGCACAATTCCTAGGATGAATAATTCGTATTTAAAGGGAATTCATGCTTCCAAAACTGTGCCATCCAAACATAGTTCCTTCTATGATTGCATGCATGATATTTACAACTCAGTAAGTCATATAACTAATAGTACACTATCCCTGCACTCTAGTCTCAACTGGGTCTTTCTCTGAACTGACATGCATGAGTTTCTCATGAGGGAATCTTTAGTTAGCTGGAGTAACACTTGTGGATGCACCAATGCACCAACTGACTATTAGTCCTCTATTAGTTCCACAAAAAATTAGAACTAATTTAACTCACCATAACTCAGTAAACTAAGTTAATCTAATTACAACTCAAATAAACTCATCGTGGACCCCTAAAATTTAGGGAGAACATATACATGACTACATAAAGACTTCCAACTCGAAATTTCTAAGGTAATTAAGTTAATTAAACTTAATTAACTATTTACAAGTTGTTATGAGAATATAGTTCAATTTTAATTCATGGTTCAATTCAAGGACAATTCAAACTAGAATTTCTTGTTGCCATTTCTCAACATCTAATTTTGAATTTAAAAAATTTATGAATTTTGAAGGAGAAAATCAATCCACTTGGAAAAAATAATTCATATAAAGGGAAAAAATAATTCATATAAAGGGTTTTTCATTTGGTGTTACTAAACATACAATATGGTTTGAATCATGAACCTAAGTTTTAATATCTTGGAGACTAGCATTGTATGGAACAATTAATCCAAATGTAATCTAACCAAAAGAAGTGATGTTACTTGGGTTTTAATTAATCTTTGTGTTTACTGGATATAGCCATGCTTGGTAGGTCACATCGTGACACATCTTACATTTATTATATAAATATTATTCAATATAAATAAATACATTGATTCTAAGAAAATGATGAATACTTTAGAATAAAATATGAGAAATATTAACTCTATATAAATATTATGATTTTAATCTTAAAAAAAATTTATGCTAATAACATTAAAGGGAAACAATTAAATAAACCAGTATAGATCCATCTTAAGCAAGAATCTAGCATGCCTCGGAGGGAATCAAATCTCTTCAGGTGCAAACCTCTTTTAGAATGCAAAATTTGAAAACAAAATTGCATCTCTCTCTCTCTCTCTCTCTCTCTCTCTCTCTCTCTCTCTCTCTATATATATATATATATCATTTTTAATTTTTCATCGTTTAAATTGTATTTTAGAATCAATTATTATATTTAAGGGAAGAATGTAATATATATATATATATATATATATACCTACCTTAAAAAGGACCAAAATGTAAAATAATGATACTACAAATGTTTCACCATTAAAACTTATATCTATATCTATATATATATATATATATATATTACATAAAAACATTTTACATAACATGTGCATTGAGAGATTTTATTTATAGGCTACATTGTTTATATATCATTGTTACTTAATCTGACATATTACAATATTTTATTAATGACCTACCTTTTTTTTTAATTATGAATATTTAAATGTAACATATTAATTTTATATTAACAATTGAATGAATTACACATATCATCTTATTATTCTTATTAAGTACTTGATATTTTATTTTGTTTTTAACTCTTAGGTACTTTTATTTGGAAATTGTATATTTTATTATATACTAACATTAAAACATTTTCTTTTAATATATTAAATTGAATCATATCCACAATTAACATAGATATTCAAATAGTTTATTTAAATCTCGTTTTTAAATATTTTTGAAAAGTATGAGGTTTAAACAACTTACTTACACTTTATTTTACTTCTAATCACTTTATCTCTTTTTAAAGTTGATACAAAATTATATTAATTCATGTGGACATTGAAACATTTTATCTATGAGTGAGAGTGAGTGAAATGTTTTTACCACATTTGGTTGTAATATCAACAAAAAATGGAGTGACCATAGCAAGGTTGGGATTATTGATGTTTTATAATTTTTTAATTAAAACTAATTAAACAGCCCCCAATGTGGGTGTTGATCCTTTCCCTTCGTCATGGAAATCATGAGTTTCTATCCTCCATTGAGCCACTTGGTTGGGCATGAGACATCATATAGGAGTAGGTACCTTTGAAACTAATCATGGTTCTTCATCATACCAATTCAAGCCTATAACACCCTCCTCCAACATTTACCTAAGATGATCGGTCCACCGGTATAAACATGTGATAAAGAGTTACTATGATATGTTTCAACTCCCCATGTACAGTTAAGGAAGTGGAATTGACGTGATCATAAGACCAATCTGACCTTCCTCAGAAGCTACAAAACCTTTAGGAGCCAAGCAACTCCTTCAAGTGTCCATCCTCTGAGAGAACTTGCTTTTTCACCGACCTAGAGCCTCAATCGCTCCCATGACAAGGAATGCATGCGACTGGGACCCTCCAGTCACACCCATAGTAAGGAATCCATGCGATTGTGGCCTTTTTCAGGCAGTTATGTGCCCGTGACCCTGGATTCTGGGCCACTTTTTCAGGGCTAGGACTCAGGCCACTGCCCAGAACTTCATGGAACATTTAAAAATGATAAATAACATTGAAACAAGGTTACTAATGCAAATACTTGAATAAGGAATTGACATAATCCCCACTAGCCATGACAGGAATTTCATCAAACATATCATAAACATGCAATATACAAGTCATAACAATAGATCTAAGCATAGGGATCTCATACATATTTGAGAATCGTCAAGGAGGATTGATGTCTCCTCACAATAGCTGCATTTTATATATGAGGTCATTAATTAATTATTTTTTCATATACTAATCAAACATGATGAAATCCATACATGAAGACTATCATAAAACATGCTTATAACCAACAAATAAGTAGAGAAATATTCATAATGAACTAACCATTAAAGACATATAATGACAAGAATATTTACTCATAAAATACCAAAGGAAAAGGAGCTCTTATTAACATATGAAAATCCAACCAAGTCAGGGACTTCCACGTGCCACCCAGCCATAGATTGGGCTGAACCAAATATCTCTTTCAAAAAAATCACCCCCATTCCATATCCGAAGCATGAATGTGGGATCTCATGAAATAAATCAAACAAACCATACTAGGGCTTACAGAGGCCAAACCACTTCAACCCTCAACCAGTGATTCTACCTCATGGTCAGACATCACTAACCATCACTAGATTGGTCTCTACCCAAGTTGTCCAGGGCTCCAGAGCATTTGTTCCAACCAAGGCTTTCAGTACTAGTAACTCAACCTACAATTGTTTCTGGGCTCCAGAACGTTTGTTCAAAAAGGGTGTTATCCATGATAACCCTTAGAAATAATTATTAGTTTGATTAGTCATTTTAGATAAGGTTTTTCACCACTTCCCTTTGCATTTATTTGCTGCTTTTCTAAAAGAGGTTGTTGTGCTTACATTTGGAGATTAAAGGAGGAAGAACAGGTCCAATTTAAATTGTTTTGGAGAAATTACCATGTTCTCTAAAACCCATTTCTTTCACAGATCCCATTTCATCCTTTGTTTTTAAGCTCTAGCCACATCCCATATTTTAACTCTAGCCGTAACCCATATTTCAACTCTAGCTGCATCCCTTTTTTTAACTCTAGTCATGATTCTTTTTAAAGGGCTGGGACTCGCAAACCATATCGCTATCAGCCCATTTCCCTTTTTCGAAACCATATCCACCCATGTCCCTCCTCCTCTTGCGATTGTGATATCGCATATCACAAAGTCCCCTGCCAATTGCGATATTGCATGTCCTCCTCGTCGATTGTGATATTGCATAAGTCCCATTGCCACTCCGCCTGTCGATCACGATAAATACTTTCTTGCCAATTGCGATAAGGTCCTCCCCATCGATCGCGATAAATCCTCCCCCCACTGATTGTGATATCGCAATCAGGGATCGCACAAAACATAAATCTCTCCTCCACTGAACTCCCTTCCGACTTCTGATTGCGATGGACTCGAAAAGTTATGTATTATGGTTTTGAGAAATTTCAAGTCTGGCATATTGGGAAATCACCATAAATTAGTGTTAAAGCTCCCTCCTCTTCTTTGCAATAGTGGTACGACAAACCACCCTTCCAGATGCGATAATTTATGTGACATGTTGTATTAAAGTTTCGCGTCTGGACAGTCGGTGAATACTATGAAACATGGTAAAAATGCCCTCGACTATATTGCGATTGCGATATCAATATGCTTATATCAACAGCCCAGATTGAACTGGCTTGGATCAACAAGCCTACATCAAAAACCCAGATTGAATCGGCCCGGATCAACAAGCCCATATCAACTAGCATCAAAACATCCATTTCACTTCCGCTCAGTGGGACAACGAGGGTACTTTTTGGCATATATCCACCAACATAGTCATCAAACAAGATGCAGTGAAAGGTGGGACAATGAGACACAATGGGATAGCGAGAAACAGAGGATAACGAGCCACTTTCAACACGTTTTAATCAACAAACAACATTGCACATTCGAAGGGCCATATGTTCTTAATTTCCACAAATACAGTGCCAACACTTCAAGCAGTTTTCTTAACTTATTGTAACAATTAGATATGTTATTAGTAACTGACTCCTATTTGTATTCAAACTCTGTTAAAACAGAAAATCCCTATGAAGGCTCAATGCTTTATTAATCAAATAGGATTATATCTCTTAGCTGTTTATCGAATCTAGCCCAGGTGGTAGATTTTGTAAAGGAGATCTCACTCTATATATGTGTGGTTTCTTGACTTTCAGAAAGGGGGAATCAAGGATGTGAGAACACCACTTTTGTATACTTCAGTTAATAAAAATATAGTTTTTAGCAATACTTTGTTTTAACGTGAGATTTATTTTTGGTTTCAATTCCATCCTATCATGCTTCTATGTTGTTATCAGTTTTCATAGCTTATTTCATTACTTGGAATTCAATGTTATATTGCTCCAACTTCCTTCAATTTGCTATGATTACTATAAATGTCCATATTCACATTAGTAAACCAAAAATGCCTCAACTTCCACAAAACAGTCACGTTGTTTATAATTTATTTTCTTTAATTGACTCCATGCTCAATGGTAGCTATCCTCAAACTCTTTCACTTGAAAAAACACACGAAACAGAGTTAGCCATATGTATTATTGAACTTATCATAGTCAAAATTTTAAATATATTGAGAGATCTCTCTCAGATTGGAATGACTAACGTCCAGTCAAAACTTGGTTTGAAAGAGTTACACTGGGTTGAAGGTTGACACAACCCAACCCTTTCTAGCCTAGTGATAACATTTTGGTGCATCTGTCGGGAGCCGAAAAGCTCCTTTTCCCAGATTTTCTTTGAGTCTCTTCATTCTGATTCCTAAGGGTAATAGGAAATCAGAGTTTTCTGAAGGTTTTGATGTTACCCCGACGACTCCAATTTCAAAAGATATAGAATATCGAAGCTTCATGGTGACTCCACTGCTTGAAGATTAGTGGCTTGAAGAAATTCCAAGATTATTTCTATTACAAGAAGAAATGTCAGGTATGCTCCTATGGTTCCGTCTCACATCTATGGTTTTCCAAATTCTATGCCTTGTGTTTACTGGTCAACCCATCTTCCCATGTTCAAAGATGAAAAGAAATATGATGTTGGTCTACATTTGGTTAAATTCCATATACATGTATGTAGACAAAGGGTTGAGTTTCCTAAAGATTGTCTCATGAAGATGTTTATGGATACTCTAGAAGACATTGCTAGAGCATGGTATGAAGGGTTTCCATTAGGAAGCATTTGTTCTCTTAATGATTTCCATATAATATTTTTTGGACATTATGGGAAATCTCATCCTTCATCACCACTGTTTCAAGACTGTTGTAATTTTTGGAAAGGTTTCATTCAATATATCAAAAGTATTGATGATGATGTTGAATGTGTGGATGATGAGGAGATGTTAGAGGCACTTTATGAATTCTATTCTCAAGCTAGTTATCATGATGATCAAGAAGTTTTCCAACAAGCAGATGTCTCTTCTTTAGTTGAAGATGAAATAGATCAGCAATTTTACAGTCAATTCATATTACATGAAATCCATGAGGATTTACAACCCTGTCAATCTATATGTAGTCAAAGGTATGAGCCAAATCATTCAAATTGTTTTTCAACCCATTCCATTTTTGAGATTTTATGTCAAGAATAAACTCCTCAATATCAAGTTGTTGAAAATACATGCATGAAACTTTTGGACAATGACGTAACATGTGATGAAAGTTGTCTACCTAGATAAGAACTTTTTTTCGCTAATGATGTTGTCTCAGTTGAAGTGCATGAAAGTTAACTTTTAGGTAAAAATGAGATACATGAAGAGCTGAATATATAGGTTTTACCTATTCTATTTGAGGATCATCAAAATGAAATGGATGATATGCATAAAGTTGTTTGAATAGTTGTTAGTGTTCAGAATCAAGATGACATTCCTCAAGAAAAACTACCAAAGGTTATATTTGATTTGTTCGATAAGAAATGAGTAGTTTTTATAAACACAATATGGATGTCATGTTTGAAGATGTTTAAGGATGCATGGATGGTTTTTTTGATTTACATAGAAGGGAAGACAAATCTATAGTTGCCTTTTTATTTGGTGATGTTCTTTGAATTGAAGACTTAGGACAATAGAGGTCATCAGTTATGGATGAATTCAGTCCTCATGGTGTTATTCATCAAGAAAAGGTGATTTTTCATGATTATCAAGATCGTTTGGTAAGTCTATTCCAGTCATCAATGAAGTTGGAGTTTCTTTCATTTACAAGCTCAGGTGATATATTTGGATTTTATTATTAGATGGTCCACTTAAGAACAGTCAAGGAGCCCTGGTGTTGGATCAACTCTTCGACTAGTTATACTAGAGGTTTCATATTGTTTGAATTAAGCAGGTGGATTTTTCAAATGTTAGAACAAGGTTATTGGTACATAAATAAGCTTGTTGGGATTGAATTTCCTTCATCTTTAGTAAATATTTTACAGTCGCCAGTCTCAATTTGTACAATAGTTTGATATCATATTACAGCAATAGTAGTTGGTTTTCAGTTGGTTTGTAGTTTTCTTTTCAGTTTGACGAAGTGGGTTTGAATGTAGTCTTCAAATTGGGATCAACCCAATGGTCAGGCAACTGCTCTGCTCGTTCTTTGCTGCACCACAGGGGCACAACATCCCCATTGGAGCCATTGTTATCTATGATAACCCTTATAAATAATTTTTAGTTTGATTACTCATTTTAGATAAGGTTTTTCACCACTGTTATTTGCATCTATTTGTTACTTTTTTGAAAGGGGTTGTTGTGCTTACATTTGGAGATTAAAGGAGGAAGAATAGTTCCAATTTAAATTGCTTTGGAGAAATTACCATTTTTTCTAAAACCCACTTCTTTCACATATCCCATTTCATCCTTTTTTTTTAAACTCTATTTGCATCCCATATTTTAACTCTAGCCATAACCCATATTTAAACTCTAGCCACATCCCTTTTTTTAACTCTAGTCACAGTTCTTTTTAAAGGGCTAGGACCCACAAACCATATCGCTATTGGCCCCTTTCCCTTTTGTGAAACCATATCCACCCATGTCCCTCCTCCACTTGTGATTGCGATATCACATATCACAAAGTCCCCTGCCGATTGCGCTATCGCAAGTCCTCCCTGCCGATTGTGATATCGCATAAGTTCTGTTACCACTCTGCTTGTCGATCGCGATAAATACTTTCTCAGCGATTTCGATAAGGTCCTCCCCGTCGATTGCGAAATCACAATTGGGGATGACACAAAACATAAATCTCTCCTCCATTGAACTTCCTTCTAACTTTCGATTGTGATGGACCTAAAAAGTTATGTATTATGGTTTTGCGAAATTTCAAGTCCATCATATTGGGAAATCACCATAAATTAGTGTTAAAGGCCCCTCCTCTATTTTTCGATAGCGATACGGTGAACCACCCTTCCATATGCGATAATTTATGTGACATGTTTTTATTAAAGTTTCGGGTTCAGACAATCGGTGAATACTATGAAACATGGTAAAAAATACCTCCACTATATTGCGATTTTGATATCAATATACTCAGATCAACGACCCACATTGAATCGGCCCAAATCAGCAAGCCTATATCAATGAGCATCAAAACATCCATTTCTCTTCTGCTCAGTGGGACAACAAGGGTATGTTTCGACGTATATCCAACTGTACGTTCATCAAACAAGATGCAGTGAAAGGTGGGACATTGAGACATAGTGGGATAGCGAGAAACAGAGGACATCGAGACACTTTCAACACATTTTAATCAACAAACAACATTGCACATTCAAAGGGCCAAATGTTCTGAATTTCTACAAATACAGTGTCAACACTTCAAGTAGTTGTATTAACTTATTGTAATAGTTAGATAGGTTATGTGTAAGTGACTCCTATTTGTATTCAAACTCTGTTAAAACAGAAAATCCTTATGAAGGCTCATTTTTTTATTAATCAAATATGATTAGATCTCTTAGCTGTTGATCAATTCTAGCCTAGGTGACAAGTTTTGTAAAGGATATATCCCTCTATATATGTGTGGTTTCTTGACTTTCAGAAAGGGGGAATCGAGGATGTGAGAACACCACTTTTGTATACTTTTCAGTTAATAAAAATATAGTTTGCAACAATACTTTGTTTTAACCTGAGGTTCATTTTTGGTTTTAGTTCCATCCTATCATGCTTCTATGTTGTTATCAGTTTTCATAGATTATTTGATTACTTGGAATTCAATGTTATGTTTCTTCAACTTCCATCAATTTGTTGTGATTACTATAAATGTCCATATTCACATTAGTAAACCAAAAATGCCTCAGCTTCCACAAAATAATGTTTTTTATAATTGATTTTCTTTAATTGACTCCATGCCTAATGGTGGTTGTCCTCACACTCTTTCACCTGCAAAATCACCCGAAACATAGAGTTAGCCATTTGTATTATTGAGATTATCATAGTCAAATTTGTAAGTATATTGAAAGAGCCCTCTCAGATTTGAAGGGTTAACTTCTAGTCAAAATTTGGTTTGAGATCGTTACACTGGGTTGAAGGTTGACTCAACCTAACCCTTTCCAACCTAGTGATAACACAAGGCTTCCAAGATCAGTAAGTCAACCCACCAAGGGCTCCAAAGCATTTTTCCAACTAAGGCTTTCAGGACTAGTAATTGAACCCAAGATTTTGCAGGGCTTCTAGAGCATTTTTCCAACCAAGGCTCCAGGAACTAGTAACTCAACTCACAACCATAAGGAACATGAGAACCAACCAAAAAACAAAAGGAAAGAAACCCATAGCACCATGGCTATCCAGGAAATGGCAAGGCTAGGAAAAACCATTGTCAATCCAGGAAATCCTCCACAATAATGATAGATCATAACCAAGAAACCACATGCATGTTCCATGCACGCCAAAAATAGCAAGGCAACCATACATGCAACTTAGTACCTACAAGAAAAACTCTTTGTATCTCCTGATATCAATTTTCTCTTGTGATTTCATGCTCTTTCTTTTCCTTCTTGGTCGAAATCCCAAGTATGCCACACTCCTCCAAGAGTACTCTGAGAAAACTCTAAGTTTCCAAGAGTAAAGGAGAGAGAGAGTAGAAATGAGAGCTCCAAATCTGAACTGTCAAAAAGCTTAAATTGACAAAAGCTATGAACTGATTTGCAAAAGCCTTCTTACTATTGAGAACTCTGTTTTCTTCAATTTTTCATTATTTTCGTTCATTTTCCACCTCACATGCAACTTGTGACCTTTCACCTTCCTTTTCTCCCATTTCCCATTATTTTCATAAATAAAATGCCAATAAATGTATCATGCCTTTCCAAAGCCTTTGTCATTTCCTTCGCCAATTTCCATAGCCATTAGTTAATAAAAATGTTCCCCATAACTATGTTTTTTCCCAACATTCAGTGTGGAATATGTGTCCCGTGGACTTGGTTATTATTTTTCCTCTATTAACTTTATTACATGGACTTTTAGCCAGGGTTGTTACAAACCCCCCCCCCTTGGGGGAAGACCTTCCTTGGTGTTTAATGAAACCTACAACAAACAATACTGCTGAAAATAAAAACATACTTCCCATGGAGCTTTATAACTTATCTCGTTGCATTATTTACAATGATTAACCTGTTGAGAAGAAAACCAACATTATAAACATAATAACTTGATAATCATAATGAGATGACACCCATACCACTTATTGGAGCTTTATAACATATCTCATAGTGGTATTTACATCCATATACATATATACATATACCAAGGCGCCACACTAAAACATATGCCCAAAAAGATCTGCTCAACCAACGAATAGAGAAGGATACATAACCCGCATCCGATCAACCATCTCCCATGTAGCTTCATCAGACCCAAAGTTTTTCCATTGCACTTTAAATTGTTCAATTTCTCGATTTCGGAGCATGAGCATCTTTTGCTGCAAAATGAAATGAGGTTCTTGTTGGAATTTTCATTCTGGCCCCACCTGTAATACATACTAGTCAATCACATGATCAACAAATTTAACATACTTCTTAAGCAATGCACATGGAAAACATCATGGAATTTCACTATCAGAGGCAGTACAAGTCGGTAGGCTATTGGTCCAATCCTCTCAAGAATCTTGAAAGATCCACAATACCGAGGTGCCAGCTTGGCACATGATCCAATCGCCTTAAGGAGCTCATGTTGGGCTTGATGCACAAGTACACTTGTTCCCCAACCTGAAACTCCTTAAACAACCTGTTCTGATCCACATAAATTTTGTATCTATTCCGTGTTGCATTTATATTCCTCTTGATAACCTGCATTTCTTGTTCCATCTATGCCAATATGTATGGTCCTATCAACACCATATTAACTGGATCACTCCAACTAATGGGATTGTTAAACTTCACCCATACAGTGCCTCAAATAGACTCATCCTCAGGGACTCTTGATACCCATCGTTGTAAGATAAATCAACCACTAGAAGATAATCTCCCACTTTCGTTGTCGGTGCATCACATACATCCTTATCGTGTCCTCCAAAATCCTGTACCCAAACTTGCAAATAAATCTTTCCAAAACCTAGAAGTGAACTTAGCATCCCTATCTGACACAATCTTCTTCGGGACATTGTGCAAACTCACTACATATGAAGACCTATGCTACATCATTAGTTGAATAAGTAGACATCAGTGGAATGATGTGTGTTACCTTGTCAACCTGACCACCATGACTATGATGGAATCATGTTGTCTAGAAGTCCTCGACAAACTTGTGATGAAATCCATGGAAATGACCTCCCATTTCTACTATGGACTCGAAATTGGATATAACAATGCACCTGGGCACTTACATTCTTCTTCTACTTGTTCATAATCTTAGCATCTAGCAAAAAATTCTTCCACTTCCTTCTTCAAATTCGGCCAATAATAAAACTTTTTTACATTTTTCAATGTCTTTTGATATATCGGGTGACCTAAGTATGGCTTGGCATGAAATTCCCTCAAGATAAACTTCTTGATATCACTTTCGTCTGACACATATATCTTGTCCCTAAACCGGAACAAGCCATTTGTTGTGAGATAGAGTCCTCATTCTGATTACCTGTACCATGTTGTAACTTGTGCATAAGCTCCCTATACCTATCATCCTGTTGTCTTTCCTGTAAGATCTGATCCTGTAAATATGTCCTGTAGGAGCTCGTAGTTGCCATGTGATTTATCAGTACTCTCCTACTGAGAGCATATACAACCATGTTCTCTTTACCTTTAATGTAACTGATCTCAAAGTCAAACTCACTCATCGTGGCCAACCATCTAGGTTTCCTAGCATTCTAATTTAGTTGGTCAAATAGATACTTCAATCCACTGTTATCACTCATAAGTAAGAATCTCTTGCCAAGAAGATAGTGCCTCCACATCTTCAATGCATGGATGATTGTTTCCAACTCAAGATCATGTGTTGGATAATTGTGCTCATGCTCATTTAGTTTTCTTGATTCATAGCATACCACATGATCTTATTACATAAAGAATCCACCAAGTCCTCTCTTGCAAGAATTTGTACATACCGCAAACTTTTTGTCCGGATCTGCAATCTTTAGAATTGGAGCATTTTTAAATAGTTGCTTCTACTGCTCAAAACTTGCTCCACATTCCTATATCCATTCAAATTAATTACCTTTCCTTTGCAACAATGTAATAGGATAAGCAATCTATGAGAAGTTCCTGATGAAACTCCTGTAAATAATTGTTAACCCCATGAATGATCTTACCTCATCCACATTTGTAGGAGCTACCCACTCGATGATAGCCCTTATCTTTTTTGGTTCCACTACTACCTTCCTTGGAAACCACATGTCCCAAGTTATGTACCCCTGTTTGAAAGAAAATGCATTTACTAATCTTAGCATACAACTGATTCTCTCTCAGCAATCTCAATACTACTACTAAATGTTCGGCATGTTGTTCCTCATTCTTAGAATATACCAGTATATCATTAAAGAATACAATAACAAATTTGTCCATATAAGGACATAATACACTATTCATCAAGCACATAAAAGTAGTTGGAGCATTAGTCAAACCAAAAGGAACTAATACAAACTCATAATGCCTATACCTGGTCCAGAAAGTAGTCATGTAGATGGCCTCTTCTTTAATGCTACATGATGATATCCCGATCTCAATTCAATCTTCGAGAACACTGATTCTCCCTTCAACTAATCAAACAAATCATCAATCCTCGACAACAGATATATGTTCTTGATGTTCATCTTGTTCAACTTCATGTAATCGATGCACAACCTGAGAGTACCATCCTTCTTCTTTAAAAATAACATTGGTGCACCGCAAGGCGATATGCTTGGCCTAATGTATCCCTTGTCAATAATTTCCTTCAACTGCAACTTCAATTCCACTAACTCTGGTGTGCTCATATTGTATGGTTCCTTTGATGTTGTTGCTGCCCTTGGTACCAACTCAATAGAAAATTCTACTTCATTGTGAGGCAGAAACTTTCAAATCTCTTCTTGGAACACATCCTAAAATTGCTGTAAAACTGGATACCTCCTCAAGACATATGCATCCTCAGCTTCCTTACCTTTATCACTAGAAATATGCATTGCCAATAACACACACCCTTTCCTACGACTGCGCTTCACCTATATAGTTGTAACCGTTTGAATTGATGTTGCCTTCTTCTTACCCGACAAGTTTCTTTGTTCCCTATTGTCATCCAAGCACTCAATGGCATTGTCATAACAATCCACTTTGGTCCTATTAATATATAACCAGTCAATGCCCAACAACGACTATATGATCCCAATGACAGTGCATTCAAATTTTCTGAGGTAGGCATACCATTCAACTCAAATACACAAGATCTTACCCGATGATGAACTCTCTTCTTTGTACCAATAGCCAAATACACTAGCCAAGATTCCGCATCTACTTCTTTATTCAAACCACACTTATGCACCAAGTTCGGATTAACATAACTATAATTAGATCCAGGGTCAATCAAAATAGAAACAACTTGATCACAAAGATTACCACCTGTTAGCCTTGAGGTGCAGCGCTGCTATGTTAAAGGCTAAAGGAAGGAAACGGTCTGTTTTGCTGTCATGGAGAGGTTCCCACACGGGCCATCACCCCACTTTCCTCACTCTTCCACTTCCATTCTCGTCCACTCATACCCTAACCCAACCCTCACATCCTAACAAACCCACTTTTGCCTTGGCCCTACGTAAATTAACCCATGCACTAATGCACAAAAAACCCCCCGAAAACCTTACCTTTCCGCCCATATGCACCCTTCGCACATTTCTCGAGGACATCCCATACCTCTGTGTCCCTCCGCTGTCGATCTCCCCACTGATCTGATGGCCCGCACTTCACCCGACTGACGAGACCTGCTCGATCAATCTTCACCATTAGATCACCCCCACCAGATCTAACGGCTGTCACGCATATCACGCGGGCAACAAGCGAGAGGGATACCTACCCGATAAAGGCAGTTTCCTCTCTCTCCTCTGCTGCTACGTGGCATGTGATGAATGGCATCGGGTGGGCTCCGACCTTTACTGCTTACCACCTGATGACCACCCGATAGAAACCATTTCTGCTCAAATGAAACCACTCCCAAGCGTTATCTTTCGAGCACCTCCTCTGCCCGATAGCCATCCGATCTGTTCATCTGAGATCTGACGGCTCAGACTTATTCCACTCCCGCCACAACTTCAGGCCTCCTGCGTTCGATCTCCTCCATCCATTTCTCTCGATCCAATGGCCCTTGTTCACCATCACCGTAGTCCACCCTCCGCCGCCTGACCACCATCCTGACCGCTGATCCATCCCATCCAATGGCCCATATGCCCCTGTACCCCGCTTCCCATCAGTCACCCGAGGAGGAAAGTGGCTGGCTCTGTCAGTGTTTGTGACAGTCGAACAGTTGAACTGAAATAATGGTATCCATGGCTGAAAGGGGAAAAAACAGTAGCATGATGCAGCCGAATTAACAGAGATGATTGTGGAACATCACATCACGTGTGAGGCCCTGACAGTGCGGCAAAATGACCAAAATTTGGTTACTATGTTTGTTAGAAACAGATCCCCTGTGCTCATGCTTGTCTAGTTATGGCATCAAGCAGTCAGAAGCCAGAGGGGATCGATTAAGACATCTCGAGCCTCAGAGAGCCTAAGAGCATTGTAAAAATCCTATAAAGGGCTGAAAGTTAGAAGAAACAAGGGTTCAACTTTTGGAGACTGTGGATACTCTGTTCCTCTCAGCGTCTCATCTTCATTGCAGTAATACAAGCTTCTTTTTTTGTTACATGTTCAATTTCCATCTTCTTCTCTGCTCTAAGCTTGCACTTGAATAGGTTATTCATGTTTTCTTCTGTGTCTAATGCTAGATAACTGTCATCTTATCTCTGCGTTGATAAATAAGATTTGCAAGCTTCATTTCCCTTCTATAGCTAGCCATTCATATATGTTTATGTATGCATCTGCTGGTACAGTTAGTATTCTCCATCTATCCATTCAATCTATAAACTATTGAGCATTAGTGGTCTAAAGCCTTGTCAAGCTGAGGGTGTTCATGCATGTCTAGAGTGAAAACAGAGTTGAAACAGTCATCTGTCTTGATCCAAACCTTAATCCATTCCAATAGTTCAGAGAACAATACTGAAGGTTTATATGTTACTAGGCATCTTCGGGCTACAACCTAGGAGATTTTTCTGGAGTGATAACATAATTGGCATCATTTCCGGGGAGAGGAGACTGAAGCTTAGCTTCCCTAGGGGACGACACAGATCCAACTTTGATGATAGACAAAATCTGGACACTATTTCAGTTGTAATCATCCATCTGGCGACTCTACTGGAGGACAAACCTCTTGGCGACTCCACTCCATAGTGCTGGCTTAGTTTGTGAGGCATACTCGGAGAAATCCTCAGAAGCCACAAGCTAACCCAGTACCTGACCCTGAAAGAATCAACAAAGAAAGAAAGGTGTTTCAAAAAGGAGCATCAGGTTTAGGTAGCTCTAAACAATATTCTATATATCTTCAAGAAAATCCTGTAATAAAACAAATACATGTTGAGAATATAGCTTCTAATACTAGCAATGAAGAAAAACTCTCAAAGATTTAGAGAGCTCCTTATTCTTTAGGTTCTTCTTTTGTTGTAAGCCCAAAGGAAACCTCTACTCCTATCCATCATACTCTTCTAGTCTTATCAGTCACTCCTCAACCCTCTGTCATTCAGACTTCCAGTACCCTTATAGCCACCACAGCCATGGCAGGACCACAAGCACCTACCAAAATGGAAAGAATCATAACGGCTAGGTATGGACGTTTAGTACTGCCCACTCCTGTGAATGCCATACCTACTAGAGAATATCAGAAGTATATGCCTAAGTTCACTAGGACTGAAGGTGTTACAGCTAAGGAACATATTGAATCATTCTATAGCTATGTTGATAACCTGGACATTAGTGAAGATGATGTGTGGATTAGAGTCTTTATCCAAAGCCTAGATGGAGAGGCTAGAAAATGGTTCAGAGAACTGACCCCAAGGTCTATAACAGATATTGAGGCTTTAGATGATGCATTCCTAAAGCATTTGGGGGAAAAGAAGGATCTACTTTACTACCACACTGAGTTTGGGAACTTAAAGAGGGAAAATGGTGAGTTGTTGTCTGATTTTAATAAGAGGTTTAACCGCATGTATAACAAGATACCAGCTGAAGTAAAACCCACTACTACCTCTGCTAAACTCACCTATGCTAGTGCTTTTGATTGTGACTTCTATCTACTATTGAGGGAGAGATGATGTGCTACCTTAACTGATATGCAGGATGCAACCTTGGAAGTAGAATCAAGCATCATGGCTATAAAGAAGCTCAAGGGGAATGTTGATAGGAGGAGATAGAGGGGCGAATCTTCATCATCTTCAGACCCCAAGATAGATAAAATGACCAAGATGATAGATTCATTAGCCTTTTAAATCTCCAAATTAAAGGTTGAGAAGCACCCTGGGAAAGGAAGAGTTCCTAATACCTTTGCCCCTAGAAATCCAAATCCATATAGAAGAGCTAAAGAGCAGTTGCAGATTCTGCAAAGGAGCAAAGATGCCAATGAAGACCAAAGGGTGAAGACCCCTTTTCAAAATGTAGTCATGGAAGAGGAGAAATTTGATGAAGATGATGAGATCCATTGTATGGAAGACAAAGGCAGTGCTCCCTTTTTGACCTTAGCTGCCTATGAAAAGTCATTATTCAATGACAAGATCAGCCAAGAGTGGGATGGTGGAGCTGTTCTGCAAACTGGTGATCAACACAGATATGATCTTAGGTCGAAGATGAATAATGTCAAGGAAACTCCAGTTTAGAAAGCTGCTGTCCCTACAATATAGCAAGCTAATAAGCAAAAATGATCGAAAATTGATCCCACCATTCTCAAAGCTCCAACTCACGAGGTAAGAGGCCTTGACAAGTCTCCTTCTCCTTTTAGTTTTGAATCAGAAATTTAGAAACTAAGAATACATATACCTTTGATTGAACTATTGAAGAATGAGTCCTTCAAAAGATCTATCCTCGAGGCCCTTGAGATGAAATCCATCCAAGCCGCCATTGACTATGTAAATCTGCAAGATGACAAACTAGTTGTTGTTCTTAGCCCAATGATTGAAAATTATGATGACAACTCCCCATCATTCTATGTCTCTTTGACTATTCATGACAAAATCCTTCACATTTGCCTTCTAGACATAGGAGCCAGCCATAATCTAATGCCCAAGGCTCTCATGGATGAGTTGGGTTTTGACATTACCAAGCCTTATCATGACCTATTTTCTTTTGACTCTAGAAAGGTTAAATTTTTGGGATTAATCAAAGACCTAGCCATCACCTTGTCTCAGCTGCCCATGAAGAGCATGATGATGGATATTGTGGTAGTAGATGTGCTCCCCAAGTTTGGCATGTTTCTTTGCAGAGGTTGGATCAAGAGATTAGGGGGAACATTGCAAAATGATTTGTCCTATGCTACTGTCCTAGTTTTTGGAGGTGAGAGTAGGAGATTATACAGAGAAGCTCAGTTGGATTATATCATCAGTGATGAGAAGAATCCCACTAATCATCCCATCTATGCTATTCAGACTGATTTTGGACCTATATTCTTCAAATTGAAGAATCCCAGTTGGCCTCCATGCAGCTTAGGAAACTAGTTTTCCAGATCACAGAGGAAGAAGGCCCATAGATTTGGGACATGTTCTTTGATGGAGCTTGCTCTAAGGAAGTTGTAGGGGTAGGTGTAGTCCTTGTGTCTCCCACTCAAGAATGCATTCATTTATCTTTCAAGTTAACTTATTAGGTCAAAAATAACATAGTAGAGTACAAAGCCTTGATATTGGGTTTAAATGCTGCTAAGGAAATGGGCATCAAAGGTTTGAAGGTGTTTGGAGATGTAGACCTTATCATTCAACAGGTGAACAAAAATTTCCAAGCAAAACATCCAAGGATGAAAGCATACAAAGATGAGGTATGGAAGCTCAATGGTTCTTTTAATAGTTTCAGCATTTCTTACATCCTCAGAATGAAGAACCAAATTGTTGATTCCCTTACTGTGTCTGCTAGCATGTTTATTCCTCCTTTGCCTCCTAAATTGACTTATGAAGTTTAGGTGAAATATAGACCATATCTGCCTGACAATTTCAAATACTGGAAAGTTTTTGAAGATGACAATGAAATTAATAGGTTTTTACAAGTCATTGATGAATCTCTGAAATGCACATTGACCAAGAAAATGAAACCATTGAAGAATGCAACCAGTCCAACCTAAAGAACGAAATTGGATAGGATAACATTGTTCAGTTGCCTAGTAACCATATACCCAAAGGATTGGTGCCTCTAGAGAAGCTGTTTGATCATAATGATGTATCTTATAAGCCTGCCAAAAAAGAAAATGAGCCTGCAGTTCATAGACATAATATAGGGAGCCCAGATCATCCAAAGTACATAAATGTATCCACCCACTTGTCTTCTGCCCAAAGTTCTGAGTATTGCACCCTGATGAAATAATTTGCTGATATTTTTGCTTGGGAGTATAGTGATATTAAGACCTATGACACAAACATTATTCAGCATAAGATTCCACTAGAGAAGAACACCATCCCTTTTAAGAAGAAGTTAAGACCTATCAGCCCTCTCTTACTGCCTTTGATTGAAAAGAAAATTAAGAAACTTTTGGATGCCAAGATCATAGTTCCCCTAAGGTATTCAAAGTGGATACCTAACCTTGTGGTAGTAAGAAAGAAGAATGGGGAAATCAGTTTTTGTGTTGACTTCAGGATTCTGAACAAATTCTCTAGAAAAGACAACTACCCCTTGCCTAAGATGGAACACTTGCTTGAAAAAGTTTTAGGGGCTAGAGTCATGTCTTTCTTAGATGGATTTTTAGGTTACAATCAAATTGTTGTGCATCCAGAATATCAGGAAAAGACTGCCTTCACTACTCCCTTGGGCACTTTCATGTACTCCAAGATGCCTTTTGGACTGATGAATACTGGGGATACTTTTCAGATGGCCATGGACATAGCCTTTGTGGGAGAGAAGGACAAGTTTGTCCTTATTTACTGTGATGACATAACAGTATTTTCCAGTAGTCACAAGGACCATTTGCAACATTTGAAGAAGGTATTTCTAAAGTGTAGACATTTTGGAATTTATATGAACCCAAAGAAGTCACAGTTTGCTCTAGAAGAAGGAAAACTTCTGGGACATATTGTTTCTGCTGAAGGTGTGAAGATTGATCTAGCAAGAGTTCAAGAAATTTAGACATTGTCCATCCTAAGATCAAAAAGGGACATCCAATATTTCCTGGGTAAGATTAACTTTGTAACGAGGTTCATTCCAAACTTTGCAGAGCTAGTGAAGCACATAACCTCCATGATGAAGAAAGGATCAGAAATAAAATAGACAGGTGTTGCAAGAAGCTTTTTGAAGCCATTAAAAAAGTTATCATGGAAGCTCCCACTCTAATCAGTCCAGATTACGCCGAGGAGTTTTATATCTTCTCTTTTGCCTCTTATGATACACTTGGAGCAGTTCTATTGCAGAAAAATGATGAAAGTGTAGACCACCCTGTGGCCTTTTTCAACAAAACTCCGAGGGATGCTGAACTAAGGTATGACCTTATTGAAAAACAAGCTTATGCTCTCATAAAATCTTTAAAGGCATTCAGAATTTATATTCTGCATTCTAAAGTGGTTGCATATGTACCTTCAGCCTCAGTAAAAGATGTCCTAACACAGCCAGATATTGATGGAAAGAGAGCTAAATGGATTGCAAAGTTCATATAGTTCAACATAGAGGTGAAGCCCACCAAGCTTGTCAAAGGCCAGGGCTTGGCTAAGCTTATGGCTGAGGAAAATTGCAGTTTGCTAGACATAAATTGCATGGACTCAAATTTAGGTGGTGAGCAGACAGAGGAAGTAGCAGAAGAGCAAGAGCAAAATCAGTCTTTGGCTAAAAATCTAGCCACCTGTGAATGGTATTCCAATATAGTTCATTTTTTACAGAAGCTAGAAGTCCCTCCAGGGCATAGCTCAAGTCAAGCCCAGGCCATTAAGCTCAGATTAGCCAAATTCTACATTACTAAAAACCTACTTTATTAGAGAGGCCCATCAGGGATCCTCTTGAGATGTCTAGACAAAGGACAATCTGTGGAAGTCATGCACCAGCTCCATTCTAGCATCCATGGAGGGCATCATTATTGGAAAACCACAACCCACAAGATCTTGAGAGCTGGGTGTTATTGGCCTGCTTTGTTCTCTGATGTGTTTTCTTTTGTGAGGTCCTGTGACAAATGCCAGAGGTTTGCAGGAAGACAACATCTAAAGTATTTGCCCTTGAAGCCAATACATGCCAATGGTCCCTTCCAGCAGTGGGGCTTGGACTTCATAGGTGAGATTAATCGACATTCTAGTGGCTATCATAAATGGATCTTGGTAGCCACTGATTATTTCACCAAGTGGATTGAGGCTATACCCACAAAGAATGCTAATCATCAGGTTGTCATGAAATTCTTGAATGAGAATATTTTCACTAGATTTGGTTGCCCAACTAAACTAGTCACTGATAATGCAATAACTTTCAAGGCAAAGGAATTGGTGAACATGTATGAATCCGTGGGCATTCAATTGGTGCATTCTACCTCATATTATACTCAAGGAAATGGCCTGGCAGAATCATCTAACAAGAGTCTTGTAAGGATAATAAAAAAACTGTTGGAGGACAACAAAAAGAGCTGGGATTCCAAGTTGAAGTTTACATTGTGGGCTGACAGGGTTGCCAACAAGAAGTCCATCGGAAAGTCTCCATTCAAGTTGGTTTATGGCACTGATGTTGTTTTTCCTACCCAACTGATTCTCCCTGTGGCCAAATTCTTGCAAGAAGAGCAGGATGAAGAGAATGACATGGCGAGGAGAATGAGTAACTTGGTTGAATTACAATAGATCAGAGAACAACTGGTTGAGAAGTCAAGAATTCATCAGAATAAGATCAAAGAAACCTTTGATAGAAAGGAAAAGGTGGACGGTTTTCAGGTTGGTGACTGGGTTCTCAAATGGGATGCATTGAAGGAAAACAAGGGAAACCATGGTAAATTTGATGCCTTCTAGATAGGACCATTTGTCATTGCTCAAGATCAGATGAACAATACCTTCGTTCTACACAATTTGGAGGGGGAAGGTGTTTTTGATGGCCTAGTCAATGGGTGGTTTTTGAAACTTTACTTCATATGAGGCTTTAAGGCCTTAATATTGTAATAGGTTTTTCATTTTTTGTTTTTATGCAAATAAACTCCATGCCCAATGGAACATTAGGAGATAAGTTTGTTTTGGTTGTTACTGGAAAGGCAGTGATCTATAGTTCTTGAAACCTCACAGGGAGGGTTTCATGCACAAAAGGAGCCAGTGTTAGCCCTGAGGTGCAGCGTTGCTATGTTAAAGGCTAAAGGAAGGAAACAATTTGTTTTGGCTGTCATAGAGAGGTTCAGGCTATCACCACTTTCCTCAATCTTCCACTTCCATTCTCGTCTGCTAATACCCTAACCCAACCCCCACATCCTAACAAACCCATTTTCTCCTTGGTCCTATGGAAATTAACAAATGCACTAATGCGCAAAAAAACCCGCGAAAACCTTACCTTTCCGCCCATACGCGCCTTTTCACATTTCTTGAGGACATCTCGTACCTCCATGTCCCCCCGCTATTGATCTCCCCACCGATCTGATAGCCCGCACTTCACCCGACCAATGAGACCTACTCGATCAATCTTCACCATTAGATCACCCTCGCCAGATCTAACGACTGTCACGCATATCTTGCAGGCAAAAAATGAGAGGGATACCCACCCGATAAAGGCGGTTTCCTCTCTCTCCTCTACTGCTACGTGGCTGCAATGAATGGCATCGGGCGAGCTCCTACCTTTATTGCTTACCACTTGATGACCACCCGATAGAAACCATTTCTACTCAAATGAAACCGCTCCCGGGCATTATCTTTCGAGCACCTCCTCCACTCGATAGCCATATGATCTGTTAATCTGAGATCTGACGGCTCAGACTTCCTCTGGTTTAAACCTCTACAATATTGTCTTGACATACTTCCTCTTTGCCCGGTCTCTTTCAATTTCCATGCCCACATATAGTTTTCAGCACCAAGATATTTCATGTCGAATTTGGAGGACAATTGGGTCTTCAAATCCCAGATAATTTTTTTGTCATTTCCAGCCAACAAAATATCATCCACATACAAGAAAAAAGAAATAACACGGTCACCAATTAATTTAAAATACAAAAAAACAAGTACAAAGCATTAAGTCCATCCTTAAACCACCTTCCTTGGATTCAAGCAACTGAAGAATCCACTCTTAAGTGATTGGGAAGCATTTAAATCAAGACACTGACCTATTATGCCCATCCAATGGCCCATATGCCCCATCCCATCCAATGGCCCATATGCCCCCGTACCCTGCTTCCCACCAGTCACTCGGGGAGGAAAGTGGTTGGCTCTGTCAGTGTTCATGACAGTCGAACAATTGAACTAAAATAACAGAATCCATGGCTGAAAGGGGAAAAATAACAGCACGATGCATCCAAATTAATAGAAATGATTGTGGAACATCACAACACATGCGAGCCACTTGACGGCGTGGGGAAATGACCAGAATTTGGTTACTGTGTTTGTTAGAAATAGAGCCCATGTTCTCATGCTTGTCTAGTTATGGCATCAAGCAGTTAGAAGCCAGAGGGGATCGATTAAGACATCTCGAGCCTCAGAGAGCCTGAGAGCATTGTAAAAATCCTATAAATGGCTGAAAGTTAGAAGAAACAAGGGTTCAACTTTTGGAGACTGTGGATACTCTGTTCCTCTCAGTGTCTCATCTTCATTCCAGTAATACAAGCTTCTTTTGCTGTTACATGTTCAATTGCCATCTTCTCCTCTGTTCTAAGCTTGCACTTGAATAGGTTATTCATGTTTTCTTCTGTGTCTAATGCCAGATAACTGTCATCTTATCTCTGCGTTGATAAATTAGATTTGCAAGCTTCATTTACTTTCTGTAGCTAGCCATTCATATATGTTTATGTATGCATCTGCTGGTACAATCAGTATTCTCCATCTATCCATTCAATCTATAAACTATTGAGCATTAGTGGTCTAAAGCCTTGTCAAGCTGGGTGTTCATGCATGTCTGGAGTCAAAAAAGAGTTGAAACAATCATCTAACTTGATCCAAACCTTAATCCACCCCAATAGTTCAGTGAACAATATTGAAGATTTATATGTTACTAGGCATCTTCCAGCTACAACCTAGGAGAGTTTCCTAGAGTGATAACATCACCCATATAAATATCATGAATACTTTGTTCAACATCCCCCATTGTCTGTGCCTCCTAAGCACTGTAGATCTGCAGTCTACCACCCTGATTATGTGGAAATATCTTATGTGATTCTCTCCTCCAAAAGTCTAACATTGCAAGGGCTTCCTACCATCACCCTTGTTATGCTCCTTAGGTTGAAATCCCTGTCCTCTATCATATGCATTGAACTTCTTAGGAGGTGTTTCATTCTCTTTGTTACTTGGGTCCTGAGGTCTTGTTCACTTTTTATCCCATTTTCCTTTATTCTTCACATTACCCTTCTAATCCTGCTTTGTCTCATATCTATGCTTTGACTTCTCATAACAATGATTTAAATTCCTAATGGCTTCCTCCAATGATATAGGCTCATAAAAATCAATATTTTCCTTGAATGCTACCAGGAACCCACTAATGAATCTATGAATCTTGGCCTTCTCCTCCTTGAGGTAAGGCACCTATCTCAATAACTCCCAAAATATGCTAGTGTACTCCTCGTTAGTCATCGATTCCATCTTCAACTCATAGAATTGATTTTCCCTGTCAACATAGTATCTCTCTAATAGATACTTCTTCCTGAATAGTCTCTTGAACTCACTCCAAGTAAACCCCTCTTCACGAATTCCTCTGAAATTATTTACATCTTCCAACCAAATGTATGCTTTACTTTTAAGACTGAATGTAGCTATTATGGCCTTCATGTTCTCTGAGTAATTGTGCAATCTGAAGAACTTATTCATCCCAAGAAACCATGCTTTGGCATCCTTCAAATTCTTCATTTCTCCATAGAATGTAGGTGTCTTTTCTTTCTTGAACTCATTCGAAAAATATACCCTTCATTCCTCCTATAAGGATGATAACAATGATGACCATGATACCTATCTAAACCATAACTAGAGTAAAGCCCATGTCCACTACCTCGTCTATCAGGTGTATCTAAGAATCTTCCATCTCTGACCGTGTAATCTCTATCCAACTTGTGCCCACCACGTGACCTGCTACCATATGATCCATTAGCCCTATCCTCCTGTCCATGACTGATTCTAATCATTCCTTGTTTTTACAAGTCTAACAAGCTCTAAAGGATAATTTCATTAACTTATGGTTGTTTGTCCTACGCCCTAGCAAGTCTCTCTTGTGATTGAATGATTCAGTCATTATCTTATTTATACCTTCAAAATTCTCAAAGTGTCTGCTATGTGAGGGGAGTACTCATCACCATGTTGCTCATCTGAACTATATGGAGAATCTCTTGAACTGTAGTCTACCATCTTGTTAGTCATCATTTTTCTTCTCTTCCTACAAGGTATATCATGTCAGCTAAACTAAATCATAAACAAACCAACATACCTCAGTTTAGTTTAGGGGAGGATATCTCATCTGTAAGATCCACCAGATTAATACAATATATGTATAATCATAATCATCACATTATATAGACATCATCTCAATCATCATCCCAGTTACCATGCATGACGCCACAACTACAACACCGACTAGGTACCATGCATGCATAATAAACATATGTATGACACACATGCATAAACAATACATATAAATGCAGACATGCGTTCATGATGAACACATCCCGACAACAGCACCATCAAATTTTGCATGACATCAGAATGGAAAGCATGACCACCACCATTCATACATAATGACCACATAGACCACAAGCATAAGGACATATATGCAATTGATATGCACACATGATAACACATTCATCCATGGAGAATGGAAACTAGACATCACCCAAGGAGAACAGAACCATTCTCTGATACCCTTCAATCGCTCCCACAACAAGGCATCCATGCAATTGTGGCCTTTTTCAGGCAGTTTTGTGCCAGCAACCCCATATTTTGAGCCACTTTTTCAAGGCTAGGACTCAGGCCACTGCCCAAAACTTCATGAAACTTCAAGAAATGATAAATAACATTAAAAAAAGGTTACTAATGCAAACATTTGAACAAGGACTTGACCTGACCCCCACTATCCATGACAAAAATCCCATCAAACATATCATAAACATGTAATATATAGGTCATAACAACATATCTAAGCATTGGGATCTCATACCTATATGAGAATCATGAAGGACTGATGTCTCCTCACAATAGTTGCATTGTTATTTATTAGGTCATTCATTCATTATTTTTTCATATACTAATAAAACATGATGAAATCCATACATCAAGACTGCCATAAAACATGCTTATAACCAACAAATAACTAGAGAAATATCCATAATGAAATAACCATTAAATCCATATGATGACAAATACATTTACTCATAAAATACCAAAGGAAAAGGAGATCTTATTAACATATGAAAATCCAAGCAAGTTAGGGACTTCCACATACCACTCGACCATAGGTTGGGCTGAGCCAAATCTCTCTTTCATCCAATCACTGCCACACCATATTCCAAGCATGAATGTGGGATTGCATGAAACAAATCAAACAAACCAAACCAGGGCATACAGAGGCCAAACCACCAATCAATCTCTACCAAAGTCATCCAGGGATCCAGATTGTTTGTTCCAACCAAGGCTTCCAGGACTAGTAACTCAACCCACAACTACTATCGAGCTCTTGAGATTTTTTCCAACCAAGGATTCCAGGACTAGTAACCATCCCACCAAGGGCACCAAAAGGGTTTGTCCAACCGAGGCTTCCAGGACTAGTAAGTCAACCCAAACCGTTACAAGGCTTCTAGAGCGTTTGTCCAACCAAGGCTTTAGGAACTACTAACTTAACCCACAACTATAAGGAACATAAGAACAAACCAGAAAACAAAAGGAAATAAACCCACAAGTCCATGGCTATCTAGGAAATCCTCAATGTCAATGAAATATCATAACCAAGAAACCACATGCATGTTCCATGAATGAAAAAACTAGCAAGGAAAGCATACATGCAACTTGGTACCTATAAGAAAAACTCATTGTAGATGTTGATCTCGATGTCCTCTTAAGCGTTCCTACTCTTCCTTTGCCTTATTTTGCCAAATCCCAAGTATGCTACACTCCTCCAAGATTGCTCCAAGAAAACTCTGCGTACAAGAGTATGAGAGAGAGAGAGAGAGAGAGTAGAAATGAGAGCTCCAAATCTAAACTGACAAAAGATATGAAATGATCCCCAGAAGCATTTTTATCATTGAAGCCTCTATTTTCTTCAATTTTCCATTATTTTTTTCCTCACATGCGACTTGTGACCTTTCACCTTCCTTTTCTCCTATTTCCCATTATTTTCATAAACAAAATGTCAATAAATGTCTCGTGCCTTTCCAAAGCCTTTGTCATTTCCTTTTCCATTTTCCATAGCCATTAATTAATCACACGTGATCCCCATCACTATGTTTTTGCCCAATATTTAGCTTGGAATACGTGTCTCATGACCTTGGTTATTATTTTTCCTTTATTAACTTTTACATGGATTTTTAGCGAGGGTTGTTACAAAGCCTCTATATATGCACACCTGAGAGAAATATTAATTGGCACTCTGATCCTATTATGGCTATGCTTCGTCCCTTTGCCACCTTTGGCCTAACCTCCAAAATGAGAATTTTCAATAGCCATGTCTTTCTTTTTCTCCATATTTATGCACTCTCTGGTTGGTCCTGTTGTGGGAGTTTGTTGGCTCTCGAGACAATGGTGAATGGTTGTCACTCTCCAGTTGATGTAAAGCTCCATATTTCACGCATAATTCTCTTGGTTCCTCTGGGGATCAAACCAAATGACATATATAATTTTATGGTTCCATCTAACTAAAAGGTTCTCATGCCTAATCTCAGTGCGCATACTCTCCTGAAGTCCTTTCACTCTCTAGCTACATCAACTTGTTTCCATATCCTCCTTGCATCCAATTGGAAGTTCCACGATTTTCCAAATTCTCACAATCTGCAAAGGCACATGGGATACCCAATTGATCTGCCCAATCACTCGAATCCCCTTTATACATTTACTAAATCTCAGATTGGTAAGGAACTCGATGCTTACATGGGTATAATAGGTCAGTGTCTTGATTTAAATGCTTCCCAATCACTTAAGAGTGGATTCTTCAGTTGCTTGAATTCAAGATGGCAGTATGCCCCTCAAAATATTCAATTGGCCTAAATTAGCCTCAATTTATTTCAATTATTTTCTGGATTGTGTCTGGGATGGCAGTATGCCCCGAGGTAGTCTCAATTGGTCTCAAAGGGTCTCAATCACGTATAATTGTTATGCCCTTCAATGGGCCTCTGACATAATTGGTCGATTATTCTGCCTCAACTCTCTGGAAGTTTGAAGGAGCACACATTTGGCTCAGATTCCCTTCAAGTATGCATGGTGAGGCATCAGTAGGGGCCATGACTTCAAGTCAATAGTGGTTCGAGTTTGGGTAATTAGCGTGCCTCATATAGGCATCAAGTACCTTATATTTTTATTTCTCATGGGCTACATCTGTCTCAATAGCACATGTATAGTTCCCTCTATTCCATTCAATTTCTAAATTTCACCTTTAGTTGACAACAATTATTTTGATTTCTTACAATTTTGTTTAGAAATTCCATGCCTACATGCCTAGAGACAGTCATATAGCTCTCATAGTCTCTTTAATTTTGTAACTCTGTCAAATCCACTACTGAGAAGTAGACAATGTAATACCAATATTTTGAATTTGTGCTACTAGTCTATTTTTTCCTCAGTAAGACCAATAGCATAAAGACACTTCCTCTGTAATGGTTTTCTAAAGTAATGAAATTTGAACCCTTACACACAAAAAAAACTAATTGAACATGCATATTCATTTTTATTTTTATTGTAGCGAACATTACTTTTCTATTTAGAGAATATTTTATTTTTATTTTAAGAGGGACATTGACCACAAATGAAATCACACATAGCCTTCATACTGGGTTGTAGAATGGGTCTTTGGGAACAATAAAAAATTGAGAATGAAATGTTTTGACCACATATCCTTCATACTAGGTTATAATATTTTTGATTAAAACTATCTAAACATGTATATTACTTTTTGTACTTTATAGTTGACATCATTCATTTATTTATAAATATTTTATTGTTATTCTAAAAGGGACATGTTGAGCATAGATGGAATCACATATTTCCCTCATACTTAACTATAGAACACACAATAGATAAAATAACACATGAAAAAAGAAAAGGATGATTAAAAGAGAAAGATGAGTGTTTTTCATGACAAAATAATATTGAAAAAAACAAATAAATAAACCAAACAATACATAGAAAAGAGAGGGATTTTAAAATTGTTTTTGTTGATAAAGGATTTGTCTTCCTCCAACATAACAAAATATTAAAATGGCTCGAAACCCATAAACATTTTGCAAGAGAAATTTTTCTCCTTTACAAACCACCAAAATGTTATTATAGATGACGATGAATCAATTTGCATTTATAAATAATATATAATAATTATTCCCATTACTATTTAATTAAATTATAATAATTATAATTATATATAGAAATAAATTTCAAATCATAATCATAATAACTCGCCCCCGCCCCACCCCACCCCCAAAAAAATAAGAAGAAGAGAAAATGAAAAATATATTAAAAAACATTATAACTAGCATTATAATTTGGTTAAACATTGACAATATCTTTTTCATTTATGTGTATGTTATACACATAATATTTTTTTTAAGAAAATGGAGGGCATCATGTTATTAGTCTATGCCTTCAGTAGTGTAGGGGCTATAACAATTGGTAGATGTTTGGCCCTCAAAACTATATATCACGCGATGTATTAAATTACGCAAAATAATTATTTTTCACTAAATAATGGACAAAAATTAACTGATTGGGCAATAAGATTTAAGGTCTTATTGTTGTCTTAAACTTTTTATCCAAAGTCTTATTGTTGGCTTAAAAATTTTATTCAAAGTTTTATTTCTGTTGTGTTTTTTTCTCTGCTTGTTTTATCCAAAGTAGTTGTTATCCAAATTTTTTCTAAAGTCTCGTATTGTTTTATCCAAAATGTTTTTTTAGGTCTTTGCTTGCTTAGTTAGTTGGCAGCCCACCGCTTCATAGCAGACTACATGCCTAATACAACTTGTGTTGGTAGAGCTCTCTAAAATACAAACCTCTCTTCTCCTCGTGCTTCAGCTTCGCCATCACTTTAGTAGTCACCTTAGTCATTTCCTCTCTAGACATGGCAAAGGAGTTCCTCAATAGGCATGATCTGATTTTCCCCAGTAGACCTCCATCTACTACAAATAATTAGTTTTGGTATAAATATTCTAATACTTCATTTTCTCCCTATGGGCGTTACTGGAGAAAATGCATAAACTTTGTGTTCTATAGTCATAAGGGCTAGGATAGTAACTTATATCAGTTGTGGTGCACATCACCTAACAAAATCCTCATGTATATTTCAAGACCTACCAAAAAATAAAATGAACAATTAAGCTAGAACATGGTACTTACAACATCCTTCTTGGTTTTCTCTCAATATTCTTGTGTATGTACCTCAAATTTTTTAGAATAGTATCTTTTTTCATCCAGACTCACCTAATTTAACTTGCACAATGTAATGGCATAAATTAAAACCATATTATTTTCAACATTCTACTACCACATGTGAAATTCATGAAGTTTTCATCTACAAACCTCATCCTTTCCAGGTTCTTCAGAATTAAAGAGATATGACGTCTCACAAAGCACATTTTTCACTATAAGTTTTAGTTCCTACGTATTTTCTTTTTCTTGAATGAAAAAAATAGACAAGAAGTTAGATATAATTACATGAAGTTCAAGTCCATTTCATTTTTTAATATTTTTTAAAACTGAAGTATCAATATGATGAATTTGCAAGAAAAAAATTTAGACGATTATACAAATCATATTCACTGCCTCAATTTTGAATGTTTAAATAAAATACAATAATCGACGAATTGCGTATGGAATTTCTAGCTTCATGAGTTACTTCATCTTCAACCTTCACAATTGTTGTAGAAATATTGGCATCATATTCACTGACACTTCTCATCTTTGCAAGATGTTTAGATGAAACTAATTCATATGGATATGGATGAATGGAGGATGCTAGAAATGCACCCTTAAATGGAGTGACGAAAACTATAGATTCGGGCTTGAAATGGGTTTGGGGCTAGAATTGGGTTCAGGATTTGCTTCATTCCTTGACTTTGCCTTTCATTGCTTATGTCTCTCTCTTTGCATATACATTTAACAAAATTTGAATGGATCCATGCCTCTTTATCAATATCTTAACTTGGGTTCCTCTAGAAGGCATGCTTCTATTAAACAACAATACTTTGCAATTTTTAACAAAGTATTTCCCTTGGTTCATTAAAAAATGCAGAAAAACAAGGTAAAGAGTACTAAATATTTTTTAAGAACTCATTTCATATAGAATCTTGTGGGTATATTTCGCAGACCTTGCTTATTTGAATAACATTCAGGGTTTGAGCATGTTCATGGATGAAGCAAAGAGCCTCTGCATCACACCTCTGCAACCCTAATAGAATGAAGAAAAGAGATTGCAATAACCAATCTAAATAAAATACTTAGTGCAATGATATTTAAAGCATGTGAATTTTTTGAAGAAAATAGAATGAAATTACATAACTATAAGATCTATAACAAAGTGACAACCAACTAAAATATTTTTACTTTGTTCATATCAAATCACTGTTCATGTCTACCATGAAATTAATGGAATGGGTGATCCTATCGCAACCTGCATCACAAAAACAAGGTTAGGCACTTTGTTCATATCAAATCACTACTCATGTCCACCATGAAATTAATGGAACAAGTGATCTAAAATGTGGAAGAAGATCGTTCTTTGACGCCCTGCAAGTTTGAAAATGGGTCTTTAAAAACAACCTGTTTGTTTTGTTGTTCCTTCAAGCATGAATTAGTTTTCATGTGTAAATTAATTATGCAGAATATAACACATAATTCATGTAAACATCAGGAAGAACATCACAAGGTTTGATGATAGAGTTCACCCCTCCTGGGCTACGTCTTTGGGCCTTGCTCAAAAGGCTAGGTTGCTCATATTTCAGTATTTAAAATGAGGTACATCAATTTGTTGTTTACAATGTGGCTATTTCCCTTGCAAGGAAATGTTCTCCTACAGAGAACTCTCACAAAATAACATGACAGCCTGCAATCACTATGTCAACTACAACAATACAAAGAGTATCTTTCAATGACTCTAAACGTCAATTCAAAATGAGAAATCATGCATCAATAAGTATATAATTAAATTACTTGCCTCAAGTTGACTTGGAGAGACAATAGTTCATGTACTTAATTCTGAAGAATCAACTGCTGCACTTACCGAATAGACTCTGCCAGTGTGTCTTGGGAACACCAAAACCCCTATTTTGGTTCTTCAAATGTGCATTTTGACTTCCATATGACATCATAATTCCAACTTCAATTTGTATTCAAAAGATAGCTCACCATCCACTTCTCATTCTGATGGTGAAATGGTACAACACCTACTTTCTCACAAAGCTAGCCCACAAACACTACACTTCACTCGCCTCTGCCTCTAAATTTCTTGTTCTCTCTTTGATGCATTGACAACCTTTTATAAGGTTTTGGAACTCTAATTTTAGAGTTTAGTTGTAACAACATAGAAAATATTAGAAATATGTTATAACAACATTACAAATTGAGCTATTCGAATTAAATTGAATTAACAACCATAGAGGATTATCTTATAGCTTTGCACCATATGAAATGTTTGTTTAAAAAATACATTAACTTTGTGTATCGGTGCACTCCACAACATTTAAACATGGTGTATATGAAACCCATGTCTTGGCGGTATTAACTAACCCATTATATGTTATACCATATGATTATAATAATCCAAACCTCCACACATTTGTTGGAGTGCTAAACCAAAGTTTTAATATGGTTGTTCTTATCGGCGGTGGCATATGACTTGACCGTGTGGCATCCAACTATGCGTCAACTTTTTAAACCATACCACATCAACCCCGACGGATAACAACTTCTTTGTGTTGACATGTTGATCTCATGGCACACATTTATTAATAGTTCGGAAGTGTTGTGGCATATGACAAGCAACTAAAGGTTTTAATACATTTCAATTTTTACCAACTGAAGTCCGACGGTGGCTAAACTTCGTGGCATATATATTTGGTTAAAATATTCACCTGTGGCGAACTTTCATGACTTCCCCTTGCCATTGGATTTCGGCGCAGTAATGGTGGTATATGGTTCGTGGAGCCTTCACACCATGGAACCCAGTGGTGACATCTATCCATTGTGTAACACAAGGCTGGAACTCCATTATTTCGTCAACTCGTGGCATAAGTTTGAACTGTGTAACAAACCTGTGGAGACTCTGTGCTTTGTTGCACTTGCTTGCTATTTTTAGAGGCATTGATGGAATGTTGATATGGGGTTGGAGGGGCTGCTAGATTGGAAGGCTACACCAACCCTTACCCCCACCATTCAAACACAATAAACTTAAACATTAAACCTCACCCATGTATTAACAAGGAACATGCGGTGGAGCACTCTAGTGTTGAAACACATGTCTGTAGTTCGAATCTCCTTGGTGATATTAAAACTCATAATTTTTTTTTAATAGGCTACGGAGAGGCCACGTGGCGACTAATCATTGTCCCATGTGGCACTCCATTATTTTCCAAATTAAAAATCAATGAACCAATCACAAATTTGAAAACTCGACAAAACAGAAGGAGCCACCTGGTGGAATCTGAGCATGCCATGTGTCAATTGGAACCATGAGTTGAATTTTGACCTTTGACTTTGACTGCCACCTGCATTTACTTTGAATTTTTTACCTATTGGAGGAAAACTTTGAAACACATTTCTTCCTCATATGGAGGCCATTTTCGAAATTGGATATACCACCAAAATCAGAGCGACGATCTCTTCGACTAGACACTGGTTTCGTGAGCATCTGAGACTACAAAATTTTGAGCATGTCGAGAGTTGTTGCTATCTAGGACCATCTTGGTCATCAAAAATTACATAGAAAACTATGACTAGACTCAATCAAGATCCATCCTAGATGAACAAGTGCTCCTATTGCAACCTGCATAAAAAATTCTTTCCCTAGATCATTAACTCAACTGTAGTGACTATGACTAATGGAGATCCAAAAAATGAAAGATTAGAACTTGTGAAGGTTGTGGTGGTTTGACATGATGAAATATTGGAAGTTGGGAATATTGTGGTGAATTATTTTGAATAGCGTAGACACTTGGCATGCAAGCAAGATCAAAATGACAAGCATTTATTTTTATTTTTTGTTTTATTAATTTTTAATTTTAACTATTATTAAATTTAAAATAAACCAATCTTGCAACTTTAGTGGCATGCATAGGTCTTGTAGGAAGCCCAAGTGTGAACCTAATGCATCCATGTTGACCGTATTAATTGATGCTGATAGGTATTTCCATATAAGGTTTAACAATGATGTACTTGTAATGTCGCCTCCTGTCACATCTACCCACTTTCACTTTCTTACCTATGGTAAACATGATATGAGAGTTTATTATGATATGAATTAACCTCCTAGATGACCTTAAGAAAATGGGGTCAACACAACAAGAATTTACTGACTTCCCTCAAGTACCACAGGACCTCTAGGAGTAACCCAACCCCTCTAGGTGTCAAACCCCTGAAACATATTATATTCTTTCCACAACTAGCCCACGTAGTTAAACGAGGGGTTAGAAGGGGGGCAGAGCCCCCCTTCGTTGCACCGATTGCATAGCGGGGGGAATCACAGGGGGTTTGAGGGTTGTAGGTAACCCCACTCTATGGGGTCCGGGGCAGCACCAAGGAAAATTTTGGTTTTGGACCCTATGTTAGGTTGGGCGGACCTACCTATGGTTTTGTACATGATTTTCGCACATGGTTTTGCACGCGATGGTTTTCGGTCCATGGTTTTGGACACGATGGTTTTCAGTCCATGGTATTGGATGCTTCAACATGTATAAATATGTATTGTAACATTGAAAGGAATATAATGAAAAATCAAGCTGGTAGTCCCGGTTTTGGGATCCAGGGGAAAATCTATGTGTATGTGTTTTATGTGTTATGCTCTCGCATTGTTTATTTTCTGTGTTTTAGAATTCGTATGTAGGTAATTTCTATACGGGGTTAAAACCTACATTTGGTATCGGAGTTGTTTTGGCTTCAAGGGGACGCCTTTGTTGCTGAGGGGTTTCACTCGGGCCTGTGGTAGACCCTGTTCAGTGGGAGATCTGCGAGATCGATTCTGGTGGTGAAAGAAGATGGCAAGCAGTGGAAAGATAGAGATCGATAAATTTAATGGTTAGAGTTTTGAGTTGTGGAAACTCAAGATGGAGGATCTGTTGGTGGATAAATATCAGTGGATTGTCGTAGATTTGGGTACTAAACCAACAGGAGTGTCCGATGAAGAATGGAAGAAGTTGGATCGGAAGGAAAAGAGCACAATACGACTATGTGTCTTAGATTTAGTATTGATGAATGTATCAGGGAAGCTACAACGAAGGTTTTGTGGGACAAGTTAGGGACTTTGTACCAATCTAAGTCTCTAGTGAATAAATTTTTCCTACGGAAAAAGTTGTACAACTTGAGGATGAAAGATGGAGACTTGGTGATGGAGCATCTGAATGTGTTTAATACTGTCGTAAGTCAGTTATCATCTGTTGATATCAAAATTTTAGATGAAGATAAGTGCATTAGTTTGTTGTGTTCTCTACCAGATTCGTGGGATAGTCAGGTTATTGCAATAGGTAGCAATGCAATTGCCTTGCAGTTTGATGAAATAGTATCATCCTTGCTGACGGAGGAGATGAGTCGGAAAAATATGGAGAGCCAGAATGGTGATGCCTTGTCTATACAAGGATAGTCCTAGAACAGAAACAAAAATAAGTCATCGAGTGGGAGATCTAAATCTCCAGGAAAACCTGTAAATGTGGTGTGTTGGAAATGAAGAAAGGAAGGGCACTACAAAAGGGACTATAAATCAAAAGCTCCTGATAAAGGAAAGGGATCTGGTGATGCTCCTTCTGCAGAGGTGAAAACCACCTCAGATGAATGTGGGGATGTGTACTTGGCTTCTTCAAGTACACATGTAGATCATGAGGCATGGTTGATTGACTTAGGTGCATCCTTTCACTTCACTCTCCATAGAGAGTGGTTCTGCAAGTATTAGAAATACGATGGTGGTGATGTCCACTTAAGGGATGATAGGAAGGCTAGAATCGTTGGTCGCAGAAAAGTAAAGTTGAAGTTGCAAGGTGGAAGGGTTAGAACACTTCCAGGTGTTCTGCATATTCCTGCATTGGCTAGAAATCTGATTTCTGTAAACAAGCTAGATGATGCAAGTGTAAAAACAATGTTCGAGAAGGATATCTACAAGATGGTTTAGGGAGCTCTGGTATTGATATGGGGAGTTCAGATTGGAACTTTGTACAAGATGCAAGGTAGCACTGTTGTTGATGGGTGCAACAGTTCTGTGGTTCCTGAAAGTGGAGCAAAAAATCTAGTGGTCTCTGGAGAGAAGACCCTGCTATGGCATCAAAGGCTTGGACATATTGGAGAGAAGGGCCTTCAAATACTTCATGGTAAAGGTATGGTAGAAGGTATGAGTAATAGCTCTTTGGATTTTGATTTCTGTGAAAATTTTGTATATGGGAAGTAGAATCGGGTGAGTATCCCCTCTGGTGGTAAGAGGGCAAAACAAATATTAGAGCTTGTGCACAGTGATGTGCTTGGACATGTGAAGGTTCCATCACTAGGTAAGTCTATGTACTATGTATCATTTATAGATGACTTCTCAAGGAATACACGGATATATTTCCTTAAGAAGAAATCTGAAGTCTTTGACAGGTTTAAATAATTTAAGGCTCCGGTGGAAAACCAGACAGAGAAGAAGATAAAGGTGTTGAGGACTGATAACAGTGGAGAGTTTTGTAGTAAGGAATTTGAAGAATTCTGTAAGAAGTGTGGTACAACACGATAGAAGACTACTCCATATACACCTCAACAAAATGGAGTTGCGAAAAGAATGAACAAGATGTTGATGGAAAGGGAAAGAAGCATGCTCAGTGGTGCCAGGTTAGGACAGGAATTCTGGGTAGAGGCAGTGGAGACAACATGTTACCTGGTTAATAGATCAACTTCATCAGCGTTGGAGGATAAGACTCCACAATAGGTATGGACTGGTAATAAACCCTCTCTTTCACATCTGAGGGTATTTGGATGTGATGCATATGTACATGTTCCAAAGGAGAAACGAACCAAGTTGGATAGTAAATCTAAAAGGTGCATCTTTATTGGGTATAAGGATGGTTTAAAGGGTTATAAGCTTTGGAACCCAGTAACAAGGAAGGTTGTGTACAACTGAGATGCGGTGTTCAGAGAGGTGAAATACGTTATTAAACATGAAGTCCAACCAAAGGAACCTGAGAAGATAGAGTTTGAGCTAAAGGAGGAAGAATCAGACTCTACAACAGAGGATGAATCAGAAGATGAAGAGCCACAAACTCCGGGTGTGAGAAGATCAGTTTGAGAAAGAAGGTAGCCAGAAAGGTATAGTCTATCTGCTTTCTGTTCAAATTTTGCTTTATCTATTACTAATGATGATCCCATAACTGTGAAGGAAGCAGTAGATTGAGAGGATGGAAAACTTTGGAAAGAGGCCATGGTTGATGAAATGGCATCTTTGCACAAAAATGAGGCTTGGGATCTAGTGGAGTTGCCAGCTAGAAGGAAACCCATTGGAAGCAAATGGGTGTTCAAGAAGAAGACAAATTCAAAAGGAAAGGTGGAGAAATACAAAGCTTGGTTGGTAGCAAAAGGTTATTCCCAGGTGTTGGGAATTGATTTTGGTGATATTTTTTCTCCTATTGCCAAGGTAACTTCTATTAGATTACTTTTGTCTCTTGCTGCTGCTTTTGATTTTCAGGTAGAATAGATGGATGTGAAGAAAACATTTCCTCATGGGGATCTAGAAGAGGAAATCTACATGAAGCAACCTAAAGGCTTTGCGGTGAAGGGTAAGAAAGAACTGCTATCCAAGTTAAAGAAGTCTCTATATGGGTTAAAACAGTCACCAAGGATGTGGTATTAGAAATTTGATACATTTATACAGGGACTTGGCTTCACCAGAAGCAAAGCATATCACTGTGTGTATTTTAAATTAATTGGTGACTGTGTTATTTCTTTTTTCTTGTATGTGGATGATATGTTGTTGGTTGGAAATGACAAAAAAATTATCTAGGATTTGAAGACCCAATTGTCCTCCAAATTCGACATGAAATATCTTGGTGCTGAAAACTATATTTGGGCATGGAAATTGAAAGAGACCGGGCAAAGAGTAAGTATGTCAAGACAATATTGCGGAGGTTTAAACCAGAGGAAGTATGTCAAAACAATATTGCAGAGGTTTAATATGCAAGATAGTAAACCGGTGAAGGTTCCTATTCCTGTAGGTGTAAAATTATTTGCTGAACAGTGTCCCAAGACATAAGAAGAGGAAGAGGATATGTCTCGTGTTCCATATGCAAGTGTAGTTAGTAGCCTGATGTATGTAATGGTCTATACTAAACCAGACATTGTACATGCAGTGGGAGTATTGAGCAGGTTTATGTCAAAACTAGAGAAGGAGCATTGGATAGAAGTGAAGCGGGTTTTCAGGTGTTTGCGTGGCACTAGTGATTATGGTTTGTGCTACCAAGGAAGACCAAGATTGGATAGAGTGTTGGATATTTGTGGCTTTGTTGATGTAGACTGTGCTAGAGATCTGGATTAGAGAAGATCTACAAGTGGGTCTGTGTTTAACCTATTTGGAGGTGCAATCAGTTGGATGAGTAAGAAACAATATGTATTGGCACTATCGAAACAATATGTAGTGGCACTATCAACTACAGAGGCAGAATACATGGCAGCCACTCATGCAAGAAAGGAAGTAGTTTGGTTGCAGAGAGTGTGTTCAAGTATGGGGTTAATATAGGGAGCTATAAGGATAGATTGTGACAACCAAAGTGCAATTTTCTTGGCAAAGAACCCTGCATATCATTCAAAGACAAAGCACATTGATGTTCAGTATCACTTTGTGAGGGATATGATAGAAGACAAAAAGGTGTTGCTGGTAAAGGTGGACACTTTGAATAATATACAGATGCATTGACAAAATTTGTGAGCTCTGAGAAGTTCTCTTGGTGTAGAGAAACAATGGGCATTACAGGGTTGGATAAGTGACTAAGCTCTCTTGTGCCCCCCTATCGAATTACTTGACCTAGAGCCCCATTCACTCCCTTACCAAGGCATCCATGTGACTATGGGTTCCTAGTTTCTTTGATAGGCCTACATCAGTGCAGCTGTGGCCTTTTTATGCCAGTGTTCTGTCAATGACTACGAGAATTAAGGTTACTTTCCAGGGCCAAGGCTTAGACTCTACCCCATAAAGCTATGCAACTTTTAGAACTCATAAAATACATGAATATAATGATTGTAAACCAAAAAATGAAACCAGGACTTGACCTGGCCATCCCCAACCAGGATTGACATTCTGTCAGACACTTGCTCGATATGCCACCTACAGGTCATGAATGAAATTTTGAACATAAGGGAATGAACAATTATCTGAGGTTTAACAGGAAGAGTCACCACCTTCTCTCATTAGTTGTATTAACACCAATTAGGTATTGCATCCATTATTTATTTAGTTATGAGTAAAATCATGAAAAGAACCATGACTAAGATCTGTCATAAAACTGTGCTTATAACTAGCATAGAACTAGATAAATAACCATAATAGAAGAACAGTTAAAGCCACATAATAACAAATACATTTACTCATCAAACCAAGAGAAAATTAGCTTTTATTAAACATATGCAATTACTAACCGGGTTCAGGGCTTCCATGTTCCACTCGACCATAGATTGGCTGAATCATATATTTCTTTCAATCAATCACCCCCGTGCCATATTCCAAGCATGAATGTGGGATCTCATGGGAAAAACCAATGCAAAGAAAACCAAGGGAATCCAGAGGTTAAACCACCTCCAACCTCTCCATACTATGATCACACCTAAACCAGTGTTGAGATCACAAAACTGAACCAAGCTTGGATGCTTCATAATTTCTTCACGATCCTTGAGGAATTTTCCTGTCTCCACCCTCAGGATTTACCATATATCTCACCATTACTGGTCAATGGATTCCCAGGCCTTTGGGAGTTTTCCTAAGACCACCTCACCCTAGATTCTAAAACCATATTACAATCCAAAGCTCAAACGAAGAAAAATCCCATCACACCATGGATATTTGGAAATGGCAAGGCTAAGCTAAAATTAACTGTCAAATCCAAGAAAAATCCATGCCAATGACAAAAAAGGAACCAAATACCAACATGCACATACCATGCATGTCAAAACCAGATAGGAAATCACACATGCAATCTGTTACCTGCAAGTATTCCCACTGAGGCTTCTTGATCCTTGCCTTCCTTTGCTTTCCTTATCCTTCTTTCCTTTTCCATTCCTTTCCTTGCTTTCTTACTTTCCTTCTCCTCTTAGTGCTCTTCTTCCTCTTTGAGACAAATTCTAACAATAAACTGACAAAAGGATGACAAAAGATACCAACTAATGCTCTGATGTATTTTTATTGATGAGACCTCTAATTTCTTCAATTATCCATTGTTTTCCTTCATTTTCCTACTCGTATGCAACATGTGACCTTTGTCCTTGTTTTTCTCCTAATTTCCTTTTTTTCAATAAATAATATGCTAAAATACCTTTTTTCCTTTCCAAATCCTTAGCCATTTCCTTTGTCAATTTCCCCTTACTCATAAAACACAACAAGTGATGTACACTAGGATACTTTTCCCAACATTTAGCTTGGAATAAGTGTCCCTTTCCTGTGGTCTTATTTTACCTTTATTATCTTTTTTTGCATGAACTTTTAACCTAGGGCTATTACAGACCCTGCCCCTCAGGGGAACACTTTCCTCGGTGTTAAACCACACCTAGACATAAGAAAACCACTGAAGAACAAAAACATACTGCCTATGTAGCTTTATAACCCAACTCATTGCAATATTTACAATAACATCCTGCTCAAAAGAAAAACCATCATGTAAAATATGACAACATGACAACCATATTGCTTATTGGAGCTTTATAACTTAGCTCATTGTGGTATTTACAATAGCAACCATAAAAATGTACAAATAGCAAGAACCATTTGCCTTCATCGGAAACAATGAAGGATACATAGCCCACATCTAATCAACCATCTCCCATGTAGCTTCATCGGGCCCAAAGTGATTCTACTGCACTTTAACATGCTCGAGTGCTATGTTCCAGAGCATGATATGTTTCCGATGAAATATGCATTGGGTTTCTGGCTAAAATTATCCTTCTTTATCCACCTATAAGACAGACCAATCAATAACACGATCAACATCATTTACATATCTTTTAAGAAATGAAACATGAAAAACATCATGGAATTTCACTATTGGAGGTAGTGCAATTATATAGGCCATTGGTTCAATCCCCTCAAGGATCTCAAAAGACCCACAATACTGTGGTGCCAACTTGGAAAATGATCTGATCCTCAAGGAGATCTTCTTGGATTTGATGCTCAAATACACATGCTCCCCAACTTGAAACTCCTTAAATGCCTTGTGTTGGTTTCCATAACTTTTCTTCCTCTCCTGACTTGCCTTTAGATTCTTCTTTATAACCTGCATTTCCTGATCCATGTCTATCAACATGTCCAGTCCAATAATTACCTTGTTCACTGGATCACTCTAGATGATGGGAGTGTTACAACTCTGCCAATACAGTGCCTCAAACAAACTCATCCTAAGTGAATCTTGATAACCATTGTTGTATGAAAAATCAACCAATGGAAGGTACTCCTCCCATCTCCTCTATTGATGCATGACATACATCCTCAACATATCCTCCAATATCATGTTGACCCTCTCTGTCTGTCCATCTGTATGTGGATGATAAGTTGTGATGAAGGCCAACTTTGTCCCCAATCTTGCAAACAACTCCTTCCAAAACTTGGAAGTGAACTTGGCATCCCTATCTGACACAATATTCTTCGGAACACCATGCAATATCATGATCTCCCTGATGAAGACCTATGATACCTCACTAGTTGAATAAGTAGTCTTCACTGGAATGAAGTGAGCTACCTTGCTCAACCTGTCTATCACAACCACAACATAATCATGCTACCTCGATGTCCTAGAAATACCTATAATGAAATCCATGGAAATGACCTCCCATTTCCACTTTGGAATCGTAATAGGCTGAAGAAACCCACCTAAATGCTTGCACTCTACTTTGACCTGCTGACAATCCAAACATATCACCATGAACTCTGCCACTTCCTTCTTAAGATTCAGCTAGTAGTAGAACTTCTTTACTGTTGTGAATGCCTTTTGATATCTTGGGTGACCTGAATATGGTTTTACAAGAAAATCCCTCAAGATAAGATTATTGAGTTCACTGTCATATGGAACATATATCCTATCCCTAAATCTTACCAAGCCATCTGATGTAAGATGATAATCCACATCTTGATCACCTGTACCTTGTTGTAACCTAAGCATTGTTTTCATGTACCTGTCATCATATTGTCTTGCCTGTAAAATCTGATCCTATAAATCTGTCCGATATGGGCTCACTATTGCAACATGGTTCAACTCCACTTTTCTGTTGAGAGCATTCACAACCCTTTCTCCTTTCCCTTAATGTACCTTATCTCAAATTCAAACTCATTAAGGGTAGCCAACCATCCATCTTGTCTGGCATTCAAATTCATCTAGTCAAACATATATCTCAACCCACTGTGATCGCTCATCAATAAAAACCTCTTGCCAAGAAGATAATTCCTCCACATCTTCAAGGCATAAATAATTGCTACCAACTCAAGATCATGAGTCACATAGTTCTACTCATGCCCATTTAGTTTCCTAGACTCATAGCATATCACTTGTCCCTCCTACATAAGAAATCCACCATGCCCTTTCTTGCAAGCATCTGTACATACTACAAACTCTTTATCAAGATCTGCAATCTTCAACAATGGAGCATTTGTCAACAATTACTTCCATTGCTCAAAACTAGTTGCACACTCCTTTGACCATTCAAACTTCTTACCTTTCCTTTTCAATGATGTAATAGGATATGAAGTGCATGAGAAGTTCCTGATGAACCTCCTGTAGTAACCTACTAAGCCCATGAATGATCTTAATGATCTTACTTCCTCCACATTTCTAGGAGTTGCCCACTCCATGATAGCTTTTATCTTTTCTAGATATATTGCTATGCCTTCCTTAGAAACAACATGTCCCAAGTAGTGTACTTCTATCTGAAAGAAACTTCACTTGCTAAGCTTAGTATACAATTGATGCTCTCTTATCAATCTCAACATTGTTGCTAAATTCTCATCATGCTCTTCCTCATTCTTAGAATATATCAAGATGTCATCAATGAATATAATAACAAACTTGTCCAGATAAGGACATAAAACACTATTTATCAAAAACATAAAATTTGCTAGATATTAGTCAAATCAAATGGAACTACAACAAACTCATAATGCCCATACCTGATCCTAAATGCAGTCAAGTACATATCCTCTTCTTTAATATGTACCTGATGGTATCCTGATTGCAAATCTATCTTTGAGAACATTTTTGCTTCAATTGATCAAACAAGTATTCAATCCTTGGTAATGGATACCTATTCTTGATCGTCACCTTGTTCAACTACCTATAATCAATGCATAACCTAAGAGTATCATCCTTCTTCTTCTCGAACAATAATGGTGCACACCAAGGTGATACACTTGGTCTAATGTATCCCTTATCAAGCATTTATTTTAGTTGAAACTTTAACTCTACTAATTATGGAGTTCTCATCCTATAAGGTGCCTTTGATTTTGGTGTTTCCCTTGGTACCAACTCAATAGAAACATCTACTTCCCTGTGTGAACGCAACTCTAGAATCTCAGTTGGAAACACATCCTGAAATTGTTGCAATACAGGGTACCTCTTGAAGATTTCTGCATCCTCAACATCCTTACCCTTGTCACTGGAAATATGAACTGCAAACATCACACACCCTTTTCTACAGCAACGCTTAACTTGCATAGTTGTGACCACCCTAATTGATGTAGGCTTATTCTTCCCTTGCAAGATTCTTTTCTCTCCATTATCATCCAGGCACTCAATAGATTTTTCATAACAATCTACTTTATTCCTATGGAGATACAACCAATCCATACCCAAAATCATACTATATGATTCCAATGGGAGTAAATTCAAATGTGTTATTGTAGGCATACTATTCTACTCAAATTCACAAGCTATTACCCAATGATGAACTATCTTCATCGTACTTGTATCCAACTGCACCGACTAAGACTTTTCATGCACTTCTTTTCTCAAGCCACACTTATCAACTAGATTAAGATTAACATAACTATAATTTGATCTAGGATCAATAAAAATAGAAATAACTTGATCACAAAGATTACCATCCATATCAATGATAGATGCCTAGTGATCCGCTTGCCTTTTGAACACAACTGCATAAATCCGAGGAATACTATGACCAACATCCCCAATTGTTTGTGCCTCCTCAGAACTATAGATCTGAGACATACCTCCCCGGTACAATGGACAATCCTTCTTACGATGATCTTTGCCACATATTCAACACTGCAATGGTGCTCTACTATCATCTCCAGACTTCTTCTCTCTACGCTACGATACATGTCCCTTCTCAACTATACTAAAATTCTTGTAAGGAGCAACATTTTCTTTCTCACCTGCATCTTGAGGTCATCCCTACCTCGATGGCCATTTTCCTTTTACTTTCTCATTTCCCTTCAAGTCACGTTTAGGTTCAATTTTTCTTGCTCATAACAATGTTTCAATTTATAGATAGCTTCCTCTAACGATCTAAGCTCATCAAACTCAATACGGTCTCTATATGCCGCTGGAAATCCATTGATGAATCTTTGGATCTTATCCTTCTCATCGTTGATATATGGGACATACGTCAGCAACTCCAAGAATATGCTAGTATAGTCATCACCTATCATAGAACCCATCTGTAGCTCATGAAACTCCTTAGCTCTAACATCATAGTACCTCTTTGATAAGTAATTCTTCTTGAAGAGCCTCTCGAACTCATCCCAAATCAAGTCTTCTTCCTGAATACCTTTGAAATTCTTTACATCCTCCCACCAAATATTTTTCTTCCCTTTAAGATTGAAACTATCTTAGCTTTCATGTTATTTGAATAGCTATGCAATCTGAAAAATATCTTCATTCCAAGTAACCATGCCTATGCATCTTCTGGATTCTTCATCTCTCCATCAAATGTAATATGCTTAACCTTCTTGAAATCCTTAGGAAAATACTCACCACTCCTATAAGGATGATGACGATGATGATTGTGATGATGCTCCTAGATGAGGAACTAGAAGGATTCCCATACATACCAGTCTTCCTATTATGTGTATCCAAGAATTTCCACCTCTAACTGTGTCCCCTCTATCCAACCTGTATCCAGACTGAATCCTATTACCATAGGCTCCATTCTTCTTCTCTTCTTGCTCTTGACTAATCCCCAGCTGTCCCTGTCTCTGTAAATCTGTCAGGCCAGACAATAACTCCTCAAGGAGAAAATGATTTGTATATATTATTCCATCAGGTAGGTATTCATTATATACATGAGGGAGAGACTGTTCAGTTCATCTCCTGATGACTATTCATATTACTTATTTATCTATTTACATACATTCACCCAATCATGAGGATTAGGTGTCAACATTCCCCCCCTTAATCTGAAGGGATGTTGGTGAGTCCAAGAATCGTTATGAATCGTTCAAGCTTTTCTCTTCCAAGCGCTTTAGTGAAGATGTCTACAATTTGCTCATTTGTGGAACAATGACGGAGATGGATTGTTTTGGCCTCAACATGATGTCGAATCAAATGATATTTAGTATTGATGTGCTTCGTTCGATCATGGAACTTTAGGTTCTTGGCCAACTTTATTGCAGAGGTATTGTCAATCATGAGTGGAGTTGATTGTACTTTTTTTACCTGCAAATCTTCAAGAATTTTCCTAAGCCACACAATTTCTTCTGTTGCTTCAGCTGCTGCCATGTATTCTGCTTCTGTTGTGGAATCTGCTAGAATTGATTGTTTGTGTGATCTCTAGGAGACAACTCTTGATCCAAGACTCATAACATATCTTGAAGTAGATACCCCAATTTCTTTATCTCCATCGAATTCTGAATTAGAGTACCCAATCAAGCTGAAGTCGTCCACCTGTGTATACTTGATTCCAAAGTCTTGAGTTCCCTTCAAGTACCTTAGAACTCTTTTTGCAGTAGACCAATGTCCCTCACAAGGCTTTTGCATAAACTTGGAGAGGATTCCAACAACAAATGAAATGTCTGGTCTGGTAGTAGTTAGGTAGTTGAGACTTCCTACAAGCTGTCTATACTTTGTTGCATCCTCAAATTCTTTTCCTTCAATAGATGTGAGCTTTAAGTTTTGTTCCATTGGAGTATTAATAGGATTGCATTCTGTCATGCCAAACTTGTTCAACAGATCTCCAATGTATTTCTTTTGAGAAAGAAATATGGACTTCGGATATTGGGTTACTTCAATGCCAAGATAGTAATGAACATAGCCCAAATCAATCATTTCAAAACTTTTCCCCAATTCCTTCTTTATGGATGCAATGTAGCTTTCATTGTTCCCTGTCATCAAAAGATCATCTACATATACCACAAGATATACAACTATTTTTCCAACTTTCTTGACAAATAAAGTTGTATCATCAAGATCATAATGTTTGAAATTGAGTTTCAGAAGATGCTCAGTTAGTTTTTCATACCAGGCTCGCAGTGCTTGTTTGAGGCCATACAAGGACTTCACAAGTTTGCATACTTTATGTTCATGTCCTTTCATAGCAAATCCTTCAGGCTGAGACATAAAAAAATTCTCTTTTAGATCTTCATTTAAGAAAGTAGTTTTTACATCCATTTGATGGACTTTCCAACCGTTCTGAGCTGCTAGTGAAAAGAGTGTCTGGATGGTAGCCCATTTTGCTGAGGGGGAAAAATTCTCCTCATAATCGACCCCTTCCTTCTGTGCAAAACCTTTTTCCACAAGCCTGGCTTTTTTCTTGTCAAGTGAGCCATCAGCTTTATACCTGTTCTTGTAGACCCACTTGCAGCCAATTGGTTTGGTTCCTAATGGAGGATCAACTAGCTTCCAAGTGCCATTCTTTATGAGGGCATCATACTCATTTTTCATTGCTTCTTTCCATTCATCATGAGAAGCAGCTTCTTTGAAGGAAGTTGGTTCAAAATCTGTAGACAAGTTCAATTCACAATCATAAGAAACATCCATATCAACAGGTGAATTAGAGTCATCCACATCACCTCCATTTTGCCGGTTTGAATTTCTAGTTCCTCTCTTTCCAACCTCATCAGGATGAACACTTTCAAGTGTCTTTGTCAGTCACTTTGGGGGACCTTTTTCAGATGGTCCAGGTTGCTTCGTTGATTGAGTTGGGACTTAATCAAGATTTAGTCTCCCAATTCTATCAATCACATCACTTAAAGCATCATCCGTTGTTGGAGTTTCATGCGGGGGAGAGTGTTCTTCAGAAGAATATTCCACATGTTGATCTAGTATAGTAATCCCCCCTTCAAGATGTGGAATCTGATTATCAAATTCTTGAAATGATTTTGCTTTTGCGAATCTATCCAAGCTATCAAGTTGCCGCTCAACAACATTGTCAGTTTTGGATGATTCAAGAAAAATTACATCTCTAGATACAACAAACTTCTTATTTACTTCATCATAGAGGCAATATGCTTTGGAGGTGTTTGAATACCCCAGAAAGATACACTTACGACTTCTAGCACCAAGTTTGTTTCTATGTACCTTTGGTATCAAGGCATAACAGGTGGAACCAAAGACCCTGAGATGCTTTACTTAAGGAACATGTCCATACCACATTTCATATGGAGTCTTGTTTCTTATAACATTAGATGGACATCCATTCTTTATATATGCATCACATAGAACAGCATCAGCCCAAAACATTATCTTTACATTTTTGAAGAAGAGCATGGATTGTACCATATTTAAGATTGTCCTATTCATTCTTTCAACTACACCATTCTGTTGGGGATTATAAGGCACAGTTGTTTGATGTTTGATCCCATGTTGGTGAAGATAGTTTTCAAATTCATTTGATGTGTATTTTTTTCCATTATCAGTGCGAATAGACCCAATATGAGAATGTGCATCATTTTCAATCCATTTATGAAAATTCTTGAATGTTTGAAAAGCATCATATTTGTTCTTCAATAAATAAACCCAACACATTCTGGTGTAGTCATCAATAAATGTCATGATATATTTATTTCCATTTTCAAAAGGAACAGGCATTGGACCACATAAATCTGAATGAATGAGTTCAAGTTTTCTATGTGCTCTTGAATGTGAATCATGAAAAGACTGTTTGCTATGATTTCCTAGAATGCAAGCATCACATTGCTTAAGTTTCCTAGGAATTGTAGGCAAACCAGCAACACCATTTTTCTTCAACAAGTGGAGACTATCATAGTTCAAATGTCCAAATCTAGCATGCCATAATAAACTTGATGGAAGTGTACCTTCTTCATGATGATAATTGTATGAGAAATGTTGTGCATGAACAGAGGTTCCTTGCAGCTTGAGAAGCCCTTCTTCTTCTATTCCCCTCATGACCAGTGAGTGGTTAGATGCTTTTCTTACCTCAAGCTTGCCATCAAACATATGAATGGAGTGACCTTCCTGGCAGATGTGGACCAAGGACAACAAGTTTCTCTTGAGCTGTGGGAGATATAGAACATGATGTAGAAGAAAGTCTGGAAGGCCAGGCAGTTTAAGCCTGATTGTGCCAAGCCCTGATGGCTTGATTTTTGATTGGTCTGCAAAGTATACTGCTCCATCAACATTGTTAGTGAAATATTCAAAAAACTCTTTTCTATGAGTCATGTGGCAGGTTGCTCCTGAATCAAGCAACCAATCATTTTTCCAAGAAGCAAGTGAAGCATTAAATAAATCTTCATTTACTCCAATGTTACATTGTGCCACAACATAGTGAGCGGATTCAGGTGCTTTACCTTTCTCTGTATCATCATTTTTACCTTTCTGTTGGTTTCTTTTCTGCTCAATTTTGTCCCATGGAAGCTTGCATGTAGAGGCATCATGTGATCCATTTCTTTTGCAGTGAATGCAGTGAAAATCTGCCTTTTCTTTTTAAGAATGTCTGCCCCCCTTGCCTCTAAAATATCTTCCTCTTCCTCTTCGACCACCTCTTCCTCTTGAAGAATATTGAGCAGGATGCTTTTCTTTATGAGCAAGGCACACAGCCTCTTCAGAAGATTCAGGGGCTGTCTTCTTTCCAAAAGCTTTCTCTCTTTCAGCAAACTTTTTCACAAGAGAGTCAAAGGTAATATCTTTGAGATTTCCATTTGTTTGCAATGACTCAAGATAATTGGAGTAAGTAGGATAAAGTGCTTTGAGAAAAGCGATAAGAGGAATATCCAATTCAACCTTAGTGGATTTGATATCATGCATTATAGAATTTACCTCAGATGTAAGAGCAATAGGATCATTATTTTGCATTTCAAGAGTGAAGAGTTTAATCATGAGTTGAACAACTTCAAGTGCAGAATGTGAGTCATAGAGTTCTCAGCTTTTTTAAGGCTTAAAAGGCAGTTGAAATGACGAAATATGGTGACTCACCTCTTCATTACAGATGCTGTGATTAATGCATAAGCTTTGCTGTTCTTGTTTTCCCAAATGACAAGCTCTTTGTCTGAGGTAGGTTGTACTGGTTCATTGTCTCTGTCTCCGACACACACTCCTTTCCACAACTCGTTGAAAATGAGGGCGTGCTTTATCATCTGGGACCATTCAGGATAGTTCTCCTTGCCAGTGAGAACTATTCCCACCATGGATATGATTGAATGCATTCTGTAAAAAAATTACTTCTACTGATAGAAAAATACTTCTGCCAATATACTATAAAATTGTACTTCTGGTGGTAAATTTTTTTTTTTGACAGCAAAATAGTTGTAATATTTATTAGAACTTCAAGAAGCACTATACTATAGAAGGAGTTGCTTCGAGATCTTTACAAAATGATTCAACTAGAATAAATTGTAGGCCTTAGTTTTCAAAGCTAGTGCGCCAGTGCAGCATAGTATTAGAAGTTTATGATACCCAAACAAAAAAGTCTACCACTAGCAATTTCTAAACAAATTCTCGGCTACAATAAAATGAAACAACATGGCACATAAATATATATACTATTTTTTTTGCACCAATTCCCTAGATTTTCATGCCTAACCTCCTCCTGAATCACTCTAAGGCCCAGGGATTTATATTCTTAACTTACACACTTCTTGATTCGCCACATCTGGTCTGGCTGCCACGAAATAAATATCTATCTATCTGAATCTCCATCTCTTTGCAATCAGTGAGAGACAATTTCAATGGATGTTGCAGAGGCTAGTCTCAATATAAGTATGTTGGAGTTCATTTGCTACCATTTACTGGAAGTGGAGGGCGATATTGATATCAGAGATATTGGAGGAAACTCATCCTCAATGTCTTCATCCTTATCCTTCACCACCGGCGGCTCATGCCAGAATAGCAGCAGCATATCAGTATCAGAGGACGATGCGAGTAAATTTACCCAACAAAACTGCTCTCCATCTTCTTCTGTGTGCTCAGTTAGAAGAATAGAGACGGTTAAGGTAAAGCCACAGGCACATGAGGAGGAGAATAGAGGGATGGAGAAGAGTTGCGCCAGACACTACAGAGGAGTCAAGCGGCGGCCATGGGGAAAATTCGCGGCTGAAATAAGGGACCCCGCAAGGAAGGGGGCCAGGATATGGCTAGGTACTTTCAAAACCGCCGAAGAGGCTCTTCAGAGAAGGATCATATGGAGCATACCAAAATTTTCACGCATTAGAGTTCACATTCATTAAAGGAGAGGAACGCTTCAGGCATTGTAGTAGAGGAACATGGTAGCAATGTTCAGGTGACTGCGTGGAGCAGGCTACCAACGTTTATGAACAGATAACATTTTTGAATGGAGAGACGAAATTTTGTATGGACAGCTATTTTGAATGGAGAGAAGAGGAGTAGAATAGGGAGTTACAAAGGGCATAAAAGCTAAAAAATGGAGCTGGCTCTGATACCATGTCAGGCCAGGCAGTAACTCCTCAAGGAAAAAATGATTCATACATATTATTCCATTAGGTAGGTCTTCATTATATACATGAGGGAGAGACTATTCAGTTCATCTCCCGATGAATGTTCATATTACTTATTTATCTATTTACATACATTCACCCAATCATGAGGATTAGGTGTTAAGAAACTCTGATAAGCTCTGAAGGATTGTTGAATTAACCTCTACACGCTTCTCCTGAGCCATTGCAAGTCTTTCTTGAGCCTCAACCAACCTGTCATTATCTTCTTTGCAAATTTTGATCTCATCCCTCAAGCTCCTCAATGTATCTTCTATACCAGGAGAATACTGTTCTCCTTGTTGCCCAAATGATATGTAGGGAGAGTTAGGGGAACTGTAGTCTACAATTTTGCTTGTCATATTGAATTCTCTTATTCCTGCAAGTATACCATATCATATCAACCAAATAGATACCAAAATCAAATCCATACCTTAGTGGTGTTCAGGGGAGGCTTATCTCATCTGCAAGATCAGACCACATTAGCATGTACATGTATAATCATGAGCATATCTAAGTAATAAAATAGCATCACAAAAACATCATGCATGAGCATACCGACTATATACTCTGATCCCATGCATGACAACCATAAGCTTGACAACATCAGACTTACCAAAAGAGAGCGATATCATATATAACCCAAAGAGAGCACAACCCACTCTAATACCACCCTGTAATGTTGCCTCCTCTCACATCTAATCACTTTCACCAGCTTACCCAGGGTAAACATGATATGAGGGGTTACTATAATATGACTCAACCTCCTAGATAAACTTAAGGAAATGGATTTGACACAACAAGAATTTACTAACTTCCCTCTAGTGCCACAGGACCTCCAGGAGTAACCCAACCCCTTCAGGTGTCTAACCCCTGAGACAACTCACCTTTTCCCTGACCTACAACCCTAGTCACTCCCTTTCCAAGGCTTCCATGTCACTATGGATTCCTAGTCACTCCCATAGGTCTGCATCAGTGGAATTGTGATCTTTTTCTACCAGTGTTGTGCCAATGATTGTGAGAGTTAAGGCTACTTTCCAGGGATGGGGCTTAGCCTCTTCCCAAAAATCTATGAAACTTTCAGAACTCATAAAAGACATGAAGACAATGATTGTAAACCAAAAATTGGAACTAGGACTTGACCTGACCATCCCCAATTGGGATATTCATTTTGTCAAACACTTGGTAGACATGCCTCCTAAAGGTCATGAATGCAAGTTTGGACATAAGGGATTGAAAACTTATCTGAGGTTTAACAAGAAGGGTCACTAGCTTCTCTCATTAGTTGTCTTAACACTAATTAGTTCATGCATCCATTATTTATTCAGTTATTATTAAAGGCATGAAAAGGGCCATGACTAAGATCTTTCATAAAACCATGCTTATAACCAACATACAACCAAATAAATAAACATAAGAGAACAACCATTAAAGCCACATAATAACAAGTGCATTTACTTGTCAAAGCAAGAGAAGCTTAGATTTTATTAAACATAGGCAATTACCAATCGGGTTTGGGAATTCCATGTTCCACCTGACCATAGATTGACTGAACCGGATCTTTCTTTCAGCGAATCACCCTCGTGCCATATTCTAAGCATGAATGTGGGATCTCATGGGATAAACCAATCCAAAGACAACCAAGGGAATCTAGAGATTAAATCACCTCCACCCTCTCCATACTTTGATCACACCTAAATTGGTGTTAAGATCACAAAACTAAACTGAGCATGGATGCTGTAGAATTTTTTCACCATCCTTGAGGAATTTTCCTGTCTCCACCCTTAGGATTTACCATGTATCCTGCCATTACCAGTAAAGGGATTCCTGGGCCTTTGGGAATTTTGTTGAGACCACCTCACCCCAGATTCAAAAACCATTCAACAATCCAAAGCTCAAACTGAGAACAATCCCATCACACCATGTCTTTCCAGAAATGGAAATGCTAGGCTAAAATCCACATCCTTTCCAATGACAACAAAGGAACCAAATGCCACCATGCACATACCATGCATGTCAAAAAAATCTAGGAAATCATACATGCAATTTATTACCTGCAAGTATTGCCATGGCTGAAGCTGCTTGATCCTTTCCTTCCTTTTCTTTCCTTGGCCTTATTTTCTTTTCCTTTCCATTCCTTGCTTGCTTACTTTCCTTCTCCTCTTGGTGCTCTCTTCCTCTTTGAGACAAATTCTAACATTAAACTGACAAAACGCTGAAAAAAGGTACCAACTGATGCTCTAAGGTATTTTTATTGAGGAGGCCTCTAAACTATTCAATTTTCCATTATTTTCCTTCCCCTTCACATGCAACCTGCGACCTTTTATCTTCCTTTTCTCTTAATTTCCTTTATTTTCATAAATAATGTGCCAAAATACCTTTTATCCTTTCGAAAGCCTTAGCCATTTCCTTTTCCAATTTCCCCTTAGCCATAAAACACTACAAGTGATGCCTACTAGGATATTTTTCCCAACATTCAGCTTGGAATAAGTGTCCCTTGCCCATGGTCTTATTTTACCTTTATTAACTTTTATTACATCAACTTTTAAATCAAGGTTGTTACATTACTTTTTGTTTCATGCAACAATAACCCCACCTCGATTATGAAAAAGGAGTGACTAGATATGGAAATAATTCCCTTGGGACCGATTCAATATCAACCATTAGAATACTTGTTTTATTGACTATATCAACATAATAAAGAGAATCAATAGAACTAGTACTTCGCCAAGCATCAAGCTTACAAGCATTCGTTCCTTTTTTCCTCAATTGGGAGAGGGAAAATAAGTTTCCGGAGAAACTGGCTTTGAGTCTGGCTCTATCCATTGCCTATGAGGAATTCCCATCAACCAGTTAGTGTTAATATGTGGCCATGGTCTTAAAATGATTCTCACACTTCCATTAACTATTTACAACAAACCAACCAATTTGTTGTGCATTGAAAAATGAGCCAATAATGGTACTCAATTCTAATCCTCCCTAACCCAGTCGATGAAGTAGAAGATGTCGAAATACAAAAGGAGTGCCCCATCTAGCATCCAGATTATGTAAGCTAGCATCTAGATTATGTAAGCATCCCATGAAAATGTAAGCAAATACTAAAATGGCATTGTTGTTTTCTAACCATGTAGAAATATGAAAAAGAATTAGCTTACTAATGAGCCAAATGACTAGTTCATGAAATATAAAATCCGATGATTGTGGCTGATGGATGAACTCATAGGTTTGATTGTTGCAATGGTTACTAAAATTTTCTCCTGTTTTTAAGGTAGTATGCAAATATTTATCTGTTGAGTCTAGGTTTCTCTACAAGAAATTATGCAAAAGTATTGACTATTGTAGAATTAAAAAACTAATGTATATGAGTGAAAACCCTAATTTGTGTTATTATTTATTAATTTATCATTAACACACTAGTCCTCATTAATGTATATTCTCTAATTTTCTTTTAGCAGAAAATTCGGTATTTTGAAAAAGCATGTGTAGGTTTATGACTATTGGTTTAAGGTTTTGCAAGGCTACATAATATTTTGTGGCTTTTCACATCCATAGTAATTATGGTAATTTTAACAAAATATCGTGTGCCTTAAACATATTTTAAGGGAGTATGCCACCATTTTTTTTTTGTACTTTGTAGCTTGGTGCTAATATTTCATATTCTAAGTGGGTTGGCACGAAGATTGAATTCAATGGAGTTAATCATGTTCTTGTAAAGGAAGATGACATTGTTTGGGTTCTTGATATATACAATATCAAGGATTTGAAGCCATTGAATTATCTAGTTTTAATTAAGGTATGGAGTTTGATGGAAATGAGTTTTAGTAGAAATATAACATTTTCAGTGCAAACTGTTAAAGAGGTTTGGATAAAATATTCGGGGGAAAATGAAATTGGGGATTTGAGCATTGAAGTGGTATATGATCTTTATAAAATATTTTAGGGTTGAGTGAATGTTACATGTTGCAGCCGCATAGGATAAGATATTGAATAATGAGTGGATTGATGCTCTATCATTTTCCATTAAACCTAGCTCACCTGTTTATGAAGTAGTTATTGATCCAAAGCTTCCAAATCCAATTGATCAAGATCAATATTCTAGTTTTCAAGAGAAATAATGGCCTTGGCTTGCAACAACCATGAAATTTTCACACAAGTGATTAATTTAAGTTGGTTCTTCTTTGTTGATCAATTTCCATGCATGTTAATATAAATGTCATGGCCAAACATGACCAGATGTATAAGGGGCGCTAGTTCAAATAAAATAATTTACCAACAGGAGCTACTAGTTGCATGCAACTCTTGTTGATGTGTATTTCCAAACCTACTATCAAATTTAATAAAATAAAGTATTTATATAGTTAAAACATGCATTTATAATTTTTAAAAACTTATTGTCAAATTGGTTCACATCTTGTGAAAGGTTCATCGTAGACCATACATTGCATTTAATTAATATATTTCTTTCCCAAAATTGAGATTACATAATTCACAAGTTTTAATTTAGGAAATCATTTTGAGTAAAAACTAAGACACAACCATACGTAAAAATTAATGATCGAATGCATGTCTTAAAAAGTAAATGAAGTGCATTGTAAAATTTTATACTTCTGAGTTTAGTTAACTATAATATGTGGTTGTAGTTAGATTTTAATTGGTAGTTTGAATTTTTAGTTTTCATGGGATTCTTTTTACATACCACATCATCTTTAAGTCTCATATTTAAAATTATTGATCTCATAGCTATGTTTCTTGACACATTAGTTAATCATTTAATTATTTCTTGAATTGGCAATTTTTTATTATTATCTATTTACCAATGAGGGGTCAATTGATTATGTGAATGCTTGATAAATGATGTGCTTTAGTAATAGATGTAGTCAAATAACTATGCGATATTTATAGAAAGAACACCAACACTAAAACACTATGTGAAATTGAAAGGAAAGCCCTAGAAGAGGAATTCATGTGGAACCTAAAAGGAAACCCATATGGTGGCGAAGTAGAAAATTTGAAAGGAGTCACGAGGCCTACACTATCCTTGATAAGATCTTGACCACCTTAGTCATGGAAAGTCTTGCTACCAACCCCCCAAGCTCAAGTTGATTGTGGTTTCTCAGAATACTTCGAGATTTGATGGACATAGGTGAGGTCAAATAATTGACTTTGCTATGTCTATGAGATCCTAGACTATTCTTGGAATCCACAATTAATTTAAGGATTCGTTGTTTGAACGAGCCAATTTTCTAGTCCACTATATGAGGTTCGTTGTCTCGAATTTTGTGATCGAAAATGTCATCGCCTGTAAAGGTCTTCTAAAAGAGATAACTACTGATAGAATAACCATAAAATTGTAAACACCACCCATCTCTAAGAGAACACCACCGCCACCATACTTGAGAGCTATGAGCAAATGTGGAAGAAATCCCATGCCTAAGTTTCAACATGAAGAAATAAATGATCACGAGAGTTTGGATGTTCATTACACAAAATCAACGGACACCGCTTGTGGAGAGTTCACATAAAGTGATAGATTGCACTAAGGGAACACCTTACAATGTAATTAGATTCAATGATATAAATAATATTAGTTTAATGTAAGAATAAGACTAAGCTTTGTTATCAAAATATTTGCATGGACATGATTCGACCATATGGAGCCTCTACAAACAAATGGCATGGAAATAAAGGGAGTCGCTCAAGGTTTAAGCTATTATTTTCCAGTGTAAAATAATTTTTTGATTATTATTACTTTTGAACTAAGATGATGAATGCATGGATTTTAAATATAGGCATTGTATAAGATATTAAATTAAATGATAAAAAAATTGATGTTTAAAATATATTTAATTATGTTAAATTTATGATAGTGATGTTGATAATGGTAATGATTAACGTTCATTAAGATTTATGCGGTTTATGGAACCTCAAGAAGTTAAAGATATAAATTGAAATTCTTTAACATTTTATTTTTATGCTAAAAAAGAATTCAGAAAAGTGTTTTCATATCACCATTGTTTTGTTAACTTAAAGGTCAAGAAGGTTGGTAGTGTGGTGAATATTTTGAAAATTAGATTGAATATGAGTATAAGTTGGACAATCTAGGAGAAAGTGGTTTTCATCTTCAACCCTCTTAGGATCACACAGGTGACAAAATCTTTCATCCCATGGCATTTTGGGGATTGAACAAAGCCCAATTTCATTATAAATTTCATGAAAATTAGTTCTTATCTTAGCAATGCTCATTTTATTATTAACACTAGTTAAGAAAAAAATACGATTTTGGTTTTCAAGGTTAGGGTATATCACCTCGTTTTTTTTGTATTTTTTTTGGTAGATCAGTCGTGTGCATAAAACTATCAATGTTGTTTATAGTTAGAAATTAATATCAAAAGGTGTGTTACATACACCTATACTGTTTTTATAGAAACTTCCCACATAGGAGTCAGACGAAAATATTGTTTCAACCCATTGTGGGCTTGCTTTCAACTTGTGAAAATACAAGATCCACAATGAAGTTCCCATCTAGATTATGCCTCATCTGAAAGAGAAAACATTAGCCAAAACACTTTCCACTAGATGGAAAGAAGTGTCAAAAATTGTAGTGATATGTGTAGACATGATGCAAAGTATTAGTTGGGTGTGCCACCTACCTCCTCAGATTCAAGGGTCAAAAACAAATTATGTTTTGTTTCCTTCTTGATCTTTTGATACTTTGCATATGCCTTGGTCCATATCCAAGCCATTTTTGGATAACTTGTTTGCTTCCTTGTTTTGATGCTTGTAAATATGATCAAAATATATAAAAAAAAATTGAGATACTTTGCTTTATAATTTTTCCATGAGAGGGTGTAGTGTAAAATATTGAAGCTTTGTTTTATTTTTCATCCAATGTATGACCACCTAAGAGTCTCCATAAATATGTAGAGAGTGAACATTTTTTGACATGGAAAAATGATGATAGTGTAGAGAGAAAAGAGTTAATCCATATTGTTTGAGGAAATTCCTATGCTGGAAGAGGAGAAAGAATGGGAATCAGAGAGATGAAGAATCCCCCCTTCAATACCAATAGTAGGGGAGCCTTGGGAAACACCATCAAAGGAATCCTAAGGGTAGTCAAACTATATTTCTACAAGGGGGGGAGAGGGAAGGGGGAACTAAAGGAGGAGGAGGGGAACATACTAGAGATGGAAATATGGCAGAGTTGCATTCAAGCTATATTCCCTAGCTAACATGCAAGGGAATTCCCTTTAGATTAGCAGGCTGAGGAATATAGATCCAAAGTTTTAAGAAAGTTTACATGTTTTCTTCCTTCCAATCCTTTGCTTATGGTAAAGATAATATTTGTTCCTTCCATACCTACTTTGTGAAGGGACAAGTGATAAATAGGTGGGGGATTGTTTCCTCTTCTTATTTGCAAAGCATGCATATGTTGGGTCCCTGAAAATAGTACCTTTTAAGAGTGTCCTAAGTTGGAACCTTTTATTTTAACATAATCCACAAGAAAATGATTTATTTAGGGGGATAAATCAGTTTCAAAAGAATCCTCGCCCACCATGGAGGATTCTCCATTTTTGGAATTTGGGATAAATATCCAAATTTTGGTGCATATCTCCCATGTGGGCATTTGTTCCAAATGAGTTAATCATCATTTTTTGATAAGAAAATATTAGATAATTTTAGGGCCCTTATATAGTGTTCCTGAGCTGAAGCAACCCCCTCCCCTCAAGTTGTAGATCAATGATAGATAGCTAGGAAGAACCTGAAGAAACCTAATTTAAGGTGAATAGATTTTTTCTCACCAAAAATTGTATTAAGGGATTAGGAAGACGATACCATTGGATACTTCATATCCTTCCCAAGTAAGATGTTTTGGCTATTTCCCACCTTCCAACATAAATGATTCCCTATGATGTCAAAGGCCTTGAGAATTTCTTTCCAGGTAATAGAGGCATTTATGTGTGGTTTAAAGGAGTGTGAATCCATTCCAAAGTAGATAAAGGCCAAATGTATTTTTGATCCATTGAGGATGCCCATAAACCATATCCTTAAATAAGATTCCAAACAACTTTCGTTTCTAAGGAATGCGTAATTTTTAGGAGTTTCTTTATTCCCCAAGCTCCCATATATTTTGGTATAAGGATGAAAATATAGGATGTACGAGAAAAGGTGTGTTTTTCTTGCTTCTTGTACAAGAGAAATTTGGTAGAGAGTTGTTAGATCTTGTCTAATATTCCCCTAGGAATCCATGTGAGAGAAGCCCACAACACTGTAATTGCTTCTATAACAGGCTTACGGAGAACTAGATAGCCAACTTGAGATAACCATTGGTTGCTCCAAATTATTATTTTGTTTTCTATTTTTTCCAAAGGCCATTCTCAATCATGAATCTGATAATTACAGGATTTAATTAAGAAGCCCAAATATTTGACCCCTTGATCAATGTCCTTTTTGGAACATAGAGGATATTTTCAATAAAGTACTGGTCATTTTATGTCATATCCCAAGTAATGAGTGATGACTTTTACCTATTGATTTGCGTACCAATGGCCTATCTAAAAATATTTAGTATAGATTTAAGGTGAATTACATGATGTGTGTCCCCATTTGAGAAAATGAGGATGTCATCCAAAAAAAGGAGATGACTCAAAAAGAAATTATGAGATATGAGGATACCTTTGAAGTTCCCAAAGCAAACAACAAATAAGATCATCCTACTAAGACCTTCTGCAATGAGGAGGAAGAGAAGGGGTGAAAGATGTCACACTTGGCAAAGACCATGCTCAACATTGAAAAGGCGAGGGGGGAGCCCCATTGATAAAGACAACAAAATATGGGGTAGAGATGCAGTTTAGGACCTAGGAAACAAAGGTGAAGGCCCAAACCCCAAATGGAGCAAGAGGAGATAGATATAGAAACAATTTACTCAATCAAATACTTTTGAGAGAACAAATTTGAGAACAAGCAATTTTTTTTTTTTCTGAAGAGATGAATGGAATGGAGAGATTCCTGAGCCAGGTCATTGGCCTCATGAATATGCTTATCTATAGGAAAACCAAACTATTCAGAGTAGATATGATGAGAGAGAATATCATTCAGGCATAATGCTATAATTTTAGTGATAAACTTGTGTATAGAATTACATAGAGAGATAGGACAAAAGTGATCAAACGAGACAGGTGCCAATTTTGGGGAGATAAGAGCAAGAAAAGTGGAGTTGAAAGGGACCAACATCTGACCAGAAGAATGAGAATACTCAATAATCAAGAGAATATCACCTCTTAAAAAGTCCCAATATTTGACATAAAATTATATTGGAAGACCCTTTGGTCTAGGACTCTTATCCTTCTGGAAGTTGTGAAGGACATCCTCCAACCCCTTCTTGGAGATCTCTTCCATAAGCATTTCATTATGATCCTGCTCCATAAAATGAGTGAAATGTCTAGCTACTTGAATAACCTACTCAATAGTGATTTTATTTTCTTGGTGGAAAATGTTTATAAAATAACATAATCCCTGATTAGATATATAAGAAAAAGAGGTGACAAAAGCACCATAAGGCCCCGTAATACCCCATATAGTATTTTTGGAATTTTGTGATTTTCCACTCTATGGAAGAACTTGGTATTATCATTACCTGCTGAGAGCCAAAGGGCTCAAAGTTTTAAGTGCCATTCCTTTTCCCTATCAAGAAGGGGATCCTTCATGGATTTCTTGAGACTTGAGATTTGGTCATGTAGATCAACCAGAGTGTTAAGAGTGGAGAGTTGATTCCAATGAGATTAAATATTTGATTCGATATCAAATAGAGATTTTGAGGATTCCTCCCTTTTTTTCCAAGCCTAATCACCAATGATTCCTTTGGCTCTTTGGAGATTTCTATGGAATTGGAGGGAAGGGGATTCAAAGGAGTCAGGGTAGAGGTGGGACCAGTCATATTTTAACAGGGATAACAAATGGGATCATCTAGCCAGCTAGTGTTTAATTATAAATGGTTGGGAGTTTTTTCAGGAAAAATATCTAGATCCAAGAAAATAGGTGTATGATATGAGCTTCCCATGATAGTTGACCATTTCTTGACTTTAAGACCACAATCCAACAAGCTCTTTGATATAAGAAATATATCGTATCTTTTAGAAATTATGGTCGATCCCAAGTGGTTCTTCGACTAGGTAGGTAAGAGATTTGATGAAATAATGTCATAGAGGTTGAGGAAGGAGACCATAAAATCATATATAGGATCAGGTCTTGTAGAAGACCCCCAAAATTCAGAGTTTCCTAGAGTAAAATTTAGATCCCCTCCTAGAATAACCTGGTTTGAATTGAAGATAGGAAGACAAGAAACAATGGACTAGAAATATGCCGGTATATATATGGATCGTAGACATTTATAAAGTGAAAAAATGTATTTAGGTCAGTAGAAGTAAGTTCTACAACAAGTAAAGACTTGGAAGAACTAGGTTGAGTTTAATCACAAAAGTTTTGGATTTCATCCTATAATTAATCCAGCCAATCTTACCATTACATTAATGGTCAAAAAGTCCTAGGTTGGGAGTGTAGGATGTAGAACATTAAAGGCCTTTCCACCCTCCAACATGGTATAAGATGCCCTGAGGTGAGTAGCGATCAAAGAGTCTTTTCAGAGCCAATTTTTTGGGCGTCTGACTACACCCATGCAATTTAAGGAGAGAAATGTCATGGGGAACTAGGTGGAGGGGCAGAAGATCCAAGTTCCCTTTTAATGGATGATTATTTCCCAACTTGAATTTCATAATGTGGCTTACATTATTCTTTAGAGAGGCAAGTTTTTCACCCCCTAGTCGAGTAAGGGGCATGTAGGTCTTCCATGATGCCTAGCTCTCCACCAAAATCCAAAGGTGGAGGAACATATGAAACATGGGGGGGGGGGGAGGGAAAACCAGAGGAATTCATATTGTATAAAGGTAGTGAGGGGAGAAGGGATGATGAGGGGGGATCAAGTTCCAAGGGACAATATTTGAGAGATATGGCTCCAATGAGTGGAGTGGAGGGGATAGAGGATGTAGAGGAGGGATGAGAAAACAAAAGAGGAGGGGGGAATGGAGAGGAGAGCCTTGAAAGAGGAAGGAGGGGAAAATGTAGGGGATCATAGAGGGAAATCCCCAACAAGCATGAATAAATCTAAAAACAACATCGAACAAATTTGGGGGGGGGGGTGGGAGACTCATACCTAGGATGGGAGAATCACTCAAGGAAGAAATAGTTATTTTCGAGACCAGAGTTGGAGCAGACACCTTTTCTTACAAGTACCAAACCCTGGGATACTTCAGAGAAGAAGAGATTTGAATAGGGGGCAAGCGTTCAATAGGATCCATTTTCAATAAAGATAGAGAGGGATACATAACACCCTTTCTGACCATTTGAGAATACTTAGGAGAGATTGTTGACAATGTAGGTGGGGTGACTGAGTAGAATTTGTTCTTCCAGATCCATTTTTTCCTATATCCCCTTCCAATTTCATAGTCCTTACTTAAATTTCCATAACCATGGAAGTGATAACACTTAAATAGAATTCCCTCATAATCAATATTCTGCCTGTGGATTATTTGACCTGCATTGATAGTGATGGTCTCGAGAAGCCCCAAATCCAGATTTAAACCAACTAAGATGTGACTGATTTCCATGATTACTATATGCTTGAAAGGTAATTTGACTTCATAAAATAACCCCAATGAGTTCCCAAACTCCCTAAAAACACTTTGAGACAAAAATGTTAGGGGAAGGACTGGTGTCCGAACGCAGATGGACACTAGATTGAGATTTTTTTCGCTTGCATTAAAGCTAACCATCCATTTCTTTAAAAAGAGGACTTGAGTTCCCCACGACCATTTATGTGCCACCATTTTCCCGAGACTTATGCACTAGACATTTTCCAACCAATCCAACCCTTGCTGAAAAACATGAAACAAGGAGAGTACTCGAGTAGTCATTTAATGTTGATTTTACTCCATTCGAGAAAAACCGCCATTGAAATTCTTTTACATAAGAAACAACAAACCACCACTTTTTCCTCCATGTCCTAAATTTCATTAAATTGAACCTCCTTCCCTAGGATTAGTGAGGGTTCTTTAGATTAACACTTTATGCATTTCCATGAGGGTTTTTTTGTCAGGCCAATTGGAGAGGGGAAAGATTCAACCTTCTCCACAGGTCTGTCTCCACCACTGAGCATATTCAAGTTGAGGAAAGAGTTGAGAAAATTAGAAGAAGGGAAGTAAGGGTGGTGTTGATGATGTTGGAAATTCATCAACCAAGGGGTTCTCCCCGATATGAAGTCCCAATTCGACCTCACACCATTTGGAGTAGGAGCCCCATCCAAAAATATTGTTGGTTGCCATTACTCTTAGGAATTTTCCTTGGCTGTAATTATCAACATAAGAGATTATAGAAACAATCTTTGAATCAAGAAAGTAAGTTGACACTATGAGGCATGCAATTACAATGTATATAAGGTGATTTCACGAAAGGAAAAGGAGAGTGAGCCTCTAGAAGAAAATTATTAGTACCATCATAAAAGATACATACAAGAGCATGAAAGAATCATTGATTAACCTGAAAATTAGTTCACAAGATAAAAACAATGATGAAATCAAGTAACAACACATTCAATAAGATGCATACTAAAGCCAATGAAATAGTTCATTTTCATTAGTATGTGTTAAAATAAACATACACCACAAACAATGGAAGAATAGTCTCACAATCATTCACGACATATGCATGAAAATTCACTAGCTCAGAGAGCTTGATATATTAAGTGAAATTCATAATATGTAAAAGTACAATGCTAGCACACTAGTCCCAATAGTGGAACATTAATTCACCACTTGCTCCTCCAAAGAAAGATCTTCTCTCCTATGCCAAGCTAGAGAAGCCAAGGTGAAAAGTCCAAAGTCCAAAGTCCCTTGCTTAAGTTATGAGGGTTTATTTATAAAAAATGAGGTGATTCTCCACTACCCATGTGACTCTTGACCTCCCTCATGAATCTTGAGCTTCTACAATGACTTTTCGAATTCTTACATGATCTTTGAGCTTCTAATGACTCTAGATCCTTCTTGTGAGTCTTCACATTCCATGTGGGACCCTTGGTCTTCCACATATTTTACATTTTATCATTTTTTATAATACAATAATTATATCCACAAATTATGTGGAAAAATAGATTGACACATGAGACTCTTGTTATGACACTTGGAGGTGCCATGACTTGACAATGATGACATGGAACTTCATTGTGATGTGTCTGAGCCAAGCCTTTCTCCTAGCTTCCATATTTGACTTCTTCATGATGGATCTTTACTTGTTCTTCATATTCATCTTCCAAAGGATCTGGATAAGCATCAGAACCCTATGAGTTAGCATGAGTTACGAGAATTTTTTCATGGACCATGATTTCTCCATATCTTCATGACAATTTCTCTACTGAATCTTCTCTACAAATGTTCTCTTGTAGATTCTTCTTGATGACCTCCCGTGTATCTTCATGACAATTATTGCATGTGTTTCATCTTCATCATCGCAAAACTTGCATGACATGGAGTCCTCATTGTGATTTTAATCTTTAATATTCCACCGTGTTTAGGTGTCCCTTCATCTTCTTGTGTGGTAGTCTCTTTGTCTCTTCACATTCACAACTATTTTCTTGCATGATCTACTTGAAATCCTCCTTGAGCATCATCCTGTCATGTCAAGATATAGTACCTGCAGATGAAATTCACTCATGACAAGATGACATAAGTCTGGAAATCTCCTATCCTGACTTCTTCATGCAATTCACTTATTGAACCCTAAAAAAAGTGCATAACTGAAGTGGAGGCTCGGGGATTGCATTGTGCATAGTTCTAGAAGGAAGTGAAGGAGGTATGGTCACTATGACTATGTAATTCACAGTGAATGAGGGATAGGGGAGAAGAACTATGTAGTTGAGGTAAAAATTATGCAAGGGAGAAGGATTTCTCATTTTGATTGCGTAGTGCACAATTCTGGAAGGCAAGAGATAAAGGAAAACATAGTTGAGCAACTAAGTGAGATAGTGGGAAAGGATTTCTCACTTATATTGCACAATGTGTAGTGGCTAAGGGACTAGAAGATAGGACTACATAGTTGAGGTTTTTATAGTCCATTTTGTCACATCTTGTCAATAGGCCTTCAAACCAGATAGATTCACATCCTTCAACATGTTGTCATCATCCCTACACAAACCCCTAAGCATGAATCTCCCAAACCCCTGAGTTTTGACCTTGACTGTTTCATTTCAGTGCATTTAAGGCCCAGTGCACCCTGGCTCTTTAGGGACCTGCATTCACTAGTAGGTTGACCCTCTCTGGACTTACATTGATCATTAGCAGGTTGTCCCTTGTTGGGGTACGTTAATTCTAGAAATTCAGGAAAAATAAAAAGAACCTCGAAGCTTCCTCTTCCAGGAGCATCTAGAGGTTATCTTAACCATTTACCTTGGATAAGAACTTAGAATCCTATCTGATTCTACCTTAGATATGTCACCTCTTATCCCTTGATCTCATCCTCCCATCTCAAGTGGATCTCAAGCCTAGATTGGTAAATGGATAAGAATTCCTAAACTACCTCCCTCACCTATATATTTACTACCATCCACAAGCTAGGGGTTGGCTTTTGGAGATTGATTATGCCCTCATGTTGTTGGTTTGAACATAAGAGAGTCATTATCTTCATGCATTAGGGTGACATAGAGGTGTGCTTTGTGGCAAGGAAGGAAAAGTCAACTTGGGGAGCTCTCTGTAAGATCAACTTCTATATTTGGTTGTAACTCTCTCCATTTTCTATTAATACAAAGAGTAGATTGTCCTCCTATATGTGATGTTATTGATCCAAGTGCGTATTGGTGGCCACCCACCTATTCCACTTAGAGCCCCACCATTGTTTCTTTAAGTTTTTCAGTTTCCTTAATTATAGCACAATTTACTAATTTTGGCAGTTTTTGGGTTCTGAACTTTCAGTTTTGAGGCCCTAAATGCCTTTTTTTTGGAAGATGGGAAAACATGAGTCATTAAATCATGTTTGCAGTTGAAAGTTGTAGTCCCCAAATATATATTTTTAATGAGTTATTGTGTGTATCAAACGGATATCATATGCCAAAGTTATGACCCCGGGAAGTTGATGTACCAATTTACCCAAACGGGGCCCATAGTTTTCATGCTTCATCTCCTAGGGTTAGGTTTTTGGATTTTTAGGGTTTTAAATTGTTTTCTAATAATAAATAGGCCTTTGAGCCTCATTGTAACACAGTTCATAGGCCTTCGAGCCTCATAGTCACGACATCTCTTTTAAGAGATAAGCTACCACCCGAGCTAGTTTATTTCCATTCTGTTTGTAAGCATATTTTAGTTCTTTGATATTAAGGAAGTGAAGTGTTATTTATGTTGCATCTCTATATTTGTGGTCATATATGTGTTTTGTTGTGTTCTTTTTTATGTTCAGATTAATGGTATTAGAGCGGTCTACTATTTCATTGTTTTCTTTGCATTTCCCCAACGAGGTCGGGGTATAAGGAGTTAATGCTCGAACTGGTTGAACCCTTGTAAGACCAGTGTTGCAAACCCTGAAGACTTCCCATGGCGAAAGAAAATAAAGACGAGGGAGAAGGATATCCTTTAAAAATATTTCTCGAAGAATCCCTCGAGCGACAAAGGAATGAGATGATGGACAACTTTGCCCAGATCCTTTGGTGGCTACCCACAAGCGACACATCTTCTTTCGAAAACCACTCTAGGAGCACCACTCCCTTCAAGGTACAAGTTAATTTTGACATCCCCATGTTTGAAGGTCAGATAGATGCATATGTTGTAGATAAATAGTTAAATATGTTAGAAGGATATTTATTGGTTCATGACTTTTCCAACTTGGAAAAGATTACTTTTGGACTCCTCAAGAGGGATGAGAGTGAACCCTCACTATTCTCAGCCGCACCCAATTGGAATTGTTTCCGAGATGCCATCAAGCAGCAGTATTACCCTATTTGGACCTATGAAGGTAAATACCTAAAGTGGACCACGCTGCGATAGGGAAGGGACCAAGATGTGCCAGAGTTCACAAATATTTTTCATACCCTTTGCACAAAGTTGGGTATCAGGATTTGAGTGACATTTGGTACTCAAGTTCTATGGCTTTCTACATAATTACATCCAGGATGAGATGGAATTCCTAGACATCTCCTCGCTCGACATTGCTTATCAATACACTCTCAATATCAAGTAGAAATTTAAACAAAAGAAGCGAGACTTTGGAAATGTGAATCTAAAGCAAGGGAAATACACCCCCAAGCCATAGAATAAAGGACAAAGCCAAGGTAGGGTGACCTAGGACAACCTGTTGAAGCTATAAGCAAAGAAAAACACCACGAACACAAAGAAAGACAGGGAAATTGTGTGAGTTCCATAAGAGCCCTGCTCACAACACAAGTGAGGGTCGGGCCAATCAATCATTGGTGGATGAGCTAAAGGCTTCTACATGAAATGCATGTTCCAACTTTGAGTCAGAACCTGGCAATGGGAATGAAAAAGGGAAGAAGATTATTAATGAGGAGCCTAGTGCCATCGTTGCCACCACCAAGATCTAGAAGAATGAGCCTGAAGATCCAGAGGAAGGGGAGCACCTCTTCCACTCCCAAATGTGGGTGAAGGGTTCTCCACTACAATTCATTTTCAAAAGAAGGAACCAAAAGAACCTCATTTTAGCAAGGTTCGTGAAGCAACTGGGCTTATCGATCACACCACACTCACAGTTGTACACCATCGGGTGGCTTCACTAAGGGTGAGATCTTCGTGTCAGCCAACAATGTTGTCTTCTCTACAACATCAAGCCCTTCGCAGATGAGGTACTGTTGGATTTTTCTCCTCTTGAAGTTTGTGATTTATTATTAGGAAAACCATATTTTTGGAAGTGACATGCCATGTATGAGTTTGGGCCCTGCACTATTATTATTACTTTGGGAAATAATATGTACATGATACTAGAGGTAGCGTTGCCCACCACCATCTCTTTGATCACTGTGAAGTAATGGAGTAAGATCATTTCCCATACTGGGAAATTTTTTTTCCTTATGATTACCCTCGGGGAAAGAAGAATATTATGGCCATGGCCTCTAGACAAAGATTCTCCACATAGTAGCAGCATATGGACAAGGTCATGGAGGACTATAGGGACAACTTCACCTCACCCACAAGGGTACCTCTACACTGTCAGGTTAAGCACTCCATTGATCTGACCCTAGGTTTGTCGTGACCCAATGGACCGATCTAGAAATTCTATGTTCCAGAAAATGATGAAATCAAGAGGCATATTTAGGAGTTGCTGTAGAAAGGGCACATCTCGCCAAGTTCATCACCTTGTGGGAGCTCGATCATGTTGGCACATAAGAAGGATGGGACTTGAAGAACTTGTATTGACTATCAAGCGTTGAACAAGATCATTGTCTATAATAGGTATCCAATCCCAAAGATTAATGACCTTCTAAACCAAATCAAGGGGGACAAATATTTTAGAAATATTGACATGAAGTCCGGGTATCACTAGGTACCAATCTAACCCTCCAATGTGTGGAAGACTGCCTTCAAATCCAAGGAGGTCATTTTCGAATGACTAGTCATGCCTTTTGGGTTGATGAATGCCCCTTCAACCTTCATGAGGCTCACGAATGACATATTTTGACCTTTGACCAACTCACTCATGGTGGTGTATTTGGATGACATCCTGATCTTTAGGTAGAGTTGGGAAGAGCACCTCCGCCATATCCAACATGTCCTCCAAACTATGCGGTAAGACAAGATGTGTGCCAATTTGGAGAAATACACTTTTGGTATGACCTAGATTCAATATCTAGGGTACATCATTGATGAGAGGGGTGTGCATGTGGGCCCATCCAAGATACAAGTCATTCAACATTGGCCATCCCCAACCCCTTTAATGGATCTCTGCATCTTTCTAGGTCTTGCCAATTTCTACTACAGGTTTGTGTTGGGTTTCTCTCATATCACTTGGAATTTGAGTCAAGTCACCAACGTCGGAGTGAATGAAAAATTATTTTGGTATCAATCCCAACAAAAGGCATTTTCCTATTTGAATCATCATCTTGTCTCCACACCAGTGCTCACAATACTAGACCTACAAAAACTATTTGATATTGAGACAGATGCCTCAAACTATGTTATTGGTGCAGTTCTTACTCAACAAGGGCATCCAATGGGATATCAAAGTGAGACATTTTCAGACACAGTTCGAAAGTATCCCACCTATGATAAAAATATGTATTCCATAGTGCAAGACTTTCGACAATGGAAGCATTACATTTGGGGAAAGGAAACGGACATCCACACATACCATCGAACCCTGCAATTCATACAGACACAAGGGAAGTTGCAGAATGATCGTCATCAGAAATGGTCCACATACCTGCAACAATTCCATTTGAACATTAAGTACAAGAAGTGAAGCACCAATTATGTTGCATAATGCCTTAGTCGAACACCAGTCATGGCGCTGACCATTGTGCTCGAATATTGTGGGCACAATACTTTGGGGTGGACACATCTGTACAAGAGTGATCCAAAATTCAGCAACACATTCAAGACACTCATGGAAGGAAAGCAAGTTCCAAGTTTTCACCTCCAGGATACACTGTTATGTCACCTGGGACACCTCTGTGTTACTTCAACTGAACTTTCAAAGATTATTGCTGAGGTGCACTACATTCAGGTTGCTGGACACTTCAGAGTGGAGAAAACAATGTTAGTGTTGCAAAAGTATTTTTATTGGACGAACGTTTGATAGGATGTTGGGAAGTACATCAGATCATGCACTGCCTATGCCATTTCCAAACTGACCATTAAGAAGCAAGGCCTATATACTCCTCTGCCTACTACTAGTCGACCTTGGGAATCCATCTCCATGGATTTCATGTCGAGCCTCCCTTCTACTAAGAACGACAATGACTGCATTTTTATGGTCATCAACGGATTCTGTAAGATGGCCATTCTAGCAGCCTGCAGGAAGAGTATCACAAAAAAATACATTGCTAATATCTTATTTGAATAAGTGTGGGTACACTTTGGGATCCCACAGTCCATTATCTCATATCAGGACAACAGGTTCCTAAGTACATTTTGGTCAAGTCCTTGGTCAATGATGGTTACCAAGCCCACTAAGTCCACGGATTTCCACCCCCAAACTGATGGCCAAAAAAAGGTTGTCAACAGGATGGTCGTACACATTCTACGCATGTACAAATCAAAGCATCCATGCACATGGGACAAAAGCCTCCCCTATGTCTAGCTCAACTACAATAGAGCTCTCCATAGCTCAACTAGCCACAACCCCTTTTAGGTGGGGTTGGGATTCTAGCCATTATGTCCCATTTATGTAGCCATACCATTTGCAAATATTCAAGTAGTTTCGGCCCATGTCCAGTTCGAAGATGACAGGGCTAACAACTTCATTGAGCACATCCATCACATCCACAAGCAGGTCCATGACATATTGGACAAATCCAATGCTAAGTACAAGCAGCAACATGATCAGCATTGGGTGCCACATAAGTTCCAGGTGGGTGACAAAGTTTGGCTACATTTGCAGAATGAGAACTTCACTAGGCCCCACTATAAGCTTCGATCGCTCCAATATGGGATTTACACCATCACCAAGGCTATAAGGGATAAATATTTTGAGTTCATCATTCTATCATTCCTCAGTTTGCACCCAGTGTTCACTGTGGACCACCTTTGGCCATACTTTCCACCATTACTGGACACATCTAACATTGCAAAAGAACTCACACCAATGAAGTTAAACCCAGACTGCATGGAACAAGCCACAACTGATCAGATCATCGACACATAGATCAAGAACATTTTCCAACAGAGGATCCAGCTATATCGAGTTGTCAAAGTAGGCCACCTCCTTCACCAGGGTAGGTGATTCACTCGGGACCATGTTCAACAGAAGTTTCCCCATCTCATGGATATTGATGGCCACCTGTCTATTCCATTTGGACCCCCACCACTGTTTCTTTTAGTTTTTTAGTTTTCTTAATTGTAGCACAATTTACAATTTTTGGCAGTTTTTCGGTTCCTGAACTTCCAAAGTCGTTTTGAGGCCCCATTAGGGGAACTTTGAGGTCTAAAATGGGCCTCCAAAGGAAATTATAAAATAATAGTGGAAATAATAAAATAAGATTATATTACATCATCAAATGTTAGAGGGAAAAAAGAAAAAACTATTTTTTCAACTCTTATTTTCGACTTATCTCCCTATGGGTTTACTCAAATTTCAAGTAGAAACACGTGTTGGATGTATAATTTGATTCCTCATCCGAGAAATACCTATGTTTCGTACTTTCGATGAACCTGCTACATGAAAATGTGATTGCAATCACGTTTTTTCATGTATTTCTCATTTTTCGTGTAGCAGGTTCCATCGAAAGTATGGAACATGTGTACTCCTCAGATGAGGAATCATATTTTACATCCAATGAGTACTCCCACTCGAAATTTGAGTAAAACCTTAGGGAGATAAGCTGAAAATACGAGTTGAAAAAATAGTTTTATTATTTTATTATTTTAAAACTTTTTACTTTTTTACTACAAAAATGGTGAACCATCCCCCACGGTTGACATCATCATCTTGAATCCTATTGGTTCTTATAAAGTTTATTTTGGTTGTACGTTTTTCTTAGGAGGCTCATTTTAGACCTCAAAATTCCTTAATGCTAAACGACGCTTTTTTACAAAATGAGTAAACATTACTTTTGATTGATGTTTGTAGTCAAAAGTTGTAGTCCTCGAATAGATATTTCTAACGAGGTATTGTGCACGTCAAATAGAAATCGTATGCCAAATTTACGACCTTGGGAAGTTGATGTATGAATTTACCCAAATAGGGCCCATAGTTTTGGCACTTCATCTCCTAGGGTTAGATTTTTGGATGTTTAGGGTTTTTTATTATTTTTCAATAATAAATAGGCCTTCAAGCCTCATTGTAACACAGTTTATAGGCATTGTTGGGCATGGGATCGCCCACAGCATGTTTGGGGCTCAAAGCCCAGGTTTTGGTCAATTGTATTGTAAGACTCCGTGAATTGTGGGCATAGAGCGCAAAGTCTAGGATGAGTCATAGGGCTATCTGCCCTAAAATATTGTAATTTAATGTAAAGTTGTGTCAGCCTACTGATGGTCCGCGGACCATGGGATTGTATAAATAGAGCGAGGCTCTAAATGTAAAGATAGTAAGAAGAGGAGAGATAAAATAGCGAAGGCATGGTTCAAGGTTAGAGTGGAATTTGAAGTGTACTAGGTCATAGTGGTAGGAAGAGGCTCTGTAGCTGAGTGTGCAAAGGCCTAGTAGATTCCGCAGCTGAGTGCGTGGACCCCTACAGCTGAGTGCGCAGGGCGGAGTTGGGTCTGTACTTGGGATTGAAAGTTAATAAAGAGAAGCTTACTCTGTGCATATGTTCTTGAATCTAGATTTTGATGTTATACATTACTTTTACTCTATTTATTTACTGCACGCACTTGATAATACTTGTATGAATGCTTATATATGAAAACAATCTAAGTAATCATCTAACAGAGCGTAATTAAGGAAGACATGGGTAAATAACACGGGTCGTGCTGTGACTAGTACTACACAAAGACAGTATCACAGGGTGCGGGATGCCTGCAGGTGCACGTAGTGCAGTAAATGCGAAGGTTGGACTACGTACCAATCACCTCATATCAGACATCCCTAGGGTGCAGAAACCTGGTTCTAGCACCCTCCCATACTACTTCGGGTGAGACCTCAGTTTGCGCTCCGCGGACTATTGCCGAAAGGGCCAGTAGTACGGGATTTGCTTCGCTAAATCAATTCTGAACCTGGGTCAGGCCCCACTAAGCCAACAAATGGTTCCATTGCCAGGACCGGGTTTGCATAAGGGATGTTTGATGTCGTGCCACTGGAACCCAACAAAGAAGGAAATTGAAGAGTGGTTGGACAAGAAGATTCATGAGTTCGCGACACAGGAAAACATAACTCTGCAAGTATCTAAGGAAAAGTGGTTGGAACGCTACGTGTATACAGAAATCCATGAGATTTTATTTGTATCCTTTCCTTCTGAGCTGTATGAGTGGATCACGAAGCTAGTCGACAGCTAGGGAAGGTGTAGGCTCGACAAACCAATAGTGTGTACTCCTGAATTAGTGCGCAGACTAGAAGCATCAGAAGATAAGATCGCGCGAGCTGTGGACCATTGGCTCAATTGAATAATACGGAGATTTATCACTGATTTTGCGGTAGACATGACCGTGAGCTACAGCGAGGTAGACTGATGATTTCTCTAAGGACCGTGAGGTAAGTATATTAAATCTTTGAATACTTGGATTAAGATGCTGTTGTGTGAAAAAGGGTCATGCGAATACATTAATGTTTGGGACTATGCGGAGTGAAAAGATATACAAAAAGAGTGAAGAATTAGAAAACAATCCCTTAATTTCACCCTCGCGAGAGAGCGAGAAAGAGTTCACAAGGATCTCTTCGAGAAGCACGGTCAGTTTGATAAGGGAGTGCATTCCGTGGTTAACACCTCCACCGACACTGCCACCCACTTCACCTCCCTTACCTTTGTCTCCGCCCACTCCACCTCCACCACCTCCACAGTATAGTATGGAATGTGCGATCAAACTACTAGTATTCAGAGGGCTAGGAAATGAAGATCCGAACTAATTCTGGTTCGTGGTAAAAGCAGTATGGGAAGAAAAAGGTGTCACAGATGACAATATTAAGAAGGCTACATTGGTGAGCGCGCTACAGGGTTGCGCATTAACATGGTACATCAAGCACTCTAACGACCACCCAAATGCAGGGATAACAGAGATCCAAAATGCGCTGAATAGATAATTTAGCAGGCCAAAGTTAGAAACACAGTTAATCATTGGGTTTAAAGAAATCATGATGCTCTCGGGTGAGACTCCCTAGGATTTGGATCAACGACTGAAGAGTACGATCCGCGAAGCCAATATGACGTTGACAAATGGACAACATCGTGCATGGTTTGTAGCATCTCTGGCACCACACTTGAGGATGACACTGTGACAACAGAAACTTTCCACCCAGGCCGAAGTGTTGGAAATGGCAATGAGATTACATGAGATCCTGATACGAGACCTTGGGTTGGGAGTTCAACAAATCCACGCACAGCTACAAAATCTATGTTTGGAAATGAAAAGTTTAAAGCAGGATAGGGCACCGCGGCCAGAGGTGCGTGAGGAAGTATGGTGCATTAAATGCAAAGGCTAGGGCCATGACAAGGAGGGCCAATGCCGTTGAGACTGGAGGCACAGGCAGGGCCGAGCGCGACACCTGCTTTATGGTGCGCAATTTGTCAGATCGAAGGGAAACACACAATGGATAATTGTCATTTGTTGCATAAGTATACATAGACACCCCAACAATTATTTTCAATTTGTGCAGGTTGATAGGCCACGATGAGCGCACTTGTCGCAATTACGAGCTAATGATGGATTGGACCCCTGCTTATAGGATGCAGACTGAAACGCGAGCCCTAGACCTAGAGGCGGGGATGACGCGCGCTGGATTTCAGGGGTGAGGTCGAGGACGAGGTGGAATGGGACCAGGAAGGGTTGAGAATAGTTAATTTGTTACAATTGCAGAGGACCAGAGCACTATGCCCGTGATTGTACCAACCCGACAAGGATATCCTATTCGTATTGTGCCCAGTTTGATCATGAAACAATAGACTATGCTACGTTGATCACAAAGATGCGCGAAAAAGGGGTATTCCAGCCTCCTATGACTCAAAATATACAAATGATGAGGTCTGAGTCGCACGAAGAGGACCGAATGTAAACATGATGCTCAGAAGCGGTACGACCACGAGAGAAGATACGGGGAAGCAGCCATAAGAAAGTACATGGTTTCGCAAGGCTCCTACAAAGGTACCCGAGTTTGACTTAGAACGCGCAAAGGAGACATTCATGGAAGCTAAGAAGAGCTTCACGGAGGCCTCCACTTCAGGAAGTAAGGATCAACCAGAGCCAGGAGTGGATCCTTCAATGCTCACTACCTTTTTGGAGACATGCATGAAACTGTTGGGTGACATCAAGGCAGCTAAAGGACTACAGGAGCTGATCACCAGGTGCGTGGGGTCAGGAGAACTGCAAGTAGTTAGGAAATTGGGAAAGCATGCATTGCGCACTGGAAGGGAAATGAGGTTGACTGCATAGATTGGTGAGTATGAAATGGATCAGGTAATCCTAGATGTAGGTTTAGACACGAATGTATTACCGAAGCAAACATGGGAATGCATGGGCGGGCCCACGTTACAATGGTCCCCTATTCAATTACGAATGGCGAACCAACAAAAGATTTTTCCCATGGGAAGGTTGTAAGGGGTAACAGTTGATATTGAAGGCGCAAGCGCGTAGGTGGATTTTGAAGTAATAGAGATTGTCGATGACAACAATCCCTATCCCACATTGTTAGGAATAGATTGGGCCATTGATGTGAACAAAGTCATCAATCTGAAGAAGTGCAAAATGATCTTCGAGAAAAAGTCATTACACGTAGTAGTTCCGCTGGACCTAGCTGAAGGAGCATACTACAATGAACTAGTGCGCGATGATGATAGCAACGATGATCTTGATTGTATTTACAAGATAACTGAGTGAGACTAGGATTGGATGAATCTGACTATAGATGGGAGGACCTCATTGGAGTGCGAAAGCTCTTGCACTTTGGATTCAGACGAAGAAGTAGAGCGATGGCAGAATCGGTTGCACGAAGTGACGACGCTGAATTGCAACATGATGGTTACATCACTACGTTGCATGACAATGGAGGCAAGAGAGCTACCGACATATGATGGATTGATAGAGGTGGATGAATTCCTGAGAAAATTTGAAAGCGCAGTACCAGAATAGCAGCGGTTCGATGCGTTGAAGTGGGCACTACGCGCAACACCCACACGATGGTGGGGTACACATCAAGGAAATTTTGAGGACTAACACAGATGCAAAAGGATGATGTGCATACGATATGTGAAACTGCAACTATGGCTAGAAGACAAATATGATGGACGAGATGACCCATGCACACACCTTGCGAAATGGACCAAGGTCTATGGGGAAGAACCACAGGCCGAATGGGTACACTTATTCTACCATATCTTGGATGTAATACCTATGAATTGGCATACTGAGACAGAAATTCGACATGGTACGGGCTAATGGGATGTCTTGAGTGATGGATTTTTGTTAACATTCACATTTGAAGACTAGTGGTTAGATACTGTTGACGATGTGTTGCAAGCAGTAAAAGCCACCATCTTCAAAATACCACAGGAGCCACTGGAATTGCTTCAACCAGTATGGGCAACCTAGTTAAGCAGTGCCCTAGAATGTTATAATGTGCAAGTGGAGGAGGATGATGATGACCCTTGAAATATTGATATTCTAGAAATCGAAGGTTGTCGTGAGGTTCGAGGACCATCAATTGAGGATCCCGACATCACCACGCCACTAAAAACAAAGCAGGTAAACATTGGCACAGAAGTGGGCCCGAAGTATGTGACGCTTGGGGACTATTGGGATGATGCCATGGTAGATAAGGTAGACGAGTTACTTTGCGAATACCAATACTTGTTCCCAACCAAAATCACAAACTTAAAAGGGATCATTGGCGACTTAGGGATGATGAATATCACTCTGAAATCAGATGCGAAGCCAGTTAAGCAACAACCTTACCGCTTGAACCCAAAGTATAAAGAAAAGGTCTGCGACAAATTAGACAAAATGCTCGCAGCCAGAATTATTGAACCAGTGGAAGAATCCGATTGGGTGAGTCCTATGGTAGTGCAGGAGAAAAAACAGAAAGGTGAAATAAGAATATGTGTAGACCTCAGGATTCTTAGTGACTCCTGTGTTCACGATCCATTCTCGACACCATTAATAGATGAAGTATTGGAGAATGTTGGCGATCAGGAAGCTTACTCATTCATGGATGGCTTCTTAGGGTACCATCAGATCAAGATCGCGCCAGAAGATAGGAGAAAAACAACCTTCGCAACAGAATGGGGCTGCTTTCAGTACACCGTTATGCCCTTTGGACTGAAGAACACACCAGCAATATTTTCACACATAGTGGTGGCGGCATTCAAAGAATACATCCACAAGTTCTTGGAGGTCTATTTGGATGATTGGACTGTTGTTGGATTAGTTAAGCACCATGTAGCGAGCTTACGTTTGATGCCGGATACTTGCCACCCACACTAGATTGTGTTGAACCTTAAAATGTGCACCTTCCTTGTTCCCTTTGGAAACCTGCTGGGCCATGTGGTCTGCAAAAAAGGCCTAATGGTGGAACTTGCAAAGATTGTTGTTATTCTGGATCTGGAAGCACTGCGTAGTGTTAAAAAACTACGCACTACTTTGGGGCACACTAGCTACTATAGGAAGTTTATCAATATTTATACCCAAATACCCACGTCGATGGAAAAGCTATTGAAAAAATATGTGACTTGTTGCTAGAATGATGATTACATGAAGAGTTTGGATGTCCTAAAGGGGAAACTGGCCTCCGCGCAGATTTTGGTCTCCCCGAAATGGGACATGGAATTTCATGTACATGTTGATGCATTGTGCAGCCGTACTCACATAGGAGAGCGTGGAGGGTGTGGATCACCCAATCATATTTGTGATTCGAAGATTGTCCAAAACATAAAAGAACTACTCTACCATCGAATGTGAGGGGTTGGCAATGGTGTACGCACTCCAGAAATACTGACACTATTTACTTGACGGACATTTCAAGATGTATACCAACCATTTCGCATTGAAATACTTGGTGAACAAGCCTGTGTTGGGGGGGGCACATATGTAGATGGATTTTATTCTTTCAAGAATATGATTTTGAGGTCATATCCAAGTCGGGACACTTAAATGCAGGACCCAACCACTTGTCACGAATTGAGACGGGCAAGGAACCAACAAATTTGGAGGAGGGACTAACTGATGCATAGCTCTTTGCTGTACGTGTTGCAGATGGACACTTCGAAGGTATAATCCATTTTCTAACAACAGGGACTGTGCTGAAGGAGTACTTAATCCAACAGAAGAAGGAATTGGTGGTGCACGCGGCAGACTTTTCTGTCATTGTAGGGCACCTCTACAAGATGGGCAACGATGAGATATTGTGAAGATACGTACCTGAATTTGAACGAGGTTAGATCCTTGCGGAAGCACATGGGGGTGCTGCAGGAGGACACTATGTAGGACGCATGACCGCACAAAAGATTCTTCGCGCAGGGTTATGGTGGCCGACCCTACACCAGGATTCGAAAGCACATTGTAAGGCCTGCGATATATGTCAAAGGATGGGAAAACCATCACGAAGGGATGAGATGCCACTAAATCCCCAAATGACATTGCAGCCATTTGAGAAATGGGAAATCAAATTTGTGGGCCCAATCAAACCTTAGGGAAATATGGGTGCGTGCTACATCATCACTGCGACAGAGTACCTGACATGATGGGTGGAAGCACAACTAGTCAAAGACTGCACGACTGCCACAACTACAAAGTTTTTGTTCGAAAACATGCTGACATGATTTGGCTGCCCAAAAATCTTAATGAGCGATTGCGGAACACATTTCTTGAATGAAACCATCAACGCGCTCACAGAAGAGTTCCAGGTTTATCACCAGAAAAGTACACCATACCACCCACAAGCTAATGGAATAGTAGAAGCATTCAATAAAATACTGGAGACTGCGCTGATCAAAGTATGTAACTCACAACGAGATGACTGGGACCTGCATGTACTTGCTGTTTTATGGGCATACAGGACAACGTGCAAGAAATTGATGGGACAGACACCATTTTGGTTGGTGTATGGTACGGAAGCAGTCAAGCCGATGGAATACATCGTACCTAGTCTGTGAATAGTAGTGCTCACGGGCATGATGGACCGCAAAGCTGTTAGGCCCCTATACTATTAGTGTAACCCATTATTGTTATTAGTACAACCCCCTTATTATATTGTTGTACCCATGTAGTCCCCATATTTTTATTATTGTGCCCCATAGAAGCCCACTATTGTTATATTTTGCCCTTACATTATTATTGTTATGTCGGCTCTAATTATATTATGACCCCTTAGACTCCTAGATATAGAAAGGAGGTCTTGTCATTTGTATCATCTAAGAATTGTTCATTTGTGTAATGTAAAGGAGCTTTCCCCCTCGAAGAGGTTTATTTTTAAGGTCTATCTTTTCTATCTTTTTGTGAGTTGGTTTCATAACATTTGGTATCAGAGCTGTGGATTCTAGGGTTTCGCTGCCCCAAACAAATCATCGTGGAATTTTCACTATAACTATTTCGCTAAGAAGTTTGAGAAGCTACAAAAAAAACCCATTTGAGAAGAAATCGCCCTGAACCTCGCGTCCAAATTTTCGATCTTTTAGCGCTATATTTTCAGAGATATGGTCTGAGGAAGTTAGGGTTTTTGTAAGATCCATAATTTCATCTAAAACAGGTCATTGTGGAATTTTTGCAATAATTCTTTTGCTACAAATTTTCGAAAGCTAAAAAAAAAACTCATTTGAGATGAAATTGGTCTGAACCTCGGCTCCGAATTTCAGATCCTGTCTCGCTATATTTTCAGAGATATAATCTGAGGAAGTTAAGGTTTTTACATACCCCCGAATTACATTCCAAACAAGTGACCTTGGGAAAATTGTCATAAATTCCGCTCTGAGAATCAAATTGAAATTTCGTAAGAAGTTTCAGAAAGAAGACAGACTGTAGTTTTCTGTGTATCGGTTTTAGGTCCTAAGGTTGAAACAATGACACGTGGAACTTCATACAAGTTTGTTGTACTGAACCAGTCTATAATCAGGTCATTGTGGGAGATTTGACATAACGCTTCCTTACAGAATCCAATCTTGATCAAACTTTCAGGGTTAGAAAGAGGACTCAGAGGGCTACTACAAGACGAGATTTCAGAACTTAAAGATCTGAAAGTACAAAGTTAAAGTTGTTTCAATATTGAGCTCCTAAGATCAAGAAAAATCGAGATGAGGAAGTTTGATGGCAAGGATTCGGTAAATTGGATACTACAGATGGAGAAATATTTTGATCTACATGGTGTACCACTGTTACAAAAGCTATGTATTGCATATTCATATTTAGAACAAGATCAATTTTTATGGTATAAAGGGCTTTGTTCTCGTAAACCACTTGTTACGTTGTCAATTTTCACAGAGGAAATTCTAGCACATTATGAGGATACAAAGAGCAACACCTTCTTTAGAGCAACACCACAACAATTGGAAGAAAAAAGAGAAAAAGGGCTTTGTTACAAAGTGGAAAGCAAAATTATGGAAACAAGGAAGTCTACCCCTCACAAATGTAAAGATGGAAGTGTTGTTTCTCCTATCCTTGCACAACCTACAAGGGTTACACCACAACAATTGGAAGAAAAAAGAGAAAAAGGGCTTTGTTACAATTGCAATAGCAAATGCACTAAAGGTCATAAGTGTGCTGAGAAGAAATTATTTTATATAGCTTATGAAGAGGAGGAAGAAAATGATCAAGAAATATCAAAAGAAGAGGATATACACTAGGAACCAACCCCATAGAAAGAAGAAATGAATCCAACCATATCTTGTAAAGCATTGGGAAGAATTACCACTCCTCAAACTCTCAATATAGAAGGACATATCAAGAAGAAAAAGGTTCAAGAAGTGAAAGATCACATCAAGAAAGAAGAAATGAATCCAACCATATCTTGTAGTGCATTGGTCGGAATTACCACTCCTCAAACTATCAAGATAGAAGGACATATCAAGAAGAAAAAGGTTCAAGCAGTGAGAGATCACATCGAGCATCAACAACAAGTTCTCCAACTTTCTTTTAAAGGATAATGTCACTTTGGTGCAAAATCGAATAAAACAACAGGTATATAAACATCGTAGTGAAAAAAGTTTTGATGTAGGTGATTAGATATTTTTATGGCTACATCTCAAGCAAGCTATTTATGAGAAGGAAATGTTGGCAATACTACATGCACTTAAGAAATGGCGACCTTACCCAATGGGAAGACACTTCAAAGTAAAAATGGATCATGATAATCTTAAATACTTTTTAGAACAAATATTATCTTTAGAATAATAGAAAAAATGGGTCACAAATATGTTGGGCTATGACTTTGACATCATCTATAGAAAAGGGAAGCAAAATTTTGTTGAAGATGCACTCTCAAGAAAGGATGAGGACGTGGAAGCATTGTTTTGTGCTATTTCTATTACCTAACCAGATTTGATAAACAAGACAAGGTATGAATGGAAGAAGGACGAATAAGTGTGGCCACTCATTCAAAAGTTGTAGAAGATCCCAATTCAAACAATATTGCTAGAACTTGAAGATGAAGGAAAAATCATATTGGAACCTGGAGCAGTCATAGAAACAAGAACCTGATAGCTACGAAATAGATCAATTTCAGAGTATCTCATCGAGTGGAAGAACTTACCCATTGAAGATTCCACATGGGAGGACAAGAATTTTATACAGAAGCATTAAGAACTACTCAAGCGTTTAGGACAAAAATTTTCAAAGGAGAGGGGCATGTTAAGCCCCTATACTACTAGTGTAACCCCTTATTGTTATTAGTACAACCCCCTTATTATATTATTGTACCTATGTAGTCCCCATATTGTTATTATTGTGCCCCATAGAAGCCTACTATTGTTATTATTTTTCCCTTACATTATTATTGTTTTGTCGGCTCTAATTATATTATGACCCCTTAGACTCCTATATATAGAAAGGAGGTCTTGTCATTTGTATCATCTAAGAATTGTTCATTTGTGTAATGTAAAGGAGGTTGCCCCCTTGAAGAGGCTTATTTCTAAGGCATTGATCTATCTTTTCTATATTTTTGTGAGCTGGTTTCATAACAGAAGCTCTGGAAGAAAGGCTCGTGCAATTAGAAGAACTCGAGGAAGAAGGATTTTTGGCCGGATTTCACCAGCAGGTATAAAAGTAGCGTGAAAAATCCTGGCATGACCGCCATATCAAGTTGCGCACCTTCAAGGTAAATGATTTAGTGCTACTATATGACAACAAGTTTGAAAAAATTCTTGGAAAATTCAGAATGCACTGGTTGGGACCATATGTGGTAAAAGAGGTCACAGACGGAGGCACGGTCTAGTTAATCAAACTTAATGGAGAACCCTTCCTAGGAAAAGTAAACGACAGTCGCCTGAAGCCCTACACGGGTGGGTTGGCTATCTGACTAACCAATTGAAGCACAGTCTTCACGACCCAAGAAGCTCAACACGGGTGCGAGAATATAAATGCAAGCACTAGACGTCAGTACCAAAGAAGAGACATGAGTCAGATGCAAATGATTCAGAAGCAGGAATGGAGCAGATCCAGCTGATGGCAGAACAGTGCGCTGCAGACCTTTGCGCATCACAGGCATAGTTGGAGGGGCTCCGTGCCAAGATCGCTGCACCAGCAAAGTGACTCGGGACGAGTCACGATGATTGTGTTGGGGGCCTATTGGGCATGGGATCCCCCACACCATGTTTTGGGGCTCAAAGCCCAGGTTTTGGTCAATTCTATTGTAAGACTCTATGAATTGCAGGCGCGGAGCGTGAAGTCTAAGATGAGTCATAGGGCTGTCCACCCTAAAATATTATAATTTACTGTAAAGTTGTGTCGGCCTACCCATGGTCCGCGGACCATGGGATTGTATAAATAGAGTGAGGCTCTAAATGTAAAGATAACAAGAAGAGGAGAGGTAGAATAACAAAGGCATGGTTCAAGGTTAGAGCAGAATTTGAAGTGTACAAGGTCGTAGTGGTAGGAAGAGGCTCTGTAGTTGAGTGCGTAGAGGCCTAGTAGAGTCCACAGTTGAATCCGTGGATCCTTGCAGCTGAGTGCGCAGGCGGAGTTAGGTTTGTATTTGGGATTGAAAGTTAATAGAGACAAGCTTACTCTGTGCATCTGTTCTTGAATCTATATTTTGATGTTATACATTACTTTTACTCTATTTATTTACTGCACACACTTGATAATACTTGTATGAATGCTTATATATGAAAACAATCTAAGTAATCAGCTAACGGAGCCTAATTAAGGAAGACTTGGGTAAATAACATCGGTCGCATTGCGGCTAGAATTGCACGAAGACAATATCACAGGGCATGGGGTGCCCGTAGGTGTGCATAATGCAGTAAGTACAAAGGTTGGACCGCGTACCAATCACCTCATGTCAGACATCCTGAGGGTGCAGAAACCTGGTTCTAGCACCCTCCCATACTACTTCGGGTGAGACCTCAATCCACACTCCGCAGATTGTTGTCGAAAGGGCTAGTAGTACTAGGATTTTCTTAGCTAAATCACTTCTGAACTTGGGTCAAGCCCCACTAAGCCAACAGGCATGTAGCTACCACATCTCTTCTCAAATAAAAGCTACCTTCGCTTGAGATAGTTTATTTCTATTTTGTTTGTCAGCATATTTCAGTTCTTTGATATTAATGAAGTAAAGTGTTATTTCTAATGCATATCTGTATTTGTGGTCATATTTGTATTTTGTTGTGTTCTTGTATGCGTTCTCATCAATTATGTTTACTATCATGTATTTCGATGCAATGTTAATCCATTGAATAAAGTAATTGGATTATGTTACATAAATGTAGTATATCTTTTGATTTTGTTGATTGAATGTGCAGGTTCTAATTATAGCGATCAGAGCCAGAATTGGATCATACAAGTGGAGAGGAGATTGAATTTTAAAATGGATTCCAAGTAAGCCTCATCCAATTATTCAACTACTTTAAGGAAGACATTATATTCTTTGCTTTATGTTGTTCTAGACCTGTCCACTAGGTGTAGGCTTTCTTATTGTGGTTTAGCAATGTACAGTTTAGGGAAGATTGAGCCAGGTGATTTCGCATTTGCATAGGTCATGGAGATAATGAGGCCTGACTGTTGACTAAGACCACACAATGCACAATGGAAGACTCACTGGGAGAGAGAATTACATAGTTTTAAGGGATTGTAGGTAGATAGTGTGCACAAAATAATTTGCTATGGATGCCTCTTGTGTTGCGCTAAAGTGCAACATGTGAAGGAGTGAAAACAATAAAAAGTAACACTTGTGACAGTAAGAAAAAGTGAAAACAACACTTGTAAAATATAAAGAAAGTGGAAGTGACACATGCTAGATTGAAGAGAATGTAAAAGCAACACTCATGGAGGTGAAAGCAACAAAAAACAAGAGTCGCTAAAGTGAAAGAAACACTTATGAAAGAAAAAGCACGCAAAAGCGACAATTGAGGAAACACATTGGAATGACAATATAATTGTAACTAAGAGCCAGAGAATGAGTGACTCATAGGATTGAATGTTCACATCAAACTAAGATTGTGCACTGATTAACAACAAGAATTGTGCAATCACTCTATTTATGAACTGCACAGTCACTGTCAGCAAAGGTTACGTAGTCACTATCATCGAGAGTTGTGCAGTCACTATCACTCAACACTTCGCGTTTACTATATCTAGGGACTGTGCAATCACTACTTCTAGAGACTACAAAAGGATTTCTCAATGCATGTTTTCAAGGGTAACCATTAACTACTAAACTTTCTAGAAGAGAGTGCACTTGACAATGCATCAAAAGGCAAAGCCTATGTAAGAAAGTGTCTTTGACACTTAGATACTCAAAAGAAGGCTTGATCACTTAGAAAAACACCAACTGACCATGAAGTGACAATGGAAAAATTAAGGTGAAAGATCATGAGATTATAATTAGACTCCAAATTCAATTGTAAGCAAAATTTTGGAGGGTGTTTATCATAGAAATAACACTTGGAAACACACTGGAAGAACTCCAACTTCTCTGTTTTGGTCTAGCTTTATGTGCAAAGAATTTTTTTTCAAGAAGTATTGATTCACCATGTGGACTACCTCATCTTCCCCATTTATCTCGATTATAGGTATAGTCTTTCCTATCCCCTTTCTCGGCTAAAGACATTTACAAGGCTTACCAAATCTCAATTATTTCTATCTGGGAGAAGGATAATATATAGTCATCAGTTTAAGATGATTAAATTTTCAGTTCCATCTTTGGTTTTGCTCCACTTCTAGCAGGCATTTTCAGCACCACGACAGAGTCACTTCAGGAATAAAATTGTTTCTTCGTTGTTAGAAAACATGGTAAGTAACTTGAAAAAGGTTAATTTCTTCACCTCGATATGAAAGAAGCCTTTCTCTTCTTTCATCCCTTATTTTATTTTCAGTATGTTTTAGCATTCATTAGACTTTATTTCACGGGGTGGAAGAGGGATCTCGAATTATTGAGAGCAAGAGAAGTTATTCCTTAAGAGACTATTATATACCTCTGAATTTAATATAACTCACTCTTAGTTATCTCCTTTCCCTTCTCTACTCAATGGGATCGACAAGCAAAACACCATTCAATCACCATACCAAGTCAAGGAATTAAGATCCTAAAATAGATATGGGTATCATGGTTCTTCTTATGGTTTTCAATTTAGATGAATCATATTTTTCATTTAGACATCATTGACTATAAAATAAGTGTAGGCACAAACAAAGAATAGGGAGACAAATTGGCCAAGAGTTGCTTGTCATATCAATTTACTTTTCAAAACTTTTCCACATTGTTCTCTTGATCTAGACAAGAGCAATTTACATGCATGGTCTTATTGAACAAAACTCAAAATAAAAGGTATGCCAAAACAAGAGAAGAAAAAACAACATAATAAAGAAAATTAAAAACTATATGCAAAGAAAAATTATGGTCTATGCAAAGAAAAATAGAACTAAAAAGAAACCAGACCTACTCCTAATCTAAAACGATAGAAGGTTAGGATTAAGTGTAGTGAATTTTCCAATGTAGCCACTGAAACTGCTCCTGACCTGCAAGTAGAAAGATACAAGTAATTAAAAGCCATATAAAATAATGTGAAAATGAAAAGATAAAAACTTGAATATCTCGCACAAGAAATCGAAGGTCATGCCTAAAGGTAGAAAGACGTGTCATAACAATTAGCCTTAATTGATCTGTAAATTTACCTTGTTGGTCCAAACAATAGTCATACAAACCTTGAAAACCTCTTATGAATGTACCTTCCTCTATATTTTCGTTCTTAGCAAACATCATGAAAGATTGAAACTTATTATTAGTGACAGAGCTTGCTAATTAACATGCTTCCAACCAATGACATATTCGATCATAGAATTCAATACAAACCTCTTGGAAGCCCTGAAATCTTTAAGAAACTGAATTTTCAATTAATGGCATGGAATCAAGGGGAGAATATTGAAAGGGAAATTGAAGTTGATTGTGTTCAAAAGGCTTGTTAAGATCATGAAGGCTCGACATAACCATCAACAACAACTGAAGTGCTTCAACTACTTGATAAGTATCTGAAAATTGAAATGATGAATCATAGGAACTTATGGCTTTGATGGGATCAAAAAATGTAAAATAATTATCATCAGATACACTCATGGAAAATGTTGAATTGAAATACAAGTGTTAAGGCCAATGTTATGATCAGATGGGTTGATTGAGACATCAGATTCTCGATTATTTGAACATAAAGATGGATCAATATGATTAGCTTCACAAATTATTTGAATAATAGAATGATTCTCCTCATATGTTGACTACAAAAAATCACTACCTTCTATATAATTAGAGGAATTAAATATGAATGCTAGTATAGAAAATATGAAAAACCAATTAGGATACAACGGGTCAACATACATTGAATCATATTCAACCTTTATATCAATTTAATAAATTAAATTGTCAAGAAGAGGAATTTGATTCACCAGATAACTCAAGCATTCACTAACACTCAAGAGGATATCTTGTGCCATAAGGAAAATGATCAGCATCACAATGTTCATAAGAAATACTAGGAGCTAATTATTTTCAAAAGTATCTGACAAGTATGGATCCTTCAACCAATGATACTCTTTAAAATGATCAGCTTCATAGGTTTGTGAATGCATGAAAGATATACACTCCAAAACCAATTTCGATACAAGAGATTTGCATGGACATGAATCAACTAAAAGAGAATCCTCAAACAAATTAGAAACCAAATCTTGAAAATTATAAAAACTATATCTGAAATACCAATAATCTTTCAATAAGGAGTTTGCATTAAGTAAAAACACGCAATGAAAATAATGTTATAAGAAAATAAAAATATGAATTAGTTTGGGGATCTCACAAGAGTCATGAGAACCTGACATAACCATCAATGAAAGTTGAAGTGTCTCGACTTCCTTACAAGTCCCAAAACTTTCAAGGATTGTAGAATTGCATTTTGAAAATTGGATTAGATCGTGCATGGTGTGTGGAAAGCTACTGCCATTAGTTTCAACAAGATCACTACTATATGGGTGGTAACCATATACATCACTGAATTCAACAAACAAATTACTCAAGTCATAAAATATTTCTAATTAAACATCTAGAGATGGATAAATCAAAGAAATCTCATGAGTAACCTGAATTGAAGAATTTTCCTCATGCAAAACAAGAGATTTCAAGGATTAGGATGGATGCTCAATGATTTCATAACTTTCCTCTTCATCATGGATAACCTTAATACCTTGTTTCAATTCAAAATTCTTTCGATTGAGCAGGAGATTTGAAAAGCAAGGCATATTCTTATTACAAGAAATAGGTGTTGGAAATGATTCTTCCATGTCATGTGTAGTTTTCATTAGGAGTTACAAGGAATTGATGTAGAAGTTGTTGATTCCAATGTATAAGTCATAATAATGATCTAGATGTGTCTTAAGTCCGTAATTTATGTCCTATATATTTGTACCTGTGATGATCAATACGAATATCTAAGTGTGATTTGTTGTGTGCAATCAATCACTCTTTGATCTCTCTCAATTTCTATCATGGTATCAGAGAGGGTACTGGCTTGAATCCCTTAGGGAAAGGCAAGGAAAATATGCGAAGGTCTTGAGTATTATTGTTTATGTATATATGGATTAAAATAGGTGTGTGAGAGTTGATTTCTATTGTGAGCTTTATTTCTCCCTGTTTAAATCTCTATGTGTGAGTATGGTTTTGTATATATGTATCCAATAAATAACCATCATTCTTCTTTCTTCTTGTGAGCCTTCAATAAGAGCTAAGCCACTTGTATTGGTATTAATCCTTCCCACTCATCATTGGACTTCTTGAAAAAATTGTTTGTTACAAAATCGGTTTTGCTTTGAAAATTAATGTCGCTGAAGAATTTGAATTTCAATCTTCATATGGTGGAATTATTGAAGAGTTTTTTGTATGGAAGTTCATTCCAAATTGGAAAGAACAATTCCATCGCTCAAATATCAACGACGTGCAGAAATGACTTGTTCATGTGTTAAGTTTTCAAGTAACACATCCATATGGACAATGAGATTCGTCTATTTGGAGAAGAGTGGATAGTTCAATGTAAAAGAATGGAAATTGGTTTTGTTGTCATCATAAGACCATTGGGTTCTTTGTTCTGTTTGTATTGTTTGGTTTAATTTGTGTGAAAAAGAATTATGTTGTTGGTAGAACTTTTCATGATGCAGATTTATCTAGTGTAATGTGTGAAAAATCAAATGAAGGATGAATTATAGAATAGATTAACATATTTTCAAATTGGTGTTTCTTGATGCAGACGTTGACACAAGAACATATCATGAATTTGATTATGTATAATATGTTATAAGCTAGTGGCATCATGTGGAGCCAGGAACATAAGATTACAGGTTAATTTGATTATGTGTTTAAGTGGTCATATTGTATAATTGACTTCTGAATACATTCAGTACTCAGATTGCCTTCCTAGATAATTGGGGAATACAGTGGAAGACCATGTGTTCAACAGATAGAGGTGTGTCCATAGGATGGTTCAGTATTGAAACTGGCCCTTCATGCTCTAGGAGTTCGAGAAGTGTCAATTCTGCAAAGTACATCAAAGATGGTCTGAAGCGATTATGTTTTAAATGGAGGTCAAGTGACAACTCAAAGATGTGGTGGTGAAGAAAGAGTAGTGTTTACGAGATTCTAGAGTGGATGTGAGTGTTGATGAAGACCAATCAAACATATATCATATTGTTTTGTAATATGTGTTTTTAATGTTTTCCATGTAAGCATTAAGGGAGGGTGTTGGAATTAGTTCTTCCTTGTCATGTGTAGTTGTCACTAGGAGTTACGAGGAGTCAATCTAGAAGTTGTTGATTCCAATGTATGAGTCATAGTCATGATATGGATGTGTCGAAGTCCATAATTTATGTCCTATATATTTTCACCTATGGTGATCAATAAGAATATCTAAGTGTGATTTGTTGTGTGCAATCAATCACTCTCTGATCTCTCTCAATTTATATCAATATGATACAAGGAATAGTGAGCTGAAGAGGAATTTTCCATAAGAAAAAATATTTGACCAAATCAGATTCTAAATCTAAATATTTCAAATCAAAATATGCTTGAGAAACTGAAATATTAGTTGGTACACTTGGGAATTCATCATCATATACATAAATAGGGTCATCATCATCAAAATGATGGTTTCCCAAGACTTTAGATTGTTTAAGAAAATTGATTTCATTTGATTGACTTGTGATATTGCTAGATTCTAAATCAACCAATAATGAAGGGACATCATCTTGACATAAAGGATTTTGAAAAAGAGAAGAGAGATCGAGATAATTCTCACCTTTATGCTCCTTTACATGTGAAATGTGAGTACCTTGCACCTGATCGTTGTTGGGAATGGAAAACTAAAAACCAAGAGAGTTTGAAAGAGACTAATTAGGAAGATCAAGGGATAAGGGATCATGAGAAAGGGGTGATAGAGGATGATAGGTATCCCTTGAAGAGATCATAATTTCAATCAAATCAGATTCAAGATTGAAGTTACAAGTGCTAATATCATCTTGAAAAATAAAGGGTTTAGTCATCACCTTAGGCTTCATGAAGCATTCTTATTTCTCCTTAATCAAATATGGATCATGAAAAGTTAATGAAGGTGGGAAATACAAATCATCAATTTGATTTCTAAATTTTTCACCTTCAACATCATCACAAGGGGGCACCCAGATTGGTATTGAGAAAGGAGGATGACAAGGAACAAAATGAATAGTATATTCCTCCTCTGAAGATAGAGGTGTCTCATGGTTTGCAAAAGTTTCAAGAACACAATCACCCAAGGATTCATATTCACAATATTTCAAAGAGATTTGAACTGAATGTTGAAACTTTTCTTTAAAGAAATCCCAATTCGTATCTTCTTCAGGAAATTCATAACATAGGTGAAGGAATCTATTATAAAAATCCTAAATTAATATAGTAGGCTTTATTATTAATTGATTAATCCTTTTAAGAACATATCAGTAATCATACCTATCAAAGGATTAATGAAGCTCCTTGAGGATTTGTTAAAATGAATGAATGGAAGCAGATGGTAGAGTATGACACCATCGGTTAACTTGACCTTCAAGTGTGAGGGTGAATAATATACAAGCAACATATTCACAATCAATGTTATGTAACCAGCTCAAGAAAAGATAGAAAAGATAGATCAACGCCTTAGAATTCAGCCTCTTCGAGGGGGCAACCTCCTTTACATTACATAAATGAACAATTCTTGGATGATTCAAATGAAAAAAACTCCTTTCTATATATAGGAGTCTAAGGAGTCGCAATATAACCCAACCGACCTAACAATAATAATATAAAGCCACAAAAATAACAATAGAGGGATTCTATGGGGCACAATAATAACAATATGGGGACAATAGGGGCACAACAATATTAATAAGGGGTATAACTACAATAGTAATGGGGTAATCACTAGTATTATAGGGACCCAACATGCTCCTCTCCTTCAAAAACTGTTGTCCTCAACGCTTGAGTAGTTCTGGATACTTCTGTATAAAATTCTCATCCTCCCATGTGGAATCTTCAGCGGATAAGTTCTTCCACTTGATAAGATACTCTGAAATTGATCGATTTCGTAGATTTCGAGTTCTTGTTTGTGTGACTGCTTCTAGTTCCAATACAATTTTTCCTTCCTCGTCAAGTTCTGGCAATATAGTTTGAACTGGGAGCTTTTCGCCTATAACCTTCTTTAAACATGAAACATGGAAAACTAGGTGCAATCGAGAAGCTGCAGGAAGCTCCAATTTGTATGCCATAGTACCAATCTTTTGCAACACCTTGTACGAACCATAATAATTTGGTGATAATTTATTATCCTTCTTAGATTGCTTGAGGGACATTTTCTTATATGGTTGTAGCCGTAGGAATACCCAATCACCTACACCAAAACTTCTTTCACTGTGATGTTGATCTGCCTGTTGTTTCATTCTATTCTGTGCCAACACGAGGTTATCCTTTAAGAGTTGGAGGACTTGTTGTTGATGTTCGATGTGATGTTCCACTTCCTGAACCTTAGAATTTTCTCTTAAATATGATGTGATGGATGGTGGCTGATACCCATAAAGTGCCATAAATGGGGTCATTTTTGTTGCTGTATGGAAGGAAGTGTTATACCACCATTCCGCCAGAGGCAACCATTTGACCCATTGTGTCTGTTTATCAGATACAAAGCAACGAAGATATCCTTCCAAACATTTGTTTACTATCTCAGTTTTCCCATCAAATTGAGGATGATAATATGAGCTATGAGCTAACTGAGTACCAAGACAAGAAAATAATTCTGTCCAAAAATTTCCAGTGAAAATGGGATCTCTGTCACTTACAATAATCTTTGGGTTTCCATGTAGCTTTTGAATTATTTCCATAAATGCAATAGAAACTGTACTGGCTTTAAATGGATGTGATAATGCACAAAAGTGTGCGTACTTGGTAAGTCTATCAACTACCACCATGATGACACTCTTTCCCTCAAACTTCAGTAAGCCTGTGATAAAATCCATTGAAACCTCCTCCCAACGTTGGCTTGGAATGGATAAAGGTTGTAATAGACCCGGTGTCTTAATTGTTTCAACTTTATTTTTTTGGCAAACCAAACATTCCGCCACAAACTTTTGAGTATCTGATTTAAGGCCATCCCAAAAAAATTCCTTCTTAACCCTGTGGTAAGTTTTTAAAAATCCTGAGTGCCCTCCTAAGGGAGAAGTGTGCAATTCCATAAGAATCTTTTATTTTAGCTGGGAATTCTTATAGAGGTATAAGCGATCTTTGTAACATAACGAATCATTTTTCTAGCTAAATGTATCAAACGTATTGGAATCTTGTTGTAACTTTCGAATAAGTGCCCACACTTCTTCGTCATTCTTTCATTCCTCCCTTTCTTCGTTTATCCAATCTGGTTGAATAATAGAAATGGCGCACAACAATGCTTCCACATCCTCATCCTTTCTTGAGAGTGTATCTGCTACCACTTTTTGCTTCCCTTTTTTGTAGATGATTTCAAAGTCATAACCCAACATCTTTGTGACCCACTTTTGTTGCTCTTCAGAGGATAATCTTTGTTCTAAAATGTGTTTAAGGCTATCATGATCCATTTTTACCTTGAAGTGTCTTCCCATTAGCTAGGGTCGCCATTTCTTAAGTGCATGGAGTATTGCCAACATTTCCTTCTCATAAATAGCTTTGTGTAAAAACTTTCCCTTGATTGGACGACTTTCAAAAGCAATGGGTCTTTCATCTTGCATTAGAATAGCACAAATTCCATTTCCTGAAGCATCACATTCCACAGTAAAGGTTTTTGTGAAGTCCGGTGTAGCTAAGACCGGTGCTTCGCACATTGCCTCTTTAGGATGTTCGAAGGCCATTGTTGCTTCCGAAGTCCATGAAAATGCATCTTTCTTCAATAATGTTGTTAGAGGTGCTGCTATTCTCCCATAATTCTTAACAAAATTGTGATAATACCCCGTCAACCCGAGAAATCCTCGTAGATGCTTTATGGATGTGGGGATTTTCCATTCCTTAATGGCTTTAATTTTGCTAGGGTCTACCTTAACTCCTTCATGAGATACCATATGACCCAGATATTCCACCTCTTGGACTCCAAAAAAACATTTAGATATTTTTGCATATAATTGTTTCTCCTCCAATAGTTGTAGCACCCTATCAACATGTTCAACATGATCCTTCCAAGACTTGTTGTAGATTAGTATATCATCAAAAAATACTAACACAAATTTTCTAAGGAATGGTTTGAAAATTGAATTCATCAAACCTTGAAATGTTGAAGGTGCATTGGTAAGGCCAAAAGGCATGACCAAAAATTCATAATAACCCTCATGAGTTCTAAATGTTGTTTTCGAAATGTCTTCAATCTTCATTCTGATTTGATGATATCCTGAACGAAGATCCAACTTGGTGAAGTAAATTGATCCATGCAATTCATCTAGTAATTCATCAATGACAGGAATGGGAAACTTATCTTTAATAGTGAGCTTGTTGAGATCCCTATAATCCGCACACATGCACCATGATCCATCCTTCTTGTGCACCAATACTACTGGAGCAGAGAAAGAACTTTGACTCGGTTGAATTATACCAGCCTCTAGCATTTATGCAACCATACGTTCAATTTCACTCTTTTGGGCATAGGGATATCTTTACGGCCTGATGTTTGGAGGAACACTTCCTGGAATCAGATGAATAGCATGATCATGATCACACATAGGTGGGAGACCTTTGGGAGTCTCAAATACCTTGGAATGATTGTCCAGGACTTTTTGGAGATTTGGAGAAATAGATGATTCCGATGTGGAAACATCTAGCGAACATAATTGTGCAATTACACCTCCTTGTTCCTTTTTTAGAAGCTTTGTCATACCATTAGAGCTGATTATCTTTCTTGGTTTCCCTGCAATACCCCTTAATTCAACTTCCTTTCCTTCCACAGGAAATTTGATGAAAAGTTCTTGAAAATTAAAAGCTATTATACCCAGGGATTGTATCCATTGGACTCCTAGTACAACATTAGCACCTCCCATTGGAATGGAAAGCATTGGGCTAGTCAATACATATTCTCCCATGGCTAGCTTGATATTATGGCACTTTCTAGAGAAATTTATTGTTCCTCCATTTGCAATCATCACTTGACATTCTGGTGCTGGATATAGGAAGCAATTCAATTCTTTTGCTACCTTACAATGAATAAAATTATGGGTGCTTCTTGAATCAATCAACACTATTACCTTTTTCTTCTTGATTTGTCCTTCTATCTTGATGGTTTGAAGAGTGGTAATTCCAGCCAATGCATTACAAGATATGGTTGGATTCATTTCTTCTTTATCTAGGCTTTTTTCTTGGAGTATATCCTCTTCTTTTGACCTTTCTTGCTCCTTTTCTTCTTCCTCTTCACATTCTATGTAGAATAATTACTTCTCAGCACACTTATGACCTTTAGTGTATTTGCTATCACAAATGTAACAAAGCCCTTTTTCTCTTTTTTCTTCCAATTGTTGTGGTGTCAACCTTATAGGTTGTGGAAGACTAGGGGCAACAACACTTCCGTCTTTATAGTTGTGAGTGGTATGCTTCCGGGTTACCATAATTTTGCTTTCCATTTTTATTGCTAACCTGAATGCCTTCTCTAATGAATCAGGTTCCCAAAGGCGAACATCATTTTGGATATTATCCTTTAAAGACCCTATGAACACATCAATCCTATGCTCCTCTGGAATATCTTTTACCCTTATGTTCAATTTTTGGAACTCCTCAATGTGCTCCATTATTGAACCTTTTTGTTTGTGTTGGCATTATGGCACAGGTTTGGAGCTATGGCACAGGTGTTGTCCTTGATGGCAACTCTCTTTGGAAACAGATCTCAGTTCAGGCTTTCAGAATGAAGGAAAAGACATATACGTAGGTTCATCTAGACGAAGATGCGTATACACGCTGGTTAGACGTTTCGAAGGCGCGTATGCGTATACACGCACTTTCATGCGCGTATATGTTGGATAACTTACCCTTGGTCCGTGGTAGTTAGTCCTTGGTATTTGAACCTATGGTTTTGGACCATGGTACCTCGTCAGAAGAGTTGATCCCAAGTATTGGGTCCGTGGTATTGGTTTATTATGGTTTTGGACCGTGGTATTGTGGAAGGCCTAAAAATATAAAAGAGGAAGGAGATCATGTGGCAAAGGACAATCTGAATTATTATTGAATATCTGATAAAGTGCGAGATCTATAATATTGGTGATTATCGTTGTGGAGTAGATCTAGATTTGAATGAAAGAGGAACCTTAGCGCAAGAAGGATAAGTTCTATTGATGGGTCATAATCTCTTGGCTTGAATGATGATATCTTTGCATGATTTTGATCGGTTATATATGGCGCATACATGATCTATAAATTTGATAATCTGGGTTAATCAGTGCCTAAATATTTGAAAGAGTGAATTATATTTTGTAGATCTGTACGCAGGTTCAGTTCAACGAAGGCGCGTATATACGCCGGTTCAGTGAAGGAAAACATTGTATACGCAGGTTGTTCCATACGCAGAAGCGTATGCATACAAGTTTCAGGCTATTAAATTAGCGTATATATTTTGAGTTGTGATCTTGCTGCTTCTGTTTATTGCTGTAGTTTTCTGGGTTCAGATTTGGTGTGTGGTTACTGTTACTGTGATCTGGGTACAGTCGTCAAAGAAATGTTTATTTTGATTTAGTTTTGATTGGTGAGAAGGTGATTGGTTAATGTAGAAATTCTTTATGTTTAATTGATGTTATTTGTGGATCTAGTCTGAAAATATATGAAACGTGGTCCCTGAAAGAAAGAGAAGGTTGTAGCCTTCTGTAGGCCAACACCTACGTACTAGTATCTTGGCTAGTGCAAGAGCTAAGGGGTTTGTAGCTCCCTTCCAGGAGAAGCTGGAAAACGAGAGAGGGTTGTAGCTCTCTGCAGGTTGCAGCCTGCGTATTGGTAAAGGACTACACCAGTACAATTGTAAAAAGAAGTTTCTAATTAAAGAGAAGATAGAGACGAATTGCAGCAGGTGGTTTTCACCCACATTGGGTTTCCACCTTATATCTTGTGTTCTTGTGTGTGATTGTCTTCTGCTCTATTTTTACTGTTCCTGGTTACTGGTAAATTGATTCTGATACACAGATTAACAATCAACATCTGACAGATAAAGTAACTTATAAGTTTGCATTGTATACGCGGTTTTATTTTGACATAGTTGCTTATATACGCGGGTTTAATTAATTGAAGTAGCGTATATCATCTGAATTTGAGAAAGGGAATATTTGACGTGATAATACTGATTCACCCCCCCTCTCAGTATTATTTCCAACAATTGGTATCAGAGCAGGTCCTTCAGAAGAAGCTTGATCGCTTGAAGGAAGATCGTTCATCATGAAAAACTACGAGAAGGAAGCATCAATCAGGCCACCAATTTTTGATGGGACAAACTTCATATATTGGAAGGTAAGAGTTACTGCCTATCTTCAATCTCTTGGTACAGAAGTCTGGGATATCATAGAAACAGGGTATACTTTTCCATCAGCAACTCCTACAGATCCGGCTGAGAAGAAGAAATATGAAACAAATGAAAAGGCGGTCAATACTCTATTAGGATGCCTATCTCAATCAAAATTTGTCAAGGTTATGCAGTTTAAATCCGCAAAAGAAATATAGGACAAGATTATACTGAGCTATGAAGGAGATGATCAGGTAAAACGAGCAAAACTTCAAACCCTCAGAATTCAGTATGAAAATCTCAGAATGCACAATGATGAAAGTGTGGCTAACTATTTTCTTTGTGTAGATGAGATTGTTAATTATATGAAAAACTTGGGTGAAGAAATAAAAGAGGCTGTTGTGGTTGAAAAAGTTCTAAGATCTTTGTCCCCTAGGTTTGAATCTAAAGTTTCTGCAATAGAAGAAAAAGAGAATCTACAAAACCTTAAAATGTCACAGCTGCATGGAATTCTAACTGCTTATGAAATGAGAAAAGGAGGTCCATCAGACAAGAGAGAAGCTTCCTTCAAGGCTTCCGGAAAAGGAGATTACTATGAGTCAGGACACGTGTCAGAAGAAGAAGAAGAATCAAATTTTGTCAAAAATCTTCAACGGGGTGCTGGACGATTCCGAGGTAAGTTACCTTTCAAATGCTTTGCTTGTGGAAGAGTCGGTCACTATGCTGCCAAATGTCCTCATAAGGATAAGATTGACAAGGGGAAGGAACTTATTAGATGGAACAAGAAACAAAATGCAAATAAGAAAAGCTATTACACTCATGAAGATAGTGATGGACTTTCAAATAGTGACGAAGATGAACAAGGTAATGATTATAAACTTTTAATGGCTTTTGAAGATGATGATTACATGGATGCTATAGATGAAGAAGGTTTTTATGAAGAGATGTCTAATCTCAAAATTTTCTTAGAAGAGAAAAATGTGATTATTGATTCTCTGCAATGTCAACTGGCTGAAAGGGAAAAACATCTTGAAAAATTGGAATGTGAAATTGTTGGTCTTAGAAAAGAGATTGAGAAAACAAAAGCTCTTAATCTTAAATTTGTTAAAGGATCCGAAACTCTGGATGAGATTATCAATGTGCAGCGTTCTCCACTAATCAAGACAGGTCTGGGATATAATGGAGAAGCATCTCAAGCATCCACCTCCAAAAGTTATCTTGATGCAGCAAGGAGGAGCGAGCAAAGGCCTAATAGAAATCATCAGGTAAATCAGGGACAATCTACCTCAAGAATGAACAAAGACTATCAAGAAAATCGGGGGCAAACTACCTTAAGGACAAACAGAAGCTACAAACAGCCACAGGTAAAATCTTCCCAATTTGCCTCAAGAATGGATGTTGGTAGAAACTACAATCGGTTGGATGATAGATTTGATAATCGTAGAAGTTTCTTCAATGGGCAATGTTTCTCTTGCCATAAATTTGGTCACAAAGCAGCTCAATGTGTTGCCTATAAGACAATCATGACTAGAGAAGCTCAAAAACAAAGAAGTCTGTCTGGAATCACAAAGAGGACCTATAACAATTTTTCTGCCCTTGAAAGTGAAATTGAATGTTCTTTTTGTAATAACTTCAGTCATGAAGAGTCTGAATGCAGGAGCAGGTTTCGGAAGACAACTCAGAAGGAACAAACCCCGAATGCCAGAACATGGAGAATGAAGGAACCACAACCTGAAAGATGTGGGATAGCCTTTTATGCAGAAGGACAGGAAAATCTATGGTACATCGACAGTGGATGTTCGAAGCATATGACAGGTGATAAAGAAAAACTTGAATCATATAGTGTTTTAGAAAAGGGAAAGAAAGTCTCTTTTGGAAATGATACCCCTACAGTCATAAAAGGAAAAGGCACTGCCCATCTGAAAGAAAGGGTCAAAGCTGGAAACGTTTTGTATGTTGATGGCTTGAAGCATAATCTCCTAAGTGTTAGTCAGATGTGCGATCAAGTAACCGAGGTAATATTTTGATCAAATGGATGTAGTGTTCGTGATCTTGATACAAGAAAAACAATGATTAAAGGCAGAAGAACTCCAAATAACTTATAAATATTTGAATAAGGACAACAACAATGCTATATGAGCAATGATGATGAACACTGGTTATGGCACCGAAGGTTGGGGCATCTAAGCTTTTCACAAATAAGGAAAGCATGCAAATATCAAGCAGTTTGTGGTCTCCCAGATATCAAAATTCCAGACAACACCATATGCAAATCATGTCAGTTTGGTAAGCAAACCAAAACCAACTTCCATGAGAAGGAAGGCTCAGCCAGTAGGCCTCTTGAGCTAGTCCATACAGATGTATGTGGTCCATTTAGGACAAGGTCACCTCGAGGAGAAGAATACTTTATATTATTCATTGACGACTTCTCTAGGATGGTTTGGTTAGGACTTATGAAACACAAGGACGAAGCATTCAAAAAATTCAAATCTTTCAAAGCCTTAGCTGAAAATGAATCAGATCAAAAAATTAAGTGTCTCGGGTCTGACAGAGGTGGGGAGTTTACCTCAAATGAATTTTTCAATTTCTGTGAAGAACATGGAATAAGAAGGGAATTCTCTACAGCTAGGACTCCTCAACAAAATGGAGTGGTGGAAAGGATGAACAGAACGGTTCAACAAATGGCTCGTGCTATGCTTGATGAGTCTGGAACTCCCGCAACCTTCTGGGGTGAAGCTGCATTTGCTGCGGCTGTTATTCTCAACAAAACAAATGTCCGAGTGAACAACACTCAAACTCCACATGAGCTCTGGTATGGTGAGACTCCTTCAGTAAAGCATTTCAAAATTTTTGGAAGCAAATGCTATATTAAGAATAATGATGAACACCTTGGCAAACTTGAACCTAGAGCAGATGAAGGCATTCTCCTTGGGTACTCTCCCCACAACAAAGCATATAAGTGTTACAATAAAAGACTTGGAAGAATTGTTGACAGCATTGATGTAGTGGTTGATGAAAAAGGATACATTCCTAGGCAAGTAAATTATGAAAATATCGAAGAGGATGAAGACTACTCTCCAAATCAGACTGATGATGAAGAAGAACCTCAAGAGGCACCAGAGGAACAGATAAGGATAGAAGAGAAGACTCCATCCAAGTATGTTCAGAAGAATCATCCAGAATCTCAAATTTTGGGGCAGAAAGAGGCAGGTGTACAAACAAGAAGAACAATTGCAGAAGCTTCAAGCTATTTGGCATTACTCTCCTCCACTGAACCACAAAATGTAAGAGAGGCATGCAAAGATGAATGTTGGGTCAAGGCAATGGATGAAGAACTTGAGCAGATCGAAAATAACAACACTTGGGAGTTGGTTCCTAGACCAAAAGATAAGAATGTCATAGGGACAAGATGTGTCTTCAAAAATAAGTTGAATGAAAACGGGGAAGTAATTAGAAAAAAGGCCAGACTTGTTTGCAAAGGGTATGCTCAACAAGAAGGAATAGACTTTGAAGAAAATTTTGCTCCTATTGCAAGACTTGAGGCCATCCGAATGTTCCTTGCTCTCTCAAGCTTTCAGAAGTTCAAAGTATTTCAAATGGATGTGAAATCAGCTTTTCTGAATGGAGACTTAGAAGAAGAAGTATACATTTAACCGCCAGATGGTTTCATTCTTGGGAATGATCCAAATCTTGCATGCAAATTGAAAAAGGCTCTCTATGGTCTTAAACAGGCTCGAAGGGCTTGGTACTACCGCTTGGACAAATATCTTCATCAACAAGGTTTTTCAAAAGGTTCAGTAGATAGCAATCTCTATATAAAAGTTTAGAATGAAAAATTTCTAATCCTTGTTGTGTATGTAGATGACATTATCTTTGGAAGCAATGAAGAAGCTATGAGTCAAAGCTTTACCTTAGTGATGCAGAAAGAATTCGAAATGTCCTTGCTTGGAGAACTGACATACTTTCTTGGATTGCAAATCCAACAAAATGAAGGCGGTATCTTCTTGTCTCAAACCAAGTACCTCAAGCAGATTATGAAGAAGTATGGCATGGAAGATTTGAAACCAGTATGTACCCCTATGGTTACAGGATGCAATCTCAGTGCAAATGATGAATCAGCAGTAGTACATCAACCAACCTATAGATATATGATTGGAAGTCTACTTTATTTGACAGGTACCCGACCAGACATCATGCATGCAGTGCGAATAGTTGGAAGATTTCAGGCAAATCCAAAGGAAACTCATCTTCAGGCAGTAAAGATAATTTTCAAGTATCTTCAAGGAACTCAAAACTATGGCTTATGGTATCCTCGAGATATAGATCTCACTCTTCATGCTTATACAGATGCAGATTGGGCTGGAAGCGTGGATGACAGGAAGAGCACAAGTGGTGGTGCATTATTTATGGGTTCCAGATTAGTATCTTGGTTCAGCAAGAAACAGAGTTCGATTGCTTTATCTACAACTGAAGCGGAATATATGGCTGCTGCATCTTGTTGCACTCAACTTCTTTGGATGATGCAAACCTTGCAGGACTTTCAAATCACTTGTACACCACCTATCTCCATCTTGTGTGATAATACAAGTGCAATCAGCATTTCAAAGAACCCAGTCATGAATTCAAAGACCAAGCACATACTGATCAAGTATCACTTTCTCTGGGAACAAGTGTTGGAACAAAAGGTCAAATTGGAGTATGTTCCTTCTAAGGAACAAGTTGCTGATATTCTCACCAAACCACTGCCCAGGGAGACATTTGAATACCTCAGATAGAAGCTGGGAGTAGTTGATGCATCATCTTGTTGTTAAAACTTGTCTATTTTAGAGAAAAATGGGTGTACGTGAGTTTCATGAGGAGAATCCGTTTACATATGCTGGTTTGTGCAGAGACAGTCGCGTATATGGAGGTTTGATGGATATCAGTAGGGACAAGCTCTGGTTGAAGATATTCTGATATGGGTCTGACTGAGACCATACGGCACAGGTTCAGGGGGAGCAGATAACCTTCTAATAATGCATTGTTGGCATTATCTTAGAAGCTTTTGGTTCTAAATCACAGTTGTTGTTGGTGGAATAGAGGCAGAGGGAGAACAGAAGGAAATCTTGGTTGCTGATCTGAATGGTGATTGACAAATGTTGTTGTTATCAGTTATTGGTGACTTTCATAAGTCTTGATATTTCGTCTCTATGTCATGTATCTCTTTTATGGTGTCAAGGTCATGTAATGGCCTATTTTGGTTTCCCCACTATGCCTGGGATGAATATGTAATGAACTTGGTTGTCATATGTAACTTTCTGATGTATCCCCACTTGGTTGGGTGGATGATCCCCACTTGTTGGGAGATGGATGTATGTATTGAGTCTTTTGGTGATAGGAAGGTCTTTTATGATGTATAAGTCATGGTTCTTCTTGAAGAAAATCTTTTACAGATCTTGCCTACAGTCAGGGGGAGCATGGTCAGCACAGCAGGGCAAAAATTTCAGCATGTACTCAGGGGGAGCACAACCCTTTTCCCTTGATGACAAAGGGGGAGATTGACTTTGAGGATTGTGGGGTTTCCATCAAGTCCAAAGGGGGAGATTGTTGGCATTATGGCATAGGTTTGGAGCTATGGCACAAGTGTTGTCCTTGATGGCAACTCTCTTTGGTAACAGATCTCAGTTCAGGCTTTCAGAATGAAGGAAAAGACATATACGCAGGTTCATCTAGACGAAGATGCGTATACACGCTGGTTAGCCGTTTCAAAGGCGCGTATGTTTATACATGCACTTTCATGCAAGCAAAAGCGCGTATATGTTGGAGAACTTACCCTTGGTCCATGGTAGTTAATCCTTGGTATTTGAACCTATGGTTTTGGACCATGGTACCTCGTTAGAAGTGTTTATCCCAAGTATTGGGTCCATGGTATTGGTTTATTATGGTTTTGGACCGTGGTATTATGGACGGCCTACAACTATAAAAGAGGAAGGAGATCATGTGGCAAAGGATAATCTGAATTATTATTGAATATCTGATAAAGTGCGAGATCTGTAATATTGGTGATTAGCGTTGTGGAGCAGATCTAGATCTGAATGAAGGAGGAACCTTAGCGCAAGAAGGATAGGTTCTATTGATGAGTCATAATCTCTTGGCTTGAATGATAATATCTTTGCATGATTTTGATCGGTTATATATGGCGCATGCGTGATCTATACATTTGATAATCTGGGTTAATTAGTGCCAGAATATTTGAAAGAGTGAATTATCTTTTGTAGATCTGTACGCAGGTTCAGTTCAGCGAAGGCGCATATATACGCCGGTTTAGTGAAGGAAAACAGCGTATACATAGGTTGTTCCATACGCAGAAGCGTATGCACACAGGTTTTGGGCTATTAAAGTAGCGTATATATTTTGAGTTGTGATCTTGCTACTTCTGTTTATTGCTGTAGTGTTCTGGGTTCATATTTGGTGTGTGGTTACTGTTACTGTGATCTGGGTACAGTCGTTAGAGAATTTTTTATTTTGATTCAGTTTTGATTGGTGAGAAGGTGATTGGTTAATGCAGAAATTCTTTATGTTTGATTGATGTTATTTGTGGATCCAGTCTGAAAATATATGAAACGTGGTCCCTGAAAGAAAGAGAAGGTTGTAGCCTTTTCTAGGCCAGCAACTACGTACTAGTATCTTGGCTAGTGCAAGAGCTAAGGGGGTTGTAGCTCCCTTCCAGGAGAAGCTGGAAAACGAGAGAGGGTTGTAGCTCTCTGCAGGTTGCAGCCTACGTACTGGTAAAGGACTGCACCAGTACAATTGTAAAAAGAAGTTTCTAATTAAAGAGAAGATAGAGACGAATTGCAGCAGGTGGTTTTCACTCACATTGGGTTTCCACCTTATATCTTGTGTTCTTGTGTGTGATTGTCTTCTGTTCTGTTTTTACTGTTCCTGGTTACTGGTTAATTGATTCTAATACACAGATTAACAATCAACATCTGACAGATAAAGTAACTTAAAGGTTTGCATTGTATACGCGGTTTTATTTCGACATAGTTGCGTATATACCCAGGTTTAATTAATTGAAGTAGCGTATATCATCTGAATTTGAAAAAGGGAATATTTGACTTGATAATACTGATTCACCCCCCCCTTAGTGTTATTTCCAACAGTTTGAGACTTATCAATTGACTAAAAAAAGTGTTGCTTTTTGTATCCTCATAATGTGCTATCAATTCTTCTGTAAAAATTGCCCAAGTGATAAATTGTTTACGAGAGAAAAGCCACTGATACCATACAAACTGATTTGGTTCCAAATATAAAGTTGCAATACGCACCTTTTGTGTGTTTTGCACATTATTGAGATCGAAAAATTGCTCCATCTGTAATATCCATGTTGCGGGATCCTTGCCATCAAACTTCCTCATATCGATTTTTGGAATATGGTGGGTCTTTGATCCAACATTAGAGTCTATGGCATCATGATTAACATTTCTTTTGTTGTCATCATGGGTTTCCTTTACTACCCTTTCACCATTAGTGACCATTTCTTATAGCAACTTATTCATATTTATCTTCAATTCGTCCATGTCTGTCTTCAAATCTATCTTCAAATCGTCCATCTTAGCTTCTACTCCTTTCTTTAAACCATCCATCTTAGCTTCTACATCTTTCTTTAAACCATCCATCTTAGATTCTATTCCTTTTTGTGCAAGTGACAATTGTTGCACTTGGTCTCGTAATTTTGATATGTCATGTTGCATTTCTTCCTCTTCTTCATGGGTCATGCTAGAGCTTTCAGGTTGCCTACTAGGTGTTTGCATTTTCTTTCCTCGGGGCATCAATTACCAATAATAATGCTTTACTATGCCCTTTTAATTCCTTCAAACTAATTTTTCAAACCAATCTTATGCAAAAATTTTAAAAAAACTACACACCTTTTTTCACTTTGTAGGAGCTTGATATTGAATCTGATGTATCTCTATAATTTCGGATTATCCAGTTCTGAAATTGTGATTTGTGGTAGCCCTCTGTGTCCTCTTTCCAATGCCACCAGTATGATCCAAATTGGATTCTCCAAGGAAGAGTTATGTGAAATCTCCCACAGTGACCAGATTATAGACTGGTTCAGTAGAGCGAACTTGTACGACGTGCCACGAGTCATTGTTTCGACCTTTAGATCTAAAAAATATATAGAAGAAACTAAAGTCCATCCTATTTCTACTCCTTCTTACGAAGTTTCAATCCAATTCTTAGAGAAAAAGTTATGACGATTTTCCCCAGGTCACCTGTTTGGAATATAATTCAGGAGTCTGCAAAAAGCCCAAATTCCTCAGATCATATCTCCACAAATATAGCACAAAAGGCTCTGAAATTTGGATCTGAGATTTGGCACGATGTCTTCTCAAATGGGTTTTTTTTTTCAACTTCTGAATGTCGCAGAAAAAAAAGTTATATCGAAAATGCCACTATGACCTGTTTGGAGCAGTGAAACCCTAGAATCCAAAGCTCTGATACCAAATGTTATGTAACCAGCTCAAGAAAATATAGAAAAGATAGATCAACGCCTTAGAATTCAGTATCTTCAAGGGGGCAACCTCCTTTACATTACATAAATGAACAATTCTTGGATGATTCAAATGACAAAACTCCTTTCTATATATAGGAGTCTAAGGAGTCACAATATAACCTAGCCGACCTAACAATAATAATATAAAGCCACAAAAATAACAATAGAGGGATTCTATGGGGCACAGTAATAACAATATGGGGACAATAGGGGCACAACAATATTAATAAGGGGTATAAATACAATAGTAATGGGGTAATCACTAGTATTATAGGGACCCAACAATCAATTTCATGAGATTCACAAAACTTGAGAAAATGAGATGTATGCTTAGATATGGTTTTACCACCCTCGCCATCAAACTTTAATTGAAACAAGCTATAAAAATATTATGTGGGGACTAAAATTTTAGATTTGAATCTATTAGGAAAACATCCGAGGAGTATGATTTGGGAATGAGTCATTTAAGATAAGAGATTCAAATAGAATCAACGAGCACAAATTGTCATATCACCCTCCTTTTAGCGCCAACCATTGATGGTGTTGGGAATCTGTTAGCCAAGGGGATCTCCCCAATATGAAGTCCCAATTAGGCCTCACACCATTTGGAGTATGATCCCCAATCAGAAAAACTATCGGTTGCTATTACTCTTAGGAATTTTACTTGGATGAAATTATCAACATAAGATATTATACAAACAATCTTTGAATCAAGCAAGTAAGTTGACACTGTGATGTATGCAATTGAAATGCATATAAGGTGCTTTCATGGAAGGGAAAAGAGGGTGAGCCTCTAGAAGAAAAGTAATAGTACCATCCTAAAAGAGACACACAAGAGCATGAAAGAATCATTGATTAACCTGAAAATTAGTTCACACGATAACAACGGTGATGAAATAAAGTAACAACACACATTAAATAAGATTCATACTAAAGCCAACAAAATAGCTCATTCTCATTAGTATGTGTTAACATAAACATACACTGCAAACAATGAAAGAATGGTCTCACAATCATTCACAACATATGCATGAAAATGCATCGGATTAGATAGCTTCCTATATTAAGTGAAAGTACCAATATATACAAGTACAATGCTGCCACACGACTCCCAATAGTGGAACATTAAGTCACCACTTGGTCCTCCAAAGAAAGATATTCTCTCCTATGCCAAGCTAGAGAAGAAAAAGTAAAAATTCTAAAGTCCAAATACCCTTGCTTGAGTTATGATGGCTTATTTATAACAAATGAGGTGACTCTCCACCTCCCATATGATACTTGACCTCCCTCATGACTCTTGAGTTTCTACAATCACTTTTTGAATTATTACATGACCTTGGAGCTTCTAATGACTCTAGAACCTTATTGTGACTTTTCACATTCCATGTGGGACCATTGGTATTCCACATATTTTACATTTTCTCATTTTTGATAATACAATAATTACATCCACAAATGATGTGGAAAAATACATTGACACATGAGACTCTTGTGATGACACTTTGAGATTCCATGATTTGGCAATGATGACATGGAACTTCATTGTGATGTGTCTGAGCCAACCCTTTCTCCTAGATTCCATCTTTGAATTCTTCATGATGGATTTTTACGTGTTCTTCATCTTCATCGTCCAAAGGATCTAGATAACAATCAGAAAAATTTGAGTTAGCATGAGCTACCACCATTTTGTCATGGTCTAGGATTTCTTCATATCTGCATGATGGTTGCTTTGGTGCTTCTTCTCTGCAAGTTTTCTCTTATAGCTTCTTCTTGATGACCTCCCTTGTATCTTCATAACAAATATTGCATGTGTTTCATCTTCATCATCTGAGAGCTTCGATGACATGGAGTCCTCCTTGTGATTTTGATCTTAAATCTTCCATTGTGTGTTGGTGTCCCTTCATCTTCTTGGTTGGTAGTCTCTTTATCTCTTTAGCTTCAAAAGTATGTTCTTACATGATCCCCTTGGAATCCTCCTCGAGCATCATCCTGTAATGTCAAGATACAGTACCTGCAGATGAAATTCAATCATGATAAGACAACATCAGTCTAGAAAACTCTTAGCCTAACTTCTTCATGCAATTCACTGATTGAACTCGGAACATAGTGAAAAACTAAGGAGGAGGGTCAGGGATTGCACAATGTGTAGTTCTTGAAGGTAGTGAAAGAGGTATGGTCAATGTGACTTCGCAATGTGTATTGACTAAGGGACGAGCGAGTAGAACTGCACAGTTGGGGGAATTAGTGAGGTAAGGGAGAAGGCCTACTCACTAGGATTGTGTAGTGTGCAGTTCTTGAAGGAAAGAGACAAAGGATTGTGTAGTTAAGCAACTCAATGAGATAGTGAGAAAAGTTTTTTCACTGTGATTGTGAAATGCGCAGTGGCTGAGGGATTGGAAGACAAAACTATTCAGTTGAGGGAGACAATGATTCAATGAGGTAGGCTTTCTCACTATTATTGTGCAATGTGTAGTTTATGGAAGACTAAGGTAGGTGATTGTGTAGTTGCGTAGGTTAGGGAGATAGTGAGGCCTGATTGTTAACTGAGACTACATAGTGCACAGTGGAAAACTCATTGGGGGAAATAATTACACAATTTTGAGTTACAGGAGGCAGAGACTATGCACTATGATAATGCAATATGTAGTCCTTGGATGCAAGGGTTCTTCACTGTGAGATAATATTTTTCAATGCACATTTCCAAGGGGCAAAAAGATTGGTCGAAGATTGAACAAGTTGCAAAGATAGTGAAAGCTCCAAAAGTGGATAAGCGTGGGATCACTGATACACGAGAGAAAAAAAAGCCTTGAAATGATGATATCATACCTGGATAACATTAACAAATGCCACAAAACTAAAAATCCACATGCATACCTTGAAGCGACAACAAAGAGACACTTATTTCTAAGTGAAACAATTGAAAGGTCACTTTATGACACTTGGAATGCAAGTTACGACAAGAGAGTCAACTGTGACCAAAAGGTGTGCTAAGTTGTGGGAGAGTATATAGCACAAATTCTTATAATATACGTGATCAACTAATACAAAATAATGCACCAGGAATTCCTCTTGTGGTGCAATGCAGGAGTGAAAACAATAAAAGACAACACTTGTGATAGTAAGAAAAAGTGAAATTGACACTTACAAAAGCTAAATATAGTTGAAGTGACACATGCTAAAGTGAAGAGAATGCAAAAGAGACACTTGTGAAAGTGAAATCAAGAAAAAGCGACAATAAAAAAAGTGAAAGCAACACTTATGAAAGAAAAAGCGCACAGAAGTGACAGTTGAGGAAACTCATTGGAATGAAAATATAATTGTAACTAAGGGCGAGAGAATCATTGACTCATGGGATTGCATGCTCATTATCAACTAAGATTGCACACTGACTATCAACAAGAATTTTGCAATCACTTTCTTTATGAACTGTGCAGTAACAATCAGTAAGGGTTGCATAGTGACTATCATTGGGAGTTGCATAATCATTATCACTAGGCACTGCATAGTTACTATATCTAGGGAATACACAATCACCGATTGCAAATATTTTTGAGGAAGTACTCTCAAGGACTACATAATTCCTGTTTTCAAGGGTTAACATTTATGACTGAAATTTCCAAAAGAGAGTGTGATTGAGAATGCATAAAAAGGCCAAGCATGTGTAAGAAAGTTGCTTCGTCACTTAGATTCTCAAAAGTAGACTTGATCTATTAGGAAAACATCAACTCAACATGAAGCAATAGTGGACAACTTGAGGTGATAGATCATGAGATCATAAGTAGGCTCCAAAATTAAAGTGTAAGAAAAATTTTGGAGGGTGTTTGTCGCAACGACAACAGGTGGTTTTCTGGTTAAGAAACTAGGGGGATCCACACCATAATAGTCTACGAGTGTGGAATAGAAAAGTCCAGTGGGGATTTCTAGGAGGAGAACTCACCACAATAAGGAGTACAAGTAGTTGAGGGGATATACAGTATTTGCGAAGAAGAGGGGAGAGAGGTAGGAGTCTAGGGAAGAGGGAAGATGGAGCATTGTCTAACATCAATGGTGGTGGCTCCAACTGATGCATTTTGGTAGAACACCTCCTTATAATATCTTATTTTCATTTTTCCCTCTAGCTCTTTATTATCCCACATTTACTCCTTGGATTTGGAAGTAATAATGGTTTTAATACTATATACATTCTACAAGATGACCTTCTCCTGTATTTCCTAATGATCCAGTCGAGGTTGGGCATGCTTATTCCACCCTAGCTTAAGCCAAAGGTGGGGGTTTTGGCTAGATTTATAATAATTTTAGGAAACATCTTGGCATCTATGATGTAAAAATTATTCGTATACATAATATACCTAGTTATAGCCATGCTTTAAATGGGGTAGAGGCTTGCTTTAATAAGGTGGATAGGGTAGGGAGAATTTCCTTTAATCTTAAGGTTGTAGGATATAAAATAATTTTGTATTTTTTTTTTAATTCCTTCATGATTCTATGGATATACTACAAGATGAAACCTCACATCTATATAAAATAATAGGAGTGATGAGAGTCTTGAAGAGAACCCTTTTTTTCATCCCAAATCCAAATATCTACTGATTTACAATTGTTTTCAAGCCTATAATAAGCTTTTCAACCTCCATTTATCCTTTTCTCAATGTTATAACTCAAATTGAGCTTACGATTGATGTCAATTCCCAGATATTTGTATGAAGTAACTTCCTCTAAGGAGCTGTTGTCATAAATGAAAGTATCATTTGTGATTTTATTGGATTTCATTATGATGACTTTAGTTTTGTTGGTATTAACAGTTGTACCCACATTGGTGTAGAAATCTTCGAGGATTATGAGTTGCTTGTCAATATTGTGATGGCTCGTTTCCAAAAGAATAATATCATCAACATAAAGGATAAGAGTTATTACCATCCCATTGATCATGGGATCAACACAACTTGCATCTTCCAAACACTCTTATAGCTTATCAATGTATATGTCAAAAAGGGAAGGGGATAAGGGACACCCTTTCTTCACTCTGATATTGAATTTAATTTATTATGACCAACCCTCAATGGTACTAATCTTGGCTATAATATTATTGTATATCATTGTCACAACAATCCTCAAATTGAGAGGAACCATTATCATTTCTAGCTCTTCCATAACTTTATTCTAGGAATGGTGTCAAAAGATTTTCTAAATTCAAAAAAAAATAGAAGAAATCAATTTTATTACTGTCAAATTCCTCTACAATTATCCTAAGAGTACCAATATGGTCCACAATTGAATTATTTCTCATGAACCCAACTTGGACTTTAGCTCTTTTACCATGGCTTTCAAGCCAAAGGGTAATCTTCTTTTCCAAAGTAAGCTGGTACAACTTGGATAAAATGTGGTTCATCATGATGGTCTTGTAATTAGAGGGAATTATTTTATCCCCACTTTTCAATATAGGCACAAAAAGACTCTACATCCAAGGCTTAGGGAATCATTTCTTCATTTCCAAATTAAAGAGCTTGTTATGGGCGGGATGAGGATATTTTCTACCATTTTAAAAATTTCAGTTTGGTGGTCTGCAACGTCCTTAGCTTTCTCATTGATGATTTTCTTAACCCAAAATTGAATTTCTTTCAAAGGAATCATATCGTCCTCTATATGGGCATTCAAAATGGTTTCCATGGTGTTAGGGGATTCAAGAAGTTTTTAAGGTAAATATTCTAGTTCTTCAAGAGAATCAAAAGATTTTATTTAGTCATACAAGATAAAAATTTCCTCCAAAACTTTCTAGGGTTAGATTTAAAGAGGTTTAGTAACTGCTCTGTATTTCTACTTATATAGTATATTTTATTTCTTTCAATATTTTTTTTATATGTATTTTTCTTATCAAGTTTTAATGTTTCGTTAAGAGCATCCCTAGTCATTTTTCTAGTAATTTTACAGTTATTATCATAACAAGGGTTGGTATGATAGTGATTATTATCATTAATATATTTAGATTGAGATATAATCAATTTTAAATTAAAAATTAATTTTATTCTATTTTCATATATCTATCTATATATATGTATATATGTATATATATATAGATATATAATCCCTTTTCCTTGATCAGGTTTTTGGAAATCGACACCAAAGGATAGGAGGGGGAAGGCCACCACCCTGATACCTCCCATCACATTTAAGAGGGGGGGATGATGTGTCTATCCCACCCCATGCACTCACACATGTAAACCATCTTCACATCCATTTACATTAAGATAAAATCTCTCATTCCCATCATGAGCTCTTTTCCCTTTTTTCGTGGCTCTGTGTTGTTCTACAATTTTAGTGGTGTTTCATAGCCACATGTGGGGTGTTTCGAGTGAAATGTTGGATTCTTGGAAGTTCTTGAGAATGGAAGTCACAGTCCTTTGGAGTATTGCCTTCATTGTTCTCCCCCTGTGTCAGCATTTCAATCTTGGAGGTTGGAGGTGGTCGCAATGGTTTCGAGCCATGAGATTTTGAAAGCGGTCATAATAGGGGTTAGAGTTAGAATGAGTGGTGTCTGGAGAAGAAATGAAACTTTCTTGTAACACTTCAACATCCAATGGGATGATAGTCTTGGGGTAAATATTTATGTGTCCAATATTTGAATAATTTCCAGTCTATTTATTTGCATGGTGGAATCTAGTTTATGGTCTGCATGGTGTCTTGATGGTGTGGAAATTAATTTGCGTACCTTGGGTTTTATGGTTGATTAACCATTTCTGGAGATACTCTCCATACACATCTCCTTTACCATTGATATATAATACCATCCCAAGGCCAACCTAGAATCCAAACACTAATTTTTTTTCTGACTCTTTCCTGATTTCTTTTGTTTTTCCTCACTAGTCTTCCCCTATACTAGGGGGTTTCTTTGATGAAGCCTATCTTTATTTTGAATGCTATTCCCCGTAAGTGTATGCACTCTCACGAGGTGTTTGTAGATTGAGGCCCTCAAGTATGACCTCAAGCTTGGGAACAATCTTATACAACTACAACTATTTTCCATTCCTCCTATCCTCTAGGCATCCAAGAGGAAATTCGTCAGCTAGAAACCTTAAATAGAAATTATATCCAAGCCTAATATTGATCTGAAATCTAAATTGAAATATATATTTTGGTTCCATACCCTATCCATACTAGGGAATACAAAGAAAATATCTCAATTCCATCACCCTCTATTGGAAAACGAAGGAAATCCTAGGTAGGTTTCTCAAAGAAAAGTACAAGGACTGCAATGAAATTATAACATGCCTTAATGAAATCTAATGAATCCAACACCACCAATGCTCTTTCCTAGTCAACCTTGATTCTTGAATGCAACTTCAAGCCTCCAACTCCACCAGGTACAAGCGCCTAGGATCTGGCCCCAATAACATCATCTGATAATTGATATTAGCCCAACCTTTTAGATTACTTTTTTTACTTTTAGTAAATTAGCTTCTTTTATAGATATATAGCGAGCTATAATTGGAAATTATTGTTTTGTGTTTTTGTACTAGTGAATATTAGAAACTTGGATGCAATCCAGTACTATTTTTTGGATGGTTTTGGAGGATAAACAATAGACCTCACTATTGACAGGTCTAATTTCCCATGTGGCAGACCACGAAAGTGTTTAGGTCTAACAATGAACTCATATTTTGTATGGAAGTTATTTTGAGGCACTAGAAACTTTAACCAAAAATATATGCATATGCATATGTATATGTATACATATTCAAACAGGTCTAATTTCCCATGTGGCAGACCACGAAAGTGTTTAGTTCTAACAATGAACTAATATTTTGTATGGAAGTTATTTTGAGGCACCAGAAACTTTAACAAAAAATATATGCATATGCATATGCATATGTATATGTATATGTAGACATATTCATATGCATATGTATATGTATATGTATATGTAGACATATACATATACATATTCATATACATCTTTTTATGTTATAAATTATATTTTCTAAATCTTAATTTATAAATATTTATGTTATGTTTTTTAATATTAAATTAAACACTATAATGAATTTATATCAAATAATTAAATATATATATATTTCTAAAATAATTTCTATTGGTTGTCAAGGATTACATTAGTCCCAAAGCCTTTTCTACCAATGACATGCCACATGGGAAACCAAATCATTGACAAAATAAGAGGGCATGATTCCTAAAAGAAACCATATGTCCACTAATCATCAAAGTGAAATCTAAATTGAGAGAATATTGTAAGGACAAGTTTCTAGAATTAAGAACCATACGATTTTGTACTAAGAAGATGGTTCCAACCATGGAATGTATGGCATAATCAAGAAACTGGGTAAGCAGCTTTGCTACATTGAAAGTCATTGAACAAATTTTTACATAGAATTTCACTCTTAAGTACATGCATACACAAATTAATGTAAAGAGGTAAAACTACAAAGAAGACAATATCCAATGAAGTTTTTGTTACATATATTTGAACAAACAATAAATACTAGTGTAAGAACACTAGAAGGCTACCATTTTCTTAATACTTCTTCTTTTTAGCATATAAATTACTTCAAGTCTAATTTGGGTCCATGAAATTTAAAGGGATTATAAATTATGTTCTTAAAAAACTCATTATAAAAGAATTACAACTATCAATATAATTTTCTTTTTGTATTGGTTATGTGGAGATCACATGTAATATTTAAATATGTATATATCTATTTCATGTATATGTTTTTTGCTATAATATTTGTATTTTTTTTCTTATGTTTATTATTTGGAGCACATATCTATTGAATTAAAATAATAGTATTTCAAACACATCTATTGTCTACTCTAATAAATATCTATTTGTAATGGATAGAAGGTGACTTCATTTAGATCATAGTGCACATGTATAGATTGTTTGTGCCTTTTTTTTAAAGTTGTAAATAGTACTATATATTCTCTCTTTTTTTTCTAGAGAAAAAACCATAATTTTTATTAATAGAATAAAAATTACATTTTGTAGACACACCAAGTGTGTATGCATGTAAACTAAAAAAACACGCTAAAACAAAAGACCGCAGTATTTACAAAAAGATCATGAAAAGCTAAGAGCCATTGATCATATGCCAAGGAGTGACCTGATCCATGTGGACATTGGTGACCACTCACCTATTCCACTTGGACCCCCACCACTGGTTTTTTCAATTTTTCAGTTTCTTTAATTGTAGCACAATTTACTATTTTTGGTAGTTTTTCGGGTCCTGAACTTCGAGAGCCATTTTGAGGCCCTAAACACCAATTTTTATGGAAAATGGAAAGCATGAGGCTTTGGCTCATGTTCATAGTCAAAATTTGTAGTCCTCAGATAGATATTTCTAATGAGGTATTGTGTGCATCAAACAGATATTGTATGCCAAAGTTACGACCCTGAGAAGTTGTTGTACCAATTTACCCAAACGGGGCTCACAGTTTTAGCACTTCATCTCCGAGGGTTAGGTTTTTGGATGTTTAGGTTTTTCCATTGTTTCTCACTAATAAATAGGCCTTTGAGCCTCATTGTAACATAGTTCAAAGGCATGTAGTTGCCACATATCTTCTTAGAGCTAAGCTACCATCGCATGAGCTAGTTTATTTCCATTCTGTATGTAAACATATTTCAGTTATTTTATATTAATGAAATGAAGTGTTATTTCTAATGAAACTTTGTATTTATGGTTATATATGTATTTTTTGTGTTCATGTTTAAGTTCAAATCACGACCACAAGAAGGAAATGATATCTAACCATCCTCTTTAACCAAACTTCTTACCCTTCTTTCTTTCATCCTTGTGCCAACCATTTGAAGCTAGTACAATTAGATTCAGTACCAATGCACTATATGCAACTAGTAGGGGATTATTTTTAGATTTGGAACTTTCAGAAATATGGTCTCTTTTGGCGCCCCAAACCCATCCAAAATATTCATAGCGACCATAGAAATGCCTGCATAATGTGAGTGTCTGACCCTATCTGTGTCAAAGAGTTCTCTTCCAGTAGTTGACATGACTGAAATGTATTCTCCTCCTCATATTTGTAATGGACATTCTCTTTGGAGTCGTCTTCTTCAACTTCTGAAAGGGGAATCTTAGTAACATGTCATCTATTTGGTCACTTGGGTTGCATATTTTTCATTATTGGGTTTTTTTTGGCCTATGGACAAGTATTATATAAGTGACATATTTGGAAATATTTGCGACATCTGAATATCATATTTTCATAGTTCAAAACTTGACACCACTGTAAATTATTGTGCTTCAAAATTATATGATTTGGAAGTCCTTTTCTCAGATCTATTTCCACCCACATTCTAACAAAGGTAAGAAGATATTTTTTTGTTTTCAATGTCCCCTTTTTTTGTATTTTCCTAAAGAATTCCCAATGTATTCAAGAACTTTATGGTGCTAGAAATGGTGTGAAAGGTTTGGAATCCTAACCAAATCAGCATGTATGTTACTACTATTGGTGTGGCATCAAAATTCGAAAACCATGGAGTAATTAATATACCCACATTTCCCCAAAATCGTGGCCTTTCTTGTAGTACAAAATCCAAGTCCTTTTGTGTGTCAAATTGGACTATAAATAATCCTTTGGAGCACTAGTACATGTCACAATTTGGTGTCCATGAAGTGAAAATTCATTGTGTTAGTGCATATGGTTTTAGCTAAAACTTGTTGAATCTACAAATGATAGCCTTATTTTGAAGGGAAGAAAAAAAGAGAAGAAACCTCTACAGTATTGACGACCAGAGCTGAGGTATGTTTCACTTGTTCAACAATATAGGGACCTAGTAAGTTTTGGTTCTTTGTAGCAGATTCGGAGCCCCATCCTTGAACTAATTCTTTGATGAAACTAATGTTCACTTTTTTAGAATTATGGTTGAATCTTTACTAATATTGATATCCCCGAGTGAAAAATAATCATGTAGAATCTTTCCTTCATATTGTAAACGCTAAAATCTAATAGGAATACCACATTTATTTGTAACATCTTGTTTAAGAGAATAAACAAAGGCAGAACCATTGGACTAGAAAGAAAGATATATACCATTGAGGTTTCTAATGAAAATATGAAAGGATTTATTTGGTTCTAGCAATTGAAGAGTATGTGTGAGTACATTGTTTGAGGCTAGAGTTCTAGAAGAAGACGACCATAATCCTCGCAAATGCCCCAAATTCATAGGGGTTAAGGGAGCATAGTAAAACCCGTATGCCATACAGATCACACTTCCACTCCAGGGCCATTGGAATATAATTTTCATTGTAGTTGGCAACGATTCTTCCCTGGAATATTTTGAAGACGTGTCCCAACATTGAGCAAAACCAATCCAAAGCAACATCTACATAATCAGGTCTCCAATAGACTTTGACCACCATGAGAGCATATCAGAAAGCTAATGGTCATTTCAGCAAAGCGGTGGACCAAATCCTGCCAAAACCATCAAAATTATCGAATAGACACCGTCTAAGCCCTGAACTAGAGTTAACAAGGGATTTGTGATAGTGAACAAGCATGTCGGAGGTGAATTGAACATATTTGCAACTCACTTAAACCATAGTAGTGCACACCATTCTTCCTCCAAGTTCATTCCTCTAAGTTCTTTAAATAATAATATATCTAATGGAAATGTCAATATGATTTTTCTTTTCTTTGAGTTATTGTTATTGTTATTGTTATTATTGTTATTCTAAGCCCTGAACTAGAGTTAACAAGGGATTTGTGATAGTGAACAAGCATGTCGGAGGTGAATTGAACATATTTGCAACTCACTTAAACCATAGTAGTGCACACCATTCTTCCTCCAAGTTCATTCCTCTAAGTTCTTTAAATAATAATATATCTAATGGAAATGTCAATATGATTTTTCTTTTCTTTGAGTTATTGTTGTTGTTGTTGTTGTTGTTGTTGTTGTTGTTGTTGTTGTTGTTGTTGTTATTGTTATTGTTATTGTTATTGTTATTGTTATTGTTATTATTATTATTATTATTATTATTATTATTATTATTATTATTATTATTATTATTATTATTATTATTATTATTATTATTATCTATGAGTGCTTTTTAATTATTTTTCTTATAAAATTGTAAACGTCAGTATATTGATTTTCATATATGATTGTATTCACATTAAAAGATAAATTTGATTAAAAAAAAATATAGTAAAATTTATTTTTAAAACAAATTGAATCAACTTATTTTCTCTTTCTTTATAAATTTAATTAAATGATTATTATTGTCTAAGAATTTCATGAATGTGTATTATTAAATTAAAATATAAAAGCAAGTATAAGCATCTTTGTTGCTAATTTTGCTTTTTTTTTTCCTTCTTAAATATCTATATACTAGTACAAAAATTTACCAAATTAATATTTTTTTGCTATATTTATTTACATATAAATATTAATAATTTGTTTTGATGTGTGTTTCATTTTTAAATATGACTAATTTTCTTTTCAAGGACAATTTATGTGATATATGAAACATGTATGTAAGGATATTAAAAAAATTGTACAAAGAGATAGTCAATGAAATGAACGTAATTGCATTATAGGAGGAACCATTCCAAGAATAACATGCATCGAACATATGTATTTATTTACTCTTGTTTTTCTTTGTATAGGGGGTTTAGTTGGCTATTGCAACAAAATATAATGAAATAGAACTTAACTAGTACTTAGGGTGGGATGAAAAAGAATAAAAAAGTTGATTGCAAAGTTTGTAAGTGCTTAATGCATTTTCCTTACATATAATTTCATATTTATTATGATATATATATATAAAATCACCCATGGATGTTTCTTAACAAGTGAAAACATGGAACAAGAGTGATGCAAACATTTGATTGACATTGGATTAAGTATGATTTATGAGTAAGTAACTATGTTTTTTTTACTTCCCCTATTTTATAAAAAATGGAATAATAAGAAACTTATATCTATAATATGTCATGGCATACAAAACTTGTAGAAAACAAATTATAGAGTGGAGCCAACATCCACTATAAAAGAAAATTTAGGGATAAAAATCAATTAACCTAATCAATTCTCAACTAAAAAGGCATAGTCTTTATGTAGAGGAAAAAATAAAAATTTGATACTACTTGCAAAATTTTGATATGAACAAAATTTGTAGAAAAGCAATTGATAATTGTGGCAATATGTTAGCAATGTATAATGAAGTGATTCTAGGTGGATACTAAGAATTGATGCTTGTATGGTTTGAAGAACTAAAGAATTTTACAAATGATCTATAGTTTGGTAATTTTTTTAATTACTTTTACCTTAATGAAATGTGCTCAATATCCTAACATGTTGTTGCATTTTCAGGCCAACAATGAACTAAACATCTCTGGAACTCACCAAAACCATAGTAGCGCATGCCCATCTTCCTCCAAGTTCAGTTCTCTAACCTCTTTAAATAATACTATATCTAATGCAAATGTCAACATGCTTTTTATTTCCTATGAGATTATGAACCTTTTTTCTTTTTTAGTTTTTTATTTTTGCTAAGTAAAATTAAACTATTATTTACAAAAAAGAGATTACTGTTACATCGTTTGAGTCCTGATGTGCTTCGTGCCTGAGAGCAAGGCCGAATGACAGTCTATTCCAAAACTGTAAAACTGGATATGGATATCCCACGCAGGGGAATCAGTAGGAACTATTTGGAGCCTAACCATTGTATCGACACATGACACATGAACATAACACTTGTACATGAACAAACCACTGAGACACTGAACATTACAGTAGATTCTACACATGAACAAATACAAATAAGCTGACCGACAGAGCCAAAACTGAAGAGGAATTGAGAATTGGGTTGAGCATCATGGGGGCTCTTCGACAATCCTGCAGCCTCCTTCATCCTCAGGGAGCTCTTCAACGATCCTGCAGCCTCCGTAATCATCTTCCGTGCCTTCCATCCCTTCCATCTGAGCCTGAGCGCTGGCAGTCTTTGAGATTCCATGGTGCATTGCAGCAGGGGGTTCAGCAAAGTGGGACAAGATGCAACTGGGCTCGCCCTCATCTTGAGTTTCTTCCAGGAAAAGAACTGAGACATGAGCTGTGATTCGGGGGCGGCTGAGAGTGCAATTGAAAGTGAACGTAGCAGAGCCGAAGGACGGCGAACCAGTAGACCCTGGTGAGCTAGGATTTAGAAATTGACCCGGTTTAATGACATTTTCAGGTCTCAGGGGGTCTGGAGCCTGCTCCTTGTGTCCCTGCCCAGCAGAGGGGCGTGATGGGTTTCCCCTGCCGGAGCCTCTCCGGCTTAACAGACGCTGGCGGGGTCTAGTCATATCTTTCCCAAGATTATACACAGCAAGATGAAATAAGACCAATGCAGGCTGTAAGTCCCAATTTACCTTAAGAGAATTACCTGCGTCCTCCGGAGTTCCGCTACCATCCGAGAAATCAGCTGGAGTCACTCTTCGGTCCCCTCCACAGCAGCTTCCTTCAGCAGCAAAGGATTTCTTCTCCTCGGACCCAATTCGATTGCAACATTCAGAGCCAGACCCTCCAAAAGCTTCATCAGAACCAATTCCCAGAATGAATCTAAACATCAGGAGGCATAGTAGCAATTCGCTACAGCCTGTGCACCTATATAAACGAGTGCCTCTACCTCGGTCCGCCCTCTCCATTAACTTCGCCATCAGAGCAGTTGCAGACGGATTATCCTCAATGCGTGTGAAGCCAGCCCTCTGATAAATGCTGTGACTGATTATCCCTTCACCCATAACTCCTACCGTGCTTGAAGTCCAATCTTCCCACTTGGAGAACCGTCCGTCGCGCATGATGGACATGTGCCACTCCCTTTTCACCATCCACCATCCCATCACTTTAAATGTCATGCAGAGCACCCGCATCCGGGGGTTTTTCTTTTTTATTTTTACATGTATGAGTGTTTTTTAATTTTTTTTTTTTTATAAAATTGTAAAAGTTAGTGTATTGAGTTTCATAGATGATTGTATTCATATTAAAATATAGCTTTTATAAAAAAAGGATAGTAAAATTTATTTTTTTAAAACGAATTAAATCAACTTATTTTCTCTTTCTTTATAAATTTAATTAAAATATTATTATTGTCTAAGAATTTCACGAATGCTTATTATTACATTAAAATATAAATGTAGGTATAAGCATCTTTGTTGCTAATTTCACTTTTTTTTTTCCTTCTTAATATCTATATAGTAGTCCAAAAAATTACCAAATTAATATTTTTTGCGATATTTATTTACATATAAATATTAATTAACAAAATTTATGTGTTTTACTTTTTTCAATAAGACTAATATTTTTTCAAGGACAATTGATGTGATATGTGAAACATGTGTGTAAGGATATTGAAAAAAGTGTACAAAAATATGGTCAATGAAATGAATATAATTGCATCATAGGAGGAACCATTCCAAGAATAACATGGATCAAACATATGTATTTATTGACTTTTTTTCCTTTGTATAGGGGGGTTAGTTGTAATTTTCAATTTTTTTTTGCTATTGCAAAAAAAGATACAAAATGGCTCTCAATTAGCACATACGATGGGATGACAAAGAATAAAAGAGTTGAATGCAAATTTTGTAAGTACTTAATGAATTTTCCTTAAAATTTAATATATATATATATATATATATATATATATATATATATATATATATATATATATATCTATTAATTGATTTAACCTATTGATGTTTTTTAACAAGTATGAACATGGAAAGAAGAGCGATGCAAACATTTGATTGGAATTGGATTAAGTATGGTTTATGAGTATATTCTATAATATCAAGGGTTAATTAAACAATATGTAAGTAACTATGTTGTTTTACTTCCCTTATTTTATAATTAATGGAATAATAAGAAACCTTGAATTATATCTATAATTTGTTGTGGCATAAAAAAATGCAAATTTTTTTTTATAGAGTGGAGCCAACATCCACTAGAAAAGAAAATTTAGGGATAACAATTAATTAACCTAATCACTTCTCAACTGAAAAGACATAGTTTTTTTGTAGAGGAAAAAATGAAAATTTGATACTACTTGCAAAATTTCAATATGAACCAAATCTATAGAAAAGAAATTGATCATTGTGGCAATATGTTACCAATGTATAATGAAGTGATCCTAGGTGGATACTAAGAATGGATGCATATATAGCTTGAATAACTAAAGAATTTTACAAATGAACTATAGTTTGGTATTTTTTTAATTACTTTTACCTTAATACAATGTGCTCAATATCCTCACATGTTGATGGAACATGTCATTTGTAGGTAAGGAGCACACATTATATATATATATATATATATATATATATATATATATATATATATATATATATATATATAGATATAACTAATAGTTTATTAGAAGAGTGTACAGTGCCATGTTGGTGCACATGGCTTTGGTATTCACCAGTGCTATTATTTAGAGCATCAATGGCACAATAGTGAATTATAAAGTTTGCCAATAAATATTATTTACTTTCCGTAAATTAGTTTATGACAGAGGTTATATACGATATGGCATGTTAGGTTGATTGATAAACACATGGCATACACTGTTAGTTGGGGCACCAAACTTGATTTACCACTATTTTGACATGTTGGATTGAGTGTTTTGCGTACAATAAGCAGAGGCACCGGGGTTGACTGACCTTGTGTTGAACATGTCAGTTGAGCTAGCTTTGTACTGGTAAGTAGAGAAACACCTTATACAAGTTGGATTCATATTGACAAATATATTGACATGTAATATAGGGAGAATATTAACCATGACTTCGGTCCTCATCTGATGTGGAGAGAACCTCATGTCAAAATCATATTGAGAGCATTACTATTAAGGAAAAATAAAACAACAAAGTTCGTAGTGTATGTGCATTGTATATTTTATGTCTCAGATTCGACCTCCAACACTTTTCGAATTATATCTATATATATATATATATATATATATATATATATATATCTATATATATATATATATATATATATATATATATATATATAATTTTCATTTTGACACATTGTTAATGTGGCATTGTTAATAAACTAGAGAAGATCATTCTATTGAATTCATTGATGAAATTTTGGCATTCTGTAGAGCATGTCCAGGAAAGGGCATTTTATAGAACCCTTAATTTAATATATGGTTTTGTATTTTTTGGGGGTTTATGGGTGAAGTTTTTAGCCAAATCAGATTCTGGAAGAAGCATGGTGATTAGGTTTGAGTGGTGGATATGTATGAAGGCATGAAGAGAATTATGTCCTAAATTAGTGTTATGTGTCCATTGACGGTGTTGGATACCACGAACATATAGGGGGTATCACCGATGTGAAGTCCCAATTAGACCTCACACTTTTTGGAGTAGGATCCCCATCAAAATTATCGACCCAACCACCATAACATAAGGTTTTTCTTGGTTTCAGGCGATTATATACATAACCTTTGAGTAAAAAAGTAATTTGACAATGTGAAACACCATTTGAAACATGTAAAAGGATACCTTAACGAGGGGAGACAAGAGTGAGTCTATGGAATGAAATTAATAGTACTATCCTAAGAGAGGCACACGATAGCAAGAAAAGATGTGTTAGTTATCTAGTGAAATAGTTCACATGGACATAATGATCATTAAAGAAAATACAACACACATTCAACAACATGAGAATCAAAGCCAATGAAGTAGTTCAATTTATTTAGATCTTACGAACATAACATATACCACACACATCCAAAGAATAGTCTTACAATATTCATGGTATATTCATGAAAATGTGTTGGCACAATGAGCTTCTGATTATTAGGTGAAAGATCCAAACACACAATTATAATGATGATACACTAGCTTAGTAGTGGAGAATTAAATCAATTCTTTCTTCTCGAAGGAATGATCTTCTATCCTATGCTGAGCTAAAAAAGCCAAGGCTAGATCTCCAAATTATAAGTCTCCAAAAGAATTTTTCATGAGTTATGAGGTTTATTTTATAACAAAGGGAATAACCATTCATATCCCATATGATTCTTGGACATCCACCTCCTTTACATTTTGTCATTTTTTGAGAATACAATAATTACATCCACAAATGATGTGGAAATAGACCTTGACACATATGACATTATGATGAAACTTGTACAAGCCATGACCTGGCAATGGTAACGTGGAAATTCATGATGATATAGAAATGCCAAGTTTCTCTCCTTATTGTTTTATCTTCAATATTCATGAAATATCTGATTTGTTCTTCATCTTCACCCTCCAAAGGGTCATGGATCAACATCAGGACCTTCTAAGTCATCATGAAATGTCTTAAATCTATCTTGGTTCAAGATCTCTCCATGTCTTCATGATGGTTCTTCTTTGTGCTTCTTCTTTGCAAGTGCTTCTTTGTCTCTTCTCCTTGACACCTTCCTTGAGAATCACCTTGCCTTGTGGAGGATTTACTCCTTCCAATGAAGATGACTCATGACTAGACAAAATCAATATTGAAATCATCTATGCTATCTCTACCTTGCTCATGGAACAAGTTGCTTGTGATAGGCCTATGAAAGGACTAAGAAGGAAGGGCTTCATGAGGATGGCATAGTTGAGATCAAAAGTGGCTGAGGAGAGCACCATTGCTCACTAGAACTGCACCATGCTCTAGGAGGAGGGGCTCTTCAGGGTCTAACGTAGTGGCAAGTGAAAGGAACAATGTGATGAGCATGTTGACTAATATTGCACAATGCAAAGGGAAGGAAGAGGAGACATAAAGGGTAGTGCAGTTTTCCTTAGAATTGGCCCATTATCTACTGAAACTTCACTCTATTTTGGAAGAGAGAGAGAGAGAGAGAGAGAGAGAGAGAGAGAGAGAGAGAGAGAGAGAGAGAGAGAGAGAGAGAGAGAGAGAGAGAGAGAGAGAGAGAGAGAGAGAGAGAGAGAGAGATGAGTCATTCTTCCGTGCATTGGGCAAGGCTAGTGGCTAAGGGTCAAGTCATTGTTGATTATAATTGTGCTATGCATTGAGAGGGAAGGGGAGGCATGAGGCTAGCACAATTTTGTTCAACATTGGTTGGTTGTTCACTAAAAGTTCACCCTACACCCTATGTTAATGAAGTTTTCTTCCACAATGGTTGACTATTTGAGGATATTGTGTAGTTCACTAAGGTAAGTAGCAGAAGGTAAGTCACTTTTCCTAAGAGATGTTTATTTCATTATGAGAGGCAGGATAACTTGTATGGCATAGTTTTATTTTGTAGAGGGCCACTAGAAATTCTCTGTGCACCCTACAAGGTAGAATTTCTCAAAAGTTAGTTCCATGAGTCATTATAAGAAAAAGGGATTAGGTGGCTATGCTTTGAAGTTTCTCAACTTGCAACCAAAGGAGATGACATTTAAAGAGGCTCAGTGAAAAATTATGGGACGAATAGATATGATTAATGAGGCTCATGAATAAGATATTCTCATCACCTACAAGGGGTTTCATGTATTCACAACTTGCACTAGGTTGAAGGACCAAGAAGAGCTCCAAAATGGCTAAGTGTGGGATTAGTAGAGTAAGAAAGGGACAATAATCCAAACATGACTCAAACATGGATCACACACATGAATGCCATCAACACAAGATAAAGGAATTCACAAGACCCATGAACATCAATTACACCTTGAAACAATAGCAAAGTGACACTTATTTCTAAGTGAAACAGTTGAAACGCCACATTATGACACTTAGAATACAAGCTACGACACAAGGGTCGACTACAACCAAAAAGTGTGCTAAGCTATAAAAATGTGTCTAGTGCATATTCTTATGATATCTAGGACCATATAACACAAACGAGTGCACTAGAACTAACTCTATTGATGTGAAAATGTGTGACACGTACAAGAGTGAAAATAGTTAAAAGTGACACTTGCGACAGTAAGAAAACATGAAAATGCCACATGCAAAAGCTAAAGAAATAAAAAATAACACACGCCAGAGTGAATATAACATGAAAATGCCACTTTTTAAAGTGAAAGAAACTAAAAATGACAGTTGTGAATATGAAAGTGACACTTATGGAAGCAAAGGTGCACAAAAGTGACAACTGGGAAAACTCACTGAAATAGTAGTACAGTTGCAGCCAAAAGTGAGGGACTTTCTCAATGGAAAATGCACATTAGCTGTCGACATAGGATGAATATGCACAAAAACTATCTTTATGGATTGCGTAGTCACTATCAATGGTGATTTTGTAAGCACTACTTCCAAAATTTGTGCAATGCCTATCTAAGGTTGCATAGAAAGAAGTGGATTTTGAATTCATTACGGAATGAGCATGTGTGAGCAAGTGAATTTGACACTTAGAACATGAGAAGAAGAATAAAACATTTACAAAGCATCGACTGACCATGAAGTGAATTTGGTATGAAAAATCATAAGATCTTGAGTAGGCTCCAAAATTCAAGTGTAAGCAAAATTTTGGAGGGTGTTGATTGCAACATCAACACTTGGCGACACAATGGCAAAAATCCATCTTCTATGTCCTAGTTTTATCCTTAAGTGCAAGGTCTCAGCCTATCAAGAAGTATTTATTCACCATGTAGATTACCCCAACATTTCCACTTATCTCGGTTAAAGATATAGTATATTCTATTCCTTACTTAGCTTGAAACATGTCAACATAAGACTAATCATACCTCAATTATTTCGATAGGTGGAAATGATAATAAGTATACTAAGCTTTCAGTAATTAGAGTTAAGAACATTCCTCGATGTTTCTTCACTGCCAGCAAGCATTTTCAATACCCAAATGGAGTCACCTCAAGGAAACACAAGCATCGCTTTGCCGCCAACAAGAATGTTAAGTACCACAACGAAGTTGCTTGCTTCACCCCTTTGCACAAGAAGCCTTTCTCTTCTTCATCCATTATTTAGTTACTAAATAGAATGTGCAAAGGAACTTATCTATTTAGAGGTGGAAGAGGGATCCTGACTTATTTAATTTTGCAAGAGAGTTTGTTTCCTTGTTCAAGGGATTTGAAAGATAATTGAAGTTAATATGCCCATTATAATTTTTTTCTCCTTTCCCTTCTTTAGTCAGTTGAGTCGATAGATTGAAACACCATTTAATAAAAGGCACAGTCAAGAGTGAAGGTCCTAATAAAGATATGGGTTTCATAGTTTGACTAAAGGATTTTTCTCTAGAACAAATCATATTTTGTAATCAGACATCATGGACTTTAATGATATATAAACCCTAAATAAAGAAGATGATAACAAATTAGCCAAGCATTATCCATCATCACAATTTCCTTTTTCAAGTTTTCCACGTTGTATTTTGTGCCAAAAGGAACACCTTTCATGCAGATCCTTATTAATAAAAACATGAAAGAAAATACATGAAAAAAAAAAAGGAAATGAAAGAATAAAGAAAATATGGAGGACTGGATTAAAACAATCAACATGCAAGACAAAAGTCAAAAAACAAAGGAAAGACTAAAGAGAGAAAATACGGGATGTGTGTACAAGGGAAACTAGCATGCAACTAGACCTACACTTAACCTAATCAACTAGAAGGTCAGGGCTAAGTGTAATGAAATTTCCAGTGTAACCACCATAGTTGTTCCTGACCTGCAAACAAAAATATAGGAGAAATTAAAGCAAATATAAAACTATGTGCAAAATAAATATATGATCTTGCATAACTTGCATAGAAATTAGAAGGCATTTGCTAGAAGCATAATTATGTTCCATAAAAATTTATTTTAACCAACTTGCAACCTTAGCTTTTCGATTAGAAGAATAATGAAACAAACCTTGAAAGATTCTTGTGAGTGCATCTTCATGTGTGTTGTCCTACTTAGCAAGCATAAAGAAAGATCATAGCTTGCTATTAGCTTAATGGATTTATAACTAAGATGCTTGCAACCAATCATATATTGGATTTTGAAATCCAAAACTATCCTCTAGAAAACCCTGAAATCCTTGAGAAGATGATTTTTCAATTAATGGAATGGAATTAAGATGAGAATCTTGTAAGGAAAAATGAATTTGATCATATCCAGAAGTTCTGTCAAGATAGCAAGGACATGACACAACCATCAGTGAAGGCTGAAGTGCCTCAACTACTTGACAATAAGTCAAATAGTAAAATGATAAACCCTAAAGATCAATCAATGTAAAACAATTATCACTCAATATATTGGTGGGAAAATGATTACTTGAATGATCATTACTAGAACCAACGTTATGATTAGAGGGAGTGATTAAGGAATAAGATTCTTAGTTAGTGGACAATGAAGATAGAATAGTTTTCATAGCTTTACAAATTATTTGAAAAATAGAGTCATCTTCCTCATATGGTGAATTTAAAAAACCATTTCCTTGTTCTTGTTTACAGACTAAAACAACATGACAATCATCGAAAGAAGAAAAAATGAATTCTAGTATAACAAATACATGAAATCGGTTAGGATAAAATGGGTGAAAAAGAGGAATCTAATTCACCAAATAACTCAAGAATTCACTAAAACTTAAGAGGAAATTTGGTGCCATAATAAAAATGATTATCATTATAACATTCACAGGAAAAACTAGGAGCTGACTATATTTAGATGTATCTGATATGAATGAATCCTTCTGCTAATGATAATATTTAAAATGATCAACTTTATAGCTTCGTACATCCATGAAAGGTGCACACTACAAACCTAAGATTGATACAATATATTTGCATGGAGATGATCCAACTACAACAAAATCCTCAATCTAATAAGAAACAAAATATTGAAAGTGAGAAGAGTTATGTCCAAAATACCACAAGTCGTTCAAGAAGGAATTTTCGTTCAATGAAACCATGAAAAGGGAATAAAATTGTGAGAAAATCCATATCTAAATTAGTTTGGGGATCTCATTAGGATAATGATAACCTGACATAACCATAAATGGAATTTGAAGTGCCTTGACTTCTTGACAAGTCCCAAAACTTTCAAGTATTGTAGAATTACATTTTGAAGATTAGACCAGATCATGTATGGTGTGTGGAAAAATACCGCTGGTACTTGCAACAAGATCACTACTATCAATATGGTAGCCATCTACATCACCGATTTGATAAAATTTTACACCCTTCATAAACAGACTACCCAAGTCATAAGGTTCTACTAATTCCACATCTAAAGATGTATAGATTGGGTAAATATCATGAGTAATCTGACCTGACGAATTTTCCTCTTTCAAGACTGGAAATGATAAGGAATGGAATGGATACTTGATGATTTTATTTCTTTCTTATTTATTATGGATAACCCCACTACCTTGTGTCAAATAAAAATCTTGTTCACTAGATGATGAACTTGAAAAAAAAGCAGTATCTTCTTAAGGAGTTTATGTAATGCAACAATAGGGCACAAGGGATAGTGAGGTGAAGAGGAATTTCCATAAGAACACCTTCTTTGACTGATTTGACCTCTAGATATAAATATTTGAAATCATATTATTCTTGAGAAACCGAAGCATTAGTTGGTGCAATTTGGAATTCATCATCGTATACATCAATAGAGTCATCACCATCATAATGATGGTTGCCCAAGACTTTAGATTGATTATACAAATTAAGTTAACTTGATTGAATATCGAGATTAGTAGATTCAAAATCAACCAAGAATGGAGGAACATCATATTGACATAGAGGACTTTGAAAAAGAGAAGAAACATTGAAATAATCTTCACCTTTTTGTTCTTCTACTTGTGAAAGGTGACTACCTTACACCTGATCAATGCTTGGACTGGAAAAATGAAAATCATAAGAGTTTGAAAGAGACTAATGAAGCAGATCAAGGGATAAGGGGCTATGAGAATGGGATGATAGAGGGGGGAAAGCATCCCTTGAAGAGGTCATGTTGTCAATTAAATCATATTCAAGGTTGAAGCTAGGATTATTAACATCATCTTGAAAGACCAAGGTATTGGCCTTCACCTTAGGCTTCATGAACCAATCCAAGATTTCCTCCATTGGATTAAGATCATGGAAAGTGGATAAAGGTTGAAGAGACGGATCAAAAATTTGATTCCCAGATTTCTCAACTTCAATGTCATCACAAGGAGGCACCTAGATTGGTACTGAGAAAGGAGGAGGACAATAAAAAAAAGGGATAGTAGGTTCCTTCTTTGAAATGAGAGGTGTATCATGGTTTGCAAAAGTTGGTGGAATAGAAATATCAGGGGGTTCAAACTCACCATGTAAAGAGATTTGAACCAAACACTCAAAATTTTGTTTAAATAAATCCCAATTTGTATCTCCTTCGGGAAGCTCATAACACAGGTGAAGAAATCTATTAGAAAAATCATTTATTGATTCATCAGGCTTCATTCTAGGTTGATTAATCCTTTTATAAACATCTCGATGATCATACCTATCAAAGGCTTGATGAATCTCCTTGAGGAATTAATCAAATGAATGAATGGAAGTAGATGGTAGGGTATAACACGATCAGTTAACTCGACCTTCAAGGGTGAGGAAGTGATCCAAGTGGCTTCAGAGATTCTCAAAAGTCAAAGAGGGCTCAAAATTTAAAGTTCTTGAATTTCACTGAAACCAAGACCAAATCGTAGTAATCATTGTCCTGATTCCAATGGCATGAATGACACTCAAATCTGATTTTGTATGCTTAAGATATTCACGTTCAAAGTTAGGGTCAAACTAAGCCAAGTGGCAACTATTAACGAGGCAACAATTTGGAAATTTCTAGTGTAGAGATTACAGTCACCAGAACGAGAAAAAATTTTGGCTTCTTAAATTTCCCAATAACCCTAAAATCCCACTGATAGGTTTTTGAATCTCATGTTTATAAAAATCGAAAGAAAATTTTAAAAACGGGCGGAGGGCCTGCCAAACCGACCACCCCTCATACCTATCATAACATATATTATGTATTATATGGGTCAAGGCCAGCGGCTCTGACCAGGGACCCCACCCACTTTACATTGGAAACCCAATTAAAATGAAGCTGGAAGGGCTCGAACCTGCACCAACCACGTGGCTGGTTTTCCTATTGCGGTGACTCCACAACCATGACCGCCACCATATGTAATGACACCACTGCAAACTTCGCCCAATGGTTAAACTTGTCGCCATACCAAACCATAACATGCCATATATGTATTAAACCAAGGTCGACGGGGTTTGAACCCACCCAACCAACTAGCCGACTTGCCACCCGGGAATCCCCATAACAACACACATCTAAATGTCATGTGCCACATCAATGCAACTCCATAATCGCCAACAATTATAACAAAACTACCGCCCAAAAATACCAACAGCCCGCCAACTTGCAAATAATAAACACACCCGATAATTTATAGGGGGAGGCCCGCGGCTTTGGCCCTGGGACCTCTGCCCTCCTAACCAACCCACCAATCGGTGTGCTAAGCGGGCACCATTGGTTAGTCCACTAAGAATTTTTCATATAAACCACGAGCTTTGCCATTCGATGGACAAACGGAGGAGCATCGAGCAGAGGACAGAGAGCGAAACCATGCGCCTAGAACCTCATCCAGGTTGGGCACATTTTTCAATGTGGGTTTATTCCAAGGGAACATTACCTAGTATATTCCAAAAAATATTCTGATGTAGAATCTTAGAGGAATCTAAAAGATTCCCTAGAGGGTGATTTTTCACAGTGACAGAAACATGCCAACTTCATATTCAAAAGAACCAAAATTTCATGGGGAACATGATAAAGTTATCTAATTCCTCATTTGAGCAACAAAATTTCAAGCAGCCAACAGTGAAGAATCTTTATAGAATCTTGAGGAATCTAAAAGATTCCCTTGGATGCTGATTTTAGACAAAGGCGGAATGATGTCGACTTTATAGTCATTTTGCATAGATTTTCACAAGGAGTTTAGTGGTGTGCTCATAATTTTTATCTGAGTAATGAATTTTTTAGCCATCTCCAGGAAAGAATCTTTGGGAATCTAAAAGATTTTTGAGGGTCCAAATTTTTATGGTGTCAGAAAAAGGCCAAGTTTATAGTCGTTTGACATGATTTCATTCCACTAATTCAATGGTGCAGCCCATTTCATCAATAGAGCTACACATTTTCAGGCCATCCCTCCAAGTGGAGGTATATGATGCACAGACTCAATTCAGTTGCAGAAGATTGATGAAGAAATCACCTCCATTGAGGCACAAGTAAATGAAATAGAGGAAGAGTTTGCAAAGACCAGAAAGAAAATGCGTGACCTCTGACCACCATTCTGCGAGCATTAAGGAAAATTTTAAGAACCACCATAAATTTATATGTATACTAAATGGGTGAATCCCCATGATACATAGGAAAAATGGGAGGCGATTTTATTAATAGTATAATATGTATATAGAATTTTTTTGGCGAATCTCTCACCAGATTATATTATCTTGTAGAGTCATGGCGAAGCTTTCACTGAATTATAAAATCTTGTAAGACCTTGGCAAATCTTTCATTGAATAATAAAACATTGTGAAGCCTTGGCGAATGTTTTGTTAAATTATGAAATCATATATGATAATAGGAAAACATATTCATTAAACTATAACATACTAACATACATGTTTGGAAAAAAGAAACATAATTTTCTCTTCCTACAAACAATGTTGCAAGTTTCAGTGGTCATATTTGTCAAGGTTCTTACTATACACTCCTTCATATACTTCTATTAGTTTTGATAATATTCCACAACAAAGTTCTTGTAAATGTTGATCTTGACCACCAGTTCTGTCAAGGTAGGAGAAATTAATCTTTTCTCTACCACTTTTGTCAAGCTATCAAATTTCTTTCTTATTCCATAGACTCCAACTGTGAGATAAAAAAAACGCATCAAGTTTGTTTACCTTAACATGCCAACTAGCAACAAGCCCCAACTATATGATATAAGAAAGTAGTAGGTATCCCAAAGGCCTGAAGGGGATCTAATGAAAAGAAGTGACCATTTTTAGAATCCTTACAATCAATATATAAATATATAAATGTAGATTTATTATTATTTTAATTGTAAATCTTCAATTAAATAATAAAATTTAATTACGTCCCTCCCAATCTAAATTGTTTATTAGCATAATTCACTACCTTCATACATCTTGCATTTTTTAATAGTGTTGTAACATGTGGATTAATTTCATTTTTGGTGTACAACCTCTGCCTTTTAGGACAATATGGTGTAGTGGCCCAACCCCTACAGAATAACAGAGAAGATGAAAGGTTGTACAAAAGAGCATATTTTTCAAACAACTAATCCAACATCAGTACCTTAAATTTTTCATGAAGATATCATATTGAGAACATTTGAAAGATGGTGGGAAATCCGTGCAATGATTATCTCTCTTCTACGAGGGTGATGCAGAAAGAGTGATAAGATTTCACTGTTTTGAATTTTTTTTGTTAAATCATAAAAACCAATATTAATGGAGATATTGGTTTTTTTACTAAATTTTGTGAAGTGATTAAATGTAGCTTTAACCATTCACCTTAAGATGTTTTTTACAATATAATTTCCTAAGTCTATTTAATATATTCATTATCATAAAATCCAACCTATATCCATCTTAACTCCACATCTACCACTCTTAGAGGGATGAAATCTATTTATCCCTCGCAACACTTGGTAGACGCGGAATTAAGATGGATCTAAGCTGATAGAATTTCCCCTTTAAATAGTTTATGCTCACATGAATACCATGGTATTACCATGGGTCAATACCATGGGTTATCATAAACCTGGAGCTTAAAAACTACTATTAGTAATTTATAAAAATTAGCAAAATTAATAATTGATTTTTATTTTATTTTTTTATTTTAACCAAGTTAAAATGTTTAAGTGACATTAAATTACAAGATCCATTTATACTCTTGACCTACCAAGCCTCCAAAGGGATCAAATATTTTTTCACTCTATGCTAGTTTCCATATCACAATATTTGATCCCTCTCGGCGCTTAGTAGATCCAGAGTAAAGATGGATCTATGTTGGTTTAATCCCCCCCTTTAAATAGGCTACATTCCACGTGAATAGCATGGGTCAATACCAGGTGCCATCTTTATTTTTATTAATACAAATATTAGGGTTAATAATTTTTTTTGCATGGTAGTAATAATAATTTTACCCATGGTATTTGGCCCATAGGCTTCACCTAAATATAACGCATTTTTTGAGTGTTCTTAAATATAAGGTGACTTATGGAGTAAATATAAAAAAAATGTTTTATTTATTTATCATACCTCTCATTTATTTATATTTTTATTAATTTACCATACTTCTTTTAAAAATATGGTATTTGGCCCATAGGATTCACTTAAATAAAACCTCTTTTTTGAGCCTTCTTAAATAGAAAGAGGGTTATGGACTAAATATAAAAAGAGGTTTTATTTATTTACCATACCTCTAGTTCATTTATATTTTTATTTATTTAGCATACCTTTGGAGTAAGTATAAAAAGAGATTTAATTAATTTACCATAGCTCCACTTTATTTATATTTTTATTTATTGGTACCAAATACAACCTCCGAAACCACCTCCCAAACCAAAAAATGGGCAATTGCAAATGAATTTAACATTGCAAAGTAGAAAATCAAGTGATTGTAATGGAATATAACCTCCCAAACCAGGTGAATCGGATCAAATGAGTCTTTTGATAGTTTCTCTGCCCTTTTTTGGGCTAAAATGAAAAAAAATAATTATTTTTTAAATAAAAATTGGGCTAAATATATAAAATGGATCTTTTATAAAAATTTCGCCCCTCTAAATTGAAAAATCCCTTAAATTTTGCCTTTGGGCTAAAATACACCCCTAAAATTTACCATGGCCGGCATGTTCTTTCTCTACGAGAGGTCTACAACAATAGTGAAGCACAATGGAACATGTTACAAATCAGCAAGCCAAGTCAGCCAACCTCCAGCATGGTGGACGATTTCATCAAGCACGTTGACTCAATGACGACTGTGTGGAAAGCAATGCTCGATGATTACAACCACTTCAGATAAGAAATGACCACTGTTGTCCCTATATTGGGGCCTTCATTTGGAAAATAATGCAAGCATGTGGTAGAAGCTGCTAAAGTAGTAGCACCACAGAAGGAAGGACTAGCGCAGTAGTAGGCAGAAACATCTGCATGACCAGAAACAGGACCCACAATGCTTGAGATAGATTGATTCGGGGATGATTCAAAGAATTGTGGTTGAGGCTTGTTGGGGCCTTTGTTTTTAATTTTGAAGTTTTGAGAGAATTAAGGTGGAGAATAGGTGGCGGGAGAAACGGTCAACTTGCGAAGATGACAGTCGGGGATGAAAGCAAGAACATATAGTAGATGGGAAGCTGTGGCAAGGTGTCGATAGAAAGCATGAACAACCGAGTAGACAAGGAGGAGAGTAGGAAGCAGCTAAGGGCAAAGACAGTGCAGTGGTAATGGTGGAAGAGAAGATAAAAACATAATATAGCATGGGAGAGGGGGTTGGTATCTAGCAGGGGATCAGAAGTGTGGAAGAACAGGGTCCTGAGGACCTTAGAAATTGCATAATGGCCTGATCTAGACTCGGTTAGAGGTCTCAGGCATCCTGTGGCTATGATATTTTATGTATCTATTGAAGGGATTTACTCCTGATGTATATTGTAATGAATCTTCCTTAAGTTGATATGAATGAATTAATTAGATAGTTTGCATGCTTTATGATCAAGTGTATTGTTCTAATTTATAGACCTACTCAAAATTTTAATTAATGGCCTTTTACTCGATGAATATGGTAATTATAATAGTGTAATGCTGTGATGAATGATCTATTTAAGCTATTGATAAGCTAATTTCTGGATCACCCTTGATATCCATCTAATCCTTCTTAGCTCTAGTCGTGGCACGCCTCAGGTGAGAATCCTTGCCCCTTGGGTAAGGTGAAAATGTCAGTGTTTTCCTAGACTATAGTGGATCCTTGTTGGCCCCTTGTGCCTGAACCCAAGGTCTTTTCCCTGATGACATTTTTGTGTCAACAAAAAGAGCCTAAAACTTATCTGTGACTTGATCTACTTGTGCTTGGAGATCCTGGTTTTCCTATCTGAGCTTATCCCTTTCCTTCGTGACTGTTTGAAATTTTCGTTTCGGCTTCTCATGCTCTTAGACAAGGTCATCATGTATTTTCTCCGCTCGTTGTGCAACTTGTTGGATAAATCCAAACAACTGTGAGGATGACTAGTGTTGTAGAGTCTCTTTGTACATTGTGTTTGGATCTAGAAAGTTACTTTGAAGGGGTAGGCTACTGGAAATGGATTTTTGAAAGTGGGCACAGGGCGAGGTGGCTAGTTGTGAAGCTATGGTGAACTGAGGAATGGGTGGAATAATAACCGGGTTTGGGATTAATGGGAAATTTATTGGAAAGAAAGGTTGGTAAGGTTCAGTTCCCATAGACTGTGGTGTGGAGGAGATCGGATCTTCGTTGGGTAGTGGTCTCGACCTTAGAAGAAGGAATACCAGTGAGGATGTGTGAGTGTCATTACCTTGGAGGGACTCGTTGTACTGTTGTGTGGAGTCTACTTCCATTTCTTCTGTTGCCACATGTGTACCAGGGGGAATGTATTCAGACAGGGTTGCAGAGGTGGAGGTTGTATGTGGCAATGGATCTCATGACCTTGGTGAGACTGTAGATGTGGATGGAGGATTATCTTCGAATATGGGTGAAGCAGATTCTGATTAGGCTCCCTCGCCAGTGAGGTCAACGACCTGAAATACAGGGGTTGTCTTGGTCTTCTTAGTAGGTGGATTTTTGGTTCCTCTTTTCTATTTTGACTTAGGAATTGTTGGCTTGGGTTGTGCATGAGGGCCGATGTGAGGAATTTCTATAGATAATGGTGTGGTGATAATTTGATTAAACAACATAGATCCTTGAAATGGTATGGATTGTGTGCTCTTACTTGAGAGTTATGTGAAACTTGCAATTGTCTGTTTGAGGGAAGACATCTATTTTTCCATTTGAGTGAAGATGGAATCCAGGTCATCCTCTTAATCTCTCTTCCTGCTGCTTCATGTTTCTTCCCCCGTTGACGGTTGTGGTTGCATGCCTAAAAATAGGTACCTATATCTGCCCTTCGTAATCTCGCATGCAACCCATGGCTATGAACCGACTTTAGTGTGGAATGTTGCCTCATCTAAAGGAAACTTTTGTGGCCTCATTTGGAAGGTCTCCGGATGAACACATCATGGTCTTATATAGGTATGCCTGTGGGTAACCTAAACCAGATATCCTTCGAAAACTCATCCAATAATGCTCTAGGTATGCACTCTGCCTCTCTAATTGTAGCAAGAATCATTGCATACCAGTCGCTGAAGGCTGCTTCATTGACCTCTTTGCTACTCGGGTCTCCTGAGGTTCTCCATGGGTCGTACCTGAGTGCTACGGGTTGGTCTTCTCTAATTTGAACAAGCTCCCTTCCTTTTGGCGGATGCCACTTCCACATTTCCAATGTCATGAGTATATATCCAAAGATACAATTTTTGTTTCTCTTATATGTCTTCGTAAGCTTCGAAGAGTTCATTCAACAGGAAGGCCAACCAGTTGAGGAACTCCCCTTTGCAACCATGTTCCACAACCGAGATTGCATCCAGAGTACACTCATTCTGGGCAAAGTGTCTTATCATCTTCCCTGCTTTGATATAACAGGTGAATCTGATCTCTTACTTGTTGACGAGGTAAATATTTGTGCCTTTGTCTTTGCGGTTGGTCTTATACTTTCATAGTAATCCTTGTCACCTTCCTTCTTTTCCTGTTTCGTTCCTCCCTGGAACGCGGAAGAAACTGCATTTCCTTCCACCGAGAGTCCTGTAAATTGTCAGATGTCATCCACATGATTTGGGTATTCTTTTTCCAATCACAGTGATCTGCCATGCATCCTGCTTGCAAGGAGCTTAGTGCATTGCATCATAGCCAATTTCATAAAAAAAATTGTTAGGCTTCTGAGATTAATCAATGTTGATCATTGGAAGCCTCTGAATGAAACTTTAACTTTTGTGGTCATGGTTCCATCTCCCTTTGGAACCTCCTCTGTGTATACTTCTCGCTTCAAAGCTGAGAATTGGAAATAATCTGAAAGATCGTTGTCCACTACCATTTCCTTGTCATACTTTCCATACAGAGTTTCTAGAACTATAATTCGTTCATCCAATCTATCCTCCGGGACTGAGATAATTTCCTTTGTCATCTTGTTGCACCTCTAATATAATATTGTTACCAAAGGTTTATAGTTTCCATGTCTCTACTGCTACTGGTTCTCAGACTGAATTTTGAGCTCTTCTATCACCTGCATTTGAAACTCTATAACTTCTTGCGTAGCCATGCAGATTAAGTAGACCAAATTTGACACGACATTTCTGACTAGACTCGCTAACTAATTACTAGACAATGTTCCCTATGTAGGCTTAATCATGTTACTTTATCGTCGGCTGACCTAGATTTGACTTGGATGACGTAGCATGGGAAAGGATAGAGTGGGGCACATGGTTAATAAAGTTTCCATAATGGCAAACACTTATTAGTTAATTTCTTCCCCAACAGGAAAATATCCTATGGAAATTTGTTTGACAGGTGTATTATTGCCTACTTATTTTGGAAAAGACCCACAACGGATAAGACTCATAAAACATGTGATCACCTACCCCGACCACAAGTGGGTTGCAATTTCGTCGCATTGATGCCACCACCCAATTGACACACGTTATTTATTTTCCCGGAAAAAGAAAAATAAATGAAACTACAATTGACTATGCAACTGACTAATTATTATTGACTCTAAACTTACATGCGGGCCCGTTTCTGAGACCCTTTCAATTTGATGACATGATTTTGGACTTGTGGAAAGGTTTTAGGCATGCACTGTTCACCCATCCAGGTAACAATATCCCATCTAGTTGCGCTAACTTCACTGCACCAGACTCTTTGATCTCCTTAACTATGAATGGCCCCAACCAATGCATTTGTAGCTTTCTTGGGAATTTCTGAAATTTTTTGTCATATAATAGAAAGTGATCTCCTACCATGAAATATTTCTTCTTAATGTGCCTATCATGCCAAGCCTTCTGTCTCCGTTTTTTGACTGATTGGTGGAATTCAGCTAAAAATATTGATTCACCTAACTCCATTAGTTCTTCCAACCTCTCTTTTAAGGGTGCATCGTTTATCATTTTAGTGGCCTTAGAAATAAATATGCTTGGTACAATGAACATTGTTGGTACTACCACTTCTCACCCGTATACCAATTGGAATGGTGTTTTCTTTTGTGCTCGCTTTATCATTGTTATGTAAGCCCACAATGTGCATGGCACCCGCTCATCCCAGTCATCTTGATTTATTGAGACAATCTATGTCAGGCCCTTCTCAAGTATCTTATTGTAAGGGATGCTCTTGTGATGTTGTATCAGAAAGTTCTTTAGAAGAGAGGCAATGGTTTCATTTATGAAATGATCCCTTTGATCACTGGTTAGGCTCTTCGGACATCTGAACTTGGATATTATGCTTTCAAAGATGAATCTTGATGTTGTATCGGATGTACAGTCCTTGACTGGCGCTACCTTTGCCCACCTAATGAGGTACTCGATAGTTGTGATAGTTGTTAGCTTGTACAACTGATCTAGCATTCCAGGCTCATCTCGATCATCTACAGGTTCGGTGAACCTTAGTCCCTAATATGGATCTAGTGGTTGTATTACCCTCATCCCTTCTACTTCAAAAATCATCAAATCCTTATTTATATCAATGATGGTATAGTTCTCATATGCTTAGTCGATACCAAGGAGTGTTGGGTAAGGGTCCTTATCACCCATTATATCTATCACTTCAAATTCAACATGAGTCTTTACCCTTGCTACATCTACTTCCATGTTTTATAGACTTCCGATGGGTAAGATGCAGTACTAGTTTTCCATCCACAGTTGAATTGGTGAATACTTCAGTTGTGGCTTCCCCATCACTTCCCATATTTTTATCAGCAAGATATTTACATTGGACCCGACATCTAACGTTGTATCTTTAATCTGAAAACTTGCAACATGAGAATCAATCCAGAATTCCCTACCGGTCATTTTCTTGTTCCTCTAGACCCTCCTCTTATGTATTTCAGGTAGATTTTCTGATATTGTTTCTCTTCTCGCTTCTTCTTTCGGCAATACTGCTTTTAGACTTTTGTGCAACTCCCTTAGAATCGGTTCATTATCAACAATTTGTAGGAATATCCTAAACCATTCTTCAATTGTTTGATATCTTGCAACTATGGCTGATTCTTTCCCTTTGTCCCTTTTAGCTTCTATTAAGTTATCAAACAACTTGGATGCTTCCTGATAATGCTGCTTCTATTGAGTGGGGTCTTATGACTGCTTTGGGGACGCCACCTGAAAAATTGAAGGTTGGTCTGCCACACCCTGATCATTCGTTGTCTTCTTACCCCCTCTGGTAACTATGTTTATGTTATTTACTGGGAGAGTGTCAGCGGTCCGTTGTTCTACGTTGATCAAATTAGTTCCCTGCTCTCTGGTCTTTTCTTCCCATCTTGAAATCAGCTTAGGGAAATATTTTGTGGCATGTGCATTAACCCAACACTATGAGCACCAAGGCCTTCTTCAAAGTGGGTAGTCTTTGGCGATATGTCCCTCCTGATCACAATTGTATCACCTTACGGGTCCTCTTCCCACTGTTCTTCCTCCTCTCATACCTCTTCCCCGTCCTCCATGACCAATTTCATTAATTCTGAATGTTGAATTGTCTAGTCGTTCTACTAAGGGATCTAACGCCTAGAACTTATCGGTGTGGTGAGTTGTTGATGCACATAACTCACAGTAATTTTTGTTGGGTACATTAGAGTACTTCTACAATATTGTACATATTCGTGGAAAATGTCCATAGTTTCTACAGACTTCACAGTAGTCTTGTGAATTCCGTCCCGGTAATGCTCCTTAAGATCCTACTGCCACAACACCTACTGTTGGCAGGGCCCTTGATGATCCTGCAAGGCCCAATGAACTATTTATGCCTCTCAGTCTTAGGAATTCAGTCACTACATGGCCTTCTATCAAGCAGTGAGTGCACCATACATTGGGTCTCACCGGTTGAACTAGTAGTAGATATTTTAGTTTCTCTGTTAGACTGGCGATCTGATTTTGGAGGCCCATGATCGATGGATCTTGAGATCCCATTCCTCCTTGATACTCATGGGGGTATCCTACCATGGGCTCTATGCGCGTTGCTTGCTATGGGGCATCTTGGAGGGTTTCAATATTTCGTTGCATTAATCGTGTCCTAGTAAGGGGTAGGAGTTCTTTAATGAACCAATCCCTCTAGTGATTAGGATCTATTGTATAGCTTAACTTTCTGATTGCATCTTTGAACCTCTGCATTAATTCCCAAGCAGTCTCTCCTTCCTTCTTCTTGATCTCCCATAGTTTTAGCAGTCCTTGTTGATCTATTTGTGGTACTTTGAACTCTTGAATGAAAATATTCTTGATGTCCTCCACAAAGGGATTCTCATTCAGCTCTACCCATTTGATAAACCACCTTAGAGCTCTCTCCCTCAACGTAGTCTATAACTCAATTGACTTCACGTTTTCTGGTGTTTGGTGGTATCCCCATATAGCTTCACATAGGTGCCAATGTTGTTCCATGTCTTTGTTCCCTCTACCAGAGAACTCTGGATATCTAGTAAAGGATCCTACCATGTTGGTTTGAGTATGTCCTAGGAGCACAAATCCTTAGTCTCCGGGTTGCTGAGATCCTTGCAATCCCAAGTTACTAATACTTCTAGGCCACTACTATTAGATGTATCAAAGCTCGTCTTATATCTATCATGCACATTTTGTACTCGTATCACTTTAAGCAACTTAGCAACAATTTTATCAGGGTTATTGTAAAGCACCAGGGGAAGGTCGAGGTGAACACTACCTAAACTTTGGGGATTCTTTTGTTGAACTTCATCTGATATATCATCCTCTATGAACAATCTCCTTATCACATCGCACATCTCATCTTCCATCTCTTCCTCGTAAATTATGTGATTTCTTCCTTCCTGTATCTTCACCACAACCTGGGGGGGAGGGTTCCTATCATTCTCTTGGCTCCCATCCATCCTGTCAACATCCCTCTCTTGCTCTAGGTTCTTTTCCATCTTATTTCCCTCTTTCAAAATCTCTGACATTACTCCTACTTGGTGGGGTCCGATAAGTCTCTCCTTCAGCGCCTATACTTCTCTTTCCTACCACTTTTCTGCTATCAATACTCTCCTTTGCACTCTGACATCTCTAGCTCTTTGCGATCCTTCTATATCCATTCCTTCAGTAGCATCTAAGTTCCCCAAATGGTATCATTCTCCCCTTAGATCCTTCACCCAGTACTGGGGTTTTACGCTACCATACTTACTCCATGTAAAGGTATCAACCCTTCCTCCACCATCAACATCTTAATCCAAAAGGGTACCTCTTTCACTAGTTTTCCTCTCAACCCCGATCTGAACACCGCATCTACTTTTGAGAAAGACTGGTAGCTCTCTGTTGTGAACTCGACAATGTACCCCTCTATGGTAGTATATACCCATAAATCTACTTCCCTCATCAGGTCACTATCCAAGCATTGGAGCATCATGAGATCTGCAGGGACCCAATCGCGACATGCTAGTGTAGGTCCTTTTGGTCGGTTCTTCACTTTTAGTCTCCTTAGCCAGTTGTACAATTCTTCCAAAAATTTACACCAGAAGATCTCGTACTGATCGCTTGCAGCCTCCAAGTACAATATTTCTTCGTTCACCTTAGCATTAGATTGGCTTCGAAGGGTAGCTTGTTCTGACACAAACCAATCCACCTGATTATCCCACCAGTCCCGTATCTCCTTCTTAAATATCCTTGACACCATATTCCAAACCACTTCTTTTGATTTCAGGTCCTAGAAATGGAACCATTTGTTGGCACAAAATTGTCATCAGGGAAAAGACCCTGGGTTCAGGCATAAGGGGCCAACAAGGATCCATTGTAGTCTAGGCCAACGCCAACATTTTCACCTTACCCAAGGGGCAAGGAGTCTCACCCGAGGCGTGTCGTGACAAGAACTAAGAAGGGTTAGAGGGATATCAAGGGTGATCTAGACATTAACTTATCAATAGCTTTAAGAGATCATTCATCACAACGTTATGTTGTTAAAATTACCATATTCATCCAGTAAAAGCCCATTAATTAAAATTTTGAGTAGGTCTATAAACTAGAACAATACACTTGATCATAACGCCATGAAAACTATCTCATGCATTCATTCATATCAACTTAACGAAGATTCATAATAATATACATCAGGTGTAAATCCCTTCAACAAATACATAAAATACCATAGCCACAGGATGTCTGAGACCTCTGACTAAGTCTAGCTCTAGCCATTCCACAACTACTCAAGTCCTCAGGACCCTGTTCTTCTACACTTATGACCCCCTGCTAGATGCCAACCCCCTTTCCCACGTTGTATTCTACTTTTATCTTCTCTTCTGTTGTTCCCACTGCCAGTTTTGTTCGATTTTGTTTTCCCTCAATTTCTTCCCACTCTCCTTTTCTGGTCAGTTCCTGCTTTCTCTCGACACCTTTCCGTAACTATCTCTCTATTGTATGTTCTTGCTTCAATCCCCAATTGTCATCTCTACGACTTGACCGTTTCTCCCACCACCTGTTCTCCACCTTGATTCTCCCAAAACTTCAAAATTCAAAATGAAGGCCCTAACAGTGATGACAGGTCTTTCTTTCAATTTGCTGAGATGACGTTTTGTTGTTGAGATCCTTGTTACTATTATGTTGAAAGGATGATTGTATGCCATGTCATGTGAGAATTTATTATCTTGTCATGTTGAAGGAGGGCCCATATGAGTGAGAGTTCCTATAGGAAAACATCTCATGGAGATAAATGCCACTTTGGTTGAGGGAATTTATCTTTATAATGAAAAAGAATGTACTACATACTCATCATCATCTTGTAACATTTAATGAAGCGGCCTCCCCACTCTTGACACCAGACTCAAAAATCTAACCCACACTAGGTGAACTCCATTATCAATGTGTTTTTGTTCCTTGATTTGATGGTCGTCATTATGTTTCCTCTTCTTTATAGTATGCACATGTGGCTTTTCATAGTATTTCACATGCAATTTTGTTAACATCATTGTTATGTGGACTATGCAGATAAGAGAAATGGCAAGGGGGGAACAAGATAAATAAAGAGTAGAGGATGATGCTCCATCTCTATATCTAGTGATTATTCATATTCTTCATCGTCTTCTCATCATTCAGATGAGGAGATCAATTAGAGCCTTCAAGAAAAGAATGTTGAATTGATGAGACTTCTACAAGAATAAAAAGAGGAGAAGAGAGTACAGTTTCAATTACGAGCCACAAAGGAGGCCTTGGAAAAATTGAAGAAAAACGAAGGCTCAGTGAAGCCATCATCACCTAATTTAGAATCGACAGCTGAGGTAAACAGTTTTTATCATTCTTTAGTTTCATTTTCACATGATGTTATTTATGTTGGAAACATGGAGGTACCCATTTCAGGAATGGACATGAGACTCCTTACCAATATGGGGTATAACGGAGGAGGACTTGATGTTAATGTTCAAGGAATGACTCAGCCATTGGAGGTGTTGATGCCCCAAAAATCGTTGTATCAACATTGGGGGATAACCATCCGGTCCGGACCTTAATACAACTCCTTTTCCGTTTGGAATGGTGGCTCCGACTGGGGATAATGGGACCAATTTCCCAGCAATGAATAAATAGAATGAATGAATTGATTGACTAATCTAATGATAGGCGGACTACTTAATTTATTAGCGAAATAAAAAGAACTACTACTAATCCCGGGAACTATTGTACTTTGAAGTGTAGCGCTTGATGATCTATGTTTATTAACAGGCATCTAGATGACTCCATCTAATAAACATGGACATTTATTCATTCAAGGATTACTTTGCTTAAATCATTAAACAAAGTGATTAGCGCAATATTGCCACACTTATATATCATTGATACATATATGATCAAAAGAAAAGCATCCCATAAACATCCAATAGTGGAGGGAATAAAGAAATGTTGTTAAAACACATACATATATTCGATAATAGCAAAGGCGATCAAATAACAATTCATATGAAAAGAATGAATTCAGACATAGATAATAGTACCATATGAGCTGCGAGTCACTCTCCAACATCAATCGCTATTTGAAATTCTTCCTCTAACGTAGAAATACTTTCAAACAAAGACAGTAGTGCACATTTGCATAAAAGCTTCTTTGCCAAAATCAGAATGATTGGTCCAATTTTATAAAAGAATATGCCTGAAGTACAGTAGTGCAACTTCAGGTTTTAAGTCAAGTACAAAACTTTACGACCCTTTCCAAAACAATGAAAGGGTCTATAAATACTTAATTAAGCTAACTATCTATGAAACTGAAATCCTACTTAATTGGTATCAATTGATTTTGAACATATTCTTCTCAGCAACCTGGCAGTCGGCGACATGAATCATCAAGTAGGTTGTTTTCCTTTAAACCTGAGCTGACTTATCGCAAGCATCGGCTCCACTTCGGGCGGTCTGTTGAGGCGAGAGTTAAGCTGGGCGGCATAGGTGGCATCCTGAATATCGGGGATAATATACCCAATTGCATCTGTAAGGCATTTGAGGGCGGCTCTTTGACTGTGTGGTTTTACCAAGAAAACCAATAGGTGTCCCATGTTAAACTGTTAATTCCAGCAATTAATCTCCCCTTTTCCTCTAGATCTGGATAACATGACTGTTCCAATGTTCTCATCGCTGTCAATTTACCTGGAGTGCATTGGGAAATCATGTTTGACAAGTAGAGAGTATTATTAACCAATTCAACCAAATTACTTGTAGTTGATTTGCACCTTGAAATTACCCTCTCTGCTTTCATTAACTGGGACTGCCATTATGTAAACAATATATATTTATGCGACTATAAAATTCTTGGTAAATTCGCCGCTTGTCCCTGATCAGTATCTTGCCAGTCAAGAAATTGAGTTATCGTTTCTTCAGCTTGATCTAATTTTGTTCTAGCCTTTTCTGTTTTTTCACTTATTGATGCCGTCAATTCGCATAGTGGTTCCGCCTGGGCGATTTGTTGACATAAAAGCTTAATCTGTGCTATTAACGCCTTATTTGCCTCTACTCTGAATTCATTTATCTGTGGAACGCCCTTTGTCTTCTCAAGCTGTGATGATAGTTGAGCAATCTGCTCATCTTTCGTTTTCAGCATTTGTTCATTTGCTGCCCTCAGTTGTGCCAAGGCTTCAGACAACTCTTTCTGCTTCTGGATTGCACTGTGATCAATCCTTTGTTTCTCTGCCTGCAATTGTTGAGTTAATTGATTATTTATTTGCTGTTGTGTTAACAATTGCTGTTCTGCTTGCTTCGCTTTCTGCTATGCTTCTGTTAGCTGTGCCTGCAATAAAAAGATTTCCTGGTCTTTTGTTTTTAATAAAAGACTCACCTCTGATGCTTTGTCTATTGTTGCTGCCGAATAGGCTCCAGCATATTGTGATAGTTTTGTTAGGTCATCAGAGGGGTCAAATTCCTCCTTCCAAACCACATTGCCCGTGACCGTCTGTTCTGGGAAAAGGGAAGGTTGATCAGTCCTTCTTCTCTTCCTCTGTCGTTTTACTACAGCTTTATGCCTTGGACTATAGAAGACATCTAGGGGAGGAATCTCTTCTACCTGAAAAATGATTTGATCGGAGGGGTCCTTTGGTATTATTTCTACTTCCTTTGAACTGGGTAGGCCGCTGGTTCCACTTGGAACCTGTTGTGAAGTGGTTTCCTGTGTGTCTGCTGCTTTCAAAGTTTCGGTGTCCTTTGAACATTCCAGACTACTGATAATAGAATCAAATTGCTGCCATTCCTGGAGCAGTTTTGGATCAATATGAGTATCCACATTTACTTCTATGTTGCTCTGTTTCTGTTCTTTAGTCTGGGTCTCCTCCCGCACTTTCTCCTTCTCTTTAGTTTGGGTTTCCTCCTGCGCTTTCTCTTGTTCTTTTGTTGTATCCGGAGGTTCCTTTGAATGTTGCTGTTCAGGCTCACTTGGTTTTGTTGCTGGGGTTGTTGCTAACAGATCTAGAGGTAGAGTTTGCAACCTCTGTTCTCTAAGTCTGTTGAATTCAGTTAACCCTTTATCTTTGTATTTCATTATGGCCAACGATCTAACCTGATACATTGATTTAGCTGAAGAGAACAGGTCGTCAAACTGGTCTTCTACATGATCAAACTTTGTTAATTTGGCCTGTTCAAGTGCATTATAGGCGACTTTGTTGGGATCAAATCGCCTACTTGGGAGAGTTGCCAGAGTTAATGATTTGATTTTTGCAGCTTCTTTTTCTGCATGTTTGAAATCATGCAAAGTGTAGACACCACATCTCAGAGGAAAGGAGGGCCAGACCTGCTTCTTATTTTTCTTGACAGTCTGTGTAACTCCCTCGGCAATGATCTAATAGGCTATCTCCCTTGCCAGCAGTTTGTCAGGTATGTACAAAGGAAGGACATGAGGTTCGGCTTGGCTGCCGAAAATTCTTACATAAGTAAATTTCTCCTCTCCGAACCATCTTCCTATTGATGTTAAATCAATCCCTGCTTGGTAAGAAATTTTGGGAGCAGGTTTATTAAAAATAGAATAATGAATGGGTAACATGAAGCCGTTACAGACTTGGTACAAATGGTGCTTGTAGGAAGTCTTCCAAAATTTCTGGTGGTATATGTGAATAGGCGTGGGGTCTTGTGGAGTCCACCTCCAGCCGAGTATAGGAAACTCAGAATTAAAACACAGGGTATCTAGAATATAGGCACTGTAGTAGAATGGGGGAATAATCCTTTCTGAGACGGAAGTTTTAGTTCTAAAACTAAGAACTGATTTCGCTAGCTTATCTGACAGTATGGTTTCCCAATCCATTATCTCGCTATTACATGCCGCTTCCATCAAGGGAACCATTTCTATAGTGAAATTAGCAGAATCATGCAACCCCCACAATCTACACATCATTATCCCAGCATAACAATACGGAGAACAAAGAGAATCCACAGAGTACTTACCGGAAGTTTCATGCTTGTGTTTCGCCAGATTTTTCCTCCATTCCCGAATGGGTTCGGATTCAGTTTCGTTCTCATTTCAGAATTTCTCTAGAAATGCCTTGCTGTATTTCTTTTCTGGCTCAGGCAAATGATACATTTGCCTTAAATCATCAGCCTTGAATGAACCGAAGATTCTCCCATCTTTGGTGCAGAAAGTTCTATCTGTAATTGGTATTTCCTCAATTGCCCACTTTACTACATCCGTATATGGGAGAATTTTCTCCCGAGCCGCTATCCGATGAAGGAAAGAATCGGCCAAGTCTTTCAAAGTGCCATCAGATTTTCTACTGGAACCCGCTGTAGCTTGTACTCCCGTTACCTTTGGTTCTTCAGCTTCGATCAAATTATAGGTACTTTGCCAAGTGGTCTTGGCAAGTCCTAAGCATGTAGTATTAGATATTAATCCTTTCTTTTTATTTTCTGGATCAACGACAGCTTGTCCTGTGGCTGGTGCAGTGGAAGCGACTGTGGTTTTCTTAGACTTCTTCCCCATTCTGCTTGAATCTATTACTTCGAAAGAATTCTACACAGGAGTGAAAATAAGCGTAACACAGAGAATTGGTAGCGAAAACCAAATACGAGTGAGATATATTGATCAATGCGTGATGAGGGATTAACTTTAAAGTGGCCGCGGATACAATCTATGAGAAGATTTTAAGACTTACTATTTCATTAAATGGCCGTTAAAACCTGCCAATCCTTTAAATGCCCATCATATCATTAATTGGCCGAATGATTTGTTTAAGCGTGCCTTGGATGTTTTGGTGGTTGAGCGCAGGTAAATCACTGTTCGAAAGATAAGGCCTTTAATATGAATAAATCGTAATATCCCTCTGCTTTAACGGTTTTTTGAAGTTTGCGCTTTTGGCTTTATCGCAATCGGGCGTCGGGGAAAAACTTAAATCATTATATTGACACCTTTTGAAATCCCCGATCGCCGATAGCAATATCGCATCGCATCGCATCGCATTGGGAGTATGGGCTCTTTAAAAAGCATGCATGGTATATTACCGATCGCCGATAGCGATATCGCATCGCATCGGATTGAAAGACACTTTAAAAAGCATGCATAGTGTATCGCCGATCGCCGATAGCGATATCGCATCACATCAGAGCGAAAGGAACTTTATCGCATCGCATCGGGAGTAAAAGGGCTTTTGTTATGCCATCTTTTATCATTGCCGATATCCGATAGCCTATTGCGTGTTGTCGCGCCGGAGAAAACCAATGGGCCTTTAAAGTATGCCTCCTATGTCATTGCGATATGCGATCTTGCGATCGCTTTATCGCAATGATAAAAGATTGATTATTTATATTATAAGACCAAAATGGGTTTGTCAAAAAGGTTTTTTTTTATAATTTTTTCATTTTGTTTTCGGACCTTTTTTTAATAATACAATGTTGATACCAATCAAAACTAAAAGGGACCCATTTCATATGATAGTTTTTGTGAATAAAAATGATATGAAATGGGGGGTAGTTGTAGAGCACAACAATTGGCGATTCGATGGAAGAAACAGTTATCTCTGAAAAGTATGGAAATACTTAAACTTTTTCAAAATAGAGTTCTCTTTAAAGGGGAAAATTCTAATATAACTAGGTATATATGCATTCTAAATAAAATGAATCTATCTTTGTTAATTTCCTCTCTTGTTTAAAATTAGATACATTCTAAGTTTTAAATTGGCCTTTATTGGTTTATAATGATAAAATAGAAAACCTTTCCAAATCATCTTTTAGAATTGACTCCTTTGTCATAGGTAGAGCCTCTGCTGCCAGCAAACGTTCATAGTTTCGGCAGGGATACCTTTAAACCATATTATTGTCCATTGTCCCATCCATTTAAGAGTGTGATTAACAAAATGAATTCAAAACATGTTTTCATATTTTGTATTTCCTTTCTTTTTTCTGTTATTGCTAAGATAAAAAGCCATTGTCCTGGTTTGGTGGCCAGCTATTGACAATGCCATTCACTGGTAGTAATCTAACCGAACAAGCTGGCTCGTAATGAGACCCCTTGTCTTATAATTCTAAGCCATTACCCTGTTTTGGTATGCAGTATTGGTAATGTCGGTTAAACTATTTCCCTATGAACATGGTAAGCAGGCTTGAAATAAGACCTCTTATCTTTTATATCAAATATTTTAGAATTACACTCTGAGTAACCATGAACTTTGGTGAATGGGATGGACAATTTTCTCCTTAAGAGTAAATGGATGACAAGGTAAGAGTTAAAGATGCTGAAGTTGGATTAGTTTCTGTTTTGATATTGATAACCTTTTTGTGACCAATCTGAAAACATAAAATGATTTACAATAGTTCTAAACTTTGAGAAGGGTTCACAAAAATTGAAATGTGGTTTTGGAATGCAATTATACCTAGTTTCCTAGAAATTATCCCTTTTGTCTAAGACTTCTATTATTTTAAAAGTAAATATCATCACTACTTCTGTTGAGCAACTTTTAAGTACAACAAAGGTCAATGGAAGATACCTTACAACTTTATTTTCTAATGGTCCTACAAACTACAAAATTCTATTAAACTAAAAAGGAGAAGGGGTTACCTCCTCAATTAAAGAATTTCTTTAAGATAAGGCCATTAACAGGGAGAGAATCTCTCAAACCTGATAAATTTTGTAATATGAAGGTCGAATGGCCTATCTTCTCACAGATCTGAAATGGCCCAAGCCACATCCTCTGGAACTTGGTGTGTTTTCCCTTGTCCTCATGGGCTTTGTCCCATTTCAGAACTAAATCACCGACTTGAAATTGTTTTGAACCGGATGAGACTGAATCAAAGGATGACTTGATGATTTTCTGATGTTTTGCATGAATAACCTTGGCTTTTTTTCTTTCCTCTTCTAATTTTAGAATTTGGTCATGTCTAAGTTGAATAGAAGAAGAAGGGCTTTCCTCAATAAACTGAACTAGGGCTAGGGAAGGAAGGACAAGATTTGTTGGTAACACTGCTTCTTTTCCATACACAAGGTTCAACGGAGAGGAACCTATGGAAGTTTTCTGTGTTATCCTATCAGCCCATAGTGCAAATATTAAGGATTTGTGACATTTTTTATGATCCTGTTCGATGGTTCGCTTAATAATTTTAATCAAATTTTTATTTGTAGATTCTACTAAACCATTACCCTGGGGATAGTAATTAGCAGAATATTTTAATTTAAATCCTCTTTTAATAGCGAAATCAAACATAGCATTGCCTGAGAAGTAAGATGCATTATCAAAAACAAGAGCATTTGGGACACCAAACCTGGTAATGATGAATTGATCTATGAATTCAATGATTGCCTTAGAATTTGTTGTCTTCAAAGGAATTGCTTCAACCCACTTAGTAAAATAATCAGTGGTAGTAAGGATATACTTATGCTGTTTGGAAGAATGAGGAGTAATTTCCCCAATGATATCCAATCCCCATTGCTCAAATGGTTGTTCAATGTTGACCGGTTGCAAATGGAAAGCTGGTTTTCTTTGCCTTCCACTAGAAGTTTGACAATTTCGACATTTCCTTACATATTCATGAGCATCTCTAAACAGTGTGGGCCAATAATATCCAGCATGAATGATTTTGTGGGCTATTGTGTCAGCTCCAAAATGTCCTCCTGCTGGTCCATCATGTAATTCCTGCAACACCTTTTGTGCTTCGGGTTTTTCCAGGCATCTTAATAAGATTGAATCATAATTTTGCCTAAAAAGCACATCATCAATAATTGTGAATTTTTTTGCTTTTAATCTAATGGCCCTTTTGTTTTTGTAAGACAGGTTAGGAGGTGCATATCCATTTTTCAAATAAAAGATTAAGTCAACATATTGTGACTCAGAATCAATAATACTTATCTGATTGATTTCTTTGGTTTGATCTGTATCACCTGATTCTAGAATGTTGGATGCTCCTGCCAATAACCTGCAAAAACCTTGGCCTCTAACAATATTTGTTGGTTTAATTTTTAAGTCATATTCTTGAAGTGCTGTAACCCAATTTGCCCTTTTTTCACCTAGTTCCCTTTGGATTAATAGTTGCCTTACTGTAGGGAAAGGAACTATAACTTTTGTGTGGGCTTTTAAAAGGAAGGGTCTGTAATGTTTGACAGCTTTATATACAGCAAAGGCTTGTTTTTCTACTTCCGAGTAATTCAATTCAGCACCCTGAAGATTTGAACTATAGAATGAAATGGGTGCTTCCAAATTGTGATCATTAAGCTGTGTGAGTACTACTGCATAAGACAAGTTGGATGCAATAGTATACAGTGTGAAATGATTAGAAAAATTAGGAGTATTTAAGGCTGGGGCATTGATTATTGATTGTTTGATTAAATCAAATGCTTCCTTTTCTGTTGATCCCCACTGAAAGACTGAATTTTTCTTAATCATAGTTTGAAGTGGCAAAATGATTTGAGAAATGTCTAGAACAAATCTTTTGACAAAATTGATTTGGCCTAAAAATGACTGCATGGATTTTTTATTATGAGGGAAAGGGATTTCAGAGATTTCTTTGATCCTGTCAGGATCAATATATATGCCATCTTTAGACACAATAAAGCCTAAGAGCTTTCCTTGGTCAAGAGCGAAGAAAGATTTTTTAGGGTTAAGAGAAATACCATATCTTTTGCAGCGTTGAAAGATTTGATTTAAATCATGCAAATGATTGGACTTCTCCTTAGAAAATACAGTAATATCGTCTAGGTAGACGACTATTGTCCTATTAATCAACCCTTTAAAAGCTATATCCATCACTCTTTGGAACGTTGCTCCTGCATTAATAAGTCCGAAAGGCATTTTCTGATACGCATATGTTCCCCATTTCGTTTTGAATGTGGTTTTGAGCTGGTCATCAGGATGGACCAAAACTTGGTTATATCCTGAGAAACCGTCCAGAAAGGACATTAACTCAGAGCCTGCTACTGATTGGAGTATCTGCTCCATGGTAGGTAATGGGAAATTATCTTTTAAGCTCACCTTGTTCAAATTTCTGAAATCGATACAAATCCTAATGTCGCCATTTTCTTTCTGACTGGCACCATATTGGAGACCCAGTTTGAGTGCCGAATGGGAAAAATAATCTTAGCTTTCAAGAGTTTATTAAGTTCAGATTTTATTTGACTCTCTAAGTTCGGATGTATTTTTCTCAACTTTTGCTGAATTGGCTTCTGTTTGGGAAGCATTGGAATGGTATGCTGGATGATGGATGTATCATATGTCTTTAAATCATCATATTTCCAAGCAAAAACCTGTTTATTTTTCCTTAATAGTCTAATGAATGCTTCCTTTTCTTCCAAGGAAAGTCCTAATCCTAAATTAATGTTTTGAGGAGTTTGCTCAGTGCCAAGGTTTATCAACTCAAACCTTAGGGTAGAACTTTGGAGCTTTGCATTAGTCACAGGTTTAAACCTGTCTTTAATATCATAAAGATCCTCAAGCTTCACCACAGGCTTAGGGATTGAATTTTCCTTGGGTTTACCTCTCATTTGAAGGTGATGCTCGTTTTCCTCGATGATTTGATCATCATAGGACTTTTTGGAAGTTAAGAACTGTAAAATGTCTTCATCATGGTTGAATATTCTGCAACTAGTGACATTGTCAGGAATTGATGGCCTAAAAAGTAATACTACTGAAAATCTATCTGGGCTGTAGTCTTCGGAAGGTAGGAGCTTGGAAGCAACATTGGCTAGCAGGTCAGCTGCCGAATTTTGAGACCTAGGAATAGAAGAAATATTGAATGCCAAAAAGTGGGAGGTGAGTTCCTGTATCAGCGATTGATAATGTTTGAGATGGGTGGAAAGACAATGAATTGTATTCCTTACCTGTTTGATAATAATTTCAAAATCTCCAAACACTTTCAAATATTGGACCTTGAGGCCAATAGCTTTATATAGTCCTTGGACTAAGGCTTCATACTCTGCTGTGTTATTTGTGCATTCAAATTCTAACCTACAGGACAACATTGTTTTTTCCCCTTGTGGGCTAATTAAAATACATCCTGCTCCTGAGCCCTCACTAGATTTGGACCCATCGAAATATAACGACCAAAATAAAGAAGTATTAACAATTTTATTTACAGTTTTCTCAGTATCATTGAAACATCTTGACCTATCTGTTTGTGAAAAATTTTCAATCTGAGATGTAAAATGGTTTACTGAGAAAGGGGATGGTTGAGCAGCGAAGTTGCCAAAGAATGACTCTGATGAATAATTCCTCAAAATGTTGTTATTGAATGCTATTGGTTGGTTTTCTTGCTCAAATTCAGTAACTGTATGGGTCATATGCTTTTCCCGATCGATCCTTATTTGATTTGGCTTACCCTTATAAGGAAGCCACATATGTGACCAATCAGTAGAAATATACCCATGTAGTTTCTCAGACCAATCCCTACTCAAGATCAAACCATAAAATTCAGGTATATCGGCGATTAGGATATCAATCCTTTGTACTATTCTGGGATCAGCAGATAACCTGATAGTTACGGAATTGATCTCTCCCAAAACCTGCACTTTAGTCCTGTCCAACTGTACAATATGAATAGCAGACTTCTGGGGTTCAATGTTCAGTTTGGAACAAACTGAAGCTAGCATTATGTTAGAAGATGCCCCTGAGTCAATCAAGCAGTTGTGCAGGTTTGAATTGTAGATCTCATAGGTTAGAAGGAAAGGTGGAGTATGAGAGTTTGATCTATCTCCTATTAGGACTGCATCAGTAGCTTCGACCATACCAGAAGGTGGTTGGCCTGTATCGTTTGCAGCTTTAGCACTGGGAAGAGGTGAAGTAGGAACAACATTTAATTCTTTGAGAAGCAATTTTTGCTGATGTTTCAATTTACTAAGTTCAAACATGGTAATGTTTGCCTTGGTTTTTTTCATGTCATCAACAATATTGTAATCCATTGAATCAGACACTACCAGTGTCTTAGATGTTGATGGGATTGTTGAGGTTGAAGGTTGGTTTTGTGGAATTGTTACAGGTGACTTCTTCGAGGGTACCTTTTCCTTTGTTATAGCAGCACCTGCACTTCTTTTCTTTGAAGTTGTCTGAACGGGTTCGGAGGTACCTCTACTCCTGGTAGTGACAGGAAATGCTTCTTCTTCATTTTCTCTATCGGAGTTAGGTAATATAAAATCCCACATTCCATGACATTCAACAACTTCCTCTTCTTCATCAGTTAGTGTAGCTGTTTCTTCTTCTCCTTCTTCAAGATCTGAATCTGTATTTGATATAACATTTGGTGGTTTTGATTCAGTTTTCTTATAATTTCTAAAGGGTCTTTTGGTCGAGGTTTCGGCTACTTGTTTTTTAATTTCAACCATTTCGTTTGACATAGTCTTGAGGACCTTTTGCAGACCCTCCATGTCATATGGATCTTTTGGGGTTTTCTTCTTTGAATCATCTTTAAAAGAAACTTTTTTGGTTTTTCTATCTTCAAGAGCAGCTTTCTTTTCTAGAGCATTAATACGTTTCTCCACAGCAAGTGCTTCTTTCATGTTTTCAGCTAAAGTAGGTTTTCCAGCCCTGTCTACAAAAATAGCTATATTGGTAGGTAGGGCAGTTATATACCATTCGCTTCGGATTTGCTCACTTGGTTTGGAGGCCGTTGGGATTTTATTCAAGAGTTTATTGAATCAGGCGTTAAATTCCTTAATTGGTTCCCTATGCTCTATCCTAAGATTGGAGAGATCATTTATTAGTGTAGCCAAAGACCTATCATCTCCATACTTAGTAAGAAATTGTTCTTGGCAAGTCGTCCAACTGGTAATGGAACCAGAAGGTAAAGAAAAATACCAGGATCCTGCTGATCCTTGCAAAGTATAAGGGAAAAGCCTAACAACAACATCTTGCTCTGTTACTCCCTTCAAGTTGACTGCCAACATGAAGTTATTAATATGTTCCTTAGCTTGCATTCCATCATCTGGGTTAAACTTGGGTAGCCATTTTTTAGGAGCATCAGGTAATGCATGGAATGGTGCAGGCATGTTGACTGCACTAGGCCTGGTCCATGGATCTGCCATTATAACAGTAGTAGTAGATGATACTACTGTTGAAATTCCAAATGTCTGGGAAGGAAATGATGTTGCGGAGTGAGCAGGTTGGGATGTTGAAGCTCCTAATCCCTGATGAACAACAATATGTAATGGGGGAGTGGATGGTTGACTTCGCATGGGGGAAGGTGAGATGGAGGATGTGGATGAAAGCTCTTCACTGTCAGATCCTTCAGTATATTTCTTCGCCTTTTTCCTTTTGGGTAAAGGGAACTCAGTGGGTTCAATACCGAGCTTTCCGCTCTGAAGTCTGGTGAGAGGGTGAGGTAAATTAAACTGCGAAGTCGCACTGCTTTGCGATACCTCAGATTTCTGTGGTGAAATCGAGAAGCTCTGAAGTTTGTGGATAAGAGACTGGACTTTAGGGGATTCAAGACTTAATTGTTCTGGAGTATGATGGGTTTGAGCAGTGGTAGTTGATTTCTCTTCTTCTTGTTTGGATACTGGAGAACCAGCATGCAATTGGGAAGTACGAGGTGATGCGGAGGGAAAATTACTCTTATAATGGCCTGCAGACTTAGGTTTACTTGCCATTCACAGTTGGTGCCCTCCTTCTAGGGCCAAAAATGTTGATGCCCCAAAAATCGTTGTATCAACATTGGGGGATAACCACCCTGTCCGGACCTTAATACAACTCCTTTTCCGTTTGGAATGGTGGCTCCGACTGGGGATAATGGGACCAGTTTCCCAGCAATGAATAAACGGAATGAATGAATTGATTGACTAATCTAATGATAGGTGAACTACTTAATTTATTAGCAAAATAAAAAGAACTACTACTAATCCTGGGAACTATTGTACTTTGAAGTGTAGCGCTTGATGATATATGTTTATTAACAGGCATGTAGATGACTCCATCTAATAAACATGGACATTTATTCATTCAAGGATTACTTTGCTTAAATCGTTAAACAAAGTGATTAGCGCAATATTGCTACACTTATATATCATCGATACATATATGATCAAAAGAAAAGCATCCCATAAACATCCAATAGTGGAGGGAATAAAGAAATGCTGTTAAAACACATACATATATTCGATAATAGCAAAGGCGATCAAATAACAATTCATATGAAAAGAATGAATTCAAACATAGATAATAGTACCATATGAGCTGCGAGTCACTCTCCAACATCAATCGCTATTTGAAATTCTTCCTCTAACGCAGAAATACTTTCAAACAAAGACAGTAGTGCACATTTGCATAAAAGCTTCTTTGCCAAAATCAGAATGATTGGTCCAGTTTTATAAAAGAATATGCCTGAAGTACAGTAGTGCAACTTCAGGTTTTAAGTCAAGTACAAAACTTTACGACCCTTTCCAAAACAATGAAAGGGTCTATAAATACTTAATTAAGCTAACTATCTATGAAACTGAAATCCTACTTAATTGGTATCAATTGATTTTGAACATATTCTTCTCAGCAACCTGGCAGTCGGCGGCATGAATCATCAAGTAGGCTGTTTGCCTTTAAACCTGAGCTGACTTATTGCAAGCATCGACTCCACTTCGAGCGATCTGTTGAGGCGAGAGTTAAGCTGGGCGGCATAGGTGGCATCCTGAATATCGGGGATAATATACCCGATTACATCTGTAAGGCATTTGAGGGCGGCTCTTTGACTGTGTGGTTTTACCAAGAAAAACCAATAGGTGTCCCATGTTAAACTGTTAATTCCAGCAATTAATCTCCCCTTTTCCTCTAGATCTGGATAACATGACTGCTCCAATGTTCTCATCGCTGTCAATTTACCTGGAGTGCATTGGGAAATCATGTTTGACAAGTAGAGAGTATTATTAACCAATTCAACCAAATTACTTGTAGTTGATTTGCACCTTGAAATTGCCCTCTCTGCTTTCATTAACTGGGACTGCCATTCTGTAAACAATATATCTTTATGCGACTCTAAAATTCTTGGTAAATTCGCCGCTTGTCCCTGATCAGTATCTTGCCAGTCAAGAAATTGAGCTATCGTTTCTTCAGCTTGATCTAATTCTGTTCTAGCCTTTTCTGTTTTTTCACTTATTGATGCCGTCAATTCGCATAGTGGTTCCGCCTGGGCGATTTGTTGACATAAAAGCTTAATCTATGCTATTAACGCCTTATTTGCCTCTACTATGAATTCAGTTATCTGTGGAACGCCCTTTGTCTTCTCAAGCTGTGCTGATAGTTGAGCAATCTGCTCATCTTTCGTTTTCAGCATTTGTTCATTTGCTGCCCTCAGTTGTGCCAAGGCTTCAGACAACTCTTTCTGCTTCTGGATTGCACTGTGATCAATCCTTTGTTTCTCTGCCTGCAATTGTTGAGTTAATTGATTATTTATTTGCTGTTGTGTTAACAATTGTTGTTCTGCTTGCTCCGCTTTCTGCTATGCTTCTGTTAGCTGTGCCTGCAATAAAAAGATTTCCTGGTCTTTTTTTTTCAATAAAAGACTCACCTCTGATGCTTTGTCTATTGTTGCCACCGAGTAGGCTCCAGCATATTGTGATAGTTTTGTTAGGTCATCAGAGGGGTCAAATTCCTCCTTCCAAACCACATTGCCCGTGACCGTCTGTTCTGGGAAAAGGGAAGGTTGATCAGTCCTTCTTCTCTTCCTCTGTCGTTTTACTACAACTTTATGCCTTGGACTATAGAAGACATCCAAGGGAGGAATCTCTTCTACCTGCAAAATGATTTGATCGGAGGGGTCCTTTGGTATTATTTCTACTTCCTTTGAACTGGGTAGGCCGCTGGTTCCACTTGGAACCTGTTGTGAAGTGGTTTCCTGTGTGTCTGCTGCTTTCGAAGTTTCGGTGTCCTTTGAACATTCCAGACTACTGATAATAGAATCAAATTGCTGCCATTCCTAGAGCAGTTTTGGATCAATATGAGTATCCACATTTACTTCTATGTTGCTCTGTTTCTATTCTTTAGTCTGGGTCTCCTCCCACACTTTCTCCTGCTCTTTAGTCTGGGTTTCCTCTTGCGCTTTCTCTTGTTCTTTTGTTGTATCCGGAGGTTCCTTTGAATGTTGTTGTTCATGCTCGCTTGGTTTTGTTGCTGGGGTTGTTGCTAACAGATCTAGAGGCAGAGTTTGCAACCTCTGTTCTCTAAGTCTGTTGAATTCAGTTAACCCTTCATCTTTGTATTGCATTATGGCCAACGATCTAACCTGATACATTGATTCAGCTGAAGAGAACAGGTCGTCAAACTGGTCTTCTACATGATCAAACTTTGTTAATTTGGCCTGTTCAAGTGCATTATAGGCGACTTTGTTGGGATCAAATCGCCTACTTGGGAGAGTTGCCAGAGTTAATGATTTGATTTTTGCAGCTTCTTTTTCTGCATGTTTGAAATCATGCAAAGTGTAGACACCACATCTCAGAGGAAAGGAGGGCCATACCTGCTTCTTATTTTTCTTGAGAGTCTGTGTAACTCCCTCGGCAATGATCTGATAGGCTATCTCCCTTGCCAGCAGTTTGTCAGGTATGTACAAAGGAAGGACATGAGGTTCGGCTTGGCTGCCGAAAATTCTTACATAAGTAAATTTCTCCTCTCTGAACCATCTTCCTATTGATGTTAAATCAATCCCTGCTTGGTAAGAAATTTTGGGAGCAGGTTTATTAAAAATAGAATAATGAATGGGTAACATGAAGCCATTACAGACTTGGTACAAATGGTGCTTGTAGGAAGTCTTCCATAATTTCTAGTGGTATATGTGAATAGGCGTGGGGTCTTGTGGAGTCCACCTCCAGCCGAGTGTAGGAAACTCAGAATTAAAACACAGGGTATATAGAATATAGGCACTGTAGTAGAATGGGGGAATAATCCTTTCTGAGATGGAAGTTTTAGTTCTAAAACTAAGAACTGATTTCGCTAGCTTATCTGACAGTATGGTTTCCCAATCCATTATCTCGCTATTACATGCCGCTTCCATCAAGGGAACCATTTCTATAGTGAAATTAGCAGAATCATGCAACCCCCACAATCTACACATCATTATCCCAGCATAACAATACGGAGAACAAAGAGAATCCACAGAGTACTTACCGGAAGTTTCATGCTTGTGTTTCGCTGGATTTTGCCTCCATTCCCAAATGGGTTCAGATTCAGTTTCGTTCTCATTTCGGAATTTCTCCAGAAATGCCTTGCTGTATTTCTTTTCTGGCTCAGGCAAATGATACATTTGCCTTAAATCATCAGCCTTGAATGAACCGAAGATTCTCCCATCTTTGGTGCAGAAAGTTCTATCTGTAATTGGTATTTCCTCAATTGCCCACTTTACTACATCCGTATATGGGAGAATTTTCTCCCGAGCCACTATCCGATGAAGGAAAGAATCGGCCAAGTCTTTCAAAGTGCCATCAGATTTTCTACTGGAACCCGCTGTAGCTTGTACTCCCGTTACCTTTGGTTCTTCGGCTTCGATCAAATTATAGGTACTTTGCCAAGTGGTCTTGGCGAGTCCTAAGCATGTAGTATCAGATATTAATCCTTTCTTTTTATTTGCTGGATCAGCGACGGCTTGTCCTGTGGCTGGTGCAGTGGAAGCGACTGTGGTTTTCTTAGACTTCTTCCCCATTCTGCTTGAATCTATTACTTCGGAAGAATTCTGCACAGGAGTGAAAATAAGCGTAACACAGAGAATTGGTAGCGAAAACCAAATACGAGTGAGATATATTGATCAATGCGTGATGAGGGATTAACTTTAAAGTGGCCACGGATACAATATATGAGAATATTTTAAGACTTACTATTTCATTAAATGGCCGTTAAAACCTGCCAATCCTTTAAATGCCCATCATATCATTAATTGGTCGAGTGATTTGTTTAAGCATGCCTTGGATGTTTTGGCGGTTGAGCACAGGTAAATCATTGTTTGAAAGATAAGGCCTTTAATATGAATAAATCGTAATATTCCTCTGCTTTAACGGTTTTTTGAAGTTTGCGCTTTTGGCTTTATCGCAATCGGGCATCGGGGAAAAACTTAAATCATTATATTGACACCTTTTGAAATCCCCGATCGCCGATAGCGATATCGCATCGCATCGCATTGGGAGTATGGGCTCTTTAAAAAGCATGCATGGTATATTACCGATCGCCGATAGCGATATCGCATTGCATCGCATCGAAAGACACTTTAAAAAGCATGCATAGTGTATCGCCGATCGCCGATAGCGATATCGCATCGCATCGGAGTGAAAGGAACTTTATCGCATCGCATCGGGAGTAAAAGGGCTTTTGTTATGCCATCTTTTATCATTGTCGATATCTGATAGCCTATTGCGTGTTGTCGCGCCGGAGAAAACCAATGGGCCTTTAAAGTATGCCTCCTATGTCATTGCGATATGCGATCTTCCGATCGCTTTATCGCAATGATAAAAGATTGATTATTTATATTATAAGACCAAAATGGGTTTGTCAAAAAGGTTTTTTTTATAATGTTTTCATTTTGTTTTCAGACCTTTTTTGAATAATACAATGTTGATACCAATCAAAACTAAAAGGGACCCATTTCATATGATAGTTTTTGTGAATAAAAATGATATGAAATGGGGGGTTGTTGTAGAGCACAACAGGAGGTTGTACAAAGACCTCAATTCTGAGGTTTGGGATACACTAAATAAGAGTGCTCAAAGGTATTATAAGCTTCCAAAACATTATCTAAGCCATCAGGGAAAGATGATAATTAAAACATATCACAATCCTCCCATGACAGTACATATTGCAAAGGAAGAGCTAAGGCAAGATGTCATCGTCATGATTGCACCAAATATAGTCAAGAGAGGTATAAAGAGTCTCAGTATTCTAAAGTTCATTTTGATTACAAGCATGATATTGATGAACACAAATCATGGCATAGAAATGCATGTAGTTTTTGTGGTTTGCATAACCATGTGGTTGTTGAGTGCTGGAAGAGAATGGTAGTAGGAAAGAGGATGAGACATGAAAGGCATTCTTGACATTAGTGAAGGAATAAATTTAAGTAGGTATGGAGGAAGAAGAATTTTTGTAGTCATTGCAACAGAGGTGGAGATCAAAGAGCCACATCTTGGAGGCTCCATCCAGAGCAGCATCTCAAGGACAAAGGGCCCATGTAGGAACCAATTGGTGAAAATGTGCAACAAGTGAATGAACTCCAAGATGATGACCCATTCAATTTGATGAGTGAGAAATGGTTTTACTAGATATAGTATCTTTTCATGGACACATTTTGTAAATCATGTGTTGCAATATAATTGTAAAAGTGATGATGTGTTTTCCATCACTTATTAAAGAAATGATGATGTTTTTGGCCTTTTTTTTGATAGCCGAGGTATTTTTTTTCTATTTTGATTTAAACTTGACCAAAGAGTGTGTGTTATAAACTCTTATAAAGTATGGGGATTCTTGGGTCATGATTAGTCATGTAGTTGAACATGTAGTTTGCAAATATTGTACTATAGGTTTGCAGAGGATGCAAGTGTCAGTTCATCACTTATGGCTTTGAATAACAAGGGTGAAGGAGAAGGAAGTGTGGGTTGTCAGGACACTTGTGGTGTAGATAATATAATACAATAGTTTTAGATTATGTTCATGATTTTGGAGGACCAAACGCTCCCCAGTGGGGAGGAATGATCCAAGTGGCTCCAGATATGTTCAAAAGTCAAAGAGGGCTCAAAAATAAAATCTCGTATTTTACCCAAACTAGGACCAAATAGTTGTGCTCCTCGTCTTGATTCCAATAGTGTGAATGAAACTCAAATCTAAGTTCGTATGCTCAAGATATCCATAGTCAAAGTTTGGGTCAAACTAGACCAAGTAGCAACCACTAATGAGGCAACAATTTGGAAATTCTTAGGCGCACAGATTCCCACTGCTAGAATGGGTAAATTTTTTACCTCCTTAAATTTCCCAGTAACCTTAAAAATTTGTCGATGGGTTCTTGAATCTCTTGTTTATAAAAATTAAAAAATCAAATTAAAAACGTGCAGCGGGCCCGCTGGACTTGTCACCCCTCATACCTATCATAACATATATTATATATTATATGGGTCGGGGCCTATGGGTATGACCCAGGACCTTGCCCATTATACATTAGCGACCCAATTAAAACGTTACCGGTAGGGATTGAACCTACAGGGGCCACGTGGCTGGCCTGCCCATTTCCGCGGCTCCACAATCATGATCACCACCATATGTAATGACACCACTGTGGAATATGCCCAACTGTTAAACTTGCCACTATACCAAACCGTGACATGCCATATATGTATTAAACCAAGGTCAACGGGGTTTTAACCCAGCTAGCCAACTAGTCAACCCACCACCTAGGTGGCCCCATACCAACACCCATTCAAATTCCATGTGCCACATCAACACAACTCCATAACTGCCAACATATATAACAAAATCACCACCCAAAAATACCAACAACCTGCCAACTTGCAAATAACAAATGCGCTCGATAGTTTATAGGGGGAGGCCCATGAGTTTGACCCCAGGACCTCCGCCCTCCCAACTAACCCACCAATCGTGTGGTAGGTGGACACCATTGGTTAGTCCGCTAGTAACTTTTCATATAAACCCAGAACTTTTCCATTTGATGGATGAACGGAGGAGAAGCGTCGAGCGGAGCACAGAGAGAAGAACCCTGCACCTGGAACCTAGGCTAGGCGGGGTGTGTTTTTTGAGATGGGTATATTCTAGGGGAATATTCTCTGGAATATTACACAAAATATTCTCATGAAGAATCTTGGAGGAATCGCAAAGATTCACTGGAGGGTGATTTTTCACAGTGACAGAAACATGTCAACTTCATACTCAAAAGAACCATAATTTCACAGTGAATGTGATGGTGTGGTTTGTTTCCACATCTAAGTAGCATAATTTTCAAGCAGTCAGTAGTGAGGAATCTTTACATAATCTTGAGGAATCTAAAATATTCCCTTGGAATGTTGGGTTGTGCTATATTCTTTCCACGACTGGATCCCATAGTTAAATGGGGGGATAGAGGGGGGGTAGAGCCCCCCCTCATTGTGGCGATGCATAATGGGGGGGTCACAGGGGGGAGGTAGCTCCCGTCTACGGGGTCTGGTGTAGTACCCTGGGAATTTTTTTTTTGGACACTATATTAGGTGGGCGGACTTATCTATGGTTTTGTGCATGGTTTTCACACATGGTTTTGGGTGTGATGGTTTTCAGTCCATGGTATTAGATGCTTCGACATGTATATATATGTCTTCTAAAATTGAAAGGAACATAATGAAAAATCAATCTGGTAGTCCCAGTTTTGGGATCCAAGGGAAAATCTCTGTGTATATTTGTTTTATGTGATATGCTCGCGCCATTGTTTATTTTTTGTCTTTAGAATTCATATGCAGGTAATTTTTATACGAGGTTAAAACCTATATTTGGTATTAGATCTATTTTGGCTTCAAGGGGATGCCTCTATTGCTGAGGGGTTTTTCTCATGCCTGTGGTAGACCCTGTTCACTGGGAGATCTGCGGGATTTATTTCTGGTGGTGAAAGAAGATGGCGAGCAGTGGAAAGATAGAGATCTTGAAATTTAATGGTCATAGTTTTGAGTTGTGGAAACTCAAGATGGAGGATTTGTTGGTGGATAAAGATTAGTGGATCGCAGTAGATCGAGGTACTAAACCAATAGGAGTATCCGATGAAGAATGGAAGAAGTTGGATCAGAAGGGATTGTATAAATAGAGCAAGGCTCTAAGTTGTAAATCGGTGAAGAGTAATGAATGAAGGATGAAGAATTGAGTCTTATTTAAGTGTAGAGTCCAATATTTGGGTCATAGAGTAGGAGAAGGCTCTGCAGCTGAGTGCTCAGAGGCCTAGTAGTCCGCAACTGAGTGTGTGGACCCCTGCAACTAAGTGCGCAGGGTGAGTCGAGTCCATAACCAAGAGAAGTTTTACATCATTTATGTGTATCTTTTTCCTGTTTTGTGCATTGAATATATCAGATATAAATTGCATTTCTATTGTTTATATGATGTGCAAACTTATATGAATGTGTTGATAAAGTGAGTATAAGATTAAGTATATGTTTACGCAAAGATAACTAACTGTTATAAGAAGATAAGTAAGATCTATGGTATAACTTGGAGAAGTAGCACAGATCGCTGCCTAGCAGCATGAAAGCACCTCAGCCCCTAGTTAGGGCTGCGCGAAGGTGATTGTAATAGATCGTGAAGGCCTCACAGATCAGGATAGTGCATGAAGTGACCTATGCGAAGGTATTCACAGTTGGACTAAACCGACCCCTTAGACATCTCAAGGGTACAGAAACTTGGTTCCAGCATCCGCCCATACTGCTTTGGGCAAGACCTTAGTCCATGGCCTACGATCTGTTGCTGAAAGGTCCAGTAGTACAGGGATTTGTTTGACTAATTAACTCTGAACCTGGGTCAAGCCCCCTCAAGCCAACAAATGGTTCTATTGCCAGGACCAAAATCTAGATAGAGATGTTTGATGTCGTATCATTGGAATCCAACTAAGAAGGAAATTGAAGGGTGGTTGGACATAAGAATTCACGAGTTTGTAATGCAGGAGAATAGGAATCCGTGATTGACAAAAGAAGAGTGGTTAGACTGTTACCTGTACACAGTGATCCATGAAATATGTTTTGCATCTTTTCCTACTGAGTTGTACGAGTGGATTGTGAAGTTAGCAGATAGCCAAGGAAGGTGGAAACTCAACAATCCTATTGTGTGGGCCCCAGAGTTGGTGCGCAAATTGGAAGCATCGGAAGATAAGATTGTGTGTGCTATTGATCACTGGCTCGATCGAATTATAGGAGGATTCATTACTGGGTTCGCGGTAGATACTTTAGTCAGCTATAGCGAGCGGAGCGATGCTTTCTCAAAGGACTGCAAGGTAAGTACGTAAAGTCTTTGAATACTTGGATTAAAATGCTATTGTGTGAAAAGAGGGTTATGCAATTACCTTGATGTTTGGAGCCATGCAAAGTGGAAAAACCTACAGAAACGAAGGAAGTAAGGGACCAGAGAATAGCCCTTTGATTTCACCTCCATGAGGGGATGAGGAAGAGCTCGCAAAGGTCTCGCTATGAAGTGCAATCCATTTGATAAGGCAAAGGATTCTGTGCATACCACTCCCACCCACATTGCCACTAGTTTCATCGCCTTCGCCTCCATCTTCGCCCTTACCACCTCCGCCACCACTGCAAGTCAATATGGTCAGCACGATAAAGTTCCCTGTGTTCAAGTGAGTAGGAAATGAAGATCCGGACAAGTTTTGGTTCGTGATAAGAGCTGTATGGGACGTGCAGGAAGTCACATATGATAATATAAAGAAAGCGACATTGGTCAGCGCTCTACAGGAGCGCACGCTGACCTGGTATATTAAGCATTCTAATGACAATCCAAATGTAGGAATCGCGGATATCCAAATTGTGCTAAACAGAGAATTTAGCAGGCCAAAGTCAGAAGCACAGTTGATCATTGGATTCAAAGAGATCACAATGCTACCAGGTGAGACTCCTTGGGAGTTGGATCAAAGATTGAAGTGTACGATTCGTGAAGCTAATATGACTTTGACGGATGGACAACATCGCGAATGGTTTGTAGCATCGCTAACACTGCATTTGAGGAACGCATTGTTGCAACAGAGGTTAATGACTCAGGTAGAGGCCTTGGAGATCATGATGAGGCTACATGAAACCCTGATGTAGGATCCTAACTTGGGAGTTCAGCAGATCCACGCGCAATTGAAAAACTTGTGCCTTGAGATGCAGAGTCTGAAACAGGACAGGATAGCCCGACCAGAAGTGTGCGAAGAGGTGTGGTGCGTAAAATGCAAGGGTCAGGGTCATGATAGGGACCACTATCCTATGTTCATGAATTACCTCGCAGGAGGAGGATTGATGCTGTTAAGGCCGAAAGCACAAGTAGGAGCTAGCATGGCACCTGCTTTGTGGTGTGCGATTTGTCAAATAGGAGGAAAGCGTGCTACGTACAATTACCATTTGTTACAGAAGTACACTTAGAATTCACAACAGTTGTTCTATAATTTTTGTAGATCGATTGGACACGATGAGTGCACTTGTAGAAGCCTTGAGCTAATGATGGATAGAACTCCCACCTATAGAGTTCAAGCCAAAACGCAGCCCCTAGACCAGAACACAAGAGTGGTGCGAACCGGATTTCAGGGGCACAGACGAGGCCGAGGTGGAGGAGGACCTGGAAGAGGTCATAGACAGCTGATATGCTACAATTGTGGAGGTCCAGGACATTATGCCCATGATTGTACGAATCCAACGTGCCCATCATGTTTGTATTGTACCTTGTTTGATCATGAGACGGAATATTGTCCTACGTTGATAGCTAGGATATGCGACAAGGGAGTGTTATCAGCTCCCCTGACTCAAAACCTGCAGATGAGGAGGTCTAAGCCACACGAGGAAGATCCAAATGTGAACATTGTGCTCTGAAGTGGAATCACGATGGGAGATAATAAAGGAAACAACCCGAAGATAGTACTTGGGTTCACAAGGCTTCGACGAAAGAAGCAAATTTTGATTTGGAGCACGCTAAGGAAACCCTTATGGAAGCTAAGAAGAGCTTCGCTAATGCCTCCATTTTAGAAATAAAAGATAGACCAAAGCTAGAAGTGGACCCATCTATGCTTATGACGTTCCTGGAAACATGCATGAAACTACTACGCGACAGGAAGGCTGTAAAAGGATTGCAGGAACTCATTAACAGATGCATTGGGACCACGTCAGGAGAACCACGTGTAGTCCAGAAGATTGGAAAACACAAGACTAGGACAGGAAGAGAAATGAGGCTAACCGCACAGATTGGAGAATATGAGATGGACCACGTAATTCTAGATTTAGGATCGGACGCAAACTTCTACTGAAGCAAACATGGGAGCGCATTGGGAGGCCTACACTGCAATGGTCTCCTATTTAGCTATGAATGGCGAACCAGCAGAAGATAATACCCATGGGGTGATTGCAGGGAACCACCATGGATATTGAGTGAGTGAGCATGCTAGCAGACTTTGAAGTGATAGAGATTGTTAATGACAGCAATCCCTACTCCGCTCTCTTAGGAATTGATTGGGCCACTGACATGAATGGGTTGATTAATCTGAAGAAGTGCAAGATGATTTTTGAGAAGAAGTATTTGTGCGTATTTATACGCTTGGACCCTGTGGAAGGATCATGCTATACAGAGCCAGTGCATGACTATGAAAGCAACGATGATTTGGATTAAATCTACAAGATAATCGCACGAGAGAATGACTGGGTAAACCCCACCATGGACAGAAGGATCTAATGGGAGTGCAAAAGCTCCTATACGTCAGATTCTGATGAGGAGATAGAGCGATGGCAGAACTGGTTACACGAGGTAACCAAGCTGAACTGTAATATGATGACAAGATCATTGCGCTGTGTATCGACAAAAGTAAGAGATTTTCCTATGTATGATGGTTTAGGTGAGGTAGATGCTTTCTTAGAAAGATTCGAAAGAGAGGTGCCAGAAAAGCAACGTTTCCAGGCCTTGAATTGGGTACTACACGCTATGCCCGCAAGGTGGTGGGATACACACAAAGGAAGCTTTGAAGGCTGGCGCGCATGTAGAAGGATGATGCGCACACGGTTTGGGAAATATAGTGTGATTGGTAGGTAAATACAATGGACGAGATGGTCTGTGCACGCATCTGTTGAGGGGGGTACAGGCATATGGTAAACAACCTGCGTGGATACACATGAACTACGTGTTGGGAAATACGATCAATGAGCATGTGTTGGGGGGGCAAATGCGTGAACAGTTCCTCAAGTTGGAACGACAAACTGAGGAGAGAACGAGTGTGTAAAAGGTTATCCACGTGGAAGCATTTAACGAAGTGTGTGAAACATTGAACAAGGTATGTAGTGCCAACGAAGTGATTGGGACCTATGCGTACTAACAGTTTTATGGGCTTATAGGGTGATGTGCAAGAAACTGATGGAACAGACGACTTCTAGGCTAGCCTATGGAGCGAACGCTGTAATGTTGACGAAGTCTATCATGCCTAGTTCGTGCATAGTAGTGCCCATGGATATGACGGATTGCGGGCCTTGAAAGAAGGGATCACGCAGTTGGAAGAAATCGAAGAAGAATGCTTGGCACCTGATGAGAAGATTCAGCTCATGAATGAAAGAGTTCAGTTGAGGGAGAAAAGCACCATGGTGGAAGAAGAAGTCAAGAAGCTTGAGGAAGAAATAAAGAAGGACTTTCTTGATAAGAAAATTGTGGTGATATAACAGGATACGCACGATTCCATTGAAAAATTTAGGAGCTACCACCAAGAGTTGATCAGTGTGATGCCTTGGATCAGGCCGTATGTTACTAAAGGGATCACCGATGGTGGTGCGATGCAGATGGTAAAGTGTGCGATGTAGATAGTAAAGTTAAAAGGCATACTTTTCCCAGGAAAAGTGATTGATGGTCGGTTGAAGCCATATACAGGTGGCCCAGCCACCTGACTAGCCATGGGAAGCACAATCTTAGCGCTCCAGGTAGTTGAAAGGAGGCGTGGGACTATAAACTACTCTACCTAAAAACTACATGATTTCAAGGCTGCATGTAGGAGCGAAGTGTCACAGGGTCTGCGCCAGTGGAAGGGTAGTTGCGCTGCCACGCGGGTCGACTGGAAAGTGACCGTTATAGTCACTATTCACGATGTGATGCTTGCTTTGAGACTAAATGGAGTGGGAAACATGCATTTAAGGCAAGATTTATGGGATATATTTGGGAAAATATACCATCAAGGGAGCATTAATGAACCGAATTTGGGGGGAGCAGTTGAATTTGAATTCAAAAGGCGCTATAAATTGCAAAGAATTGCCCAACAAACAACACTTGGCCATTTGAGAATTGAGCTATTGTGCACCCAAATATCTATGAACCCAGATATGTTTGATGTTTTGAAGTAGAAGGTGTTGTTTGAGCACTTACCTGAGCTGTTGAGAGATTTGTGGAACAACAGTATGACCACACCAGAGGAAGCCATGGATATTGGTGAAATGACCACTAAAGAGGTTTCGCATGCCGTGACAATAGGATATGCCCTTAAGAGTGGTGGGATAGTCGCGGAAATCCCTAAATCACCACACATGCCGAGACCTGAGAAAGATAAGTAGCCCATGGTCTTAGTGTGTGTTTCCCCTAGAAACTCGTTGCGAACTAAACTGACTGTGGAAGAAAAGGGGAAAGTGGTTAATCTAGAAACTGATGAAGAGGAGGAAGACCTTGAGGAAGTCCTTGTTGAAGAGGAGGAGTACGAAGACATGGAGGTGGAAACCGAGGGCACAGAACCTCTAACCAGGCTTCCCGTGTATGTTCCTCCGCAGAACAGAAAGGGAAGGGTACCCAAGGACCTAGATGAGAGCAAGAGCTCTCTGCAGACTCTGCTACTACCTGACGATATCATTTTTGAAGGAGTGCACTTGGGACAGGTGTCGAGTCTAAAGTTTGAAGACTGGGATCTCGCAGACCATGAAAAGTTCCCACACTTGGCAACCGAGCAGCTCATGAAGCCGAAGAAAAACACTGTGGTGGAATTCGTAGAGTTGGAGCCACACAAGTGGTTGCACGGAGTAGAGAAAGCAGGGTTGTTGAACCTGCTCTGGGTGCTACATTACCATCGTGCCCCAGTAACTATCTTTTTCATCAGGTAGCTACTCTTCCTGTTGCATGATGGGTGTTTATGGCTAGAGGAGCCCATCCCCATCATGGTCCACCTGATTCATAGAATTACCCAACTCCCTTGCAAGGGGGAGGACCCAACAGATATTTTAGAGGGTAAGAGAACCAACTTGGCCATCATGAAGGCCATAAAGGAAAAATTCAAGATGGAGAAGAAGAAGAGTGGGTATGTGATCTCCAGTATCAACAATAAGGCAGTCAAATTTGTGACCCAGATATGAGCTAGCAAGGTCATGTGGAAGTGTCGCATGGATGAGGTGCTTGCACTGATGGTAGCACTTGATGTGCAGTGTGCAGAGGGCATCCAGTTTAACTGGTCCGGGTACTTGTGCAAGGAGTTCCCAGAGAATTTATACGAGGGACAGGAATAGGGGAAGACCTTACATTATGCATGGCTTTTTCTGTCCATAATGCTGGTAGCTTGGGAGTTTCCTGAGGACAGTCAGTTCCCAACAATTGTGTGGGATATTCCAAAGGTAGTGAAGTATGCTTCGTTGTGGGCCACTAAAGATGCATAGAGAATTAGAGACAACAAAATATTATGGGTGTTCATGGAGATGAACATCAGAATGGGGATTAACTGCAAGCTGCGGTTATCGCCCACTGTCTACAATAATCTACAGAGCTTCATGGAGTTCAAGGTGGACTTCCATCACATACATATCCGAGAGCGCAAGGACCCCGCAAAGAAATGGAATGAGCTCCCCTACCTGGCCACAGACAATTTCAGATTCACCGTGCTTGAGTCATGGCCGCCAGTGTGGCACGATCCCGCTAGCTCCATGGTGGAATATGAGAAATCCACTGCGCAGAGGAAAAAGGAGGAAGCAAAACTACAGATGGCATAGCTAGCAGAGAAAAGAAGGAATGAGGGAGAAACAAAATAATAGAAGGTAGCCGCAGAATAGCGACACAAAGAAGCAGTTTTTAAGGTGTACATCCAGCCTTGGATCGTTGAGGCATTTGTCATTAGAGCCTCGATTGAATACAAGCTCACGTAGATGTAGGGAACACGGGAGCAAATACAAGGAAGCAATTCAATAGTCTCTGAACAACGCGTCCGAGAGATACAACAGGCAGCCGCTCAATGCACTGCCGGCCTTGCAGCAGTTCAGACAGAGTTGGGAGGTCTCCACGTGAAGATCTCCACATTGATAGAGTTACTCAAGGGTGATTCACGATGTTTGTGTTGGGGGCCTGTTGGGCGCGACAACCCCCAGAGCAAGTTTTGGAGCTTAAAGCCTAGATTTTGACCAAATCCGATGTAAAGACTTTGCATTTTTTGGGTGTGGAGCGCAAAGATTGTATATGAGTCATAGCGTTGTCCACCCTCATTTTTGTAATGTAATGTCGGCTTTAGAGATATACCCATGATTCGTGGACCATGGGATTGTATAAATAGAGTGAGGCTCTAATTTGTAAATCGGCGAAGAGTAATGAATGAAAGATGAAGAATTGAGTCTTATCTAAGTGTAGAGTCGAGTCTTTGGGTCGTAGAGTAGGAGAAGGCTCTGCAACTGAGTGCACAGAGGCCTAGTAGTCCGCAGCTGAGTGTGCGGACCCCTTCAGCTGACTGCGCAGGGTGAGTTGAGTCTGTAACCTTGGGAGAAGTAATAAAGAGAAGTTTTGCATCATTTCTGTGTATCTTTTTCCTATTTTGTGCATTGAACGTATCAGATATAAATTGCATTTTTATTGTTTTTATGATACGCGAACTTATATGAATGTGCTGATAAAGTGAGTATAAGATTAAGTATCTGTTTATGCAAAGATAACTAATTGTTATAAGAAGATAAGTAAGATTCGTGGTATAACTTGGGGAAGTAGCGTAGATCGTTGCCCTAGCTGTGCGAAAGGACCTCAACCCCTAGTTAGGGCTATGCGAAGGCGATTGTAATAGATTGTGAAGGCCTCGCAGATCAGGATAGTGCGCAAAGTGAACTACGCGAAGGTATTCACATTTGGACTAAATCGACCCCTCAGACATCTCAAGGGTGTGGAAACTTGGTTCCAGCATCCCCCCATACTACTTCGGGTGAGACCTCAATCCGTGCCCCGCGGGCTATTGCTGAAAGGGCTAGTAGTACAGGGATTCATTTGGCTAATTAACTCCGAACCTGGGTCAGGCCCACTTAAGCCAAAAATTTGGATGTGAGGCATATGTAAATGTTCCAAAGGAGAAAAGAACAAATTTGGATAGTAAATCTGAAAAGTGCATCTTTATTGGGTATAAGGATAGTTTGAAGGGTTATATGCTTTGGAACCCACTAAGAAGGAAGGTTGTGTATAGCCGAGATGGTGGTGTTTAGAGAGGTGAAAGATGTTATTAAAAATGAAGTCCAACTTAAGGAACTTGAGAAGATAGAGTTTGAGCTAAAGGAGGAAGAATTAGACTCCACAAAAGAAGAGGAATCGAAAGATGAATAGACACAAACTCTGGTTGTGAGAAGATCAATTTGAGAAAGAAGGAAGCCAGAAAGGTATAGTCCATCTTCTTTCTGTTCAAATTTTTCTTTATCTATTACTGATGATGATCTCAGAGCTGTGAAGGAAGTAGTAGATTCAGAGGATGGCAAACTCTGTAAAGAGGCCATGATTGATGAAATGGAATCTTTAAACAAAAATGAGGCTTGGGATCTAGTAGAGTTGCCAACTGGAAGGAAACCCATTAGAAGAAAATGGGCGTTCAAGAAGAATACAAATGCAAAAGGAAAGGTGTAGAAATAAAAATATCGATTGGTAGCAAAAGGTTATTCCCAGGTGCCAAGAATTGATTTTGGTGATACTTTTTCTCCTATTGCCAAGGTAGCTTCTATTAGATTGCTTTTATTTGTTGCTACTGCTTTTGATTTTGAGGTAGAACAGATGGATGTGAAGACAACATTTCTTCATGGGGATTTGGAAGAGGATATATACATGAAGAAACCTGAAGGCTTTGCGGTGAAGGGTAAGAAAGAACTAGTATGCAAATTAAAAAAGTCTCTGTATGAGTTAAAACAGTCACCAAGGATGTTGTATCAGAAATTTGATACATTTATACGGGGACTTGGCTTCACCAGAAGCAAAGGAGATCACTATTTGTATTTTAAATTAATTGATGACCATGTTATTTATATGGTCTTGTATGTGGATGATATGTTGTTGGTTGGAAATGACAAATAAATTATCTAGGATTTGAAGACCCAATTGTCCTCCAAATTTGACATGAAAGATATTGGTGCTGCAAACTATATTTTGGGCATGGAAATTAAAAGAGATCAAGCAAAGAGGAAGCTCTAGTTAAACCAGAGGAAGTATGTCGAGACAATACTGCATAGGTTTAATATGCAGGACAGTAAATTGGTGAAGGTTCCTATTCCTGTGGTGTAAAGTTATCAGTTGAATAGTGTCCCAAGACACAAGAAGAGGAAGAGGACATATACCGTGTTCCATATTCAAGTACAGTTGGTAGCCTGATGTATACGATGGTCTGTATTAGACCAGACATTACACATGCAGTGGGAGTATTGAGCAGGTTTATGTCAAAACTAGGGAAGGATCATTGGACAACAGTGAAGCGGGTTTTCAGGTATTTGTGTGGCACTAGTGATTATGGTTTGTGCTACCAAGGAATACCAAGATTGGACAGAGTTTTGGACATCTATCACTGTGTTGATGCAGAATGGGTTGGAGATTTGGATTAGAGAAGAACTACATGTGGGTATGTGTTTAACCTATTTGGAGGTGAAGTCGGCTGGATGACTAAGAAACAATCTGCAGTGGCACTATCAACTACAGAGGGAGAATACATGGTAGCCATTCATGCAAGCAAGGAAGCAGTTTGGTGGCAGAGATTGTGTTCAAGTATGGGGTTAGTACAGGGAGCTATAAGGATAGACTGTGATAGCCAAAGTGCAATTTTCTTGGCAAATAACCCTGCTTATCATTCAAAGACAAAGCACATTGATGTTCAGTATCCCTTTGTGTGAGATATGATAGAAGACAAAAAGGTGTTGATGGTAAAGGTGGAAAATTTGAAGAATATTGCAGAAGCATTGAAAAAATCTGTGAGCTCTAAGAAGTTCTCTTAGTGTAGAGAAACAATGGGCATTGCAGTGCTGGATCAATGACTAAGCTCTTCTATGGCCCCTTGTGGAAAGAAAACAACAAGTGGCAGAATGTTGGGTTGTGTTATATTCTTTCCACGACTAGCTACCTTAGTTAAACCGGGGGGTTAGGCTATGTTGCACCAATGCATAGCAGTGGGGTCACAGGGGGTTGGAGTGGGGATGTAGCCCCCCTCTACAAGATCTAGGGCAGCACCCCAAGAATTTTTCTTTTGACCCTATATTAGGTGGACGGACCTACCTATGGTTTTGTGCATGGTTTTCGCACATGGTTTAGGGTGTGATGGTTTTCGGTCCATGGTATTGGATGCTTCAGCATGTATATATATGTATTGTAACATTGAAAGGAACATAATGAAAATCAATTTGGTAGTCCCGGTTTTGGGATCCAGGGGAAAATCTCTATGTATATTTGTTTTATGTGTTATGATCTTGCCATTGTTTATTTTATGTCTTTAGAATTCATATGTAGGTAATTTATGTACGGGATTAAAAGAAACATGGAAGCTGATTTTTGATAGAGGCGGAATGATGTCGACTTTATAGTCATTTTTTCACATAATTTTGCAAGGATCAGAGTAGTGTGCTCATAATTTTCATCCAAGCAACAAATTTTTCATCCATCTCTAGGAGGGAATATTTGGGGGAATCTAAAAGATTTCCAAGGGTCCATATTTTGATGGTGTCAGAAAGAGGCCAATGTTATAGTCGTTTGACACGATTTCACACCAAGAATTCAACTGTGCAACCCTTTTCATCAGCAGAGCTATGCATTTTCGGACCATCATTGAAAGTGGAGGTATATGATGCAATGACAACATGTCTTTCTTTTGATTTTCTGAGATGATGTTTTGTTATTGATATCCTTGTTAATATTATGTTGAAAGGATGCATGTATGCCACGACATGTGAGAATTTATTATCTTGTCATGATGAAGGAGGGCCCATATGAGTGATATTTTCTATAGGAGAATGTCTCGTGGAGAGACATGCCACTATGGTTGGGATAATTTGTCCTTGTTATGACAAAGAATGTACTATGTACTTATCATCATCTTGCATCATTTAATGAAGCGGCCTCCCCACTCTTGAAACTGGGCCTAGAGATGTAACCCACACTAGGTGAACTCTATTATCAATGTGTTTGCATTCTTTTATTTGAAGGTCATCATTATTTTTCATCCTCTTTACAATATGCACATGTGGCTTTTCATACTCTTTCACATGAAATTTTAGTAACATCATAGAAGTAAAATATCTTGGTTAATTCTGGTATCTGAAGAGATCTAGATCAGGAAGAAAAGTATAAGAGTAACATCTTCATAATCGATTTCATAAAATTCACAAAACTAGAGAAATTTAGATATACACTTGGATATGGATATTTCACCCTCACCATCAAACTTTAATTGAGACAAGCTATAAATAGGTTCATCGAGGATTAAAAATTGACCATTATATCTATTGAAAAAACACCCCAAGAGCATGATTTTAGGATGATCCATTTAAAATAGGAGATTCAAAATAGACTCAGTGGGCACAACTTATCATATGGCCCTCCTAGCACAAGAATGTTGACGGTGCTAGATATTGCCAACATACATGGGGTATCCATGATGTGAAGTTCCAATTAGACCTCAAACAATTTGGAATAGGAGCACCATCTAGAGTATCGGACTAGCCACCATAACTTAAGGTTTGTCTTGGTTTCAGATAACATAAGAGATTATACCCATAACCTTTGAATAAACAAGTAATTTGACATTTTGAAACGCCAATGGTATTGAGTAAAAGGAGAAATTAATGAGGGGAGACAAGAGTGAGTCTCTGGAAGGAAATTAATAGTACTATCCTAAGACAGGCAAGTGAGAGCACAAAAATATTTTTTTAGTTACCTAGTGAAGTAGTTCACATAGACACAACAATAATTAAAGAAAATACAACACACATTCAACAAAATGAGCACCGAATCCAATGAGGTAGTTCAATTTATTTAGTACTTATGAACATAACATATACCGCAAACATCCAAAGAACAATCTTACAATATTCATGATACATGCATGAAAATGTATTGGCTCAATGAGTTTTTGATTATTGAGTGAAAGATCCAAGTACACATTTACAGTGGTGATACACTAGCTCTAGTAGTGGAGCATTAAGTCACTTCTTGCTTCTCCAAGGAATGATATTCTCTCCTATGCCATGCTAAAGAAGCAAAGACTAGCTCTATAATTTCTAAGCCTACAAAATCCTTTTGCTTGAGTTATGTGATTTATTTTATAACAAAGGGAGTGACCATTCATATCCCCTATGACTCTTAGACTTACACCTCTTTTACTTTTCTTCATTTTTTGAGAATAAAATAATTACATCCACAAATGATGTGGCAATACATCTTGTTAGAGCTCATTTTGTCACACTTTCTCAATTGGCCTGAAAACCAGATCAATCAACATCCTTAACACTTGCAATCATCCCTTTGCAAAGCCTTGAGCATTATCTCTCCAAAAGGTCTAAAAAGTTTAATTTAATCAGCTTAAAAACTCATTTTTGGACCCATCACACCCTTTCTATTGTGCAATTTGCACTGTTGGATGTTGCATAACTAAGTAACTATGCTAACCATCATAAGTTTCCATTGTTGCAAGTGCGATGGTTCTAGAATTTATGGAAAATAAAAAATAATTACGAAGCTTCTCTTTCCATAAGCTTTTAAGGTGGTTTTAACCATTTACTATTGATTGAGATCTCGAAATCCTATCTTGTAGGTCTTATATATTATCCCTAGATATTACCCCCCCTCATATGTGGATCTAAGTCCTAGATTGATAAAACCAAAAATACCCTATTTACCCTATAAATTCACTTCCTCCCATAGAGTTTGGGTTGGCTTTTGGAGACTCTTAGTTATGCCCTAATGTTGTTGTTTTTTACCTAAGGATCCATTACCATCCTTGAGTCATGATTGAAGGCTTACTTTGTGGCTAAGGAAGGACAAGTTTGGTGGGAGACATCCACATTGTCAAGAACTACAAAAGGGTTGTAATATTCTACTACATTTCATTAATACACAGAGATTTGTTTTCCTATACTTGTGTCTACTTAATACATATGTATTTCAATGCCTTCTTGACTCATTGATTAGAGATATTATTTTATGCTATGTATATATTGAATTTATCTTTCTTGTGTAATCGTCTTGCAGGTTCCATTTATAGTAATTGGAGTTGGAACTAAAATTTACAACACAAGAGAAAAGGAGGACTTGCGTTGGACTCCATGTAGGCCTTTCCTCCATTTTATAATTTCCCTAAGGAAAATATTGGTCTTTTTGGTTTCTGTTGTTTCTATATCAAACCACTTGATCTAGGTTAGAAGTCCCCTTTAGGTTGTTATCCTACCATAGGCAATCGAGTTGGTCACCTTGTTTATTGTGATACATTGAACACAACATTCAGGGAGATTTCTTGCACATACTAGAAATGGTATATTTCATTTTAAAGTTACTTGGTAAACCTTTTTTCCTAGTCACCTTTTTTTATTTGTGTTGTTAATTTATAAAATTAATTAACTCATCCTGGAAGAACACCCTCAACAACCCCGTCATTCGCATAGAATGCAAAGATAGCCTCCCTTACCTCTAGAGGTAACACCTAGTTGTCATAAGAATAAGAAAATGAAAACTATTGAAACTGGTACTTCAGAAGCTACCCCTTATGGAGCCACATCTAAAGTTAATCAACAAAAATTGGCACTTCCCATAATTACCGAACCTAAGGTTACATCCCTACCAACTAGTAAGTCTGATGGAGTCGAAACTGAAGCCCCTAAAACTTTAGATCCTGAGGTCATTGAACCTGAATTTATAGATTCTGATACTTCACAACCTGAGGTTCTATAATCTAAGGAAACTCGAATAACTGAACCAATTACTTCAGTAACTTCTTCTTGTCTTCCTCTACCTTCATCTCAAACACAACTTGTAAATTCTAGTCCTAATGGGGAACAATTTCGTATTGGTTCTCTTTTGAGTATTGAGGATGTTACTGAAGAAGAGTCTCGGCCTTTATCTCTAGTCCATTTAATAGCGACTCCTCTTTATCAAGCTCATTATTTTCTTACCCGTCATATTCAACACAAGCTCCTTCCTATCACACTCCTCAATTCAATTCACCTTTGAACCTCCCTTGTAAAACTCCTTTGAGAAGTTTAACCATGATTGAGTCAACAATGGTCTCTCAACCTCTGTCTAATATCATGACTGAATCAACCAAAGTTGCAACAACTTCTATGTTTTTAACTTCATCAAAAATCATTTATATGGTGGTCCATTAGTGCCACCTAGCTACCGGTCTTTGTCTGGAACCTTTGCTAGTGTGTCGACTAGTCCATGGACTTTCCTTTATCATATTCATTAGGAATACTATATGGTCCCTATTTGACAAGCACATCAAAACCTATTCCACCTATTTTTCCCCAACCTTATCTAGAGCAACAATATGGTCCATTTCTTACTGGATTTGGACATCTACAACAAGCTACTCCGTCCTATTTTGGATACCCTCCTCCTTAAGGGAAATTTCCTCCATACACTCATTATCATCCAACATGGGGGAAACTTGTTGTTGGAATGTTCCCATTTGTTTATCAAATGCTACAAGTTGGTGCTCCACCTTATCCAATTCCTCTTCCTATGGGTCCTCCATTTCCATGAATGGATGCTAATTCTTGGAATCCCATTTTACTCGTTCAGCCTGGTTTGGTTTTAAATCAAATCTTGACTTATCAACCTATTCTGGCTACACCCCAGGTTTCTACTTGTCAACCTGTGAAATCCATATTTGAACCTGCTCAAGTTACACCTCAAGTGAGTTGAGTTGTTCAAGTTGTATCTCAAATACAACCTACTCTAATGGTATATGTAATTTCTCAAATTCCATATACCCATCCTCTTCAAGGTGCATTACAAAATCCACATCTTGGTTAGTCCATACCTCAAATGCAAGTAAAGCAACCTATGCATGACATGACACGGGTACCAACCAGTCAACCCAATATTGGAGTGATTCAAAATCTGTTTGGGAAACCATTCCAAGGCATTCCATAAATACTTGTTGGTCAAACTACTATACCACAAATGCCTTATCAAGGCCAACAGATATAAAATCAATTGTTCCAACCTTATCAATTTTTTCATAGAATTGGACAACCTGGTTACAATTATCTTCGTTATTAGAATCCTCCTTATCCTATAATGAAAATACCAATTTCTCAACCCATTATTTCATACCTAGGATACCCTCCACCATAGGTTAACCTTTATCCACAAGGTCAACCTTAATATATATACTTGAATAGATAGTTTTCATTTGTTGCAACACTTAAGTTACCAAATTTATCTTGGCTTACGAATACTCCGATTTGTCATTCTCCTTGGTGGTTGGCCATTCCTACCAAATTGTCGAGTGACATTCCAAAATTTAATTGAAATCATGGAGAATATTCATCCTCTCATGTTATGACCTATCAGTTATGGTGTTCATCCAACTCCTTGAATGATGATGTTGGCTTATATGGGCCTAACCCAGGTTCAGAAGAATTATTTAGCCAAGCAAATCCCGCAGCTACTGGACCTTTTGGCAACAGCTTGCTAAGCGCGAATTGAGGTCTCACCCAAGGTAGCAGGGGAAGGTGCTGGAACCAGGTTTCTACACCCTTGGGATGTCTAGATGTGGTTTGGAGGTTTCGTACTTTGTTCTACAGCTTTGTGTTGCAGTATATTTGCGCGAATCCTGAATACCTCGTTCAATTTATAGATCTAATCTAGTGGATGAAGTATTGCAACTCGGATCTACTTTAGAGTGGTCTTTAAGTAAGCATTTATCACATTTATTCAGTTCGTGTAGTAAGATTAAACCTAGCTTCACAAGTATTCAATAAGCAGTGCACATAAATCAAAACAGTGTTATTAACCATACAAAATGCAAGATTCGCGATAATTCAGAGATCACAAATAATTCTCAGAATGAATTTATCTTTATTTCCACTTATCACTAGTACATCTAGATCCGCCCTGCGCACTTAGCTGCAGGGGTCTGCGCACACATCTGCGGACTCTTCTAGGCCTCTGTGCACATAGCTGCAAAGCCTCTATATTATACCCAAACCCTCGACTCGAACTTACAGACGTTTTTCAGAATGCTTTTATCAAAAACCCATTACATGTCTTATCCCAAAATCATACAAAAAAACTTCACTATTCTACCCATAGAGCCTCACTCTATTTATACCTTTCCATGGACCACGATCCATGGGCAGGCTGACTCAACTTACATTTCTTTACATTATTTTTGGGCAGACTACCCCTTTGACTTTGACTTATTACAAATCGCGCTCCACGCATCCCGCAGAGTCTTTACCCTACTTTTACCCAAAATTGCGGGCTTCGAGCCCCATGACCATTGCATGGGGCTTCCGCTACCCAACAGTCCCCCAACACAATCATCATGACTCATCCCGAGTCACTCAGCTAGTTCAGCCAACTTTGCGTGGAGATCATTTAGCATGTTCTGTGTGTCGCTTGTGCTAACATCAAATTTTTTCATCATTCGCTACATTTGTTCCACGTGTGTCGCCTGCACCTCAGTCCTTGCCTTTGCTGTCTCCATAGTAGCATATTCAGCCTGCATGTGGGCTATCTTGCGCTCTATGGTGGTTGAAACCGCAAAAGCCTCATCCAACCACAGTTGGAGACGAGTTTTAACCACTGCTTCCTTTTGTCTGGCAACATCGGCTTGGATTTTCAGGTCCTGCACCTCCCGCATCTTGGCCAAGCACTGGCTAATATCAATGATCTGTGCGGTTCCTCTAAGCTGATTGTAGGCTTGTTAGAGCTCCCGGGCCTTAGTTTCCAATCGGCGAAGTGTTGGATCCTTCTGAAGGGTGGTGAGTGTAACAATCAATTGAGTTAGTAGCTCGGTACATTCTACCATTGAACGTGTGAGCATCGCGTGCCCCATAGTAATAATGTTCCTGCGTTGCTCTAGGATTTCTGGTGGCATCGGTGGTGGGACCTATAGTTTTAAGTCCGCAATCTGCTAGCTAAGCTCTAGTAGGATCCGCGTGGCCTCCTCCTTTGTCTTTCGGAACATAGTAGCCAATTTTTGGATCTGTGTCTTAATGGGAAAATCATCTGCAATTTCTAACTCCTAGGCACTCGAGCAGGCTTCCGCTACTAGCTTCTCCATCTGCTGCTTTTGTGTGATTACTTCATTGCATTGGAGGTGCAGTTGTTCGATATTAATTTTTTTCTCCTAGATTAATTGATCGGCGTGGCCAGCCCTGGTGCGGAGATTGATTGTGGCACTATCGTGGAGTTGTTGCAAACTTTCATGCAGTAGAGTAGCCACATTTAGCCCCAGCCCTGTAAATCGTTCTAGCACAGCTCAATCCTCTGCCTTCGTGGTGATCAGCACTCTTGCTTGAATCGGGATGGAATGAGCCATTTGGGCTTTTAACAATAGTTCCGCAGCTGTCATACTGGAAATCCCTAGAGTAGCGCTGGTGCCTAACGGTGCGATTCTTGTTCCATGTTCGTGTAGCTGCTTATCGAGTTCCCTCAACACAATTTGCTGCTCCAACATGGCCTCGTCGACTACCTCCCAAGCGGTGTCTTGAACGGTGTTTTCAATGTCAATTAGGTTCCCTTTGGTTAAAGTGGTCACTTCGCTGTCCGTTTTAGATGCCTTTTCCTTCTTTCGTGGCTTCGGTCGCTCTGATGGCACTGGTTGCTTCAAAGGTGAATTCGTGCCTGTTGCTGGTGGTTCGTCCTTCCTTAGTGGGTTCTTTCTAACTGCCCTTGTTCGTTGTGGATGCCACCCCTCCTAGTGGTGTCTTTCCTGCTGCTGCCAATGCCACTTCCCGAGCTGCTTTCACTTCCACAGTGAACTGTTCATTGTGCTTTTGCTGCATGACACACTTAGCTTCCTCCTTTTTCTGCCGGATAGTAGCCTTGTTGCACTCTACCGTTGCTGGTCTACACCATGCCAATGGCCAGGTATCCACAATCCCATCGACAACCTCATTAATAGCAATAAATCAGAGTGAGGTCCATGCCTGGGCCGAGTCCTTACGCACCCTGATGTAGATACGATGCGTGTCTGCTTTAAATTCGGCAATATGCTTCATGCTTTCATAGATCTTGTCAGTCGGGCGGGGTAACTCATTAATCCACTGACGTATAGTCGTGTCCATCAGTACCCAAAGGATTTTGATATTTCAAATTCATCCCGCATCCCTTGTTTCCCAGAGGGAAGCATATCGAGCGACTTCTGGCCATTCCGAGTCCAAGACCGGAAGCTGGCTTTCTTCGAGTAAGTTAGTGGTGACTAGCATGATGGACAGGAGTAGCCACACATAATGGAAATTCTTGCCCTCATCCTGCACTTTGTGGCAATTGGTCAGAAACTCTTCACAAAGGAATTGTGACCAATTGAACAATACGCTGGCTGTGCATTCCTTAGCAAGTGTGATAACTACTGCGTGAACCTCAGTGCCACAACATTTCCTCATTACCTTCCCTGCCAACAACTGAGTGGCAATGCGGACTGTGTTGTATGAGATACTGTCAATGATGTACCCTCGTTATCCCTTCACGAGCTGATACTTCTTTTTCAGTCCCTCTATCATCACGACATCGTTACTTCTATCAGTAATTTCTCGAGGGTCTCTTCCGTCGTAGGGAAGGTGTGAGACCTAATGAACAAGTGCAGTTGTGATACGGACGAGTTTGCTAACCCATAATATTTCTTCATGAACTAAACAGAGCAACTGCTTTATGACTAACATAGTGATAGGAGGACAGAGGAAGTGAGGAATAGACAAATGGCAGAGTAATCTGGCTTTGTCCACCTTCCACATCCACTCCTTTGGCTATAATGTTATCACCGTCCCTTCTACATTCTGCTCCATTAGTGCATCTCTCGCCAGGTGGGGAAATTTTACTATATTTGCGAGGTCCCAATCTTTGAACTTCATTGTCGCAACATGGCCACCCACCAAGTTTTCCATTGGGATGGCTTTTGGTAGATATGGGGTAATGATTACAGTGTCAACTTCATCTAGGTTTACAGGTTCCTTCGCCTTCCCCTTGCTTGGAGGCACATACTTGGGTCATTGCACTAGTTGTATGGGATCCTCCTCAGGGTTTACTTCTGTTATGACCTATCATTTAATGGTGTTCATCAAACTCCTTGAATGATGATTCCATTCATTTATGGATTTTTAAGAGAACTCTTACTAGTACAACAACTAAGTGGTATGTTGAATTACCATGAGCTTCATCTAACAGATTTAATGCCTTGAAAACCACATTTCTAACCCATTTCAAATTACCAATCCATTATGAAACTAGAATTTAGATTTTGACTTCCTTGAAACAATATGACTTAACCCATATACCTGATCATATTCATGAGTGGAGGTGTCGACGTCAATTGGTCAAAACTTATATTCCCGATTAGTTATTGGTATAGTTGTTTGTTAAATCCCTCTTGTCTACTATAACTAAAGACGTTTCTAAAGGTGGAGTTGTTACTGAAGATAATTTTTTTACTCATTCTCAATATCTAGATTTGATTTATACTTAATTCAGCATGCTTTATGACAAGATACCCAATGCTTTGCAACCCCAACATACTATTCCACCTGCTCTCCCATCAAAGGAGTCACACTCTGCCAATGGCATAGATGGTTCTATTAGTCAATAGTCAATGAGAAAATATTATTATCAAACTAATTCAAAATCTTCCCCCGCCGTGACCAATCAAAACCCTCCTAGCCTTGCTCCTATGAGTACTTCTGAGATAAATTCTATTCAATCCACTAAAGGAAAATTTCAGCAACCTGGAAGTAAGAAAAAGGGTAAAGGAAATAATAAGAAAGAGAACCCTCCACAAGAAAAGCATAAGAATAATTCTCCTAATGAGAAGTGAAAGCTTCATTATCCATGTATTATCTATAACGATGAACATTTCACAAAGGACTATCCACATCGTGGAGAGATTAATATATTTTTCAAAGTTGCATCTACTGCACTTATTGCTTTGATAGGTACTTTCGCAAACCATGAGACAAATACGGTTGCACAAAAACTATCCTCCTCTTCCTAGGTAATGGCGTTATCTATTATTAGCAATAAGAATGGTTTCATGGTGGCTACAAGGAATAAGGACTATAGAAATATAAATCCTTCAACTAGAAAGGTTGATAATCAACCTTCCACCACTACTCAACCTACCTCTAGTCCTCTCCAGATAAAGAAACAAATTGCTAAATTAACTATCAAACCTCCTAAAGGGATGATTCATAAGTTACCATTTAATTCTCATGTGAGAGATGCACAAAATTACAGAATAGTTGAGGATTTAGCTCAAACTCCTTCAGCTATGTCAAAAGTCGAGGTGTTGTAGATTTTTCCTCCCCAAAATAAATCTTTACTAACAATGATTGTATGAGTACATCCTTCGTATTTGAATCTTGTTTTATTTAATCACAATAACCATACTCCTAAACTTCCACCCTAGCTGACTTTCATGATTCAAGTTGTTGTTAGAAGTAAAACTATCCACTGCACAATCATAGATGAAGGTGATTCAACTTGGATCATGTCACTTTCATGTTGGAAGGCCATCGGTTCTCCACAACTTAATCAGTCGTCGTCCACTCTCAAATATTTTTATGGGAGAGGATTTAAACCTTATAGGATCTTGAATTCATTACAATTAGAATGAGCTAGGAAAACAGTCTCAGTACAGGTCAACGTCATTGACGGACCTTTAGATTATAACCCCTTGTTGAGACGAACATGGGTTTACACCATGGCGACATGGTCTCAACCTATTTTAGGATGATTTATTTCCCTCACCAGGGGGTCATTATGGCTATCGATCAGTTTTCCTTTTAGGCCACTAATTCCCAAGTCACTCAAAGCATTCCACTTGTATTTGAATATCCACAATATTATCAACATGTCGAGCTAGGATTGCTTGAAGATTCATCCTTAATGGGAACTTTCACACTCCCTCCTCCTGACGATCTCAATCCAATTGCCTCTATTAATATGATTGTATCTTATAATATTCCAAATGATCCTTAGATAGTACCTGGCAACTCTAATATTAACTCATTTTGTGACCATGTGCCACTCAGTCCCATTAAGCTAGAGTATGAAGCTACTTACTTGGCATATTTAGAAAATACTAATATTGATGCCTTAGTAAATTGGTTTGATCATAACCAAGAACCAGGTTCACATTTTTCCCTTTCGACGGGCATATTTTCCACCAACGAAAGCATCATGGAGATCACGATGCCAGATGAAACACCATGGGACAATCATCATCATCGATCCTCATTACCTAAAATTCTTGAGAATAATATTGAAGATTAGTATTCACCCAACATTAATGAGTAATTTTTGGGTTCTATATTTATTCATAAGGTGAATTTCAAGAAGAATCTAGCAAATATTGAGGATACCATACCCCTTGATATTTCTATCAAACCTAGAGTTGTTGAAATGTCCATATTGTTTCATCTTGTTCTCCCAATGAGATCAAGATTTATAAGGACCTCTTTCAAGAATTATGTGACATTTTCACTTGGACATACGAAGAGATACCAGTTGTAGATCCAAACATCGTGGTACACAAGATTAAAACCCACCCAGATGTTAAACATGTTCGGGAACATTTACGTTCATTTCACCTGAAGAAAGTTGTTGTCATAAAAGCAGAAGTTGAAAAAAAATTGTGTGTTGGTTTTATCTATCATGTTCTTCTAATTGATTAGGTTTCGAATATTGTTCTTGTCATGAAGAAATAGGGTATGATTAGAGTATGCATTGATTATAGGGATATCAATCAAGCGTGTCCTAAGGACAACTATCTGACCCCTTTTATCGATCAAATCCTTGACGATTGTGCTGGAAGAAAAAATAATTCATTCATGGATGGATTCTCCAGTTACAATAAGATAAACATGTTTTCATAAAACCAACATAAGACTGCCTTAATTTATCCATGGGATACATTTTCCTACCAAAAAATTCCTTTTGCTCTGAAGAATGTTGGTGCAACCTTTCAAAGGGAAATGAACTGTGCTTTCCATATTAAGCATATAGTGCAACCCTATTTTGATGATTTTCCTACCCACTCTAAATGTTGTGAATATCACATAACACATCTCAGAGCGATATTCTTACGATGTAGACATTATAATATAAGGTTAAATCCACACAAATGTGTGTTTTGTGTCCAATTTGGTCGACTTCTAGGATTCGTAGTGTCAAAGAACGAGATCTGCGTCGATCCTATGAAACTCTAGGCAATCGTTTATTTTCTTTCTCCCTCTTCACTCATTCAATTACAACACCTTCAAGGGAAGGCTTAATTTCTACAGATATTCATTCCTAACTACACAGAACTTACAAAAGGATTTACTCATTTATTGAAAAAAGGGGTTCCCTTTCATTGGGATCACACTGCTCAAAAATATTTTGATGCTTTGAAAGATGTGTTAGCTCAAGCATCTTTGTTATACCCCCCTGACTATCAATGAGACTATTTCCTCTATTTAGTTGTGACAGTTACCGCAATTGTAATCGTTCTAGTACAAGAATATGACATAGGAGACGAACACCCCATATATTACTTGAGTTGAAACTTGACTAAGATTGAAGCCAAGTATTCACACATCGAAAAGTTAGTGCTGGTAGTTGTGCAGGTTGTCCAGAGATTTCACCATTATATATTTCTTTGGAAGACTATTGTAGTTTCTAATTACAACATGATGGCTTACATTATGTCACATCAATTACTGAGGAGGAATTAATGGAAGTGGATATTTATCCTCCAAGAGTTTGATTTAGAATTCATTAAATCCACATCCAAGAAATATTTAGTCTTAGTTAAATTGATTTGTGACATTCCCTCCTCTAAGTCAGAATCAACAATTTATGATTCTATTCTAGGTGAAAATTTGTTTCTGATTGATTCTTCTTATCCTTGGTATGGATATATTATCGTTTTATTCTAAACTCAAACTTTCCAACCTGATACTACTCATTATGATCAAGGTCGAATTCGATACCAGGCTTTCCAATATATCATAAATGATGACACTCTTTACCCTGGTGTTGATTTAATATTTCAATGGTGTCTTACTCATGAGGAGGTCGAGAAATCCTTGAATTACTGTCATGTTGGAGCATGCAAAAGACACATGTTTGGTTATGTGACCGCCCCGAAGATTTTACGTGCTGCTTATTTCTGGCTAACCGTGTTTTGAGATTATATTCTAACGGTCCAGTAATCTCACGCATGTCAAATTTTACTATTGCATTGTTCCTTTTTAACCATGTTATTACTAAATTTGGTGTGCCCCAAGCCATCATTACAAACCATGGGAAATGTTTTTGAAATAACATGATGTTTGAATGTACAGCCAAGTTGGGCCTTTAGTATGATAGCTCAACTCCCTATTACCCACAAGCTAATGGGCAATTTGAAGCCATTAATAAGGTTTTGAAAACAATTCTCCAAATCATGGTATATATTCATAAGACAAATTGGCCAACCATTCTTTTTCTTGCTTTACAGGCATACTGAACATTTGTCCGAACAATAACCAGATTCACATGCTTTCAATTGGTGTATGGTCTAGAATCAGTTCTTCCAATTGAATGTGAGATTCCATCCTTAAAACTAGCCATCGAGCTTCTTCCCACAACTTTCATAGAAGAAGAATGTTTTTTGCACCTATCTCTCCTGGATGAGACCCATCATGATGCCGCAATGGCGAACGAAGCTCAACAAAAATGTGTCAAAGCATAATTTGACCAGAATCTTAAACTTCTTGCCTTCTTGGAAGGTGACTTAGTCCTTTTATAAAACTAGGAAGCTAACAAATTAGCAGTTGGGAAGTTCGAACCATTGTCGTTAGGTCCTTATATGGCCAAGTGTGTACTAGTGAAAGAGGCATATGAACTGGTTGACTTTGATGGAATTCCTTTGGCACAACCTCAAAATGGCATGCACCTGAAAAAAATACTATGCTTTAGATTTCTTCTAGATAGTCATTGTGTAAATACTGTATAGGTTTGCTAGTGTGTTTACAGTGTGGCTTTCTAGAGTTTTATCCCGCCTCTGCTCATCTTGAATTTCATTTGACTTATATATGTCGATGTTCCCATAAATATATGTTGGTTATGAAAATGGCGCCAGTTGTAGTAATCAGAAACTTTCTTTTGCAATGTGGGAAATCTATGCTCCCGATGATGAGTTAGTGAGTCTACAAGGAATTTGTATTGGTCACTCAACTAATAACATTGTTGAGTATAGTATAGTGATCGAATTGTTATCTGATTCCATTTCCTGTGGAATTCACCATTTAGTTGTCAGAATTGATTCACAACTTGTGGTACAACATTTAAACATTTATTTAGTTAGAAGTCCAACTTTATTATGCATGGTTTTAAGGGTTCACAAATGCATTAGCGAATTATGTATTAGAAAGAAATTTGTAACACATGTAAATGTACAAACCATAATCATACATTGTACAAGAGAGTAGAATAAAGTAGAAGACATCTATAGATAGAAAACTATGTATAATGTCTGGTTTTACAAAAATTGTTTTTGAGACACATATGGCCACATGACCTATAATATCAAAACACATGTAGAAAAAATATGGCTGAAAATCCTCCTAGAGGACTAATCCCTATGATGCTCTTGATAGCATACAATTGGCTAAGCAATTTTGAAGAGCAAACAACTGATACGATCTAGCACTCCTATGGTGTATCGTTGCAGATAGATGGGGACCTCATTAATCCATGGGTCTAGTATACTATGATTCAAACCCTCAATATGATGCTTGAACTCAGTAAGTATCTATGTAGTGTCTGGATCACCCATATCCTCCTCTACCCCTACAGCCTCAACCTGAACAAGATGTGGTTGTGCTCGTCAATGAATAGGAAACATGCCTACTATTTACAAAGGTCCAATATTTGCATGTAAAAAACCAATAGTTAGTCTCGGATACATAAAAAAAAAAAAAAAAAAAAAATAAAAAAAAAAAAAATAAAAAAAAAAAAATAAAAAAAAAAAATGAAATAAAATAAAATAAAAATAAATAAATAAAAAAATTTTAAAATCTAAAACACCAAAAAATTCAAAATGACTTTGTTTTACTTGCATCACCCCATTGCTTTCCTTTGGGTAAGACAAGCTCCAAGTCTTTGTGGAAATCAATCCAACATATGGGTAGTCCTCAATCATAATTATCTGCTTCCACAACCATCTAAAGAAAGTAAGGATAAAATTCATTGTAGGTGTTCCCATGTGACGAGACATCAGATCTACCCATTGTCTCATATGAGGCACTATATGTCCTAGAAACTCACAAGATATCCATTGAGGAAAAAGTAATGGTATCCTCTCTAAGGAAAATGATATTATGATAGAACCATATCCAAATTTCTTCAGTCATCCTATCTTTTCCCGATTGATTTTTTCCTTTAGGTTGGCTAGAACCCCTTCACACCAGTTAAATATTGTTGGCTCTAAGAACTCTAAGGCGTATTGCATCTGGGTCTTGGTGGCTAAGTGTAAAGAAATACTGCTAACCAACCAGGTAATGTTGAAAAGGATTTTACTGAGAGGAATTTGTGCCACATCCTTTATCTCAAGCTTTCCATCCTTAGTTATTTCAACATGAGGTTGACAATGAACAACAATGTAATCCTTCACTGTATCCCCACCTCTCCTAAATCTAGATAGTGAAATGGGAGCTCCTCTCTATGACAACAATGTTAGGAAATAGATGTCCTCAACATCTATCATGATAATGTGTACCCCAAACCTAAAGTATTATCCCTGTACATCCCAACATCTGGCCGAATACTCTAGTAACTCTAATTGGGACCTCATGCCTAGAATCATGAATAATTGAGAAGCCTACAGTTTCTCAAAGCCTAAACTATTGTTGGTTCATTAGCAGTAATCATATCTTGACCCTCATACTCTCTTTCTCTCTAGGTCAAAGTCATTTATCTCATGTGAATGTCTGGAAAATAACATGGAAGAATGCATAAAATCAACCATTTGAAAAAAATTGGGAGAAAAATCGCTCAAATATAATATTTTCTAAAAACCCTTTACACTCATTGCACTATCTCTTTCTTGGATAGAATGACCCATCGCACTCACCCACATTGGTGAGTGCATTGGTTCACCCTTCCCAGTGTTAATTTTATTAACTCATCACACCTCACGATATATAGAGGGTGCGATGGGCCAAGGGCAACTTTTTAAACTTAAAAAATCAAAAAAATTCCTAGAGAATGCATTAAACGAGAAATGGAAACCACATAAATGAGGAGAAAATATACATCTCTTACGTGAAGCTGACGGTACTGAAAATGGTCCACTAGATTGGCCACAATAAAATGCTTAAGATCAAAGTTAAAAACCCAGTCAGAGCTCACTCAACTTGGTAGAAATGAAAATGGTAAGAAATGAATTACTTTTTCACTATTGATGGTCAAAATTAGTCATTATTTTAATATATTTTAATTTGTTTTAATATTTTGACCTAATTTTTACCATGTATCATGTATTTTTAATCTTTTTGTGGTGTTCTGAGCAAGTTAAAATCTAATTGAAGGAGATAATGCATATTATAAGTTGAATACAAGTAATTTTGATGAATTATCACTTTTCAGGTTCATTAAACCTATGAAAAAGTAATCCCCTAGAGTCCTCTTTCAACTTATTTCAGACTCCCAAAACATGAAAATATTATTGAGCACTTATCTTTTCAAACTTGTTAAAGTAAATGAAAAGACGTATGACCAATAAAAGTTTAACCCTTTCCCAGACTAGGATGGACTATTTACGAAAATGGAATACTTTAGTTAAACATGACTAAAAGGTTCTCATGGGTATTGTTTTATGCCTTTTTTGGCATAAGAGACAAATTTACAAAAAGGAACCTCGTGGAGTTTTCTTTTTTGCCTTTTTTTGAACTCTCTCAACATGAAAAAGAAGTCAATTTATGCCTTCGTTGGACTCATAAAACTATTAAACAATGATGGACTTGTTAAGAATGACAAGACAAAACTACTCCTTCTTAGGGTTCATTAAAAATACTTAGAAGGATTCATCCAAAGGATGAACTTATAAATAAATGATATGTTATCCTCCTCAAGTTTGTCAAAAATAAAGAGGTATTGGTGAGAAATGGTTGGGAGATTTGGAAAACATGGCATTTTACCTATTAATGGTAGTGAGTCGCTCTTGAACATGACACTCTTTCACTTCACTATCATGATTGCTTTGGATTGGGAAATTCGCTTGCCTCACTATTGATCACACCTTCATCATGGGTCTTTTAGTAAATGTTTCCAACTCCATTCAGTGTTGCCGATATGTTCAAGATAAAGTCCACCCTTAGTTGACATCTGCTACAAATACCTTAAGCCTTACTTTGTATCTGCCTCTCCTTAACCATATTTACATCATTACATTCTATCTCAAATCTTGATACATGTTTTGTTTCATTGATGGGGGATACATCAAAAATCTCTTGTGATGGGTTGCTTCCTGTCAACATCATCACATTTTATAGGAAGTTGACTTAGAAACTCCCTTTAGTACCTTGGGTCTTTCATACCCTTAATGGAAAATTTCCTCACTTTCAACAACATATTTTCATCACTGGCCTTCGACTGAGGTATTTTGTGTTTTGTTCCACTTTATCTCATTCATTCACATCACATAGATTATAATGTAGTACCTTGAGGACCATTATCATTATCAGTGGTTCCTCTCACATATGTTAACGACTTACATAATTGGTAGGTAATCAAATGGTGTCTACCATGTTCGACTCCAACTCATTTATTGGCATGGTTAGACTCCTACTATCAATGAATGAGGTAGAAGACCCTAGATTTAATTTCATCCTGTTAGAGCCTAGATTTACCTCAAGCTGAAAAGGTAATATTCTAGGTCCACATCAAACCACACTCAGCCTCGTAGCTAGCCCTACAAGGACAGGAGAGGGCTCTCTCTAGGTCAATCTCAGCGAAAGATAATAGATGGGGCTTGAGATGACTGTTTAACAACTGATCTTAGGCTAGGTATTAAGTACAAGGATTTGTTTTGAGTTTTTGGGGGTTTTGTTGGAAAAAAGGGACAGGCAAATTTTGGGTTTGAGGATGAGGGCTAGTTCTTGCAAAGTTCAATTTGGGGCGAGAAAAGCAATGGTTAGGGTGCCTTAAATTGAATAAATGGATAGAAAGGATTGTTGAGAAGATGAAGAGGGCAATATTGTATCAAGGATCCTCTACAAACTGAAGAAAACATATAAAACTAAACAAAAGTCAAAGGCAGAGCATAGCAATTTATGAATTCCACCTTAAGTACTCATTAGTTTAATTTCAGAAGCAAGAGAAGGGAAATGGCATACATAAACATTCATGAACTTACAAATACATGGATAAAAACACCATCCAAACACAAAGCCACAAGGATCCCAACAAGTGCTACAAAACCTTGGTCTTTCCTTTGCCAAAATTGCAGAAATGAAATGTACAATAGAGTGCCAAGCAATCCCAAGTGTCCAACCCTGAAAATGACTTAGAAATTACATAATATAGACAATCCAAACCTATTCCCTTGCCTCTAGGGGTCGAGCTCATCATTCTAGGAGCTATTTGAACTAATTCTAAACAAGGAACTGAAATCTAGGTAGTCAAACAACTTACCCCTATATGCTAGGAAACTGATTCATTCACTCACATTTCACCTTTTGGTGAATGAATCTTCTAGAACAAGTAAAAATGTGCCAATATTACATCATGGTTATCAAATTACATCATGAAAAGTCAAGAATAACATCAAGAAGCAAAACTGGTCAAAACTGGGCGAATTTCTGAGCTGAATAGTGAAAAATGGGCAAAAATCCTCTATGCGCTGTGCCTGATTCTCTATGCGTCGTGCCACTTTGGAGCTGATTTTGAGGCACTTCCTAAAGTCCAAATTGAGCCCAAGTGTGCTTGTTGGAAATTCTTGCCTGTCTACTTTCCAACCCAAGTGGAATTTCTAAATTTGGATGTCATTTGCCCCTCCAAAACTTCAATCTCCCAAGACTGCTTCCTGTGTGTCAAAATAGGGGCAGTGAGGTCATTTTTTGAGTGTTTTTGACCTCCTGAGGACTCAAAACTTGCCCAAATTTCTTGGCCATGCACCAGCAACCATGATTTTGCATGAAAAATCTAGAAATATAAAATTTTTGCAATTTGGAGCTCCCTAGCAAAAGCGCGTGCCACGTGGCGCGACACATATGGAGAAAAACTTTGTTTTTTAGTGCCAAAATTTGTCAAAATGCGAAAAATGCCCCAAATTTCTTGCAATTTGGGTTGGAGCTTCTTCATTAAGTGTCATGCTGGGCTAAAGAGGCTTTGGCCAATATCTGAAGACGTTCAAGCTCCCTTTTCCTCTTTTGCTTCCTTATTGCCTTCTTTAATTTTGCCTTTAGATTCTTGATTTGTGCCTTGCAAACCTTGTTCCGCGCCATGTAGTGGAAAGCCATGTGTCTCAACAATTATTTTTCTTTATCAACCTTGTCTAGCAGTCCCTCTAAGTGGATGTTGACTCTTTTGAGCCAAGACTCTCGATCATCATTAATCTCTTACTCCAATGAAGTGAGCTCAACCCTTCTCCTTTGTGCAGCTTGGTGATTCTCGTGGATGTTTTGTAACTCCATGATTGCTTGCTGATCTTCAAGTTGTTTTTTCCTCTACTCCAAGTATTTCATAGTCCACTTAGCCCTCACCAAGTCAAGGGATAAGGCTTTGATCTCTGTTTGCTGCTCCTGAATGATCTCTCTAAGATGTGCACTTTGTGGGCCCGCATCTGTATCATCATCATGAATGAGAATGAAGTCAGTCTCTTGTTCACCTGAAGGCCCCTGATCCTGCATTGGCGTCTTGACTTTGTCCTGTACCTGTGGTGTTGATGTCGGAAGCAAGGCCCCTTCCACACCGGGTGGAGATAACACTCGCTTCGCTGTTGCAAACAAATGTCCAGTGCCCCTCTGATATGTGATGAATACCGGCACACTAGCAGTCTCATGGTGCTCATACTGATGAGAAGGTCCACCTATCTCATGCTTAACCTCTGATAATCCCTGTGAAGCTCTGAAGAAGTCACGAGAGATGAAATCATCCCAAGTGATGCCCTACAATCCAAGCTGATGAACCACCAAAATCTTGATGAGAGCAAAATGGTAAACACTATTAAGTTGCTGCTCAGGGGTTTTATGCTGCATAAGGGTGGTCATCCTCTCTATGTTCCGGCAAATGAAATACAAAATGTTCATCATCCGTACCCTGGTGAAATGCATGAGCAACTTGATGTGATAAGCATATAAATGAGAGAATCGTCCCTCACAGCTGAAATACTCCATGATAAATTTCATTAGTGGAGCATATTCATCTTTCAAATATCGGAATGGAAACACTCTCTTGAGCTGCCTCAAGAAATCGGTTTTAATATATGGCTCATAATGCTTTTGGTCAATCTTCTTCCTCTTGGTCCATGGTTCCCCAATGTTTGGTATGTTGGTTTCTAGTGAGACAGATTCTGGTGTAAGTGTGAAGGTGACACTGGCTAAGGTAGCTTGATCTCCCTGTAAATGCAACACAAATAGACGAGCCAACTCATGATGAAATTGAACACTCGCCATCTTTTGACAAAACTCATAGCATGACTAATGCTGGAAACAAAACATGGCAAGAGGGAAGGCCTGTAATTCAGTGAGGTTGATTGGTTCTTCTCTTATATGTCTACCTCCTCTATGAGGCCTCCGAGGTACATGTTCCTCCATGGGTGAGTCACTTTGGGTTTCCATTTCATAATCTCATGAATGCTTAGATGCCATGACTGCTGTTTTTCAAACTGCCTTGGAGAAAAAGATGCTGGTGTATGAAAACTGTTTGGACTGCTCTTTTAGTGATGTGTTCAAACTCTGCCACCAAGGGGAAACAAATGAAACAAGGGATTGTTAGGAAGGGGAAATAATAGTAAGGGATTAGGAATTTTTGGGATAGATTTGTTAGGGAAATATGGGAGGGGGTTTAGGATTTATGTGTGGGAATAGGGTTTAGGGTTTTCACATTTAAAATTTTGGGAAAGGGAATTTGGGATAGGGGTTTAGTAATTTTAGGGGATAGGGAACAATGAAGTCAGGGAAAAAATGGAATCAAGGAGAAAGGAAAAAGAAAAAGCTTGGTGGCCAACAATTTTTGAAACCCTAGGCAGTAGCTTATATTTGAGGAATTCAAAATGATAGGGTTTGATCATTTGTTTTAGCATTCACCACATCAAACATAATATACACCATAAACTTGGATGATGAACAGTGAAGGAGGAGCTCAACCTACTTGAATTCAAGAGAAATTTGCACGTTTTGGGCGTTTGGAGGCCGTTCTAGAATTTTTTGGGCCAGACAGCTGAGTGCGTCGCGCAGCTTGCCCAACACGCTGTGTTGTCCCAATGCACTGCGCACATTCAAAAATACACTGTGCAACTTCTCCCAGTGCGCCGCGCCTTCTGCCCAATGCATCGCGCCGGCAAGTTGTAGTGGTTTTTGTCCAATTTCTCACTCTTTCACCAAAACTCACTTTGAGATGCCTCCTCTTTGTTCTTGGCATGCAAATGAATGTTTTAAAACCATGAGAACATCTTATAGTGATGGATTTGATTTTTGTTCCTCCCAAACCCACTTTATAATGTTTTGACTTGGCACTTTTTCCACAATTAATAAAACTCTGTCTTTTTGTTTCCCTTTTGATTTTTTGGCTTGAGTGATGAGTAGTTTGTCAATTTTTGCAGGATAGTGACATGTCTTGACAAAGGAAGACCAAGGCTGCGCTTGGAGATTTCAACAACTAAAAAACTTTTTGAAAATTACATGACAATTTATTACAAAGCGAAATGACAAATTTTCTTCAAAACAGAGTTTTGAAGAAAAGTCATAGTTGAACATATAATGATGAAAATATTGGAAATGAAAACCTATTAAGGACCTCCCTCATTAGTCAACTGGCATTATTAGACATTGTTGAAGACCAAATTGACTAACCCTAAACCTAATGACTGAAATGCCCTTTGTTGATCAATAGACTAAAATAGGACTGTAAGTGATTTTAAAACTTGATTTTGACAGACAGACCTGAGCCAACATGGATAAGGCATGAGGGGTAATGTTTGACAAGACCCTTCCATTAGATTATGGCATGCCCCTAGCAGAATGTAGATGATAGAGCTGAATGAGACACCTAAAAAATGAAATGCAATAAGAGAAATGATCTTTGACGGAGGGATGACCAGACCGACTCTAACACATCCATCTAGGTTGCACTTTTAGGATTCATACCAGATCACAAAGTATGATCACTATGATCATTTAGAAAGTCATCCAAATGTGGGTCCACCATCTTTTATCAATGGACATGACTTTGATTATTGTAAATGTAATATTTGCTTATGTTTTGAGTATGGGTATACCTATCTCAACAATGATATCATGATGATTATTTATTGTAACATATCATGATCTCAACCAACGTTTTCTTGATCTAGACTTGTCACAAAGTAAAGCAGTTCAATCCTCAACCATTGCTTCTTAGGGGAAAATCTGTTATAGTCCATTTTTTCACACCTCCTCAAATGGCTTGAAAAATGGATCAATCAACATCCTTAAAACCTTGCAATCGTCCCTTTGAAAAGGCTTAAGAATTATTTCTCCAAAAGGTCCAAAAATTATGGGTTAATCAACTTAAGAACTCATTTTTGGACCAATCACACCCTGTCTACTGTGCAACCTGCACTGTTGCATGTTGAATAACTGAGCAATTGCGCTAACCATCGCAGGTTGCCTTTGTTGCAGGTGTGATGGTTCTATAATTTCAGGGAAAATAAAAAATAATTACAAAACTTCTCTTTCCATAAGATTCTAAGGTGGTTTTAACCATTTACTATTGATTGAGATCTCAAATTCCTATCATAGAGGTCTTATCTCTTATCCCTATATATTATCCTCCCTCATATGTGGATCTAATTCCTAGATTGCTAAAACCAAAAATACCCTATTACCCTATAAATTCATTGCCTCCCATAGAGTCTAGGTCAGATTTTGGAGACTCTTAGTTATGCCTTGATGTTGTTTTTTTACCTAAGGATCCATTACCATCCTTGAGTTGTGATTGAAGGCTTGCTTTGTGGCTAAGGAAGGACAAGTTTGATGGGATACATCTACATTTTCAAGAACTGCAAAAGGGTTGTAATCTTTTCCTGCATTTCATTAATACAAAGATCTTTGTTTTCCTAGACTTGTGTCTATTTAATGCATATGTATTTCAATGCATTCTTGACTCATTGATTAGAGATATTAGTTTATGCTATGTATATCTTGTAGTTATCTTACTTGTTATAATTGTCTTGCAAGTTCTGTTTATAGTAATTAGAGTTGGAACTAAAGTTTAAAAGCCAAGAAAAGATGAGGACTTGCATTGGACTCCAAGTAGGAATTTCCTCCATTTTCTAATTTCTCTAAGAAAAAAATTGTTCTTTTTTTTTTTTAGGTGTTTCTAGATCAAATCACTAGATCTAGGGGATTCACTTATGTTCACATAAGATATTCTTTTGTCAAACACCTTGACATAAATGATATTATCATGACAATTGTACAAGCCATAACTTGGCAATGATAACATGGAACTTCATGATGATGTGTCAATGCCAAGATACTCTCCTTGCTATTTTGTCTTCAATCTTCATGAAATATATGATTTGTTTTTCATCTTCACCCTCCAAAGGGTCATGGATCAACATTGGGACCTTATGAGTCATCATGAAATGTCTTCAATCTATCTTGGTTCAAGATCTCTCCATGTGTTCATGATGGTTCTTCTTTGTACTTCTTCTCTGCAAGTACTTCTTTGTCTCTTCTCCTTGACACATTCCTTAAGCATCACCTTGCCTTGTTGAGGAGGTACTCCTATCAATGAAGTTCACTCATGACCAAGGAAAATCAGTATTGAAATCATCAATACTATCTCTATCTTGATCATGGAAGAAGATGTTTGTGATAGGCCTGTGAAAGGACTGATAAGGAAGGGCTTGATGAGAATGGCACAAATGAGATGAACAATGGATGTTGAGAGCACCATTTCTCACTATAACTATGTAATGCACTATGAGGAGGGTCTCTTTAGGGTTAAGCATAGTCGGCAAGTGCAAGGAACAATGTGATGAGCCTATTGACTAATATTGCATAGTGTGCAAGGAAGGAAGATGAGACCTAAAGGGTAGCACAATTTTCCTCAATAGTGGACCATTGTCTACTAAAACTATGCCCTATGCTAGAAGAGGGAGATTTGATCTAGTTTTTTGTGCATTGGGCAAGGTTAGTGGATAAGGGTTGAGTCACTGTTGATTAGAATTGCACTATGCGCTAAGAAGGAAGGGGAGGCCTGAGGTGTTAGCTTAGGGGGTCTTGACCAAGGTATAGAGTTAGTTGTGCCAACCAACAAACCCTACACTACTGACCCTTTCGGTAGCAACCCTTGTAGTGCATGCTGCAATCGCACCAGAAGCAGTATGGGGGGATGCAAGAACCAAGTTTCTACATCCAGAGTCTAGTGTGATGTCTTCCAGTGCCTTAGATCCACCTCCCACATATCGATAGACTTCTAGGGCTTGTTACTGTAAATCTATTAAAAGAACCTTCAGACCTTCGTGCAGGTCCACGATCAATCTTTACAGAGCTTTAACAGTCAATTTAACTACTTATTGTTAAAATTGGAAACTAGGTAAAAACTTCATGTGGGTCATATTATTCATGGCTGATAATATTTTGATTATATTCCTCTCATTGAGAGGTGTAGGATTGATATAAATATCATCTGATTTCGATAAGTATTCATGGAGATATGAATTTATTTTGATTACAGAATTATTATCAAGCCAACCTACAAATCATGTAGGCTCAGAAGCCCAACAGTCGCATCTATTCAAACACCAATGTTTTGTATAAATATAAGAGGAATTTTTCTCATTTGGACTCACTCATCTCATCACATCTCTCTCTCTCTCTCTACTGTGCAGAAAAGAGTCTCTTCTCTATTGTGCAGAAAAGGATCTCTCCCTCACACATGTGAAGCCGGAAGCTGCTGAAACTAAGCTGCAATTGCAGAAGTAAAGATTGACCTGTGTGGACTATAAGATCTCCTCATCTGAACTGCATTGTAGGTTCATCTAAACCTCCTTTGAAAGCCACAACTTTTGGTGATGGAATCAAGCCGATCCGACGGTCGGTTTGTGAGATATTGTCTGCCCTAGTTTGATGATGAAGCCGCTAATGCTGATGCTACTAATCTAGGGTTTGCTACTGCTGAAATGAATCAGATTTATTGTACTATTTCTCTCTGTTGAATTATTGAAGATAAAATAAGATTTTATCAAAGGGTTTCCCCACACATTGTGGGGTTTGTCCCTTGCTAGCCGCCACATCTTATGTCTCTTGTCTTGGCTTGTTTTCTATCGATCGTTTAATGTTCTATCTACACTTTAATTTATGTACATGTGATTGATAATCTGTGGAATATAATAAGGAAAAGAAGTAAACTGTTATAAGCATAGAACATACCATAACTTAACACTTATGCACATCAGAAAGCAATCCTAAATTGGAGTTTGTGTAGATCTACTTAATCCATTAGAAAAAATAAGAGAAATCACCAGAAACTTCACAAAAGTGCCTAAGAAGTCATTGCTTACATTACTAAGATAGATTCAATATAATCACGTAGCATTCAATCAGTATTTCATAAAACATGCCATTCATCAACATCATATAAAAATAACAGATATAAATAGAAATACTCAGTAATTCTTCAGAAAATTGTCTTTATTAATCTTTACTTCACTGGTTACAGACTAAAACTACCCTATGCACACAGTTGCAGGGGTCCGCGCACTCAACTGCGGACTCTACCTAGGCGTCCACGCGCTCAGCTGCAAAGCCTTCCTTTCTCTACCTAAGCGCAAGAAGCAGAGCCTTCCTGCCTTAGCTCCTACCCAAGACTCTTCAATGAACCCAATTCTCTATCTCTATTACCTCTTCCTTTCGCTAAGACTCAACTATTTATAGAATTTTTGATACAATTCCATGGTCCACGAACCATGGGTGAATCTCAAAACTGACTCAAAAATTTACTTAAAACAAGAGGCTAAGTCCATTTGACTCTTATTCATCTACGCGCTTCACATCCACAAATCGTGGAGACTTTACATCTCTTACAAAATTTGTTACAAAAAATGACCAATTAATTCCATTCTGCCCCTAGGGACCCAGGCTTGTTAACCAGGTATTTTAAGGCCAAATGATCTGTATACATCTTGAAATTCCCTCCTAACAGATAATGCCTGAATTTTTGCAACGCGTACACCATGGCTAACCCTTCACGCTTAGTCATTGAATAATTTTTCTCAGCCTTTGATAACTTTCTACTTGAGAAGGCTATATGATGGTCCATTTATCCTTCACCGGCTTGAGTTAGCACTGCACCTAGTGTAATGCAAGAAGCATCCACGTGTACATGAAACTCCTTTTTCCAATTATGGAATACCAAGATTGGCGCAATTACCATTTTTTCCTTCAACACATCTAAGTTACGCTAACATTCTTCATCCAAATAGAATGTCGCATCCTTCTTTACAAATTTTTCCATTGGCGCAATAATTTGAGCTTAATCTTTGATAAAAATTTCTATAGTATCCAATATCTCCTAACATCATGTGCAACTTCTTGACATTCCTAGGGGCCTCCAAATTCATAATTACCGAAATCTTTGCAGGGTCCACCATCAATCCTTGCTTTCACATAACATGACCCAACAAGATCTAAAAGGAACACAAAATATGCATTTCTTCAAATTGAGTTCTCTATGGTATCTACCACATGTATCCAACATAAGGCACAAACTTGCTACATGGTGCTTCACAAAGCCAAACACTATCCAGTCATCAAAGTACACTTCCAGGAACTTATGAATGAATTCCTTGAATGTTGTTATGACTACGCGGGAAAATATCACAAGCGCATTCTTTAATCCAAATGGCATAACAATGTACTGAAAACAACCCCACTCTGTCATGAAGGTTGTTTTGATCTAATCCTCCGATGCGATCTTGATTTGATGATACCCAGAAAACCTATCAGTAAAGGAATAGACCTCCTGCCCTCCCACATTGTCTAACACTTCGTCTATAAATGGCATCGGAAATGGGTCGTGAACACATGCATCATTAAGCTTTCGCAGATCTACGCAAATCCTTATTTCTCCCTTTTGCTTCTTCTCTTGGACAACCATCAAGCTCACCCAATCAGATTCTTCAATCAGTTCTATGATGCCTGCCTCTAGCTTTTTATCCGACGCTTGGTGAACCTTTTCCTTATAATTAGGATTAAGGCAATAAGGCCTCTATTAAACAGGCTTCACATTTGACTTCAATGTGATTTTCATAATGCCCAAATCACCAATTGTGCCCTTTAAATCTGAAAACTTAGTGGGGAAGAGATCTTGGTGTTTGCGAAGTAATTCAACAACTTTATCTACTGTAGCATCGTCCTAATAATCTCCAAGTTCCGTGAACTTCGGTTCTTCTTTAGTGCCAATGTTTACTTGCTTCGTCTTCAAAGGTGTGGATATGTTCGGGTTTTCTATTTGTGGGCCTTCGACTTCGTGATGCTCTTCTGCCTCTGGGATATTGATGTTCCTTGGGTATTCTTCCTATTCTTTAGCGGTAACATTATAGCATTCCAGTGCATGATGCAGTTGGGTGCTCCAGTTCAGTTATGTACATTCTATAGGTTCTTTCGATTTTTTGAAGATAAATGCTTTAATCTCTTGCAACGCTTCATCGATGCTTGAAAAGTAGTCTTCAAAGATGAAATTCAATAAGAAACCTTCCTTCAATACATCCCACTCTGCAGTGCCATGGTAGAGCTTCATTTCCAGATACCAGTTCATGGGAATTGTATCCAAGCTATGAAAAAATATGTGTACCCATTTTGGTTGTGGTTCTGTCCCCCATGCCTTAGTCCATTTCACCAGATGATCGTGCGGATCATCCTTCGCATTATACTTCTCAAACATTCTGGTATTAGCATGCCCAAACCTTATCTTCATCATTCTTCTGTAATCTTGTCATCCAACGAAACTATCTTTATGCATACCCCACCATCGTGTAGGCATAGCGCGTAGCGCCAACTCTAATGCTTGAAAGCGATGGTCCTCCAAGACTTCACGCTCAAATTCATCCAAAAACAGATCTATGTCAGTTAAACCATCATATTAAGTTAATTTTCTTACCTCCGACGAAACACAATGCAGTGCCTTCGTCATCATATTGCATCGCAATGTAGAGACTTCATGTAAGTGATTCTTCCAATGCTCTAATTCCTCATCTGAATCAGAGGTGCAAGAACTCTCCCATCCCATGCAATTCGCCCATCTACTGTCGGATTGATCCAGTCCTAATCTCGCACTGTTATCTTGTAAATTTAATCCATCTCATTGTCACTTTCTTCATAATCATGGACTGGTTCAGTATAGCATGCTCCTTCTGCAGGATCCAGTGATACTATAACCCGAAGAGATTTTCTTTCAAATGACATTGTCCTCTTCTTCAAATTAAAGATCCCATTCATATCAATAGCCCAGTTGATTCCCAGGAGTGCGGGGTAAGGATTACTGTCATCGACAATTTCTATAACCTCAAAATCTACTACTGCACTTGCACCTTCAATATCAACGGTTACTCCATATAATCATCTCATTGCAATGATTTTCTATTGGTTTGCCATCCTGAGTTGAATCAGAGACCACTACAGTGCAGGTCTCCCCATCCTTTCCCATGTCTGTTTTGGTAAAACATTTGCATCAGACCCTAGATCTAATATGACCTGGTCCATTTCATAATCACATATTTGTGTCGTTAGCAGCATCTCTTGATCTGTTCATGCCTTATGCTTGCCAATCTTTCTGACCATGTGATGTCCATCAGGGGCTTTCTCTTTGTTGACACATTTATTTATTAATTCTTGTAGGCCTTCCACAACCTTTCTATCGCACAAAAGCTTCATGTAAGTCTCCAAAAACATAGTGAGCATAGAAGTATCAACCTCTGTAGGCATGGTGATTTCTTACATCTTGTCCTAGCTTCCAAATATGGGGGCCTCAATGAAGCTCTTCTTGGCTTCCATAAATGTTTCCTTAGCGTAATCCATATCATAGTCGGTTTCCTTCTACAGAGCCTTACGGACCCATCCATTTTCTTTAGGTTGTTTACCTTTATCAGTGCCAGTCATAATTCCACTTCTCAGCACAATATTAACGCTTTGATCTTCTTCGCGGGGCTCAACCCTCATCATTTGTAAATTATGCGTAGGCTGTTGAGGTTGTGTTTTCTTCTCTTTCATCTTAGCTATTAACACTGGGCATTCTTCTATAGTATGGTCAAACTGTTTGCAGTATTGACATGACGGGTGTGTAGGATTCTGACACTCTCATGCATAGTGTCCCGGCTATCCACAGTTGTAGCAGATAATCTATCCATGACCTCTACTAGGTCCTCCTCCTCGGCCCCATCCTCGACCCTGAAAACCTCCTCACCCTCCTCTTTCGCCTTGACCTGAAGGCCGAGTTTTTGATTGCATATGGTAAGTAAGGGCTCTTTCCATCATCATTTCATAGCTTCGACAGTGCCGCTCATCGTGGTCCAGAGACTTGCAGAAGTTACAGAAAATTTTTTGGGGTGTCTAAATGAACTTCTGAAGTAAATGGAAATTCAAGTCGCATGTTGCCCAGTAGCTTGAAAAATGGCACACCATAGCATAGCCCCCATGCTTAGCCCTGTTGGGGCTTCTGGCTTCAGGGGAATTGGTCCCCTTCCTATAATATAATTTGCATACACGGGACAATGATATTTATCATGCTCGTGGCCCTTGCATTTCAAACACTAGAATTCTGCGTGCATTTCTGGTTTAATCTCCTTTTCTTTCTTCAAACTCTGTAATTCTATGTGTAGGCTTGCTAACTATGAGTGGATCTGTTGTACCCCTAGGTTCGTATCCTAGATAGGTGATGCATGCAACCTCATCATGATTTCCAGGGCTTCTTCCTGTGTTTCTATCTTTTGTTGTGACGGAGCAATTCTCAAATGGGGCAAAAGTGACACAATAAACTAGTCACGATGTTGGATATCTATCATTTGCATGTTATCCTGTCTGATCTAGCACTTCAACCTCTCATCAAAGTCCCGAGGCTTCTCCTCGACCTTCATCATGATCTCTTTAAATTCAATCACTGTCTGTGAGTCAGATTTAGGCTTACTAAACTCCTTGTTCAAAGTCGTCTTAGTCTTTGCTAGTGTTGCAAGAGGATTGTTAGCGCAATACTTAATGTACCAGGTTAGCGTGCGATCCTGCAAAGCGGTAACCAACTATGCCTTCTTTATATTATCATCGATGATTTGTTGTGCTGTCCATACAGCATTGGCAACAAACCATATATGATCTGGGTCTTCACTTCCCATTCCTTTGAAAATCGGCATCTTCATTGCACTCACCATGTTGAATGGTGGTGGTGTAGGTGGAGGTGTGGGTGAAGGTGTATGTGGTGGAGGTGGAGGTGTGGGTGAAGGTGTATGTGGTGGAGGTGGAGGTGAAGGTAGAGTGGATGGGTGATTTTTTCTAGGAATCCCCTAAGTGATTAGTTGAATAGCACTTTGTGATGTAGTCTGCCCTACCCCTTCGTCATCGCTTGAAGGAGGTCCAATCAATGGACTATACTCTGGTCCTGATCCTTCACGATTTGTAAATAATATTCCACTTCCCATAGCTCCAAATATCAAGGTAATGGCATCACCCATTTTTCACATAATATCATTTTAATCCAAGTATTCAATGATCTTAATTTCTTACCTTGTGGTCCTTTCAAAAATATTTGCTCCACTTTGCTATAGCTGACTGATGTATCAACTCCAAATTCTGTAACAAATCCTCCCATAATTCAATTGAACTAATGATCAACATCCTGCACGATCTTGTTTTTAGAAGCTTCTAGTCGTCGCACTAATTCTGGAGTCCACATTATAAGACTATTGAGCTTCCACCTTCCTTGACTGTTTGTTAATTTAGCTAACCACTCATACAGTTCAATGGGGAAGGTGTAGAAGAAGATCTCGTGTATCTCTATGTACAAATATATATTCGGTAGAAACTTGCGTAGTGCAAGCTGCAGTCTCACCCGAAGCAGTATGGGGGGATGCAAGAACCAAGTTTCTACATCTAGAGACTAGTGTGATGTCTTCCAGCACCTTAGATCTGCCTCCGCTTAGATCAATAGACTTCTAGGGCTCATTAATATAACTCTATTAAAACAGCCTTCAGACCTTCGCGAAGGTCCACGATTATTCCTTGCGGACCTTTAACAATCGATTTTCCTACTTACGTGCATCAGAAATAAATCCTAAAGTGGAGTTCGCGCAAATCTATTTAATTCGTCAAAAAACATAAGAGAAATCACCAGAAACTTCACGGAAGTGCCTAAGAATTTATTGCAAACATTATTAATATCGATTCAAGATAATTGCGTAGCATTCAATCGATATTTCATAAAACATGTCATTCATCAGCAGCATTTAACATTAACAGATATAAATAGAAATGCTCAGTAATTTTTTGGAAGACTGTGTTTATTAATCTTTACTTCACTGATTACAAACTCAAACTACCCCGCGCACACAGCTGTAAGGGTCCGTGCACTCAACTGTGAACTCTACCTAGGCCTTCATGCACTCAGCTGTGGAGCCTTCCTTTCTCTACTTAAGTGCAGGAAGCAGAGTCTTCTTTCCTGAGCTCTTGCCCAAGACACTTCAATGAACCCAATTCTCTATGTTCGTTAACTCTTCCTTTTGCTAAGACTCAACTATTTATAGACTTTTCCATACAATTCCATGGTTCGCAGACCATGGGTGAATCTCAAAACTAACTCAAAACTTTACTTAAAACAAGGGGCTAAGCCCCTTTGACTCTTATTCATCTACGTGCTCCGCATCCACAAATCGTGGAAACTTTACATCTCTTACAAAATTTGTTACAAAAAATGACTAATTAATTCCATTCTTCCCCTGAGGACCCCATCCTAACAAGGGCGGAATGGAATGCTTGTGATAGGCCTGTGAAAGGATTGAGAAGGAAGGGATTGATGAGGATGGCATAATTGAGCGGAATGGCTAAGGAGAGCACCATTTCTCCATAATTGTGTCATGCATTATGAGGAGGGTCTCTTCAGGGTTAAGTGCATTGGGCAAGTGCAAGGAACAATGTGATGAGCATGTTGACTAATATTGCATAGTGTACAAGGAAGGAATATAAGACCTAAATGGTAGCAAAATTTTCCTCAAGAGTGGACCATTGTCTACTGAAACTATACCTTATGCTGGAAGAGAGAGGTCTACTCTAGTTTTTTGTGCATTGGGCAAGGCTAGTGGCTAAGGGTTGAGTCACTGTTGATTAGAACTGCGTTATGTGCTAAGAGGGAAGGGGAGGAATGAGGCTAGCACACTTTTCCTCAGCAGTAGTTTTATGTTCACTAAAAGTGTGCCTTATTCCCTAGACTAGTGTTGTTTTCTTCCAAAGTGGTTGATTATTTAAGGAGCTTGCGTAGTTCACTGAGGTAGGAAACAAAAGCTAAGTCACTTTTCCTAGGAGATGTTTATTGCATTGTGAGAGGATGAAGACCTTGTATAACATATTTTTCTTTTGCAAAGGGCCACTAGAAATTCTCCATGTTCCCTACAAGGTAAAATTGCTCAAAAATCAATGCAAAGAGTCAGTCTAAGCAAGAGGGGTTAGGTGACTATGCTTTGAAGGTTCTCAACTTGCAATCAAAGGAGCTGACCTTAAGAGAGGTTCAGTGCACAATTCTAGGAGGAATATATATGATCAATGAGGTTCATGAATAAGTTATTCTCATCACTTGGAATGGGTTCATGTATTCATAACTTGCATTGGATTGGAGGACCAAGAAGAGCTCCAAAATGGCTAAGTGTGGGATCAATAGAGTAAGAGAGGGAAAAGCATCCAAACATGGCTCAAACATGGATCAGACATGACACTTCCATAAATACAAGCCAGAGGAATGCACAAGACCCATGAACATCAATCACACCTTGAAACGACAACAAAATGACACTTATTTCTATGTGCGATAGTTGAAATGCCACATTGTGACACTTAGAATACATGTTGCCACACAAGTGACGACTGCAGCCAGCAAGTGTATTAAGCTATAGAAATATGCCTAGCGCATATTCTTATGATATGTAGGACCATCTAATGTAGAAAAATACACTAGAACTAACTCTAGCGATGTGAAAAGTTGTGACACATACAAGAGTGAAAATAGTTAGAAGCGACACTTGCGACAGTAAGAAAACGTGAAAATGAAACTTGCAAAATCCAAAGAAATTGAAAGTGACACATGCCAAAGTGAAGATAACATGAAAAAACAACTTGTTAAAGTGAAAGCAAGAAAAACAACAACCATGAAAGTGGAAGCAACATATATGAAAGCGAAGGTGCACAAAAGAGATAGCTGGGAAAACTCACCGCAATAGAAGTACAATTGCAACCAAAAGTGAGGGAGGCTATCAATGGAAAGTGTGCACTGCACCTTGACATAGATTGACCATTGTGAAAACACTATGTTGGTGGACTACATAGTCAATATCAATGGTTACTGCACAAGCACTACTTCCAAAAGTTGTGTAACGCCTACCTAAGCTTGCATAGAAAGAAGTGGATTTTAAATTCATCATGGACTAAGCATATGTCATCAAGGGACTTTGACACTTAGAACCTGAGAAGAAGACTAACACTTAAGAGAACATCGACTGACCATGAAGTGACTTTGGTAAAAAAAATTGTAAGATCCTTAGTAGGCTCCAAAATTCAAGTGTACGCAAAATTATGGAGGGTGTTTATCGCAACGTCAATAGTGTCTTGAGAGCTTATGAGTAGGTGGTAGTTTGTTTTGGTTATAAGGCGAGAACATGTTCCAAGAAGGATTGTATGTGACCAAATTAATGAGAGAGTTGGAGTAGAGTATGGATAGTAGTATGATAGCTCATGACAATGATTGATATGATAGTAATTGCAAGTTGTGAAAGTGATTGCAGTGACAGTGTTTGTAGGTTGTGACAATGATTGTATTGATAATGATTGCGAGATTGTGATAGTATTTATGAGAGAAAATTAGTGACATAACTTTAGATGATGATGGTGGATCTAGTTTGAAATATTTTGAAAAGAGTTCCATGAGAAGTTGAAGAAGGAGGTGGGTGCCTCCATTAAGGTTGGAGCCTCAATCAGGTTGAAACTTAGAGAAATTTAGATATTTATCATCATTGAGGTTGGTATCTCAACTAGGTTGTGTTGTAGCAGCTACAACCACCCTCCAAAATTTTGCCTTCGCTTCATTTTGGAGCCTCCCTACTAAACTCTCAACAGCTTGTCTTACACTACCCAAGTACTTTTGCTTTCATCAAGTTTATCTTCTGATGTACAACTTGTGTTCACTTACTTGCTTTGCTAATTAACCACAAGTTGACCTCCCTGTGACATGGTTACAATCTGGTTCTTGCACTGCCTTGGCAATTTGTGCAGACCTAGAGGGAAACCAAACTTACTCTTAGGAAATGTGTAGTGCAACCCAACAATGAACTTCAGCTCCAGAAATACGTAGACCCAGCTGGCAGCTTGTCTTCAGCTGGGAAACTGTGTAGAGCATGAGAGGAAGCCAGTGCCACTCAGCCCAGGAATTGCACAGAAGCATTAATTCAGCTGTTGTCTGATGCATGTGCCAGAAAATTTCCCAGTTTCACCTAGGATTGCATAATTTCCCCATGCATGCATGGTGGCCCTTCCCGAAAAAGAAAAAGAAAAAAGCAAAAATTGAAAAGGGATCCCTAAAAAATAGGGATCTATTTTTAGCAGTGGGAGTTACACTTGAGTTAACTTTAGAAACTGTCGCCTCTTATCGATTTTTCCTAGATTTTTGGCCTTTGTGTCATAAACCCTACATCAATCAAATATATTTAATGGATGCCGCCAAAGCTCATTTTCACACTTGATAGTGGAGCTCTGGCATTCCCAAGGCATCTAGGAACCTTCAGCTTAGTCGACACAACTTTTCCGGGTAAGTTTTGCTTTTCAAGTCTTTTACTCCTCTTTCTATCACTTTTGCTTCCTTGGCTTGTGTGAGTGTTGGTTTACCCATTTTATTGAACAATCGCTCATGTTTCGATTTGTTTTAGCTTTTAGAATTGTTTTTTTAAGTTTTGCATTGCCTTTCCTTAGTTCGCATGCATAACCCAATTTTTGCACTAACGGTCATCATTGCAACGGCTCTCCCCACAAGCTTCGATTTTCTTCTGTTTGATTGATTCAAGCATTTGTTTTTATTGCTTGCATCACTTTTCACTCAGATCTACACCATCCTTCACTCATGCATTCAAATCTACTCATTTACATGTTTCCCTTAGGTAGATTTGGGCTGCCTTATCCCAGATCTATCTCTTCCTCCCATGCACTGTGCATTTATAGATCTCAAGGCTTTGCCTTGGCTCCAGGAATTTTGTAGAGGCTACCAGTGGTGGCTCCAGCTACACACTATGCAGTTCCAAGAGACAGTCCCTAAGTCTTTCCACTGGGATTGTGCAATGTGTAGTCCCAGCCAACAACAAAGCTATACTTAACTAGGAATTGCACAGTTCCAGTCATCAGCAAGCTACAGTGGACTGCACATTGTGAATTTCTAGTCATCAACACCTCTCGCTGGCAGTTGGGACTATGCAATGTACAGACCTAGCTGACAATCCCTCACCTCTTAAAGTCAGAATTATGCAATCTTTCCCAACAATTGCCCAATTTGTTGCACGATCGGCCCTTGAAGTGACTTTTTATTTTAAGGTGACATTTTCATGCCATGAGTGTCCTCTTTGTCTCTAGGTATAACAGTTTTTTAGAAGCTTCTCAACATTATAGGTAACATGGCTTCCAAGGGATCTGGATTAAAGGATATTGTAGAGAGAAACACTGGAGATGTAGTTGAACAGGTGTTAATGAACTTGCTAATCTATGCAGACACACAATTGTTCATAGAGAAGGACATGAAGATTACATGGAAGGTAATAAAGGACATACTTGCAGGCAGTTTCAAGGAAGATATGGAAGATCAGTAGGTCTATGTCAACATCCACAAGTTAGGCTTGTACAAGGTTGCATGCAGGTACCCCGCCTTCCCATGTGCAGACATCATTCACTGGATTGTCTCACATACCATCTTGAGATGATGACATTGATCAGTGCCAGTGGAACACAACTTGCCACCTTCAAGACAAAAAATTATCATCAGATGTATCACTCACCACAACCAGTGAACTGCATGGATGCACTCTTCTTTACTCCCAACAATAATGTGAACACGAGATATATCATGAAGCGTTGGGTAAAAGAGCCATCAAAGTTTAGGTTGACACCCAACTAGGTCTACAAGACTAATTCACTCAAGAAGGCCTACGAACTCTTAATCATCTTTGCATACCACCTCTATGGTCAAGAGAGCATGGAGACCTTTCCAAAAAGTTGGGTGGTTGTGTTGGATTAGTTGGAAAATGAAGGAAGGCCATTCAATAGGTTGGACATGTTGGCTCTTCAGTTGAAAGTGCATGTGTCTAATGCACGGAATCTACCTAAGGATGACCAAGCGAGATTCTATATGTCGGTGTACCTACTTGATGCAATCTTGCCTAACAGCAGTTTCCTAACATGGGTTGGACATGGACACCACCAGACGATGTTGTGAACATATTATGAAAGTTTCTCTCTGAGTGCATCTATTGAGGATTCATGTCAAGGGTATCTGACCACTTCATCAACCCAGTTTACAGGATGATATTCGAATAGGATCCACCTTGCATGTCCCAAGAAGTGATGCATGCATTGCTTAACATTTTAGATTGGTATGCCTCACCTGGTGATACCTTCATTAAGATGTTTGGTGAAGAGAAGCCTCTGCACATGCTACCAGGGTTTTCCACAGATAATTTGGTCATGCAAGAGGTTTCATATCACATCTCTATAGGGTTATCATCAGGGCTGCATAGGACGAATAAGGTGCCATGGCCTGCTCTTCCTTTCTAGATTGGATTGTATGAGATCCAAAGCTTGAAGGATGTGATGCCGAGGCCAAGGACTTGAAGAAGTTTGAGTTCATCACCAAGAGTTTCAATCCATATTATCCCCACTGCATATGCAAGAACCATTATGCAAAGGTGTATTATCCATGGATCCACGGGGCATGTCATTGGCCAGAAGAAGACCCTTGGAGGTATTGCTACAACTCCTTTAGGCTTACTGAACCAGTCAGCATGGCTATAGAATGGAAAGTAGCTCTGTAGACAGTAGCACCACAGGAAGTAGTAACAATAGCAGTAGTGAGCAGCAAACCGACACAGGACAAAGGCAAGAGGAATATTTTTGAGAGTGCAGAGGATGAACAAAGCTACAAGTTCAGAGAAGATCCTCTAGTTGATAAAGTAGCTTTGGAGATAGAGGCGAAGAGGCGACAACGTGAAAGGAGAGTAGAATGTAGGAAAATAGATAAGCAAAGGTTGGAAGATGCAAAGAGGAAGTTGCAGGAAATAGAAAAGAAGTTGAAAGAAGCATATGAGCTAAGGAGGATAGAAAGGGAAGAGAAGAAAAAACAAGAATAGGAGGAAAGGCAAGGCACGATGATAGAGAAAATTGTGCCTATATAAGTTGAGGAGTCAAAGCAGCCAATAGATGAGGAAGAGGGTGAGCCGGTGCAAGTTCAGGAACTTGCTCAGTAGATTGAGAAGATGGTTGAAGCAATGGATATGAATTTGGAACAGGAGCCACAAGATTAAGACACTAAGCTCATGCTGAGAGCATCCAAGGTCGCCCCATAGTCTCTGCCACCTCCAGAATTAGAACCAGTCCCGAGCGAGCAAGGAGAAGATTTCCTCCTTAATGATGATTCAGAGATGGATGTGTATAATCTGTCCTTTGATGAGTCATGACAAAGGATTGTATAGACACAAATAAACCATCTCCTGGATGATCACGCATCACCTGCACACATAGAGGAAAGGGTGATTGTTGTAGATGTTGAAGACATCTAGATATCATGGTTGATGCTTCTAAGACTTATGCAAAAGCCACAAGTTCAACAATGAAGTTCTTGATAGAAGAGAATGATCGAATGGAAAAGGACTTGCAAGAGGTCGGGCAGAGAACATAACAGTCTACAAGGTCCACTATGGCAGAGATGAGAAAAGTTATGCTTGCTGAAGTATCGATTCTCTAGACTAAGATGAAGAAATTGTATGGCAGATTTTTCACCATGCAGAAGGTGGTTGTCCATCTATATGGTTTTCAGCAGCAGCGTGTGAAGATAGCCCAAACTCCCAAAGACATCCACGCTATTATTATGCATGTACAGGAATGGAAAATGAAGTACAAGGGAGCTCCGCTTTACTTGCAGAAGATAATGAAGCCACATATAGAGTTAGAGAAAGCACAAATTCAGATGTTGATATGGAATTATGAGCATCTCCCTCTCCTCATCACCAGAATTGAGGCTTCATATGCACGGTTGTTCAAGAGTATGAATTTCATAGTGAGGACACACAAGATCCCTTCAAGCGGAACCCTCACTCAATCCATGAAGAAGAACCAAGTCTTATTGAAGGTCGACAAGTACATACATCAGTTGATGTGAGAGGCCACCAATGATGAATTGCAATTGACCTCAGAAAATATAGAAGTACATCGGTGGTCTATCCACACTCAGAACAATGTTGTGCATGATTCAAGATGAGTTGGACAAAGGTTCAAGAACCATATACCCAGAATCCATGGAGGTAAGAGTCTGTTTCGAGAAAGACATCACCAAACGGTACGAGGACACAGTAGTGTAGTACCAAGTTTGGTATCAGTTTGTCACCAAAGACAATCAAGAATATGTTGCCAAGTTGGTCTTTCACCAAGACCCCGAGTTATGATGTTTTTCTTGTTAGGCTGACTCAAGCCTATTTTTTCCCACATGCGTATATGTGGAAATTGTATGATTATTTCTACATATATTGTAAGTAAAATTCCAAGTATCATTAGTGGAATTTAAATAGTCACTATGTAACGTGAAGAGTCATAAGAGTAGTCAAAGAGTCAAAAGGGAATGTCAAGGGTCACCCCACCATTTGTTAAATATAGAACCTCATAACTCATAATACAGGCTTCTGGGAGCCAAGGTTTCACCTACGCATTGCTTAAAGAAGGCTTGGAGAGTATTAAGATGAGCCTTGGCTTCTCCACATCATAAAGCAAGTACATCTCTTTGGAGGAGCAGGCCAGTGTTGACTGTAATGTTCTACTATTGGGGCTAGTGGCTATCAATGGTGTATGTATGGATGGGACTTTCACTTTAAAATATAACTGAGCCAACACGTTTTCATGCATATGTTGTTATTGTAGTTCAACTATTCTGGTTACTTTAGCAATGTATGTTATTTAACTTACGCATTTGTGTGTGAACTATTTTGTATGCAATTGTATGAATCTTATTGGATACATGTTGTTGTGTTAACACGTCACTTTGGATTGTGGACTATTCATCTTCCAACCTGTGATGTCATCCCGCTCATGTGTTCCTTTTAGGATGCGTACTATTACAGGCTTCTAAGGGACAAACTGTTGGCCCTCAGTTTTGGTCTATTTTTGCTTGAGGAAACTTACTTAATCCTTATATTTTCCATCTATGTTCCATTATATCCATCCCATTTTGATTTATTTCATGCATATTCAGGTATTTAATTTTAATTTTGCAATTTTTAAAGTTTTATGAAAATTTGGTTTCAAGTGCAATTTTGGACAGAATCAGAAATTCTCATAATAGCTATGTGGATGACATATTTGTAGGACACTTGGGCTTGAGACGGATGCATGAATTAAAATCTTGGGAACTAGGACTAAACTAATTCCACTTGGTTCGGTCAAACAAGCTTTATTAGGCCCACTCAAGGCTAGTCAAACATGACTAGTCACCCAGAAAATCCCTAGGAAATAGGGAAGTTTTGTGATTTCATGGGATTGTCCATATTTCTTAGGATGGATTGAATGAATTCGACTTAAATAGATGGATATGAATAGATATGATTGTTAGAGAGACTTTAGATCAGTTTGTTTCATAAACTTTTATTTAAGCCAAGACTTTGAAGGCTTATGATATGTAATTTTTGTATAACTTTATGTTGAGACATTTGGATTTTGGAGATTAATTTGAAGAACCTGTTCTACTTTCATTTTGTTGTTCATTGATGTGGATGAGTGATTGAAGTTTTAGAATTTGATAGCAACCTCAAGTGTGCAAAGCAAGGGTGGAGGGCCCCCACTCCAAGCTAAGTACACTTCATTGTTAGATTAGCTTAATTTTCCATGAACTTGTTACTTTAGATTTGTTTACTTGCTTCTTCAAGATTTGCTTATGAATTGATGTGTGATGATTTATATTATTTAATTTTAGTTTGTTTATCACTTTAGTAAGATGGGACAACAAAGTGTTCAAGTTGAATTCTCCTTCTATTGAATTGATAGATCAATACTAGAATTCTTCTTTGTTACATGCAAGAAGTTTTTCTTATGTACTTTCAGTTTTCCAATGATAGCATAATGATGAATGAATTGTGATGAAAAATTCCCAAAGATCTCTTAAGTTAAGAGTCTCCTTCATTGTTGATTTATGCATCTTAAGCTATTGTTAATTCATGATTTCTGATTTCTATTCATTAAGTGATAATTGAGAGAGAATGACACAAATGGATCTATTAAGTTAAGAGCCACTTCATCTTTCATACATTGCAAAAGTGAGTTAGAAATTGTTAATGTAGGCTTATATTTGTAATATGTACTTCTTTAGTTCTTAAAATTTATCTTTTGGCTATACCTGATATCCATACATTGTGGACTTGCCTCCACGTTTTACAAACCTGGATTGATAATGAATACTTGTGTTAATTTGTGTTAATAAATTAGCTCAACATTTTGGTAACGCTTCCGAGGAGGCAATTATCAGCATAGTTGAATAGAAAGATAAACAAGAACACTAAAAAATTGATAAAACAAAAATAAATAAAAAAATTATTTAAGATACATTTCTTTTGGTTATGTTTTTTTATTCCTAGAAATAGAGATCCTCAAGGTAGATTTATTAAAAAAAAAACCCCATCAATAGGAGTAGGACCATCAAAGATAACAACACTAGTTGCTAGTAAACCAACAATTGAGGAATTGGAAGAAAAACAAAGAACAGGACAAAGATTAACTTTAATTAAAAGGAAAACTTTGTTGGCCTGGGAGGTGAAAAGAAAACAAACTTTAACAACAACATCTACTTTAGGAAAACAAAAAGAAATTGTTAAAGAAAACCAGTCCATTTTTTAGTCCATAGATCAACCTATTTTTGAACAACCTGAGCCTCAAGTTGACATTGAGACAATTGAAGCTATGGCAGAAGAGGGACATGGATCTGTTATTCTTACTCCTGAACAAAGACTTGAATATCAAAGACACCAAAGAGAGTGGAGAAGACATAGAGAGGAAGAGGCAAAAGGAGAAAATGATAGGAAAATACAAGAAGATGGTGGTGATAAGGAAACTACTTTTGGCTTTCCAATATTGGATACAAGTGAAATATTAGGAGAAGATGTAAAAATGAAAAATATTCCACCTTCTGTATTGCCAAATTTTTATGGAATGTCAACAGAAGATCCTGATTCCTTTATGTTTGAATTTGATATCTTGTGTATAACTTATGGATGCACCGATGATATACAAAAACTTCGTCTCTTTCCTGCTACATTGAAAGCAACAGCCTTAAAATGGTTCATGGGTTTAGGAGAGAAAACAATAGCTTCTTAGGATGAAATGAAATCAATCTTTCTTAAAAAAATCAAGCTTATTGTAGGCCTAGGGACTCAAAAGAGGATGTTTTCAGAATGACACAATAAGAAGACGAGAGTTTAGAAGAATACTTCGAAAAATTTGCATATAATCTACAAAAATCTAAACAACACTCTCTAAACTAAGACACCATTCGAACAATATTTATCAAAGGTATAAGAGATGAATACCTTGACATTCTGAATGTAATGGGCAAGGGTGACATTTCAAACTTTCCATTTAATGAAATTGTAGATTTATGTCAAAAATATTCTAGAGGAAGATCAAAAACTGGAAGGAGATATGTGAGTTCAAAAGCAGCAAAATCAACAGCAAGAGGAGTAACAAGAGCAGAGATAGGAAGCTTGCTAGAAAACTTCAAAATTGATCTCCTAAGTACATTAGGGACACAAGTAGATGTTATAAAAGCAATCAAAAAGAAAGAAGAACAAGAAAAAAATTTAGAAATCTTTTGTCCCAAATGTAGAAGGTAACATGCACTAAGAGAATGTCCTTTGAATAGTATTCAAGTGTGTGGTCTTTGTAAAGAAAATCATTCAATAGAAAACTGTCTAAGGTTGAAGGAATTGCAAATGAATCCAATGGAAGAAGTGCAAGGAACATAAGTTTTCTATTATGTAGCACCGAGAAGACCTTGGCAACCAAGGATTCCTCAACAAAATCTACAATAATTCACTCAACAAAACTATCAGTATCCACCTCAAAATTCTTGGAATACTCAAATGCCATGCCAAGATTAGCCTCCACAACAATATCAAAACCAACCTGTACAAGGTTGGAGAGGATATGGTTATGGAAATCAGCCACCTCAACAATACCAACAACAATACTAGCAACAATATCAATAGCCATTTCCATACCAGCAATATCCACAATCCATGCCATTTCCGCAACAGAATTCTGCATATCCATTATCCATGCCATTTCCGCAACAGAATTCTCCACCACTACTAACACAACCACAGCAGTTACAATTACCTTCAAATCATCCCAAACCAACTCAATTACCAGCCAGTGGCAAATCCAAGCAATAAAATGGATAAACCTGCATACAATGTTGAAGAAGCAACATATTTTCCAACATATTCTATTCTTCCCATAAACGATGTCCATTTAAGGTCTGGAAAGGTGCTTAAAAAGGATTCTCCTCCGATCATAGAAGAACCAAATGAGCAAGGAGAACAACCTGAAACATCACATTCAGAAAAACAAATTCAGAAAGGAAAAACTATTATAACTCAAACACCACCCTATCTAGAGAGGTTAGTAGAGTAGAATATTGAAATGAACCTTCCTGAATTTGACATTTCGGATGAACTGAAAAATGCTTATGTAAAAATTCTCTTATTGAAAGCAATCAAAGAAATACCAATATCTGCTAAAACAATAAAAGAATTATGTATCAAGAAAACTGGTAAAAAGAAGAAAGATCCTACTACAATCCAAGTCATTGGAAAATTAGCAAGCCTCATGTCTACGAAAACAGCAGTAGAGAAATATATTGATCTTGGTATCCCTATGGTTACTATTTCAATAAATAATTTCTTACTTCCAAACACATTGATAGATTTGGGAGCTACTATAAATGTAATGACTATGGAGACAATGAAGTATCTGCATTTAAACAACATTAGATATACTTCTACAATCCTAGAGTTAGCAAATAGATCTAAAGTTGTACCAAAAGGAATACTAGAAGATATTATAGTCTCTTTGGATTCATGGGAGTATCCTATTTACTTCCTCATCTTGCAGCCAAAAACAAATTTGGGAGGACATCCTCTAATCTTAGGCAAACCATGGTTAGCCACTGTTGATGCCTTTATAGGATGCAGATGTGGAAGTATGATTATTGCACATGGAGATGAGAGAAAACACATTACACTTTATTCTCCTGCACAATCACCTTCTTTAGAATCAATGCTTGAAGAACAAGAACAACAACAAACCAAATCAGTTCTAAGTATCAATCAAGTCTTTGATCTTAGAGAAGAAGAAGAGAATGAAGATTTAATGGATCTTTTCATCTCATAACCAAATATTTTAGAGCAGCTTAGAGAAATTCAATATGAAGCTGCAAGCAATATCTTGAATCAGTGTTTTCAGGAAACTTGTACAATCCAATCCTTGCAAAAATCCTTTATAGACATTTTTCCTGTAAACACAATTACCAATTTAACAACAAAAAAAATTGAGATATATCTGGGAAAACATTTGAACATTGGTAATCATTTACAATCGTCACAAGAGCAAGAGGTAATAGCATTACTACAAAAATATTCAAAATCTTTTGCCTGGGATTATACAGATATGCAAGGAATTCATCCCAACACATGTATTCACCACATCTATTCACTCATATGATCACATGATCGGAGATTTAATATTTTCTTTCTATTGTTATGACCATAAAGCACTCAATAAAAAAAATTGAAATTACAAAAAGCACCTGATAAATATATTGCACAATCTTTGGGATCGCTTCTGTAATCTTTCTTTTCAAATCCCTGTAGATCAAATTGATTGGAAATTTTTCAAAGAAAGGTTTCAGTTTCTTCTTCACATATTTGAAAATCCACACGAGTTGGAATCATTCGAGCCCAGCTCATCATACCTCAGTGTTAGAGCTTCCAAAACTAACACGAACATGGTTATTGTCACAAGTGACCCTTTGTTCTCTTCTCATCAAACAGCACTAGCTCCCGCAGGACGAGGTAGGAGAAGTTTTGAACCCATCTGTTTAATTCTTACATCCTCCCACCCCACCTACTCTAAACATCTGCGCATATTTGGACTATAACCCTGATGGTTGTCACAAGGTCTTATCTTCTGAACCTCCGTCATCTGGTTCCTTTGATCTTTCGAATTGTATTGTGTTGTGTTCATATGTTCCGAACTCCACATCTGTTTTTAATACAGAGGATCAAGTTGTCGATGAAGTTGGTTTTGAGTAGCCAACCTACACTGTCATTTTTTATGAGTATGTGTGGGAATCTGAAGAAGAACTTGCAATCAAGGATGACCTCCTTTCGTCTACACCTCATCTGCTCTTTCCTGACATATTTTTTGATTCTGCCATTTCTGATTTTTCTTGTGAAAATTCATCCAAAGATATTTCTACTTCTGATCATTCATAGGACACATAGGATGTCAGTCTGTCATCTGATTATGAAGAGAAAAAACCCTTCTTTTCAAATCCACCCAATTTGTCATCTTTTCTTTCTGGAATTCAGAGGGTGAAAATTTGTGTTTTTCATCAACCCCTCTGTATGATTCATCAGATCATGAGGATGTCGATGTACATATTGAATTTTCTAATAATGATTATCACAATCTCTTCACTCCTTCTTTCAATCATGATTATGGTTCACTCATTGTTAATATTTATAAGTCACCGGTCTTTGATGAAATACCTTCTGATGAAGTGGAATTCCCTCAAGCTATTGAGGCAGTTCAGCTTGAGCTGATAGTTATGTCAGGTTCTCATTGTCTTGAGGTCAGTTCCACTTCCGATCAAAAATCTGTTGAAACACCCCAGGCTCCTCATCACTGTCTTGTGTGCATTGAAAATCAATCTAGTCTACATACCTCATATCCTCCACCAAAATTACACAATCCTATCACTCATGCATTGGAGGATTTATATGTAGCAAGTCATGCTGCTAAGTGAAAGTTTTATTCTTTCTGCATCTTTTCTCATTTGTCAAGATCAAGAGAGTTTGCATGTTTTTCTTCTGCGCATAGTGTGATGCAACACCATGGTACGTTTGAAAAGTGTATATCATGTTCTTTTACTCATTTCTTTTCTGTGGACACATTCAAACTTCAAGAATGTTGGTTTTCATTATTTTATCTTTCTTATTTTCTTGTTTTCCTGAATATCTTTCTAGTCAACCCTTCCTTCACCTACATGGGCCAACCAATGTGTCGATGGTTGCATTGGAAATATCACTTCACGTAAGAAGGCCCATTCATTGTTTATCTTAGGAGTAGGAGTAGGGTTTCCTTTCTCTTCTGCTTTGATTTCTTGTTTTTATTTTCTTACATGTTTTTATTTCACGTTTTACTGCTTTCCTTTGCTTGTTTTCTTGTTTACACAACCATAGGATTATTTTTGCATGAAAACGCGTTGGCTTCTTGAGAAAAGAAGGGTGAAATACAAGAGGAATTGTATGACTATCAACATTTGGTTATTTTTCTATCCCCTCTCTTTATGAAGATATTGTGTTCTTTCAGTCGATGGTACCCTAATGGAAAATATGTTATTTCCAGAGTGTGAAAATACAACGCTTGCACTTTTAACTAGTGTCACCTACTCTAATCGGTTCTTTATTTTCAATTAACCCTTGTCAACTCAATCAAGTAAAGTAATGTGAGGGGAAAAAACTTAACAAGTATGTTAGAGGTATATATAACATACTTATATGAAGGGACAACCTCTTTTGCTCTCAATAAGTCGAGATCCCTCTTCTGCCTCATGAAATAAATAAGTGCCTATGCACGGTTATTTTAAAAATGAAAAAAATGAAGAAAAAATGTTAAAGAAGAGAAAGGCTTCCTGCACGTAGAGGTGAAGGAAGCAACTCTGTCAAGGTACTGTACAGGCTAACTAGCTGCGGAGCAATGCTTGTGTTCTTGAAGTGACTCTATCCAGGCCTGTTGGCAGTGGAGCAACACCAAAGATGAAACTTAAAATTTGACAGTCTATATTACTTGTGCATGAATATACCCCTCACCCCCAATCAAAACAACTCAATTGACTTGGCTTGGTATGTGTGCTCATCGATCAAGAGAATGGTAGGGACTATATCTTTAACTCAAGTTAGTGAAGGAGCCATGACGATCAAAAAATCCAAAAATACTTCTGGAGGAGTTAGAGTCACTTTACACGAGACAAGGTCCATACAAAGAGTTGTAGTTCTACCAGCGAGTCACCAATATGGTAGTGGCTACAACCACCCTCCAAAATTTTGCATTCGCTTCGTTTTGGATTCTCCCTACTAAAATCTTAGCATCTTGTCTTACATTGCAAGGTACTTGTGCTTTCATCAAGTTTATCTTTTGTTGTACAAATTTTCTTCACTTACTTGATTTGTTGATTAACCACAAGATGATCTCCCTATGACTTGGTTACAATCCGGTTCTTTCATTGCCTTGGCAATCTGCGCAGTCCTAGCGGTAAACCAGCCTTACTCTTAGGAAATGTGCAGTGAAACCCAAGAGTGAGATTCAGCTCCAGAAATGCGCAGACTCATTTGGAATCTTGTATTCAGCTATGAAACTACGTAAAGCATGAGAGGCAGCCATAGCCACTCAACCCTCGAATTGCGCAGAAGCATTCCTTTAGCTATTGCCTGATGCATGTGTCGGAAAGTTTCCTGGTTCCCCCCTAGGACTGTGCAATTTCTCCATGCATGCATGGAAACCCTTCCTAAAAAAGAAAAAAAAGAAAAAAGAGAAAGAGGATCCCTAAAAAATAGGGATCTATTTTTAGCAGTGAAGGTTACACTTGAGTTAATTTTAGAAACTGCCACCACTTATTGCTTTTTCCTAGATCTTTGGCCTTCGCGTCATAAAACCTAAATCAGTCAAATATATTTAATGGATGCTACAAGAGCTCATTTTCACATTCGATCTTGGAGCTCTGACATTCTCGAGGAATCTAGGAACCTTCGGTAGAGTTGGCACAATTTTTCTGGGTAAGTTTTGCTTTTCAAGTCTTTTGTTACTTTTTCTATCACTTTTGTTTCCTTGGCCTGTTTAAGTGTTGTTTTACCCATTTTATTGAATGACTGTTGGAATTTTGATTCGTTTTTGCTTGTAGAAGTGTTGTTTTAAGTTTTTCATTGCCTTTCCTTAGCGTTGCATGCATAACCCAGTTTTTTCACTAACATTGTGGTGACTCTCCCCACAAGCTTCTTTATTCTTCTGTTTGACTGATTCCTGCATTTGTTTTGATTGCATGCATCACTGTTCACTCAGATTTTCACCATCCTTCAATTATGAAAACAAACCTACTTGTTTACTAGTTTCCCTTGGGTAGATCTAGGTTGCCTTAGCTCGAGTCTAGCTCTTTCTAACATGCACTGCGAATTTTTGGATCTCAAGGCTCTGCCTTGGCTCCAAGAATTATGCAGAGGTTGTTAGTGACTGGATTCAGCTACGTACTCCACAGTTCCAAGAGATAGTCCTAGAGTCTTGCCACTGGGATTGCACACTGCATAGTCCCAACCAACATCAAATCCAGACTGAACTGTGCATTATGCAGTCCAATCATCAACAAGCCACATTGGATTATGCATTGCAAATTTCTTGTCCTCAGAATCTCTCACTGGTAGTTGGGACTATGCAATGTGCAGATCCATCTGACAGTCCCTCACCTCTGAAAGTTAGAATTGTACAATCTTGCCTAGAAGTTGCCCAGTTTGTTGCATGATCGTTCCTTGAAGTGATTTTTTATTTTAAGTTGAAATTTTCATGCCATGAGTTTCCTCTTTGTCTCTAGGTATAGTAGTTGTTGAGCATATACTCAGTAGTATAGGTAACATGGCTTCAAAGAGAGTTGGATCAAAGCATGTTGTAGAGAGAAACATTGGAGATGTAGTTGAACAGGTGTCAATGAACTTGCCAGTCTTTGTAGACACACAGTTGTTCATAGAGAAGGACATGAAGATTACATGGAAGGAAATAAAGGACATATTTGTAGGTAGTTTCAAGGAATATCTAGAAGATTGACAGGTCTATGTCAATATCCACATGTCAAGCTTAGACAGGGTTGCACGCAGGTACCCTGCCTTCCCATGTGCGAACATCATTCACTAAATTGTCTCACATACCGATCCCAAGATGATGACATTAAGAAATGTCATTGGAACACAACTTGCTACCTTCAGGATGGAAAATTATCATTAGATGTATCACTTACCACAACTGGTGGACTGCATGAATGCACTCTTATTTACTCCCAATAGCAATGTGAACACTAGAGACATCATGAAGTGTTGGGTAAAATAGCCATCGAATTTCAAGTCGACACCCAACCAGGTCTACAAGACTAAGTCACTCAGGAAGGCCTACCAACTCTTGATCATCTTTGCATGTCGCTTGTATGGTCAAGAGAGCATAAAGACCTTTTTGCAGAGTTGGGTGGTTGTGTTGGATCAGTTGGCAAATGAAGGAAGGTCATTCAACTGGTCGGACATGTTGGCTCTTCAACTAAAAGTGCATGTGTATAATTCCTGGAAACCTCCTAATGATGAGCAAGAGATATTCTATATGTTTGCATACCTACTTGATGCATTATGTGCCCAGCTAATGAACACCAGTATTGCAGCGAGGATGTTGCAACTCCTGGGCTACCAGCTTTACTTATCAACCCGAGGTTCGTACAAACATGGAGGTGACAGTGTTATTTGCACAAGTAAAAGTGAAGGTCATGCCAGTTATCACTTGTTCATCTAGAAAAATACCCTAGGGGTTCCAAGCCAGACTTCTATAGAGCCAAAAGAAGCTTGATTCTTTGATGGAAGAAGAGAAAATCTATTCTAAGAGAGCTACACTACTGCAGTAATGAAGAAAACAACACGTAATGCTAAATCACACCATATCCTAATTAACCATTTAAACAGTCGTGCTAAGCATAATTGCTCAATCATCACTAACATAATGCTACTATCTAAGCTACAAAATTAAAGAGCATCAAACCATACTAATGTGTAAGCAAGAAAACCAAACTAATTCTGTTTTCACTTTTTGGTTTTTTAGGCAAAATCAAGTATGCAAATTAACTGTTCTTGTGGATGTGATAGGTGGATGGAAGGTGATTGAGGATGGCTAAAAGGCTTATGGAGTTTTTGGATGGTGTGGAAGGGTCCTAGGAGGCTTTTTTTACTTCCTAAATGTTCCCCATCAATTCGGCCTCAAAACAGGCCGTTTCAAGAAAACCTACACGATGATCCTGTAGGAATTACATGAAACCTACAAGATATGGCCGAGAGCTAATTGTGAGGTTTTGGAGGTGTTGGGAAGCTTTGAAAACATGTGTGATCAGTGGGATGGGGTGTTAGAAGGTCTAGGAACACTCAGGAGTCAATATCCAAGATCAGAGGTTGCTAGATTCACTCAATGTATCTAGGGGAATTGCAATGAAAAATGACAAAAAAAATAGTGAGGGTGATGGTGAAATAAGAGATGGTTAGGGTGGATGAAGTGGAAAGTGGCTACTGGTGATGAAGTCTGGGTCTCCTCCTGAAGTACCTATTGTGCTTTAAACATGTGTGTTTGCCAAGAACTATGCAACAAGACATATTTTCATAAACTAGAAAAGCATGAATCAATTGCCTATATTATGCATGAAGAGAGTGTTGAAGGGAATGGAAGAATGAGTGAGATATTATTGTAGAAATGGAGTAATGGAAAAAGATGACAATGAAACGAACCAAATTCTGAATCAAGACAACAAACTCCAAAGCTCATGCAAGAACTAGAAATATGTGTTTTTGGGGCTGCTGAAGGGTCTCTTCCTCAAGTCATGGTCCCAAAGGGAGGAAGTGAGGCTGAGGCACCTACTGACAACCTTACGGTGATCCTTTTTCTCCTTCTAACCTGCTAACTGAAAGAAGGCACAAACGGAAGAAAACTAACATACAACCAATATAATCTACACTGTTTAATGGAAATGCAGCTACTAAGCAAATGGACAATGAAACTATGAATCTATGACAGCATACATGTACAATAAAGAGGAGCCTTGGCTGCTAGGGTTGGGCCCTAACCCAAGAGATTTGGCCCTTTGAGTTAACTCAATGCTAGCTCAAAACAAAACTCATTCTTATTATCAAAACAATGGATTACATCAAAAACTGGAACAAGTCTTGCAGCTCGAAAATAGAGTAGAATTTTACAATCAAAAATCTGAATCCCACTGAGGTCCTAGGCCTCTCTACTTATACATCTGAAGTCTCCAATTACTTCCTTAAAATTAGGGAGGCTCAACTCCCAAACTCGAGATAAACTAGTGCTTTGTGTTTCACTTGCTCGACTGCCTTCTAGTCCTCATGATTTGGTTGTTTGCACTCCGAGCTGATGGAGGAATATTCGAATGGATGGGTAGTAAATGAGGAGGATTTACCTCCTGTAATTCCTCTCCCTTGTCCCATTCGAGTTTTGACCAAGGTATTTGCCAAAATTCCTTGCTTTTATCCTTTAATCTTGCATTAAATGCACATTAGACCACAAAGAAAAATATCCAACTCTAACTCATCTCATAAACAAAATATAATCAAAATTATGCAATAAGTTGTGATAATAGTTGGTTTGACTAAGCTAAGAGGTGAATTAAGGCCCATATAATTACCCAATTATGAGGCTCATCATCACCCCCTACTGAAAGTGTTGCTCATCCTCTGAGCAACTTAGTCAATGTCCATGTCCTTCATGGCTTTGGTAGCCTCTCTGACATCCCATGCCTCCATTGTGGTCTCTTCTTCTTGTGCATAGAACCCTACTTTCTTTTCTACCTCTTCCCACTGCCTTTTTTCTTCTTCTTCTTTTCTCCCTTTTAGCATCCCTAGGAGTAGTGGTGGACTGAGTTTTAGGCCTATCCAATTGACCTTCAACCTTTGCATTTATTGCTTATAACTAGGTGTCCTATTGAGTGCCTCTATAAACCTTTGAGGGGCATGATATTCTTTGATCTTCAAGCTGTGTGGCAATGTGTTCCATCTCCTTAGGCAAGCATGTATACTATCATCTCCTAGCAGCCTAAGCATATCCTCAAAATGTGAAATTGCTTGCTCTTGGGTTGCAAGATATCTAGGTGCCAGCTGAGGATCATTTGAAATCAAATTATGGGTGTTTATTAGGGCCATGGGATTTGATTGTTCAGCTCTGATGAAAAGTGGTTCATTTTTCTCTCTAACCAATATTATTTTCATCTCTGCAGCCCTTGACTACTCATGGTTCATCCTTGATGCCAAATCCATTAATTGTAGATCTCTTAGCACAACATTAGGATCCCAAACATTCATGCCTATGAGGGCCATGTTGCGCAAATAAAACTTAGCCATGTTGGCCCTATCATCTAGTGTAATTTGATCACAAAGATCAATAAACTACCTGTATTCTTGATATGGCATGGTGACCCTTTGTGCTAGTGTTTTAATCTGAAACTATAGTCATTGTTCTTTGAGGTAAAGAGCATAGAATTTAGCTGGCATCCTAAACTAGATGGCCTCCAAGGAGAGGTTGGCCATACATGCTAGTTGGTTCTCCCTTTCCTACAGTTGTCCCCTCAGCCATGCATTTTCCCTCTCAAGTTGATCTCTCATTATTGCTTCTTTGTCCCTTAAGCCACTTAGCTCTTTGCCCATTTCTTTGAGCTTCTCTTCCATGTTCCCAATGTCTTCCACCCCTTTTGACTTGGCGATTTGCATCCATTAGTGGGTTCTGACCCTCTGCTTCTCAAGTTAGAAAAACAATGGGATGAAATTTTTTTGAGGTATTACCCTGCCTCCTTCAATAAACCGGTAATAGGAGTCCAGGTTATGTTGGGGGCTCGGTTCCTTTGTCTCTGGGTCTTCTTCTTTTGTTTCTTGCTGCTCCCCTACCGTGCTTTCTAATTTCTGTGCTTCCTGTAGCTTCAACAGAGTATCCTATAGGACTGTTTTTGCTTCCTATAGGTTTTGCTGTGGATCCTGTAGGATTGCCTTACCCTTTCAGGAAGTTGATTTAGTGTTAGGCCTCCTTACATATGTGATTGGTGACTTAGGGGACGAAATTTTCTCTTTTTGATTAGGGGAATCTTCAATCTCAATAGGAATTTTTGTTGATATTTGTGGCTTCCCTTGTTTGATTCTTGTGCTCTTTCGTGTTTTGAAATATGGGGGGGTTTGCCTCCTTCTTTTCCTTTTTTCTTGACTAGAGTATTGAGAGTAGAGAGGGAAACTGATGCCTCTCTCTCAATGGCTTCTGGGGACACCCTAGGTGACCACTCCTTTTGTTCTTTCCCTTCTGTTTCAATGCCTTCTTCCTCTTTGTTTTTCCTTTCTTCTTCCTCTTGCGGTTCTTCCTCATATCCATCAGTTTCTTCCTTAGATTCCTCCTCTGTTTCACCATCATCCTCCTTCTCTTCTCCATCTTCTTATTTTGCTTCATCATGTTCCTCTGTTGCAGCTTCTTCTTCATCCATCTCATCCTTATCTAGCTCTGTATCTTCCTCTTCCTGTTTTCCTCCTCCTCACTAATAGAAGGACTAACATCATAAGTGAGGGTTTTTATGTCATCCTCTACAGGAAAGTCCTTGAAGACTGACCATGTTATAGGGATTCTGAGGTTTTGGAGGGCATCCTCGATGAGCATCCTAATCAACCCATGGTGATCCAATAGTTTGGAATTCCCTTCCTTCACTTTGTTGCTGGAGTCTATGAGTGATTGCATCTAAAAATAGGGTATGCTGAGTCTTTAGTGAATTGGTGTTTCTACCCAAAATCTTAATTCTTCAAGGATCCTGAAATGATAGCCATAAACAACACTATATCTACCCTCACATGAGATATACTTGATTAGTTGGTATCCTACCTCACTCCATGGGTATGGCAGACTTTCCCTCCTTACTCCATTTTTGTCCTCAATGGGTTCTTCACCTTCTAAAAAGAATTTCCTTTCGGCCACCTGACTGTCTCCTTTGTCCTCTTTTCTCCATGGAATTCCTAGGGGATGTGTGGTGACCCTACTGATGAGATCTGGAGTGAGATATATAGTGAGGCCTCTAACTAAAATAGTGGCATGGATTCTACTATGTGGAGTGAGGGAATGAGAAAATCTTGAGCCACCTCATCATCATACCCTGTGAATTTTTCGAAAAACCCCATCCAGTTGTGTCTTGTAAAGATTTCAAGCATTTGGGGGTGTTGTTGTATCCTCACAGTATTTGTGGGCTTTCTCTTATTAAACCCTCTTGTCATCTTGCTTGTGAATCTTGAGGAAAAAATGAGAATGTAAGAGAAAAACAGAGTTGACTGTGTATGGAATTCACCTCACACAGTTGCTAAATTCGCCATATTTTATATTATTTCTGGTTCATTTGATTGTACATGGGGATGGAATTTCAGAGCCTGCCTCTTTAGAATGGTGGCAGTGGACAATTCCCATGATAGCCTTTTTGAACTCTTCTCTGCCTATCCTGTAGACTGCCTCTATGTATCCTGTAGACTATATCTTGTAGGAATTCATTTGCATGCTCCTGTAGCAATTCCTATGTGGAACGATGGATCCTTGCTTCCGATGGGTGACCAGAGTTATGAGAGCGACTTTAGTGAGGGAGTCTCGAGGAGGTGGAAGGCACTAATTCATGCAAATGATGTTTTATTTCCCTTTATGGTGTTTCAGGGTGAGGTGGTGTGCTAGCAGCAGAAGTATGTTGCCATTTTTGAACCGTTGGTCCCCACTACCACCTCATCATTTCCCACTCCTTGTAATCATCTCCCACCTTGTAGATCCGTAGTTTAACCACTTCTTGTCCCACTCCTCCTCTGTCTTTGATTTGACTGCAACCACGTGTGAGAGGACACCCGGTTTGCATGTGATAACTGAAAAAAGGTGGCCAAGTTAACTAGCCACCTTTTCACTTATATAGCAACTATCTTGCAACCCTTACAACTTTCGATTAAATTATGCATATAAGTGAGCGAGCGGGATACTTACCTGTGGTTTCGATGCCATGTTGCAGTTGTCAAATATCAGAGGTGTTGCATTGTTTATTTGCTTCATGCCATTCTTCTTCCTCCTCTTGTTGTCTGCTAATGGTTTCTTGGCTTTTTCAGGTATCTGTGACTGAAGATATGATGCTACTTCTACTGTTGAGATCTTGGATCATCCTAGTGAAGACTTGTAGCTGTTGATTATCATTCTGTGGGATAGGCTGCTACAGGATTTCCTACAGGATGTCCTGTAGCTACTTCTCCCTCAGAATTATTTAATCATGTTGTTGGCTGGGGCTATGGGGATGGTATAATGAATGGATAGAGGGAGCAGGAGCATGTGTAGAGCAAAGCACACTTAGGTAATGCTCTTACTCCTCTCTGTTTTTTTTTTTTTTTTTCCATGACTAGCAGAAACTGTTGAAACTGATATTTTTTTGTTTTGAATGGTGAGTGCAAGGATGATGATGGTGGATGAGGTTAGGTGTTAGATCATGCCTACGATGAATTTTAGGGACCCAACAAACCTACCATGTTCCCTCGGATTTCTTCCTGTAGGTTTTTCGGGGCACTGTAATTTTTACAAGATCATCCTGTAGGTTTTCAGGGGATCCTGTAGAAAATAAAGTCTTTACAAAACTTGAAGCAATGGAGTGAAAAAACGATAGAAATGATGGAGGGATGTGTAGAGCCTTGAACCTGTATCTTCCCATACACCTCTCAGCCTCCTTTTCCCACTCATTTCATCCATCAAACTGATTAAATCATTGTATTTTAGGGCTTTTTACATGATTTTCTAACTATGCTAAGTGACTGTTGTTTGGTTTAGAATTTTGGTTCAAAGTGTTGCGTTTCCGCAACCCACACAGGTTTCCGCAGTTGATCCAGGTTTCCGCAGCTCGCACAGGATTCCGCAGCTGTTTTATTAAACGATATGTTGCAGGTGTCCTCTGAGAAGATGAGCCACATGGGCAAGTTCCAGGGGTCGAGGACATGGTACGTGTCCCTCCAGATCACCCAAAACAGCCATAAAAGCCGGCGGTTAACGAGGAGGCAAATACCGGTCAACAGAAGTGTCCAGCGGTGGCACGACTCTGCGTTGCTCTGTTTTTGGGCACGTGAAGCTAGGTGGCATCGTCCTCAGCCACGGAGACAATCTAGAAGCACGAATCCAACAGCCATATTCCCCGGATTGAATGAACACGATGACAGTTACCTAGATCTGAGGACGTAGAGGATTCACGTGTTTTAAACAGCTGGTTGAATAGCATAGATTTCGTTAAAGTAGTTTGTTTTTCTCCTTATAAATAAAGCGTCCTTGAACGCTGTAGAGTTAGTCGTTGGATAATCAGTTTTGTATGTAATTTTGAGCTCCCCACTGTACTTTTACATTTGCTGTCAATACATGAGAAGACTGTTTTACATTTAAGCGTGTAACTGCTCCTTTAACCGGCTGAAGTAGGCAGAGGGCCCCTGTTTGCTGAAGCCCTGTACAGTAACTTTTAATTTCCAGCATTTCTTTTTCTTGTTTCATGTATAATAGTTGTACAGATGTCTTTTAAAATTGCTGCATTTTTATTTCTTTTCAACATGTATATTAGCTGTACATAAACTTTGAATTCTGTTGATTTACATTTCTGCACTTTTATGTTCATGACTGATCAGTGTGTTATGCAGGTTTCTTAGGCAAGCCCAGGATAGTTTTCCTTCTTTTCTTTTCATAAATAGTGGCATGCGTGATCGTCTTGTCTATGTTGCTGACATTCATTGTTTTGCAGTTTTGATTTTCCTTACTGTCATTTCTTTAACTTGCATATTTACTTTCTGCTCTTAGATATCAAGTTGTTCATCTATTTATGGTTCCTTTTCCATAATCAAATAACTTTATTGGGAGCCAAAATATCACTTAGTATAACTTGATTTAGTTTGCTTTAGAACTCACATTACTTGACTTATTCATAACTGTTTCTCACATGATAAATTCAGCTGAAAGGCAAAAGGTTAAGAGAAAGTTAAAGTGTTGTGACTAGTCTCTTTTATGTAGTTTCACTTAGATTTCACATTGCTTAACATTTCATGATGTCTTTTCATAGAGAAGATTAAGTTGAAGAGTTGAAATAGTGTGAGATAGTTGTTCTTACTTTTAGTAGGATTTAATATAGATTTCATTTTCATTTTCATTCAGCAGCAGAGATACTGGGCCGATGTCATTAGTCCTTTATTTGATGTCTTTATTTTTCTTCAAGAGTTGATTTTATTGCAGTTGTTGTTCAAGCTTTCTTGTAGAATACTTTTTAAGTTTTGAGAAATCATTTAGAGATCACCACAATCATCCACATTTCACTTGTTTTATTACTTCCATCACATCACAGTAGGAAAGATACATTCGAAAACAAACTTAAAAAAAGTTAAAAACGACAAAATACTAAGAAAACGGTTACCTAAGTACATATAGTACACCTCACTTCATCAGCTTACGAGCCCCGGGTTGACATTTAAGAGTTGCAATTTAGACATCACTAAATTGACCAAACATTTTGGCACCGTTGCCGGGGAAGTGAAATTAGGTAGCCAAATTCTTAAAAAAAAACAAGAAAATTTCAAGGAAGGAAATTGATAACATCTCGAAGTATGCTCTCCTCTTGCACTTAATGTGATCTGGAGGATCAGAAAAGAGAGAGTTATTGGTTTAATAGTTTCTTGAGTATGCTCTCTTCTTGCACCTAGAGTGACCTGAAAGATCAGAAAGAGAATTATTAACCCGACTTGAAGAAAAAATAAAAAAAATGACATGCATAGAGCAAGAGATTCTAGGGGAAGGTTTTTAGCTAGAGCCAAAAGTTCGATTTTTACAACTCCATCTACTTCAAGGAATAGACAAGAGACACCTCCATCATCTCCAACTTACACTCCTAGCCCTAGGATTCCTGGAATTCAAGAGGCAGGAGTCGACTCTCCCATACCTTCCATCGAATCTGAATTAGAAAGAGATCCTTTCCTTCCTTCTACAGAGAGACAAATTGTAATTGAAGAAGTAGAATCATCTGAAGAAGAGGGAGAAATTCCTTCTCGTACACCCTTAGTAGAAGAACCAGAAGACTCTGAAGTCTCCAGGGAAACTACCATGACAGAGGAAGGAGCAACTGGATTTGGTAGAGGTAGAGGTAGAGGAGGAGGAGGAAACAATGGAGGAGGTAGAGGTAACATTGGGGGAAATAGGGATGGGGATAACTCATTCAGGTTTCCTATAGTTGATGAGGACTCCCGAGCTACAATGAAAAACATCTCACCATCTGTCCTCCCAAACTTCCATGGGTTTAAGAATGAGGACCCTGAAACATTTCTATTTGAGTTTGAGGTAGTGTGTCGAACTTATGATTATTTGGAAGACTCTCAAAAACTCAAATTGTTTCCTTCAACACTGAAAGGAGCAGCCTTGAAATGGTTCATGGGATTACTCACTCAATCCATTAGGTCTTGGAATGATATGAAATAGTCATTTTTGGATAGGTACCTGGACTATTGTATGCCCACCAATCACAAGGATGAGGTATTCAAAATGATGCAAAAAGAAGATGAAAACTTGGAGGAGTTACTTGAAAGATTTCAATATAATCTGAAAATAGCAAAAATGAGTAACCTGGATGAGGAGACCTTGAAAGCCCTTTTATTAAAAGCCATTAGAGATGAATGGATAGATATTTTGAACATGATGGGAAAAGGAGATATATCTCAACTTCCACTTTCTGACATAGCAGAATTATGTGTCCATCTCTCAAGGGGGAAATCTAAAACTCAAAAAGGGCCTAGAGATCATTCTCTCATCAGAGCAAATAAATCTGCAACTGGATCGGTAAGTAGGGTTGAGATTGGCAACATGCTTGATGAATTCAAAACTGATATCTTAGGGAGTCTTAGTGAGCAACTAGACACCCTTAAGATTCACAATAAGCAGAAAGCAGAAGCTGAGGCTTTGGCCATCTTTTGCCCAAGGTGTAGGAAGAAACATGCTCTAAGGGAATGTCCCTTGGATGCAAAAGTTGTAGAAACATGTGTAATTTGTTCAGAGAATCATGAGACCAAGGATTGTCCTTCAATTCCTGGGCTCAAAGCTGTCTTTCAAGAAGACCCAAGTACAAGTGAATCTCTCTGTTTTGTTGCAAGGAGACCTTGGCAGGGGCAACAAAATCAAGGGTTTAGCAACTCTATGAATTTTCAACCCCAACCAAATTGGAATCCTTGGCAACAACCTTGGTCCCAACCTCAAAATCCTTTTCAATCTTGGGTACAAGGTATGCAAAATCCTTATGGGAGATTTGCTCAATTTTACCAATATCCTCCATCTTTTCAAAACCAACAAGCTCCACAACTTCCAAATCAAAATCCACAACTATCATTGCCATTTCCACAACAACAACCTTCTCAACAGAATCCAAACTCTCAACTCTTGCTTCCATTCCAACAGAAGTCAAATCAACTTCCTTCTCAGCCATTGCCAAACCCCAATAATAAAAACCCTCAAAATGCCTACATGATGGAAGGTCAACAATTTCCTACCTATATGATTGTTCCTCTCAATGAAGTACAACTCAGATCAGGTAGAGTCCTAGATAAACCTTCTATAAATGCTCAAGAGCAAAGCATTTTTGAGGAAGAGTCTCTTGAAGCCAATAAGGGTTCTGAAGCATCTCTTCAAAACCCAAACACTCAAAAAGAAAAAGAAAAAGAATTAACCCCCACAACTCCCATAGTTGAGCAACCTGCATCTTTATCCACACCTCCTTTTCCTGAAAGATTACAAATTGACAAAGGAGTGGAAAAACAAATTTGGTTGCCTGACTATAATTTTCTAGATGAATTGAAGAATGTCTGTATCAAGATTCCCTTGTTACAAGCCATTAAAGAGATTCCTATTCTAGCAAAAACAATAAAGGAGTTGAGTCTTAAAAGACTAGGAAGGAAACCAAGAGATACCAAAAGGATCCACCTGGTAGGGAAAATTGCAGATATCATGATGGGAAAAATTACTATGCAGAAATATGTAGATCCCGGTAGTCCAATTGTCAAAACACATATCAATGGGGTAGAAATACCAAATACTTTGATTGATTTAGGGGCTGCTATCAACATCATGAGTAGATAGACTATGGAACAGCTAAAACTTCCTAATCTTCTTTTTACACCTACTTTATTGCAACTTGCAGATCGATCAATTATTAAACCAGATGGTGTATTAGAAGACATTCCAGTCTCCCTAGACTCTTGGGAATATCCAGTGGATTTCATGATTTTAACTCCCAAGAGTAATCTAGGAGGACATCCTCTTATTTTAGGAAGACCTTGGCTAGCCACAACTGATGCTTTCATAAGTTGTAGGTCTAGGGATATGTATATTTCTGATGGTAATTCGACAAAGAAGTTCAATCTGTATCCTCCAGCAAAAGCAATTACAGAAATAGGGGATAATGAGTGGATTGGTGATGAAGATACTATACAACCTGTCTTTACCATTTCTGAGATCAGTGAAGATAGTCAAATTCTGAACACATTAGAAAATTTTGAACCATCTTCAGAATATGACCACACACAATTTCAGTTGGATTCTGACATTGAGTGTCTATCATCTAGACAAATGTCTCTTTCCTCTATGGAAGAGTTTGGTAGTTCTGCCATTGAGATTTTTCCAGGAAAAACATTGAATATCAACAAAAACTTGGAAAAATCACAACAGGAAGGGCTAACCAAAGTCTTGCAAAAACATTCCACTGCATTTGCATGGGAGTATACTGATATGAAAGGTATTGACCCGAAGACTTGCATTCATCACATCTACATTGAGGAAAACAGTAGACCAATCAGACAACCTCAAAGAAGGATGAATCCAAACCTTAGGGAAATAGTGAAAGAAGAGCTCCAAAAGTTACTTAATGTAAACTTCATTTACCCCATTTCAGATAGCCGGTGGGTTTCTCCTTTGGTTATAGTACCTAAAAAGAATGGTAAATGGAGGGTTTGCATTGATTACAGGGAATTGAACAAAGCAACTTTGAAGGATCACTTTCCTTTGCCCTTTATTGATCAAGTATTAGATACTTTAGCAGGCAAAAAGTATTTCTCATTTCTGGATGGTTTTAGTGGTTACAATCAGATTCAGGTAGCACCTGAAGATCAGGACAAGACCACATTTACCTGTCCATGGGGAACTTTTGCTTATCGAGTACTTCCTTTTGGATTATGTAATGCACCCGCAACATTTCAAAGGGCAGTATTAGGAATCTTTTCTGATCTAATTCATGATTGTGTAGAGGTCTATATGGATGATTTTACAGTTTATGGTAATTCATTTGAAGAGGCATTAGAAAATTTGGAAAAAGTCCTTATAAGATGTAAAGAAACAAATCTTTCATTAAGTCATGAAAAATGTTTTATGATGTTTACTGAAGGGATTGTTTTAGGACATCATATTTCAGGAGATGGAATTAAAGTTGATAAATCAAAAGTTGAAGTCATCTCCAAGTTACCTATTCCAAATTGTCAAAAAGATGTTAGAAGTTTTCCTGGATTTACTGGATATTATAGAAGATTTATTGAAAACTTCACTAAGATAGCATCTCTGCTTTTCAAATTACTTACAAAAGACTGTGAATTCAATTGGGATCCTGACTGTCAATCTGCATTTGAAACTTTAAAAACAAGAATATCTGAAGCACCCATTTTGAGAGGACCAAATTGGAAACTTCTTTCCATATTTCTACAAATGCTTCAGATACAGCTCTAGGAGCTGTGTTGGGTCAAAAGGATTTAATTCCTTACGCCATTTACTACACCAGTAAAAATTTGACTCCCACTGAGTTAAATTATACTGTGACTGAAAAAGAGTTCTTAGCCGTTGTTCATGCAATCAACAAGTTTAGACATTATATAACAGGCTATGAAACTTTTGTCCATACTGATCATTCTGCAATTAGATATCTCATGAACAAACCTGTTACTAATGGCAGAGTTACAAGATGGCTTTTACTTTTACAAGAATTCAATATTACTGTGTTAGATAGACCAGGAAAACAAAATACAGTAGCTGATTTCTTGTCTAGAATCCAAAATACTAATGAAGATTCTCCTGTAGAGGATAAGTTTCCAGATGAATATTTGTTTGCAGTAACTACTAAAGCTCCTTGGTATGTAGATATTGCTAACTATTTGGTTACAGGGAAGCTACCTCCACACTTATTTCCTAATGAGAAAAGGAAAATCATTCAGGAAAGTTCAAAGTATTCATGGATTTCTAATGAATTGTTCAAAACAGGGCTAGATTGTGTGATCAGAAGATGTGTTCGGGAAGATGAAATGCCTGACATCCTTAAGGCATGTCATGATGAACCATGCGGTGGACACTTTGCTGACAAGAGGACTGCCTATAAAATCCTTTCTTTAGGATATTATTGGCCTTCTCTCTTCAAAGATGCAAAACAATATGTTAGAAGGTGTGACAGCTGCCAAAGAGTTGGGAGACCAACTCTTTCAAATGAAATGCCATTACAGCCATAGGTACTCATCGAACCCTTTGAAAAATGGGCTTTAGATTTCATTGGACCTATTAATCCACCATCTAAACAAAAGAAGTATATATTGGTTTGCACTGATTATGTTACTAAATGGGTAGAAGCCAAGGCATTGCCTTCTGCCACTGAAAATTCAGTTGTTCAATTTCTTTTTGAGGATATTTTTACTCGTTTTGGTGTCCCAAGAGAAATTGTGACATATCAGGGAAGTCAATTTACATCTAACTTGATGGAGAAGCTAATGGAAGAATAAAAAATCGAGCACAGAAAATCTACTCCATACCATCCGCAAGCAAATGGTCAAGTGGAATCTACAAATAAAGTTCTTGAGAGCATCATCACCAAAACTGTTCATCTCCACAGAAGAGATTGGGCAGAAAGGCTTCCTGAAGCCTTATGGGCCTATAGAACTACATGGAGGAACACAACAGGACATTCTCCCTATGAACTTGTTTATGGGAAAGAAGTCTTGCTCCCCATTGAGTTTCAAGTCAAGACCTTCAAGATGGCAGTTCAGTTGGGGATGAATCTATCAGAAGCCCAAAAGCACAGAATGGAGCAGCTGAATGAGCTAGATGAAATAAGACAAGATGCAATTTTAAGGACTGATCTAGTTCAGCATCAAAGAACTAAGTGGCATGACAGATATATCAAAGAGAGAAAGTTTCAAAAGGGAGATTGGGCGTTACTGTTTGATTCCAAGTTTAAAGACTTCAAGGGAAAATTTCAGACTCATTGACTTGGACCATATGAGATTGATGAAGTCTTTAGCAATGGAGCAGTTCGAGTCAAGACTATTGATGAGTTTCAAACTCCTCTCATTGTGAATGGCCACCGATTGAAAATTTATCATAAGCCACTCTCAAAAGAGGACTTTGTCAAAATATTTCAAGAAAATTCTGCAATGAGGCTGGTGGAGAAGAATTCTTCTCCTCCATCAGCCTAATCTTTGTTTCTTTCAGTTAAAAAAAAAAAAAAAGGAGAAAAAAAAAAGAAAAAAAAATCTTTTGTATAAGCCTGAAAACCAATCATAGATTGGCAGTTTTATACAGAAAATGTAGAGTGAAAATCAGGGACACCTGACACTCTGTATTTTCCAAAAAAAAAAATCTCTCTTCCTTTCCATCTTCACTCCACCTCACTTGTCATTTTCATTTTCACCACCATCTCATCTTCATCTCCATTCCACTTCACTTCACTTCATCTCCATCTCATTCCACTCATTTCATTCCATTCCATCAATAAAAGTCCCTCTCAGGACTATTTCATTCAGTTAGTTCTTTTTCTAACTATTTTGTGCAGTTAAAGGGGTGTTGTCTCAGTTTCCACAGCTGGGAACCGTTTCCGCAACTAACACCAGTTTCCGCAGCTCGAAACGATTTCCGCAGCCAGCATCACTCTGTCTCTACAGCCAGCAACACTCTGTTTTCAAAAAAATTACAGTCAAAGGCTAGCGTCATCATCACCAAAGGAAGCAAAGATATGAGTCATCTGCAAGATCAAAAAGCAATAATGGGTCAGAAGCCTTAATCAACAAGTGGCAAACTTCCAAAGGTATGATCAAAATCTCTACCAAATAACAATTTAATGTCATTGTATGCATAGTTATTAGATCATGGAAATTCCACTAAATACAATGATTTGATACGGCAAGATTCACGTCACTCCTCTTCCACGATGATAATCCATCCACCTCATTCCTTTCTAACGGTCCCATAATCACTCTTGATTCAAACTCGAAATGGGGCTGCTCTTTCATTTATTGGCCATACGTAGAAGAAGTGACCTACTGTACTACGGCTCTCCTCCACCATAATTTCCGCAGCCAACGTTGAGACGTGGCGTAAACCAACCGATTCGAAAGGACTCAGCCGTTATACTACCCAGTTATCACTTCACTCCCGCCTGCATTTGATACCAAACCCGTGACTGTTGCTTCCCTCGTGCTCATACCATTCTCTGCTCTCCATTTCCGCTGCAACCTCCATAGCTCTGCTCTAAACCCTGATTACAGTCACTACATACGCTTTGCATTTTGATTCCCTTAAGCATCCCGTAATCAGTTCATTTTCTCTTTAACGTCCACACACAGTAAAATTCTCAGCCGGGGTTGAAAGCCGAGAATGGGAAAGTTACTTAGAGCTGAACCTGAGGGCCCGAAATATCTAGAGGGGTATCCGCAGACAAAGGAGTCATTGAAGAAAGCGAAGTGGCTGAAATTTATCCAAAAGTTCAGAGGTTATAATAAGGAAGTCACTAAAGCTTTTGCTCGGTCCTTTAATGGACACGTAGTGGAGGTATGGGATTTGAAATTTACAATAACAGAGGCCACAATAGCAGCAGCAACCAGTTTACCACAGCAGGGAGACAGATGGTTTAAAAACAGAGGTCTAGATGATCAAGGATGGAAAGACATGCTCAAGAACCCAGGTATGGATACTTCCATATTTACCAAAGGAATTCCTGTGAATATAATCAAAGAAGAATGGTCTACGCTGTTATTACTTGTTCAGAAGTTTATTACATGCGAGGGTCGGTTTGGCACTATGTACATGTATCATGCAAGGATTATGATGAATTTTATGGAGGGCCATGCCCTTAATTTACCTTACTTTCTGTTAGCAAGCCTCAAGAAAATGAGCTCTACTGTTCAGAAACATGTAGGCCATATTGAATCCCACCTTTACCATCACGGGCTCATTAGAATTCTCATTGAAGATCAATTGAAAAATAATAATGATACTTGGGAAAAGTTTTTAATCAGAAATCACTTCCAAGAAGTGACTGAAGCCTCTGCCAGTAGTTCCCCAAAAATCCCAAAAAGAAGTAGGAGGAAAGAAAGAAATGTTACAACTCAGGACTCCCCTACAAAAGACACTCAGGAAACTGTTCAGGAGGAAGAAGAAGAGGGAGCTAGAAATAAGAAGCAGAAAAAGGACAAAGGTAAAATAACTGTTCAAGAGACATATCCATCCCCTGAACCATCTGTAGAAGAAGAGTCTCAAACCCTGGCAGAGAGGTTAGCACACCTTCAAGCTGCTGCCTCAGCAAAGAAACAAAAAGAAAAACAGAGTGCCCAGAAAGTAAGCACTAGTCCATATGTGAGAAGAAGCAGTAGGCTCAAAGGAAAGAAGAAAGTGACCCAAGAAAAACAATCACATTTCATTGATTTAGGTGAAGGAACACCTGAAAAAGGTCCAGCTCAGCAAGACATAGAGGCAAGTCCTCCACGTGAGGAAAGTCCTTTTCAGCAGGAAAGAGAAAACAGTCCTCCTTTACCAGAATTTGAGTTCAAGCCGAGAAAAACACCTGAGGTAGATTCCACCCAGCAAGAAGCCTATAACTACTTAGAGTCCTTGGAACAATCAGCTGCAGGACCAAGCACTACCTTGCCACTTGATGCACAGGTGCAATCTTTAAAACAGGAAGTGTTTGAGCTAGAAGTCCTAAACAGGCACATTAAACAAGAAAATGAAGCATTAAAAGAGCAAAGTAAAGTGGACAAGATTGTCCATGACAATACCATGCTTCACTTAGGACTGTGGCAGAAGAAGAATAGAAAGTTGAAGAAAAAATGTAAGAAGCTGAGTAGGGCATTGATTAATTTGAAGTTCAGGTGTCTAGTCAAGAAACCAAGGACCATTTTGGCGTCAAGGAGAAAGAGAAGAAGGCTGGATGTTCTTGCAGAAGCATCAGAGCACATGGATTGAGGAAAAGAACTAAGTTTTGGTTGCATGAGGACATGCAACACCTTCACAGTGGGGGTATGTAGAGCCTTGAACCTGTATCTTCCCATACACCTCTCAGCCTCCTTTTCCCACTCATTTCATCCATCAAACTGATTAAATCATTGTATTTTAGGGCTTTTTACATGATTTTCTAACTATGCTAAGTGACTGTTGTTTGGTTTAGAATTTTGGTTCAGAGTGCTGCGTTTCCGCAGCCCACACAGGTTTCCGCAGCTGATCCAGGTTTCCGCAGCTCGCACAGGATTCCGCAGCTGTTTTATTAAACGATATGTTGCAGGTGTCCTCTGAGAAGATGAGCCACATGGGCAAGTTCCAGGGGTCGAGGACATGGTACGTGTCCCTCCAGATCACCCAGAACAACCATAAAAGCCCGCGGTCAACGAGGAGGCAAATACCGGTCAACAGAAGTGTCCAGCGGTGGCACGGCTCTGCGTTGCTCTGTTTTTGGGCACGTGAAGCTAGGTGGCATCGTCCTCAGCCACGGAGACAATCTAGAAGCACGAATCCAACAGCCATATTCCCCGGATTGAATGAACACGATGACAGTTACCTAGATCCGAGGACGCAGAGGATTCACGTGTTTTAAACAGCTGGTTGAATAGCATAGATTTCGTTAAAGTAGTTTGTTTTTCTCCTTATAAATAAAGCGTCCTTGAACGCTGTAGAGTTAGTCGTTGGATAATCAGTTTTGTATGTAATTTTGAGCTCCCCACTGTACTTTTACATTTGCTGTCAATACATGAGAAGACTGTTTTACATTTAAGCGTGTAACTGCTCCTTTAACCGGCTGAAGTAGGCAGAGGGCCCCTGTTTGCTGAAGCCCTGTACAGTAACTTTTAATTTCCAGCATTTCTTTTTCTTGTTTCATGTATAATAGCTGTACATATGTCTTTTAAAATTGCTGCATTTTTATTTCTTTTCAACATGTATATTAGCTGTACATAAACTTTGAATTCTGTTGATTTACATTTCTGCACTTTTATGTTCATGACTGATCAGTGTGTTATGCAGGTTTCTTAGGCAAGCCCGGGACAGTTTTCCTTCTTTTCTTTTCATAACTAGTGGCATGCGTGATCGTCTTGTCTATGTTGCTGACATTCATTGTTTTGCAGTTTTGATTTTCCTTACTGTCATTTCTTTAACTTGCATATTTACTTTCTGCTCTTAGATATCAAGTTGTTCATCTATTTATGGTTCCTTTTCCATAATCAAATAACTTTATTGGGAGCCAAAATATCACTTAGTATAACTTGATTTAGTTTTCTTTAGAACTCACATTACTTGACTTATTCATAACTGTTTCTCACATGATAAATTCAACTGAAAGGCAAAAGGTTAAGAGGAAGTTAAAGTGTTGTGACTAGTCTCTTTTATGTAGTTTCACTTAGATTTCACATTGCTTAACATTTCATGATGTCTTTTCATAGAGAAGATTAAGTTGAAGAGTTGAAATAGTGTGAGATAGTTGTTCTTACTTTTAGTAGGATTTAATATAGATTTCATTTTCATTTTCATTCAGCAGTAAAGATACTGGGCCGATGTCATTAGTCCTTTATTTGATGTCTTTATTTTTCTTCAAGAGTTGATTTTATTGCAGTTGTTGTTCAAGCTTTCTTGTAGAATAATTTTTAAGTTTTGAGAAATCATTTAGAGATCACCACAATCATCCACATTTCACTTGTTTTATTACTTCCATCACATCACAGTAGGAAAGATACATTCGAAAACAAACTTAAAAAAAATCTAAAAACGACAAAAGACTAAGAAAACGGTTACCTAAGTACATATAGTACACCTCACTTCATCAGCTTACGAGCCCCGGGTTGACATTTAAGAGTTGCAATTTAGACATCACTAAATTGACCAAACAGGATGCATGGTGAGTTGTGGGGGAGATGAATATGTGTGAGGCAAGGTTCCCTTTGGATCCTCTTTTTTTTCCTTAACTTTCTTTCTCGCCCACCTACAAATAACAATTTTATATTCAAACTCAATGTGTTATATTCAAACTCAAGAGACAGCAAGGCCTTTTTCCCATAGACCAAATCGTAGGGTTTAAATCCAATGGTGGTCTTCCATGTGCTATTATAGGCCTAGGTGGCCTCAACTATTCTCTCTGCCAAATCCTTCCTGTTGTTGCTCACTGCCTTGGTTAAGATGCCCTCTAGTGCCCTATTGGTCACCTCCACTTTCCTATTAGCTTGTGGATGATAGGGATTGGAGGTCCTATGCTTGATTTTGTGATGGCTGAGTAGTTCTTCAATCAAGTTGGAGGTGAATTGGTTGCCTTGGTCTGTGACTAGCTCTCTAGGGTACCCAAATTTGTAGAATACATTCTCCCTTAGGAACTCAACCACCTTCTCTTATGTTTCTACCTTAATTGCCTTGGTTTCTGCCCACTTAGTCAAATAATCAGTGCACACAATAATGTATTGTTTTTGCTTTGAAGGAGGGTTGATAGCCCCAATGAAGTCCATGCCCCACTTTTCAAATGGCTCAAAAGTCACTTGAGGCTATAGGGGAATTTCATCTCTTAGAGTAGGCTTTCCCATCCTCTGGCACTAATCACACTGATTAGTGTAATTTTTCACATCCTAATGGAAAGTGGGCCAATAATAGCCTACTTGTAACACTTTGAATGTTGTCCTCCTTGCTACAAAGTGACCTCCACAAGGCCCATCATGACAGGTCATAAGAATGCCAAAAACTTCCTCTTCCCTTACACACCTTCTGAAGATTTGATCTAGGCCAAGTTTGAAAAGATTGCCCCCAATCTAGGTGAAGGAGGTGCTTTTCCTGACTATCTTGCTCTTTTCTTTGGAGGGCAAGTTTGGTGGGAACTATGTTGATACCAAATAGTTTGCTATATCAACAAACCATCGAGAGAGAAATGAAATAGCAAACAAGTGCTCGTCTAGTAACTGGTCATCCACCATTCCTTCTTCACCTATAGGCAAGTTCACCCTAGATAAAAAGTTTGCAACAACATTTTCCTTACTAGGCTTATCAACAATGTTTAGATCAAACTGTTGTAATAAAAGCAACCATCTTATAATTCGAGCATTCACATTTGGTTTGTTCATTAAATATTTGATCAAATGCACAAATGTTTGATAGCTTGTAATGTAATGCCTGAATTTGTTTAATGAATTGACAACAACCAAGAGTTCCTTTTCGGTCACTTTATAATTTAGCTCAGCCTTTGACAAGTTCTTACTGATAAAATAGATGGCATAAGGCAGTTTTTCCTCTACTTGACCTAAGGCTGCTCCTATGGCTTTGTGTGAGGCATTAGCATGAATATGAAAGGGGAGGGCCCAGTTCGGGCCTCAGAGAATTGGTGCAGTGGTTAACTTACCCTTCAGAATGTCTAAGGCCTCTTGACAACTTTTTGACCATATAAACTCAAAATCTTTGGCCAACAACCCAAATAAAGGAGAGGCCAACTTGCTAAAGTCCTTTATGAACCTTCAGTAGTATCCAACTAACCCTAAGAAACTCCTAACATCTCTCTGTTTTTGCGGAGGTGGGACCCTTTGGATGATCGCTATTTTGTTCCAGTCCACCTGCAGTCCCTGCTGAGATATTGAATGACCTAGCACGGTCCCTTCAGCCATTAAGAATTCACATTTTTCAGGACTGAGAGACAGGTTCATTTCAATGCATTTGTGCAGTACTTTTCCTAGATTAGTCAGGGCTTCTTGAAAATCACAACCATAAGGTGTAAAATCATCCATATAAATTTCCACCGCATCATGTACTAATTCGGCGAAAATACTCAAGACTGCTCTCTGGAAAGTGGTAGGAGCATTGCATAGGACAAAAGGAAGGACCCTATAGGCAAAATTACCCCAAGGATAGGTGAATGTGGTCGTATCCTAGTATTCTAGGCAGATTTGGATTTGGTTGTACCCACTGAATCCATCTAGGAAAGAAAAAAACTTTTTCCCTGCCAGGCCGTCTAACACTTGGTCAATGAAGGGTAGGGGGAAATGATCCTTCTTTGTGCCTTTTTCCAACTCCCTATAATTGACAAAAATCCTCCATTTACCATTTTTCTTGGGAACTAACACTAAAGGGGAGACCCACTCACTGTTGGAGATAGGGAAAATGAATCCTGCATCTAGCAGTTTTTGTAGTTCTTCTTTGACTATATCTTTAAGAGCTGGATTCATCCTCCTTTATGGTTGCTAGACCAGCTTGCAACCTTCTTTGATGTATATGTGGTGAGTACACACTGAGGGGTGTACTCCCTTCATTTCCTTGTAACTCCAAGCAAAGGCTTCTAGGTTTTCTTTTAACATGTTGCATAGCTTTTCCTCTTCGAGAACAGAATAAGTCAATTGGATGATTGTTCTAAATTTCCTTTACTTCTTCTTCTAATGGTAACGTACTAGGAGTTAGACTTTGGAGCAAGTGTTCAATCAAGTCATCCTCATCTTGTTGTCCTCTTCCCATGGTTGCTTCTAAAGCATAAAGTTGGGCAGAATAAACCTCATATTCTTCCTCCTCCAACCATAAAGGTAAATCATTCTTTAGAGAAGGTTAAGCAGGAGGGTATAGGACTAACTGCTTGGACATATGCCTATTCTTAATGGTCATATTCCTAGTTCTACAACTAATGTAAGCATCGGTTATGGCCAACCATGGCCTCCCAAGGATGAGAGGGTAACCAGTAAGCTTAGCCTTAGGCTGGAGAATAAGAAAATCTGTAGGGTACTCCCAGGAGTCAATGGAGACTGTCACATCCTCCACAATTCCCTCAGGGGTGACTGTGCAATGGTCTACAAGTTGCAGAACTATTGTGGTCTTCCTCAATGACCCTTGGAGGTTGAGCTTGATCATGGTGTCCTTGGTCATCACATTAATGGAAGCCCTACAATGGTGCCATTGATGTGCACACCTACTACAGGGATTCCAGGGTCCAAATATTTCGGACATATTACCTACCCCAGCATTAAGTCAGACAATTGCCCAATGAAATTAATGTTAGGGGCATCCCTTTTTCTTCTTCCTGGATGCTTGAAGCATTTCTCCTTAATCAACTTATTGTAAATGGGAACATCTTTTATTTCCTGGAGAAGGGGGATCTTTACACATAGATTTTTTAATTCTCCCAGAAATCTAGTTTCTTTTGGGGTAGGCTAGAGTGGTTGGGCTAATCTCTCAGGAAAGGGTGGATTTACTTTAATATTGCTTTCCTCTCTTTATTCCTCAACCTCCATATGTGGATGGGGATGTTGGTTATCCGGGAGGACTCTCCCGGATCTTAGGTTAATATCCTGTATTTCCATAGCATAAGATGGATATGATGTCTCTCCACTGTATACTTGATGAGCCTGCCTATTGTTTGGGTTTGAATTCAGTTGGGCAAGTAGCTGGGGTTGCTTGGGTGGAGCAGAGTGTAGGAGTTGTGGTTGGGTAGGTGGTGGAGGCAATAGAGTTGGAGCATTGTTGTATTGGGGCCTCCACCCCTGGAGTGGTGTATTCCACTGAGGTTGTGGCAAAGCGTAAGGTTGAAATGGTTGGTTGGCTGGCTGGGAATGTGTTGTGGCCACCAACAACCCCCCTCTTTGTTTGGTATTAGCAATAACACCAAGCAAATGGGGACCCTTAATAAAAAATCCAAAAAACATTTTATGAAAATTTTTGTATTCAACTCCTTAAAACTGTATCGCATCGCGAGAAGAGAATAAAACATTTTCTTATGAGCATAATAAACTGCGAAGAAGCGACGCGAAATTCATCGCATCGCATACGTTATGAAGTGCTCTTAAATGAAATATCTTAAGAAATCTCCGACGGCCGATATGCGACATCGCATATCGCAAAATCGCGTAAGCAGCACACAATGATTGAATGACTAAGCGCGATCTGCGATGCCGCGATGCTGCGATCTGCGATGAATGCGATTTACGATAAATGCGATCATGAATTTCTGCGATGACACATCTTGACGACGCGATCCGCGATGCTACGATGCGAGTCGCAGAAATCACCCATCGCAAATTTTCCTCGGCACAGTATTCAAGGAAAGCTATCCGTAAACCAAAATTGGGTGCGCGCCTTAAAAGAAATTAATGAATGTACGCCAAAGTATTCAAGAAGGACAGTTTTGTGTTTTTCGAAGAGTCAGTTCGCTATGGGTGTCATGATTTTATACATTCATAAGAGCTTAAAGCTTTCATATCAATCTTTATTATCATTACTCTTTTCCTTTGTGTAAACTGTAAGACAGGAAATAACATGAAGCAATGTGCAGGAAACATCTAAGGAAAAGGGGAAAGTGTCAATGCTCGGAGAACAGAGAAGAGATGCCTTCATAAACGGATGCCACATGCAACAGGACCACAGATTCCAGAGTATCACTCAACAGATGTTGATGTCAATAGGCCATCCAACGCTCAGAGTCAAAAGCGCACAAAAGCAACATGTTTACAAAAGATCCTGAAGCTTACGCCCGGTAAAGGAAAAAAAGGTGCTAAAGAAGGAAAACGCACTAGAAAAGCCCGGAACAAATGACGGAGGCAGTTTTCGATGCGCGATTAGCGCCTAGCGCTAATCACGCATCACTAAGAAAATTGTTCAGAGAGCAAAGTCCCTAACTTGTTCAGTCATTCGCAAGGCCGGAAACCGAAATAGAAAAAGCAGAATCAGTTTGAGAGAAATTTGGGTTATTACCAAGTATACACGCAGTGAATACACCCAGCTAGAGGAAGATTCTCGAAAATATCTTCTAGTTTACCAGAAAGTGGTGCCAGCGCGTGTTATTTCTATTTTCGTAGCTCAAGCGAAAGCAGAAGACGACCAGCCGACTCTTCCCAGGCGAATGTTGCATGCTTGCAGCACTAAGGAGCAAATACATAAATGGTTAGGAATTAGATTCAATTTTTAGAAATAGTTTTGCTTTAGCAGAAGGGTGGTCATTTAAAACCGTATCCTAAATTTATGTAATTAAGTTAATTATTTAGCAGTGTTTAAACCCTTCTCAGGCATTTGGAGAAGGGTCCAGAAATTTGTCAAAAAACTTGTCCTCAGAACATGCACTTTTGCACCCTCGGAGGGGGTTTTGATGAATGGATGGATCAAGGTTTATTAATGTTTGCATTTGATATCTGCTACTGATGTTGCACTTATGTACTCTTAGTAGATGTTAGAGCAAGGAGAGATAAATCATTGTTGCTTGAAGCTTATGAGTGGAACCATTCATAAATGGTACTTTTATCTCTTGACCATTTCTGCTTATATTCTTAAAGTGATATACAGTTTTTAGTTGTTTATATGTTACTGCATGAATGTGTGAGTTACCATTTGGCACTTTTGTACGGTGGAGTCATTTATTTATGTTTGATATATGAATAACTTATTATGCGATATGCTGTTCACAACTGTTTTGCCTAACTTTTTATGCAAAGTGGTGTATCTTAATTGATTTCTATTCTTATGATAGCTGAATGATCTTTATTACCAGTTATTGTTTGAAATATCTTTAGATCGCATAATAGAAGAAATACACCCCGGGTTAGCATAGATTAGATGTGTTGTTTCTCATTAGATTACAATAGCATAGAGTTAGTTTAAAAGTTTGAATTAAATTAGCTTTAAGTACTCTTAGATCAGCATCATCCAACTCTGCACACACACACACACACCCTTAAATTGGGAAACTGGTCCCATTATCCCCAGTCAGACCCGCTATACCAAACAAATAAGGAGCTGCCAACCAAGGTCCGGACCGGGTGGGTATCCCCCTTGTTGTCGACCCAATTTTCGTGGCTTCAACATATTTGGCGCTAGAAGGAGGGCCCGAACTATGAATGGCACCTAAATCAAAATCTAAATACCATTCTGAGAGTAAATCGCCCTCATCAACTCCCCCAACTTCCCCAGTACGTTTAAATCCAGAGTCAGAAGTCGCTCGAGTATTAACCGCTGCTACATACCCTAATATTTCAGACCAATCTACCATTGAACCCCCTGAAGTTCAAACTCTGATTCGCAAACTCCAGGGATTTTCTATTTCTACACAGAGGTCTGATAAATCTCAAAGCAGCGTGACTTCGCAGTACAATCCTGCTCATCCCCTGACCAGATTAAAGAGTGAAAAATTTGGCATCCAGCCAACTGAATTCCCTCTCCCCACCAGGAAAAGAGCAAGGAAAACACCACAAGAGTCTGACAGTGAGACTCTTTCATCTACATCGTCCATTTCAACTCCCTCACCGCGAAGTCAGCCACCCACATCTTCATTCCAAACCACCCATCCATCTTCCACAACCCCTCTTCTTCCATCATCTAAGATCATAATATCTTCATCTTCCCAGCCTCAGGGATCATCCTCTGCACTTTCATTTACTAGTAGCTCAACGATGGCCCAGTCTCCATGGAACAATCCTGGGGCAATTTTAATGCCTCCACCCCTGAGCCAAATACCGGCCCATCCTGAGAAATGGCTACCCAAATTCAATCCAGAAGCAGGCATGCTAGCTGAAGAGCACATTAACAATTTCATTCTTTCTGTCAATCTCAACGGAGTTACCAACGAGGACGCTGTTGTCCGGCTTTTTCCCTATACAATGCAAGGAACAGCCGGGTCATGGTACTTTTCATTACCCTCCGGGTCTATCACAAGTTGGGACATTTTTCAAAGTCAATTCCTTACCAAGTTTGGTGATGATAGATCAACGGCAACGTTAATCAATGACCTATCCAATCTTAAAGCCAAGGCTAGAGAACCCATCAAAGATTTCAATTTACGGTTCAATAAGATCCTCAACAAAATTCCCACTACTTCCCAACCCAGCAAAGAAGTACGATGTGAATGGTATATTACGGCCTTACCATCAAACTTAGCAATCTTCGTGGATAGGGCAAATAAAACAACCTTAGTTGAAAACCTGACAGAGGCGATAACAGTAGAGAAACGCGTAGTAGCCCTGGAAAAGAGATCTGCGATAGAGGAACGCAAATCTAAAAAAGTCACCTTCAAGGAAGACTCCAAGAAGAAACAAACGAAAGACCCTTTCGATTTGGAAGGATTGCAAAAAGTATTAAAGACCATGTCCAATGAGATGATTGACATAAAAAAACAAGTAGCAGAAACTTCTTCAAAAAATCCCTACAGAGCTTTTAAAAGAGGCCCTTCAATGGATGTGAAACCACCCAACGCTATCTAAAATGTCGAATCTGAAGAAGAGGAAGAAGAAGAGAGTACCACTGAAGGGCAGAGCGATGACGAAGAAGTTGTGGAACTACAAGGAATGTGGGATTTTATCCTCCCACAAGAAGAAGATCAAGAAGCATTTCCGGTTAGCACACGAAGCAAAAATCAACTTGATCCTCCCCAAACTACCCCTAAGTAGAAGGGCGCAAGCCCTGCAGCAAAAGATAAATTCGCAACAAAGAAAACGACCGCTAAAGCGACTCAATCTAGCCCAGTACAACCAGATCAAACAACTCCATCAAGAACACTGATAGTGTCGGATGAAATGGAATACAATATTATTGATGACATGAAAAAGACTAGGGCTAATATCACTCTTTATGAATTGAGCAAATTGAAACATCAACAGAAGATAATGATGAAAGAATTACATGTCGTGCCTACTACATCTTTGCCTACAGCTGTAGCTTCCCACAACATGGGAAGACCTCCAACCAACACGATCAATAAGATTGATCCAAATGACATCGCCTTGATTGGAGGAAGATCAAGGTCTCACACTCCCCCTTTTCTTCTCACTTATGAAATTTTCAATAAAAATGTGCACAATTGTTTTGTAGATTCTGGTGCTTCAACGAATATTTTACCCAGATCAATATGTGCCAAGTTGAATGTTCAACCACAAAAATCCGCAGTGCGCATAGTTCAGCTTGATCGATCTCAAGTCGAAGTGATTGGTGAACTTAATCAAGTAACCATAAGATTGTCGTCCAACCCGAAGGTATGTCAGGTTATTGACATTCTAGTAGCTGATATCCCAGAATTCTATGGCTTGATTCTTAGCAGGGATTGGTCCGAAAAACTCCATGGATACTTCTCAACCGACTGGTCGCACATGTGGTTACCCTACAATGGTAAACTGAATCAAATAAAGGTTGAACGAGAGTTACACCAGAAGTACATAGTAACGGAATTGGAGGGAGAAAATGAAGCAATAGCATATAACAGCAGTATCATAGGAAATTACTTGGTAGATTCTTTCCTCGGAAGTTTCATTGCTCATACATCACCTTACTTAGAAAATTCAGTTTTGTCCCAAGTTGAAATTTTTTCCCAAACTGATAATTCAAAGTGTGTTAATTTTGTAGATAAACTTGTAAATACATCTTTGTTTTGGAAATTATATTTTGATGGCTCTAAATCTAACGAAGGAGCAGGAGCAGGATGCATTATGATTAGTCCAGAAGGAAATAAGACCATGCTTACGTGCAGACTTGAATTCGATTGCACAAACAATACAGCGGAATATGAGGCCTTGGTGCAAGGCCTATACAAAGCAATCGGGTTGAACGTCAAGTATCTTCAAGTCTTCGGAGACTCTGAGATTGTCGTCAAACAGGTACGTAACACCATACATTGCCTATCAGGTCATTTGAAACACTATCAATCTTTAGTACAAGATCTGACTGAGCATTTCATAGCATTCAATATTTCGTCAATCCCAAGACTCTAAAACGCGAGCGCAGACCTTTTAGCTAACATAGCCTCTAGATTTATTCCCTCCGAAGATTTTAGTCCAGATAGATTCTCAATAGAATTAATCTTTAGACCGTCCATCCCTAACAACATTACAAATTGGAGAGTATTCAATGACGATCCTGATATTGTAAATTTCCTCACTTTTGAAGGATCCTACTCCAATCAAATAATTGACGAAGACCATCACGATCGACAAATACAACAAGATAGCACTGATAATGCTATACCTAAATCGGTGGTTAAGTTGGAAGACTTATACGATTTGAAAAGTCGGTTTAAAAGGTCTACCAATTCTAAGCTCTACAGTTCAACTCTGAACTACGAATTAGTAAACCTAGGAACCGATGATAAACCACAAAACATTAATCTAGGCCACGGCCTAGCCCCTGAAGAAAAACTAGCGTATATTCGTCTTTTGAGACAATACAAAAATGTTTTTGCCTGGAATTACGATGAGCTGAAGACATACGACACTTCTATCATTCAACATACTATCCCTATGATTGACAACGAAAAACCTGTCCAACAGAAACTTAGAAAAATCCACCCCAATTTAGAAAATCAGATAAAAACTGAGCTAAATAAGTTATTAAAAGCCAGAATAATTTTCCCCGTCAGACATTCCAAATGGGTCTCCAATATGGTACCCGTTAGAAAGAAAAACGGAGATATTAGAATCTGCATCGATTTTCGGAATCTCAATAAAGCCTGTCAAAAAGACAATTTTCCCCTCCCACCTATGGAGTAGATATTACAGGCAGTAGCAGGCTCAGAACTAATGTCTTTTTTGGATGGATTTTCAGGATACAATCAAGTGCTGGTACATCCCGATGATCAGTTAAAAACCACATTCCGAACTAAATGGGGCACATACGCATATCGAAAGATGCCATTTGGTTTGATCAATGCCGGCGCTACATTTCAGAGAGCCATGGACATCGCATTCAAGGGTTTAGTCAATAAATCTGTAGTAATTTATTTAGATGATATAACAGTGTACTCCAAGAAGCGAAGCGACCATCTCAAAGACTTGAAACAAATCTTTCAACGATGTTTAAGGTATGGGATTTCACTTAACCCAAAGAAATATTTTTTCGCATTAAGTGAAGGAAAACTTCTAGGATTCATAGTGTCAAAATCTGGTATTCACATTGAGCCTGACAGAATCAAAGAAATTTCTGAAATTTCCCTACCTCATAATAAAAAAGCCATGCAATCTTTCCTTGGTCAAATCAATTTTGTGAAGAGATTTGTCCCAGATTTTTCACAAATTGTTTCTCCTTTGCAAACCATGATTAAAAAGAATTCAAATTTTAAATGGGGTCAAGATGAGCATGAAGCATTCAACCTGATCAAACAAGCTATCATTAAAGCTCCATCTTTAGCAACCCCGAGTTTTTCAGAATCTTTTATCTTATACACATTTTCCTCAGAGAAATCATATGCTGCGATTCTAACTCAAGCAAATCAAGAGAAAGCGGAAGCTCCAATCGCATTTTCTAGCTCGAATTTACAAGGTGCTGAACTCAACTATTCAGACGTGGAGAAACAGGCATATGCTGTTTTCAAAGCGGTCAAATATTTCAGACCTTTCTTACTTAAAACCCATACTAAGGTCATAGTATCGTTTCCAGCGGTAAGAAATTTTCTAGTGTAGAAGGATGTGGGTGAAAAAAGATCAAATTGGATCACTGCTTTACAAGAATACGACCTTGAGATCAAACTAGCAAGCATTGTAAGAGGTCAAGGCTTCTACAAAATGTTGGCTGGAGCATCGCAAATTCCTGAAAATTCATCTGAAGAGGTACAAATGTATGAGGTAAGCCTAAACGATGCAGAATCATTATATGCTGACACCATTTATTATCTTAAGAATGGGTATGCTCCATCACACCTGGATCACACCAAGAAAAGAGCTCTGAGATTGAAACCTAAACAATATCAGCTCATAAATGATGTTCTGTTTAAAAAGAATTGCGATTCTGTTCTTCGTAGGTGTCTTGAGAAAACTGAAGCCGAAAAGGTTTTGCAGGAACTCCACGATGGACCAACAGGCGGACACTATGCTGGAGATGCCACTGCACATAAAATCTTACGTGCAGGATATTATTGGCCCACGCTGTTCAAAGACTCACACAGTTACGTGAGGAAATGTCAAGTCTGCCAAACTACTGCAGGGAGACAAAAGAAACTGTCCATGCCACTACAGCCGGTAAACATCGAGCAACCATTCAGTCAGTGGGGCTTGGACATAATAGGTGAGATCGTTCCTCGCTCTTCTAAGCAGCATAGATACATCCTCACGACAACAGATTATTTTACTAAATGGGTAGAAGTAGTTCCTCTCAAGACAGCTAATTCTGAAAACATCATTGAATTCATAGATCAATTTATAATCACTAGGTTTGGATTGCCAACGGCTTTAATGTTTGATAATGCCTCATACTAACAATGTAAACTTTGAAACGGGAACTATAAACTCAAAACGGGAACTCTGGCCAAAAAACCCCAAAAAAACATCAAAAACAGTGCTAAAAACGAAAAGTGTTGATGCTGGAATAACACCTTTTTTTTTCCAAGCTAAATTTTCAACATGTTTTAAAAATGACGGTGAAAACCAATTTTTGGTGTAAAAATTGTCCAAAAAATGCCCTCAAAACGAAGTGTTAATGTTCGAATAACATTTTTTTTTTTTCTCAATGGTAAATTTTGTGCAAAAAACACCCTCAAAAAGAAAAGTGTTGATGCTGGGATAACAATTTTTTTTCAAGGGTGAAATTTCAACATTTCAAAATAATAGCATAAAATATTTTATCATGACCCCAAAAAACATTAAAATTTCAAAAAATAAAAATAAAAGTTAAAATTAAAATTAAAACAATGAAAAAACACAAAACAAAAAAATAAAAAATAAAAATAACAAAACATAAATAAAAATATATACTAAAAACAAAACATAAAATAAAAAACACAAAACAAAAAAAATCAAACATCAAAAATAAAATCAATCATAAAAATGTAAAATGTAAAAAAAAAAAAAAAAAAACAAAACAAAATTAACCTATAAAAAATAAGAATTAAAAAACTAGAAAAAAATTACAAATTATAAACAAATAAATAGTAAAAAAAACATATCTAAAAAAAATTGGGGAAAAAAACAAATATGTAAACCATAAAAAAATTTGGGAAAAGAAGAAAAAACACATTTAAAAAACTATAAAATTAAGTAGGTAACAAAACATTAACAAAAAACTAAAAAAAATTAAAATTAAAAACAAGCTAGATTTAAAAAAAATAAATGGAAAATTAACCAAAAATAAAAAAATAAAAATTAGTGAAATTAAGATTAAAATGATGATTACTTAAAAAATAAATGTAAAAATACATATATATGAGACAAAATATAAATAAAAATTATTAAAAAAAAAAATTGTTTAATCATAAAAGAATTTGGAAAAAAAATAATAATAAAATAAAAAATTTATATATATAAATTTAAGTAAGCAAAAATATAAAGATTAAAAAAATCATTAACAAAAACTAGCAAAAAAAAAAAAAACAAACTAGATTAAACAAAAATAGAAAATTAACAAAAAAATAAAATTAAAAACTAGTAAAATTAACATTAAAAAAAGAAAAGTAAATTTAAATTATAAAAAAAAACTAAATAAATTTAAAAAACTAGTGAAATTAATATTAAAAAAAAGACAAAAAATGTAAAAAAAAAAAATCTCACAGACCATAAAGAATTTGGAAAAAAAAGCAAAATTAAAATATATATATATATATATATATATATATATATAAAAGTAGAAATAGAGAAATTAAAAAAAATATTAGAAAAAACCAGGAAAAAAATAAAAACAAACTAATTTAAAAAAAAAAAAAAAAATTAACCAAAAAAAAAAAAAAAAACTAGTAAAATTAATATTAAAAAACAAAAATAAATTTAAATTATTAAAAAAAAAAAACCCCAAAAAATTAGTTATTTTTTATCAAAAAAAACAAAAATGCAATTATTTTTTATTAAATATACCATTTTTATTTGAAAATAAATAAATAATTGTTTTTTTAAACAATCTCGTCTTTTATTTAAAAAAAAATAAAATTTCAAACAATTTTTATTATTATTTTTTAATTTAAAAATTCAAATTATTAAAACTACATATAATATTTTCAAAAAAATTAAACCTACATTTTATGTTTTAAAAATAAAAATAAAAAATTAAATTTACATTTTTTTAAACCATCTTTTTTTAATTAAAAAAAAAAAAAATTTATAATGTTTTTTTAAACAATTAGTTTATTATTTTGAAATATAAATCATAAAAAACCAAAAATTTTCTTAAAACAAAAATTTTCTTAAAACAAATATTAATTTTTTAGTTTAAAATTTAAAAAATTATTAATTTTTTTTTTAAATTAATATGTCAAAAAAATTATAATTACGTTTATAAACAAAATTTATTAAACATTTATTATTTTTTATTTATTAAAATTATTTTTTTAAAACATATTAATTTTTTTTACCCATATATTATTGTTTTTATTTAAAAAATAATAAAAAAAAATTAAAGGCCGCCGGCAGCGCCACCACCTGGCGGCGGTGAATCGACCCACAACTAAAAAATACCACAATTAAAAAATAAACTCCAAGTGAGTTTCTTTGTAATCGATTACAAATGAGTTGCATTTTATTCTTTGCTCCTGCAAGTTAACAACAATCTACAATTATTTCTGTTGCAATTAATTTTAATGATATCATAGGATTGCATTTAATTTTCTTCTTGGTATTCAGTGTTTTCTTCTGCTCTCTTCAAAAGCCATGGCCAATAAAATAAGGAGCAATATTATTGCTTCATGCATCCAACACATAGACGATGTTATTCGTTTGGATGGAAATAGTCAGCTTTTCAAAGAAGCGGACTTAACTGGTAAGAAGAGTTTTTAAAGGGATATGGAGAATCAATTCCAAGATCAGGAAAACAGGCTGCCAGACACGATGAAGGATTGCTTTGGAAAAGCTCCAAGATTCAGTTGAAGAGGCGAGACTGTTGTTTGATAGATGGCAACGGCAACAGCCATGTCTTGATTGTAGGCAATCATTCATTCATTGCAGGCACAATGAATGATTGAATAATACTGACAGGCATGGGGCGACTCACACACAAAATGATTGTAAGACAGCGTGGCACTCTTCGCCTGTGTGGAAGACCAAGTTGGTAACTCAATGGGTTTCACTTCCGCATGGGGCCGTTTTATGGAATGTACCGTAGTTCTAATTTTAAATGCCTGCACGCCCAAGGAGTGAGTGGACCCATCCATTCGGATATCCATTCGGATCTGCAATCTGTCCCTCCGTCCAGTGACCATATACACCCTCAGTCCAGTGACCATATACAAATTTTTTAAACTGAGTTAAATTAATTTTCATAAATGGATTATATTGAAGTAGTATAAGTTATTTTTATATAATTACCTTATATCTAATTGCATACTGAATAATATAATTGGAGCAAATTTTCATTGAAAATATGTTATTTTTATTTTTATTTTAAAATATATTAATAATTTTTTTTTGTTGAATTTATAATTAAGATCGTTTTGACAATGATGATAACATCATTTAACGAAATTTATTGGAAGTGTTCGTTCGTTTCTTATTCGTGTGTACAAGGAACGGATTGATAACGATAGCCCATCGCACCACCGTTTCTATCTATCCCACTATGCATAAGGGAGTGATAACGACAGCCCATCTCACTGCCGTTTCGATAATACAGTGACTGGTGATTACATAGAGTTAGTTTTGAAGTGAATTCCAACGGTGTGTATACAACCCACCTGCGTAACCAGGTGGATAGACATTGCCCCATGCGGCTACAATGCATTGTATAATATATTTATTCAATCATTCATTGTACAAATTCTGAAGTCGTGGTTGTTGCCTCCTTAAAAGAGGTTGGACACAAGCATGTGCCTGTTGTCAAGTGGTGGAGATTGATCTCTGCGCATCTACTGTGAAGAATCTATCTATGATTTTAGTGAATCAATACATACCACAGAGACAAATTGGGTAACTGTTGAATTGATAATTTAGAAAAGAGTGGATTGAGTGACTTTTTGGTATGCTCATGTTTCGGCCGGCAGAGGAGGCAATCAAGACATGGTTGCTGCCGTTGCCATCTATCAAACAACAGTCTCGCCTCTTCAACTGAATCTTGGAGCTTTTCCAAGCAATCCTTCATCGTGTCTAGCAGCCTGTTTTCCTGATCTTGGAATTGATTCTCCATATCCATTAAAAAATTCTTCTTACCAGTTAAGTCCGCTTCTTTGAAAAGCTGACTGTTTCCATCCAAACGAATAATATCGTCTATGTGTTGGATGCATGAAGCAATAATATTGCTCCTTATTTTATTGGCCATGGCTTTTGAAGAGAGTAGAAGAAAACACTGAATACTGAGAAGAAAATTAAATGCAATCCTATGATATCATTAGAATTAATTGCAGCAGAAATAATTGTAGATTGTTGTTAACTTGCAGGAGCAAAGAATAAAATGCAACTCACTTGTAATCGATTACAAAGAAACTCACTTGGAGTTTATTTTTTAATTGTGGGTCGATTCCCGGAATCGACCCACAGCTCTTTTTTTATTTATTTTTTAAATAAAAACAATAATATATGGGTAAAAAAAATTTAATATGTTTTAAAAAAATAATTTTAATAAATAAAAAATAATAAATCTTTAATAAATTTTTTTTATAAACGTAATTATAATTTCATTTTGATATATTAATTTAAAAAAAAAAAATTAATAATTTTTTTAATTTTAAACTAAAAAATTAAAATTTGTTTTAAGAAATTTTTTTTTTTTTTTTTTTATGATTTATATTACGAAATAATAAACTAATTGTTTAAAAAAAAACATTATAATTTTTTTTAATTAAAAAAAGATAGTTTAAAAAAATGTAAATTTAATTTTTATTTTTTTTTAAACATAAAATGTAGGTTTAATCTTTTTTATTTTTTTGAAAATATAATATGTAGTTTTAATAATTTGAATTTTTAAATTAAAAAATAATAATAATAAAAATTGTTTAAAATTTTTATTTTTTTTTAATAAAAGACAAGATTGTTAAAAAAAAATTATTTATTTATTTTTAAATAAAATAGGTATATTTAATAAAAGATAATTTCATTTTTGTTTTTTTAATAAAAAAACCCATTTTTTTGGGTTTTTTTTATAATTTAAATTTATTTTTGTTTTTTTAATATTAATTTTACTAGTTTTTTTTTTTTTTGGTTAATTTTCTATTTTTTTTTTAAACTAGTTTGTTTTTATTTTTATTTTTTTATTTTTTCCTAGTTTTTTCTAATGTTTTTTTAATTTCTCTATTTCTACTTATATATATATATATATATAGATATATTTTGTTTCTTTTTTCCAAATTCTGTATGATTTGTGAGATTTTTTTTTTTTTTTTACATTTTTTGTTTTTTTTTAATATTAATTTCGCTAGTTTTTTAAATTTTTTTCGTTATTTTTCTATTTTTTTCTTTAAACTAGTTTGTTTATATATTTTTTTCCTAGTTTTTGTTAATATATATATTTTTTTATTTCTCAATATTTACACATATATATATATATATATATATATATATATATATATATATATATTTTTTTTTTTTTTTTTTTTTTTTAATTTTGTTTTTTTTTCCAAATTCTTTTATGGTTTATGATATAAACTTTTTTAACATTTTTTATTTTTTGTTTTTGTCTTTTTTATATATATTTTTATATTTGTTTTTTAGAGACAATTATTTCATGTGGATTGAAAATTTAGTTAATGATGTATAAATATGTAGAATATCAAAAATGTAAAATATTGACCTTCTTCTTTAAATATGCAAATCAATAAAAGCCCAACTACAAAAAAAAATAAAAAAAATAAAAACTAGAAAATATGAAGAAGAAGATCACTTCCAAAATTATTAAATTTACGAAATAATTATTTACATTTCATACATTAGAAAATTTAAAGTCAAAAAATAGGCCTTTTAAAAAAAGGGTTACGAAATAATTATTTACATTTCATACATTAGAAAATTTAAAGTCAAAAAATAGGTCTTTTAAAAAAAGGGTCTGATGCAGAATAACCATTTTTTAAAATTAGCATGAAAATCACTACCATTCTAAAACGCAATGTACATAAAAAAAATGAAAGTGCAAAAAACTATGCTCTAAAAAAAACATGTGTATTCTGCATCACCCCTTTTCAAAATCGGGTCACTTTTTTGCTATCTCTACAAAACGGGTAACAGTATCAGTTCCCGTTTCAAAGTTTACATTGTTTACTTTTCTGGGAATGAAATGACTGAGTTTGCACTTAAAAGAGGGTTCAAACTGAAATATTCGGCCAACTACTATCCGCAAGGTAATGGATTGGCTGAGTCAACAAATAAAAACCTAATCAGGATTATTAAAAGAACAGTTGACGAGAACCAAAAGAATTGGCACAAAACTTTGGTAAATGCTTTATGGGCAGATAGAATAACGAAGAAAGCTTCAATCGGCACTTCTCCCTTTAATTTAGTTTATGGGAAGGAAGTGGTTCTCCCAACTCACTTAGTGATCCCCTCCTTGTCTTTAGTACAATACATCGATGAAGTATCTACTTCCTCCTTACAATTAAGACAAATGGAAATAATTAAATTAGAAGAATGACGAGAACAAGCTAAGAAAACCCATGCTCATCACCAAGCGCTAATAAAATCCTCTTTTGATTCAAGCATAATGACCAGAAATTTTTTTCAGATGGGAGATCTAGTTTTGAAATGGGATAAGGCTCATGAAGAAAAGGGCAAACATACAAAATTTCAGAAGATGTGGCTTGGTCCTTTTCAGATTGTAGAAGTCATAGGCCCATCAACGTTTGTGTTGCAGGATTTAGCAGGTAGAAGGGATTCTTTGCCTGTTAATGGACAGATCCTTAAAATATATTTTCCATAGAAGATTATTCTTCTATTTTGTAGGATAGTTTTAGTTTTTCTTTTCTTTCTTATAAATAAAACCAGTTGTAGATGGTTACTACAGGGGTTCACGAAAAAGACACCAATTCTCTATCAGATTTTGATTTTTTTTTCGCTTGTACAAATAGTAAAATTTTTCGAAAAATCTGATCTTTATTATTGACAGATAGAGTTAAAAACTTTAGCCTAGATATGATACTAGTTTCAACTTCAAAAAATTTGATGAAAGCAACCTTTGGCAAAAAAATGTTTTATATAAGCACAATGAAAGGTATCAATAATAAAATAAATATTCTCTGTAAAACTGCTGTTTTCAAACTCTATTATTGTCGTCCAGAGCTTTCTTAAGGAAAAACAATGATTTCCTCCCTGCTAAAGAAAATCGCAGCATTCAGAGGAACAATTCGAGAAAACACTATATCTCAAAGAATAAGAGGTCTCATCACGAGCCAGCTTGTTCAGCAAAAGTGTAAATCAAGTGAATGACTGTGTCATAATTTGGCCACCAAACCAAGACATTGTTCTTTAGAGAATAAAAAAGGAAAAAAAAAGTCAAAATGGGTTTTTCTCTGAAAAGTTGTAAATAGCCTTAAGCAGGATAAAGGATCATTGTTGGGTAACAGGTAACCCTGTCGAGGCTATGGACGCCTGCTGGCAGCAGAGGCTCTACTTACGACAAATGATCATATTTTAAAAGCCAGCACATGGAGAAACCTTATTTTTTCTTTAAAAGACCAAGTAATGGCTGATGTAAATATAAGGACAAAGCCTGAGGAAGCAAACAATTGGAATAGAAAAAGGTTGAAACAAAATATCATTGATAGGATAAGGCATAATGTACTCTATCTGTCCATAACAAAATTTAGACTTATGAAAATTTTTCTGCTTTGGAAGTTAAAATTCAATAGAAAAGCAGAGATAACTGGTTCTTCCCAGTGAATCGCCATTGTTGTGGCCACCAACAACCCCCCTCTTTGTTTGGTATTAGCAATAACACCAAGCAAATGGGGACCCTTAATAAAAAATCCAAAAAAACATTTTATGAAAATTTTTGTATTCAACTCCTTAAAACTGTATCGCATCGCAAGAAGAGAATAAAACATTTTCTTATGAGCATAATAAACTGCGAAGAAGCGACGCGAAATTCATCGCATCGCATACGTTATGAAGCGCTCTTAAATGAAAAATCTTAAGAAATCTTCGACGACCGATATGCCACGTCGCATATCGCAACATCGCGTAAGCAGCACACAATGATTGAATGACTAAGCGCGATCTGCGATGCCGCGATGCTGCGATCTGCGATGAATGCGATTTGCGATAAATGCGATCATGAATTTCTGCGATGACACATCTTGACGACGCGATCCACGATGCTGCGATGCGAGTCGTAGAAATCACCCATCGCAAATTTTCCTCGGCGCAGTATTCAAGGAAAGCTGTCCGTAAACCAAAATTGGGCGCGCGCCTTAAAAGAAATTAATGAATGTACGCCAAAGTATTCAAGAAGGACAATTTTGTGTTTTTCAAAGAGTCAGTTCGCTATGGGTGTCATGATTTTATACATTCATAAGAGCTTAAAGCTTTCATGTCAATCTTTATTATCATTACTCTTTTCCTTTGCGTAAATTGTAAGACAGGAAATAACATGAAGCAATGTGCAGGAAACATCTAAGGAAAAGGGGAAAGCGTCAATGCTCGGAGAACAGAGAAGAGATGCCTTCATAAACGGATGCCGCATGCAACAGGACCACAGATTCCAGAGTATCACTCAACAGATGCTGATGTCAATAGGCCATCCAACGCTCAGAGTCAAAAGCGCACAAAAGCAGCATGTTTACAAAAGATCCTGAAGCTTATGCCTGGTAAAGGAAAAAAGGCGCTAAAGAAGGAAAACACACCAGAAAAGCCCGGAACAAATGACGGAGGCAGTTTTCGATGCGCGATTAGCGCCTAGCGCTAATCACGCATCGGTGCTAATCACGCATCACTAAGAAAGTTGTTCAGAGAGCAAAGTCCCTAACTTGTTCAGTGATTCGCAAGGCTGGAAACCGAAATAGCAAAAGCAGAATCAGTTTGAGAGAAATTTGGGTTATTACCAAGTATACACGCAGTGAATACACCCAGCCAGAGGAAGATTCTCGAAAATATCTTCTAGTTTACCAGAAAGTGGTGCCAGCGCATGTTATTTCTATTTTCGTAGCTCAAGCGAAAGCAGAAGGAGACCAGCCGACTCTTCCCAGGCGAATGTTGCATGCTTGCAGCACTAAGGAGCAAATACAGAAATGGTTTGGAATTAGATTCAATTTTTAGAAATAGTTTTGCTTTAGCAGAAGGGCGATCATTTAAAACCGTGTCCTAAATTTATGTAATTAAGTTAATTAGTTAGCAGTATTTAAACCCTTCTCAGGCATTTGGAGAAGGGTCCAGAAATTTGTCAAAAAACTTGTCCTCAGAACATGCACTTTTGCACCCTCGGAGGGGGTTTTGATGAATGGATGGATCAAGGTTTATTAATGTTTGCATTTGATATCTGCTACTGATGTTGCACTTCTGTACTCTTAGTAGATGTTAGAGCAAGGAGAGATAAATCATTGTTGCTTGAAGCTTATGAGTGGAACCAGTGATAAATGGTACTTTTATCTCTTGACCATTTCTGCTTATATTCTTAAAGTGATATACAGTTTTTAGTTGTTTATATGTTACTGCATGAATGTGTGAGTTACCATTTGGCACTTTTGTACGGTGGAGTCATTTATTTATGTTTGATATATGAATAACTTATTATGCGATATGCTGTTCACAACTATTTTGCCTAACTTTTTATGCAAAGTGGTTTATCTTAATTGATTTCTATTCTTATGATAGTTGAATGATCTTTATTACCAGTTATTGTTTGAAATCTCTTTAGATCGCATAATAGAAGAAATACACCCCGGGTTAGCGTAGATTAGATGTGTTGTTTCTCATTAGATTACAATAGCATAGAGTTAGTTTAAAAGTTTGAATTAAATTAGCTTTAAGTACTCTTAGATCAGCATCATCCAACTCTGCACACACACACACACACACCCTTAAATTGGGAAACTGGTCCCATTATCCCCATTCGGACCCGCTATACCAAACGGATAAGGAGCTGCCAACCAAGGTCCGGACCGGGTGGGTATCCCCCTTGTTGTCGACCCAATTTTCAGGGCTTCAACAGAATGATACTAAGATGCATAGGACCAAGGAGGGGGTGTAGACCAGGAAGGATGAGTAGGGGGTCACCAAGAATGTATAGTTGTGTTTGTTTGGGGTTGTAATATGCATGGGATGACCCTTGCATGCCCTGCTGGTATGGTCTAGGCCCAGGAGGCCTCCTTTGGTTAATGTAGCAAAGTTGCTCAGTCACCCCTTTAGCTCCTTGATATATAGCTTTGAGTCTAGGTAACGAAGGGCACTTGTCTGTGGAGTGGTTCTCTTCACAGATCGAGCAAATTTTAATACAGTTCAATGGACATTCGTTCCTAGGATGCCTCCTGGTGCATCTAGGACAAAACATGGCCATCGCTCTCTCTGCTTCCTCTTGCTTCCTTTTGATGTTCATGGTGTCCATTTGCAAGGCAAGGGTTTGCAGCATCTCATTTTTGAAATCTTCCAGCATATTTCCAATTTCACCCTTGATGGATGAGTTGGAAGATGATGTACTGGCCATGGGTTGACTACCCATACCCTTTTTTCCTGGCTACCCTAGAATGGTTTCTAAAGATAGTCTTGATATCTTCATAGGGTAATTGCTAGATACCTCCTCCTGCTAACAAGTGTAAGGTATCTAGAAGGTCTTCTTTTACTCGCCTAAGTAGGACTAGCTTTAGTGACTCAGGGTCAAGTGTGCACCTGGCCCTTCTATAACTGAGCTAGAATATTTCTTCATAGTCTTCTAAGGATTCATCCTAGCCTATGGTCATCCTGAAAATTTCTTCTTTAGTATCCTTTGACCTACAGTAGTCCCGATATTTGTTGTTAAAAGCCTGTTTCATCTGAGCCCAAGTTGTGGTTCTATCTCCAAGTAAGCCCATGAACCAGCGCAATGCTGCATCCTTGAGGGTAGATGGAAATAGTTTTAACTTTTGCTCATAATCGGTATAGTCATAGGTTCGGAATATAACAACAAACTCAAATACAAAATTTTCGAGGTATTTTGTGGTCATGCCATGGAAATGAGGTAGGGCAGAAGGGCTTATATTCTTCATCTTAGTATCCTCACTTTTTTCCCTGATGGGGAACGCACCCTCAACTCTCTCTATTCCCTCTCTCATTTCGGTTTTCAGCCATTGGTTCAGTAGGAATAATTTCCTCTTCTTCTTCTTCCCCTATAGGTTCTTTAAATATGTTAGATTGCTCACCTAAAGGTTCCTCCAATTCACAGCCACCGAAGAAGAGAGAAGGTTGGTTGTTGATGCAGTGGGGGGTATTTGGCAAAACATTTCCCTAAATTGTCCCTATTCCTATAAGGCATGAAAGGAAATGTTTTTGGGTTGGTTTTGTAAAAAAAATTAAGCTGGAAAGTACTTTGCAGAAATGAAATAGTTGATTGAATGAAAATCATTGAAAAAATGAAAAAGCTACATGCTTAATTGAAATTATACTTGCAGAATGGAAAGGAAAGCAGATAATGAAAAATGAAAGAAAGGAAGCTACTAGATTAATTTTGCAGAAATAAACCAATGGCAAAAAATTGAAGACAAGAAGTAGAAGAAAAGAAAGCAATAATCACATTCTACTTAGAAACCTCCCCGGCAACGGTGCCAAAAAGTGATGAACACCAGTATTGCAGCAAGGATTCTGCAACTCCTGGGCTACCATCTTTACTTATCAACCTAGGGTTCGTACAAACTTGGAGGTGACAGTGTTATATGCACAAGTAAAAGTGAAGGTCTTGCCTATTATCACTTGTTCATCCAGCAAGAGACCCCAGGAATTCCACACCAGACTTCTATAGATCTAGAAGAAGCTTGATTCTTTGATGGAAGAAGAGAAAATCTTTTCTAAGAGAGCTACACTACTGCATTAATGAAGAAAACAACATGTAATGCTAAATCACACCATATCCTAATTAACCATTTAAACAACTATGCTAAGAAGAATTGCTAAATCATCACTAACCTAATGATGTTATCTAAGCTACAAAAGTAAAGAGAATCAAACCATACTAATGTGTAAGCAAGAAAACTAAACTAAATATGTTTTCACTTTTTTTGTTTTTTAGGCAAAATCAAGTATGCAAATTAACTGTTCTTGTGGATGTGACAGGTGGATGGAAGGTGATTGAGGTTGGCTAAAAGGCTTATGGAATGGTTGGATGGTGTGGAAGGGTCCTAGGAGGATTTTTGTGACTTCTTAAATGTTCCCCATCAATTCAGCCTCAAAACAGACTATTTCAGGGAAACCTATAGGATGTACTAGAAACCTATAGGAAGTACATGAAACCTACAGGATACGGCCGAGAGCTAATTGTGAGGTGTTAGAACTTGGAAAAGGTGTGTGATGAGTGGGATGGGGTGTTAGAAGGTCTAGGAACACTCAGGAGTCAATATCCAAGATCAGAGATGGCTAGATTCACTCAATGTATCTAGGGGAATTTCAATGAAAAAATGACAAAAAACTAGTGAGGGTGATGGTGGAACAAGAGATGGTTAGGGTGGATGAAGTGGAAGGTGGCTGCTGGTGATGAAGTCTGGGTCTCCTCCTAAAGTACCTGTTGTGCTTAAAACATGTGTGTTTTCCAAGAACTATGCAACAAGATATATTTTCATAAACTAGAAAAGCATGAATCAATTGCCTATATTATGCATGAAGAGAGTGTTGAAGGGAATGAAAGCATGAGTGAGATCTTATTGCAAAAATGGAGTAATGGAAAAAGATGACAATGAAATGAACCAAATGTTGAATCAAGACAACAAACTCCAAAGCTCATGCAAGAACTAGAAATCTATGTTTTTGGGGCTACTGAAGGGTCTCTTACTCAAGTCATGGTCCCTAAGGGAGGAAGTGAGGCCAAGGCATCTGCTGACAACCTTACGGTGATCCTTTTTCTCCTTGCTAACCTGCTAACTGAAAGAAGGCACAAATGGAAGCAAACTAACATACAACCAATCTAATCTACACTGCTATAATGGAAATGTAGCTACTAAGCAAATGAACAATGAAACTATGAATATATGCTAGCATACATGTACAATAAAGAGGATTATTGACTGCTAGGGTTGGGCTCTAACCCAAGAGCTTCAGCCCTCTGAGTTAACTCAGTGCTGGCTCAAAACAAAACTCATTCTTATTATCAAAACAATGGATTACATCAAAAACTGTCACAAGTCTTGCAGCTCGAAAATAGAGTAGAGTTTTACAATAAAAAATATGAATCCTACTGAGGTCCTAGGACTCTCTACTTATACATCTGAAGTCTCCAACGACTTCCTTAAAATTAGGGAGGCTCAACTCCCAAACTTGAGATAAACTGGTGCTTTGTCTTTCACTTGCTCGGCTACCTTCTAGTCCTCATGATTTGGCTTTTTGTACTCTGAGCTGATGGAGGAATATTTGAATGGAGGGGTAGTAAATGAGGAGGATTTACTTCCCATAATTCCTCTCCCTTGTCCCATTCGAGTTTTTACCAAGGTATTTTCCAAAATTCCTTGCTTTTATCCTTTAATCCTGCATAAAATGCACATTAAACCACAAAGCAAAATATCCAACTCTAACTCATCTCATAAACAAAATATAACCAAAAGTATGCAATAAGTTGTGAGAATAGTTGGTTTGACTAAGCTAGGAGGTGAATTAAGGCCCATATAATTACCCAATGGTGAGGCTCATCACTAGCATCAGTTTCCCAACATAGGTTGGACATGGACACCATCATATGATGTTGTGAACATCTATTTCAAGTTTCTTTCTTAGTGCAACTACTGAGGAGTCATGGCCAGGCTATCTGACCACTTCATCACCCCGGTTTAAAATATGATATTTAAACAAGATCCACCTTACATGTCCCAAGAAGAGATGTAGGCATTGCTTAACATTGCAGGTTGGTATGCCTCACCTAGTGGCACTTTCATCAGGATGTTTGGGGGAGAGAAGCCTCCGCACGTGCTACCAAGGTTTGCCATGTATTAGTTCGTCATGCAAGAGGTTGCATATCACATCTCCATATGTAGTAGGGGAATTTTGAGGCCTAAAATGGGCCTCCTAAGGAAAATGTACAACTAAAATAAACTTTATAAGAACCAATAGGATTCAAGATGATGATGTCAACCATGGGGAATGATTCACCATTTTTGGAGTAAAAAAATATAAAGATTAAAAAATAATAAAATAATAAAACTACTTTTTCAACTTGTATTTTCAACTTATCTCCCTATGGGGTTTACTCAAATTTCGAATAGAAACACTCTTTGGATGCATAATATGATTCCACATCCAAGGAGTACCCATGTTGCATACTTTTGATGGACCCTTCTACACGAAAAATGAGAAATACATGAAAAACCATTATTACAATCACATTTTTCATGTATTTCTAATTTTTTGTGTAACAGGGTTGATCGAAAGTATGCAACATGGGTACTCCTTGGATGTGAAATCAGATTATGCATCCAAAGGGTGTTTCTATTCTAAATTTGAGTGAAACCATAGGGAGATAAGTTGAAAATACAAGTTGAAAAAATAGTTTTATTTTTTCCTCTAAAATTTGATGATGTCATCTAATCTTATTTTATTGTTTTTACTATTATTTTATAATTTCCTTAGGAGGGCCATTTTAGACCTCAAAAATCGCCTAATGGTTATCAATAGTACTGCGTAGGAGAAATAAGGCACCATGGCCTGCTCTTCCTTTGCAGATTGGATCGTACAAGATCTGGAACTTGAAGGATGTGAATGCCGAGGGCGAGGACTTAAAGAAGTTTATTTTTGGCACCAAGAGTTTCAATCTGTATGATCCCCATGGAATATGGAAGAACCATTGTGTGAAGGTGTATTATCCATGGATCCACGGAGCATGTCATTAGCCAGAGGAAGACCCTTGGAGGTATTTCTACAACTCCTCTAGGCTTAATGAACCAGTCAACATGGCTATATAATTGAAAGCAGCGTTGTAGGTAGCAACACCATAGGAAGAAGCAACAATAGCAACAATGAGCAACAAACCAATACAGGACAAAGGAAAGATGAAGATTTCAGAGAGCGTAGAGGATGAGCAAAGCTACAAGTTCAAAGAATATCATCTTATTGAGAAAGTAGCTTTAGAGATAGAGGCAAAGAGGCAACATTGCGAAAGGAGAGTAGAACAAAGGAAGAGAGATAAGAAAAGGTTGGAATATGTAGAGAGGAATTTGAAGGAAATGGAAAAGAAGCTGAAAGAAGGGTATGAGCTAAGGACGAGAGAAAGGGAAGAGAAGAAGAAATAGGAATAGGAGGAAAGGCAAGGCATGATGACAAAGAAACTTGTACCTATAAAGGTTGAGGAGTCAGAGTAGCCAGCAGATGAAGAAGAGGGTGAGCAGGTGCAAGTTTTGGAACTTTCTTAGCAGATTGAGTAGATGTTTGAAGCAACGGATATGAATTTGGAATAGGAGCCACAAGATCAAGACACTGACCTCATGCTGAGAGCATCCAAGGTCGCCCCATAGTCTTCGCCACATCCAGAATCAGAACCAGTCCCAGTGAGAAAGGAGAATTTTTCCTCCTTGATGATGATCCGAAGATGGATGTGTACAATTTGTCATTTTATGAGTCATGACAAAGTATTTTACAAGCATAAAGAAATAAACTCACGGATGATCATGCATCACCTGCACACAGAGAGGAAAGGATGATTGTTACATATGTTAGAAGACATCTAGTTTCCATGGTTGATGCTTCTAAGGCTTATGTAGAAGCCACAAGTTCAATAGTCAAGTTATTGATAACAAAGAATGATTAGATGGCAAAGGAATTACAAGAGGCCAGGTAGATAATAGAACAGTCCGTAGGGTCCTCTATTGCAGAGATGAGAAAAGCGATGCTTGCTGAAGTGTCAACTCTTGACACCACAATGTGGAAATTGTATGGAATATTTGTCACTGTGCACAAGGCAGTTGTCCATCTATATGGGTTTTAGCAGAAGTGCACAAAGATATCCCAAACTCTCAAATATATCCACGTTGTTATTAGACATGCACATGAATGGAAAATGAGGTATGAGGGAGTCTTGCCTTACTTGGAGAAGATAATGAAGTTGAATTCAGAGCTAGACAAAGCACGAATTCAGATGTTGATCCAGAATTATGAGTAGCTCCCTTCACTCATCACCAACATTGAGGCTTCCTATGCACGGTTGTTCAAGATTCTGGATTTCATAGTGAGGACACACAGGATCCCTTCAATTAGAACCTCACTCAAGCCATGAAAAGAACCAAGTCCTGTTAGAGGTCGACAGGTACGGAGAGTAGTTAATGCGAGGGTCCACCAGGGATGAATTGTACCTGAGCACAGAAAATATGCAGAAGTACATCGGTGATTTGGACACACTCAGAATAATGTTGTGCATGATTCAAGATGAGCTAGATAGAGGTTCCAGAACCATATACCTGGAAGCCATGAAGGCAAGAGTCTATTTCGAGAAAGACATCACCAAACAATATCGGGACACAATAGTGCATTACCAAGCTTGTTATCAATTTGTCTCTGAAGACCATCAAGAGGACATTACCAAGATTATCTTTCACCAAGACCCTGAGTGATGATGTTTGTCTTGTTAGGCTGACTCAAGCCTATTTTGTCCTACATGGGTATATGTGGAAAATGTTTTATTATTTGTAAATATATTGTAAGTGAAATTCCAAGTGTCATTAGTGGAATGTAAACAGTCATTATGTAATGTGAAGAGTCATGAGGGTAGTAAAAGAGTCAAATGGGAATGTCAAGGGTCACCTGATAGTTTTTTTTTATATAGAACCTTATAACTCATAGTACAGGCTTTTGGGAGCCAAGCTTTTGACTAGGAATTTCTCAGAGAAGGCTTGGAGTGTATTGTGACGAGCCTTGGCTTCTCAACATCATAGATAAAGTACATCTCTTTGGAGGAGCAAGCGGCATTGACTGCAATGCTCCACTATTAGGGCTAGTCGCTATCAATGGTTTATGTATGGATGGAACTTTCACTTAATAATATAACTGAGCCAACACGTTTTCATGCATATGTTGTTATTGTAGTTCGACTATTCTTGTTACTTTAGAAATGTATGTTATTTAACTTATGCATTTGTGTATGAACTATTTTGCATGCAATTGTATGAATCTTGTTGGAGACGTGTTGTTGTGTTAACTCGTCACTTTGGATTGTGAACTATTTCACTTCCAACCTGTGACGTCATTTTGGTTGTGTGCTCCTTTTAGGCTGCATACTATTACGGGCTTCTAAGGGACACACTTTCTTTTCCACTCTATGTGTTATAACCCTCATGCATCTCACTTGACTCACTGCAAGGTCACACACTTGTTTCCAACAAATATATCATACGTACCTCTACGTGCTACCATGATCAAGGAACTGCTTTACTGCCCACTGTTGGGACTCCTACTCTAAATGGTCTGAGGACTACTTGGGACTTCCTACCGAGGAGATCCCCTAACATGTTGGCGGGTCTAGCATCATCAACAGGCTAGAGCCTAGATCAATTTGGAGCTTGCTCATCATAGAGGTTGGTGCCCCAATCAGCTTGTAGCCTCCAGTGAGTTGTGTCTTGCACATTTTTCTAGGTTGGTACCTTAATCAAGTTGTAGCCTACCACAAATAGCATCTTGCATATTCTAGGGGTGGGTGCCTCCATCAAGTCAATTCCTACAAATCTATGTAATTAATTGAAGAAAAGGAAGAAGAAGAATTTGCGGTTTTCTCTTATATGGATTTCCATGTAAAAGGCTTGTGTCCTCTTGTGTTGATGTGATGGCCTCTTGATATATTGTTGATATGATGTTATTTTGATGATACATTGTTATATTTATTGATATGTTGAAAATTATTATGATTGGTTGCCACATTTCTATTTAATGAAGAGTTGTGAATTAGTAAAATAGTTAACACAGTGATTCATCCCCCTCTCAGTGTGTTATTGGGTCTAACATGTTATTTGTTTTTCTACCACCAATCATTTTCCTTAGGATTTTTTTGGAGATCTTCCTTATCTTTTTTATACATCTTTGTACTCCTACCCTATAGTATTCCTCCATGTTAGTCATCTCATCATCATTTGGAATTACTTGTGTGATTCATACTCCACACACTAGTAGAGTTGATATAGGTTCTATCCCTAAATCTAGGGCCTCTTTAATCACTTTGCTAATGGTACTAGTCACCTTCAACTCTAATAACCCCATTTTTTACTCAAATGAAGAATTTTTTGATGTTTTTAATGTTCTTGAGTATCCATGGTATGATATGAACCATCACACTAATTTTCTTCCTCAAAATGCATTCACTCCATAGAATGATTTTGATTGCTTCTTAATTGAGACCATGGGATTGATTATCCCAATTCCTATTCCTGACCCTTCAAGGAAGGAAACATGGATAATATCTCCTCCATCATCAAGATGGATATTTCTATTAAACCTAGTGTCATTGAACATATTCCTCTTGGAATTTCCTATTTTCCTAAAGAAGTTGTTTCTTACAAAGCTTTGTTCTAATCATTTTGTGATGTCTTTGCATGGTCTTATTTAGAAATTTCAGGACTCAACCATCCCACTATTTACATGATATTGACATATCATTCAATTCATCTCTAGTTTGATAAAAAAATAGCCTATACATCCTACCAAGGTTTTGTCCATTAAAGTTGAAATTGACAATAATTCCCAAATAAATTCCATATATCTGATTTCTTACACCACCTAGTATCAAATTTGGTCCTTGTAAAAAAGAAACAGTGCACCATTCATGTTTGTATTTACTTTCAATATGTCAATAGGTCATATTTTAAAGAGAATTACCTTATCCATTTCATTAATTAAACTATTGATTCTTCTATAAGTCATGACATTTTATCCTTCACAGATGGATTCTTTGGTTACAATCACATATGGATTTGTCCATAATATGAGCATAAGACCTCCTTTACCACCCCTTTGATGAAATTTTACCTATAAGGTCATGCATTTTGGTTTAAATAACACTAACTCCATTTTATAGTGGGCCATGTCAAACTACCTCCATGATATTGATGAAATTATACTTTCATATCTCAATGATCTAACAGATCATCTAAATATCTAACAAATCATCTGAATATATATTCACAACACTTGAAATATATTCACACTATATTGATTCAGTGTTAAAATTAAAACATTTACTTAAACCATCTCATGTGTGTGTTTTGTGTTACAACCAACCACCTATTGGGATTCATAATCTCTAGATATGTTATCATTATTAACCAATTATTCAGTTATCCCTACCAAATATTTTATGCCAAATGTAGGGTATTGAAAGGAATTTTGATTTCCTTTACCGACCTATTCTTGATTATTTTATATGTGCTCATGGGTTTTTGCATTTTTTGTTCTAACATACCATTTGTATGGGATCACCAAGCTCAATAATCCTTTGATGCAATAAATCATGAACTTGCATATGCTCCTTCAATAAGTTCACCATACTTTCATAAGGATTATATCCTCTACATCTTCATTTTTTATCTTTCATGGCTAATGTGTTAGTACATGAAGAAGAGGATTAGCATAAGTGTGTTATCTATTACATTAAGAAGAACCTATTAGGACCATTGTTTTCATACAACCATGATGAAAATTTACCCTTAATTGTTTCCTTTTCTATCCAAAATCGACATCATTATATCCTAATGAGAAATACCTAAGTCATTACAAATTAAAATCCCATGTATATTTTTGAGCTCGAAAGTCAGCATGGTAAATTTTCTCATTGGATTGCTATCCTCCAAGAGTCTAATCTCAACTTTTTCACCACCAAAAGTAAGAAATCAAAATCATTGGCCCTAGTAGAGTTTATTTGTAACCTACCAATATGATGACTTGCCAACACAAAAATGCCAACATGTGTGTTTGAATCAACTCTTATTCACCACTTCATCGAATAACCCTTGGAATGTTGACGTCTTATTTTATATATGCATTCAAAATTTTGTTCCTCACTTTTCACATGAGGATCAACATCATATTCATTATTAGGATCCTCAATATATTCTCGTTAACGATGTCCTTTATATGTGAGGTGTTGACACTAGTTTAAGGTGTTGTCTCACCCTTGAAGAGTTCAAACGAGAGTTGAATGATTTCCATGAGAATTCTTGTGGTGGCCATATCTCTAGGTTGGGAACTACCCAAAAGAATATTAGGGAAGGTTAATTTTGTCCTTATTTATCTTCCAAGTGTTTCCAAGAATTTATGTAATTTCCTAGTTACAAAACATATGTCCCTTAAGGAGTTATTTTTACCAATTCCACTTCACCCAATGATTGTTGTCAGTCCCTATTACAAGTTGGGGATTGATTTTATTGAGTGTAATCTTGCATACACTGAAAAACCATAAGTATATAATTATTTCCATTTATTATTTCACCAAGTGGGTTGAACCTTTCATGACATTCAATAACATGAGAACCATAATCCCTTATTTCTTTTTTAACCATGTTATCACTCATTTTGGTGTCTTGAAATAGTTGGTTTGGGACCACAAAAATTTAAATGGTGTGGTTTAGCATGATATAATTGCATATTTAGGGGTTGAGAACAAGTTTTCATCAAGATATTATTTGTGAGGGATGGCCAAGTTTAATTCATCAATCACATCCTCAAAATCATGATCTGGCAAACTATGAACGGACATAAATCTAATTTGAACCATGTGATATTTCCCCCTTTGTGGGCCTATGGGACATACATTAAGACTACCATAGTGTTTACACCTATTCATATAGGTTGTACACATTTAGTGTGAGATCCCATCCCTTAATTTGGGCATTGAGAATTGACTAAATGCCACTATCTTATAGCAATGACTACTCGTGTTGGAGTAGGTAAACAAAGATTGTCACATACTATTATAAAAAAAAAAAAGCCATGAAAAAATTATCCAAATCTTATTACAACCATCACATCCACTCTTGCTCATTTTGTGAAGGTGATCTAGTCCTAATTATGGGCAAGCTCATGATACCCTTGGTCATGAGAATTTTGAATCCTTATGGTAAAGGAAGCATTCTTCTTGTCATTCCTAATGGTGATATTCTCAAGAATTCTCACAAGAGGATATACTTGAATAATTTTTATCCTTAGGATCATTCACATCAATTATTATTCATGGTGTATATATTTAGGATTATTTCTTCATTTTTTCTTCAGTACATTATTCCTTAGGAAATTTATGATTTTTTCCCTTGATTATCTAGGTGGATCAAAAATCTCTCTATTACATTGGTATCCAACAATGGTGCAAGTCATTACACTTATAATCTAGCCTCAATAAATTGTACTATTTATTCCACTTCACAATCATTCTTCCATTTGAGGGGTACATGTGTTGGTTCTATGATCAGTAGTCAAGTGGAATGAAATGCAATGATTGGATAACTATTTGATTCTCTCCAACTTCACATTTGTCACCTTTATGTGTATCTTGATTCTCAATTTCCCATCATGTAATTGATAACTATTTCCATGTTTGTGATCCTTAACTATTTAGAAAATGTGTATGGGTTAGACAATTTGAATCTATTTCATTTGTTGATATTCCCAAGAGTCTCAGTAGATTTGTAGATCATACTAGCAATCATATTATAGATTAACATTTACTACATTCATCATAAATGAAGGAAAAAATTTCTTGTACATAGCAAGATAACCATACAATAATCAACATGTGTAAATAAGGAAATAAATAAAAAAATCATAATGCATATGCATATGTTTCTGTTGAGGCTCCATTTTTCCTAGATTTTCATACTTTTTGTTGAATTAATCCTATGCTTGCACTAGGTGTTTATAGTCATTATTATCCTTTTTATGAATTATTGGCTATTATCTAGAGGCATTCAGAGGTAATGTGTTATTTTTATATGAATTATATTTGTTTTGATGATCTGAAGGGATTTGATGTGAAATTATCACTAATAATAATTTATCCTTGTGGCAGATGCATAATCTTTATTCCAGCAGTTTAGTTCCTACTCTAGTAGTTTGGTTCATGTACAACCAGTGTTAGGCCCCTATACTACTAGTGTAACCCCTTATTGTTATTAGTATAACCCACTTATTATATTGATGTACCCATGTAGTGCCCATATTGTTACTATTGTGCCCCATAGAAGCCCACTATTGTTATTATTGTGCCCTTACATTATTATTGTTATGTCGGCTCTGATTATGTTATGACCCCTTAGACTCCTATATATAGAAAGGAGGTCTTTTCATTTGTATCATCCAAGAATTGTTCATTTTTGTAATGTAAAGGAGGTTTCCCCCTCGAATAGGTTGAATTCTAAGGCGTTGATCTATCTTTTCTATCTTTTATTGAGCTGGTTTCATAACATTTGGTATCAGAGCTTTGGATTCTAGGGTTTCGCTGCTCCAAATAGGTCATCGTGGAATTTTCGCTATAACTTTTTCTCTGTGATGTTTCAGAAGTCCAAAAAAAAACCCATTTGAGAAAAAATCGCGCTAAACCTTGGGTCCGAATTTCAATTCTTTTAGCACGATATTTGCGGAGATATGATCTGAGGAATTTGGTCTTTTTGCAGACTCCTGAATTACATTCCAAACAGGTGACTTGGGGAAAATCGTCATAACTTTCTTTCTGAGCATCATATTGAAATTTCGCAAGAAGGTACAGAAAGAGGACGAACTGCAGTTTTCTTTTATATATTTTTTAGAGTCAAATCTTGAAACAGTGACACGTGGCACTTCATACAAGTTCGCTCTACTGAACTAGTCTACAATCAGGTCACTGCGAGAGTTTGTGCATAACTCTTTCTTGGAGAATCCAATTTGGATCAGACTAGTGGCATTGGAAAGAGGACACAGAAGGCTACTATAAGTTGCAATTTCAGAACTTAAAGATCCAAAAGTACAGAGTTACAGTCGTTTCAAGGTCGAGCTCCTAAAATCAAGAAAAAGAAATATGAGGAAGTTTGATGGCAAGGATCCGGTAAATTGGATACTTAAAATGGAGCAATATTTTAATCTACATGGTGTACAACTGTTACAAAAGGTATGTATTGCATCTTCATATTTAGAACCAGATCAATTTTTATGGTACAAAGGGCTTTGTTCTCGTAAACAACTTGTTACGTGGTCAATTTTCATGGAGGAAATGATAGCACATTATGAGGATACAAAGAGCAACACCTTCTTTAGAGAAACACCACAACAATTGGAAAGAGTAAAAGGGATTTGTGACATAGTGGAAAGCAAAATTATGGAAACCAGGAAGCATACCCCTCACAACTATAAAGATGGAAGTGTTGTTTCTCCTAGCCTTCCACAACCTACAAGGGTTACACCACAACAATTGGAAGAAAAAAGAGAAAAAGGGCTTTGTTACAATTGTGATAGCAAATGCACTAAAGGTCATAAGTGTGCTGAGAAGAAACCATTTTACATAGAACATGAAGAGGAGGAAGAAAAGGATCAAGAAACATCAAAAGAAGAAGATATACGCGAGGACCCCACCCCATAGAAAGAAGAAATGAATCAGACTATATCTTGTAAAGCATTGGCAAGAATTACCACTCCTCAAACTCTCAAGATAGAAGGACATATCAAGAAGAAAAAGGTGCGAGAAGTGAAAGATCACATTGAGAAAGAAGAAATGAATCCAACCATATCTTTTAATTCATTGTTTGAAATTACCACTCCTCAAACTATCAAGATAGAAGGACGTATCAAGAAGAAAAATGTTCAAGAAGTGAAAGATCACATCGAGCATCAAGAAATGAATCCGACCATATCTTGTAAAGGATTGGAAGAAATTACCACTCCTCAAACTCTAGAGATAGAAGGACATATCAAGAAGAAAAAGGTTCAAGTAGTGAAAGATCACATCGAGCATCAACAACAAGTTCTCCAACTTTTAAAGGATAACACCACTTCGGTGCAAAATCAAACGAAACAACAGGGAGATCAACATCGTAGTGAAAAATGTTTTGATGTAGGTGATTGGGTATTTTTACTGCTACATCTCAAGCAAGCTATTTATGAGAAGGAAATGTTAGCAATACTACATGCACTTAAAAAATGGCGACCTTACCAAATGGGAAGACTCTTCAAGGATGAGGATGTGGAAGCATTGTTTTGTGCTATTTATATTATCCAACCAGATTGGATAAACGAAGCAAGGGATGAATGGAAGAAGGACGAAGAAGTATGGACACTTATTAAAAAGTTGCAAAAGATCCCAATTCAAACAATATTGCTAGAAATTGAAGAGGAAGGAAAAATCATATTGGAACCTGGAGCAGTCACAGAAACAAGAACCCAACAACTACGAAATTGATCAATTTCAGAGTATCTCATCAAGTGGAAGAACTTACCCGCTGAATATTCCACATGGGAGGACAAGAATTTTATACAGTAGCATCAAGAACTACTCAAGCGTTGAGGACAACGCTTTTTGAAGGAGAGGGGCATGTTAGGCCCCTATACTACTAGTGTAACCCCTTATTGTTATTAGTATAACCCACTTATTATATTGATGTACCCATGTAGTGCCCATATTGTTACTATTGTGCCCCATAGAAGCCCACTATTGTTATTATTGTGCCCTTACATTATTATTGTTATGTCAGCTCTGATTATGTTATGACCCCTTAGACTCCTATATATAGAAAGGAGGTCTTTTCATTTGTATCATCCAAGAATTGTTCATTTATGTAATGTAAAGGAGGTTGCCCCCTCAAAGAGGCTGAATTCTAAGGCGTTGAATTATCTTTTCTATCTTTTCTTGAGCTGGTTTCATAACAAACAGTGAAAATCATGTTCTCACCTCCATGATTTTCATACATCGGATTATCATAATGGAGAATGAGCATATGGGTTTTGAAAATCAGGTGTTCGATATGCTGATGTGTTCCCTTGATCGCACCTAGGTCTTCCAAATAGTGCATAAAGTGATGGTTAAAGTACTCAGTCAAACTGCCTTTTATAATCCACAAGGTTGTTGACAGCGTTATGGAAAATACTTCATGATTTGATACTTGTTTTTTCATTTATGGGAAACCGTAGATCAATTCGAATCCGCACAGTAATCATATCTCCTTATTTTGGTTCATAATCATTGTATCACTCTAAACTTGTATTCGCTGATGACCTTCAATCCAGCAATTGGGAGGCATCACTGTTATAAATATGAAATCTCTATATTGTAGAAGAAAAATAGAATAGATTGGACTTTGAAATCATATTTTGAGAAACAAGAATTGATTTTTTGTTAGGAAAGGAAGGGAGGAGCCTGCGTGCCTAGTGGGATGATCCCTAGAGGGGACCACTGGAGCCCAGCTCTGCGTCGTTTCAATGGCTATGTAACAAGATTTTGTATGAATATAATATGGCATTCGATTTTGTGTTTGTAGTTCTTCTAAAGCTTCTGAGATTGTGATTTAACTGTTGGAGATTGTGATTTAACTACTGCAAGGGCAACGAGCTGGGTGGTTTGGGCCCACTAGCCAGTCTGTTGCCTCATACTTCTTAGGATTTTCTGCATTCTGTTTTGATAAATGCATAATGTTTAAAAGTGTTACTTACCTTGATCTTATTCGCTGCATAACAAGATTTACTTTTAGAATGCATTGCTTATTAAGGTTCTGGTTGATTTAATTTATCATGCATTATTTCCAGCATTCATGTATTCACAGAACTCTTTAAAATGCTTCTAATCAAATGTCACTTTAGCAATACATACATAATGTAGAATATCATTGTGATTAGAAAGAAAGTATCCCACAAGATCAGGGTAAGCTTTGAATTAGCAGAGAATGAATTTATTTTGTTTGGTTCTATTGCATGCTTTACTTCTTTGAAAATCCTTTGAGAAGTTTTGAAAATTGAATCACATTCTTTATTTCCTAAATGGTTTGTCAGTTTGAGTGGAATCTACATTCCCTTGTCCCCTGGACAACTGAGGTAGACTTGCTGCAGGAGTCACTCAACCCAGAAGAGGAGCCAGAAGTAGATTCACAGTGTGTTTACTTTACATTGATGCCCTTTTGAATTGTTTGCAAGAGCTTGATTTTTATTGTACAGATCCCTGAGGTCATATTCTGGAATATATTTTTCTACGCCTCTAAGTTTACCAATCCATATTGACAATTTAAATGTTGGTATAAATCTCACATTTATATCGCCCTACAGTTTTCACAAACATAATATAATTGTTTGGATCAGAGTCGAGCTCTATAAAAAATGTGATATATGTCCTTCCAATTGAATATAAAAATGGGGGCATTTTCCTATGTAAGATAAATTCTTAGTCATCACCCACATCATCATCTAATGGATAGCATAAGAAAGTGTGGTAAAGATCTTCTCATGAGGTCTCTTATTGCATGTCACACCATGGTTATCCTCTTCATAATTCATCACCACTCTTATGGAACTGTAAAGTATCCATTTATTTGACCATTTTCAAGGTTATGCAAACCATTGGTGGATAATCCTTCTAATATCCTATCAAATCAATCACATATATTATCTAGGACACCACTCAATGTATTAGGGGTCCTATATTTGTCTCTATTATGTTGGTCTAGGATATTATTCCTCCATATAATCTCAACATCATTAATGACCTATTTTTATCACTAATACTACATCTTCACACAAGTATGGAAGAGAAGTATCAATCACATGTATCATATATATCTAGATATAATCTATGCTAATATGTAAACATAATTAAAAAAATAACATCATCACCTACCATTTTCTCCCCATGCCCATCATAGAGGGTGAGGGAGATTTGGGTCTCCCGTGTAGTACATGTCGTCATAGGAGTAGTCATCTATATGGATCGAGAACTAGTCCCAATAGGAAAAGAAATCATCATGGAAGACATTGCCCATGATTCCCCCTCCACTTCACATTATAATATCACCTTATAGTTTCATGTCAGACTTTGGTGATCTTGTTTCTTAGATGGTATAACATGGTCGAAGGGAGGGTATCTACTCAAAAAAGGAGCATATCATAGTGTTGAATGTAAGTTACCCTTAATTGAACTCCTAAGAGAGATAACTTGTTTCCATATGTTTATAAATAGAGTATGGTCCCTATTAGTCCCTTACAATTTCCTACGCTGAAAAGGAGATCAAGAAGGGTAACCTCAAACCACTTCAGCTTAGTAGCTAGCCCTACTGAGCAAGAGAGGGATCTCTCAAAGTCTTTTATCATTGAAATGACTTTAAAGAAAATAATTTTTGGGCTAGATATGTATAATTGTTTGTGTGTTGGTGAAATTTAGAATTTAGGGTTTGCTGTACTAGGTTTTCAAGCCACAGATAGGTCTAAGATGTAGGAGTGCAGAAGAAAATATGGAAAGGAGCTAGATATCAGAAGACCATGGTGTATTTAGAATATTTTTAGTGTAGTATAGAAGAGAAAGTGTAGAAGAAACTAATGAGCATAAGTAAACATGATTTCATTAGCTTAGGAAGACATAAACATAACTATGAAAACCAGATAAACAGAGCTTGAGAAACAAGAATTATTTATATTTCACTATAAGGCATCCATAGAAAGAAGAGATATCATGTCGGTAAAGATGCTTTAACTATTATAAAACAAATAAAATGAAGAAAAAACACCATGAACTCACTGGGCTAGAGTTCCTTAAAAATAGCTGCATCTATCTCTATATTAGCTGAAAAGATGATTACATGCAAGCCTCCTCCACAAAAAGTCCAACCCTTCTCTCTAAAAGAGGAATGATACATGTATAATCTCTTAGACCACTTTCCCACCTTCAGGAGTCGAATTCCTTGGTGGAGGAACTGACTCCAAGATTCTCTCAACCAATAGGTGAAAGTGAGAAGGTGAAACTCAAACACTTCTTGGAGAGTTTGTTTAGGAGTTTGTTTCCTTTGGGAGGCCTAATAAACATAAAAAGAAACCTATCATGTACATTTATTCATGCCTACATCACCTATCCTCGAAAAAGGTGTCATTACATTAATATATTTGACTTTGACTAAGTCAAACTGGAAACTAGAAATTTTACACTATGAAATTTACAAATTAAAACACAGAAAAATGTTGAAGCACAGTGCCGACTTTGAGCTAATTTTCAGGTGTTTTACTGAGTTCAAATGAAAATATGAGAGAAAGGTCAACTATCCCTTCAAGTCTAGTTTCCAGAACCATTTTAATTTTTGAAAATTACCCATGGGAAGGCCTTCAAAAATCCATTCTCCCAAGGTCGCTTCAAGAGCACAACGCCTATCAAAAAAGGGTCCAGAATGCTAGTTTTTTGCCACTTTTTTCTACTTTTCTAAAAATCTGAGCCACCTCTGGAAAATCTGAGAAAATGGGTCTTTAGAGGATGGAAAGAGATTTCCAAAAATGCAAACTTTGCCTGAAATAGATGCTTGAGGAAGAAAAACTGCTAAATTTCTGAATTTGGCTTCAAAATTCACAAAACCAAAAATGCGCAGAATTTGCTCAAAGTTGGCCAAGAGATGTACAATTATGTGTGTTGAACCTTCATATATGCTTCAAAAAGCATCTCTAGGTTTCCTTCATCCTTTTATACCTTTTTGGCTTCTTTAAGCTTGTTTTCAAGTTGCTTTACCTTGACATTGGCAATCATGTTTTGAGCGAGGTAGTGGTGTGCCATATGCCTAAGCAATTGATTGTCTCTTTTTTCCTTCTCTAGAAGCTTCTCCAAGTGTTCATTCACCTTGTTGATCCAATACTCTTTGTCTTGATTGACCTCAAGAGCAATTTTTTCCTCTAGGTCTAGGTCTTCATTCAACAGAGTATGTTCTTCTTCTTCTTGTAATGCCTTCTTTAGGCCCTTTGTTCTTGGCCTTTTCCTCTTACCTTTCCCTTTTGTTCCTTCAGGCTCACTTGACTCAATGACTGCTTTGCCTTTGCCAACCTGTTGCAATAACTTGGTTTGCTCTTTTTCCATGATTAATTGCTTCGCTTTGAGCTGACTATTCTCATATTCTAGAAATGAAATTATGTACCTTGCTCTCTCCATGTTTACTATAAGCTCCTTGATATGGTAGTCTTTATCTCTGATCATCTGTTACATGCTTGAAGTCTAATCGTCTACTTCTAAATCAACTAGCTCAGGTTCATGTTCAACCATGTCCTTATCTTTCGCTGTCGATCCATGTTTTGCTGATGTAGAAGGCTTGGCCACTTTCTCACCATGAGAAGAAAACACAAGCCTCTTTCCTCTCTTGTACATCCTAGTCACCTCAGGCTTAGATGCTTTGCTTTTCTCAACTAATTTTCTAGAGGACCCTACTTTCATTTGCGGTTTTGGCATGTGAGATGGTTGAGCTGCCACATTAGTTTCATGCCATTTGAGAGCTATTTCCAAAAAGGTTTCCCAAGTCATACCTTTCTCTGCAAGATGGTGAAGGACTATAGTCTTGATTAGACTATGATGAAATAGGCTAAGGTAGTGTTCCTTGTTTTCATCTGGATCCTCTCTGACATTTTGGCAATGCTCCTACATAGGTAGTTGCACATATTTAGTGGCTTCTGAGAAGTAAAATGCATTAGGAGGTGAATATGATAAGGATACAACCTGTAGAATCTTCCTTCACTTGTAAATAACTTCATGACAATCTTCTTCAAAGGGGCATACTTCTACAATATGTATCTGAAAGGCATAACATGAGCATGTTTTTCCCTATATTATGTTTTTAAGAAGGGATTATAATACTAAAGATCTAGGCTCATTCCCTTGAACCAATATTCACCATTGTCCGGTAGCCCTGTAGCAAGTGAAATTGAGGCCACTGAAAAAGTGAATTCAATACCATCAATAGCAGAACTTTCACCCTTCAACTGAGTTTCCACCCAATCTGTCAACCGCTCATGAAAACCCACCTCACTCACCCTTTTGCATAAATCCAAGCAATGAAAATCTTCAAAGCACTATTTGATAAAGGGATGTGAGTTGATTTCACTGCAATTTTATGGCTCATATCTGAGGATTTTCCCTCCCTTGTGATATCTTTTCCTCTCTGGTGAAGATTCTGCTTCCATGATGATATAAATACTAACAGCAGAAAAATGAGAAAAACTGTGGTATGAGTGGAAAATGGAGTGATGGGAAGGTGGAATTTGACAAAATGGTAAGGCAGGTTTGAAGGAGGTGGAAATGAAATATGGAGAGCTGATGAAAATGGGTGGAAAAGCAATGGAGGAATGATATGCTTGTGAGAAGGAAAAAACTGAGTTTTTAGTGAAAGTACACAAAACCCCTAGGAATGAACTATGGTTTCACTTTTGGAGAGATAAGATTCTATTTGGAGGTTGATTGAATGGTTTAAATAGCTTATCAAACATGTATATATGTGTAGGGAAACATTTTACATGTTTGAAAACTAAGAAATGAAAATGGCCATCATCAACCTATCATTTTCCATGGAAAAATCACTACAAAACCCTAATTGTGAAAAATAAGGAAGGATGTGCAATGATGTACTTACTTGTTTCTTGGCTTAGGAAGAAATGAAATCAGGTTAACAAGCTTGAAAATTGATTTTGGGAGAGATTTTCCTGTTTTCTAGACACTTTGGCCTGAGCGCAGTGCAGTGTCCCTGAGTGCAGCACCAGGCCTCAAAGTGCAGCGTAGTGTCTCTAAGCACAACGCCTTGAGATTTTTGCCTATTTTTCCTAAAAGATCAATTTTTTCTCTCTTTCGGGTAGGAGACCTCGATAAAAAAGAGTGAATGAGAGGTAAACAAGACAAGTTTGGGGCTTTGGAATTTATATAAGCAAACTTATTTCTCCTTTTAAAAAGAAATGGGATGCACAAACCTTTGAAAAACTGATTTTTTTCACTTTTGAAAACAGAGTCACCTTTAAACTGAAAGTTGAGTTGTCTTTTCACTTTCCTGAGCACTGGAATTTCTTCTTCTGGATATTTTCAAACTGAGAACATGATGAATGTGTGATAACTCAACAAATCAATGTCAAAGAGCTACTTGTCATGCTCTATTCACTGTTGGATTTATTCATGAAAATGATGGACCTTGGAAACCTTGATGACCTAATGGAGGACCTGAAACTGAATGGAATGATGATGATGATTGTCTTGCCTTTATTATGACACCTTCATAGAAATGTGATAGATGACCAGCTTGAGTGAATTCTCAAAAGACTGAACTTACTCCTAGACCGACCAAACAATGATCAAATTTAACTGTGTAAACCTAGTGACATGACAAAATTTGATTTTAATAGTCCTCAAAAGCATTGTAAAATCACATTTGATCCAGGTGATAGGCTAACAAGACTAAATCTAATAGTCCCACCCAAAATAGGTTCCCTCTAGTACCATCTCTATATCATTATCTAACAATATGATACCTAGTATGGTCGTTACGAGCCCATCACTCATGTTAAGGCAATTCTTATGGCCTAGATCTCCCGTATTTCAATATCACTAATTTGATTCACTCTGACATGGATGGTCAAATAATATGTATAATGATGCTCTATGAACTTGTCTAATGACCTCCTATGTAGCGTCATTGGAAATATATATTTTATTGTACATAAAATTAATTTTGAGGAAATAAAAATATGATAAGGTGAGATTGATATTCTCTCCCTATACCACAAACACTCCTACATCAACATCAAAATATGCAATGACCTAAAAAAGTAATATCGTGCTTGTATGCATTAGTGGATTCTTGAAGAACTTGAGTAGCCCAAACCTTCAAAAGTTGCGTCCATGTGATCAATCAACCCCAATCTCTATATGGAAAGTCTCAAATTATATCTCTAACCATTGGATCCTCATCCTATATCCCTAAACATAAAGCAAACCTTAGTGTCACTCCATTTTTTTTCCCATAAAAAGATTTCCTTTTTGTTGCATTGGGCGCACATAACTATTATCTCAAGAAATATTATCTCAAGAAATATGAACTAGACCCATAGTTGTGCCTTTCATGGCTATGAATATAGTGTATTTATTTTCCAAGTAGATACATTCCCAAATAAAAAATTCTATAGTTGTGCATAGGGGACAACAATTAGGGATTTTCCTGTTGGAAATAATACTGAGAGGGGGGGGTGAATCAGTATTATCTAATTCTTTTAATAAATCTTCTTTATTTGTTCTTTGAATTATTTTTGCATGTCAGTACCATAAAATAATGAGCATGAACAAAAGAAAACAGATAGTCACACCAAAGAACACAAGATGTAAGGTGGAAACCCAATGTGGGTGAAAACCACCTGCTGCAATATGTCTCTATCTTCTTTCAAATTAGAAACTCCTTTTACAATTGTTTTGTACTGGTGCAGTCCTTTACCAGTACGCAGGCTGCAACCTGCAGAGAGCTACAACTCTCTCTCTCGTTTTCCAGTCTCTCCTGGAAGGGAGCTACAACCCCCTACTTCTTTTCTTACAAGGACCACTTTTCATAAATTTTCAAACTGGATCCATAAGCATCAAATGATCATCAAGTATAAGAGAATCACCCAGTCAACTGTAGTAACCAGATCAACAATAATAGGACCAAACCCAGAACACAACAATGATAAACAAAGATTTTAAGAGAAGTAAGCACCCTGCTCAACTGTTCGCCTGCTTATGTAAGCACCCTGCTCAACTGCTTGCCTGCTTACAGTACTCACCCTGCTCAACTGCTTGCCTGCTTACAGTACGCACCCTGCTCAACTGCTCGCCTGCTTACGTACGCACCCTGCTCAACTGCTAGCCTGCGTACCTCGCTCTGAGTCCATTGAACTGCCTGCGGACCTCCGCACCTGCAACCCTTCTGTGCCTGCGTATGTACGCACCTGAACCGCTTCGTTCCTGCATATGTACGCACTTTTCTTTCACTGTACCTGCGTACCTTCGGGCATAGATGATTTCAAGACTTCAGAAATAACCCAGACAGTCAGATCTATAGATCTGAACATGCGCCGAAGAGATCTCAATCCATCAGTAGATTCGCCTTATTTAGATCTAGACATACTCCCAAGAGAGATCATAATATGTCAGATCTAGCCCTCATAAGATATTCAACCCAAAACATACTCAAGCCAAATGATCTCCTTTGCTTTATATAGGAAAGCTCTTCCATAAATCATGGATCAATACCACGGGCCGACACCATAATAACACAATACCGTCGGCTAAATACCAAGAGTAAAACATAAGAAAACCCCACATGTGAATTTCTTTGCCTTGAAATGTGTGCACTAGGGGTATGCACCTCCTGAATAGGATAACCGCGGGTATGTACGCACTTTATGTAACACTGACCTGCGTGTACGCACCTTATGCAAGGTGTACCTGCGTACCCCTTATTTTCTTCAATATTTGATAGCTGATCATCAATCTCTGCTGCTGACTTGAAGTACTGTGATCTATCACCTGAATGGGTTGCCATCAAGGACAACACTTTAGCCATAATGCCAACAATCTCCCCCTTTGGACTTGATGGCAACTTCAAGGCTTCAGCTTCATTCTCCCCCTTTGACATCAAGGGAAAAGGGTTATGCTCCCCCTAAGAACATGCTCCCCCTGAATATGAACCAGATTTGCAACAAAGAACCATAATCCACCATGAAAGAGATAGAGACATATTGCAGCTACTTCCAAGATCTCCTTCTGCACATCCTCCATAATGCCAACAATGCATTATATGCTCCCCCTGAACCTGTACCATCAATCAGAAGAGGTTCAGTAATAAGATGATGCATCAACAACCCCCAGCTTTTGCCTGAGGTATTCAAAAGTGTCCCTGGGCAATGGTTTGGTGAGAATATCAGCAACTTGTTCCTTAGAAGGAACATACTCCAACTTGACCTTCTGTTCAAGCACTTGTTCCTGGAGAAAATGATACTTGATTGGTATGTGCTTGGTTTTTGAATGCATAACAGGATTCTTTGAGATGCTGATTGCACTTGTGTTATCACATAAGATGGGGATTGGTGGTGTACAAGTGATTTGAAAATCCTGCAAAGTCTGCATCATCCAAAGGAGTTGGGTGCAACAAGATGCAGCAGCAACATATTCCGCTTCAGCTGTAGACAAGGCAATCGAACTTTGTTTCTTGCTGAACCAAGATACCAGTCTGGAACCCATAAAGAATGCACCACCACTTGTGCTTTTCCTGTCATCCACGCTTCCGGCCCAATCTGCATCTGTATAAGCATGAAGTGTAAGATCTGTATCTCTAGGATACCATAAGCCATAATTTTGAGTCCCTTGAAGATATTTGAAAATTCTCTTCACTGCCTGAAGATGAGTCTCCTTCGGATTTGCCTGAAATATTCCAACTATTCCAACTGCATGCATGATGTCTGGTCGGGTACCTGTCAAATAAAGTAAACTTCCAATCATAGATCTGTAGGTTGGTTGATGTACTGCTGCAGATTCATCATTTGCACTGAGGCTAAATCCTGTGACCATGGGTGTACATACTGGTTTTGCATTTTCCATACCATATTTCTTCAAAATCTGTTTGAGATACTTGGTTTGAGATAAAAAGATTCCTCCTTCTTTTTGTTGGATTTGCAAACCAAGGAAATATGTCAGTTCTCCTAGCAAGGACATTTCAAATTCTTTCTGCATGACCAAGGCAAAGTTTTGACTCATAGCTTCTTCATTGCTCCCAAAAATAATGTCATCTACATACACAAAAAGTATTAGCAATTTGTCATTTTCAACTTTTATATAAAGAATGCTATCTGTCGATCCTTTTGAAAAGCCTTGTTGATGAAGATATTTGTCCAAACGGTAGTACCAAGCCCTTGGAGCTTGTTTGAGACCATAGAGAGCCTTTTTCAATCTGCATACAAGATTTGGATCATTTCCAAGAATGAACCCATCTGGCTGTTCAATGTACACTTCTTCTTCCAAGTCTCCATTCAGAAAGGCTGATTTCACGTCCATTTGAAATACTTTGAAGTTTTGAAAACTTGAGAGAGCAAGGAACATTTGGATGGCCTCAAGTCTTGCAACAGGAGCAAAGGTTTCTTCAAAGTCTATTCCTTCTTGCTGCGCATACCCTTTACAAACAAGTCTGGCTTTGTTTCTAATTACTTCTCCATTTTCATTCAATTTGTTTTTGAAGACCCATTTTGTCACGATAACATTCTTATCTTTTGGTCTAGGAACCAGCTCCCAAGTGTTGTTCTTTTCGATCTGCTCAAGTTCTTCATCCATTGCTTTCACCCAACATTCATCTTTGCATGCCTCTTTCACATTTTGTGGTTCAGTAGAGGAGAGTAATGCCAAATAGCTTGAAGCTTCTGCAACTGTTCTTCTTGTTTGTACACCTGCTTCTTTCTGCCCCATAATCTGAGATTCTGGATGGTTCTTCTGAACATATCTGGATCGAGTCTTTTCTTCTATTCTTGTTTGCTCCTCTGGTTCTTATTGAGGTTCTTCTTGAGGTTCTTCTTCTTCATCATTCTGTCGTTGGGGGTAGCCTTCATCTTCTTCGATGTCTTCATGATGTACTTGCCTAGGAATGTATCCCTTCTCATCAACCACTACATCAATGCTGTCAACAATTCTGCCAACTCTTTTATTGTAGCATTTGTATGCTTTGCTATGTGGAGAGTAACCAAGAAGAATGCCTTCATCTGCTCTAGGTTCAAGTTTGCCAAGCTGCTCATCAGTATTCTTGATATAGCATTTGCTCCCAAAGATTTTGAAGTGCTTTACTGAAGGAGTCCTACCACTCCAGAGCTCATGAGGAGTTTGAGTGTTGTTCACCCGAACATTTGTTTTGTTGAGAATAACAACTGCAGCATGTGCAGCTTCACCCCAGAAAGTTGCGGGAGTTCCTGACTCATCAAGCATAGCACGAGCCATTTGTTGGACTGTTCTGTTCATTCTTTCCACAACTCCATTTTGCTGAGGAGTTCTTGCTGTAGAGAATTCTCTTCTTATCCCATGTTCTTCACAGAAATCGAAAAATTCATTTGAAGTAAATTCCCCACCTCTGTCGGATCTGAGGCACTTAATTTTGTGACCTGATTCATTTTCAACCAAGGCTTTGAATTTTTCGAATGCTTCATCTTTGTGCTTCATAAGTCCTAACCAGACAAACCTGGAGAAGTCGTCAATGAATAATATCAAGTATTCTTCTCCTCGAGGTGTTCTTTTCCTGAAAGGACCGCATGTATCTGTATGTACTAGCTCAAGAGGCATGCTAGCTGATCCTTCTTTCTCTGGAAAGTTAGTTCTGGTTTGTTTTCCAAACTGACATGATTTGCATATGGTGTTGTCAGGAATTTTGATATCTGGAAGATCGCGAACTGCCTGATATTTGCATGCTTTCCTTATTTGTGAAAAGCTTAGATGTCCCAATCTCCGATGCCATAACCAGTGCTCATCATCCTTGCTCAGATAGCATTGTTGTTGTCCTTCTTCAAATATGTACAGATTATTTGGAGTTCTTTTGCCTTTGATCACTGTTTTACCTGTATCAAGATCACGAACAAGACATCCATTTGATCTGAATATAACCTCGGTTCTTTGATCACACATCTGGCTGACACTTAGAAGATTATGCTTCAATCCATCAACATACAAAACATTTCCAACCTTGACCTTTTCTTTTAACTGAGCAATGCCTTTTCCTTTTATAGTTGCAGGAGTATCATTTCCAAAAGAGACTTTCTTTCCCTTTTCTAAAGTAGAATAAGACTTAAGTTTTTCTTTATCACCTGTCATATGCTTCGAACATCCACTATCAATGTACCATAGATTTTCTTGTCCCTCTGCATAAAATGCTATCCCACATCTTTCTGTTTGAGGTTCCTTTATTTTCCATGTTTTCGTGCTTGAGGCTTGTTCCTTTTTCTGCTGAAACCTGCTCCTGCATTCAGAGTCTTCATGACCAAAGTTATTGCAAATAGAACATTCAACTTCATTTTCAAGAACCGAAAAGTTGTTATAGGTCCTTTTTGTAATCCCCATCATACTTCTTTGTTTTTGAGCTTCCCTAGTCATGATCGTTTTATATGCAACACATTGAGCTGCTTTGTGACCAAAGTTATGGCAAGAAAAGCATTGTCCATTGAAGAAACTTCTGCGGTTATCGAATCTACCAACCAATTGATTGTAATTTCTATTGTCATCTATTCTTGAACCAAATTGAGAATATTTTACCTGTGGCTGGTTGTAGCTTTTGTTCACCCTTAAGATGGATTGCCCCTGATAGTTTCTGTTTGTAATTCGTCCCTGCTTTACCTGATGATCTTCATTGTGCTTTTGCTCATTTCGTCTTGCTGCATCAAGATAACTTTTTGAGGTGGATGCTTGAGAAGTTTCTCCATTATAGTCCAGACCTGTCTTGTTTAGTGGAGACCGCTGCACATTGATAATCTCATCCAAAGTTTCAGATCCTTTGACAAACTTGAGATTAATAGCTTTTGTTTTCTCAATCTCTTTTCTAAGACCAACAATTTCACCTTCTAATTTTTCAAGATGTTTTTCCTTTTCATCAATTTGAAATTGTAGAGTATCAATGATCATGTTCTTTTCTTCTATACATCTCTTGAGTCTAGTAATTTCATCATAAAGGTTATCCACATCTATAGCATCCATATAATCATCACCTTCAAATGCCATTAACAACTTATATTCATTACCTTGTTCATCTTCATCACTGTTTGATAGACCATCACTATCTTCATGAGTGTAGTAGCTTTTCTTATTTGCATTTTGTTTCTTGTTCCATCTAGCAGGTTCCTTTCCTTTATCCTTATAAGGACATTTTGCAGCATAATGACCTACTCTTCCACAAGCAAAGCATTTAAAAGGTAACTTACCTCTGAACCTTCCAGAACCCCTTTGAAGATTTCTGACAAAATTTGATTCTTCTTCCTCTTCTTCTGGGACGTGGCTCACTTCATAATAATCTCCTTTGCCTGATGCCTTGAAAGCAGCTTCTCTTCTGTCTGATGGACCTCCCTTTCTCATTTCATAAGCAGTTAGAATTCCATGTAGCTGAGACATAGTAAGAATTCGTAGATTTTCCTTTTCTTCTATTGCAGATACTTTAGATTCAAACTTGGGGGACAATGATCTTAGAACCTTTTCAACCACAATAGCCTCTTTTATTTCTTCACCCAAATTTTTCATACAGTTAACAACCTCATCTACCCGAAGAAAATAGTTAGCCACACTTTCATCATTATACATTTTGAGAGTCTCATACTGAATTCTGAGAGTTTGAAGTTTAGCACGCTTTACCTGTTCATCTCCTTCATAGCTCGTGACAATTTTGTCCCATATCTCTTTTGCGGATTTATAGTGCATTACCTTCATGAATTCTGATTGAGATATACATCCTAATAGAGTACTGACTGCTTTTGCATTTGTTTCATACTTCTTTTTCTCGGCTGCATCTGTAGGAGTAGCTGAAGGAAAAGCGTAGCTTGTCTCTACGATGTCCCAAACTTCTGTACCAAGAGATTGAGGATAGGCAGTAACTCTTACCTTCCAATAATTGAAGTTTGTCCCATCAAAAACTGGTGGCCTGATTGATGCTTCTCTCTCGTAGTTGCTCATGATGAACGATCTACCTTCAAGCGATCAAGCTTCTCTGAAGGACCTGCTCTAATACCAATTGTTGGAAATAATACTGAGAGGGGGGGGTGAATCAGTATTATCTAATTCTTTTAATAAATCTTCTTTATTTGTTCTTTGAATTATTTTTGCATGTCAGTACCATAAAATAATGAGCATGAACAAAAGAAAACAGATAGTCACACCAAAGAACACAAGATGTAAGGTGGAAACCCAATGTGGGTGAAAACCACCTGCTGCAATATGTCTCTATCTTCTTTCAAATTAGAAACTCCTTTTACAATTGTTTTGTACTGGTGCAGTCCTTTACCAGTACGTAGGCTGCAACCTGCATAGAGCTACAACTCTCTCTCTCGTTTTCCAGTCTCTCCTGGAAGGGAGCTACAACCCCCTACTTCTTTTCTTACAAGGACCACTTTTCATAAATTTTCAAACTGGATCCATAAGCATCAAATGATCATCAAGTATAAGAGAATCACCCAGTCAACTGTAGTAACCAGATCAACAATAATAGGACCAAACCCAGAACACAACAATGATAAACAAAGATTTTAAGAGAAGTAAGCACCCTGCTCAACTGTTCGCCTGCTTATGTAAGCACCCTGCTCAACTGCTTGCCTGCTTACAGTACTCACCCTGCTCAACTGCTTGCCTGCTTACAGTACGCACCCTGCTCAACTGCTCGCCTGCTTACGTACGCACCCTGCTCAACTGCTAGCCTGCGTACCTCGCTCTGAGTCCATTGAACTGCCTGCGGACCTCCGCACCTGCAACCCTTCTATGCCTGCGTATGTACGCACCTGAACCGCTTCGTTCCTGCGTATGTACGCACTTTTCTTTCACTGTACCTGTGTACCTTCGGGCATAGATGATTTCAAGACTTCAGAAATAACCCAGATAGTCAGATCTATAGATCTGAACATGCGCCGAAGAGATCTCAAACCATCAGTAGATTCGCCTTATTTAGATCTAGACATACTCCCAAGAGAGATCATAATATGTCAGATCTAGCCCTCATAAGATATTCAACCCAAAACATACTCAAGCCAAATGATCTCCTTTGCTTTAAATAGGAAAGCTCTTCCTTAAATCATGGATCAATACCACGGGCCGACACCATAATAACACAATATCGTCGGCTAAATACCAAGAGTAAAACATAAGAAAACCCCACATGTGAATTTCTTTGCCTTGAAATGTGTGCACTGGGGGTACGCACCTCCTGAACAGGATAACTGCGGGTATGTACGAACTTTATGTAACACTGACCTGCGTGTACGCACCTTATGCAAGGTGTACCTGCGTACCCCTTATTTTCTTCAATATTTGATAGCTGATCATCAATCTCTGCTGCTGACTTGAAGTACTGTGATCTATCACCTGAATGGGTTGCCATCAAGGACAACACTTTAGCCATAATGCCAACAATCTCCCCCTTTGGACTTGATGGCAACCTCAAAGCTTCAGCTTCATTCTCCCCCTTTGACATCAAGGGCAAAGGGTTATGCTCCCCCTAAGAACATGCTCCCCCTGAATATGAATCAGATTTGCAATGAAGAACCATAATCCACCATGAAAGAGATAGAGACATATTGCAGCTACTTCCAAGATCTCCTTCTGCACATCCTCCATAATGCCAACAATGCATTATATGCTCCCCCTGAACCTGTGCCATCAATCAGAAGAGGTTCAGCAATAAGATGATGCATCAACAACCCCCAGCTTTTGCCTGAGGTATTCAAAAGTGTCCCTGGGCAATGGTTTGGTGAGAATATCAGCAACTTGTTCCTTAGAAGGAACATACTCCAACTTGACCTTCTGTTCAAGCACTTGTTCCCGGAGAAAATGATACTTGATTGGTATGTGCTTGGTTTTTGAATGCATAACAGGATTCTTTGAGATGCTTATTGCACTTGTGTTATCACATAAGATGGGGATTGGTGGTGTACAAGTGATTTGAAAATCCTGCAAAGTCTGCATCATCCAAAGGAGTTGGGTGCAACAAGATGCAGCATCAACATATTCCGCTTCAGCTGTAGACAAGGCAATCGAACTCTGTTTCTTGCTGAACCAAGATACCAGTCTGGAACCCATAAAGAACGCACCACCACTTGTGCTTTTCCTGTCATCCACGCTTCCGGCCCAATCTGCATCTGTATAAGCATGAAGTGTAAGATCTGTATCTCTAGGATACCATAAGCCATAATTTTGAGTCCCTTGAAGATATTTGAAAATTCTCTTCACTGCCTGAAGATGAGTCTCCTTCGGATTTGCCTGAAATCTTCCAACTATTCCAACTGCATGCATGATGTCTGGTCGGGTACCTGTCAAATAAAGTAAACTTCCAATCATAGATCTGTAGGTTGGTTGATGTACTGCTGCAGATTCATCATTTGCACTGAGGCTACATCCTGTGACCATGGGTGTACATACTGGTTTTGCATCTTCCATACCATATTTCTTCAAAATCTGTTTGAGATACTTGGTTTGAGATAAAAAGATTCCTCCTTCTTTTTGTTGGATTTGCAAACCAAGGAAATATGTCAGTTCTCCTAGCAAGGACATTTCAAATTCTTTCTGCATGACCAAGGCAAAGTTTTGACTCATAGCTTCTTCATTGCTCCCAAAAATAATGTCATCTACATACACAACAAGTATTAGCAATTTGTCATTTTCAACTTTTATATAAAGATTGCTATCTGCCGATCCTTTTGAAAAGCCTTGTTGATGAAGATATTTGTCCAAACGGTAGTACCAAGCCCTTGGAGCTTGTTTGAGACCATAGAGAGCCTTTTTCAATCTGCATACAAGATTTGGATCATTTCCAAGAATGAACCCATCTGGCTGTTCAATGTACACTTCTTCTTCCAAGTCTCCATTCAAAAAGGCTAATTTCACGTCCATTTGAAATACTTTGAAGTTTTGAAAACTTGAGAGAGCAAGGAACATTCGGATGGCCTCAAGTCTTGCAACAGGAGCAAAGGTTTCTTCAAAGTCTATTCCTTCTTGCTGCGCATACCCTTTACAAACAAGTATGGCTTTGTTTCTAATTACTTCTCCATTTTCATTCAATTTGTTTTTGAAGACCCATTTTGTCCTGATAACATTCTTATCTTTTGGTCTAGGAACCAGCTCCCAAGTGTTGTTCTTTTCGATCTGCTCAAGTTCTTCATCCATTGCTTTCACCCAACATTCATCTTTGCATGCCTCTTTCACATTTTGTGGTTCAGTAGAGGAGAGTAATGCCAAATAGCTTGAAGCTTCTGCAACTGTTCTTCTTGTTTGTACACCTGCTTCTTTCTGCCCCATAATCTGAGATTCTGGATGGTTCTTCTGAACATATCTGGATCGAGTCTTTTCTTCTATTCTTGTTTGCTCCTCTGGTTCTTATTGAGGTTCTTCTTGAGGTTCTTCTTCTTCATCATTCTGTCGTTGGGGGTAGCCTTCATCTTCTTCGATGTCTTCATGATGTACTTGCCTAGGAATGTATCCCTTCTCATCAACCACTACATCAATGCTGTCAACAATTCTGCCAACTCTTTTATTGTAGCATTTGTATGCTTTGCTATGTGGAGAGTAACCAAGAAGAATGCCTTCATCTGCTCTAGGTTCAAGTTTGCCAAGCTGCTCATCAGTATTCTTGATATAGCATTTGCTCCCAAAGATTTTGAAGTGCTTTACTGAAGGAGTCCTACCACTCCAGAGCTCATGAGGAGTTTGAGTGTTGTTCACCCGAACATTTGTTTTGTTGAGAATAACAACTGCAGCATGTGCAGCTTCACCCCAGAAAGTTGCGGGAGTTCCTGACTCATCAAGCATAGCACGAGCCATTTGTTGGACTGTTCTGTTCATTCTTTCCACAACTCCATTTTGCTGAGGAGTTCTTGCTGTAGAGAATTCTCTTCTTATCCCATGTTCTTCACAGAAATCGAAAAATTCATTTGAAGTAAATTCCCCACCTCTGTCGGATCTGAGGCACTTAATTTTGTGACCTGATTCATTTTCAACCAAGGCTTTGAATTTTTCGAATGCTTCATCTTTGTGCTTCATAATTCCTAACCAGACAAACCTGGAGAAGTCGTCAATGAATAATATCAAGTATTCTTCTCCTCGAGGTGTTCTTTTCCTGAAAGGACCGCATGTATCTGTATGTACTAGCTCAAGAGGCATGCTAGCTGATCCTTCTTTCTCTGGAAAGTTAGCTCTGGTTTGTTTTCCAAACTGACATGATTTGCATATGGTGTTGTCAGGAATTTTGATATCTGGAAGATCGCGAACTGCCTGATATTTGCATGCTTTCCTTATTTGTGAAAAGCTTAGATGTCCCAACCTCCGATGCCATAACCAGTGCTCATCATCCTTGCTCAGATAGCATTGTTGTTGTCCTTCTTCAAATATGTACAGATTATTTGGAGTTCTTTTGCCTTTGATCATTGTTTTACCTGTATCAAGATCACGAACAAGACATCCATTTGATCTGAATATAACCTCGGTTATTTGATCACACATCTGGCTGACACTTAGAAGATTATGCTTCAATCCATCAACATACAAAACATTTCCAGCCTTGACCTTTTCTTTTAACTGAGCAATGCCTTTTCCTTTTATAGTTGCAGGAGTATCATTTCCAAAAGAGACTTTCTTTCCCTTTTCTAAAGTAGAATCAGACTCAAGTTTTTCTTTATCACCTGTCATATGCTTCGAACATCCACTGTCAATGTACCATAGATTTTCTTGTCCCTCTGCATAAAATGCTATCCCACATCTTTCTGTTTGAGGTTCCTTTATTTTCCATGTTTTGGTGCTTGAGGCTTGTTCCTTTTTCTGCTGAAACCTGCTCCTGCATTCAGAGTCTTCATGACCAAAGTTATTGCAAATAGAACATTCAACTTCATTTTCAAGAACCGAAAAGTTGTTATAGGTCCTTTTTGTAATCCCCGTCATACTTCTTTGTTTTTGAGCTTCCCTAGTCATGATCGTTTTATATGCAACACATTGAGCTGCTTTGTGACCAAAGTTATGGCAAGAAAAGCATTGTCCATTGAAGAAACTTCTGCGGTTATCGAATCTACCAGCCAATTGATTGTAATTTCTATTGTCATCTATTCTTGAACCAAATTGAGAAGATTTTACCTATGGCTGGTTGTAGCTTTTGTTCACCCTTAAGATGGATTGCCCCTGATAGTTTCTGTTTGTAATTCGTCCCTGGTTTACCTGATGATCTTCATTGTGCTTTTGCTCATTTCTTCTTGCTGCATCAAGATAACTTTTTGAGGTGGATGCTTGAGAAGTTTCTCCATTATAGCCCAGACCTGTCTTGTTTAGTGGAGACCGCTGCACATTGATAATCTCATCCAAAGTTTCAGATCCTTTGACAAACTTGAGATTAATAGCTTTTGTTTTCTCAATCTCTTTTCTAAGACCAACAATTTCACCTTCTAATTTTTCAAGATGTTTTTCCTTTTCATCAATTTGAAATTGTAGAGTATCAATGATCATGTTCTTTTCTTCTATACATCTCTTGAGTCTAGTAATTTCATCATAAAGGTTATCCACATCTATAGCATCCATATAATCATCATCTTCAAATGCCATTAACAACTTATATTCATTACCTTGTTCATCTTCATCACTATTTGATAGACCATCACTATCTTCATGAGTGTAGTAGCTTTTCTTATTTGCATTATGTTTCTTGTTCCATCTAGCAGGTTCCTTTCCTTTATCCTTATAAGGACATTTTGCAGCATAATGACCTACTCTTCCACAAGCAAAGCATTTAAAAGGTAACTTACCTCTGAACCTTCCAGAACCCCTTTGAAGATTTCTGACAAAATTTGATTCTTCTTCCTCTTCTTCTGGGACGTGGCTCACTTCATAATAATCTCCTTTGCCTGATGCCTTGAAAGCAGCTTATCTTCTGTCTGATGGACCTCCCTTTCTCATTTCATAAGCAGTTAGAATTCCATGTAGCTGAGACATAGTAAGAATTCGTAGATTTTCCTTTTCTTCTATTGCAGATACTTTAGATTCAAACTTGGGGGACAATGATCTTAGAACCTTTTCAACCACAATAGCCTCTTTTATTTCTTCACCCAAATTTTTCATACAGTTAACAACCTCATCTACCCGAAGAAAATAGTTAGCCACACTTTCATCATTATACATTTTGAGAGTCTCATACTGAATTCTGAGAGTTTGAAGTTTAGCACGCTTTACCTGTTCATCTCCTTCATAGCTCGTGACAATTTTGTCCCATATCTCTTTTGCGGATTTATAGTGCATTACCTTCATGAATTCTGATTGAGATATACATCCTAATAGAGTACTGACTGCTTTCGCATTTGTTTCATACTTCTTTTTCTCGGCTGCATCTGTAGGAGTAGCTGAAGGAAAAGCGTAGCCTGTCTCTACGATGTCCCAAACTTCTGTACCAAGAGATTGAAGATAGGCAGTAACTCTTACCTTCCAATAATTGAAGTTTGTCCCATCAAAAACCGGTGGCCTGATTGATGCTTCTCTCTCGTAGTTGCTCATGATGAACGATCTACCTTCAAGCGATCAAGCTTCTCTGAAGGACCTGCTCTGATACCAATTGTTGGAAATAATACTGAGAGGGGGGGTGAATCAGTATTATCTAATTCTTTTAATAAATCTTCTTTATTTGTTCTTTGAATTATTTTTGCATGTCAGTACCATAAAATAATGAGCATGAACAAAAGAAAACAGATAGTCACACCAAAGAACACAAGATGTAAGGTGGAAACCCAATGTGGGTGAAAACCACCTGCTACAATATGTCTCTATCTTCTTTCAAATTAGAAACTCCTTTTACAATTGTTTTGTACTGGTGCAGTCCTTTACCAGTACGCAGGCTGCAACCAGCAGAGAGCTACAACTCTCTCTCTCGTTTTCCAGTCTCTCCTGGAAGGGAGCTACAACCCCCTACTTCTTTTCTTACAAGGACCACTTTTCATAAATTTTCAAATTGGATCCATAAGCATCAAATGATCATCAAGTATAAGAGAATCACCCAGTCAACTGTAGTAACCAGATCAACAATAATAGGACCAAACCCAGAACACAACAATGATAAACAAAGATTTTAAGAGAAGTAAGCACCCTGCTCAACTGTTCGCCTGCTTATGTAAGCACCCTGCTCAACTGCTTGCCTGCTTACAATACTCACCCTGCTCAACTGCTTGCCTGCTTACAGTACGCACCCTGCTCAACTGCTCGCCTGCTTACGTACGCACCCTGCTCAACTGCTAGCCTGCGTACCTCGCTCTAAGTCCATTGAACTGCCTGCGGACCTCCGCACCTGCAACCCTTCTGTGCCTGCGTATGTACACACCTGAACCGCTTCGTTCCTGCGTATGTACGCACTTTTCTTTCACTGTACCTGCGTACCTTCGGGCATAGATGATTTCAAGACTTCAGAAATTACCCAAACAGTCAGATCTATAGATCTGAACATGTGCCGAAGAGATCTCAATCCATCAGTAGATTCGCCTTATTTAGATCTAGACATACTCCCAAGAGAGATCATAATATGTCAGATCTAGCCCTCATAAGATATTCAACCCAAAACATACTCAAGCCAAATGATCTCCTTTGCTTTATATAGGAAAGCTCTTCCTTAAATCATGGATCAAGACCACGGGCCGACACCATAATAACACAATACCGTCGGCTAAATACCAAGAGTAAAACATAAGAAAACCCCACATGTGAATTTCTTTGCCTTGAAATGTGTGCAATGGGGGTACGCACCTCTTGAACAGGATAACTGCGGGTATGTACGCACTTTATGTAACACTGACCTGCGTGTACGCACCTTATGCAAGGTGTACCGGTGTACCCCTTATTTTCTTCAATATTTGATAGCTGATCATCAATCTCTGCTGCTGACTTGAAGTACTGTGATCTATCACCTGAATGGGTTGCCATCAAGGACAACACTTTAGCCATAATGCCAACATTTCCTACATGCACCACATGGGAAAAGCTCCAACTATTGTGCACTTAGGTGGAATCCTTCTATGGATTTACATAGGGTTACCAGCCCTTCTTCTAAAAAATAAGACAATTGAAATTGAACAGGGTGTTTAGATTTCTAATTTAGAAGTCACCTAAAAATTAATAGTTGAATGTCATGATATAAGCTTTACAAATTTGGGGTCCCTTTTAAAATTGAACTTGTCCAAATGATTTTTGGATTTGGGGTCCCACCCTATTTACAAATTCTGTCCAAATCGTTCTTTACCTCATATGGATTCATATGTCTCTATTTAACATGTCAATCATATAATTAGCTTCCTTGTTACAAGGTCTTCTTCATAATATTGGTTACTTTTAGTGGTTAGGTACTTCATCTAAAATCCCCTTTTCTCCCAAACTTCAACACATATAACATGAACCTAGGAACTTAATATTTTATCTTTATTACACCATCAATTTCATTTCACTTGGGCTTTCAAGCTATAGTATCCATTTTAGGTGTATAGGTATGTTCTACATGGGCCATTTCTCTTAACATTGTTTTAGTAGGATCATCACTACTCTTTCAAGTATAGTTTGAGAAGTATAGCTCTTGAAACTAGCATAAAGGTTACACCTCCCCCCTTATAATATTGCATTTACCTTGATTTCCATCCATTGAATGTTTCTTTAGGAAACTTAATCCCTCCCAACTTGTGAAAGCAAGTAGATTAACCCATCCATGTTTGCATTCACCCTTACCTGATTGTAGTACTCCACCTACATGGGTTGGGCCCATGGATTAGTACCCCATTGCATGATTAATACCCATGCTATTATATCTCCTTTAAGATCTATAATCCATGTAATTTTCTTAGAGATAACCTCATTATCATCCTCATAATTGTAATGGCGTGTTTACTTGATTTCCTAAGTGGTTTGATCATATGGAATACGATTTAACATTTCACTACGTCTCATTATCCCTTCACCTCCTTACTGTGAATATCAATTATGTTGTTTTGACACCATTCATCTATGCACCCTCAATTTCTCCTTTTGACACTATTCCTCTACATGCCACAATGCTGGACCAATCCACTCTCCACACACACACACACAATTTCTCCTCTTTTCCATCATTCATTGTCACATATTAGATTTATTCACTTAGTCATGTCTTGGGAACCTATCTCCTTTCTTGTACCAACATCCTAAATCATTTCTTCTTTCTAAAAACCAAAAAGGTTCTTCTTAACACTCTTACAATTACATGTTTTATTTTGGGTAGAAACCCCCATTTCCCTTGTTTAGAGCATCCTGCATTGTGTATTATTTCTCTTTCAGTCCCCCATTTTTTGTTGATTCATTCCATAAACTTACTTGAGTCTTAGTAATTATGGTTTTCCTTCATTGGTCATTGGTTATGTCCATCCTTTAAGTTGTCATCATAATCCTTTTTCCCATTTTCATAACAAGACTTATGTATGTGACTCTTCAACTTTTTCATCCACTATTTTCTCAACCATAACTCATTTACTATTGCATATTTCATCCCGCATGTTGATTTTCAAGGGTTTAACTATACTTTGATTCTAGTGAACCTTCCTCTATTGACATGAGCACATTTATTCTATGGGCTTGGCCTAAAGACTTTATGCACCTTAGCCTCATTTTCCTCATTGATAAGTCATCTTGGAATGATCAAGGAGAGTCATCATTTCTCCTTAACTTGCTAGTTTCTCATGTTCTTGGCTTTAGCACATTACTTCACTAATGAGAATAATATAGATTGGTGGTTCATGTATCCTGGTTCTTGTTAAATATATTGAACATGTTTGAATCATTTCAACAATTCAGGAGTTCACTTGGGGGGCTTCCATTTAAGTAGCTTCATATATGTTCTAGCCAATGTTGGTTCTACTGATCCAACTTGAATTGTAATACCTTGGATTTGTTTAGCTCTATTCAATAGTTCACTAGTTTGAGCTTCCTTCCGAATACACTTTGTCTAGATCTTGGGTCCCTTATAGTTTATTAAGGCCTCAGTGGTTGAGATCTAATAGCCACCAAGGTCATATTATTCCTCCACATATATGTCGGAAATATTTGAAATTGGCCACATTTATGTACTTGAAATGGATTCTTGATGACCTTATTTTTATGATGTATTGTAATGTGGCACTTTGATGTAATTTTATTTTTCCCCATGATGCTATGATCCCATATTTATTGAAACAATTTCAAGGGCATTAACATTATGTATAAACATTATCTCATTAATCTGTTGTATATTGACATTTCCCTAGAGTTATCTACAAGTAGCACTCCCTCTTTGACCACTCAACTCCTTGCTTGGATCCCTTTAAGTTTCATTATTTGGGAAAAAAAACTCATAATATATTTCAACCATACTATTTACTGCTAACTTCATACATCAAGGAATAAGTATTATTTAGCTAATCTTGCTCATCTACACAATTTCAAGTGTTTTCATCTCAGAACATCACTATGGTAGTCATAATCCTCATTTGCATCATATGTGACCTCGGTCATGCCATGAGCCAAGTCAAACCAATGTTGAACAAAATATACATAGCACATTTTTTCTTAATTTCCTCTACATGGAGCATGTAGGAAATCTATCAAAATTTGCGCTATTGTCTTATATATATATTCAACTCATTAATTCCTAAACACTATCCAAAATGAAGTCTGGACCTTATCAAAAGATTATTTCTATTAATAGAGTTTGATATAATCTATTTTATTAATCATTCTTTTCCCATTATTTCATTAATGCATTGGGATAACTCACATTGAAATTAGAACTAAAATAAGGTTGACAATTTTACCTGCAAATAAAGTCATTAAGGTGACATCGATTATCCACAAGCTATAGTAAGGTTATCAACTATAATTCCTTCAAAGAGATTTAACACTCTAGCTATTATTCCTCTACCATCAAGAGTTCCTTCTTTCCACTAAGTTTAGACTTGGAATAGTCAAGGAGGTAAAGGACCCATCCCCGATGATGGATTTGGAACCCATATATCTATATCAAGTAATCGATATTGATCCGAACTTAAATAGGAATGCAACAAATTACAGATATAACCATAAATAAAGAGATGCAATAGAAATAACATTTCATTTCATTAATATCAAATACTAAAATGTGCTTACAAACAAAATGGAAGTAAAAATAGCTTAGACGATGGTAGCTTATCTCTGAGAAGAGATGTGGTAGCTACATGCCTATGAACTATTTTACAATGAGGCTCGAAGGCCTATTTATTATTTAGAAACAATGCAAAGCCCTAAACATTCAAAAACCTAACCCTAGGAGATGAAGCACCAAAACTATGGGCCCCGTTTGGGTAAATTAGTATATCAACTTCCCGGGGTCGTAAATTTGGCCTAAGATCTCTGTTTGATGCACACAATACCTCATTAGAAATATATATCCAAGGAATACAACTTTCCTAAAAAAACATCATTTAGGGCCTCAAAACAGCTCTGGAAGTTCAAGACCCAAAAAAAGCCAAAAATAGTAAATTTTGCTACAATTAAGGAAACTGAAAAACTAAAAGAGACAATGTTGGGGGTCCAAGTCGAATAGGTGGGTGGCCATCAATATCCACCTCGATCAGTCCTTCACCATTAGGAAGTAATGGTCCCCATTGTGTTAAGAGCCTCCATGAGATGGGAAACTTCTGCTAAACTTGGTCCTTGGTGAGCCACTTGCCTTGGTGCAAGAGTTAACCAACTTTGACAACCCAATATAGTTGGATCTTCTGCTAGCGAGTATTCTTGATCTGTGTGTCCATGATTTGATCAGTTTTGGCATGTTCCATGCAGCCTGGGTTTAGATATGTTGGTGTGAGTTGTTATGCAATGTCAAATGTGTCCAACAATGGTGGAAAGTATGGCTAAAGGAAGTCTACATTAAACACTGGGTGTAGACCAAGGAAAGGTGGAATGTCGACCTCGAAGGCATTTTCCCCTACAACTGATCCAAGTGGCTCCAGACACATCCAGAAGTCCAAGAGGACTCAAGAAGGGTCAAAAATCAAAGTGTTTGGATTATGCTCGAACTAGGTTCATGTTGAAGATCTCGTCATTGTGATCGTGGTGGTGTGAACGGTTCGTCAAGTTGAGTCCGTATGCGAAAGTTGGGAGCAATCAAAGTTCAGGGTTGACTTGGGTAACTTGCCAGGCTTAAGGAGGCAGCAATTTGGACAAAATCTAGCCACCAGATTCAGCCAACCTGGGCCATATTCTGGGCGAATTTGTGGCCTACTTAAATTGACTCCTTCAGTCAATTTTCTGAATTTCAGAAAATGACTATTATGTTTAAAAAATAAAAAAAAATATTAAAATATTAAAAAGTATGGGTGGTGGGCCACCACCCCCGCCACCCACTAGCCTATTTTACATATATATAACAGATTTTAAAAAAATCAAAACAGGCTGATGGGCCATAACCCCCGTCAGCCCCCCCTCAACCACCACAAAATTGTTTAATTAAATATGGGGTGGGCGGGCACCTTCGATGGACCCGGCCCACACCCCCACCAAAATAATGTAACCCATATATACAGGCCAGTGGAAATTGAACCTGCCCAGCCACGTGGCCAGCCCGCACCACAGGCGGCCCAACCAAACAACACCATTTAATACAATGTAACAGTGATGCACAACCGCATACCCAAAACTTAACGCACCCACAAAACAAACCGCGCCCATATTATAATTAAAAAAATAATAATTTATGCTATATATGGTGCAAGGGGGATTTGATCCCCCGAACTGCTGCCTTAATACCTCCTCCTTAACCAATAGGCCAATGGCCTTCTCATTGACATTTCCGCCAATGAAATGTATATAAACCTTTTGTTTCAGTGCGACGGAGGTGGTGGTGGCGGAATGGAGAGCGCTAGCCTTGCAGAACCATGAGCGATAACACAGTTCCATAGAGGCAGAACACGACACGGAAACCGAGACATAATTTTTTTATTAATTTTTCAGGTGGAACCATGACCCTGGGAAAAGAACAGGTAGAACCATGATTGAGCCAAATTGTCAGGGGGGGCGAAATTTTGCCAGTGTCCAACTTGGACAAACTTTATTGGTGTCCTACACCTCTCAGCGACACGAAGCTGATGGTGCAGTCAGAATTTTGATCTGAGCATCAGATCTTCAAATGACCCGGAGGAGGGAATCTTTGAGGAATCTAGGGGCTAAAATATTCCTTAAGCCCCAGATTTTCACTTTCTCAGAATTCATAAATTTGACAATCGATTTTACCCTATTCAACACCACAAATATGATGGTGCATTTAGATTTTCCATTTGATCATTTCATTTTTTAGTCACTTTTTAAAGTGGAGTGCAGGTGTCAACATTCAATGTGCAAGCAGTCATTTCCATGAGATTCGACGCCGCAAGATTGATGGTATGACTAGCTTCAACAGTTTGACATCCTTTTGTTCAGATGACCCTAGGATGTGAGGTATCTGTAGTGTGTGCATGTACTTATTTTTGCTATGAGATGCATTATGTTGCATAGATCCCTGTTTGATGTTTGATGTTTGATGTGGGATCTTGTTTTCTTACTTGTTTCTTGATTCCTTCTTGATGTGACGCGAAATCATCTGTGAGATGTACTTCTTTTCATGTTGTTATTGAGATCCCTTTGTCATCATGTTGATGGGATACTCATGTTGTAGTCATGTATGTCTAAATTGAGATCCCTTTGATGCCATGTTGGCAGGATGCTCCTGATTGTAACATGTGAAATTATGTCACGCTGATAGGAGTAATTTTATGAATGAGAGTTCCTACAGCAGTACATCTCTTGGAGCCAGTCCTGCGTGAGGGCATATTCCTTGTATGATAGAAAAAAAACATGCATGTACATCATTGCTCTTTCCAGCACAAAAGAACTAGTGAGGTTGATGGTGGACCAAGAGATGGTTGTGGTGGATGAGATGGAAGATGGATGTTGGTGATGAAGTCTAGACCTCCTCCTGAAGTACCTGCAATTCTTAAAACGTGTGTGCCTTCCAAGAATTATACAACAAGATACATTCTCATAAACTAGAAAAGCATGAATTAATTGTCCATATTATGCATGAATAAAGTGTTGAAGGGAATGAGAACATGAGTGAGATATTATTTCAAAAAGAGAGTGATGGAAAAAGATGACAATGCAATAAACCAAGTACTGAATCAAGATAAAAAACTCCAAAGCTCATGCAAGAACTAGAAATCTACGATTTTGGGGTTGCTGAAGGGTCTCTTCCTCAAGCCATGGTCCTAGAGGGAGGAGGTGAGGCTGAGACACCTACTGACAACCTTACAGTGATATTTTTCTCCTTCCTAACTTGCTAATTGAAAGAAGGCACAAATGGAAGTAAACTAAAATACAATCAATATACTCTACACTGTTGTAATGGAAATACAACTACTTAAACAAATGAATAATTAAACCATGAATCTATGCTAGCATACATGTACAATAAAGAGGAGCCTTGGCTACTAGGGTTGGGCCCTAACCAAAGAGCTTCAGCCCTCTGAGTTAGCTTAGTGTTGGCTCAAAAAAAAACTCATTCTTATTATCAAAACCATGGGTTACATCAAAAACTATCACAAGTCTTGCAACTCGAAAATAGAGTAGAGTTTTACAATAAAAAATCTGAATCCTACTGAGGTCCTAGACCTCTCTACTTATACATCTGAATTCTCCAATGAATTCCTTAAAATTAGGGAGGCTCGGCTCCCAAACTCAAGATAAATTGGTGCTTTGCCTTTCACTTGCTCGACTGCCTTCTAGTCCTCATGATTTGCCTGTTTGCACTCCAAGATGATGGAGGAATATTTGAATGGACTGGTAGTAAATGAGGAGGATTTACCTCTTATACTTCCTCTCCCTTGTCCCATTTGAGTTTTGACCAAGGTCTTTGCCAAAATTCCTTGATTTAATCCTTTAATCCTGCATTAAATGCACATTAGACCACAAAGAAAAATATCCAACTCTAACTCATCTCGTTAACAAAATATAATCAAAAGTATGCAATAAGTTGTGAGAATAGTTGGTTTAACTAAGCTAGGAGGTGAATTAAGGCCCATATAATTACCCAATGATGAGGCTTATCATCACCCCCCTACTGAAAGTGTTGTTCATCCTTTGAGAAACTTAGTCAATGTCTATGTCCTTCATGGCTCTGGTAGCCTCTCTGACATCCCATGCCTCTATTGTGGTCTCTTCTTCTTGTTCATAGAAACCTTCTTTCTTTTCTACTTCTTCCCAATGCCTCTTTTCCTCTCCTTCTTTTCTCCCTTCTAGCATCCCTAGGAGTAGTGGTGGACTGAGTTTTAGGCCTATCCAATTGACCTTCAACCTTTGCATTGATTGCTTATACATAGGTGTCCTGTTTAGTGCCTCTCCCAACCTTTGAGCGGGGTGGTATTCTCTGATCTTCAAGCTGTGTGGCAGTGTGTTCCATCTCCTTAGACATGCATGTATACTATCATCTCCTAGCAACCTAAAAATATCCTCAAAATGTGAAATTTCTTGATCTCGCACAGCAAGATATCTATGTGCCAGCTGAGGATCATTTGCAATCATATTGTGGTTGTTGATTAGGGACATGGGATTTGATTGTTCAACTCTGATGAAAAGAGGTTCATTTTTCTCTATAGCCAATATTCTTTTCATCTCTGCAGCCCTTGACTCCTCATTGTTCATCCACGATGTGAAAGCCATTAATTATAGGTCTCCTAGCTTGGCATTACGATCCCAAACATTCATGTCCATGAGGGCCATGTTGTGCAAGTAGAACTCAACCATTTTGGCCCTATCCCCTAGTGTAATTTGATCACAAAGATCAATAAACTGCCTCTAGTCCTAAAATGTCATGGTGCCCCTTTGTGCTAGTGTTTTAATCTGAAACTGCAACCATTGTTCTTTGAGGTAAAGAGCATAGGATTTAGTTGGAATCCTACACTAGATGGCCTCTTATGAGAGGCTGGCCATACATGCTAGTTGGTTCTCCCTTTCCTATAGTTGTCCCCTCAACCATGCATTTTCCCACTCAAGTTGATCTCTCACTATTGCTTCTCTATCCCTTAAGCCACTTAGCTCTTTGCCCACTTCTTTGAGCTTCTCTTCCATGTTCCCAATGTCTTCCACCCCTTTTGACTTGACGATTTGTATCCATCGGTGGGTTCTGGCCCTCTCCTTCTCAAGTTCGAAAAGCAATGGGATGGCAAACTTTTGAGGTATCACCCTGCCTCCTTCAATAAATCGGTAGTAGGAGTCTAGGTTAGGTTGGGGACTTGGTTCCTTTGTTTTAGGGTCTTCCTCTTTTGATTCTTTCTTCTCCCATACCGTGCTTTCCAATTTCTGTGCTTCCCGTAGTTTTTGCATAGTATCTTGTAAGGTTGTTTTTGCTTCCTGTAGGTTTTGTTGTGGATCCTGTAGGATGGCCTTACCCTTTAAGGAAGTTGATCTAGTACTAGGCCTCCTTACATAGGTGATTGATGACATAGGGGAAGCCATTTTGTCTCTTGGTGTAGGGGAATATTCAATCTCAATAGGGATTTTTGTTGATATTTTTGGCTTCCCTTTTTTGATTCTTGTGCTCTTTCTTGTTCTAAAATATAAAGGGGTTTGGCTCCTTCTTTTCCCTTTTTTCTTAACTAGGGTGCTGAGAGCAGTGAGGGAAGCTGCTACCTCCCTCTCTGGGGCCTCTGGAGACACCCTAGGTGACTCCTCCTTGTGTTCTTCCCCTTCTGTTTCAAGGCCTTCTTCCTCTCTATTTTTCTTATCTTCTTCCTCTTGTTGTTCTTCCTCATCTCCATCAGTTTCTTCCTTTGTTTCAGCATCATCCTCCTTCTCTTCTCCCTCTTCTTCTTCTGCTTCATCATGTTCCTCTGTATTAGTTTCTTCTTCATCCATCTCATACCATCTAGCTTTGTATCTTCTTCTTCTTGTTTTGTCTCCTCCTCACTAACAGAAGGACTGACATCATAGGTGAGGGTTTTGATGTCATCCTCTGTTGGCAAGTCTCTGAAGACTGACCATGTTATAAGGGTCCTGAGGTTTTGGAGGGCATCCTCAATGAGGATCCTATTCAACCCATGGTGAGCCAATTGTTTGGAATTCCCTTCCTTTACTTTGTTGCTAGAGTCTATGAGTGATTGCATCAAGAAATAGGGTACGTTGAGTCTTTGGTGAACTGGTGTCTCTACCCCAAATCTTAATTTTTCAAGGATCCTAAAGTGGTAGCCATAAACAACACTATATCTACCCTCACATGAGATATATTTGATGTGTTGGTAGCCCACCTTACTCCATGTGTATGGCAGTTTGTCCCTCCTTACTCCATTTTTATCCTCTGTGGGTTCTTCACCTTCTAAAAATAATTTCCTTTTTGCCACCTGACTGTCTGCTTTGTCTTCTTTTCTCCATGGAATTCCTAGGGGAAGTGTTGTGACCCTACTGATGAGCTCTGGGGTGAGATCTATAGTGAGCCCTCTAACTATAATAGTGGCATGGATTCTGTTGTGTGGGGTGAGGGAATGAGCAAATTCTTGAGCCACCTCATCATCATACCCTGTGAATTTTTTGAAAAACCCCATCTAGTTGTGTCTTGTAAAGATTTCAAGCACTTGGGGGTGTTGTTGTATCCTCACAATGTTTGTGGGTTCTCTCCTATTAAACCCTCCTGTCATCTTGCTTGTGAGGCTTGAGGAGAAAATGAGAGGTTTGACACAAAATTTTTAAATTCAGGAGGAAAACAGTGTTTACTGTGTATGTAATTTACCTCCTATAGTTGCTAACTCCACTAGATTTTAGAGCATTTCTAGTTCATTTGCTTGTAAATGGGGATGGATTTTTAGATCCTACCTCCTTAGAATAGTGGTAGTGGACAATTCCCATGATATCCCCTCTTGAACTCTTCTTTGCCTATCCTGTAGACTGCCTCTGTGTATCTTGTAGACTGCTCCTGTAGGAATTCCTGTGCATGCTCCTGTAGAAATTCTCTTGCAGAATGATGGATCCTTGCTTCCGGTGGGTGGCCAGAGTTATGAGAGCAACTTTAGTGAGTGAGTTTCGAGGAGGTGGAATGCATGAATGCATGCAAACGATGTTTTATTTCCCTTTATGGTGTTTCGAGGTAAGGTGGTGTGCTGGAAGCAGAGGTACGTTTCCATTTTTGAACCATTGGTCCCCACTACCACCTCATCATTTCCTTTCCTCGTAATCAGCTCCCACCTCGTAGATCTGTAATTAACCACCTCTTGTCCTGCTCCTCCTCTGTCTTTGAGTTGACTGTAGCCACGTGTGAGAGGACACCCTATTTTCCATGTGATGATTGAACGAAGGTGGCCAAGTTAATTCGCCACCTTTTCACTTATAAACCAACTATCTCGTAACCTTACAACTTTTGATAAAATGATGCATATAAGTGAGTGAGCGGGATACTTACCTGTGGTCTCGATGCCATGCTGTAGTTGTCGAAGATCAGAGGTGTTGTGTTGTTTATTTACAGCATGGTCATTCTTCTTTCTCCTCTTATTGTCTGCTGATGGTTTCTTGGTTTTTGCAGGTGTTTGTGACTGAAGATCTGATGTTGTTGCTGTTGTGGAGCTCCTGGATCATCCTAGTGGAGACTTGTAGCTAATGATTGACGTTTTGTGGGATAGGCTGCTACAGGATGTCCTGTAGCTGCTTCTCGCTTAGAATTTCTTAATCATGTTGTTGGATGGGGCTATGAGGATGGTGCAATGAATGTACAGAGGGAGTAGGAGTGTGCGTGCAGCAAGGGACATTCAGGTAATGCTCTTACTCTCCCTTGTTTTTCCTTTTTTTTCTTTTTTTCATAACTGGCAGAAACTGATCTCTTTTTGTTTTGGATGGTGATTGCAGGGATGATGATAATGGATGAGGTGAGGTGTTAGATCATGTCTAGGATGAATTTTAGGGACCTACCAACCCTACCATTCACCCTCAGATTGCTTCCTATAGGTTTTCTGGGCCACTGTAATTCCTACAAGATCATCCTGTAGGTTTTTAGGGGATCCTGTAGGAATATAGGGGATCCTGTAGAAAACACAGTCTACGCATAAATTGAAGCAGTGGAGTGGAAAACGATAGAAATGATGGAGTGATGCATGGTAAGGAGTGGAGGAGATGGATATGTGTGAGGCAGGGTTCCCTTTGGATCCTCTTTTTGCTTCTTGACTGTCTTTCTCGGCCACCTGCAAATAAAAATTATATATTTTTCTCTCTCTTTTTTTTTTTGAAAAACACCTAGGCTACCTCAGAGAGGTTTTCACCCTAGATGTTTTCCCTGGCCGCCTCAAGGAAGGTTTTCACCCAAGGATATTCTTATTCTTCTTTCTATTTTTTCTCATCCTTGGGTCGCCTCACGAGGTTTTCAACCTAAAGATGGGACTCAAGCGCCTCATGGAGGTTTTCACCTGAGTCCTTATTCTTTTTTCTTTTTTTTTCTTAGTGACCTGATGAGGGAGGAGATGGAACTTGCTCCACCATCATCACTGTTTTATTGATATTGTCAATGAACTCTTGCTTTGATAAAGGCCTCTTGTACATTTTCAATCAATGTCCATTAACAAGCAATGGAATGGCTTCTTCATCTATAATTTTGATTTGCATTGAACCATTATCATGGCATCTCTCCACCATATAAGGTCTGAGCCATCTTGTCCTTAGCTTACCCTTGAAGTCTTTATACCTAGAATCATATAACAATTCCCAATCGCCCTCTTGAAATTGTTTCTCCTTAATATGATTATCATGCCAGATCTTCCTCTGAAGCTAAACTATCTTTGTATGTAGGAGGGCCTGCATTCTGAATTCATCCAAGCCATTCCATTGGAACAATATTGCTTTCTGTGCATGACTGAAATCCAAATCTAGTTGGGCCGCCATCCTTAATGTGTTATATTCAAACTCAATGGACAGCAAAGCCTTTTTCCCATAGACCAGCTCATAGGGTGTAAATCCAGTAGTGGTCTTCCATGTTGTATTATAGGCCCAGGGGTCCTCAACTAGTCTCTCTGCCCAATCCTTTATGTTGCTTCTCACTACCTTGGTTAAGATGCTTTCCAGTGCCCTATTGGTCACCTCCACTTACCCATTAGCTTGTGGATGATAGGGAGTGGAGGTCCTATGCTTGATTTTGTGATGGTTGAGCAGTTCTTCAATCATGTTGAAGGTAAACTAGCTGCCTTGGTCTATGACTAGCTCTCTAGGGTACCCAAACTTGTAGAATACATTCTCCCTTAGGAACTCAGCCACCTTCTCTTCTGTTGTTGCCTTAATTGCCTTGGTTTCAACCCAATTAGTCAAATAATCAGTGCACACAATAATGTATTGGTTTTGCTTTGAAGGAGGGTTGATAGGCCTAGTGAAGTCCATGCCCCACTTGTCAAATGGCTCGAAAGTCACTTGAGGCTATAGGGGAATTTCATCTGTTGGAGTAGGCTTTCCCATCCTCTGGCACCGATCACATCGACTAATGTACTTTTTCACATCCTGATGAAGAGTGGGCCAATAATAGCCTGCTTGTAACACTTTGAATGTTGTCCTCTTTGCCACAAAGTGACCTCCACAAGGCCCATCATGATAGGTCAGCAGGATGTCAAAAACTTCCTCTTCCCTTACACACCTTCTAAAGATTTGATTTGGGCCAAGTTTGAAAAGATTGCCCCCAATCTAGGTGAAGGGAGTGCTCTTCCTGACTATCCTGCTCTTTTCTTTGGAGGGCAAGTTTGGTGGGAATTGTGTTGATACCAAACAGTTTTCTATATCAGAAAACCATGGAAAGAGAACTGAAATAGAAAACAAGTGTTCGTCTGGTAACTGGTCATCCACCATTCCTTCTTTACCTGTAGGAAAATTCACCCTAGACAAAAAATCTGCAACAACATTTTCTTTACCAGGCTTATCAACAATGGTTAGATCAAACTATTGCAATAAAATCAACCACCTTATAATTTGAGCATTCACATCTAGTTTGTTCATTAAATATTTGATTGCAGCATGGTCAGTATGCAAAAATGTTTGATAACCTGTAATGTAATTCCTAAATTTGTTTAATGAATGCACAACAGCCAGTAGTTCCTTTTCGGTCATTGTATAATTTAGCTCAGCCTTTGACAAGTTCTTACTGATAAAATAAATGGCATAGGGCAGTTTCTCCTCTACCTGACGTAAGGATGCTCCTATGGCTTTGTGTGAGGCATCAACATGAATATGAAAAGGGAGGGCTCAATTTGGGCCTCGAAGAATTGTTGCAGTGGTTAACTTACCCTTTAGAATGTCTAAGGCCTCTTGACAACTTTTTGACCATATAAACTCAGAATCTTTGGCCAACAACCCAAATAAAGGAGAGGCCAACTTGTTGAAGTCCTTTATGAACCTTCGGTAGTATCTGGATAACCCCAAGAAACTCTTGACATCTTTCTGCTTTTGTGGAGGTGGGACCCTTTGGATGATTTCTATTTTGTTCGAGGCCACCTATAGTCCTTGCTGAGATATTGAATGACCTAGCATGGTCCCTTCAGTCATTAAGAATTCACATTTTTCCGGACTAAGAGACGGGTTCATTTCAATGCATTTGTGCAATACTTTTCCGAGTAGTTAGGTCTTCTTGGAAACCACGGCCATAAGGTGTAAATTTGTCCATAAAAATTTCCACAGCATCATGTCCTAAGTCGGCGAAAATACTCAAGACTGCTCTCTATAAAGTGGTAGGAGAATTGCATAGACCAAAATGAACTACCCTATAGGCAAAAGTACCCCAAGGCCAGGGGCATGTGTTATTATCCTGATCTTCTGGGAAGATTTGGATTTGGTTGTACCCACTGAAGCCATCTAGGAAAGAAAAAAACTTCTTCCTTGCCAGGCCATCCAGCACTTGGTCAGTGAAGGGTAGGGGAAAATGATCCTTCTTTATGCCTTTTTTCAATTCCATGTAATCGACACAAATTCTCCACTTACCATTTTTCTTGGGAACTAGCACTAAAGGAGAGACCCACTCACTGTCAGAGATAGGGTAAATGAATCCTGCATCTAGCAGTTTTTGCAATTCTTCTTTGACTATATCTTTAATAGATGGATTCATCCTCCTTTGTGGTTATCGGACTAGCTTGAAACCTTCTTTGATATATATGTGGTGAGTACACACTGAGGGGTGTACTCCCTTCACTTCCTTGTAACTCCAAGTGAAGGCTTCTAGGTTTTCTCTCAACATGTTGTATATCTTTTCCTCTTCCATAGCATAAAGAGATGGATTAATTTTCAAGGTTTTCTCTGGGCCGAATTATATGGTTTTGACATGGAGTGGGTTGGAATCGGCCAAGCATAATTCAATTGGATAATTGTTTTGGGTTTCCCTTACTTCTTCTTTTAATGGTAATGAACCAAGACTTGGACTTTGGAGCAGGTGTTCAATTAATTCATCCTCATCTTGTTGTCCTCCTCCTATGGTTGCTTCAAAAGCATAAAGTTGGGCAAAATAAACCTCATATTCTTCCTCCTCCTCCAACCATTAAGGTAAATCATGCTCTAGAGAAGGTTGAGCAGGAGGGTATATGACTAACTATTTGGACATATGCCCATTCTTGATGGTCATATTCCTAGCTCTGCAACTAATGTAAGCATCGGCTGTGGCCAACCATGGCCTCCCAAGGATGAGAGGGTAACCAGTAAGCTTAGCCTTAGGCTGGAGAACTAGAAAATCTACAAGGTACTCCCAGGAGTCAATGGAGACCATTACATCCTCCACAATTCCCTCAAGGGTGACTGTGGAACGGTCTGCAAGTTGAAGAACTGTTGTGCTCTTCCTCAATGACCCTTGGAAGTTGAGCTTGAGCATGGTGTCCTTGGTCATCACATTAATGGCAGCCCCAAGATTGATCAGATTGTGTGTGATGATGGTGCCAGTGATGTGCACATCTACTACAGGGCTTCCAGGGTCCAAATATTTCAAACATATTACCTGCCCCAACATTAAGTCAGATAGCTGCCCATTGACATTAATGATAGGGGCATCCATTTTTCTTCTTCCTAGATGCTTGAAGCACTTCTCCTTAATCAACTTATTGTAAATGAGGACATCTTTTATTTCCTGGAGAAGGGGGATCTTTACACATAGATTTTTCAATTCTCCTAGAAGTTCAGTTTCTTCTAGGGTAGGCTGGAGTGGTTGGGCTAATCACTCAGGAAAGGGTGGATTTACTTTAAGGTTGCTTTCCTCTCTTTCTTCCTTAATCTCCCTATGTGGAGAGGGAGGTTGGTTATCCGGGAGAATTCTCCCAGATCTTAGGTTGATCTCCTCGATTTCTACTGCATAAGCTGGGTATGATCTCTCTCCACTATATACCTATTGATCATGCTTATTGTTCAGGTTCGGATTTGGCTGGGCAAGCATCTGGGGTTGTTTGGGTGGAGCAGAGTGTAGGAGTTGTGGTTAGGTAGGTGTTGGAGGCAATAGAGCTAGAGCATTGTTTTATTGGGGCCTCCATCCCTGGAGTGGTGGACTCCACTTAGGTTGTTGCGGAGTGTAAGGTTGAAATGACTGGATGGTTGGCTAAGAATGATACTGAGATGCGTAGGACCAAGGAGGGGGTGTAGACCAAGAAGGATGAGTAGGGGGTCCCCAAGAAGATATATTTGTGGTTTGGTTGGGGTTGTAATATGCATGAGATGACCCTTGCATACCCTACTAGTATGGTCTAAGCCCAAGAGGTCTCCTTTGGTTGATGTAGAAAAGATGCTCAGTGACCCCTTCAGCCGCTTGATATATAGCTTTGAGTTCGGGTAAAGAAGGGCACTTTTCTGTGGAGTTGTTTTCTTCACAGACCGAGCAAATTTCAATACAATTCAATGGACATTCATTCCTAGGATGCCTTCTGGTGCATCTAGGACAAAAAATGGCTAAGGATCTCTCTGCTTCCTCTTGCTTCCTTTTGATATTCATGGTATCCAATTGTAAGGCAAGGGTTTGCAGCATCTCACTTTTGAAATCTTCCAGCATATTTCCAATTTCACCCTTGATAGATGAGATGGAAGATGATGTACTGGCCATAGGTTGACTACTCCTACCCTTTATCTCTGTTGCCCTAGAAGGGTTTCTAAAGACAGTCTTGATATCCTCATAGGGTAATTGGTAGATATCTCCTCCTGTTAACAAATGTAAGGTATCCATAAGATCTTGCCTTACTCCTCTAAGTAGGACCAACTTTAGTGACTCGGGGTCAAGTGTGCACCTGGCCCTTTTTTAAGTGAGCCGGAATCTTTCTTTGTATTCTTCTAAGGATTCATCCTGGCCCATGGTCATCCTGAAAATTTCTTCTTTAGTATCCTTTGACCTACAGTAGTCCCGATATTTGTTGTTAAAAGCCTGTTGCATCTGAGCCCAAGTTGTGATGCTATCTCCAGGTAAACCCATGAACCAGTGCAATGCTACATCCTTAAGGGTAGATGGAAACAGTTTTAACTTTTTCTCATCATCTATATAGTCATAGGTTTGGCATATAACAACAAACTCAAATAGGAAAGTTTCGGGTTCCTCTCTAGTCAAGCCATGGAAATGAGGTAGGGAAGAGGGGCTTATATTCTTCATCTTGGTGTCCCCATTGGTTTCCCTGATGGGGAAGGCACCCTCAACTCTCTCTCTATTCCCTCTGTCATTTCGGTTTTCAGCCATTGGTTCAGTAGGAATGGGTTCCTCTTCTTCTTCTTCCCCTATAGGTTCTTCAAATATGTCAGGTTGCTCACCTAAAGGTTCCTCTAGTTCATAGCCACTGAAGAAGAGAGAAGGTTGGTTGTTGGATGCAGTGGGGGTATTTGGCAAGAATTTCCCTAAATTGTCCCTATTCCTATGAGGCATGAAAGGAAATTTTTTGGGTTGGCTTTTATAAGATTTTTTTAAGCTAGAAAGTACTTTGCAGAAATGAAATTGCTAATTAAATAAAAACTACTTGCTGAATTGAAATTCTACTTGCAGAGTGGAAAGGAAAGCAGATAATGACAACTAAAATAAAGGAAGCTACTAGATTACTTTTGCAGAAATAAACTAATGGCAGAAAATTGGAGACTAGAAATAGAAGAAAAGAAAGCAGTAATCACATTCTACTCAGACATCTCCCCAGCAACAGTGCCAAAAAGTGATGAGCGCTAGTATTGCAACAAGGATGTTGCAACTATTGGGCTACCATCTTTACTTATCAACTTGGGGTTCGTACAAACTTGGAGGTGACAATTCTATATGCACAAGTAAAAGTGAAGGTCCTGCATGTTGTCACTATTCATCCTACGAGAGACCCCAGGGTTTCCAAGACATACTTCTATAGAGTCAGAAGAATCTTGATTCTTTGATGGAACAAGAGAAAATTTATTCTAAGAGAGCTACTCTATTGCAGTAATGAGGAAAACAACAACATGTAATGCTAAATCACACCATATCCTAATTAACCATTTAAACAGTTATGCTAAGCAGAATTGCTAAATCAACACTAACCTAATGCTACTATCTAAGTTACAAAAGTAAAGAGAATCAAACCATACTAATGTGTGAGTAAGAAAACTAAACTAAATCTGTTTTCACTTTTTTGGTTTTCTTTGGTAAAATCAAGCATGCAATTTAATTGTTCTTGTGGATGTGACAGGTGGATGGAAGGTGGTTGAGGATGGCTAGAAGGTTTAGGGAGTGGTTGGATGGTGTGGAAGGGTCCTAGGAGGCTTTTTGTGACTTCCTAGAGGTTCCCCATCAATTCAGCCTCAAAACAGGCTGTTTCAAGAAAACCTACAGGATGTACTAGAAACCTATAGGATGATCCTATAGGAATCACAGGAAACCTACATGATATAGCCGAGAGCTAATTGTGAGGTGTTGGAGGTGTTGGGAAGCTTGGAAAGGGTGTGTGATGAGTGGGATAGGGTGTTAGAAGGTCTAGGAACACTCAGGATTTAATATCCAAGAGAAGAGATGGCTAGATTTGCTCAATGTGTCTAGGGGAAGTTCAATGAAAAAGGAAAAAAATACTAGTGAGGGTGATGGTGGACCAAGAGATGGTTGAGGTGGATGATGTGGAAGATGGATGCTGGTGATGAAGTCTAGACCTCCTCTTGAAGTACCTGCGATGCTTAAAATGTGTGTGTCTTCCAAGAATTATGCAACAAGATACATTCTCATAAACTAGAAAAGCATGAATCAATTGCTCATATTATGCATGAAGAAAGTGTTGAAGGGAATGAGAACATGACTGAGATATTATTGCAGAAAGAGAGAGATGGAAAAAGATGACAATGAAATAAACCAAGTACTCAATCAAGATAACAAACTCCAAAGCTCATGTAAGAACTAGAAATCTATGTTTTTGGGGTTGTTGAAGGGTCTCTTCCTCAAGTCATGGTCCCAGAGGGAGGAGGTGAGGCCGAGACACCTACTGAAAACCTTACGATGATCTTTTTCTCCTTGCTAACCTGCTAATTGAAAGAAGGTGCAAATGGAAGCAAACTAAAATACAACCAATCTACTCTACACTGTTGTAATGGAAATGCAGCTACTTAAGCAAATGAATAATTAAACCATGAATCTATGATAGCATACATGTACAATAAAGAGGATCCTTGGCTGCTAGGGTTAGGCCCTAACCCAAGAGATTCAACCCCTGAGTTAGCTCAATGCTGGCTCAAAACAAAACTCATTCTTATTATCAAAACCATGGATTACATCAAAAACTATCACAAGTCTTGTAGCTCGAAAATAGAGTAGAGTTTTACAATAAAAAATCTGAATCCTACTGAGGTCCTAGGCCTCTCTAATTATACATCTGAAGTCTCCAACGACTTCCTTAAAATTAGGGAGGCTCAACTCCCAAACTTGAGATAAACTGGTGCTTTGTCTTTCACTTGCTCGGCTGCCTTCTAGTCATCATGATTTGGTTGTTTGCACTCTGAGATGATGGAGGAATATTTGAATGGAGGGGTAGTAAATGAGGAGAATTTACCTCCTATAATTCCTCTCCCTTGTCTCATTCGAGTTTTGACCAAGGTATTTGCCAAAATTCCTTGCTTTTATCCTTTAATCTTGCATTAAATTCACATTACACCACAAAGAAAAATATCCAACTCTAACTGATCTCATTAACAAAATATAATCAAAGGTATGCAATAATTTGTGATAATAGTTGGTTTGACTAAGCTAGGAGGTGAATTAAGGCCCGTATAATTACCCAATGATGAGGCTCATCACAGAGTTTGTTACAAGAGCTACAAGCTAAGGACGAGGCCTTGGAAAAGTTGCAACATGACCCATGTGAGGTAAAAAGTAATTCTCTAAATTCATGTATGTGTCCTAATGAAAATTTCGTTGTTTTTGAAAATCATACCATGGGAATTGGCTCTAAACTGTTGAAGAAAATGGATTATGAAGGAAAAGGATTTGGAATTAATAACTGAGGCATAACTCAACCATTGGAGGTTGAGCAGAGACCTTGATTTGAAGGCTTGGGATACACTGAAGGAGAATGCTCAAAGGTGTCAGATTCTTCCGAGACATCGTTGAAATCGTCGAGGAAAGAGAATGATGGGAACACATCACCATCATCCCATGGAAGTGCCCATTGTAGGGAAAGAGCTGAGGTAAGCTCTCATCGCCATAATGACACCAGAGGCAGCAAGGAAAGGTATAACCAGTCTCAATATTCGAATGTTCATTTCGATTATAATCATGTTGTTAAAGATGAACATAAAACATGGCATCAAAAAACATGTACTTTTTGTGGATTACATAACCATACATTTTCTAAGTGTTGGAAAACAATAGCAACACACAAAAGGAGGAGGCGTGAAAAACCCTCTCAATAGCAGGTAAAGCAGATCTGGAGGAAGAAGACGTATTGCAGTCATTACGACAGAAGTGGCCATCAAAGAGCCACATGTTGGAGGCTCCATCCAGAGCAACGCCTTAAAGACAAAGTGTCGGTGCATGAACCAGGTGAAACAATTGTTTGACAAGAAAAACCACCACAAGGGGATGACCCATTCACAACGATAAGTGAAAAATGGTTTCTAGATATGTTAGCTTGTCATGGTCGTGCTTTTGTAAATCATTTGTTTCATTTTAAAATGTAAAAGTGATGATGTGTTTTCCATCACTTGTTAAGAAACAATGATGTCTAATCTTATTTTGAGTTGCATGATAAACTGTGAAAGTGATGTCATGTTTCCATCACTTGTCAAATAACCAATAATGTTTGGCCTTATTTTTGTAAATCATGTGTTGCAGTGATGATGTGTTTTCCATCACTTGTTGAAGAAACAATGATATGTTGGCCTTGTTTTCGTAGCTGAGGTATTGTTTCCATTTCGATGTAAACTTGACCACCGAGTATGGGTTATAAACTCGTGGCAAGTATGGGATGCTTGGGTCATTAGTTGGTCATGTAAGTCAAGCATGTAATTTTCAAAACAATGTACTACAGGTTTGCAGAGGATGTAGGTTTCGGCTCATCGCTTAAGGCTCCAAAGAACAAAGGTGAAGGAGATGGAAGCGAGACCTTTCAAGATGCTTGTGATGTAGACAACGTATAGAGAAATTGCAGATTATTTTTCATGCTTTTGGAGGACCAAAAGCTCCTTAGTGGGGAGGATTGATCCAGGTGGCTCCAAACACATGTAGAAGTCCAAGAGGACTTAGGAAGGGTCAAAAATCAAAGTGTTTGGATTGTGCTCGAACTAGGCTCATGTTGAAGATCTCGTCGTCATAATCGTGGTGGTGCGAACGGTTCGTCAAACTAAGTCCGTATGCAAAAGTTAGGAGCAATCAAAGTTCAGGGTTGACTTGGATGACTCACCGAGCTTAAGGAGGCAGCGATTTGGACAAAATCCAACCACCAAATTCTGGCCAACCTGGGCCAGATTCTGGGCGAATTTGTGGCCTACTCAAATTGACTCCTTCCATCAATTTTCCAAATTTTTGAAAATGACTATTATGTTTAAAAAATGAAAAATAAAAATATAAAACAAATATGGGTGGCGGGCCACCACTCCTGCCACCCACTGGCCTATTTTACATATATATAACAAATTTTAAAAAAAAATTCAAAACAGGGCAATGGACCATAACCCCGTCGGCCCCCCCTCAACCACCACAAAATTGTTTAATTAAATATGGGGTGCGGGCCACCTCCAGTGGACCTAGCCCACACCCCCACCAAAATAATGTAACACATATATATGGGTCGGCGGGAATCAAACCCGCCTGGCCATGTGGCCATCCCGCACCATGAGCGGCCCAACCAAACAACACCATTTAATACAATGTAACAGTCATGCATAATGTCATACCCAAAACTTAACGCGCCCACAAAACAAACCGCGCTCGTTTTATATATGGCATAGGCGGGATTTGATCCCCTGGCCTGCCACCTTAATACCTCCGCCTTAACCAATAGGCCAATGACCTTCTTATTGACATATCCGCCCATAAAATGTATATAAACCTTCTGTTTCAGTGCGACGAAGGTGGTGGTGGCAGAATGGAGAGTGTTATCCTTGCAAACCATGAGTGATAATGCAGTTCCATAGAGGCAGAACACAACATGGAAAATGAGAAATAATTTTTTTATTAATTTTGTAGGTGGAAACATGAACCTAGGAAAAGAGCAAACAGAACCATGATTGAGCCAAATTTTCAGGAGGGCGAAATTTTGCCAGTGTCCAAATTGGACAAACTTTATGTCTATCCTACACCTCTCAATGACACGAACCTGATGGCACAGTCAGAATTTTGATCTGAGCAGTAGATCTTTAGATGACCTGAAGGAGGGAATCTTTGAAGAATCTAGGGGGAATCTAAAAGATTCCTTAAGCCCCAGATTTTCACTTTGTCAGAATTTAGAAATTTGACAGTCGATTTTACCCTATTCGATGCCACAAATTTGATGGTGCATTCATAGTTTCCATTTGATCATTCCATTTTTCAGCCACTTTTCAAAGTGAAGTGCAGGTGTTAGCATTCAATGTGCGCGTAGTCATTTCCATGAGATTCGTTGCCACGAGATTGATGGTACGACCAACTTCAGCAGTTTGACATCCTTTTCTTCAAATGACCCTAGGATGTGAGGTATCTACAGTGTGTTCATGAACTTCTTTTTGCTATGAGATGCATTCTGTTGCATAGATCCCTATTTGATGTTTGATGTGGGATCTTGTTTTCTTACTTGTTTCATGATTCCTGCTTGATGTGACGCGGAATCATCTGTGAGATGTACTTATTTTCATGTTGTTATTGAGATCCCTTTTTCATCATGTTGACAGGATACTCATGTTGTACTCATGTATGTCTAAATTTCAATCCCTTTGATGCCATATTGGTGGGATGCTCATGATTGTCATATGTGAAATTATGTCATGTTGATAGGAGTCCTTTTCTAAATGAGAGTTCCCGCAGTGGAAATTCTCTTGGAGTCACTCTTATGTGAGGGCATATTCCTTGTATGATAAAGAAAACACATGCATGTACATCATCACTCTTTCCAGTGCTTAATGCAACGACCTACACCATATTGACACTTGGGCCTAGAGACATAGTCCCTCCTGGACAAACTCCATTATCAATGTCTTGTGTTTTATGTTGTTGATGATTGTCATGTTCCTTCTTCTTTACAGCATGAATATCTGTCCTTTATGCTATTTTAAATGGAATTCTAACAACATCACGAAAGTAAAAGATCTTGGTTAAATCCGGGAGTTGAGTCAACTCGAATCAACAACTTTGGTGATGGTGTATGGACCATATTGGAGTGTGTGAAGCTTGCAGTGGGGTCCAGTGAGGCACCCTTTCTGTAAATGTAGCCAAACTTTGTTGCCCACCTGGAACTTGTGGAACACTCGAGGTTGATCATGGTGTTGCTAGTACTTAGCATTGGCTCTATCCAATATCATGGACCCAATGGAAGATGTGTTGAATGTGCTAAATGAAGTTGTTAGCCCTGTCGACTTCAGACTGGACGTGAGTCAAATCTGCTTGAGGGGATGAAAATGGTATGGCCACATCAATGGGACATAATTATTGAAATCCCATCCCTACCTGAAAGGGGCCATGGCCTATTGAGCTATGGAGAGATCTGTTGTAGTTGTGTTAGACATAGGGGAGGCTTTCATCCCATTTGCATGGATACTTCGAGTTGTACATGCGCATAATGTGTACGATCATCATGTTGACAACCCCTGTTTGGCCATCAGTTTGGGGATGGAAATTCATGGACTTAGTAAGTTTGGTATCCAACATCAACCAGAGACTTGACCAAAATGCACTTAGGAATCTAATGTCTTGATCTTAGACAATGGACTGTGGGATCCCAAAGTGTATCCACACTCACTCAAAGAATATCTTAGCAATGGCCTTTTCTATGATACTCTTCTTGCAGGCCGCCATAATGGCCATCTTAGAGAATCTATTGATGACCAAAAAAATGCATTCATTTTCATGCTTAGTAGAAGGAAGACTCAACATGTAATCCATGGAGATGGATTCCCAAGGTCGACTAGGAGTAGGTAGAGGAGTATATAGGCCTTGCTTCTTGACGGCTGGTTTGACAATGGCACAGGAAATGTAGGATCGAATGTACTTCCCAACATCTTGATGAAGGTTTGGACAATAAATGTACTTCTGTAGTACTGCCACTATTTTCTCTACTCCGAAATGTCCAATGACCTGATTGTAATGTGCCTCCCAAATTATCTTGGCACGCTTGCTTGAAGGAACATAGATGTGTCCCAGGTGGCATAACAATGCATCTTGGAGGTGAAAAATTAGAACTTTATTACCTTCCAGGAGGGTCTGGTATGTGCTATCGAATTATGCATCACTCTTGTAAAGATGTTTCCACCCCGAAATCGCGTGCCCACAAGAGTCGAGCACAGTGATTAGCGCCATGACTGGTGGTCGATTGAGGCAGTCTAAGCAACATTATTAGTGTTGCCCTTCTTATACTTAATGTTAAAATGGAACTGTTGTAGGTATGTGGACCATTTCTTATGGTGAACATTTTACAACTTCCCTTGGGTCTGTATGAACTATAGGGGTCGGTGGTCTGTGTGGATGATCGTTTGCTTCCCCCCATAATGTAATGCTTCCATTGACAAAAAACCTACACAATTGAATACATTGCTTTGTAATAGGTGGGATACTTTTGGACTGTGTCCGAAAGTGTCTCACTCTGGTAAGCCATTGGATGTCCCTGTTGAGTAAGAACTGCACCAATAGCAGAGTCGAAGGCATCTGTCTCAATCTTAAATGGTTGTTGCACGTCTAGTAATGTGAGCACCAGTTTAAAGTAGAGGCAATGTGGCAACTCATAAAATGCCTTCTGTTGTGTTTCATACCAAAATAAATTTTCTTTCACTCCCCCCTTGGTGACTTGACTTAAAGGGAAAGTGATATGACAGAACTCCAACTTGAACCTGAGATAGAAATTAGAAAGTCCCAGAAAGATGTGGAGCTCTGTTAGAGTGGTTGGGGCTAGCCAATCCCAAATGACTTGTATCTTGACCAGGTCCACATGCACACCCTACTCATGAATGATGTACCCCAAATATTGAACCTGTGTCATGCCAAAAGTTCATTTCTTCAAATTGGCACACAACTTGTGATGTCGTAGGATTTGGAGGACCTGTCAAATATCGTGGAGGTGCTCTTCCCAACTTTGGTTGAAGATCAAGATGTCATCTAAATACACCACCACAAATGCATTGGTGAAGGGTCGCAAGATGTCATCCATCAATATCATGAAGGTTGTGGGGGAATTCATCAACACGAAAGGTATGACCAACCATTCGAAAAGGCCCTCCTTAGATTTAAAGGCAATCTTCCACACATCAGAGGGTTCGATAGACACTTGGTGATAATTGGAATTCAAATCTAAAATATTTGGCCCCCTTGAGCTAGTCCAGAAGGTCATCAATCCATGGGATTGGGTACCTATTGTTGGCATTATGATGCATGTGTTTTCCTTCATGGAAACTCACTTGTAACAGAACAAGTATATGTTAACTAGATGAATCCACAGGTCAATTTAGAGGTGACAAAGTGATGGAACAGAATAACAAAATGATGGGACAAAGGTTTACATATCATAATCATAAGTTTGATAAAGGTGAATATTTGAATATCTATACGTGGGTTCTTCAAGGCCAAGTTGCGTATACACGTACATACAAATAAGCAAAGTCGCATACATGTTGGCGCACTAATTTAAGAATACCAAGGGTCCTTACCATGGTATTAGTCCAAAATATTGAGCGCAATAACAGTTACTTGATCCTGTCCAAGATTACCACCGGCACTAGTGTAGGTTTGACCCTTGGTATTGTCTAAGGCTCTAACTATATAAGGAGGTCAAGATCAAAGTGTTAAGTGTGCATGTGAAAGGGTTTTTGATGAATACTTCAATATAAAGTATATTTGCATTGTAAGGGCCATAGTTGACACATAAATATGAAATAATTATGCACAAATGGATACAATGATGGATCAAGATCATGAGACCTTAAATGACTTTCCATTATATCATATTCTCATGGATTGACTCATAGAAAATTTTAGGGGCGAATGTTAGCCCTTTGGCGAAATTAAGGGGTTTTAAATTTTTAGTGGGCGAATATTTTGTATCATAGTACATTTTTACAAATCACCTCAAATAGCCCACCTTATTTTAAGGGAGAGGGTAAAAAAAGTAAATTTAGCCCTTGAAATTATGAGTTGCAACCTTCCATTCGCCCATTTTCAAGAATAGGTTTTATTTAAGTGAATCCTATGGGCCAAAGGCCCAAATACCATATTTATAAAAGAGATATGGTAAATTAATAAAAATATAAATAAATTAGAGGTATGGTAAATAAATAAAACATTTTTTATATTTACTCAATAAGTCACCTTATATACATGCAAGGGTGTAAAGAAATAAAAATATAAGTAAAGTGGAGGTATGGTAAATAAATAAAACGTCTTTTTATACTTACTCAAAAGGTATGGTAAATAAATAAAAATAAAAATAAACTTACTCAAAAGGTATGGTAAATAAATAAAAATATAAATAAACTAGACGCATGGTAAATAAATAAAACCTCTTTTTATATTTAGTCCATAACGCTCGTTCTATTTATGAAGGCTCAAGAAAGAGGCTTTATTTAAGTGAATCCTATGGGCCAAATACCATATTTGTAAAAGAGATATGGTAAATTAATAAAAATATAAATAAATGAGAGGTATGGTAAACAAATAAAACATTTTTTTTATATTTACTCCATAAGTCACCTTATATTTACGAAAACTCAAAAAATGTGTTATATTTAGGTGAAACCTATGGGAAAATTACTATGGTACAAATACCATAGACTAGATTGTTATTAATACCATTGAAAAAAACATTATTAACCATAATATTAGTATTAATAAAAATAAAATGGCACATGGTATTGACCCATGGTATTCACCAAAATGGCACATGGTATTGACCCATGGTATTCACCTGGAATGTAGCCTATTTAAAGGGGGGAATTAAACCAGCATAGATCCATCTTTACTCTCGATCTACTAACCCCCGAGAGGTATCAAATATCGTGACATGCAAACTAGCATAGAGTGAAAAAATATTTGATCCAATCAAGAGTAAAAGTGGATGTTGTAATTTAATGTATGTTAAACATTTTAGCTTGGTTAAAATAAAAAATAAAATAAAAATCAACTATTAATTTTATTAATTTTTATAAATTACTAATAGTAATTTTTAAGCTCCAGGTTTATGATAACCCATGGTATTGACCCATGGTAATACCATGGTATTCATGTGAGCATATACTATTTAAAGGGGAAATTCTATCATCTTAGATCCATCATAATTCTGGGTCTACCAAGCGCTCAGAGGGATAAATAGATTTCATCCCTGTAAGAGTGGTAGATGTGGAGTTAAGATGGATATAGGTTGGTTTTTATGATAATGAAGATATTAAATAGACTTAGGAAATTATATTGTAAAAACATCTTAAGGTGAATGGTTAAAGCATAGACATTGGACAAGTATATTTGTATACTTCTTTTTTAAACTGAAACAAATCCAGGGCTAAAAGGAATGGATTGATTGCACTAGTCATCCTTCTATAACTTTCCAACATATGCTGGAGTAAACAGATTGTAATTTGGGTAATTTTTCTAATTACAAACAAGAACATACTTGTGTATTGGCAGGGTGGTTACGAGGTCCCTAGAAGTGATGAATTTTAATTTTTCTTCATTTTATATATAGTATTAGATTTTTTCTCATGCTTTCTGTGAATGGCACAGGTGAATTTTATCCTACACCCACTAGGTTATCGATATGTAATTTCGGTAATTTTGATTTCAAAAGATATTTTAAAGAAATGCAATGATTTCATTTGTGTATTCAATAAACACAAGATTTTATAATTGAGTAAAATATTCCCCATGCCTGGTGAGAGATTCACCAAAAAATTATATATACATATCATATTATTGATAAAATCGCCTTCCATTTTTCCTATATACCATGGAGATTCGCCCATTTATTATACATGTAAATTTAGGGGGGGTTCTTAAAATTTTCCCTGGATTGACTATATCTAAGTATTGATGCATTTTTTTATCTCTAAATATTATGATCTGAGTCTTTCTGAAGTTTTGAAGAGCTGCAGAATTTTAGGTCAAAATTTGTAGATTTATAAGCAGGTTCGTCACGGTTAAGTCGTGTATACACAGAGGTTCATTTCTTCAAAGTCACATATACAAAGGAAAGTTTTATGTTCATAAATGACTAATCAACCTAATCATTCTTATTGTATCTCTATTGTCTGTCAATCTTGTCCTCATGTTGATCTCAATTGAATGGTAATGTTTGAAGTAGAACTGATTGAATGATGAAGTTGAATTTGGTTACATGTTGATTGGTTGAAAAGATTATCATTGTTACTAACTATATGAGGGTTCTATAAGCTAACAAAATATTTCAGAATAACTCTGGTCAAACTCTGTGTCTGATTTAGAATTACAAGTTTTTAGTATATTGAGACCTATACGTGGGTTTCTATAAAGAAAAACGCCTATACATGCAGGTTGCCTTAATTGAAGTAGCATATACATGTTGGCATATGAAAGATCAGGGTTGCAGTTGATTTTTTGTGTTGATGTAGTATTATGAGTTCATTTATGTGTTCTGGTTGCAATGATCTCATTGGTTTGTTTGAATTAAGTTGGTGTTTTCTTTAGTTGATATACAAGTTCTGATGTATTAAAGTAGGTGGATCTAGTGTGAAAATTTATGAAATGTGGTCCATGGATGTTTCGAAGGGTTGAAGCCTTTAGTGAGGGAGTATAAGCTTCCTACCAGGTGTAACTGGTAATCAGATCATTGGGTTGGAGCCCCCTTCCAGTAAGAGCTGGAAAATGAGTGAAGGTTGTAGCCTTCAACAGGTGGGTTCCTGTGTACTGGCATGAATCTGCACTAGTACATGAATCTAAGCATTATAGCATCATTTACCACCTTTGTATACTTGATGCTCTGAGTCATGGCCTTGGGTAGCCCTTTCCCATCAAACTTGGTCCAAATATTAAAAAACATTATTTTAAATTCCATATGAGACTCTGCCCTTTAAAAAGCGTGTGCACACACAGGTTCAGCTATACCTAACCCACGTATATGGTTTAAAATGTGAAAAAATATAAAATCCCTATTTTTTGGGTGGGGTTTACGGGTTACATCGGAAGCCTACTTACAGGAGCCCATGGCTTAGCTATTTCCCAACTAAAAAAATTGTTTTGAGGTCTTATAAATACACCTCATGGGAAATTCCTAAAGGGGAGAGAGAGAGGATATTGATATTATATCCAAGTTATCCCTGATCAAATCTGGTTTTATCCCTGTGCCTCCTGCACTCCCAGCTATAGGAAACCCCTGTTTCCTCATTGTGATGTCCATCTCCTTTATATGGCATCCATGTGTATGCTTTTGAAAGAGGATTGTTGAGGTTTGGAATGGACAGATCCGGATGAAGGTTTCACTTGGAGCCGGAGAAGGATCAGATTGTATTCTTCCATATTCTTTTGTTGTCATCAATAAAGAAGCCATGTCTTGTTCTTGATGATTAGATCTTAATGCTTTAATTCATGTTTTAATATAATTGATGTATGATTACATGTTTTATGCTTATATGCTTATATTATCTAACACTTATATCATGAACATGCTTTCAATTACTGTTGTTTTATATGCTTTGCTTGAATGAGTTGCAGGTTTTAAGGCATTGGAGGAAGCAGAGGGTTTGGACCCTATGGGAACGACCTCAAACGTAGGACCTTTAGGTAATACTTCTTCTTCCTACTTCAGTAGTTTAAGTATAAAGGTTGCTTGTTTGTTTGCTTCTTGTTGGTGTATGCCATCTTCTCCGTTGGGGTGCTCAACCCATACCCTAGGTTGTATTATTTCCATAATAGAATTAGCAACTCCACTAGGGAATACTTCTAGCATTTCCTAGTTTGGGTTGTTTTCTTGCTTGATCTAGCCTTTCTTGTTTGATTTCCTATATTTCCAGTATCTTTCACTTGTTTGCAACCTAGGAAAATAGTATGCTCTTCTGCATTAGACCTAGATTTTTTATTTTTCCTTACTGACTTTTCTATACGCAAGTTTCAGCCTATACAGTCACGTATACACACGTGTTCGCCCAAGATTCCTTGAAAACAATCATGTATACACATGGGTCTATCACTACACAGTCATGTATGCCTAGTTTTATTTGAATTTTTCAAATGTTGAAGCCAGTAAAGGGTTTTTCCTGGTGTTTCTTGCCTCTATTTAGTCATTGATTGCCTTGGAAAGTCCTTCTTCTAGCAGATTATCAGTTTCTTGTCTCTCTTTGTGAAAAGACCTAGTTAACCTAGGGTTTGATTTTTGGTAAGGTGTTGGTTTTTGTGTTTGGGTTCAAGGCTTCTCAGTGAAGTTCTTGGTTGTTTTGAGTCTTTGGAATAGATAATTGGTTTCAATTTGTTTATAACCTTGCCTTTGCTTTACTTTCCCTTGCCTTCATGAAATTTGGTGTTCTTGGTTTTTTTCTTGATTTTTGAGAAAGATTTTCTTGCAATGTTGCAAAGTTTTCTTGGTGTTCTTGAATTCTTTCTTGTTTGCTGGAGTTTGTATGCTACTCTTCAGATCATTTCATTTGATTTTGTAGCCTCCTGACATTCTAAGTCTTATCATGCTTATGATATCTATGGCTTGTGAAGTTTGAGGTTCTGTATGCTTGAATTTGATTTTGAAGCCTTTAGTAGTTTTTGCTTTCTTGAAAACTCTTTTGTGTCCTTAAAAAGAAAAAGATAAAAACATTGTTTTGTTGCCTTTCTTTTTCCTTTTTGGTTTTGTTTTTGGTCTTTTTATCATTTTGAGCAATTGTGAACTCTTTTCATTAGGTTGAATTCGCTTGATTTTGGGAAGATTTTGTGAGTGAATTTGTTCTTCCTCTTGTCAAGTTTGGCCTCTTGTTTGTTTTAAGAAACACATTTGCTTGTTTTTAGAGTAGTCTTTTGAATCTTGCATTAGACATTTAGTTTGCATTAAGATAGTTTCACTATAAAGCATTTTTAGTCTTTTTTTTAGATTTTGAATGTGTGAGCGTGTGTTTTGAGAAAAGAAAAAGAATTTTTTGTTTTCATAGTTTGTTTGTAGAACCTTGTAGAAATCTCTTTTCATCAAAAGAAAAAAAGTTGCATGTGCATATAGCTAGGTTTTCTATTGATTTCTTTTGCGTCCATAACATCATAAAGTTGCACTTCCATCTTACCCCTGACCTAAATAAAATCCATTAAAATCAAGTGCGTAATTTAAAATGAACTAGAATTTTTTGATTTGTCATTAGTAACATCAACTAGTCTAGGTCATATGAGGGCCTTGGAATAAGCGAGTGGAGAGTTAACTCTCCAAGGCCACTCTAAATTAAAAATGTAGAAGTTGATTAAAAGAGTGAAATCTAGTATCGTGAAGTTGACCAGGAAAGCTCTTCTCTTCTGGGAGTTAAGAATGAGGGTGAGTGAAGGCAAGAAAGAGAGATACCCCCTCTCTGACTTGTTGGATCTCGACCAAAGACTATTTCACCCGGCTGTTGATACGAACTAGTGTCCATAGTTGCCTTTCCTAGGGACCACATAGGTGACTGTGGGGGGGAATACCCATGGTACCTGAGGTAGACGTTGCATCACTCTCATTAGTACTTTTAGAGGGTGCCCTTGTGAATCTTGGGTACTAATACAGGCAAAGGATTTTGATTGGAGGTTGGCGTAACTATTTTTGTTACCTTCATTGATATGCTTGGGCTGCCATTATCCTAAACTAGCTTCGGAAGGTCCTTTATATCACTTTCTTGTATTTTGGTGTCCGGTCCTAATCACCCGAAGTGGAAATACCTGGATGTAGCTTGATTGATTGTATATTAAGGAATTTTTTCAGAGAGTGTTCTTTGCTCCTAGATTGCCATATCTTTTTAATTTTCTCAGTCTTTACAAGTTCTCATAATAATTAAAAGTCGCTAATCGATGAGTTCGTCAGTCCAAGAGGCTTCATGGGCTCTCGCCTATGAGTGCGTAGCCTTCTTCTAGAAAGAGTAGGATCAATTATGTTGGTGATTTCCAATCAGTAGCAATCAACGCTTCAAAGATTGATCCTCCACATTAGGCTATAGTTTCATAGGGTATACCTAGTGCAAGTTGTGATTTGGATAGGGATACCCCTGTCCTTTCTAGGGTCCTCTTCCAATCAGAAGACGAAGTTGAGGTTGAAGAGATTCCTGAGTCACATGTGACTCCTTCTTCACCTCTTCCTCCTAATTATCCAGATGTTCTTTTGTATGTTGGGACCCCAACTCATAGGCCAGCAAGCCCTAGTTTTTATCATCCTTTTCCTTCGATGACCACTGTTGGGAGCACGAATTGGCTATGAGTGCTACTAGTGATCATACTCCTCTTTCAGTTCAAGGAGGAGGTACTATTTCTATATCTACTATCACTCCTAGTACTGCAATATTTGGCTCTTCCATTCCATCTTCGAGTGGGGGCAGCCAAGATTTTTCTTCCCACACTGGTTCCTTCCCCTTTGGAATGCCTTCTAGTGCAATTCCTTCGGTTCCTCTATCCATCCCATCTGTTTTTTCCACAACCATGACTTCTATGGCTAGTGGTTCAGCCTCTTTTCAAGGTTTTCCTTCTGGAAGTGGTCACATTCCTCATTCTAATCCTTCTTTAGGATCTATTCCTTTTTCCGCTCAAGGTAAAATTTATAATCATTTTCAAGGGTGGACTAACCCTACTTTTAGTTGTGTAGGAACCAGGAATCGGCTTTTCTTTGGTCAACAAGGGAACATGCCTTACTCCTCTATAAGTTCCTTTTAGGCTTTTTCTCCCTTCGCTAATGCATTGAACCCTTACCAAGGGTTCCCTTCTCCTTTTAATACTTCTCTTGGGGGAAATATTCCTGGTTATGGTAACTTTTCGGCACAAGTTGGTCAAACTCCGAATTCAATGGACCACAAGGTTTTCCTTATAGTTCAGTTTCTTCTACATGCAATCCTTGGCAACTTGGTGCCTCTAAAAATCAAGGATATTATTTTCAAAATGTTGGGAATCCGTCTCATAGTGGGTGGAATTATCAAGCTCCTCCGTGTTTACCGTTCCTGGAAACCTTAAATTTTCCAGATCTATCAAAATTGACGAATGATCCTATTCGATATAATCCAGTGCGGCCTCTGGTTCCTACCAAAATTCCATTGGATATTCCAAAATTTGAAGGAAATCCTGGGGAGGATCCGACTAACCATATAAGAGCATTTCATTTATGGTGTTTCCCTAACTCCCTAATTGATGATTCAATCAGGTTGAGATTGTTTCAGTGCACCTTAACTAGAAATGATACTAAATGGTATATAAAGCTTAATGGGGGTACCTTTTCTTCATTTGATGAGTTGGCTACTATATTTTTTAACCATTTCCAGTTTCCCGTTCAATATGATGCTGGAATTGATCTATTGGCTAGTTTCCAACAAGATACGGTAACTCACATTTCTGACCATATTTAGGAATGGTGCAGAAGGAAGAGGCTCATCAAAGCCTACATCCCTAATGAATTCCTTCTCGAATGGTTTCTAATATCTTTACAGCTAGAAATCTCTAAGGATGTATCGCTCTCTAGAGTGTTCACCGAAGAACAGGCTACCTTTAGAGCCCAACAATTAGAACTCATATATTATTGGCTTGGCATTCTTGAGAAGATTTTTCTTGATGCTCCTCGGTCCAAGATCGATTTAGCTAAACTGAACCCAATTTCCCACGCTTATGGAATTTTTGGATAGATCAATGGTAGTACGACTAACCTGCTAAGTCAATTACAACAATTTTCTTTACAAACTGCTTCTTCAATTCAAGCATCGATCAGTGCCAACTCCTTGCCAAAATTCATCTACTAACATTGTCCAATCTTCCAACCCTAAAGGAAATCAAAAATCTGATGGGAAGAAGAAGGGACGAGGTAAGAAGAAAGATAAAGATGGGAAGGGAAATGCAAAAAAACCCAGTTATAATACTGGGGAGGGTAAAAAGGAGTCTAAAAAGAAAGTTAAGTTCCCTTGAAAATTATACAATGGAGACCATTTAACTCATATTTTCCCTAATATTTAGGAAACTCAGCGCTTGTTAATACAATCAGGTTCCTCTAGCTCCTAGACAGTTCTAACTAACCCTTTTCCCCAAAGGCAACAAATGTTTGTTGGCGTGAATGCTAGTATTGGAAACCCCATAGGGGGAAACCAAGAATGCGAAAATCCATTGAATGTACATATGATGAGTACTCATGTCGATGTTGCTACAATATAACATGATTATGGTGAACCATAATCCTCTAAGGCTAAGGCCACTCCTAATCTTTCAAAGCTGCTCCATATTGAGAGGCCCGTAGTTGAGTCTATACCACAGATTCCGAAAGGCTCTGCGAAACGTTCAACAATAATCCTAATGCCAGGGCTACCCAGAACTACTCCATTATTGAATATCTAGCCAAAATATCTTGTGCGATGTTTGCGTTAGAGGTACTTTAGTCGTGTTTGGCACAAAGGACTACGTAACTCACTGTGATCAAGGCTATAGATCCGAAAAACTCTCTTATTGATACATTTGACATGTCAAATATTAAGAAGATATTACCTCATCACATGGCTTTTCAAATTAAATCTACATATCGAAAGATCAATATCTTTCAAACTATAGTTGATGAGGGAGCTTCCACATGTGTCATGTCTATCGCATGCTGGAAATATATCAGATCTCCTTAAGTTGTTCCTTCACCTACTCCCTTGACTACATTTGATGGTCATTCTCATAAGCTACATGGAATTATTCCAACCTTTCCTATTTGTGTTGGGGGCAAGGTTGTTAATATAGAGGTGGAAATATTTGATGCAAATTTGGATTATAATCTTCTATTGGGGTGGAATTGGATTTATGAAATGGATGCCATTGTATCATCATTATTTCACATCCTATGCTTTCCCCATGAAGGGAGAATTGTTATTGTTGATCAGATGGAGTATTCTTTGAAAGAATCCAATGCATCCTCTGATTCCTCTATTCCCTTGGTGAATAATCCCAAGCAACCTGTTGAGAATTTAGGAGTTGGAATGTATTCCTCTTTGATGGGTACTTTTGATATTACTTCTCTTGTTGCTTGAATAAATGTCATTTCATCATCCAAGACTCCTTCTCAAAGAGATTTTATTATAACTCATTATTTTTCAGATCCTTGGCCCTTACCCTCTCCTACCACCACATTAGAAGTAGGGAAAGTGGGTGGAATGGCATATCCTATGTCTGTAGCTGAAATTTCTTATCAATTTATTGTCAACACTACAAATTTCGATCCTACTCCTTTTTCACCAGAGGAATTCGATGGATATGTGACTCTGGATTTGAATCTTGACTCTACTTCTTCTATGGACTTCCTTGATACTGTTTTACCATCTGGGGAAGCAATCCTAGAAGCAATGACAGGTATAGATAGACCGTGGGATGATTTGCATCATCAGTCATATTTTATCCTAGACTTGCATGAAATAGAATCAAGTTTGTCTAGTTCTTCGTTGGTTGGTGATGTTCATACAGTTTTAAACCCTTTGTCTCTAACACAGTTTTTTGCCAAAGGTAACATGTTTGTTATTTAGGAAACTATTCCGGTGAACATCTCCAGGAAACCCAATATAATAAATAATGTTTTCATCGAAGCTAAGTGCTCCCCTGAAGAAATTCAAATCTATACCGATCTTTTTAAAGAATTATGTTATGTGTTTTCTTGGTCTTATGAGGAAATGCCTGGAATTGATCCATCAATAGTCAACATGAGATCAAGACTTACGTGAATGCGAAGCCTATACGACAAAAGCTTCGGTTGGTAAACCCTATGAAAGAGGCATCTATCAAAGCCGAGGTTGAGAATCTTCTCAAGGCGGGTTTCATATACCCCATTCCGTTGACTGAGTGGGTCTCGAATCTAGTCCCAGTTGATAAGAAACAAGGAACGATCCGTGTATGAATAGATTTTAGGGATTTAAATAAGGCTTGTCTTAAAGATAATTTCCCCACATCGTTTATTGATTAGATTATCGATGAATGTGCAGGAGATGAGATTTTCTCCTTCATGGATGGTTTCTCGGGTTATAATCAGATTACTATCCATCCTGAAGATCAGCATAAGACAACTTTTATTTGTCCCTGGGGTACTTTTGCATACAAAAAGATGCCTTTTGGCCTTAAAAATGTTGGAGCTACTTTTCAGTGGGCCATGTCCTACGCTTTCCACAATATCAAACATATCATCGAAGCTTATTTAGATGACCTAGCTACTTGTTCTTGAAAGAGAATTGATCATCCTCATCATCTTCGATTGGTTTTTGAGCAATGTCATTTTTACAAAATCTGGTTGAATCCAAATAAATGCATTTTTGCTATCACATCCAGTGGATTATTGGGATTCATCGTATTTAGTGAATTGATTTGTGTAGGTCATTTCAAGGTTGAGGCAATACTTCAGTTGCCTCCCCTGTCCGCCATTCATCAACTTCAAAATCTCCAAGGAAAAGCCAATTTCTTGAGGATATTTGTCGTCAATTACGTTGATATTATCAAGGAATTTATGTGATTGTTGAAGAAAGGAGTTCCATTTCTATGGGACGATTTCACTCAGTGCTCATTCGATGCCTTGAAAAAATCATTGACCTCTGCTCCATTACTAAGTCCACTCGATTATAGCAAGGATTTTCTTTTATATCTTGTTGTGGAAGAATCAACCATTGGTATGGTTCTGGTTCAGGAAGACGATGCTCTCCATGAGCACGTGATTTATTATCTGAGCTGAGGCTTAGTAGGTCCTGAACTATGATATTCTCCTATAGAGAAATTAGCTTTGGCAGTTGTTCATGTTGTCCAATGACTTAGACACTATATTCTGCTTAGGAAAACTTTTGTCTTGGTTGCTATCAATCCATTTCAGGTTGTCGTCAATAGGAGAGTGATTGGGGAAATATAATAGATGGATTGTTATTTTACAAGAGTTTGATCTCAAGTTCTTGTTAGCCAAATCTAATAAATCATTAGTATTTGCATAATTAATCTTAGAGTTTCCTTGTGAAGAAGAAATAATTTATGAGGAATCATTCCCTGATGAACATATTTTTCTTATTTCTTCACAAGATACTTGGTATGGATATATCATTATATATCTTCAGACTTCGAAGTTTCCCCTCTCTTTTTCAAAGGATTAGCGAAGAAAATTGTGTCACTTAGCGAAAAGTTATATTATTATCGGACACTTTATATCTTCGTGGGGTTGATCCAATCCCTAAACGTTGCTTAACCTTAGAATAAGTTAAGTAGTGCTGAATCATTTCCACAGTGGGGCTTGTGGTGGTCATCTATCTAGGCTTGCTACAGCCCAAAAAATCTTACGTGCAGGATATTTTTGGCCTTCGATTTTCAAAGATTGTATTGAAGCGATAAAAAAATGCCATCCTTGTCAGGTTTATACTTGGCAAATGCACGCTCATTCATCTCTGCTTTTTACTGCTATCACCGTCGATCCATTCACGAAATGGGGCATTGATTTTACAACTTGTATCCCGCCTTCGACAAAGGGTCATAAGTATATTATTCTAGCAGTGGGCCAAAGCTATGCCCACCGTAATGAATGATGGTGAAACAACAACACTGTTTCTTTTTAACCAAGTCATTGCTCATTTCAGTATTCCAAAAGAGATTATCACTGAACATGGCAGTCATTTCCAAAATAAGATGATGGTTGATTTGGATCTCAAGTTGGGTTTCCCGTAGGAGCATTCGTCTCCTTACTATCCTCAGGCCAATGGTCAAGTGGAAGCCGTGAATAAATCCCTGAAAACTATTATGCAAAGGACAAATAATAAGGCTCGATCCAATTTTCATATCATGTTATATCCTATACTTTCGGAATACCAGTTGTTGGTTAAGATCGCTATAGGTTTCACACCTTTTCAACTAGTTTATGGTTTGGAATCAATATTCCCTGTGGAATGTGAAATTCCTTCTCTTAAATTAGCTGTAAAATTTCTTCCAGACACTTATAGTCTTGAAGAATGCCTCGTTCATTTGGAACATCTTGATGAGTAGCGTCGAGATGCTACCACAATAAACGAAGCTCATAAAAAATGAGTGAAATTCCAATATGATAAGGCTATACATCCTAGGGTTTTCTTTGAAGGTGACCTTGTCCTGGTCTATGACCAAGACAATGATGCCTTGGGGACAGGTAATTTTAAACCCATGTGGTATGGTCCTTTCATCGTTAAAAAGGTCTTAAAAAAGGGAGCTTACGAATTGGTTGATTTTGATGGAAACGAGCTATCAGAGCCCAGAAATGGGCTCTATCTTAAAATTATTATTCTTAGGTTCCTGCCTAGCATTTTCTTGGTTGTAGATATTGTATATATTTGTGCATATATGTCTATAGGTTTCATAGTGATGCGATATTTTTTATTTGCTTTGGCAAGTATCGATGGAATATTTGGTATATCTAGGATTCGTCGATGGTGCTAGTTGACATACCTGGAATTTGGCTTCCACGGCTTGGGTAATTTACTATCCATGTGGTCAGTTATTGGTTTCAAGAGGCATATGTATCAGCCCTGTTTCAAATAATGTTGCCGAATATACTGTTGTGGTTAACTTATTATATGAAGCAATATACTGTTGTGGTTAACTTATTATATGAAGCAATGTTTCTTGGTATTGATTCGTTAGTAGTATACTTGGATTTGTAGAAATTTTGAATAATATGACACTTATTCACAGAGATTATCTCGATTATACACTATTGCGGAATACATGCACAATACGTAATCTCCTCTACGTTGATAATCAATTTAGCAGCATTAAAAACAATGAAACATCAATCGCATGCACACATTAACACAGTATGTAACCTAGGGAAAGCATACAGCTGAAAACCCCACACTATCTGTATATTATAATGATAGAGAACATGTAACAATACATAGTACAATACTCCTCACAAGTACTCAGTACTATCTCCACCTGTTACACACAAACTAGCTCAGATCTGATGCCTCAAATCTTCTCCACTGTTTGCCTGCCTCCACTGCGCAATCCTGCAAGAGAATCAATCACTCTGTGAAATTGAATTCCTTTTGGTTATACTACGCAAGCCTCATAGGTAATATCCATACATGCATGTGAAAATCTCATGCACAACTATAGTCACATTTATAGTCACAACTGATAGCAATCTCAACCTCTAACACCTGTCTCCATTGAACTGTACATGCACTGAGTTAACTGATGTATTCTTCAGTTGCTTTATGAGTTAATAATTAGTGAATTAATTAATATTTAATTCACACAACTCATCACTAGTGTATTCTTTAGTTAGACTAAAATACAACTAGTTCAACCAAGTCAAACTGAACACAACTCCATCAACTCCACAATCAACTCCACCAAAACTCAACCACATGAGTTCTAACTGAAGTCCTGCATGCAATAGCTCAACTGACCCACAAAGAAAGCGTATTTCCTTCTGACAGCTGCATGTGCCACATCTGTAGCTCAAACTGAAGTGCTCCAAGAGGATAAGATAATGTTTATAGTCCAAATATTATTATGAGACAATAATATTCGACTGTTCTATTTTTAGCCTGGCAGTCTAAAAATAGAAACCGCCCATATGTCTAAAAATAGAAGTCCATATATTTTTACCAACATGACCAATCATCCACAAATAGCATCCTGCAACTCATAGACCATGATCCATATGTCTAAAAATAGACATAGTCTAAAAATAGACTTTGCGCCAAAAATAGCCTACGGGCCCACTTAGTGAAGGTGACTTCTTTCCACTAAGCTCCATCATCTTGTTGCATTCTCAACACTCCCTCTCAACAAGACATGGATTATCAGCAACCCCTATCCTGCCTCGGTGGTATTCGAATTTGCTCCTGGTGAGCACCTTCGTCAAGATATCAGCATCTTGATCCTCCGTTGGAATGTATGAAAGTAACATGATTCTCCGCTGCACACAATCTCTGATATGATGGTACCTGATGTCAATGTGCTTAGCTCTATCATGAAATACAGGATTAGCCAAGAGTTTAATGCAACTCTAGTTATCACAGTAAATCACAGTAGGCTCCAAGTATGAACTGAACAAACCGACCAGGATCTTCCTCATCCATATAGCCTCGCATCTATCCACACTTGCTGCCATATACTCGGCCTCTGTTGAACTGACTGCCACGGATCTCTGCTTCCTGCTGTACCAAGAAACTGTTGTCGACCCGATACCAAAGACCCCTCCTGATGTGCTCTTTATGTCCGTTGGGCTCCCTACCCAATCTGCATCCGTGAAGCCACATAGCTTCACTTCATCCTCCTGTCTGTACCATAATCCATATCTCAATGTGCCTCTGAGATAACGCAATACATGCTTGCTTGCCTTCCAGAAGAGCTTGGTTAGCTTAACCATAGCTTGTGAAAGTTGGTTAACAGCATAGCATATATCGGGTCATGTATTGACCAGATACATAAGCGACCCCACCAACTGTCAATAAATAGTGGAATCCACTTCTTCTGCTAAAGTGGCATCCTCCTTCCTCCAACCTCCAGGAAGAGGAGTATCAACAGGCTTGCAGCCATGCATGTTGAACTTCTCCAGTATCTCCCGAGCATACTTACCTTGAGAAACAAATAGTCCATCACTGCGCTGCCAGATTTCCAATCCTAGGAAATAATGAAGGAGGCCCAAGTCCTTCATCTCAAACTCCTTAGCAAGATCATCCTTGCATGAAAGTATCAACAGCTCATCACCGGTTAGAATCAAATCATCTACATAAAGTACAATGATAAGCAACTTACCCTCCACCACAATCTAGTATAGGTTAGGATCCACCTCACTCTTGGAGAATCCAAGTCCGATGAAATAACTGTCTATCTGTGTGTATCAAGCACGTGGTGCTTGTTTCAACCCATACAGCGCTCTCTTGAGCCTGAACACATGCGGCTCGCTGCTGAAGATCTCGAAACCTTCGGGTTGTTCTATGTACACCTCCTCCTCAATGACTCCGTTGAGGAACGTAGTCTTCACATCCATCTGATGAATGTGCCACCCCATATGCGCTGAGAGAGCAAGAATCGTCCGTATGGAAGAATACCTTGCGACAGGTGCAAAAGTATCCTCATAATCGATCCCCTCTCTCTGTGAAAAGTCGCGGGCAACAAATCTTGCCTTGTACTTCTCCACACTCCCATCATCTGCCTGCTTAACTTTGTAGATCCATCTCGAACCCAGCACTGATTTCCCTTCCGGTCTTGGAACAATCTCCCATGCACTGTTTCTGACAATCAAATCATACTCTTCCACCATGGCGTCTACCCATGCGGGATCCCCCACAGCTTCCTCAAAAGAGGATGGCTCAGTCACAACACATTTGCTCACAAGAGCCATGTATCCAGTGTACCAATTGGGTGACTGTCTCTGTCTACGTAGAGTTGTAGGTGGTCCTACAACCTTCTCTGCATCTTGATCCAGTCTCTTAGCTTCTGTCAAGCGCTTTCACCCTCTGATGGTTGGCGCTGCATGAGTAGTCTCTTCCACTCCATGAACTTCATCCTGTGGCTGATCCACATCCTAAAGCTCATCTTTAGGAACTAATAGCTCCTCATCTGCATGCAAGTGTGGCTCCCTCTCAAGCGAACACTTCATGGCTTTCTCCTCCGGAAATTTTATATCTTGTCACACAACAGTCTTGCAACTGTCTAGAAAATACACACGATAGTTGTGGGGCGTATCAGTGTACCCCAAAAATATCCCAACCTCTGCGATCGGCTCCAACTTCTTCCTGGCATCCTTCGTCACATGCATGTAAATGTTAGCACCAAAAATCCTGAAATGAGAAATATCAGGCCTCTTACCAGAATAAGCCTCCTCGGGTGTACTCATGCCAAGTATCATGTGAGGACAATGGTTCTGCACATATACTGCAGTATTGCATGCTTCCACCCACAAGTGAAGGGGTAGACCCTGATCATGCAACATCGCCCGTGCAGCACCCACGATCGTTCTATTCTTCCGCTCAGCAACCCCGTTCTGTTGTGGGTTATGTGGATCTATGAGCTCTCTTCGAATCCCTTCTGCACTGAAGAAATCCTTGAACTCGCCAGAGATGTATTCACCACCATTTTTGCTCCTAAGATCCTTCACCTTCTTCCCCAACTCCTTCTCGACCAGTGCTTTGAACTCACAGAACTTTGAGTATGTCTCGCTCTTCTTCTGCATGAAGAAGATCCAGCACTTACGAGAGAAATCATCAACAAAGATCACATAATACTGTGTTTTGTTGTCGAAGCTACTGAGAAAGGTCCACACATGTCTGTGTGAATTCTCTCAAGGATCATCGTGGTGCAACTATCCTTCTCGTGAAAGGTGGCTTTCACAAACTTTCCCAAGGTACACCCCTCGCACTGATCTGACTGCGCAAGAGTGCCTTTAGGAAGCCCTGTAGTGATCTGTAGCAGTATCTTCAAGGTTCCATGCTGAAGGTGACCCAATCTCCTGTGCCACAGCTCGCCACCCGACTCACCAATCCTTCTACCTTGCATGCCATTGCTATGTAGCCATATACATGCAACTGATAAAGGTTCCTCACTCGAACCCCTATCTTTCGGGTTTCTCCAGTTGTCTTACTACACAGGAAAGCCTTTCCCTCGCTGAAAACAACATTATATCCCTTGTCTCCTAACATGGCCACAGAGATAAGATTCTTCTTCAATCCTGGAACATGCATGAATTCCTATAATACGAAGGGTTTACCAGACTCCCTCTCAAAGGAAATGGTACTGATACCGGTCGCACTGTATCTACCATCATTGCCCATCTCGATGTGCACTCCAAGATATTTCTCCTCCAGATCAGAAAACAAATCTCGATCTCCTATCATGTGAAAAGATGCACCACTGTCTAAGAACCACACCAATCCCAACGCACTTGAAACCAAGCATGCAATCAATGAAAAATCAAGCTCAAACTGCGAGGCTAGAGCCTCTCCTGCTGCAGATCCAGCAACTTGCTTGTTCTTCTTCTTCTGCGGACAATTAGTGGCATAGTGTCCATGCTGGTGATAGTGAAAGCACTTCACCTTGGACATGTCCTGCTTCTTGCCTTTCGCACCGGACTGAGAAGCTTTCTTTTTCTTCCCCTTCTTTTCTTTGGCAGCCAAGCGCAATTTTCTTCATCAGTTCCCTTTGATGAAGATCCGTCCGTGGTATTCCGCCTGATCTCCTCCTACATAAGATCTGACCAAAGTCTCTCCCATCCTGGCAATTTCTCCCGACCATTGACAGAGTCCTGATAGGAATGCCAACTCTTCGGAAGACCAAGGAGAGCCAAGCTCACCAAGTCCTCATCATCGACAGTCACCCCCACACTTCCCAGCTCATCCCTGCACTGAGTGAACTTCGTGAGATACTTGGGCATACTATCTCCCTTCTCGCATTTGATGTTTCTGAGTTTATCCTTGAGCGCCAGCTTCCTATGATCGCTCTTGCTTTGGAATAGATCTGTCAACACTTTCCACATCAAGTATGGAGAAGCCTTTCCATGCAGGCTGGACACAATGTGATCCTTCACACCCTCCAACAAAATCCTTCGACACTTTGCTGTCTTCTTTTGCCAAGCATCAACTTGCGCAGTATCAGTAGGCTTTGGGACATCAGCCTCTATGAACTCCTTCAGACCATTATCATCTAACACTACCTTCATCCTGTCCTTCCATGCAATATAGTTTGAGCTACCCTCAAGAGCATACTCCAATCGCAATCCGTTGAAAGACATTGCCATGTTGACACCAAGAAAACACTACTGCAGAATTCCACCAGCTCAATAACTCAACCGCCTGTGATCTAAAATTCGTGATAACAAAGTATTTCTCGTACAGAGATTGACTGCATGGGCTTTTACCGGATATCTCACCTTCCAAAGGAAGGATGAATCCAAAGGCTACCTCGCCCGATTACAGACTCTGCCTGAAGAAATAAAATGTAAACACTTTCTAAATAATAGATCTGATGATCAACAGCTCTGATACCATGTAGAAATTTTGAATAATATGACGCTTATTCAGAGAGATTATCCCAATTATACACTATTGCAGAATACATGCACAATACATAATCTCCTCTACGTTAATCATCAATTTAGCGGCATTAAAAACAATGAAACATCAACCGCATGCACACATTAACACAGTATGTAACCCGAGGAAAGCATACAGCTGAAAACCCCACACTATCTGTATATTATAATGATAGAGAACATGTAAATCACAGGTAGTCAGTACTATCTCCACCTGTTACACACAAACTAGCTCAGACCTGATGCCTCAAATCTTCTCCACTGTTTGCCTGCCTCCACTGCGCAATCCTACAAGAGAATCAATCACTCTGTGAAATCGAATTCCTTTTGGTTATACTACGCAAGCCTCATGGGCAATCTCCATCCATGCATGTGCAAATCTCATGCACAACTATAGTCACAACTGATAGAAATCTCAACCTCTAACACCTGTCTCCACTGAACTGTACATGCACTGAGTTAACTGATGTATTCTTCAATTGATTTATGAGTTAATAATTAGTGAATTAATTAATATTTAATTCACACAACTCATCACTAGTGTATTCTTTAGTTAGACTAAAATACAACTAGTTCAACCAAGTCAAACCGAACACAACTCCATCAACTCCACAATCAACTCCACCAAAACTCAACCACATGAGTTCTAACTGAAGTCCTGCATGAAATAGCTCAACTGGCCCACAAAGAAAGCGTATTTCCTTCTGACAACTGCATGTGCCACATTCGTAGCTCAAACTGAAGTGCTCCAAGAGGATAAGATAATGTTTATAGTCCAAATATTATTATGAGACAATAATATTCAACTGTTCTATTTTTAGCCTGGCAGTCTAAAAATAGAAACCACCCATATGTCTAAAAATAGAAGTCCATCTATTTTTACCAACATGACCAATCATCCACAAATAGCATCCTGCAACTCATAGACCATGATCCATATGTCTAAAAATAGACATAGTATAAAAATAGACTTTGCGCCAAAAATAGCCTGCGGGCCCACTTAGTGAAGGCGACTTCTTTCCACTAAGCTCCATGATCTTGTTGCATTCTCAACAGGATTCACAACTAGTGGGTTTGTAGTTAAATAACATCTATCGTGTGAGAGATCCTTATTTATATCACCAATTTCTATGAGTGAGTTTATTTCAAAGATCATTTAATTTTATCACATTTATCCATATTCCATGATCAGAAAATTCATTTGTTCATTCTATGGCTAATTAAGCATTAGATTGGCATATTAATCATTCATCGTATTAAAAATAAAAAATAATTGAATATCATCTATATATATAATCATCACAATATGAAATCGTCTTTATATAGATAGAAGTTTTTGTTCAAAATGCTATACAAAATTGGGACAAAAATGTCCTACAAAATTAGGGCATAAGCCCAATCATGCCTATCAAAATCTGGACATCTCTAATCTATATCTATGGTTCCATCCTCGGATGTGCATCTCGGAAGAAGACGATGACATTAGCCACCAGTCGAAAGGGACGCACCCAATATCATAGTACTCCTACCACGCGTCTCTACATAGCCTCTGGTAGATCCTCTATCACCACCATAGGTACCTGGTGAGTTAACCTCTTGAAGTTCCTCTACACTGTATGGAGGAGTCTCTCAATCTCCACTGCAACACTCTCCACATCTCTTCCACGACGCCTATGTCGGGGTAGACCCTCAGGTCTTACTCGTCCCACATCTGTATCATGATCAAATAATTTTGTAAGAATCTTTGTCTCATAAAAAATAATTTCAATTATTAAATTTTTTGAAATCCAAAAAAATCAAATAACTTTAAAATATTTTTACCTATGGCACCATATGCAGCATCTGGTGGAAGCACTAGGTCTGGATCCCCTCTGAAATCCATACTTGCATGGGGGTAGTCCTCGATGGAAATGACTTGTTGTTCCCACCAAAGGAAAAACACATCATCAAAAGTTGTTCTAGGGACCTCGCCACCCCCTAGTCGCTTCATCAAATCATCCCATCTACCTATACATGGATCTCTCGGGCTAGTGATGGTAGAGAGCACTTTGGGTCGAAGCCTTGGTATCCTCTCAAAGAAGAAAGTGCAAAGGATGGTACCATACCCAAAATGTTTGGTATTACTATTTTTTATAGAAGTGAGTTGCTTCTTCAGATTGATTAGGAGGGTTGTACACCAATCAAAGACAGTTATGGTGAGGCAACCCATTGCTAGGCTCATTGTAACATGTGATGCCTAGTGCAACAAATCTAAACCATATACCCTCACAATATTAAAAAGGATAATTCTAAGGGTAGACTCTCCATATTTTTTATTATGATCTATGTTCCTACCTTTTCGTTATTTCTGGGGCAATATATGCGAATGTAATCATCTACGCTGAGACTGCTTGTGGCCTTCCCTTGTAAGTTACCTGGCTCCCCTCTTCAGGAAAGGCCAGTGATGAAGTAGATATCTTCTACTTCAATTAGCAAGGGAATTTGATCAATCATAAAAGCATCCTCTTCTGGATCCTAGTAATTCACGAGCATTTCCAACAACCTTGTGTTGGTTTTCATATTTGGAATTTGAAAATTTTTAATAATCCACACCCTCACAATGCATCTAGTGATAGTGGCTCATTCATTACTTCATTGTACACTACACTATTCTCTCTTTCTTTCCATGTGATAGTCATCCTGCAATTAAAACAATTTCATCCATTAAAAATCTTAGTTTGAAAATTTTCACTACACACATGCGGGTTCACTTCATACATAATCGTGTATTGGGCTTACTCATATGCGGCTTAGATATTCCCAACTCGTGTATATGTAGAGAAAAAATCTAAAAAAAACTTCTTTACGGTAAAAAATCTTAAAAATTGTTTGAAATGAATAAAAAATCATTAAAGGATCGAATTTGAGGAATACTAGGATTTTTGGTAACTGTTCGGGCTGAGAAATTGGGTGGATTACAGTTGATGGTTTTTTTTATCTAGAGCTCCTTCTCTCAATTGTTCAAAACACAAATGAGGTTTGTTGGGCCAAAAGGTCTATTTATAACTTATGACTTGAAAAAATGTTTTAAAACCCACTTTTACAAAGTTTATCTTTTATTTTTAATAATTTTATAAACTTTGTGACCTTTTGGCCTTGAGTGCTGGGATAGGTTGTCTTTCAGGTTAAAATGAATACTTTGAGATTTTGTCTACCACTTCGATTCCATGACCGCTGACCCGTCATGGCATGTATCATTTTTTGTCACTGGCATATAGGTTAGGAAAGATCACTTTTCTATTGCATTATGCACTCTAGCATCCATATTGTGATATATTGCCTTGGGTTCAACCCCATCATGTTATGATTTTTAAAACCATTTTCACTCGCCGACTTATAAAATCATGACAGGATGGTAAAGCCTTCCTTTACATGGGCTCCCTAGTTAGATCCTCACTAACACATGTGGCCCATGCTGCAAAGAATGAGTAATCTCGGGAGTCCTCTTTAGTCCCGTCATGACTTTTTGTGATGAATCTTCATTTTCCTTCTTCTTCATTGTCTTTCTGGATTTATACCCTAGAGGCTCCCACATGTTGAGTTGTATTATTTTATTGCATGTTGACTATTTGTACCATTTGGCCTTAAGCCGACTTCACTTGGACTCGTGTATAAGACACTTTTCGACCATGTCTTCTTGTAAAATTAACTATGAAATCACTTAACCTTTGCAGCTTGACACCTTTTTCCTGTGGAAATAACATCCCTTTGAGTTTCATTGACCAATTTCATCACCTTTCATTGAGCATAGGAATGTTACCCTCCCAGGAACTAGCGCATCTGCATTTGGACACTCATTCTTTCCACTGTACCATAGGCATTCTTTTATTCTTTTTTAGCTTTCCAAATATGAAAAAGACAAAAAAATAATATATTCCAAAAAGAGTAGGAACGAGACTTTACTTCCATCATTGTTGGAAAAAAGAGTCAGTTGTGTCGCCCTTGAAAAAAGCACTTAAAACAAATATTTCCTCCATCAGGATGGGCTTTAGTTTGACTTAGGAGAGCCATAACCTTGTTATTGAGTCAATACTCCTTTGGTTGGTTACCTCTTCCAATCATATAGAGAGTTTGTTTATGCCTCCTGCATGACAAACTTATACAAAGTTATCATATGCTTCCATATAGTCACAGTTGAGTTGTGCTTTTGTTAAAGCAAAGTAAACCTGAGTCGACCTTTATGTTGTGTCTCTTGACTCATATTCAATCGGCCATACCTAGTCTATCAGAGTTATGTTTAGTATCACATCAGCACCCCAACAGAGAAGAGGGCATACAGCAACGAGAGGCAGACAAACAAGCAGCCTTTATACTTAAACTACTAATGTAGGAAGAAGAAGTATTACTTGAAGGTCCTATGTTTGAGGTCATTCCCATAGGGTCCAAACCCTCTGCTTCCTCCAATGCCTTAAAACCTGCAACTCATTCAACGAAAGAATGTACAACAACAATAATTGAAAGCATGTTCATAATATAAGTGTTAGATCAAAGAAGCATATAAGCATAAAACATGAAATCATACATCAGCTATATTAAAACATGAATTAAAGCATTAAGATCTAATCATCAAGAACACGACATGGCTTCTTTATTGATGACAACAAAATAATATGGAAGAATACAACCTAATCCTTCTCTAGATCCAAGCGAAACCTTCATCCAGATCTGTCCAACCCAAGCCTCAACAATCCTCTTTCAAAAGCATACACATGGATGCCATATAAAGGAGATGGACATCACAATGAGGAAACAGGGGTTTCCTATAGCTGGGAGTGTAGGAGGCACAGGGATAAAATCAGACTTGATTAGGGATAACTTGGATATAATATCAATATCCTCTCTCTCTCCCCTGTAGGCCTTCCCCATGAGGTCCATTTATATGACCTCAAAACAGATTTTTCAGTTGGGAAACAGCTAGGCCACGGGCTACTGTAAGTAGCCTTCCAGTGAAACCCGTAAACCCTGCCCAAAAAAGGGATTTTATTTTTTTTCATATTTTAAATCATATACGTGGGTTGGGTATAGCTGAACCCATGTGTGCACGCACTTTTTACAGGGAAGAGTCGCGTATGGAATTTAAAATAATGTTTTTTAATATTTGGACCAAGTCTGATGGGAAAGGGTTGCCTAAGGCCATGACTCAGGGCATCAAGTATAAAAAGGTGGTAAATGATGCTATAACAATAAGAAGTTTTTTATATTAATAAGTTTGAAGATTAAGACGACAACAACGGTGGTTTTCTCCCACATTGGGTTTCCACCTTAAATCATGGTGTTCATGCATGTTTCTTGTGTGTGATATTTTATTCTATTCTTACTACAACTGCTTACTACTTATCAAATTCCTGATAAATCTCTCACATTCTGGTTTAAGTTTAATTGATAAAGAATTAGTTATTTTACACATTTACTAAGCATACACTAGTTTACAATAGTCACATACATATGCGAGTTGGGTTCATTAAAGTCATGTACATATCCCAAAAAAGAAAATTATTATTGTGAATTTTTAAAATATTGATTCACCCACCCTCTCAGTGTTTTTCCCAATAATTGGTATTAGATCATGCCCTTCAAAAGAAGCTTGATCAATTGAAGGAAGATCTCCCAAGATGAGTAATAAAGATGGAACGACATCTATGAGACCACCACTCTTCAACGGAAATAATTTAATATATTGGAAGAGAAGAACCAAATCCTATCTTCAGTCCCTTGGAGCAGATGTTTGGGCAATTGTGGAAGGAGGTTACCAATATCCAGCCGCAGTTCCCACAGATGCAACAAAAAAGAAGACGTATGAAACCAATGCCAAAGTTGTCAATGCATTATTGGGAAGTCTGAAAGAATCAAAATTTGTCAAAGTTATGCAGTTAAACACATCAAAAGAAATATGGGATAGAATCATTCAAATCTATGAAGGTGATACCAAGGTAAAAAGTGCTAAACTCCAAACTCTCTGAATTCAATTGAAACTCTCATAATGCATAATGATGAAAGTATTGCTAGTTTCTTTCTACGTACAGATGAGATTGTAAATTGCATGAAAAAATATGGGTGAAGAAATAAAGGAAATCACTTTAGTAGAGAAAATCTTAATATCTCTAACTCCTAAATTCGAGTGAAAAGTGTTTGCCATTAAAGAAAAGCAAGATTTGCAGACTCTTACTGTTATTCAACTTCACGGGATCCTGACTGCTTTTGAAATGAGGAAAGGAGGTCCCTCAGAAATCAGAGAAGCCACATTTAAAGCATATATAAAAGGAAAAGAAAAGGAAGAACACGAGGAATCAAGATATATATCAAAAGAAGATGAGGTGAACTTTGTAAAGAAACTTCAACTGAGCATTGAAAGGTTCAGAGGTAAGATTCCATTCAAATGTTTTTCTTGTGGTAGAGTTGGTCGTAATGCTACTAAATGTCCTCATAAAGACAACCATGACAAATGGAAGGATACTGCAAAAGGTAATAGGAGATGTTTTGACAATAGAAGAAGTTATTATACTCATGAATATAGTGATGGCTTGTCAAATAGTGAAGAAGGAGAATTTGATCAAGATCTTAAATTACTCATGGCTTTTGAGAAAAATACTAATGAGTTTAATGATAAATTTGTGGATGCTTTAGAGGAAAATTATTTCTTTGAAGAAATTAATCAATTCAAAATTTTCTTGGAAGAAAAAAGCATCCATAGATACATTGAAGCATCAACTCATAGAAAAGGAAAAGTATAATGAGAAGTTAGAATGTGAAGTAGTAAATCTAGAAAGGAAGTTGAGAAAATAAAAACTTTGAATCTTAGATTTTCTAAACGATATGAAACCTTATATGAAATTATCAGGGTACAATGCTCTCCTATTATGAAGACAGGTCTTGGATACACTAGAGAAACATCTCAAATAGAAAAGTCTTCATCCACCACCGAAAGCTATCTAAATGTAGCAAAAACCAATCAACAAAGCTTCAGTCCTCAAAAAAAGAATAAAGGCATTCCACAGGTAAATCATGTTCACTCTAATCCAAGGATGAGCAACAAAATAAGCACTAGTCAAAAGGTAAACAACACCAGAATATTCTATGATCACATAAATTTCTTCTTTAATGGACAATGTTTCTCATGTCATAATTTTGGTCATAAGGCTGCTCAATGTGTTTCATACAAAACCATCATGACTAGAGAAGAATGAAAACAAAGGAATGAGACAAGAGTCAAGAAGAACACTTATAATAACTTCTCACCTATTACAGATGAAATGGAATGCTAATTTTTCAATAAATTTGGACATGAAGAATCTGAATGTAGGAGCAAATTACAGTCAACATCTCAAAAATAGAAAATATCAACAAATTCTAAGGTATGGAAAAGGAAGGAGTTACAGTCTAAAACTTGTGGCATAGCATTGTTTGCAGAAGGACAAGAAAATCAATGCTACATTAATATCGGATGCTCAAAACACATGACAAGTGATAACGATAAACTGATTTCATACAATGCTTTAGAGAAAGAAAAGAATGTCACTTTTGGAAATGACTCACTTGCGGTGATTAAGGGTAAAGGTTATGTTTTTCTAAAAGAAAAGTTTAAAGCTGGTAATGTTCTCAACAAGGCTCATGTTTGTGTGAATAGTGATAAAACTCCGTATGAACTTTGGTATGGTAAGCCTCCCACTGTACAACAATTTAGAGTTTTTGGAAGCAAATGCTTTATAAAACATAATGATGAAAAACTTGGTAAATTTGAAGCTAGAGCAGATGAAGGAATACTTCTTGATTACTCATCTAGAAGTAAAGGATACAAATGTTACAATAAGAGACTTCGGAAAATTGTTGAATGCATTGATGTTGTGATTGATGAAGCATGAACAGATCCCAAAAGGTAATATCAACAAAAGAGGATGATGATGATGAACGCTTTCCCACATCAAATCGCAATAATATAGAAGAAGAAAATAATGAAGCCGTAGAAGAAGACAGACCGAACAAAGAAAAGGCTCCATCTAGGTATGTTCAAAAGAATAATCCAGAAACTCAAATTCTAGGAGAAAAGGAATCTGAGGTACAAACAAGAAGAATCCTTGTAGGATATTCTAGTTATCTAGCTTTATTATTCACCATTGAACCAAAAAATGTAAATCAATCTAGTAAATATGAATGTTGGGCTAAGACCATGAATGAAGAACTTGATCAAATTGAAAAGAATGATACTTGGGAATTGGTTCCAAGGCCTCATGATAAAAATCTTATTGGGACAAAATGGATATTCAAAAATAAGTTGAACGAAAATGGAGAGGTCATTAGGAACAAAGCTATACTTGTTTGTAAAGGTTATGCTCAACAAGAAGGTATAGACTTTGAAGAAACATTTGCACCAGTAACTAGAATTGAAGCCATAAGAATGTTTCTTGCACTTTCAACTTTTCAAAATTTCAAAGTTTTTCAAATGGAGGTAAAATTTGCTTTCCTTAATGGAGATCTAGAGGAAGTATATATTGAACAACCAAAAGGATTCATTTTGGGGAATGATGAAAACCTTGTATGAAAACTCAAAAAAGATTTATATGGGCTAAAGCAAGCTCCGTGGGCATGGTATTATCATCTTCACAAATATCTTCAACAACAAGGTTTCACAAAAGGATCTGCAGACAACAACTTGTACACAAAAATTAAGGATGATAAACTGCTAATTATTGTTGTTTATGTTGATGATATCATCTTTGGTAGTAATGAAGAATCTATGAGTCAAAACTTTTCTTATGTTATGCAGCAAGAATTTGAAATTTCTTTACTTGGGTAACTAACCTATTTTCTTGGTCTACAAGTGCAACAAGAAAAAGATGGCATCTTTCTCTCACAAAAAAAATATCTCAAGTAGATTCTGAAGAAGTATGGGATGGAAGATTGCAAACCTGTATGTACTCCCTAATGACGGGATGTAGCCTCAGTTCTAATGATGATTCTCCTGCAGTAAACCAACTAGAGTACAAGTTTATTATTGGAAGTCTGCTTTATCTAACAGGTACCAAACCAGATATCATGCATCTAGTTGGGATTTTTGGACGTTTCCAAGTCAATCCAAAGGAATCACATCTTCAAGTAGTAAAGAGAATATTAAAATATCTCCAAGGAACCTAAGACTTTGGTCTATGGTATCCTAAAGATGCATATCTTACCCTTCATGCATACATAGATGTGGATTGGACCAGAAATGTTGATGACTGAAAAAACACTAGTGGAGGTCCATTTTACATGGGGCCCTGATTGATATCTTGGTTCAGCAAGAAACAAAGTTCCATTGCCTTATCTACAACGGAAGCAGAATATGTGGTTGATGCATCTTGTTGCACACAACTTCTCTAGATGATGCAAACATTACAAGATATACAAATCAAATTTTCTCCACCCATCTCCATCCTATGTGATAATACAAGTGCTATTAGTATTTCAAAAAATCATGTTATGCACTCCAAGACCAATCATATTCCAATTAAGTATCACTTTCTACGAGAACAAGTGCTTGAGAAAAAGGTTAAATTGGAGTATGTTCCCTCCAAAGAACAAGTTGTTCATATATTTACTAAACCTCTTCCTAGAGAAGCATTGGAATATCTCAAACAAAAACTAGGAGTTGTGTCTACCTCATTTTGCTATTAATCTAGTCTACTCAGTCTACAGGTGAAAATTCAAAAGGTTGCTTTTTGTACGCGGGTTTCATGAAGTATAGTCACATATATACGTGAGTTTATTTGCAAACAATCGCGTATGTTTTTCTCTGATATAAAAATAGTGGGACAGACTCAAGATCAGCCTCTGACATGCTACTGACAGCTATGATTTGATTTTTCTTGGTCTGGTGTTGATGGGTACAATATGTTGATATGGTATTGAGTTATGTTTTTCTCATTGATATTTATCTGATTGATGAATATTCTTTGATGAATGAGTTGTTGACAATGAATAGGTAGCACAGGTTCAGGGGGAGCATTAGCCTTGTAGAATATAATGCATTGTTGGCATTATGGTTGCTGAATTATGCTACTATTAAGATATTTTGGTCTCAGTTATTAATGTCATATATTTCATTTGATGTAAAGGTCATGTGGAGACCTATGATGTAATAATTGTCATATTCAGTCATGTATGGAATTTTGAGGTCATGTCAAATATGTAATCCCACTTGGTTGGGTGGTAGTGTCAAAAATGTAATCCCACTTGGTTGGGTGGTTGAGTCAAATATGTATCCCCACTTGGTTGGGTGATTGATGTAAGTATGAGTCCTTGGTGATAGGAAGGTCATACTCAGTTGAGTTATAGAGTCATGTTATTCATTTGAAAATCTTTTTGAAGATTCATCATGTGCTCAGGGGGAGCATGGACAATATAGTGCAAATTAGATCCAAAGGGGGAGCTTTGGTTCGCTCTTTGCCCTTGATGTAAAAGGGGGAGAGTATCTTGGTGTTTGAATAACAGTTATTTGATGTATCTAACAGGTTTCTATAAGTTGAGGTGATCAACACCAACATGGTTGCCATCAAGTCCAAAGGGGGAGATTGTTGGCATTATGATGCATGTGTTGTCTTTGATGACAACTCACTTATAACAAAACAAGTATATGGTAACTAGACAAATCCACAAGTCAGTTCAAAGGTGACAAAGTGATGGAACAGAATAACAAAATATTGGGACAAAGGTTTACAAATCAGAAACATAATTTAGATAAAGATAAATATTTGAAGATCTATACGTGGGTTCGTGAAGTCCAAGCCACGTATACACGTGCGTACAAAGAAGCAAAGTTATGTACATGTCAGCACACTAATTTAAGAATACCAAGGGTTCTTACCATGGTATTAGCCCACAATATTGAGTGCAGTAATGGTTACCTGATCCCTTCCAAGATTACCACCGACACTAGTGTATTTTTGACCCATGGTATTGGCTAAGGATCTAACTATATAAGGAGGTGAACATCAAAGTGCTAGGTGTGCATGTGAAAGGTTTTTTGATGAATACTTCAATATGAAGTATATTTGCTTTGTAAAGGCCATAGTTGACACATAGATTTGAAATAATTATGCACCGATGAATATAATGATGGATCAGGATCATGAGACCTGAAATTAATTTCCAGTGTATGATGTTCTCATGGATTGACTAGAGGTAAGTATTGACGCATGTTTTTATCTTTGAATATTTTGATCTAGGTCTTTCTAAAGTTCTGAAGAGTTGCGCAATTTTAGGTCAAAATTTGCAGATATGTATGCATTTTGGTCTCGGTTAAGTCACGTATACACGCGGGTTCATTTCTTCAAAGTCACATATATAAAGGAATGGTTTTTGTTCATAAATGACTGATCAACAGGATCAGTGTTGCTATATCTCTGTTGTCTGTCAATGATGTCCTCATGTTGATCTGGGTTGAGTGATAATGTCTGAAGTAGAACTGATTGAATGATGAAGCTGAATTTGGTTACATGTTGATTGGTTGAAAATATTATTGATGCTACTAATTGTATGAAGGTTTTGTAAGGTAAAAAAATATTTCAGAATAACTCTGGTCAAACTCTATGTCTGATTTAGCATTACAAGTTTTTAGTATATTGAGATCTGTATGCAGGTTTCTCTATAGAAAAGCGTGTATACATGTGGGTTTCCTTAAGTGAAGTAGTGTATACATGTTGGCATATGAATGATCAGGGTTGCAGTTGATTCTGTGTGTTGATGCAGTATTTTGAGTTCAGTTCTGTGTTCTGGTTAGAGTGATCTCATTAGTCTGTTTGAATTAAGTTGGTGTTTTCTTCAGTTGATCTACAAGTTGTGATGTATTAAAGCAGGTGGATCCAGTGTGAAAATTTATGAAACGTGGTCCACGGATGTTGCTGAGAGTTGGAGCCTTTAGTGAGGAAGTCAAAGCCTCCTGCCAATTGTTGGGCGCGGAATCCCCCAAGGAAAGTTTTGGGGCTTAAAGCCTAGTTTTTGGTTAAAAATTGTAAATCTGATGTAAAGACTCCGCATTTTGTGGGCGCGGAGCGCAAAGTTGTAAATGAGTCATAGGGTTGTCTGCCCTCAATTTTGTAATGTAATGTCGACTTTAGAGATCTACCCATGGTCCGCGGACCATGGGATTGTATAAATAGAGCGAGGCTCTAAGTAGTTGGGAGAATAGAATATAATAGAATTAGAAGGAATGATGATGGAATAGAAGGATAGTGGAAGATCTAAGTGTAGAGTCGAGTCTTTGGGTCATAGAGTAGGAGAAGGCTCTGCAGCTGAGTGCGCAGAGGCCTAGTAGTCCGCAGCTGAGTGCGCGGACCCTTGTAGCTGAGTGCGCAGGGCGAGTGGAGTCTGTAACTGTTGAAGCATTAATAAAGAGAATTTTTACATTAATTTTGTGTATTTATTTCATGTTTTTTGTATCGAATGTATTGGGTATAAATTGCATTTTTTGTTGTCTATATGGTGCGCGAACATATTTGATTGTGTTGATTAATTAAATGTGAGATAAGGTATCTGTTTACATGAAGTTAACTAACAATTGTAAGAAGATAAGTAAGATAGGTGGTGTAACTTGGGGAAATAGCACAAATCACTGCCCTAGCAGTGTGAAAGCAACTCAGCCCCTGGTTAGGGCTGCGTGAAAGGCGATCCTAACAGATCGCGAAGGTGTTGCAGGTCAGGACAGTGCGCAAAGAGACCTGCGCGAAGGTAGGCACAATTGGATTAAATTAACCCCTGAGACATCTCTAGGGTACAGAAACTTGGTTCCAGCATCCCCCCATACTGCTTCGGGTGAGACGTCAGTCTGCGCACCGCGAGATGATGCCGAAAGGGCTAGTAGTGTAGGGATTTGTTTGGCTAATTAACTCTGAACCTAGGTCAGGCCCCCTCAAGCCAACACCAATAGTAGCTGGTAATCAAATCAGGGGGTTGGAGCTCCCGTCCAATAGGAGTTGGAAAATGAGTGAAGATTGTAGCCTTCAGCAAGTGGGTCCTTGCATATTGGCATGAGTTTGCCCCAGTACAGGCATGTAAGAATTTTTTATATTAATAAGTTTGAAGACTGAGACAACAACAATGGTGGTTTTCTCCCACATTGAGTTTCCACCTTAAATCCTAGTGTTCATGTGTGTTGCTTATGTGTGATAAGTTATTATGTTCTTACTGCACCTACTTACTGCTTATCAAATTCCTGATAAATCTCTCACATTCTGGTTTGAGTTTAACAGAAAAAGAATTAGTTGTTTTACAAGTTTACTAAGAATACACTAGTTTCTTTTACAATAGTCACATACATACACGAGTTGGGTTCGGTAAGGTCGCATACATATTTTATAAAATAAAATTATTATTGTGAATTTTTAAAATATTGATTCATCGTCCCTCTCAGTATTTTTCTAAACACCTATTTCGTACAATGATCTTATTCATCACCCTATAGTCAATACATAGTCTCCAGGTCCCATCCTTCTTCTGTACCAATATAATCAAGCTCCCACATGGTGATGAGCTTGGCCTGATGTACCCTTTCTACAACAACTCCTGAATCTGCCTCTCGATCTCATCATTCTCCAAAATAGAGCGTCGATAGATCGATCCATTGGGTAGCGACACGCCTGGGGTCAGATTGATGGAGTGCTTGACCTGACAGTGCAAAGGCACCCCCGTCGGTGAGGATAAAATGTCCCTATACTCTTCCACGACCTTGTCCATATGTTGTTTCTATGCGGAGGAGCAGCATCTGGAAGTTGTGGCCACAATCTTCTTCATGCCTTGACGGCGAATCATAAGGAAAACAAATTTCTTGGTCTGTGAAATGATCTTACTACATTTCTTTGTAGTGATGAAATAGATGGCAGTAGGTGAGGCTACCTCTGGTATCCTATACATGTTATTGCCCAAAGTAATAATCATAGAGAGAGGTCTAGACTCCTATACAACATGTTGCTTCCACAAGTATGGTTGTCCTAATAATACATCACAAACTTCAAGAGGGGCAACATCACATAATACCTCATTCGTGAAGGGCTTGATGTTGTAGGGAAGGCGACACTATTGGCTGATGCATAAATCTCATCCTTGGTGAAGCCACCTGATTGTGTATTGTTGGTGCACTAAGATGTATTATTACAAGCAATCTTAATACCTACATTAATCATCAACCCAGGGCAAGTCTTTTTATTTCAAGAGTGTCAGCACTATATATGTAGTGAATTCAGAGGTCAATTTATGTTGGAATCATTGCAATTGCTAATGTCTATTTCTCTAAATTCAATCCAAACACTTCTGAAAGGAATTCATAACACACTTTCAAAGCTACTTAATCTATTCTGCAAGCAATTGAATCAGAATGCAAATAGAAAGAATCACACTTGACAATCTAACTGGTATTGAAACTAACTCATTTAACATGAAGGAAAGCTATGACAATTGAACAACAAATAACCATATAAACATCTCATGGAAAGAAATCACTCTAGCTTTGAAATCTATGATAGTGTTACCTTAGAATGAACAATAATCTGGAATTAACATAACCAATTCAATAAAGAGCATCATGCATATATAATCACATAGCTAAATCTAGAATCTTGATTGAACAACAAACGCAAATCAGAATCATCAATCCTCACAGTAATCAGAATGATACTAACTTTACAAACTAACAATAATAAATAATGAAGAATAAACATAAATTATTATAACACAATTGAAGTAGTAGATCTTCTATTGACTGGGCCCAAAGTCTCCAGAAGTCCCCACTGTTAGATATTCAGAATACGATTATGAATTAAACACAATCTTCTTCATTAAAATCAATAACAGAGTTACAACATCACCGAGATGAAAGTATTATATGTCCAAAAAGAATAGTTACAATCTGTGAATTCCTAAACTAGCTGTTCAGTTTGCCTTATGGCTTTATATAACATTTGGAAAAGTAAATAGATAGAAGTGAATCCTTAGGATTAGGGGATCCTGAGGATTTCACAACACTTGATCTGATTTCATCATAAAATAGCATTGGTCCTCCTGGTCTTCCGCTATCTTCCATGCTCAGGACGCTGTATTTTTTCCTTTACTAGTTGTTGTTGTTCTGTCAATTGAACAACAATCGTCCAATCCGCGTCCCTGCATATAAAGATAGTGAAAGTCAGTTTTTCGTGCCTAGATTTATCTAATTTGTTACTAATCGATTTTACCCAGCTTCTGCTATTGTTTCCTCTATTTTTATCCATAAAACGAAGATAAACATGTGAAGACAAATGCTTAATTAAGTTATTTATGAGGAGAAAACATACCTTTTCCTCGGCCCAACATACTCCCCTGCTTACCTTATTGCATGTCCTCATGCAATCAGATGGTTAAGGTGTAGTTGAGTTAAGGAATAGGCAGGATATACTTCCTCCTTATACAGCTTGAAACCGTTTTTTTTTTTAGCACTGCAAAATCCTGGTTCACTTGTTGGTCTGACAAGTTATAATCACTATGGTACCCATCTGGAGGATACCAGATAATTGGACTTCTATATTAGCACCCTATCCACTCAGGGCCCATGCTCAAGACCATGTTGTTGTATTTGTGTAAGCGAGTGGAGGCAACTTTGAAATTCCTGAATCCAAATGGCTCTCTATTCCTAATATTATTGTTGGAGGCTTCCCATCTCTGTCTGGATGCAAATAAAGCTTCTTCTTTGATTTCTTGGAAGTACTCCTTCCCTGCCTGTATAATGTTTGTTTCTAGCGGTCCTAAATGTCCTACAACACCCATTCATTTCATGAACTGTTTGTGCTAGATAGAGAGGTGTAGGGGTTTTGTAGGTTCTCCCCTAACCCATAAGTCTATGCCATATTCTCACTTTCTAAAAGTATTATGGGCTTTAGCCCATTTGATCTGGTTAGTGGCAAAGGAAAGAAAATCTTGGAATTGGATATCCCTATGAAGGGGCCAGGATTGTTGTCTAAGTCATCCTCTAAGAAGAAATTATGCATGTACAATTCACACAAGAGGCATTGTACCTATTCATTATGTTCTTTGAAACACTTGACAAAGTCTGGGGTGGTCTTAATTTCCACTGACTTGCCAGCTTTAACAGCTTTGACCTTCAATAAGAGATATCTTTCTAGTAAGAACAATGCATAGTTGGTGGCAGGAGCTCGGCATGACAAGGCATCTGAATAAAGAGAGAAAACAATCTCCAATTGCTCTTTAGCTTTCTGCAACTTGACCTGTGCTTTTTCGACTTTCTTCTATTCATCCTTGTAATTAGCGAAAGTCTCATCCTCTGTGACCGTGAGTGCCTCAAATTTCTTTCGTAATTCTTGGTGTACTCGCAGGGGCACTACTTCCTCTTTATGCCAAGTCAATTCTTGCTGAGCCTTGACTAGTTCATTCTGCAATTTCCTAAGGACCGGTTCCCTTACCAGGGTAATGTAGGCAGGCATCTCCTCTGCCTGGACCTCAACGTCAAGTGTTTCCATTGGGTCAGTCTGAACAACAGCCTCGGCCACTTCTTGAATCATGCAATAATCAGCTTTGGTGTTTTCTTCAGTATCAGTTTGAACAACAACATCAATAGTAGGGAAGTCCATTTGGGTTTCCTGTGGGCAAACACAAGGATCTTCTATCTGCATTTCACTGTCTTCTAAAAGACATGGCTTTGTTTGGGTTTCTTTTGAATAAACCAAAAGGGTCTCAGTCTGGGTTTCAATATCTTCCCCAAAGCAATGTTCAGTTTGGGTCCCTGTGGTCTCCAATTCTACTTTCACTTTCCTAACCTTGACTACTTCCTTCAACCACTGTCTTAGCTGCTTAATTGTTTTCTTTTGCTTCCTATACTTTTTAAGCATCTTCCTGAGTCTGTCCTTGTATGTTTTCTTTGTTGTGAGGCTTCTAACCAGCGGTGGTACAACTGTATTTACTTCAGGTTCATGTTCAGGTGGAATTGTGTCAACATCAGGATGGGGTTCTAATGGGACCATGTCTCCTGATGGATTTTCACCTTCCAGGTCTCTATCTTCATGAGCTTCCCTCTTAGGAGACCCCAATGGAATGGTGTCTCCTAAGAAATTATCGTTTTCAAGGTCTTCTTCAAGATGGGCCTCGTCCTCTGGGGACTTCATAAAAATGGTGCTCCCTGGTTGATTTTCACCTTCCAGGGTTTCTTCTATAGGGTTTTCCTTAGTTGGGGGTTCTAGTGGACCAATATCTTCTGCTTGATTTCCTTCCCTAATGGTTTCCTTAGAATGCACTTCTACTTCAAGAGGCTTTTCTGTAGAAGGAACCGTTTCCCTATGTTCTTCCACATTATCAGTAAACAACGGGGTTTCATCATGACCATGACTGCTAGCAAGGGCAGACTAGTTGGGGGCATAATTCTGCCCTTCAAAATTCCCAGATTTCTCCCTTCCTTCACCAAATATCCCCATATTCTCCAATACTCGGGCAACCTCTTCCTCATAGTCTTGTAGAGAGTCATCTTATGGACTTGGAGGGGGTATGTGAGATGGCCTTGCCTCATCTATTTGAATTGGGGTGTGTCGTTGCGACTTTACCCTCACAGAGCATCTTTTCTTTGCTAGGACTGAGGCCAAAGAGGGATTCTTCCTTTTCTATGTCCTTTTCGGACCTGTCACTCTTGGCCCTTGCTATTCAATTGTTGGGTTTTCTATAGGTGGGGCCAAAGTAGGATTCACAAGGTTATCCCAGGTTAGTTGCTGCTGGGCCAGTCCATGAATGATGATTAATTTGATCAGCCCATGATGGTTGATGACTGTATGTGGGTCCTTTGCCTTTCTGACCCGACGAGCAACATCATGCAATACAAAATTTAAATAAAATGGCAAGTTAACTGTAATTTTCTGTTTCAAAATAGCTAACAGTTTAAGTTGACAAGGTTTTACCACGTCCTGTCGTCCATCACATGTGATATACCTCTGCACAATGGCTGCCAATTCCTGCCATGGCTATCTCAAAGCTGTAGGGTGAACCCCTTTTCCTTTTCGCACCAATTTCTCATCTGGGTCCTAAAATACTGTGACTGCTTCCTACAGAAGAACATGTTTGTTTGTCCATCTTGTTCCTTCTGCTGGAAGTCCAGTGACTTCAGCTATGACTGCTTCGGAGACTGTTATGTTCCTACCTTTCACCATGGTGTGGCCATTCTGTAAATTCTACAGAAATTCAAGTGTCATCTCCTCATGAAATCCCTGTAATTTGGTCAAATATTAGCTAGCCAATGCACTCAAGAATCGCACGAGCCTGGTTTGATACCCTGAGCACTGTGGGTTCATTTCGAATGGATTTTCCTCCCATGGCTGCTATTTTTCTGTGGTTGATTCACTTGCATGCACTTCTCTCACACTTTCACAGTTTGGAACAGCAACAGAGAACGTTAAAGCTATTGACAGGAAAATGACGTTGTTTTGAGAATTAATATCACAGACAATTAAGTTATTTGTCTCGTCAGCAATATTTGGCGCAAGATCATAATCAATTCACATGCTATCCATAATGGTTGCCTTCTTTCCTCCAATCAGAAATGGTTTGATAATTATTACACACACACAATCATCATGCAGTCCTTTAACCGAAAATCAGTTTAATAATCATCACACAACTATCCATAAATTGTCACACATGTTGTTCATATGCAGACCATCCCCCCTCCAATCAGAAAAGGGCATCCACACCTGCCAAGCATGGGAAAAAGGAGAAAGTGTCAGTAAATCATAAATGCAGGCAACCAATCAATAAAAGCAGCGTAATATACGACAACGAAAATCAAAGCAGTACACGTCAAAATATTTGAAATGCTCGTAAAATAAAACAGAGATTTATACCATTATGTCAATAGATTTTTACCTTAGGTGGAAAAGTGGAAAATGCATGACCGACGATAAATATTAATGACTGGCAGTAAAGTGATTGGATGAATATGATATAATGGATATAAGATATAAGTTACCATGCATGTTGGCTTTTAGGAATGTTGTTCAAATGGAAATTTTCCTTTAGAAACGAATCCATAGGTGGTAATAGAATAGAGAGCATTTGGTAGTGTCACATAGTACTTCAATACCACAAGCAGAGCCACTGCTGCCAGCAGGCATTCATAGCCTCGACAGGGTTGCTTTTTAACCCCACAAATGAGCCAGAGTCCTCTTTTTAATATTTAGATGATTCTCTTTTTTCTTGCTATAAAGAGACCACTATGCTGGCATGGTAACTAGATAATCATAGTGTCATTCACCAGGATATAACAAAGTGATCAGGTTGGCTCGTGATGAGACCCCCTGTCCTTCTGACAGTTTTAATTATCAAGAAGGTCATTACCTTGGTTTGGTGGCCATAATGGAATGTCACTTGTTACATCCTTATGATCATGGTAGGCTGGCTCGTACTGAGACCCCCTATCCTCTTTAAGACAATGTTTGTTGCATTTCCACATTTTTATATTTTCATATTTTGATGCTTTTATTGTAAAAAGAGGGAGGCTCATTTACTCCTTAAGAGTCAGGGATAGTGTAAGAAGTAAAAAAAAAAATTCCAATGAAAGTTATGCTTTTACCCCCATATCATCATATCAAAGGGATTTATCCATTTGAAAGTGTAAAAGATAAACCAACATGGTATTAGAATAATAAATGATTTTATGATGTGTCCAAAGGGAAGATATTCAGCCAGTCATTATAAAGATGCACCATGTCAGATTTTGAATAAATATGACCATCAAAAGGTTTCATAGGTCATAATGGTATTAACATTATTATTTTTCTTTATGTTAGGAACATATCCAACTAGATGGTTTTTATTCAAAACATAAAAGAGAAATAAAATGGCAAAAAAAATGACCGACGATAAAACAACAAAAAGAAATCACAGTTATTCATTCTACTGATTAAACAACAAACACACAAAATAAAAATCGGGGTTGTTCAATTGATTGAAAAACAATCATTCAATCGATTGAACATCATACACTCAAAAAAGGAATTAGTGTTGTTCAATTGATTGAAAAACAATCGTTCAAGCGATTGAACAAAAAAACATGCAAAAAGTGTTGTTCAATTGTTTGAACAAAAATCGTTCAAACGATTGAACAACAAAATACACACAAATAAATAAGTGTTGTTCAATTGATTTGAACAGTAATTGTTCAATCGATTGAACAACAAAACACACAAAGTGTTGTTCAATTGATTGAACAACAATCGTTCAAATGATTGAACAACAAAACTCAAAAAATGTTGTTCAATTGATTGAACAACAAAACACAAAAAGTGATGTTCAATTGATTGAATAGGAATCGTTCAATTGGTTGAACAACAAAACACAAAAATTAGCAAAAAATGTTGTTCAATTGATTGAACAGCGATCGTTCAATCGATTGAACAACGATCGTTCAATCAATTGAACAACAAAACACACAAAGTGTTGTTCAATGAATTGAACAACAATCGTTCAAATTATTGAACAACAAAACACAAAAAGTATTGCTTAATTGATTGAACAACAATCGTTCAATCGATTGAACAACGAAACACAAAAAGACACAAAAAGTGTTGTTCAATTGATTGAACAACGATCGTTCAATTGATTGAATATAAAAACACATAAAATGTTGTTCAATTAATTGAACAACAACCTTCAATCGATTGAACAGAAAAACACACCAAAGTAAGTGTCATTTAATTGAGTAGTCAAAGTGAGAGTACCATTGTTATGTACTTCTTGAATTTCATAAGGTCCAAGCCACCTTGTCTGTAACTTTCCCAGAAAGTCTTGGAATCTAGAGTCATAAAGAAGTGCCCAATCTCCTTTTTGAAACGTCTTCTTTTTAATAAGACTGTCGTGCCACTTTTCTCTTTGCTGCTGAATAATTGTGGTGCATTGTAGAGCAAGTAGTCGAGCCTCATCCAATTCGTTTATTTGTTGAAGTCGCTTGGTTTGGGCTTCTGTCAGATCCAATCCCACTTCCTGAGCTGTTCTTAGAGTCTTTATTTCAAATTCAATAGGAAATATAGGTTCTTTTCCAAATACAAGTTGGTATGGAGAATATCCAGTAGTATTTTGCCAAGTTGTGTGATAGGCCCACAAGGCCTCTGGCAGTCTAGTAGCCCAGTCCCGCCAATGTGTTGAGACTGTCTTGGTCAGAATTGCTTCGATGACCTTATTGGTGCTTTCAACCTACCCGTTCGCCTGCGGGTGATATGGGGAAGTGACTCTATGTGTAATGTGGTGGTTCCTTAGAGTGGTTGTAATTTTGTGTCCTACAAATTTCCCTCCTCCATCCGTTATCACTTCCCGAGGTAAACCATACCACACAAATAGCCCAAAAAGGAAATTAATTACAACTTCTTCTATAGCTCTTGGAAAATCTATTGTTTCTACCCACTTTGTTACATAATCTATGGCAACCAGTATGTAGGCCTTTTGGTTTGATGGCGGATGAAATGGGCCAACAAAATCCAATGCCCATCGTTCAAAAGGTTCTATCACCAGTTGGGGCTGCAATGGAATTTCATCAGATTGACCAGGTCGGTCAATCCTTTGGCAGCTATCACAACCCTGGGCATATTTCTTAGCATATTTAAAAATAGTGGGCCAATAATAGCCCATCTGTAGTACCTTATGCCCTATTCTATTATCTGCGAAGTGTCCTCCGTAGGGCTCATCATGGCAAGCCTTCAGGATATCATAAATCTCATCCTCATGAATGCACCTACGTATACACATATCATACCTAGTGGGAGAAAGGTATCCGCCAATCCAAGAAAAGTGGGCACTGCACTGGACAATCTGTTTCCTTTCCCTTGCTGTCAAGTGCCTGGGTAGTTTTCCTACTACCAGATAATTTGCTACATCTACATACCATGGCGTTTTGACTATTACAACAAACAAATGTTCATATGAAAATTGGTCGTCCATTGTCAATGGATCATTTATTTTTGGAACTCGAGACAGAAAATCAGCGACTGGGTTTTCTTTCCCTAGATGATCTTTGATGGTGATATCAAACTCCTGCAAAAGCAACAACCACCGAGTCACTCGACCATTTGTAATAGGTTTGTTAGCTAAGTACCTAATGGTGAAATGATCAGTATACAGAAAAAATTGATAGCTAGTTATATAATGTCTGAATTTGTTTATGGCATAAATGATAGCTAAGAATTCCTTTTCTGTTACTGTATAATTAAGTTCAGCAGCAGTAAGATTTTTGCTGATATAATATATAGCATAAGGTTTTATGTCCTCCTCTTGGCCGAGGACAACGCCTATTGTTGCATCTGATGCATCCGTGGAGATGTGAAAGGGCAGCTCCCAGTTAGGTCCATGTAATACTGGTGCCGTCGAAACTAGTTTCTTTAAATCTGTAAAAGTTGTGTCACATTTTTCAAACCATTTAAAGTCAACATTTCCAGTTAAAGCATATAAAGGCACAACAATTTGTGATTTTTTTTTATAAACTTGCGATAATAGCCTGCATATCCAAGGAATCTACGTACCTCCATCTGAGTACAGGGTGTAGGTAGTAAAATAATTACCTATATCTTTGTTGGATCTACTTGTATCCCTGCTGCAGAAATGTAATGTCCCAGGATTACGCCTTCTGTCATCATCATGTGACACTTGACATTGCTTAAACACAGCCTGGTAGTGATGCATCGTTCCAAAAACTTCTCTAATGTTTGTAGCGTTTGGTCAAAGTCATCCCCATACGAGGTAAAGTCATCCATGTAAACTTCAAGTCCTTCTTTTATTAAATCAACAAAATGTTGAGTATGGCTCTTTGAAACGTAGCTGGGGTATTGCATAATTCAAATGGTAACACTCTGTAAGCGAATGTACCTCATGGATAGATGAAGGTTGTTTTATCTTGGTCTTCAGGGGTGATTTGAATCTTATTGTAGCCATTGAAGCCATCTAGAAAGGAAAAGAATTGCTTCCCTACCAGAGTATCAAGGACTTGATCAATAAATGGAAGAGGGAAGTGATATTTCTATGTTGCCTTGTTCAATTCCCGATAATCCACACAAATATGCCACTTCCCATTTTTCTTGGGGAAAACTACCAATGGAGAGACCCATTTGCTATCTAAAATGGGATAAATGAAATTCACATCCAACAGCTTCTGTAGCTCTTCTTTTACAATGTCCTTGAGATGCAGATTCAATCTCCATTGAGGCTTCTGGGTAGGACAAGCATCCTTTTCAATGTAGATATGATGCGTACATAGTTGTGGGTCTATGCCCTTCATGTCAGGATAGTCCCAGGAAAAATCCCCTTTATATTTTTGCAGGACCTAAATGAGTTTTTGTTGTTGGTCGTTGTCTAGGCTATCATTAATGTTTAAAACCTTTCCTGGTTCAATTTCAAGAGGCTTGATGTTATGAACGACAGTTGTCTAGATATGCTGATCATCAATATATTTCAATAGGTCTTCCAAGGCTTCATTATCAAGAATTTCTTTTAACATTTGACATTTGACATTGTTCACATTAGCTCACTGATTGATAAAGTTGATGATAACATCATCTTCAGTCTGATCCTTGAATTCAAGTGCCTTTGCTACTATAAGTGGTGAACGAATGATTTCTTCCAGGTATGTGGGTGGTTGTTTACATATTTTTACAAAGGGCGGACTTGGTTTGGCAAGAGGATATAAGACAAGATTTTTTACAGTATCCACTTTAGCAATAGGCATGCTACCCTCTCGGTAGTCTATGTAAGCATCAGCTGTTTCCAGCCAAGGTCGGCCCAAAATCAGAGGGTTCCCATCTAATCAACTCGTTGGGTTTATAATGAGAAAATCTACTGGATACTCCCATGAATCAACATAAACTATAATATCCTGTAAAGTTCCCTTTGGCTTTACCACCAAACGATCAACAAGTTCTGGCAGGGTGGTGGTTGGTTCCAGAGTTGCAATACCGAGTGTCTGACAGGTTATTGTTGTTAAGATGTTAATGGCTGCACCCAAATCAACTAGTGTGTTTGGAAAGGAGTAGCCATATATTTGCACTATAACTATGGGATTCCTAGGATATTCATACTTTACCGGAGTTTCCCCTCCCAAGAGTAAATCAGGTAAGGTCCCTACAACATGAATGGTGGGTGAAGTTTTTGCTTTCCTCACAGGCTTCTTTACACATAGCTCCTTAATCATTTTAGCATAAATAGGAACATCTTGGATGGCCTGGAGGAGAGAAATTTTAATACAAAGCTTTTTTAGTTCCCATACAAGATTAAAAACTGGATAAACAATTGGTTTTGGTATTATTAACCTTTCTGGGAATGGGGAGAAGTGACTATGAGTTTCTCAGGATCTTTATGCTAATCTATATATTCTCCTTGATATTTATTTCTGTGTCAATTACAATTGATGGTATATGTATAGGTGGGGTTTCTAAATCAATTGATGGTTGGTATCTATTTTCCTTAGGGGTGATGATACGTCCTGACCTCAGTCTAAGTTCATTACATTCTTTTTGTTCAATCTCATAGTCTGGGATTTTGACAATTTGCACCAGTTGAACCGGTCTGTTATTAGGATTCAAATTCGGTTGAGCTGGCAATTGAGGATGTAGAAGGGGCTAAGGATTTTACTGTAATGGATATGTGGCTAATAATGCAGGTTGAGGTTGAGGACCTGTCCCCATAGGTGTATTGGATATCCCCAAAGGTTGCTGCCAATTTGGAGATTAGTTTGGATTTTGAGAAGTAGAGGCAGGCCACTGGGATGGATATGGATTACCTTGCAAAACATGAGTAAAAGGAGAATTTGGCCAGCCATTACCTGAAAAGGACTGAGTTGGCCAAGGTGTCATAGGGAATGGCTGGGATTTCCAATTCGAGTAAGGTGACTGGCCTTGCCATGCTGCCCCAGGGTTTTGTTGCTGATTAAATGGTGAAGAAGGAAATAATTGGGATGTGTCTTGTGACATACCTGTGGGTTTGGCCTACCACTGTCAACACTGGTTCATTAAGTATACTGGCTCTGTCTCTTCTTCTACTTCTTTGAAAACTACTTTCAACCCTGGAAGTGATGGACATTGTTCAGTGGTGTGATCCTTGGTGCAGATGGCACATGTCTGGACCATGTCTAATGGACACTCCCGTTGGCTATGCTTCTTCCGGCGACAAGGGAAGAAAACGTCCAAGTTTTGTTCTGCTAAGGCTTGTTTCTGTTTAGCCTGTAGGATGTCTAGCTACGTTGTGAGGGTGCCCAGGATGTCCATCTTGAAGTCTTCCAGGAGGTTACCAATTTCCATCCTTGTTACACCTCCACTGTGTGGTTTTCTTCCTCTGGTCATAGGTCTTGGCTTCCTGATCCTATGTGTGTGCTACCTTGTGAACACCTGATACACAAGTGAATGATTTCATCATAATATTCTTGAGAAATATCTCCTTTCCCCATAAAATTCAGAGTTTCTATCCATTCTTCTTTCATTCCCTTAATTAAGATAGTTCTTAGGACTTATTTTGGTAAAGTGGTGTGAGGGGATCTCTTCAAATTATAGTGAAACTGTTCAACATATTCTTCTAGAGTTTCATTATCCTTTGCAGCCATCTTAAAGATTTAATATGTTAATTCCCTAGTCTTGAAAAATTCCTAGTATCTTGTGAGGAAAGAAGTTTTCATGTCATCCCAAGAGTTAACAGTACGTCCGCCTAGACCGATGAACCACCTCAAAGATTCTCCTTTTAGAGTAGAAGGCGAAAATTTTAATTTTTGAGGGTGGGTGATATAGTCATATCCTCTGCAAAGGACATCAAATTTGAATAAGAAGGCATCCATATCCTTTGTGATCATCCCATGAAAAGTTGGGATGCTTTGCAAGGGAATAGCTTTCATCGGGGCATTGGCCACTTGGTTGACTATGGGGTATTCCAATGTCGAGGTCTGACCTTGAGGTGGTAGATTCACCATTTGGTAAAAAATGTGCCAATATCCTTCAGGGATTTCAGGGGGTGTTATTTGAGTAAGCAGAGGATTCGCAATCCGAGTTGGTTTTGCAACACTGCCTAGATTTGGGATCACAAGAGATCCTTGTTCAGACAACTGAGGTCCTGCCTTAGCAGTTCCACTGGTTTCTCCCTCTCCTTCTCTTAAGTTGCATGATTTTCCCTCTTGTAGAGGATCAGAATGTAAATTTGTTGTAACCTGAAAACTCTGTTTAGATCCTCCAATTTGGCTATGAATCTCAGCGTAGGCTATAGATGGTGAGCCTACTGCCTGAGGGATTACAATAGGGCTTTTTCTAGAGACAGTCTGGAATCCTACTGATGCTTGAGACTCTGCTTTTCTTACGATTTCGTCTATAAAATTTGTTCTCCCAAGGCTCACCGATCCCTTGGGTTTTGTGGATTTAGGTGGGGGGTTCTGATCTTTTTCTATCTTTTTATTCCTAGTCATTCATAAAAAAACTATTCCTATTTAACCTCTATGCTTTTGTTGAAAAGCAGGCTGATGAGCAAGCATTTTACTTGCTGGTCACGCGGGTTTTTACCTCTCGTTTTTAAAACCCAATTCTTTTACAACAAGATAAAAGGAAATCACTTTGAAACACTCTCCCCGGCAATGGCGCCAAAATGTTGGTGCACTAAGATGTCTTATTACAAGCAATCTTAATACCTACATTAATTATCAACCCAAGGCAAGTCTTTTTATTTCAAGAGTGTCAACACTATATATGCAGTGAATTCAGAGGTCAATTTATATTGGAATTTTTGCAATTGCTAATGTCTATTTCTCTAAATTCAACCCAAACACTTCTAAAAGGAATTCATAACACACTTCCAAAGCTACTTAATCTATTCTACAAGCAACTGAATCAGAATGCAAATAGAAAGAATCACGCTTGACAATCTAACTGGTATTGAAACAAACTCATTTAACATGAAGGAAATCTATGAAAATTGAACAACAAATAACCATATAAACATCTCATGGAAAGCAATCACTCTAGCTTTGAAATCTATGATAGCGTTACCTTAGAATGAACAACAATATGGAATTAACATAACCAATTCAATAAAGAGCATCACGCATATATAACCACACAACTAAATCTAGAATCTTGACTAAATAGCAAACGCAAATCAGAATCATCAATCCTCACAGTAATTAGAATGATACTAACTTTACAAACTAACAATAATAAACAGTGAAGAATAAACAAAAATGATTATAACACAATTGAAGTAGTAGATCTTCTATTGACTAGGCCCAAAGTCTCTAGAAGTCCCCGCTGTTAGATATTCAGAATACAATTATGAATTAAACACAGTCTTCTTCATTAAAATCAATAACAGAGTTACAACATCACCGAGATGAAAGTATTATATGTCCAAAAAGAATAGTTACAATTTGCGAATTCCTAAACTAGTTGTTCAGTTCGCCTTATGGCTTTATATAACATTTGGAAAAGTAAATAGATAGAAGTGAATCCTCAGGATTAGGGGATCCTAAGGATTTCGCAACACTCAATCTAATTTCATCATAAAATAGCATTGGTCCTCCTGGTCTTCCGTTGTCTTCCATGCTTTGGACATTGTATTTTTTCCTTTACTAGCTATTGTTGTTTTGTCAATTGAACAACAATCGTCCAATCTGCATCCCTGCATATAAAGATAGTGAAAGTCAGTTTTCTGTGCCCAGATTTATCTAATTTGTTACTAATCGATTTTACCCAGCTTCTGTTGTTGTTTCCTCTATTTTTATCCATAAAATGAAGATAAACATGTGAAGACAAATTCTTAATTAGGCTATTTACGAGGAGAAAACATACCTTTTCCTCGGCCCAACATGTACGATTACAGATGCGTTGTAGTCGGTAGGCCCAACTGCTTCATGACCTCTGTTGAAATGAGGTTCTTTTGACTCACGTTGTCGACAATGAACTGCGGTGCAGAATCCTTCACCCACATCCATGAGTGGAAGAGGCGTGCCCCCTCCTCTGGATCTTCAGGCTCATTCTTCTGGATCTTGGTGGTGGCCACGGTAGCACTGGGATCCGCCTTAATGATCTTCTTCCCTTTATCATTCCCCTTCTCGGGTTCTAACTCAAAGTCAGAACATGCATTTGATTCAGAAGCCTTCAACTCGCCCACCAGTGACTGCTTGGCCCGACACTCACTCGTGTTGTGAGTGGAGATCGTATGGAACTCACACCATTTTCCCATGTCCTTCTTTGTCTTCATGGTGTTTTTATTTGCTTGCAGCTTCAATGGGTTGTCCTGGGTCGCCTTGCCTTAGCTTTTTTCTTTGCTCTATAGCTTGGGGACGCCTTCCCCTTGCTTCAAATTCACAGATCCAAATTCTCTCTTTTTTTGTTTAAACTTCTCCTCGATCTTGACAGCGTATCGGTATGTTGTGCCAAGTGAGGAGATGTCCAAGAACTCCATCTCATCTTGTATGTACCTGTGTAGGCAGTTGCGGTACTTGAGTACCAAATTTTGCTCAAAATCCTTGATACCCAACTTTGTGTGAAGGGTGTGAAAAAAATGGTAAACTCTGGCATGTCTTGGTCCCTTCCCTAATGTAGTGTGGTCCACTTTATGTATTTATCCTCATAGCTCCCCACAGGGTAATACTGCTCCTTGATGGAATCCCGAAACGAATTCGAAGTAGGTGTGGCTGAAAATAATGAGGGTGTACTTTTGTCCTTCTTCTCACAGTAGGTTTCCCACCAGTCCTTGACATGGGGGGCGTCTTTGAGAAGTGCAAAAGTAATCTTTTCCTAACTGGAAAAATCATGAACAAAAAGATATCCTTCTAGCAGATTTAACCATTTATCTATGGAGTCCGCATCTATCTGACCATCAAATATGGGGATGTTAAAGTTAACTTGTACATTAAAGGGTGTGGCGCTTCCAGAGTAGTTGCTAGAAGGAGATGTGTTTCCCTTGGGTAGCCATTAAAGGATTTGGGAAAAGTTTTCCATCATTGCGTTCCTATGTCGCTCGAGGGATTTTTCGAGCAAGATTTTGAAAGCATCTCCTGCCCCCTCATCTTTCTTCTCTTTCGCCATGGGAGGTTGTTGGGATTTGTGAGGCTGGCCTTACAAAGGTTCGACCAGTTCGAGCCCTAACTCCTTATATCCCGACCTCGTTGGGGACATGTAAAGAAAAATAGAGAAAGAGCAGATCGCTTTGATACCAATTGATCCGAACTTAAACATGAACACAACAAATTACATATATAACCATAAATACATAGATGCAACAAAAATAACACTTCATTTCATTAATATCAAATAATGAAATATGCTTACAAACATAATGGAAATAAAACTAGCTTTGGTGATGGTAGCTTATCTCTGAGAAGAGATGTGGTGGCTATATGCCTCTAAACTATTTGACAATGAGGCTCGAAGGCCTATTTATTATTGAGAAACAATGGAAAACCTTAAACATCCAAAAACCTAACCCTAGGAGATGAAGTGCCAAAACTATGGGCCCCATTTGGGTAAATTGGTACATCAACTTCCCGAGGTTGTAACTTTGGCATACGATCTTTGTTTGATGCGCACAATACCTTATTAGAAAGATCTATCTGAGGACTACAACTTCCAAATCCAAAACATCATTTAGGGCCTCAAAACGGCTCTGGAAGTTTAGGACCCGAAAAAACTGTAAAAAATAGTTAATTGTGCTACAATTAAAGAAACTGAAAAGTTGAAAGAGACAATGTTGGGAGTCCAAGTGAAATAGGTGGGTGACCACCAATATCCACCTAGATCACATATGGTGTTATTGTAAGTGAATGCTTTCCATTGGTTAATAAGTTACATTTTTTTAGTTACATACTTGTGCTTGGATTTGTGAATTTTATTAATAATGCATTGTTTTATTGATGTCATTCATTAAATATATTTTGAATAGAGTGATTGTTTGCAAGTCTTTTACTTCTATTTCTTTTATTTGTTTGTTGCTTAGTTTGCATAAGTTTTGGGCCACAGGTTTTGGTACACTATTGTGCTAAAAACCTTTTTACAAGAATGCCACTAACGATGCATTAGTAAATTTGAGAATGCACCAATAAGCATGTGAAAATTTATTTTATTAAATTTAACTGGTTATGTACTAGAGCATCACCAATGATGTGTTTGTACATTTATGAGTGCACCAATAAGCACAAGAAAGTTTGATGTATTGAATTTAATTTGATGACACATTATGTATTAGTGCATCATTCATAGTACAATAGTAAAAATATTACAATATGGTAACACTACACAATGGGGTGATCCTAGGTGGATAAGGTGGATATTGAAAATCAATGCTTGTAGATGCTATCACTAAGATTATAGCTTAACTCGCCCAAAGTGGCCTCCATCCTCAACCCCTCTCCATGAGGTTTAAACCTGATATCTAGAAGGGACTGATACTCACCCACGACGAACTAGTCTACACCTAATGGATACTATTATTAAATACATTGATAATATTTTGTTAATTTTAAAAGTGGTTGCATGAATGTGTATATGGTATGGTATTATTGTTAAGTACATTGATAATATTTCTTATTTTTTTGCTTAAATTATTATTTTAATTCAAAGCATTTAAAATTGATTTGATCTACATGATGCATCAATGTATTTCTAGGTGTATGAATCATTGATAATTTTATTTCATTTTTAAATTGTAAATTGGTATTTTCTACAATTATATGCAACCTAACATTATTTGTGTGTATTTTTGCGCACATGGTGTAATTGTTAAATTAGAAAGAATTTGTTACATACCAAATATTTAAAATATTAAAAGAAATCAAAGTGCAAATTATGTATAACAAATATGAGCATGGATGCATCTCCAAGATGCATAATATAGATGAATTACACAATAATTTCTTAAAAAATATAAGAATCTCGTCCAAATATTCCCATACATGTATACATCCAAATCACATGTTCTTTAATAATGACCATATGATCTCTATATACCTATTTACACATTATACATGTAGCCTCTTATATTACATATATATTCAATTCCATATATACCCTTTAAAGTCATATTATATACATTTAATTCCATATATATTCCCTAGAGTCCATACTAAAAAGAAATTTTTAATATTTTGTATATTAAGTATACAAAAATATTAAGAAAACTTGAAATAGATATATAAAATTACAACTTTTATAAATAGATGAATGATCCAAATTTATTATACAATAAGTTTCTTTTGTCCATAAATATGGTTGACATTTTTTCATAGCATTTTTCTATTTAATTTTAATCAAAATTGTGTAGAGATTTTTAAAGGTGTTGAATCCATTTATGTATTCAAAAATATATTTTAAACAACAAAAAATCACAATCTTTCTTGAAATTATATAATAAGATTCTAGTGAAAAAACCATTTAATCTATAAGTCAAATTAAGTAATTTAAATATATTCTTACAGAGAAAAAAAATGACATAGCTTTATATTAAGAGTATATAAAGGTCATGTATACATAATTCAGAAATGACTGATTGGCTTGGATGCCCAGACCTCTGCATAATGATGCAAAACCAGTTCCCATGCCAGCAGATAATGCCTATCATCATTTACAAAACCATAACAGAAGAACACATGAGAAAGAACAGTGACAATACAGTGACAATATATATACATCTCCCGGATCAGATGTTAATGGAGATGAGACAAAACTTTACTAACTGTTCCAAAAAGGAAATCCCATCCAGAATACAAAAAATAAGACAGTAGCTACATCCTGCCTATATGAAAAAGAACCAGAAACAAAAGAAATAGTGACAATCTGAAGGCAGAGACCACTTTAGGAATCACCACCCGCGGCAAGACTAATGGGATCACATGTTGTTGCAGAAAGATATTAATGATAAGAATCATGGCAAGCCAGAATACGCTGAAGAATAGCCTGGAGAGGCTCCTTAGAATCTTGGAATATATGCGCATTCCTCTAGTTCCATAGGTACCAGCAAGTGATAATGAACAACGATCTCCAAGAGAGGGATTGTCTGCTCCACCAGAGAAAACCTTCCTGTACAGTAGAAAAAGAGATGAGAGGGAAAACAAAATATGTTGATAATTCATACCAGATTGTGAGGGACGTCGGGCACTGAAAGAACATGTGCAAATTTGTTTCCGATGCATTGCGGCACATAGAGCATCTACTTGGACCCTACCAACTTTTCCTTTGTAGATTCTCCCATGAAAGATTTTTGTTTCGAAATAGCAGTCAGGAGAAGGTGATCATCTTCATCGGGCATTGAGCGTTCCAATAACATAGAGGAAAGAGAGGAGGAGGATTTCCGGCAACAACAGAAATCATGTCAGCGTAGATGTTCTTGACACTCATAGGTTTATGGATTGACCATACCAGATTATCTCTAGTGCCCGAGCGGGAGATCCCCAAGCAGTCAAGACTCGCTTTTACCCTCAGCCATAGAGGAAGCGACTGACGAGGCAGATGAAGCTCCTCCCCATCCTTCCAAATCGGAGAGGCTCCAGACCATCCTTTAATCAACTTGTCCCACGTAAATACCCCCAACCTATGAAAATCATATAGCAGTGGAAGAGGAAATGTGAACCCCTGGCCAGATAAGATAGGGTCGAAAGCAATAAAAATGTTTGATCCTGAATATAAAGTCCAGCAGAATTTTTCCATGAAAAATGGGTGGACTTTTCGCAGGCTGTTCCAAATCATCGAGCCGCTTCTGGTGCCAAGGATCTGTTTCCTGTACCAAAAGTCAACAGGCTTATCCCTCAGATATTTAGTCTTTACAAGACTACTCCACGGACCGTCCCCAAATATTCCTTTGTAGAGAGACTTACAGAGAAGGGTGTTACCAAAGGAACGGAGGTGTTTCAAGCCCCATCCGCCCAAACGTTTTGGAATAGAGATGGAGGCCATCTTTACGAGATGAATTTTACACTGATATGCTTGACCTCCCCACAAAAAGTTTGCAATCAACCTGTTCATCTGCTTAATAATTTTGCTGGGAAGGTAGAAAATGTGAGCCCAGTAGACTGATAGTTGACAGAGGACAGATTGTGCTAGTATAAGCCTGCCCGCAAGTGAGAGGAATTTATATTCCCATAGTGCGATCTTCTTGTAAAACCTATCCATGAGCCATTGCCAATCCCTAGTAGTATATCCTTTTTCCTTTAAAGAGAAACCCAGGTATTTGAATCCCTGATGTAATGAAAGTGGAGTTATACCCAACAGGTCTGAGATCCACTGAATAATATCCAGCCCGACTTCATTATGATACAAGAAGGATTTTTCCTTGTTTATAAACAGGCCCGTGGCCTTCTGGAATCTTAAGAGGATGTCATTTATGCAAGCCCAGGTGGCCCTACAGAGCATTGCAAAGATGAGAACATCGTCAACAAAAAGATTATGTGAGATGGAAATATTCTTACAGATCTTGACCAGAAGACATCTTTTGTCCGCAACAGCTTTGTTAATCTAAAGACTAAGAGAGTTCATCACCAGAATGAAGAGCAATGGAGAAAGGGGACATCCCTGCCGAAGGCCCCTCTCAGCCTGAAAAAAGACCGAGGGAATTCCATTCACAATTACCAAGTATTTTACATTCTCCACACAAGACATGACCCAATTGACACCTTGGGATTTAAGTCCAATCTTTGCTAACAGAATTCTCAGAAATCCCCAATCGACACAATCATAAGCTTTCTGTAAGTCTATCTTGAGAATTGCCGCATCCACATTCTTTGATATCATTTTAAAAAGGCTTTCTTGTGTCATGGCTACCGCATCCAAGATAAATCTGCCCTTTAAAAAAGCATGCTGGTCTCTGGTGATAAAGGAATTCAGAAAGGGCTTCATTCTCTCTGCAACAATTTTTGATATGATTTTAAACGTGATGTTACATAAAGAGATTGGCCGAAAATCCTGAAAGGATTCAGTCCTATGCTTCTTTGGAATAAGCGCAATGAATGTTGAGGTAGTAGCTGAGTGAATGTTTCCAGCCATGCGGGAAGCATCTACCATGCGCAGCAAATCCATCTTGAGGAGGTCAAAGAAATGAAGAAAAAATTCTATTGGCCAGCCGTCAGGCCCCGGGCTTTTATCCTTTTTGAAGGATTTCATGGCCTTAAGAAGTTCATCCTCAGAAATGGGTTTAAAGAAGTCTTCATTTGCATCTTCGTTAAACATTTCAGGCACATGCTCAACACCCCAAAGGGCGTCCTGGAAAACAACCTCCCTTCTTCTGTATTGTTCTTGGAAATACCGCACTGCCTCCGACGAAATCTGGTCCTGTGCTATAAGAATGTTCCCCTGATCATCTCTAATGCTCCAGATAGAATTTTTTTCCCTTCTTGCACTAGCAAATTTGTGGAAGAATTTTGAGTTCCTGTCTCCTGCTTTTATCCATATTGCTCTGCTCTTGAGGCGCCATGACTCCTCCTCTTTTAGGAGAATCATATTTTTTCTTTTTTCCAACTTTCTGATTGTGTTTTTCATTTCAAAAGAAAGGAAATTGGGGTCATACAACTCCCAAAGGGAATCCAGTTCCTTGCGAATGCTATTCAGTTCCTCATTATCCGACTTCTTCTTGTTTTTTTGCCATTCTTTCGAGACCACTTTCAGCCTTTTTAACTTATCACGGAATGGCATGAAAGGAGCCATTTCGGACTCCTGAATATGCTTCCAGTTTTCTGATACGAGTTCATTATAGGATTGATCCTCCAAGAGAGTTCTATTAAATTTAAAGGAGTATCCAACTCTATAAGTATTCCCGTGCCAGGACAAAAAGATAGGCATGTGATCGGATGTGTGATCTTTCCCAATTGATAAAGAAGGCATGCCCAAAATTCCAATGATGCTGGCATGAATAATAACCCTATCAATTCTCTTAGCTACATATGCTTGCCCGGTCCTGCAGTTATCCCAAGACGACATTATTCTGTCTGGAGCAACGTCCGTCAAATCCCTGTTGAGTAGTTCCTTCTTCATTCTTTCCGACAAAGAGTCAAATTTCCTGCAATTCCCCCAGCACTCATCAGCATTTAGGGTGAATTTAAAATCGGCAGCTAATAGCAACGATTCTACCTCAAGTATGTGTGATTCGAAAAGCTTTTCCCAAAAGGGCAGTCTATTTTTATATGGAGCATAGATGTTCAGCAGGTTGAGGGGGCAAGATTGTCCCCTGATTGAAGCATGGATTAAGATCCCAGCACAACATTTATATGCCTTTGCCATGATCCAAACAGGATCCCATAGAACTACTAGACCACCCGACTGACCGGTTGCTTCAGTTGCCACCATATGCCACTTAGGGAACATTTTTCTAAAGTATACTATGGATGTTAGGTTGGGATGCATGGTCTCCTGAATGAATATGATCTTCGGATGGGCCGCATAGAAAACTTCTTTGAGCGCATTAAATTTGGGGGCTGCACCCAAACCCCTGATGTTCATAGAGACAAGGAATGTCATTTTGATGATTCGCCAGCCTCGCATGCTCTAAGGGGCCGGAACTCAGGTGAATCCAGAATAGGAACTTCCACTAAGGAGAAATTTCTCACATCATGCTCTGAAGCAACAGTTCTCCCTCTAAAATGACGAGTGCCTCCCTTTGATTTCTTCCTGACAGTGATATTTTTTGCAGATTGAGGACTGATGATAGGATAGGGCGGGCTGGACGGTTTGTGAATGGTAAGCGGTTCAAGTTCCAGCGAGGTTCGATTGAGGAGGCAATCAATATCGCTGTCAAAATTATTAGCCAGAGAATCAGGGGAAGCATTTCCCGGGGAAGGAGTATGACACGGATCATTATCTTGTGGCCGGATGGGTTCTTTACCCTTCGAATCAGCATGACAATGATTAACAGGAGACGGAGTGGAGGATGAAATCTGAATGGGGAGGGAACCGACGACAAAGTCGTTTTTGTTCATATCAGGTGGAGGTGGAACGGGGGGATCCTCCTGAGGTTCAGGAATATGAGAGCATAATGGTGGCGAGGAGATAGAATCTAAACGGATTTGTGAGTCTCTATAGGAGCAATAAGGATCCGGCTGAGCAGATGGGTCTAAAGGCTGGGAATACTCATGAGTCGGTAAATTTTGATGAACCTGCTTTCCGATGACCCGGATGTCCGCTTCCTGGGAAAACTCAGATTCATATCGTCTTGCCCGCCTGATATTAGATTTCCTGACTTTATGTGAGAATCGAAGGCTGCAATTCCTGATCAAGTGGCCTGTCTTATGACATAAGGAGCATCTAAAGGGGATACCCCAGAAGTCTAGCCTTTGCTGGATTTTGCTATTTCCCCATATAATCTCTAAGTGATCTGGATAAGCGCCTTTATATGGCTTTTCGATAAGGACCCAGGCAATTCTTTTGTCTTTCTCTCCTCTACACCAGGGATCAACATAGACGAATTTGCCTATCGAGTTCCCTATTTTTGCAAGAGATTCTTCCAACCATAACTCCAAGGGCAAGTTTGGTAGCTTCACCCAAATCAGGCAGTTTGAAGGAGTGTTCTTTAATGGATCAAATCCTATGTACCAGCGGGAGAGCGCTAAGAAGCTTCTTCCATATACCCAAGGATTTTTTAGGATAATATCTACGTCAGAGTCTTTCAGGAAGTGGAAGGAATACCATTCCTTCATCAGGCGGGAAATGATAGGGGTATAACCAATCAGGGGAGCCCATTTGTCCGTTAACCATTTACGCATATCCTGGTCATCCATCTCAGGAAATTGCCACTTCCCAACCAGCGACAATTTCTTCAGGCTATCAATTCTTTCCGTGAGGGTGGCACCGTCCACACATATGGCTTTCGGAGGAGGGTCAGTCTTGACAGGGTTCTTAGCCTTGTTAAAGAAGGAAGATGGGGATCCGGTTAATTTGGAGGAGTCCTCTTTAGGTTTATGAATTCCCCTACAAGCTGGCTTGACAATCATGTCCTCCACCGTGGCTTGCCAGCCTGTAAAGGTTGGATGTTTGTTCCGATCCTCCTCGGCTTGAATAGCTGCCTGTACAAGCGCTCGCGTGGCAGAGGAGTCCGAGTCATCCATTGCTTTTAATGGGAAAGGGTGAACATTAAAGCCGATATCATGCCACTTGTACGAGAATCCGAGATCATGCTCCCATTATCTCAGAAAAATCCCCAAATATAATGAAACCTGGAGGGAAGGCCGTATAGAAATGACTGATCTGATGACAGTCACTGAATGAGGTAAGGCCCGAAGTGAAGAGCTACTATTAGAAAATGCCAAAGAAATCAGAACCGTAGATTTTGGTCCTGACAAAAGCTGTATCGGACAGGAAAGATTAAAGGATCCAGAAGGGTGAGGACGCGAGATCAGCACGGAAGAAGACTCCAGAATAGGAATAGGAGGCGGAGATCGATGAAATGAGAAAAAATCTTCTGATTGATATGATGAGAAAAGAGTTCCCTTCCCCGAGACAGCTTCTCATATGTACTATGCCGGTTATGGATAGATTACGAGAGTAAAAGATAGATTCAGATAATTAAGGCTTGTAAAGACCCGAGAAATTTTGAAAATTTCCGGTGACCGAAAAGATGAGGAAATACCCGGAATTTCACTGGTTTTCAGGCAACCCTGATTACCGGCGCTCAGGAAGAAGGAAGCTGCTATGCGGGAGAACAATCGACACAGCAAAAGACAAGCTGGAAGACACACCACCACTTCCCTATTCTGATACGAAAATCAGTGCATGGGCTATAGAAGACAATTGAGTTCTTTATCTTTGAAAAAAGGGATTTCAGCATTGTGTATCAGGACCAGACCTACAGCACTGTTGAATCGAAAACCCAGAGAGCTAAACAAGACTATCTACAATTCGACTTCAATCAATTTTACCTTAACAACTAAGAAAACATATAAGGAAAGGCTAATTAAATTGACCTTTTACTTGCTTCACCGGAACGAACGGGAGAGAGAGCGTCGTTTACCATAACCATCCGCTTCCACGAGATGTCCAGGCATCATCCAGAGCACGGAACAGGATTAGAGCTGATTAACCCGCTGAGGAGATGATAATAGAATTTCACAATCAACCCCCCCAGAAAACAGACAGAGATAAAACCATCCAATCACCAAGATAGCAAAGCTAACTCCAGAGACATATATTCGCCTGATAGGAAGCAGTCATGTGAGCCTCCATTTAGGAAAAGAAAGAAACAGACAGAGAGCTGTCGTGCAGGAAAACCAAGACTAAAGGCCTGTAATGGAAGGAGGAAACCGCAGCTAAACTACCAGAGGCCAATATATAACCGGAACCTGAAAAAAAGAAAATGATCCCAGACGTCCGCCTGCATGGGATGTGCACTGTGGCAGCGCAACGTGACAAGAGTGTGCATGCAGTGGGCCTTCTATACCTTCCGGGTGTCACTGTTCAAATATAATCGACCCTATCATTAGAAGGCGTGTTTTCTGTATGACCAATCAGAGAAGCACTCCCCACCTTCCTAACTTGGAAAACCAATAGGCCGAAAGAGGAAAATTCGTTGTCTGTCTCCGGGAATGGCGGGTGGCCGCAGACTATTGGGTTCTGTCAATCCTGTTCTGGCTCCGCAGACTCTCCCGCGTTCCGGCTCCGCAGAGTCCCTGTCCCCTTTGACAACGAAAGCAGAGTCTTTGTGAAGGATGGTATTCTTAGTGAAATTATAAATTTGATCATTATTTAAATTGTATTTTTAAATATATAAACTCTTAATTATGAATTTAAAAATTCAAATCTAGCGTATCAACAAAATATAACTATCTATATATTTTGTTTAAACTACATTTATAAATATTTTTCATAACACAACCATTATTAATTACTAAAATAAAAAAAAATTACATAAATATCTAACCATTATTATATATTTTGGAGTTTTTATTAGAGTTTAACAATTTTTTTGAACTACATTTATAAATATTTTTCATAACACAACCATTATTAATTACTAAAATAAAAAAAATTTACATAAATATCTAACTATTTGGAGTTTTTATTAGAGTTTAACAATTTTTTTGGTCAAATCATAATTTAATATTATTTGAAATACTTTTTCTACTATATATAAATTCAAATTCAATACCCTAAAAACATATAAAACAGAAGATTTCACAACTCAGACTCTAGCGGCAAATACAAGCATTTTAACCCGAAAACATGTCCAAAACTCCAAAACATATAAAGCACCCAAAAACACTCTAAAACATATTTTTAAAACGGGTTTCATTGATTCTGTAGGGGAAATATTTAAATGGATTGACTACCTAGAAAAACTGTTCAAATTGCATTAATTAATTCTCCAAAAACATGGTTCCCGAAGCTTGTTACCAAATTGCCACGTCATTTCTCTGGCGAAAGTTCAAAAAAGGAGAGGAAAACACATTGCGAACCCGAATTCTCCAGAAGCGGCTAGAGAATCCTGGACGCTTCCAGAATGGAGCAAAAGCCTCTATGTATAACCTTTTGCTTCTGAGCATTCCCCATCGAGTTCTGAAGAGCGTTTCGCATTACCTGTCAATCAATTTGCCATTCTTCAATCTTTGAAGAGCGTTTCGCATTACCTGGCAATCAATTCGCCATTCTTTAATCTTTTATTCCAGTACTGCTATTGTTTAAAATCCGGTGAGCAATTGAGTTGTTTCCTGTTGTTTCTTTTTCCTCAGCTTCATTCAAAATTTGAAAGTTGGACATAAAGATTATTTGGGGGAAATAAGTGTTTTTTCTTTGCAGGGGAAGACATCTGAGAGATGGCAATGGATCCATTAGTGAGTACCGTGCTGCTGAGCTTACCGGACGAGATGGAGAGGCTCCTCCACGCCCCGACTCGCTCTTATGTGCGTGACAGCGAGGCCACGGCTTCGACTCCCGTGGATGTGAAAGAATACCCTCACTCTTACGTCTTTATAATCGACATGCCTGGTCTTAAATCCAACGACATCAAGGTACCAGAGAACGCTAAATCTACTTAAAGATTGACAGATTTTGCCTCTATTTTTCTTCTTTCTTTTGTTATGGCCGTCTGCTAGGGTTTTGTTGAAATGTGTGGTGATGTGCCTGGCCAAGGTTCAAGTGGAAGATGATAACATTCTGAACATCAGTGGCGAGCGTAAGAGGAACAAGGAAGAAGAAGGGGAAGTTAAGTACATCCGCATGGAGCGCAGAGTGGCTAAGTTCATGAGGAAATTCACCTTGCCTGCTGACTGCAACCTGGAGGCCATCTCTGCCGTGTGTCAGGATGGAGTGCTGACCGTCACCGTTCCCAAGCTTCCCCCGCCGGAGCCGAAGAAACCTAAGACGATTGAAGTCAAAATCGGATAAATCATCTGCTCTATATGCACAGATCGAAATCTTTGGTGAATTTTGTAGGGTTTTGTTGCCTGTGCCTTAGCTAGATTTTGCACGTTTTTGTTCTAGGCTGGAGAAATGTGTAATGCTCTGCATTCTATGTATCCAACCTGGGGCGCAAGAATAAAGATTTTTGGAATTTCTGCGATATGTTGTTTTCTGTTAATGGGACAACAGAGCTCTGCATCTAAGTATAATTTCTGTATTTGAAGGCTTTTACTGAACCTTGCCCGTGGGTTTAAGGGCTCGATTTGTGTTCTCCATGCCTTATTTAAAGGCCTTTACTGGACCTTGCCCAAGGAGTGTAGTTGTTCTGTTTGTGTTTTCTTCGTCAAATAAATATAGGTTTGTATTTTAAACCGTTTAGTGTACGTTTCCCATGGCTTAATTTGTCCTCATTTTGCACTGGAATTTAAATATAAACCCTCTTGTATGAGCTGTCCAGTAATATGTTGAAAACAAATTTTGAATTCAAATCTAAACCCTCTGGTATGAGTTGTCCAGTAATATGTTGAAAACAAATTTGGAATTCAAATCTAAACCCTCTGGTATGAGTTCTCCAGTAATATTTTGAAAAATAAGATTGTACCGGTGTACTGTAAATGCCTCTTACTTTCTTTGCATACTTGATTGCATCAATAGGTCCGCCTATAATGTGCGTGTCGTGTTTTCTCCCGAACTTTTTGGGGTTTTGCTAAGTATGGTATGCTTTTTGATTGACTCATGAGATCCAGAGGCAGAGTAAGCCGTGAAGGAGGGGAAGAACTGGTCAGGCTCTGTTTGTTATTGGGGCAGGAGGTGACGTAGAGCCAAAACATTTATTATTTTATTCATTCACAAAAGCTTGGCTTTACACATGAAATACACAGCTATTTATTTTGGAGAAATAAATCTCACAAATTTCAAGTTAAACTTTTTCTTGGATATGGGGACGAAGTTGAGAGTAATTTTCTCAATGTTAAGGAATTTATTTTAACTATTTAATCTTTAACAAATTACAAAAGTACTCAGAATCTAGAACTTTCTAGTTTCTCTTAATTAAATAAATACATAAATTCTCTTAATTAAATAAATACATAAATTTAAAACATGAGATGCTCAACCACTGGGAAGAAAAATTACATTTCTTTTAATTAAATAAATACATAAATTTAAGACATGAGATGCTCAACCACTGGGAAGGAAAAATTACTTTCATATGCTTTGCTTTTGTAGTTCTTCAATACTAGTATCATATTTTGAAATCTATGCTTTTCTCATTCAAGTAGCATCTTTCATACTGTTACCATATTTTGAAATCTATGTTTCTCTACGCTTCTCTCAATGCTTCGCTCATTCAGGTAGCATCAATGCTTCGCTCATTCGGTAGCATCTTTGATTCGTTGATTTTTCCATTTTTTCCATTTAACGAAGTATTGAAAATACTCTTTATTCCTATTCTTTTAGCTACTTTTGTTATTTGTGTTGATAATTGATTTAATTTTTTTTAATTGATTTAATTTTTTTTTGTTGGTGCTAAAGGTAGTTGTTTCTCCCATTGAACTTTATCATTAATAGATGTAGGATCATTCATTGACTCTTCAAAGGGGCATAGATCAGAAACGTTAAATATTGGTGAGATGCCAAAGCTTTTGGCTAGTTTTATATGAAAATTTTCTTAAAAGTATCTTTTTTGGTTTTTACTTATTATATTCCTCTTTAGAGATTTTTTCTTTTTGAAAATGTTTTATAACCAAATTTTCAACATTAAAATCTAGTTTTCTTTTGGAATCTATTTTTTGTTTATACTTGATGCTTGACTTTGTCTTGTACTTTTTGCATACTTGCTACAAAATCTTCACTTATTTCTTTGAAGAACAAGTTTGCTATGTTAATTGCATCATTTGTTTTTTTTATAGGTTATAAAGTGTGTCATCTTGAGAATCAATGAACAACAACAAATATTGAATCACTTCCTCTTTGTGTTTTGGGCAATCTTAGTACAAAATCCAAGCTTATAGAGTTCCACGGTCGATTTGGTATTTTGGTATTGATAAGGGTTGATACAGTCTAGTGTTCTAATTTTTTCCTTTTGCATGTTGATTTATTTGGCATTTTTCAACAAATCTTTTTACATTTGTTTACATGGAAGGCCAATAATAGAATGCTTGTAATTGTGCTAGCATTTTATCTTGCCCAAAATGACTTGCCAAACCTTTACTATGTTTTTATTTCAACAAATTTTCTCTCAACAAGCATCTTGGAATGCATAATTGTTTTTTTTTTTAAGTCTCTCCTGTATAATATAATCTAACTATGGAGTTTTTATCTTTACAATATTTTCACAAGCTAATGTAATCTAACCACAAAGTTTTATCTCTATTTAGAAGATTTTCACAAGTTGTATAAGCTTTTTTGATATTTAGATCATCTTTATACATATCTTTTCGCTCATCAAATCTTAAGACATTCATTTGAAATTCTTGCAAAATTAAATTGATCTTGCTTAATGCATCTGTTACTTTATTTGATTGCCCACTTTTATGCTTGATGACAAATGTAAAAATTTATAAGAATTCAATCCACTTAACATGTTTTTGACTCAATTTTGTTTTATTTGTTGATATATTGTAAAGCATGATTATTTGTGTAGAGGATGGATTCTTTTGGCATAAGATAATGTTCCCATTTTTTTAAAGTTTGTATGATGACAGAGAATTTTTTATCATAAGAAGAGTATTTTTTTTATTGGTTTCATTGAATTTTTCACTATAGTAGACGAATAGTTTTCCTTCTTGACTTAGAAAAACTCCTATTGTAGTTCCACTGGCATTGGTTTCACCCTGGAACAACTTGTTGAAATTTGGCAATGCTAAAATAGGTTGGTCTGTAATATTTTTTTTTTAATAATTTTTGAAACTTTTATTAATTGTTTTGGTCTAATGGAATGGTTGATTTTTTTCTTTAATAGTTTCTACAATTGGAGCACATATACCACTAAATTTTTTGATAAATTTTCTGTAAAAACTTGTCAATCTATGAAAACTTCTTACCTTTGAAATGTTTCTTGGATTTGGCCAATTGATTATGGCCTTTACTTTCCCTTGATCCATCTTTAAGCTTACCTTTGAAATCACAAAATGTAAATATAATAATTATGTTTTCATGAAACTACGCTTCTTTAAATCGATTAAAAATTTATTTTACTATAATTTCTTCAAAACCATTTTAAGATGTCTTAGGTGCTCTTCTTTTGATTGACTGTAAATCAAGATATCATCAAGATAAATTTTAACAAATTTTCCATTTTTTTTTTCAAGGCTTCACTCATCCGAAGGGCATTACCAACCATTCATATAAGCCATTATTAGTTTTGAATGATGTTTTCCATTCGTTGCCTTCTCTGATTTTGATTTCACGATATCCATTTTAAAAATCTATTTTAGAAAAATATGCAACACCACTTGGACAATTTCTAAGATTATCAATACGAGGTAATGGAAACATGTATGTGATTGTGATTTTGTTGATTGCTTGAGAATCTGTACACATTCCTGATTGTGATTTTGTTGATTGCTTTAGAATTTGTACAAATTATCCATTTTCCATCCTTATTTGGAGTTAACACTATTGGAACAACACATAGACTTAAGCTTTTTTGGATGAGACCCTTATTCAACAATCCTTGCACTTGATTTTTAATTTCTTCATTTTTCTTTCGAGTCATTATATAGGTTGTCTTCTTTGGAAGGCTGGCACCTGGAATGAGATCCATATGATGGTTGATACTTCTAATGGGAGGAAACTTATTAGGTAATTCATCCACTACAATATCAATGAATTCATTAAACATATTTTTAATTTCCTTTGAAAGGTCATTCAAATTTGTGCTTGTGAGGACTACTTTTGAATTACCAATCAAAGAAAAATTTATCTCCTCATGCTTGACATTTTGAAAGAGTTTCTTTCCACTAAGTAACATCACCTTGAATTGGCCTTCTTCAGGTGCTTTGTCATTCTTCAAAGACAAGAGTACATGTTTTTCTTAATCATTCTCAAAAGTATAGGTGTTTTTCTTTCCATTGTGTATTGTTTTCATGTGATATTGCTATGGTTTTCCAAGCAGAATATGACACACATCCATAGGCATAACATCGCAAAGAACTTTATCCTTATAACATTCTATTTGAAACTCTACTTCACATTGTTCATTAAGTAGTATCTGATGTCCCTTTTGCAACCACGAGAATTTGTAGGGAGTAGGATGTTTAGTTTTCTTTAAATTTAATTTTTCTACCATCTCTATGGATGATAGATTATTTGTACTACCACTATTGATAATGACTTCACAACATTTTCTTTTTGATTTGCAAACATTTTTTAACAATGTTTTCCTATGTGTATGTTACTCTACTTTTTCAGGAGACTTTAATAAAGTTTTTTCATCATTAGGGATTCACCAATTTCAGGTGCATTTTCATGTGTAGAGGATTGTACACTTTTTGTATCAGTTTGTATTATATGTGTGCTACTTTGACTAGAAAATCTTTCTAGACATTCATTAGATTTATGGCCAACTTTGTTACATGTATAACATCTTATCACAAAAGATCGGCCTCTACCTCTTTGATATGGTCTTCGTCCTTTGAAATCTCCTTTTGATGATTCTACTTGATGTGAATTGTCTTCTTTTTTGTTTTGAATGGAAAATATTTCACTAGAAAATCGTCTTCTTGATTGTCCTCTACTTGATGATCTTCTGCTTCTTATGGTGCTTCGTCCTTTTTCTCTTTGACTATGCTTCTTTGTCAATTTTTCTTCTATTTTGAGAGCTATCTAGTAAGTTTCTTCAACAATTTTTAGAGACAAAATATCCAATTTATTTTGTATTTCAAATCTTAGGCCATTAATATATCTAGTTAGTTTTTCATCATCCGCTTCCACATGACCAAACTTTATACTTAATCTATAAAATTCTTCTCTATATTCTTTTACAAAAATGAATTTCTGCTTGAGATTTTGCATCCGTCGAAAAATATTTAATTGAAAATCTTGAAGAAATTTACATTTGAGTTTGACTATCATCAGATTCCAACTAATGATCTTCCCTTTGTTTTTATTTCTCCATTCGGCTTGCACACTATCCCACCATAGTGCAGCGTGTCCTTTTAATTTTGTCACCGTGAACTTAATTTTCTTCTCTTCAACTACATTTTCATAGTCGAAATATTTATTCATGGCATTGATCCATTCGATCGATTCTTCATGATTTAAGTTTCCTTCATACATAGGCACATCTAATCTTGGCTTGCTTCTTATTTCCGCGATCATCTTGACCATTTTCTCTTTTGGAGTTTCTTCTTTAACTTCTTCTTCTTCTGAGCTTTTTTTTGCTTCACTGATATCACCAATGTTGACATCTTTTCCGTCTGTTGTCTCTAATGCATCTAATATTGTTCAAATATGTCTTGCTTCATCGAGTAAGACTTGGTTCGCCGCTGGGATTTTTTGACCAATTTCAGCTCCTCTAGCTCTATGTGCCATGTCTCATGCAATAATTGATAACTAATTCTTTCCAAAGTATTTTAAAACAGACAATTTCCACAACCTTTCAAACTATTTTTTTTTTCAACAATCAACATCGACATCATTATCTTGTTATTTTTTGAAAAGAAGGCTAAAAATATCATAAAAGATCTAGGATCAAAAATTAAATTAATTCCATCACTGCGACTCATTTTCAAATGTTGTGAATTTCGCAAATAACTTAAAACATTTCTAGGAACCAATATCTATAAGAAATGTAAACTGAATTAATAAAAGTTAAAATAGATCAAACTAATCCCAGTTACTCAAGGTTGGACGAGTTGACCCAGAACCATAGCCACCACCTCCTCAACCAAACCCTGGTCTTTTCGAAATGAAGGCTGAAATTCTGTAGGTAGGTAAATGGCCAGATTTGTAGGAATTAGGCATATATGTGGAGCTCAATTAATAAAATTGCTAATCACGCATTATAGAAACTGAAAAAATGGACTTCTTTTCTTCTCGATCATGTTGTTCTAATGTATGAAGCATAAATTCTCTAGGAACTCCACGAGGGTGACCTCCACGGTACTCTTCACACCTTCTCACACATTGTTTTCATGGCTTTCTACGCAAAAAGCCTCATCACACTTCTCACATGCAGAAAAAAATCCTTCGCGGTATCTTCAATGTAGTATCAACTGCAATATGCCTCCAATCCACGCAAAATCACGCAAGGATAGCCTTAAACTCCTTTCGAACAACCTTCACAACATTTCGCCTCAACATCTAAATTTAAAGGAAATACCCATATGAACAACAATTGTTGTTCAAACAAATTTCCCCTCCTTCGATTTCGGCTTCTCCAGACAAACATCAATGTATGCAAACTAGAGAAAACATGCTTATCTTCTAACACAAATGGTTTATTAGTAAACAAACCATCATACCCTAGATGTTAATAAACCCAATGCTTCCTATAATTTTTCAACAACACTCTTTGCAATGGCATATTCAAGCATCTATCAAAGACATAGTTTGCGATCAAGAAACTTATGCGCCTCCCCCAAGATGAATTAAAAACACCACTGATTCAACCACTTACAATCACACTCATCTCTCCCCTGGTGAGAGCTCTGATACCAAAATTTGACGCAAAGCCAAATGAAGAATTCGGGGAGGAAACCTAACCAAACATTTATTATTTTATTCCTTTACAAAAATTTGGCTTTACAAATGAAATACATATTTATTTTGGAGGAAGAAATCTCTCAAATTTGTGAAGAGAAACTTCTTCATGGATATTTGGAGGAAGTTGAGAGTAATCCTCTCAATTTTAGGAATCTATCTTAACTACCTAATATTTAACAAATTCTAGAATTATTCATAAAATCTAGAACTTTCTAGTTTTCCCCACTTAGATAAATACATAAATTTAAAACATTAGATGCTTTTGCATCAGGAGGGGAATAATTGGTTAGGAGTATGTGGTAGAGTAGGTATCTTTATAAGTGATAATACCCAAGATGTTAAAAAACTTTTTTGCATTAGTGCTACTATCCAAAATGTCTAAAAACAACAAGTATAGAATATGTAATTATTAAATCTGCTTAGATCCATTTTAACTCTGGATCTATCAAGCACCGAGAGGGATCAAATATCTTGAGGTGTAAACTTCTTTTTTGAGTGCAAAACTTGAGGAAAGGTTTGCAACTCGAGGGATTTGATCTCTCTTGGCGCTTGATAGATTCGAAGTTAAGATGGATCTATATTGGTTTTAGTCATGCGCGACCAAGGAAAATCTACTGAAAATATGATTAATTTTATTAATAATATGTAAATACATCTAATATTAATATAATCATTTAAAATATTCTAAATATGTTTGAGATTAATTTAGTTATTTTAATTTTAAATTTTCTTAGTTATCTCAGTTTGTTGAGATGATAAATATTGTTAATAACTTTAATGATGAAATACAAATTTTGAATGCAAAGTGATAATGTAATAATGTTGAATTATAGAAAATGTGAATAATAAGAATGTAGTCAATTACAAATAGTTTTCATTGTGATCAATTTTATACTATTTTCTTCTACTATTCTTATTGTCACCCTTGTTAGTTTTTTCATCTTTTCATATCGATTATATGAAAAGGACAATTAAAATCATAAACCATTTAAATATTTAGCTCGAGTTGTTGTATTAAACATCACACCTTGTCTCTCTTGCTTTCCAAGATTAATAAGTTGAATTATTATTGTTGGCATTATAATACAGATGTTGTCTTTGATGGCAACTCACTCAGAGGACAGATCATAGTGCAACAGGTCAATAGCAAAAAATTTAATGATCAGACTATTAAGAATGACTAAAGAGAGGTATACGCAGGTTCACCTTGACAAAGATGCGTATACACGTGGGTTAACAGACCAAAATAAGTGTATAATGTACACACACATTTTCACAAGAGGGAAAGCACGTACATGTTGAAAAACTAAGTTTTGGTCCGAGGTATTTGGTCCATGGTATTTTGATCTATGGTATTGGTCCAAGGTATCTGGTCCGAGGTATTGACCCTAGGTATTTGGTCCAAGGTATTGGTCCTAAGTGGTTTTGGTCCATGGTATTGAGAAAGGCCTAAAACTATAAAAGGAGGAGAAGATCATTAGGCTAGGGTGTGCAAGTATTGAATATCTGATGAAGTGTGAGATCCAGTATGCAGGTTATGGGTTTTTGATGCTTTGCTTGATCTGAACCAAGAATGCACTTATGTAAATGATGATGAATGATGGATCGGGATCTTAAGGCTTGGAATGTATTATCATTATGTGGTTTGATTATGGATAGACTAGATTTGAATATTGACACATGTTTTATTCTACAAATGTTATGATCTGGGTATGACCGAATTCTGAAATAACTGTGAAGTGTTTAAGTTAGTATTTGCAGATCCGTATGGTTCTCTTTGGTAAAAGCACGTATACACGTTGGTTTGGTTCATCAGAGTAGCGTATACATTATGAAATATGATATCTGAATTTGCAGTTGGTTCTAGTGGTTGTTGCAGAGTTTTGGGTTCTGCTTTGTGTTCTGGTGACTGTGTTTTGATGACAGGTCTTCAGTGATTCAGTTGTGGGTGATTCAAAGATTGATGATTGAGTATTTAATGATTGGTTAATGCAATGGTTGTATTACAGTGGTGATTGATTTTGAGCTTCAATGTTGTTGATGGGTCCAGTATGAAAATTGGATGAAACATGGCCTTCAGATTATGGTGTTGTGTTCTAGGGGTATCAAGTTTGAAAATTTATGAAACGTGGTCCCTGAAGGAAGAGTGAAGGTTGGAGCCTTCAGTAGGCCAGTGCTTACGTACTGGTAAATATATCGGCCAGTACAAGAGCCAAGGGGTTGGAGCTCCCTTCTAGTAGCGGCTGGAAAACGAGAGAGGGTTGTAGCCTTCTGTAGGCCGACGCCTACGTACTAGTAAATATATCGACTAGTATAAGGGCCAGGGGGGTGTAGCTCCTTTCCAGTAATAGCTGGAGAATGAGAGAAGGTTGTAGCCTTCTGCAGGGGGGTGCCTGCGTACTGGTATGAGTTTATGCCAGTACAAGATTGTAAACAGGGTTTTTCTTATATTAAAAGGAAGACAACAGCGGGTGGTTTTTGTCCCACATTGGGTTTCCACCTTATATCTTGGTGTTCATGTGTGTTTTTTATGTGTGATGATTTGTTCTATTTTTACTGCACCTAGTTACTGTTTATATAGTTAATGAAATTCTGATGCACTGATTAAAGATCAACATATGATGAATTAACTGAATCATAAGTTTGTTGGATATACGCTAGTTGCATTAAACATAGTTGCGTGTACACGCGAGTTCCCTTAACTGAAGTAGTGTATATGAATTTGATTATGGAAATGAAAAAGTTATTGATTTTCTAATACTGATTCATCCCCCCTCTCAGTGTTATTCCCAACAATTGGTATCAGAGCAAGTCCTTTGGTAGAAGCTTGATCGCTTGAAGGAGATTCGTAGAAAAAATGGGAAATAAGCTAAAGAAGAAAGCACCTCAGAAGAAGAACACAGCTCAAAGGAACAGTGACAATAGGAGAGACAATTGGTCGTTAGGTTGAAGCAAGGATTTAGATTCCAAATCGCCTCAAAATGAACAAGCAAATGAAGCATCATATCAACAAGATCTATTTAACAAAAGAGAGTGTGCCCTCAAAGAAGAAGTTACCAGATTAAAAGCTCAGCTGGAGTGTGCCTTCAAAGTACATTAAATGTTGTAGGATGAAGTGATATAATTAAAAAATAAGCAGAATGAAGTAGATAAAGAACAAGAAAATGAGATTCTCAAATTAAGGCAACAAGTGGAAGAAGGAAGAAAGGCTGAAGAAATCTTGAAGAAGCAACATCTGGAAAAGGAAGAACAACATCAGGTTGAGGTAAATATCTTAAAAAGTAAATTAGAAGAAAAAGATAAACTGTTACGATTTCAAGACAGTACTAAGATTTTGGATGATATTCTTAGTAGTCAAAGATCTCCTGCTATCAAAACTGGTCTTGGTTTTTATGAATCTGTTGAAGGTGAATCTAGCTCACAGGGTGAGGCAAGGAACTCTAATGCAAAACCTGAAATTCTCAACAAGGAGATAAGAGGTCAACCCCATCAACAACCAAGGAAATAAATTCTTCAAAGAAAATCTTTTACTCCTAACTGTGGAAGTGATAGATGGTTATTTCCTCCAATGAATAATTTTGAATGTTTCATATGTCATAATTTTGGACATGTTGTAGCCAGATGCAGAAGTAGAATGGTTCAAGACCGTCACACAGAAAGATCATCACATTCGAGGTACTTTAAGGGATATTGTTTTGCTTACAATATGTTTGGTCACAAAGCCATTCACCGCTATAGAAGGAATATGAAACATATGAGATGTTATGCTTGTAACAAGTTTGGACATATAGCAAAGGAATGCATGAGAAAAATTCGGCCACCATACAAAGGGAGAAAACATCATCACACTCAAAGATATGGAAGAAAAAGGAAGTACAGTCAGAAATATGTGGCATAGCAGAGTATACAGAATGACAGAGTCAGAGGGAGCTGAAAGTGTGAAGCTTCAGTGTTCTAAATCTCATACGCAAGTTTCATGAAGACAAGTCACGTATATACGCGAGTTCGAAGCTGCACGGTCGTGTATATGTTAGTATGAGGAAAAGCAGTGGCACAGACTCAGGAAAAGGGGCCTGATATGGTTCAGTAAATTATCTGCTCTGTTTGATGATAGTTACAATCTGTTGATGATGTGTGGAAATGTGTTGGTACTCATAAGATGTTATTTAGAAGTGCTTTTGATCCTCACAATTTAACTTGATATATATTTGATTGATGATAATGCCTTGATACTTTTTGCTGATATATGCATGATCAAATCTAATAGTGAACAGATGGAACGGGGTCAAGGGGAGCATATGCTTCAAATAATGCATTGTTGGCATTATGGTTAGAAAGTATTTGGTGATGATGCTTATGTGGCTAAATGATACAACTTGCTATCTCAGATGATACTTATTGTTGGTTGTTCAAGAGAATGGTATTGTAGGTTATAGGTCTAAACGCTGTTGACAGATGCTTATGGTGCAGATCAAATATGGTGTATGATAGTTGCTGATGACTATCATGGTCTTGTTTAGATTGCTGGTTTTTGGTATAAAAGTCATGTATATCATTTGATGTAAAGGTCATGCAAAGACCTAATCTGTACCCCCACTATGAATGGGAAGATGATGTAATAATGTCTATTTCAGTCATGTATAAAAATTTGGTATATCCCCACTTGGTTGGGAGATGGATGTATGAGTCATTGGTGATAGGAAGGTCATTGGTGATGTATGTATAGAATCATGAAATATTTCTCCAGACTCCGCATGTGCTCAGGGGGAGCAAGGATGGTTCAGTACATCTTAGCATGTACAAAGGGGGAGCTCAATCAAAGATTTTAGCATGTACTCAGGGGGAGTATGGACAACATAATGTATATCAAAGGGAGAGAATATCTTGGTCTGCTCTTTGCCTTTGATGTCAAAGGTGGAGAGTAACTTGGTGTTGTTGTTTCCATCAAGTCCAAAGGGGGAGATTGTTGGCATTATGATACAGGTGTTGTCCTTGATGGCAACTCACTCAGAGGAAAGATCATAGTGCAGCAGGTCAATAGCAAAGAATTAATGATCAGACTATAAAGAATGAATAAAGAGAGGTATACACAGGGTCACCTTAACAAAGGTGCGTATACACACGAGTTAACAGACCAAAAGAAGCGTATAATGAACACATGCACTTTCACAAGAAGGAAAGCGCGTACATGTTGGAAAAATAAATTTTTGTCTGAGGTATTTGGTCCATGGTATTTTGATCCATGGTATTGGTCCAAGGTATGTGGTCTGAGGTATTGACCTTAGGTATTTGGTCCAAGGTATTGGTCCTAAGTGGTTTTGGTCCATGGTATTGAGAAAGGCCTAAAACTATAAAAGGAGGAGAAGATCATTAGGCCAGGGTGTGCAAGTATTGAATATCTAATAAAGTGTGAGATCCAGTATGCAGGTTATGAGTTTGTGATGCTTTGTTTGATCTGAACCAAGGATGCACCTATGTGGATGATGATGGATGATGGATCAGGATCTTAAGGCTTGGAATGTATTATCATTATGTGGTTTGATCATGGATAGACTAGATCTGAATACTAACGCATGTTTTATTCTGCAAATGTTATGATCTGGGTATGACTGAATTATGAAATAGCTGTGAAGTGTTTAAGTTAGTATTTGCAGATTTGTACGCGGGTTTGCTTTGGTAATAGTGCATATACATGCTGGTTTGGTTCATCAGAGTAGCGTATTAATAATAATAACCGATAATAATATTATGATAATGGTAATAATATTATATTATAATAATAATAAAATTATATTATTATTATAATAATAATATTAATTGATAATAATATTTTATTACTCATTTTTTATAAAATGTAAATAAATAATTACTTATTTTATTAAAAATAAATAAATTTTACTATTGTTTTAAGAAAAAATATAAATATATATATTTTTATTTTATATTATTTTATAATAAGAATAATAATAATAATAATTAATAAATAATAGTTAATTATTGTTAAATAATAATAATATGAATATTAATTAATTAAATAATAATAATAATAATTAATTCTTTGTCACAATGTGATGTTGGACCATGGTTGAATTTCATATTGAGACAATCTTTGTCACAAAGTGACATTTGAGCATGGTTGACCATGGTTGACTATGATTCACCATGTTTGACCCAAATGAATAACAAACGATTGAGATTAATACAAAAAACTGAAGATTGACCATTGTTGTCCATGATTGACCATGGTTGACCGTGTTTGATTCTATAAAACATGGTTGACCACGATCAACCATGCCATGACCATGGTTAGTTATGGTTGAACATGGTTGACCATGATTGATATTATAAAACCAAGTTAATAATAAACCCAAGGGAAAAATAAATCCAATGGATTAATACTAAAACCCCATGATTGACCATGGTTGACAATGGTTGACCATGATTGATATTATATACTTAAGGGAATAATAAACCCAAGGGATTGATATTATAAACCCAAAGGAATAATAAACCCAAGGGATTAATACTAAAACCCCAAGGGATTATGAACCTAAGGGAATAATATTAAACCGAAGGGACTAATATTATAAACCCAAGGTATAAAACCCTAAGATAAATATTAAAAATGCTAAAATAAACATGGTTGAGCATGATTGATTTTCATATTGAGACAATCCTTGTCACAATGCAACATTGGACCATGGTTGACCATGGTTAACCATTATTGAATAATATTAAACCCTAGGAATATGAACCCTTAGATCAATAAACCCAAGGGATTTATATTATAAACCCAAGGGAATAATAAACCTAAGGGATAACAATTATAAAACCAAGGTATATAAACCCTAACATCAATATTATAAACCCTAAAATAAACATGGTTGACCATGGTTGATTTCCATATAGAGACAATCCTTGTCACAATGCAACATTGGACCATGGTTAACCATGGTTGACCATGATTGATTTTCATATTAAGACAATCTTTGTCAGAACACAACGTTAGACCATGGTTGACCATGGTTGATTTCCATATCCATCGTTGTTTGACCATGGTTGAACATGGTTGGTTATGATTGACCATGGTTGACAATGATTAATATTATAAACCCAATGGATTGATATTATAAACCCAAGGGATTAATACTAAAACCCCAAGGGATTATGAACCCAAGGGAATAATATTAAACCCAAGGGACTATTATTATAAACCCAACATATATAAACCCTAAGATCAATATTATAAACACTAAAATAAACATGATTGACCATCGTTGATTTTCATATTGAGACAATCATTATTGCACTTCGATGTTGGACCATGGTTGACCATGGTTGACATCATAATAAACCATCATTGACCAGGGAATAATAAACCCAAGCGATTTATATTATAAACCCAAAGGAATAATAAAACCAAGGGATTAATACTAAAACCCCAAGGGATTATGAACCTAAGGGAATAATATTAAACCCAAGTGACTAAGATTATAAACCCAAGGTATAAAAACCCTAACATAAATATTAAAAATACTAAAATAAACATGGTTGAGCAGGATTGATTTTCATATTGAGACAATCCTTGTCACAATGTGACATTGGACCATGGTTGACCATGGTTGAACATGGTTGATTATGGTTGACCATTGTTGAATAATATTTAACCCTAGGAATATGAACGCTTACATCAATAAACCCAAGGGATTGATATTATAAACCAAGGGAATAATAAACCTAAGGGATAAAAATTATAAACCCAAGCTATATAAACCCTAACATGAATATTATAAACCCTAAAATAAACATGGTTGACCATGGTTGAAAATGGGCTAGCTAATTTGATGGGATGTCTTTAATGTCTCCCTTAACACACACTCAAAATAATTCCAACATTGTCTTTTCATCTGCATTTAGTCTATTGTGTTTCTCTTCAATTTCCAATATTTTTCTCGTATGGATTAAAATTTCCTTCAGTTTGTGGTCCTCTTCCATGTCTTTAGGTGATTTCCTTTTGGGGGTGATCTTCTCCCAACCCTTGCCTTTTGGTTCATCAACCTCCATAACTTGAATTGCCAATTGTTTTTCCAAGCTTTCTACGTTATAAATTTTATCCATGTTTTCTAGAATGGAAAACGTATTGGTATCTGGGGTCTTCTAGGGTTGACCTTGAGATGCATTTTGACTAGACATAGTCGTAGAAGTTTGAGCCGATCTATTACCCTATTGGGTCTATTGATTTCTAGCTAATGTACCCCTTCTTGGGTCAATTGATTGAAAGTATTCCTTGTCTTTCTTCTCCTTTACCTTTTTGTCTTACGCTACTATGAATGGACAATCTCTGAAGAAATGGACATATTCATGGCATTAATGAAATTTGAACAACACATGTTCATAATCCAAAGGCTGGGTCCAAATTGTGTCATTATATTCCAAGTCAATTGAATCTAGCAAGGGTTGTGAAATGTTCACATGGACACAGATCTGGGTGTAGCCTGCATGTCTCCTTCTCTTTGTAATCTTCAAGATATTCATAAATTTTCCTATAAAATTACCAATCTCCTTTAAAATATCGAGTTCCCAGAAGTATTCTGGAAATGAGAAGAGACACACCCATACTGGGGCCACCAGGAAGTGCTCGTTCTCTGAATTATAACATTCTTCCCATAAAAAAATGAATAACACCACATTGTTCATGAAATAGGGCCTGTTATCAAATACCCTTTTCCAATCTATTAGATCTATGAAAATCACTATAAAAAACCTTATTCTCTTAACCTAAGCTTGATTGGCCCATTGGGGTTCCATTTTGTTTGGATCCATTGAATAATTTCCTATTCTTTCGGCCAGATTCCCATGAGTTTACAAATGAGGACATGATATTTCATGAATTTTCAGGTCTTTTCCAAACGGTTGTTTGGAATCAATTTTTTTTATTTTATTTTGGGTGGCTTTCGGCAAGAAACACACAGTTTCTTGCTTGCCACAAAGCCCCCATCATAGGTGACTCCTCATTTTCCTTTCCTCTAGTGGCTGAGCTATAAGCTCCTCTCGTTCCATTATTTGATTCATTAACTATATGGCGCTAGGAGGAGAACCCTTCCCCCTGTTGTGGGGTCGCTCATGAGGTGACTAGAATGGAGGATGATGACATCTCACATGGCTTTGCGGCTTGGATTTGGCAAAAATTACTGCAACCACTTGCGAACTCCTGCAAACTACTATAACTAGCACAAAACACTAGCAGAATAGAATAATGTTATTTTGTTTCCAAGACCTTAATGAAATACATAATATTAATTTAATTTTAAAATATAAAATAAATAAAAATTTGGAAAAATAAAATTTTCCCTTTTATACATTAATATAATATTTAGTTTTCTCCAATTTTATAATTTAATTATTTCTATAATATAAATTGATTGATTGCAATCAATTCCCTAGCATTGAAATTACCATGCCCTCTTCCAAGTCACTAATAAGCGAAGGAGATGAAAGCAACTACCAAGTCACTAATAAATGAAGGAGATGAAAGCAACTAGTTAAATTGAAACACTTCTACATTTTAATATTCTTTTAATATTTATATTTTACATATAAATTTTAAATATTTTTAAGAAGTTTATTAATTTAAAAAATTAATATTTTGTTATTAGCCAAATTTATTATAAGGGACAACGAGAATGATCATTCTCCCATTATTGATTTATATTTTGAAATATTAAATAATTTGAAAAAATAATAAAAAAATTATTTAAAAACAAAGAAATAGAATTATATATATATATATATATATATATATATATATATATATATATATATATATATATATTAAAATTACTATAAAAAAAATCATATAAATTATATGACAATCATAAATTATATTGATATATATTTGAAAAAATTAAACTATTTTTGAAATTAGATTTTCAAATCAAATAAAATAAATATAAAAAATAAATAAAAACTTATCTTAAACATCTTACTCAAAATTGAAAATGAGGCTTTACAGTATACTTGTCTAGTTTTTCCTAACAACTTACTCAAAACTGAGAAAGGAGATTTTTAGTCTACTTGTTACTCAAAACTGAGAAAGGAGATTTCTAGTCTACTTGTGTCTCTTTCAAGATAAGAAATAACATAATTCCAACACATAATGGAGGTTCTGATTTAAACAGACCCTCCTAAGCACCCCACTCAACCTACTTTTGCTCAACAATGGTGGAAAAATCACATAAGAATAAGGTGAACAAGACTTTAAATAAACAAGGATTGAGGAAAATAAGGTGGACAAGGAGGAGAAGGAAGAGAAAGAGGTGAAAGAAACAACACCAAAATAGAAGCAAAGCTTGAAGTGAAGGAACAAAAGAAAAGAAAACAGTAGAAGAAGAGAGAAATGTTGTAGAAGAAAAAGTTGTCCAAAAAGTTGAGAAAAAAGAAGTAGGGATAGGGGCAAGGAGATTGAAGAAGAAAAAACTACAAATGAAACTACTCAAGGTAAGAAGAGAAAGCATGAGAATGAGCAAGATAAAAAAAATGCTCAGAATAAGAAAATAAGAATGAAGTGAAGAAGAAGATAAACAAAAAGAGAAGTTGGAAACATGTTTGAAACAAGGGTGATAAAGCTAGTTGTAAGGTAATTAAGAAAAAATATCTAAATTTACCAAGGTCTTTTCTTTTTTTTAACTGATACAATTGTGGATCTACTACTTCATGTAACGAGACAAAATGTTTGTAAATTTTTTTTGAATGCAAATATATTTGTAATATTTTGATACTTAAATAATCTATAAGGAATTCAGATATTTATGTTGTCAATTTTATAATATAATAAACTTAGATATTTATATTGTGAATTTTATAGTAAAATATATTCATATGTTTAAAGAGGAAGTAAAAGAGAAGAAACAAAGGGCACATAGAGAAACAAACAGTAACCCAAAAATGAAAGAAAAAGAAAGCAATGGAAAGGAGGACAGTGAAAGGAAGGATGATACAGGGCAAAGACACATAGCCCATAAAGAGAAACAAATAGAGGAAGAAGGGGAACGAGAGGAAGGGAATCAATCAAGAGATGAAGAGAAGGAAGAAACCGCACCAAACCCCAGCAATAACAAAGCAACAAGAGGAGCATGCAAACCAAAAAAAGCAGAAACCCTAAGAGTGGTGATCACAGATCCGGAGATACAAGCCTATAGAGAACATATGTCGGAACATGCAGTAATATGCAAGTTCATGGGACTGTGGCCAACTGAAAGAGTGCTATGTCAGTGGATCAGGCAGCAATGGAAACCCAAAGGTGATGTCAAACTGCACTTAGGAGCAAAAGGTTTTTTCACTGTTGTTTTTACGAATTTAGAGGATAAGGACAGAGTATTTGATGGGGGTCCTTACTTCTTCGCTTCAGCGGGTCTCTACATGAGGCCCTGGAAACCCAACTTCGTGCCAGAAAAAGAGACATTCACACAGGTCCCAGTGTGGATCCGTCTTTTCTCACTTCCAATAGACTACTGGGGCTTGGCGGCATTAAAGCAAATAGGGGATTGACTAGGAACTTTCATCAAAGCCTCAGAAGCAATGATGCAAAGAAAATACACTTCCTGCGCAAGAATTTGTGTGGAGATGGATGTATCAGGAGCTTTACACGAAGGATTGTGGCTGGAGTACATGGATGAAGACTATTTCCAAGCCATTGACTATGAGAAAATCCCCTTCCGCTGCAGAAAATGTCACGAACATGGCCATTTAGTAAGAGAATTCCCATTAAACAAAACAGGGGAAGAACCTAAGCCAGAGCAAGCAGTAAAGAGCAGGGATGCCTTCATAAAGCCAAAAGCAAGACAAAGGGCTAACAGAAAAAGAACGAATAGAACAGGGGTAGCACAAGGCAACACCAGCAACGCCTTTGGAATCTTAGAGACAGATACAGATTCAGAAGAACAAAATAAGGAATCAAATAATAGTGAAGGGAACAAAGAAAGGACAGGTCATGAAACCAAAGAAAGGGAGGAACATCCCCTCAGAACAGTAGTCCAAATGCAGGAGCCAATAGGAGAGCCAGATGAAGATGCAGATATGCTTACCAGTGATGGTGGTAGTGAGGAGATGGAGCTAAATGAGGTTCTAGAGCAGGAAGGAGTGAACTTACCAGTCATGGCAGAAATCTGGAAAACCCAAGGAATAGAAAATATTCCGGAAGAAGAGATTAGAAAGATCAATAATCTATTCATTGCAAGGCAGAAGGCAGAGTTGGATAGGCAAAATAGGAAGTTAGGCATAGCAAAGGGAACAGGTAGCCATTCAAAGAGCCTTTTATGCAATTCAACCAGCTCGAAACAGAGAAGGAAGAGAGGCCGAAGAACAAATGGTGAAGTATTACAGGAACTAGGTATTTTAATGTTAAACTCTGGCAAGATGAAGGCTCTGAATGCCTTCCCGTCTTACCAATAATCTGTCTAGTTAAAAATGAAAGTTATATCGTGGAATGCAAGAGGGCTTAATAGCCAAGCGAAACAAAGACTTCTAAAGAGAAACCGGATATCATGTTCATACAGGAAACCAAGTGTGCTAACAACAACATGGTGAATATCAGCAAAAGGCTTGGTAAATACATAGAATTTATGGAAGTCGCCAGTCAAGGTTGGGAAGGGGGTTTAGTAACTCTTTGGGACTCCCGAGTGATAAACATCCTCTCGACAGAAGCTACAAGATCGTTCATAGCCATGGAAACTCAATTGATAGGTAATTCTGAAACTTACTTATGCACAAATGTTTATGGACCTCAAAAGCTAGAAGATAAATTCTCTTTTCTCCGCTCTCTTTTAAGTCTAAAGCTCAGATATCTCAATTCAAAAATCATCATGGGGGGAGATTTTAATATGATAACCTCTCTTTTGGAGAATAAATGAGGGATTAGAAAACTCAATAAGGATGCTGAGCTCTTTGTTGAATTCATTGATTCTGCCAAACTAGTGGACATCCAGCCAAAAAGTGGAACTTTCACTTGGAATAATAGGAGAGGAGGCGAGAAGCAGATAGCCTCTTGTTTGGATAGATTTCTTATTTCTGAAAGCATTATACTTGAAGGAATAATAGTGGAATCCGACATCCTTCCTAGTGGAGGATCGGATCATTGGCCAATCTCTTTGGTAGCGGCCATCCAAGGAACCCCCAGAAACAAGCCTTTCAGATTTGAGAAGTTCTGGTTGAATCACCCTAATTTCATTCAACTGGTGGAGAAATGGTGGCACGAACCAATGGACATCAGAGGAACCAAAATGTTTAAACTTCAAAGCAAATTAAGATACATCAAAAACAAAATAAAAGAATGGAATACAACAGAGTTTGGGAACATTTTTAAGGAGAAAACCATCATAGAGGGAAAGTTAGAACAGATTCACAAAGAATGGGCTAATGGGCACAACAATGAGGACTCAGCAGAACAGGAAAAAGTCCTGTTGCAACAGTGGCAAGCACGCTGTCAACAGGAAGAGACCTTATGGAAACAAAAATCCAGGATACAATGGCTAAAGGAGGGGGAACAGAACACCAAGTTCTTCCATAGGTCTGCGCTAGACTACAGAGGGGCAAATAAAATACTCTGTCTCAACAATGAAAAAGGGGAAACTTTACAAAGTCACCAAGAAGTAACAACACTGCTCACAAGGCACTTCAATCATATAGCCCAGGAGCCGCAAGCAGACAGGATGGAAGCTATTGAGGAACTAACTCAGGCTATTCCTAAAATTATTACCAATGAGAAAAACCTAGCTCTTATCAGGGAAATCTCATTGGAGGAGGTGGAAGAAGCGGTTAGAAGTATGCCGAATGACAAGGCACCTGGGCCTGATGGTTTCACCATCAATTTTTATAAAGCCTACTGGAGCTTTGTTAAGACTGAAATATGGGAAGTAGTAGAAGATTCCAGACGCTCCTGTTCTATCCTTAAATTGCTAAATTCAACCTTCCTCAATCTAATTCCCAAGGTAGAAGAGGCTAACTCCCCAGAGAAATATAGACCTATAGACCTATAGCCCTATGTAATGTAATATATAAAATCATATATAAAGTTATAGCCAACAAATTGAAGCCCATTCTTCCTGGCCTCATTTTGGAAGAGCAGTTGAGGTATGTTGAAGGAAGACAGATTTTGGATAATATTCTACTATCCCAGGAAATGGTTCACACTCTTCAGACCAGGAAAATAGCAGGGATGTTGATGCAGCTTGATCTTTCTAAAGCCTATGATAAGGTCAACTGGAACTACCTTAAGGCCATACTGAACGCTTTTGGCTTTGATAAGCAGTGGACTAAATGGATTCTTGCCCTGATTAAATCCACTAAGTTTTCCATCCTTGTCAATGGCTCCCCCTCCGACCCTTTCTCTCCCTCCCGAGGCATCAGGCAAGGAGACCCTCTGTCTCCTTTCCTTTTTGTTATCCTTATGGAAGGTCTGAGCAGACTCATCAGCAAAGCAAAGAATGAGGGAAAAATCAAAGGACTACAACCCCTTCATTCCATACCAGCGACAACGCACCAGCAATTTGTGGATGACACAATGCTGCATGGGACGCCAACTGTGAAAGAAGCCATGGCTTTCAAGAAAATACTAAATCTCTTCAGTAAGGCTTCAGGTATGGAAATCAATCTTTCAAAATCCACTATTTTTTTCTTCAATACTCATTTAGCCATTCAGAAGCATCTATCTAGTATTCTAGGCTTTCGAAGAGGTAGCCTACCCTCTAAGTATCTGGGGGCCCCTCTGACGGACAAACCCTGGCAAAAGATACACTGGGAGAAAATCCTGGCCAAAATGAAGAAGAGATGTCAGCACTGGACCCACAGAGCCCTCAATTTTGCTGGAAGATTAGTCCTCACCAAAGCAGTATTGCAGGCCATTCCGTAGTACTTGCTCTCTATTATCCCTGCCCCTAAAGGAATCTTATAGCAGATTAGAGCAATCCAGAGATCCTTTGTCTGGAATGGCAATGCAGAAAAAAAGAAATGGGCGCTTGTTGCCTGGAACAAACTTTTCAAATCGAAAGAATTAGGGGGATTAAATCTTATGGATCCCTCCACTATCAACATGACCTGTGGAGCCAAGCTCTGGTAGAGATGGTTGAAGAAACCCAATATTCCATGGGCCAGACACTGGAAGGAAAAATATACCCCAGAGTGCAACATTCAGGAATTAATAAGGCTGCAGGAGGTTCCTGAAGGGTCTCCTATATGGAATTTAGCAAGAAGGAATCGTGACATTGTGCAGGATCACAACTTTTGGGAAATCCGAAATGGGGAAACAGCCTTATTCTGGGAAGATGCTTGGCAGCAACTCTCGAAGCTTGAAAGACCAGAGTTAGTAGGCCTTCAGAGACAGTGCCAGGACAGGGGCAGATACACTGTCCATCAATACTGGAATCACAGCAGCAGGGACCAGGAATGGAGAGAGTGGTTGATCAATGACACAGAAAGCTCAAATGAGGAAAACAACAATATAAGAAATTTTCTCGACCAACTAAACAAAAGGAAGATAAGAAAAGTTGAAGAAAAATACCAGCTAAGATGGGGCATGAAAGGGAGTGGTAATTTTACGCTCAAGGAAGCCAGGGAGTATTTTGAGAACACAGAGCAAATGGAGGTGATTCAATGGAGCAATAAGGTCTGGGATACTCTGTTTTGGCCTAAGATTAAAACATTCGTATGGCTCCTGATGCGAAGGAAAACTCTCACTTGGGGGAATCTTCACAAAAAATTGTTTAATGGCCCATCTAGATGCCCCATGTGCAATTCAGCTGAAGAAACAATGAACCATCTCTTCAACACTTGTGACTGGGCTTGTCACCTGTGGAATTGGGCGGAAAACATCATTAAAAGGACAGATAGAACCAGAGACTCCATCCAGGATACCATCATGAATTGGCAGAGAGGGTACTCAAATAATATAAGAATTAACAGCATATGGAAAACCTTGCCGGGATTTATAACCTGGACCATATGGAAGGAACGGAATAGAAGAATCTTTCAGAATGAATACAGAGACATAGAGAATTCGTTAGACACCATAACCCAAAATATAAGACAATTAATTTTGGTCAAGTGCAGAGCAGAAACAGATAAACAAGCTTCGGCTAGAGAGTTACACATTTTAAAAGCCTTCAAATTGGATAACGGTCGAAGTATGGGCACCACGAATTGCCAGCAAAATCCAAGTACCGCGTCAATTGGCTGGAAGCGTCCTCCTGCAGGCTTTCTTAAGCTGAATTTTGACGGAGCCTCCAGAGGCAATCCAGGCTTGGCGGGCATCGGAGGCATCATAAGGAACTATGCAGGGGAAATCCTTCACATCTACAGTAAAGCCTTGGGGGAAGGGACTAATAACGAGATGGAGTTTGCTGCCATGGAACAAGGACTCAGAATTCTCAGAGATACTCAGGGTGGCACCGTGGTGGTTGAGGGAGACTCAGAGTTGGCAATAACAACAACAAGGAAGCTCTACGGGGGAGCAAAAGCAAGTAAGGTTACTAAACATTGGAGACTTGCCAAGGTTATAGACAACATCGCAGGAATGCTGGGAGAAATGAAAGGTCTAATTTTTCAGGTGGTGCGACGGAAAGCTAATATGGTTGCCGACCACCTGGCGAACTATGGAATCGAGCACCCAAACACCACGTGGGATAGCTGTTGGCAGAATGTAGACTGCCAAGAATTAAAAGAAAAGTGCACCCAACTCTCCAGGCAAGACCTGGGTGATGACAATTTAGATTGAGGGGGAGGAAGAACATAACCACTTCACACTATGATGAGACATGCTAGCACTGCAGATACCATTAAAGTTTGGCAGGGGAAAGAAGGACACGCGAGTTCGGCACAATTATGGCGCGAGCAGAGGAAAGAGGATATAGGATCAGATATGATAAGTAAGGATATGTGCCGCCGAGGCCAGATCAAGGAGGGGGACACTTGGCAGGAACTGGAGCAGGAGAGAAAAGGTGACCGTAAGGGAAAGAATATGAGCCACTACACAAACAATTCGACATCACGCAGAAGTTATTATGATAGGACATGCAAGTTGCAAAGAGACAGGCGGTCTTCAACCGGTAACATCCCAGGCAACCTCTATTTAACATCCACCAAAGGCAAAGGAAAAAGCACTGTTTTATCGTGTAGTAGACCAGAGCCCACCCATTCTGCAGAAAGCACCCAGAATTACACCGTGAGAGTAGGCACGACAATGGCAGGGGAAGGAAGTCGCAACGCTTCTGCAAACAAAGATCTCAAGGTCGCTAGAGAAATGTATGAAACACGTACCTCGCAAAAGAACAAGCGTAAGATCATTGACCTGGAAGCCATGGTCCATGAGGAAGAAAAGAAGCTGTCGGAGCAGGACATAGAAAAGGAAGTGGATTGGCTTCAGGACCCCGGAACTGTTACCACGCAGGCCACCTAGTTCGTCAGGACTCAAGCAGAGAGTTGGCATATGAAAACACTACTTGCTCAAGCCTTGAGCATGCAGGGCAATTACGCTGAGCAATTGCGAAGAGTCCAGCACATCTCAGAGGCCAAGACGAAGGAACACATCACAATCTTAGAGAGCCTGGAGTTTAAGGTTAGTGTGCTGGAACAAGAGGTCGATAGCATCACCAAGAAGCTCACAGTGCTGATCAAACTCCTAAGGCATACTATTGGACAAGATACAAGGCAAGCCGAAAATCAAAAGGATGAACTTGCGGGAGATCATCAAGGCCAGCATCCCAAGCTTGCGCAGGTAGGCATCTCAATGTCTGAACAAGCTCCGAAGACTTCTATGAATTATGTGGTGCTCAAGATGTAAAGGGGTTGTTTCTACCGAGACTGGTTTCTTTGTTCTTTCGGCTGGTCCTCTATGTTCCCTTCTGTTATGCTGGTTAGTTGGTTTGTTGCTTCTGTTGTCTGTCTGCTGCCTTATTCAGGTAGATGTTTAAGTGTTTGTCTTTTGTTAAGCTCTATGACAATGCCACCCTGCGTGGTGTGCTTATGATAGTATGGTTAGCCCTTTTGGTCAATTTTGAAGGTAGGCCTGCAGTCTGGCGGCCCTCTGTCTGCAAGTGCAGACTTTTTGTACTATATTTTCCTCTTTTTTAATATAACAAGCTGACTTACAAAAAAAAAAAGAGGAAGTACACTGAATTTTATATTATTAAATATTATTTTATATCAAGCTAGTTATCATAAATAATAAAATGATTTAAATCACACACACACACACACACACATATGTTTTGTTTAAATAAAAAATTGAGTGATGAATCTATTTATGTATTTAAAATTGTAATTTAAGTAACAAGAAATCACAATCTTGCTTGAAATTATATTGTAAAATTTCTAAAAAGAATTAATTAATCAATTAATTATAGTGCAACATTAATAATGTTTATATATAATTATCTTATTAAAAATCCACTCACTTTTTATACATTAATATTTATATATTAATATATTTTAAAAGTAATATATATTTATATAAAACTACATAAAAATATACTCACAATATAAATTTGTAATAATAATACATATTACAAATAAATTATTTTAAATTAAATATAAAATATTATTAATACAAATATATATATATATATATATATATATATATATATATATATATATATATATATATCAAATTTAAATTTGTATTACCTCAAAACATCAAAATATAATTACCAATTGTCCATGTTATTTCTTAGGTTATTATAGGTGGTCTCAATTTCCCATAAAGGAAATAAGAGGAGAAAGTCATATTGCTATAAGGAAAAATGTCTATCAACTATGAAACTGTAAAGAGAAATGTCGTTGAGGTACATAGTAGAAAATCAAGTGTCCCAATAAGTCACTAGAGAAGGATCTTTAGCACTGGAGCCTAGAGATGGAAGTTTTACCTTGCACAAGAGATGGGTCTCCAGGTCGATTATGAGCATTCAAAGTCTCTAAGCATGAGTGTTGGAATTGCTAGGGACAATTGATATCATTCAAGGTAGAAAATATGCCATACTCCTCCTCTTAGTTCTCCTTCATAACTACTAATGAAGAGTAATAGAGTTGAGACACCTTTTCAACCTTCCTCTAGTGTCACCAGGGTGAGGAACTTGATGGGATACCTCCTCAAGGATGTTAGAGTTTGATAAATTTTGAAAATCATCAATAAAAATGGAATTAATATGAGGGATCTCACCACAGACATCAGAGGGGACAAGATTGGTAGATGGTTGCATCCTCCTGAGCCTATTTATGGGCATAATTTCTACCCCTTAGGTCCATGGCTCTCCCAACCCCCCACCATCTCCTTGGTGGTTATGCATGTGCTTCCGAGGCATGGACCTTGAAAAAAAGGAATGCCATGTGAAGAGATTGGGGATCATAATTCCAAGGGAAGAGAAGCAAAGGTAGAGGATATCCAACAAAATGCAAAGGCAAGAATAGGAAGGAGGCTTGAATAGAAAGAGAAGGGAGAGAGGAAAGAGAGGAGGAAGAGGACATCTAACATGAAAATAGATTGAACCACATCCCACCATAATTCTCGAATCCAAAATCCAACAACTATAGAATACCAATTGGAGGTACAACCAACAAAGATATGGGCAAAGGAAAAATGAACAAAGCTAAGAGTCACAATGAGTATCCCAAATAGCACAACCCATGATGACGCAACCATCAAATGGTGGATGACGAAAGATGGCGCATAATATACAACTGGAGGAAAACCTAGCTACAAAGGAAGCCATAACGTCTTAAGCATAAATTCAAAAACACAACCACCCACGCCCAGTAAATCACCATTACACTCTCTCCTTAATTGCTTAGTTGAGAAATAGTCATTTCCTAATGCAAATTGTGGATAGATCCAAACCACTACAACTCCATTGTCTCGAGCATACATGTCCAATTCTAGAAAAAATACAAGGAAATTCTCGGAGAAGGAAAGTGAATTAGTGTACAAAAGCCCCTTGATGCCACAAGGTTGCAGAGGAAATCCCACCTGCACCAGGGCAGGGACTAATTTACAACATATAACTCACATTAGGAGTGTTATGTATTTGGAGCTAACTTCGAAATGAAAGCTTTACATATACATAACTTGAATGAGAAGAGTTCACATCAATCTGTATGTGGGAAGATGGTCACTCCACCCCTCATAAATTTTATGTGAGGTGGTTGTGTGGTGAGCTTGCCCCAACATTGTTCATCACCCTAATCATAAAAAGCATAAAAAATAAATTCAAATAAAATATATAATATTAATTTCATTTTAAATTTTAAAATAGATAAAAATTTGAAAATATTTGTTTTCTTTTATAAACTATTAATAATATAGTATTTACTTTTTTCCCATTTTATAATTGAATTATTCTGATATTATAAAAGTGATTGATTACAATCAATTCCCTCTGTAGCATTGACTTTAGCATGCCCTCTTCTAAGTCACTAACAAACTAAAGAGATTGATGTGACTAGTTAAATTGAAACAATTCTATATTTTAACATTCTTTTAATATTTATATTTTAGATAAAAATTTAAATATTTTTAGTATATTATATTTTATAAATTTTATTCATTAACTTAAAAAAGTAATATTTTCCTATTAGCAAAAAATTGTTATAATGGAGGATGAGAATTATCATTCTCTTGCCCATGGGGCTTTGGATTGATTGTGAATGGGTGCATTGTTAAGGCACTCCTTGCGATAGGTCACTGGTTCAAATCCCATGTGGGTGCTTACTTACCAAAAAAAAAAGAGAATGATCATTCTCCCATGATATTATTGATACATGTTTTAAAATATCAAAAAAATTTAAAAAACAAGGAAAAAATTAGTAAAAATAAAATAGAAGTATTTAAAAAAGTAAATATTAAAAATGAAAAATATAGTTATACATCTTTGAAAAAAAATAAATATGAATTACATCACAATCATAAATTATATTGATATATATTTGAAAATATTAAACTATTTTTGAAATTAGTTTTCAAACTAAATAATTGAATACAAAAATTTATAAAATGAAAATAAAAAGTGATCTCAAACATATTACTCAAAATATAAAATGAGGATTTATAGTATACTTGTGTCCTTTTACCTCACAACTTATTCAAAATTGAAAATTGAGATGTGTAGTCTGCTTGTGTCCCTTTAGGATAAGAAATAACATAATTCCAAAACATAATTGTTATAGACATTTTTGGGCACTGCAACCCCAATCATACATGTCCATAAACCAAGGGCTCCTAAGTCCCTAAAAGTGTTGCTTCACACCCTAAAGGAACAAGGTCAACTGATTTCATCATCTCCCAAAAGTTCTCCACAAAAAACTGCTCAAAACTAGTCAAAGCTGGACCATACAGACTCCCCAGTGTAAAGGGTGCGATGCATACTGGAAAGCCCTTCTGTAGGGTGTGATGGGCGAGAGTAGACAAATGGCAAAGACAGTTTGCAAGGTGGATCATCATAGAATCTTCCAGAAACTTCTCCTGTGACACTTGCCTCTCTGAATTCGCCCAGGGATGAGTAAGAGATCATCAATCTCCAAGTGGAATCAAGAACTATCAGAGAGAGGACATTAATCAAAATCCCAGAAGATGACTCACCCCCCTGCAATCATCTATATATGGATCCCTCATCCCAGAGATCCTGCTCGAATTTTGTATCTTGTAAGGAAGTGCTTTTGGTTTCTTAGTGGAATATTAGAGTGTTGGGTGATCTAAGCTTTTCATGAGTTGAAGAAGGGTTTTCATGCTGGGAGGATGACGCTGGGTCAGAACAATTGGTTGTAATCCTCTTTGCTATTCTTGATATTAATAAAGCTATTCAAGTTTTCCTCCACATTCTTGTATGTTTGATGATATATGCATTTGTGTGGTCAATATATATCTAGTCCTATATTGTTTATGATTGTAGATCTTTGTTCTTCAATATTATTATGCTGCTTTGATTCCACAGGTGCTCTTTGAAGCTGGGTAAACGAAGGAAAAGCAGCAAGGATTTGTCAGAAGGGAGAGGAACCAAGCAAGGAACTAAGCGCAAGATTGAGGTTGGTGTCCTTTGTTCCTATCTTATCTACTTCTCATAAAGGAAAGCGAAAGTAGTTTTAGTTTGTTTGTTTCTAAGATAGCTACCAGTCTTAGTGGGACTAGTAGCTCCGAGTGGACACTAGATTTCCCGATAACAAAATGGCGACTCCACTGGGGAGCGAATAGATTGTTTGCTTGTCTATTTTTGTTTCCTTTATAAACTTACAGACGGAGCCTGAAGCTAAGCCAGCTAGCCTTCAAACTGCATTTTCTATGCAAGTGCAAAGTAGATCAATGCTGCTTCAGTCTATCTCCGAGTTTCATTTATAAACTGAACAATCGATTTGTAAACCTTCTAATTGCCCTAGTGGTGGCTCTAGTAACCTCATTAGATCAATCCCTGTGATTTATATTTACTGAACATCACTTGCTCGGCCTAAATCCCTGAACTAAGCTGCAAACTATGACCCGGAACCAAGTTGAAGTCTCATCCCTGGATCATCGCACTTTCTTCACTTGGGAATCTGGATGCATCGTACCTCCCGTGTGTAGTAGGTGCACTGCATCGCACTTTCCATGTGTTGCAGGTACGCTGATCAGACAAGACCTCTTCTGCTCTTAGATTTTTGTTTTGTGTTCACTCTCTTCAGCTTTATTTAGGAATTTTGTTGTCTGTGATCAGTATACCACTTTGGAAGCTCTCTTCCTCTGCATGATTCTGCCTGCATTGTGCAAAGAATTGTAAATGTTTTTATGTATTGTGCGCCATTTACAGTTCTCTTTTACAAAGAGTAGCATAATCAAACTGTCGTCTTTTTATTTGAAAGTGTTGCAAGTGTTGTTTTTAGTCAAAGAAAAGAATTCAATTGTTCTTGATAGTCTATTATACTGTTACTATTGTATTTGATTTGAATTGGTAGTTTTTCAAGTGTCGAAAGCAATTTTCAATTCAAAATAGAAAAGTGTCGTCATTATCTTCCTTTCGTTTTTGAAGAGAAATTTGTTCGTATTGTCGCTTTGAAAAAATAATTCAGATTTGTACTTAGCATTCTTCTTTTCATTCACACATTAAGAAAGCTAAGAACAAATACATGCATGTGCATTTGCATTTAGACTTCTTGTTGGTTTGATTTAGGATAGTGCATCTAGTGTGTGCTCTCTGCTCGATGTTGAAAGAATATCATCTCTCTTTCTTTAGTAGCTAGGATTTTCATTGCAAAAAGAAGATTAAACGATTGTTTATCATCTTAGATTGCATTTTAGGAATTCTATATCTACATCACGCGGTGAACCTGAAAGGCAAATTTCTTAAGAAAGATCAAATGTAAAATAAATTTAATGAACATAAAAACGCTTTGGAACCTAATGCACAACATCTAGAAGTCTAGGCTAGAGATGTATTCTGGCGTCGTAAATCCTGGTAACTGTCGCTTTCATTGTTGGTTGGGTGATTCCTCCTCTTTGAGATGACAAGTGCCAGTATGGACTTGTGCTCCCGCGTACCATCGAGTATATATTGGGAGACCACATTAGGATATATCCTTTATCCATAGGAAGCCGTGTCTGCTGCCCTATCGAGCACAATGCACTTAACACAGCATGCGGGAAGATTGATTTCCGTATCGTAAAAAGTATTCTGCAGTTTTGCGATTGGTTTGGTAATCCCTCTATCTAGATTTCCATAGTAGTCTCTTTCGTTCCTTTTCAAACTCCTTAAAGGAAAAGGTCCATCTGAGCACTTGTCACTTCAAGCTCATTAAAAATTGAAGGCGACTAGAGTCATCTTTTGTTTTTTCTCGACTCTTAAAAATTGAAATAACAAGTTGTGTCAAAGCGTCTAAAATTCATTTAATTCAGAAAAAAATTCCCCTTTATTTTTAGTTGATCGAGTAATTTGCAATCGTGGAAGAAATTCAATTGAAATCCCGTCGTTCGTGGAGACTTACGAGTCAACCGTCTTTGTCTCCAGAATCAAAACTATTCCGGACAAAGCGAACTCGTTTAACCGGTTCCAAGTCCCCTAGTCTAGTTGGAACAAGTGTTCCGACACCCTCGGAGACTCTGGTTACTCCAAACATTTCTGGTATCCCTGCCTTTACAGAAGAAGTTCCGTAGCCACTAGAGGATAGTAGAACTGATCCTAGTGTAAGGGTAAACACTTCTATACCTGAACCGGCTCCATCTACAGCTGATTCGGAAGGTGTTATTCCCCAAACATCTGTTGCTGCAGAACCTATACCTTCTTCGGAACCGGAAATATTTTATGGACCGGATGGTCTGTCTCTTCCACTTGGGTTGATTGCTATAGAAGAGATTGAGGAGGATCCCCCATCTAGTACTCCATCGCATTTTGGAGTTGGGATCACCCTATATCCTTCTTCGTCAAAAATTAGTCTAACGTTATTAGAAGTTCCTGTAGAATCGATAGGAAATCTTTTGGATGGACTAGATGTGTCTGAACAACCGTCGACATCTAGGACTGTGTCATCTGACACAGTAGTGGCAGAACTTCCTACTGCCACTCCAAAAATGTTCGCTGGCATACCATCTGTCACAACTAGCTCTCAATCGTTGGATGGAATCCATCTAGGGACTGTTTCAACAGTATGGTCTGTTCCCGTTTGTTCATCCAGAATAATATCTGGAATCTCTTATGTTGAGTCTCAGCAAATTAATCCTACGCAATGTCAATTTGGGCAGTCCGGTCCTCAAAGGAAAATCATTCCCTTAAGCACTGGATTACCGCCGTATGGGGGGCAATATGTCCTTTCATTATCTCCTCTGGGAGAACACACATACGAGAGTTCACAACAGAATTCAAGTCATGCTGGAATTACATCTAGTGGTTGGATGCCAACATTGCCACAACAACCAAGAGTTGTATACTCAATGTAACAAAGTTTGCTTATGTCAAATATCCCCACTACACTGGCTATTGCGACGGTGTCACAAGTACAAGCGTTACCTATTGTATGCCAACCTCAAGTCTCTTAGGTCGCAATCCAATAGCCCCTTGTCCCCGCGATGCCACCACAATCATCGATTAGTGGCTCCTTAACTGGAGTGACCGAGGCTCAAACGGGTACCATTACCCCTCATCTTGGTCAAACAGCCAGTATTAGACAACAGCACATGGTCTCACAACCATGGCTGGTGCAATATCAACAACCATAATTCCAACAAGTTTACCAAGGATTTGAGCACCAAGTGTTTGCAAGTAACGGGCAACCATATATTCAAAACGGTCAACATCAACCATTTCATAATGGTTATGCCCATCAACCTTATCAAAGTTATCAGCATCAAATGCACTATGCTGGTATGCAAAGACCCACTGCTCAGGCAATCCTATCTTATCCTGGGTATGCTTCGCAAAACCTGAATCAACAGTTGCCCTTCATAGCAACTTTAGAGTTACCTGATCTAAATCAGCTAACAAACGATCCAATCGCTTACGCCCCTTGGTGGCCAGCGATTCCTCATAAACTTCCGTCAGATATTCCTAAATTTAATGGAAATTCGGGTGAAGACCCGTCGAATCATGTGATGACCTTTCATCTGTGGTGTTCATCTAACACCCTAAATGATGATTCGATTAGGCTTCGCCTTTTTCAACGAACGTTAATTGGTCCGGTAGCAAAATGGTATATCGAATTTCCTAGAGCTTCGTTTGATAACTTCAGTACCCTAGCCACAACCTTTTAAACCCATTTTCAATTACCCATAAGGTACGAAACAGGAACAGAGCTTCTTACCAATTTCAAGCAAACGACGGCCACTCACATATCCGATCATATTCATGAGTGGCGACATCATCGTAGAATGGTAAAAACATATGTTCCTGATCAGCTGTTGGTTGAATGGTTTATTAAGTCATTGTTACCTTCTATTACAAAAGATGTGGCAAAGGGAGGAGTTGTCATTGAAGAGCAAGTCATTGCTCGTGCGCAATATTTAGATTTGATCTATACTCAGTCTGGCACGCTCTACGATAAAATCCCTGATGCTCCTAGACTGGAATTTTCCGTTCCTCCCTCTCCTAAATCAAACAAAGACTCTCATGCCAGGGACAACGTGATAGGAACGACCAGCACGAAAACCGTAAAGGCTAAGTCGAAGAAGGCCTGTACGGTTTCAGGTCAAAATGCAAATGAAGAACTTCTCACCTCGGAAGTAAATGCCGTATCGAATGACAAAGGCAAAGAAACCAAGCAACCAGGAGGCAAGAAGAAAAAGAAAGGGAAGAAGAAGAAACAGGAGGAGTCATCCCCTGAAAAATATTCTGCAAACACTTCTATAGATAGGAAACCAAATTGTGCATGCCTTATATGTGATGAGGATCATTGGACAAGAGAGTTTCCATATAAAGCTGAGCTTAGAAAATTCTTCAAGAATTCAAAAACCTCGGCAGTATTGACTGATCCGTTTCCAAATCCAGGAACAAATCTGGTTGCTAGTGACAATGCTTCCCCGTCCCAAGTGCTAATGTTGTCGATTTCGAAGCAGCAAAATGATGCTTTGATATCGACAAGGAATAAAGATTACAGGAATCCACAGCTGTTGGACAACAAGGCTAATGATCAACCTAGTAGTTCGACAACAACTTCAACCGAAGTTGTGCCACCCATCATTCCTGAACTAACGATAAAGCCGCCTAAGGGAGTAGTACACAAATCGACATTTAATCCTCGTGCCAGAGCAACACAACATTATAATATAGTGGAAGATCTAGCCCAATCGCCATCCGCTATGTCGACGCTTGAGGTACTGCAAAATTGCCCCTCCCAAAAGCAGGCTTTATTATCGGCGATAGGTGGGATTGACCCAATGGATTCCAGTCTTGTGTCCTTTAATCACAAAGGATATGACCCTCAGTTACCAGCTCAACTAGCTTTCCTTATTCAACTGAAAGCCCTCAACAAAACTGTTCATCGAACAATTATTGATGAGGGGGCATCTACATGTATTAGATTGATGAATTGCTGGAAAAATTTAGGATCCCCACCCTTGTCGCGATCTTCGACGACATTAAAAGCATTTGATGGATGAACATACATCCCATATGGGATTTTAAGTAACTTTCAAGTCGAACTAGGGGGAAAAACAATAGAAATTGATGTTGAAGTGATCGACGGAAACCTCGATTACAACATCCTACTGGGAAGGCCTTGGATATATGCCATGGCTGCCGTTGTGTTGACCTACTTCAAGAAGATTGAATTTCCCTTCCAAGGAGGTATTACAATCGTCGACCAACAAACATTTCTCCCCAACAGTTTGCAAGTTACAGGAAGCATTCCGATTCGCTTCAAAATATCGGAGTAGGCCTACTAAAATACCCTATATTAATGGGGACTTTCGCCCTACTGCCTCCAATCAATCTGGCGGAAGTGGCAACAGTGGGAACCTGCAATATGATATCTATTCAAAAGATGTCCGAAAATGATATTAACATGGATCATCTGCAGGTATTGCCTCCAAGCCCAATGGAAATATTGTAGCAATCAATGTTTTCAACATGGGAGGCAAACCCAAATCAACACTCATCAAGTGTTTGGATAGATAGGTCTAAGGAATATGGTACCCCTTCAGATCCTTGGTCGCAAGTACATTCTATAGACCAAGGAATTGTTCAGTCAAGGGTGATTGACGGGGCACCATGGGAAGATTACCACCATCATTCCCATCTTCCGGATTACAAAGAAGATACTCCTAGTGACCTTCATCATCCCTCAGTTTTTGACTTTCTATCAAATACTGTAAACACGGTGGATTCCGAGTCAAACTTGTCCAATATTGAAGAGACTATGGCCATAAATATCTCGACCAAAACAGATGTTGTAGAGAATATTCATGTCGGCAAATCTTGTTCTCCTTTAGAACTGGAAATATATCACGCTCTTTTTCGTGAGTTCAGAGATGTCTTTGCTTGGTTGTATGATGAAATGCCAGGCACAGACTCGAGCATAGTTGAACACAAAATTAATATGTATCCAGATGTCAAACCGGTACGACAACGGCTACGGCAAGTGCACCCCAAGAAAGCAGCTGCCATCAAGGTAGAAGTTGAAAAACTTCTCCATGCTAGTTTTATTTACTCGGTTCCTCTAACCGATTGGGTATCGAATATTGTTCCTGTAACGAAAAAACAAGGAACGATTAGAGTGTGCGTCGATTATAGGGATGTAAATCAAGCTTGTCTGAAAGACAACTACCCTACACCCTTCATTGACCAGATAATTGATGAATGCGCCGGATGTGAAATCTTTTCATTTATGGATGGATTTTCTGGGTATAATCAAATAAATATCCACCCACAGGACCAGTCAAAGACTACATTTATTTTTCCGTGGAGCACATTTTCATATCGCAAGCTACCCTTTGGTTTAAAGAACGTAGGGGAAACATTTCAGAGGGTAATGAATTATGCTTTCCATGACATCAAAAACATCGTTCAACCATTTCTCGACGATCTTCTGGCTCATTCGAGAAAGCGGACCGATCATCCATAGCATTTAAGAGCGATATTTCTACGTTGCTGACACTACAAGATACGACTCAATCCACACAAATGTGTGTTCTGTGTCAGTTCTGGTCGTTTGCTTGGCTTTGTGGTCTCAAAGGATGGGATTCGTCTAGACCCATGTAAGGTTCAGGCAATCATTAATTTTCCTCCACCTTCAAATTTGCTTCAGATTCAGAAACTTCAAGGGAAAGCAAACTTTCTAAGGAGGTTCATTCCAAATTACGCCGAACTTGCTAAAGGTTATACTCGTTTATTGAAAAAAGAAGTACCCTTTGTTTGGGATCAGGTCGTGCAAGCTTCCATTGATGCTTTAAAGGAATCCCTAATAAAAACATCATTAATGTACGCTCCTGATTATCAAAAAGACTTTAACCTGTATCTGGCTGCAGTGGATACGAACATCGCAATGGTTTTAGTTCAAGAAGAAAATGGAATTGAACATCCTATATATTATTTGAGTAGAAACTTAAATGATACAAAAAGCAAGTACTCCTACGTTGAAAATCTGGCTCTCGCAGCTGTTCAAGTGATACAGAGATTTCGACACTATGTCCTCTTTCGAAAAACTACCATTTTGTCAGATTGCAACCCCATGACTTATATATTGTCGCGACAGTTGCTGGGGGGAAAATATTCAAAATGGATAGCAATTATACAAGAGTTTGATCTGGAATTTATAAAATCCAAATCGAAGAAATCCCTGGTTTTCGAAGAGTTACTATACGATCTCCCATCGTCGTCCAACAATGCAACCTCAGAAGAAGCAATTGTGGACGAATATTTGTTTCTGATATCTTCAAGCAATTCGTGGTATGGAGACATAATAATTTATCTCCAAACCCAAACATATAGGTCTAATACCTCGCGCAAGACGAATTCGATACCAAGCAAAAGACTACATGATCGTCGGTGACACGCTTTACTGTCGTGGTGTCAATACAGTTCTGCGGAGGTGCCTCACCCACGAGGAGGCTGAAAAAGTCTTGAATGATTGTCATTCAGGCGCGTGTGGGGGGCATCAATTTGGTTACACTACGGTGAAAATGTTTTTACGAACAGGATACTTCTGGCCAACAATGTTCAAAGATTGCATAACTGTAGTCAGAAGTTGCCATGCCTGCCAAATTTTCGATCGCAAAACCAGAATACCACCCGCACCTCTGCAACCAGTAGTTGCTGTTGGGCCATTCGCCAAATGGGTCATAGACTTCATGACATGTAACCCCACCTTGGCCGAGGGGCATGTGTATATCATAGTCGCAGTAGACTATTTTACCAAATGGGCTGAGGCGATGCCTACATTGAACAACAACGACGAAACGACTGCCCTATTCTTTTTTAATCATGTAGTCTCCAGGTTCGGCGTTCCACAGGCCATAGTCACAGATCATGGATCGCATTTTTGCAGTCACATGATGTTTGAGTTGGCTTCCAAATTAGGGTTGTCCCACGACAGCTCTACTCCATATTATTCGCAGGCTAACGAACAAGTTCAGGTGATCAACAAGGTCCTGAAGCGGATGTTGCAAAGGATGATTGGAGTCCATAAAAGGAGTTGGCACCTGATCCTGTACTCAGCTTTGTGGGCATACCAGACATCGGTGAGGAATGCAACCGGGTTTACACCCTTTCAACTGGTGTATGGCCTGGAAGCAATCTTACCAGTTCAGTGTGAAATCTCGTCCCTCAAACCCGTGGTCGACCTTCTCCCCAGAACTTCAGAAGAGGAGGCTCGTTTCTTGGAACTAATCCAATTGGATGAAACCCATCGTGATGCCGCTATGGCTAATGAAGCCCATAAGAAACAAGTCAAGGCATAGTTCGACAAGAATGTCAAACCCCGTGTCTTCTCAGAAGGTGACATGGTCTTACTTTACGACCAGGAATCCGTTAAATTGGGAACAGGCAAATTCAAGTCTTTATGGATGGACCCCTATATTGTTAAGAGTGTATTAGCAAAAGGAGCCTATGAGTTAGTGGATTATGATGGGATTCCGCTGGCGCAACCCTGCAACGGGTTGTACCTTAAGCGTTACTATGCTTGACTCAAGATAATAACCCCTATGCTTTTCTTACATTTTTGTTTTTGCTAAGGGTAATCGTTTTGGTTAAGAAATCCACTTTCACATTTGTTGCAGATGTCAGACATATTGGAATCATTTGTTGGATATGCCGACGGAGCGAGTCATAGTTCGCAGAACCTATCTTCTGTGGCCTGGGCCATCTTCGATCCAAGCGGCGAGTTACTAAGTTTCAGAGGGGTATGTATTGGTCGGTCAAAGAATAATATTGCTGAATACACTGCGTTGATAGAACTCCTCTCTGATGCCATCACACATGGCATATGCCGACTCATCATCAGGCTAGACTCACAACTCGTCATCCTACAGCTTACCGGTATCTACTTCGTACGGTATCCAACTATCTATCGCATGTTCCTAAGGGTCAAGATTTTGGAAAGGTAGTTTGATTCTATTCACTATTAGCATATTTCCATAAACTTAAACACATTAACAGACTCATTAGCAAATTATGTGTTAGATAGACATTTGCAACATTTATAAAAGAAGCATTTCATCAATATTTGCAATGAGATCATGTAACTTAACCAAAATAAAGCTCCGAAAATAAAAAATATATATATAACTGTTTATGGTTCACACATAATGTTCTGTAACCAAGACAAAATTGGTAAAATGACCCAAAACTCAAAATTCTAGGGGGCACCCTAGTTTAATGATGCTGGTGATAACAAGTCACCGCCTGTGCAATCATGCGTAAAAGCCTAGTCCATCGACTTGGCACGCCAGTAGTATGTCGTTGCAACCTCAGAGGAAGCTCGTCGGTCCTCACGTCCGGAATACCAAGAGTGAGGCCCTCGACCTAATCCTGCAATGCTGAAAGAGTCTCGGCCACATCAAGGTCGCGAAGGATAGCCCTCCCCACAGCCTCTCCTGCTGGAATGACAACTGGTGCTCTCAGACGTGCTGCTGGCCGAACTGGTCCAATATCTGCATGAGCACATGAGTTTTGATTAGTCTTGATAGAAGAAAGCACGAGAACATTATATAAAAAAAACAATAAACATAGATATGGTCAGAGAATTTACCGATAGCACCCCACTGCTCACCAACTGGCAGCACCAAATCCGGATCACCCTGGAAATCCATACTAGCATATGGACACTCGGAAAAAACCATCTCCTGACGATTGAACCACTTGAAGAAGGTATCAGAGAAAGAAACCTGGGACTGACCAGCATGTCGGGCCATAAGGTTGACCCATCTCTACATCCGTGGCTTAGTCGGTGGAGGTGAGCTAAGTGAAATGTACTGCGGCTGCATCAGTGGGATCTTTTCCAAGGTGAAAGCAGTCAAAATAGAACCATAGCCGAAGTTCTTGGATTTTCCGCTTTTTAACTTGGTCAGTTGTTCTTTCATCAAAGGGAGTGCTGTGTCACACCAGTTGAACACCTTTGGTTGAAGGAATTCCAAGGCGTACTGCATATAGGACCTGTTAGCCACGTGAAGAGCCGCACTACCAACTAGTCTAGCAAAAGTGAATAGAATGGTCCTCAAGGACCAATCAGTGACATCTCGGATGTTGATCTTGCCGTCCCTACTCGGTTGAGATCCTTCTCTGCAATACCGGTGAATATAATCTCTCACGGATTTGCCCCCACGGGCGGAACCTGATAATGAAAGATGGGCACCACGCCTCAATAAACCAGTCAAAAAATAGATGTCCACGATAGTCAAGGGGATAGATTTACCTCTGATCTGAAACACCTGGTTGGTAGGATCCCATGCATCGAGAAGATATTGCAACAAGTTGATTTATTGCCTCATGCTAGAGATGCGGAAAAACTTGAACAGGCCACAGTTCCGTAGTGCAGTTACCGTAACCGGATCATGTAAAGCAACCATGTCCTCTTCTTCATGCTCGCGTTCTCACCATGTAACAACCATTTTGCTCCAATGAATCTCTGTAAAACAAGCAAGAGAAGAGTCAGGGTCCTGATTTGGCAAAAAACAGGAAAAAATTCCATGAGAAAATAGTGCAAAAGTTTCCCTTCTCGCGCCCATCGCACCCCAGCAGTGTACTGGGTGAGATGCATATTGACTGGCTAATGGCCAAGCCAGTATGCATCGCACCTTTTGATATAGGAAGGGTGCGATGGAGCCAGGGCGAATTTTTCAAACCCCAGGGGCTTAGAAAAACAGGGAAACATGCTCAGAATTCAAAAAGGAAGGAATGCAACTGAAGAGCTCAGGTTTAGCTCCTACCTGGTCTAGATAGCGCCGAGAATTGTCCACAGAATCTCCTGGAATCAGCTGGTGAAAATCAAGGGGGAAAAGCACCTCCAGAGCTCCAACAAACCAAAGTTCAAATGAAATGGTAAAATGAGGGGTAAAAACCACTTTTAAATTACTTTTCACGTAATTTGAGTAAAATATTAGTGTTTTAACTCATTTTTCAAACATATATTGTTCATTTCTAATCGGTTTGATGAAGCAATTGAACAGGCAGTACAACCTTTGAAGGAACAAAGTGGTTAGCGGTGAAATCAAATAATCAATGACCATTATCACGAGCAGTTTTTATGCGAAGTTCAAGCTCGTTAAAAATTAAACCTTAGCAATGAGAAAATGTTTCCCTAGAGTTTAAGCTCATTAAAAAATGAACCAATCCCTGGTAAATAACCATTGTGAATGCATTATCATCAGTTTTTGAGCCCTGGTCGTGTTCTTACCATCACCTCCACTCTATTTTAGCCAATCATTCACCTCCATTTGATTGTTTACCCCTTTTGAGGAACAGCTACAAATGGTGATCCTGTTAGCCATCCTTGTGACACTGCCATTATTGGACAATTCCAAACCTTACCTGGAATCAGCTGCTACCTGAAATTATCACTCGTTCTTAAAAAAAAAAACAAGTCTCCTTTAAGCTCTTTTCACCTGACTCGTAAAATATGAAAATATTACTGAGCGATTGGCCTCTCCAACTCGTTAAAGCGACTGGAAGTGCTATCCCTCCTCTACATTTTAATCTTTTTGGACCTGAGGGATTATTACACAAAATGATTGAGCGCTTGTTTTGTTCGGCTCGTTAAAATTACCAAAAATTCATCCCTTTCGTATTATTTTATACTTTTTCAGACTTAAGGGATTATATGACGAAAAAGGATTATTGGAGTTTCCTTTACGTCCCTTTCAAACTCTCTAAAATTGAAAAGGACCGAGTTATCTTTGTCATTAAACTCTTTAAAACCAATAGCGGCAAACTTGTCCGTACATATAAGAACGAGCTTCACTGTCGCTAGGCTCGTTAAAACATAGCGACGGGTTTGCCCGAAGAGAAAATTATAGAACAAACATATGTTATCCTCCTCAAGCTTGATAAAAATAAAGAGGTATTGGTCAGCAATGACTGGGGAAAAATTGGGAAGAAAACTTGAAGAAACTTTATTGGTAGCAAGGTCGCTCTTGAACATGACACTTTCACTCCACGTCCGAGTTAGGTTGGGCTATTCCGTTCACCGGTCATATCACCATTGGTCCATCGCACCATCCATATTTGGGGTTAACGCTACCAATCCAGGACAGTGTCGCCGATATGTTCAAGAAAAGTCGCTTAGAGAATTCACCTGTGTCTCATCCACTGCAATACATTCACGCTCCATTCTTTCATGACCGCCACCCTGAACCCTGTATCATCAGATCGTTTTCATCTCCAAAATCATTTACTCCGTTCCATGTCGTAGATGTGGGATTCATTAAGGCCCTCCTACGACGGGTCACTTGTTGTCGACATCAGCTCATTATCCAAGAGGTCGACTTAGGAACAACCCTTTCAGTACTTTGAAGCTTGCATGCCTCAATGGCAAGTTTCTCACTTCCGGCGACAGGTTTACATCAATGGCCTTCGATTGAAAGATTTTGCGTGGTGTTCCACGCCATGTCCCTTTTTCACACCACGTGAATTCTACTGTAGTACCTTGAGGGTCATAATCATTATCGGTGATTCCTCTTGCACCTGTTAATAGCCTACATCATTGGCTGGTAATCAGGCGATGTCTTTCCATGTTCGACTCCAGAACATCTTTCACATGGATCGACTTGTACTCCGAGTGAAGATCGGACGAGTTTGAAGACCCCGGATCTAGTTTCATCCATCCGGGCTATGATATATTTAGGAAAATAAAGACATAAAATGTACATCATTGCTGCATAGATGATCATCCGAATCAAAGGATGATGGCTCTATCAGAATCATCAGTCTACCACACAGACGGTTGTCTATCTTATGTACATGAAAATGAATTTATAAAGTTGAGCATGGGAATGCCCGCCTTAGCTAGATCATGAAAAATATTATGAAGATAATGTATTGTATTGTATCTTATTACAGGTCGCCTTCCAGCTCGAAAAAACTTCGGATCCTCATGATAAAGCATTTCACCTGACATCAAAAGATTAACGACCTCATGCTTTAGGGGGCAACTGTTATAGACATTTTTGGGCACTACAACCCCAATCATACATGTCCATAAACCAAGGGCTCCTAAGTCCCTAAAAGTGTTGCTTCACACCCTAAAGGAACAAGGTCAGCTAATTACATCATCTCCCAGAAGTTCTCCACAGAAAACTGTTCAGAACTGGTCAAAGCTGGACCATATAGACTGCCCAGTGTAAAGGTTGTGATGCATACTGGGAAGCCCTTCTGTAGGATGCGATGGGCGAGAGTAGACAAATGGCAGAGACAGTTTGCAAGGTGAATCATCATGGAATCTTCCAGAAACTTCTCTTATGACACTTGCCTCTCTGAATTCGCCCAGGGATAAGTAAGAGATCATCAATCTCAAAGTGGAATCAAGAACTATCAGAGAGAGGACACTAATCAAAATCCCAGAAGCTGACTCACCCCCCTGCAATCATCTATATATGGATCCCTCATCCCAGAGATCCGGAGGCTGGAATTTGTATCTTGTAAGGAAGTGTTGTTGGTTTCTTGGTGGAATATCATAGTGTTGGGTGCTCTAAGCTTTTCATGAGGTGAAGAAGGGCTTTCATGCTGGAAGGATGACGCTGGGTCAAAACAATTGGTTGTAATCCTCTTTGTTATTCTTGATATTAATAAAGCTATTCAAGTTTTCCTCCACATTCTTATATGTTTGATGATATATGAATTTGTGTGGTCAATATATATCTGGTCCTATATTGTTTATGATTGTAGATCTCTGTTCTTCGATAGTATTATGCTGCTTTGATTCCACAGGTGCTCTTTGAAGCTGGGTAAATGAAGGAAAAGCGGCAAGGATCTGTCAGAAGGGAGAGGAACCAAGCAAGGAACTAAGCGCAAGACTAAGGTTGGTGTCCTTTGTTCCTCTCTTATCTATTTCTCATAAAGGAAAGCGAAAGTAGTTTTAGTTTGTTTGTTTCTAAGATAGCTACCAGTCTTAGTGGGACTAGCAGCTCCGAGTAGACACTAGATTTCCCGATAACAATAATGGAGGTTTAGATCCAAACAAACCGTCCTAACCACACCACTCCACCTGCTTTTGCTCAACAATGGTGACATAATCACATAAGAAGAAGGCGAATATGACTTTAAATAAACAAGGATTGAGGAAAAGAAGGTGGAAGAGGAGGAGAAAGAAGAGAAAGAGGTTAAAGAAACAACACCAAAAATAATAGAAGCAAAGCTTGAAGTGAAGGAACAAAAGATAAAAAATGGTAGAAGAAGAGAGAAAAGTTGTCCAATAAGTTGAGAAAAGAAGAAGAAGAAGAAGTAGGGATAGGGGCAAGGAGATTGAAGAACAAAAAACTACAAATAAAGCTACCCAAGGTAAGAAGAGAAAGTGTGAGAATGACCAAGGTAAAGAAAATGTACAGAATAAGAAGATAAGAATCAAGTGATCAAGGGGATAAACGAAAGGAGAGGTTGGAAACAACATGTTTGAAGCAAGGGTGATCAAATGAGTTGCGTGATTGCCCCCATCTATCCTAGATTCCCCTTCCCCTTTCAAATTTTCCAAAGATAGAACAAGAGAGAAATGTTGTAGAAGAAAAAGTTGTCCAAAAAGTTGAGAAAAAAGTAGGGATAGGTGCAACGAGGTTGAAGAAGAAAGAAATACAAATGAAGCTACCCAAGGTAAGAAGAGAAAGTAGGAGAATGAACAAGATAATCTTGAAAATGATGAGAATAAGAAAATAAGAATGAAGTGATCAAGGGGATAAACAGAAGGAGAGGTTGGAAACAACATGTTTGAAGCAAGGGTGATGAAGGGAGTTGTAAGAGTGTCCCCGTCTATCCTACTTTCCCCTTCCCTTTTCATATTTTCCAATATTCTTTACCTAGTTATAACAAGAGGAGTACTTAGTGCATCAAGTGCAAAATGTTCACATACAACTAGTTAACAATCCTCATGGTTTGATATTATGCAACCTTTGGACTATTGTGATTCCTTTGAGATAGTGAAGGATGTGAAAGAAAAAAATAAAAACCAAGATGTTGTAGGTTCTCTAGAACATTTTGATTAGATGGCCCAACAGAAACTCATTTTAATTCCCTTAGTACAATATCCCTTATGAGTGATGAAGAAATCAAATATGCAAGAAACTAGAAGAATGACCATAGTTTTAGAGATAAATAATGATCAATATAATCAGATGCTATAAGTTTTGTATTTTAAATGTTTGTTTATAAAAATAAAACATTTTATTTAATGTTAACATATTGTATATAGGTGGTGGATGGTTAATTCATATATTAATTCTTTTTATAATAATAAAAAAAGACACTATAATGTAATTAATTTTGATGATTTTATTAAATCTTAGAAATGTGAAATATGTTATGAAATAAGTGTTTTGATATTTATAATTAATCATGATTGCGATAATAAAGCATGTGTTTGAGGATATAAGTTATAGACATATACCAACCATTTAATTTATATGACTGCAATAATAAAATAAGTAATTTAGTGGTTATGTTTACCAACTAAATTTCTAGTGGGTTTTTCTGGTCTAATTTCTCTAAAATTTAGCAGGAATTTATTGAAATCACAAGTTTGATGGGTAACGGATGCACAATAGAAGTGCCCTAGGGGTTTTTGAGGCTACTGAATCCATATATATAATCAAAAAGCTAATTTAAATAACACAAATCAAACTTTCACCTCAAATTTTTCCTCTGGATTCCTAAATAAAAAATCCAAAAAATCACACTAAAAACAACTCCCTTTTAAAATGAAAATTTCATTAACGTGGAACTTTTATGGTAAAGAAAGACTCATTAAAAAGAGAACCCTTAATCGTGAACATTAAAAGAGAACCCTTGATCGTGAACCTTAAAAGAAAACCCATGCTTTTGTATAAAATGACTGTCAGAGGTTGTATGCGCTCTTTCCGCTCACGAGGTACGTCAGTTCCAATTTTTTCACAAGGTTTTCACACTTTTTCCAAGTGATGGACTCGGCTTTTTTCACACCCTCAAAGTGACTCACTTTTTTTTTTTCCAAGATTTTAAAGATAAGTTGTTGTGACATTTTTCTGTCAAGTTCTTTGGTCTCTCACTTTTGATGACACGTTGCTATCTTAGAGGAAGTATCAACTATAAATTTAAATTGATTATAATATAAAAAATTATAAATAATAAAATTAAATATAATGACAACTAACCTATAACACAAGTGAAACTACTACTACAAATTAATTCCAAATACCAAAACTCCAAAAAAAAACCGTAAAATTAAGAGCATCAAGAGCACAAGGTAATTCAGTGACGTGAAGGTGTACTGGTTATGAATTATCCGGCGGACACAACAAAAAAGAGAATCCAATGAAAGCAGCGGGGCATCGGAAGTGGACAAAAAATTTGGAATCGTAGGGGGCAATCGGAGACTAGTGTTACGTATTCATGGCTGGTGGGCTTCGTCTGTTTCGTTCTGGCGATGATACTGCTTCAGCTCTACAGAATAGTGGACAGTCGAGGCTACAATTTGCCTCCCGGTTCCAGAGGGTGGCCATTGATTGGAGAATCCCTGGGCTTCATGCGAGAGATTAATTCGGGTTCACAACCACGCCGATTCATTCAAGATCGAGAGCTAAGGTACTATGTTAATTTATAATAGGAATTGTACCTTAGCTCTCGATCTTGAATGAATCGGCGTGGTTGTTAATTTTAAATTTGTAATAATAATAAATATTACAAATAAATTCACACTGCTTCCATATATTAGTATTTTCTGTTCCTTCCTTCATATGTTTTAGGGGAAGATGACTCTTGCTGTTACTACATGAAGCTTACTGTATTTGAATATTGTTTTTGATTGGCATGTTTTGTCAGACTATCTGTATTTTTTGTAAATTTTTCTCTGATATTAATAAAAATAGTGCTTTCTTCTTACTGGCAATAAATATTACAAATAAATTATTTTAAATTAAATATAAAATATTATTAATACAAATTGTATATATATATATATATATATATATATATATATATATATATATATATATATATAATTTGAATTTGTATTACCTCAAAACATCAAAATATAATTACCAATTGTCCATGTTATTCTTAGGTTATTATAGGTGGTCTCAATTTCCCATAAAGGAAATAAGAGGAGAAAGTCATACTAAGACAAAAACATTTACTATAAGGAAAAATGTCTATCAACTATGAAACTGTAAAGAGAAATGTTGTTGAGGTACATAGTAGAAAATCAAGTGTCCCAAGAAGTCACTAGAGAAGGATCTTTAGCACTGGAGCCTATAGATGGAAGTTTTACCTAGCATGAGAGATGGGTCTCTAGGTCGATTATGAGCATTCAAAGTCTCTAAGCATGAGTGTTGGAACTGCTAGGGACAATTGATATCATTTAAGGTAGAAAATATGCCATACTCCTCCTCTTAGTTCTCCTTCATAACTAGTAATGAAGAGTAATAGAGTTGAGACACCTTTTCGACCTTCCTCTAGTGTCACCAGGGTGAGGAACCTGATGGGATACCTCCTCAAGGATGTTAGAGTTTGATCAATTTTGAAAATCATCAATAAAAATGGAATTAATATGAGGGATCTCACCGCAAACATCAGAGGGGACAAGATTGGTAGATGGTTGCATCCTCTTAAGCCTATTTATGGGCATAAGTTCTACCCCTTAGGTCCATGGCTCTCCCAACCCCCCGCCATCTCCTTGGTGGTTATACATGTGCTTCCAAGGCATGGACCTTGAAAAAAAGGAACGTCGTGTGAAGAGATTCGGGATCATAATTCCAAGGGAAGAGAAGCAAAGGTAGAGGATATCCAGCAAAATGCAAAGGCAAGAATAGGAAGGAGGCTTGAATAGAAAGATAAGGGAGAGAGGAAAGAGAGGAGGAAGAGGACATCTAACATGACAATAGATTGAACCACATCCCACCATAATTCTCAAATCCAAAATCCAACAACTATAGAATACCAATTGGAGCTACAACCAACAAAGATATGGGCAAAGGAAAAATGAACAAAGCTAAGAGTCACAATGAGTATCCCAAATAGCACAACCCGTGATGACCCAACCTTCAAATGGTGGATGACGAAAGATGGTGCATAATATACAACTAGAGGAAAACCTAGCTACAAAGGAAGCCATAATGTCTTAAGCATAAATTCAACAACACAACCACCCGCGCCCAGTAAATCACCATTACACTCTCTCCTTAATTGCTTAGTTGAGAAATAGTCATTTCCTAATGCAAATTGTGGATAGATCCAAACCACTACAGCTCCATTGTCTCGAGCATACATGTCCAATTCTAGAAAAAATACAAGGAAATTCTCAGAGAAGGAAAGTGAATTAGTGTACAAAAGCCCCTTGATGCCACAAGGTTGCAGAGGAAATCCCACCTGCACCAGGGCAGGGACTAATTTACAACATATAACTCACATTAGGAGTGTTATGTATTTGGAGCTAACTTCGAAATGAAATCTTTACATATACATAACTTGAATGAGAAGAGTTCACATCAATCTGTATGTGGGAAGATGGTCACTCCACCCCTCATAAATTTTATGTGAGATGGTTGTGTGGTGAGCTTGCCTACCATTCTTCATCACCCTAATCAGAAAAACATAAAAAATAAATTCGAATAAAATATATAATATTAATTTCATTTTAAAATTTAAAATAGATAAAAATTTGAAAATATTTGTTTTCTTTTATAAACTATTAATAATATAGTATTTACTTTTTTCCCATTTTATAATTGAATTATTTTGATATTATAAAAGTGATTGATTACCATCAATTCCCTCTATAGCATTGACTTTAGCATGCCCTCTTCTAAGTCACTAACAAACTAAAGAAAACTAAAGAAATTGATGTGACTAGTTAAATTGAAACAATCCTATATTTTAACAATTTTAATATTTATATTTTAGATAAAAATTTAAATATTTCTAGTATATTATATTTTATAAATTTTATTTATTAACTTAAAAAAATTAATATTTTCTTATTAGCAAAAAATTGTTATAATGGAGGATGAGAATGATCATTCTCCCATGATATTATTGATATATATTTTAAAATATCAAAAAAGAATAGTGGACAGTCGAGGCTACAATTTGCCTCCCGGTTCCAGAGGGTGGCCATTGATTGGAGAATCCTTGGGCTTCATGCGAGCGATTAATTCGGGTTCACAACCACGCCGATTCATTCAAGATCGAGAGCTAAGGTACTGTGTTAATTTTAACGTTCAACATCTAGAGCTGAGGTACTGTCTTAATTTTAACATTGGCGCGTATTTTATCAAATATCAAATACAAGATGTGAATTATATATGTGAAGGCGAATTACGCAGGTATGGCGAGATATTCAGATCAAATTTGTTCGGAAGATCTCGAATGATTGTGTCTGTGGATCCAGAATTCAACAAACATATTCTGCAAAATGAAGGCAGGCTGTTTCAATCCAATTATCCGAGACCTTTTCGAAATCTCATCGGCAAATTCGGTTTGCTTTCGGTGCACGGAGATCTCCAGAAGAAGCTCCACGGAACGGCCGTAAATTTCCTGGGGTTCGAGAAGCTGCGTGTGCACTTCATGGAGGACATACAGAACCTTATGCACACCACCTTCGCCCAGTGGCAAGCCAAGAGGGATATCCATTCAATCTTTATATTTCAGAAAAGCTATGCATTAATTAAAAATTCTTTAAAGACCTATTTGAGTGACTCAAGGGAAAGGTTAATATCTTAATAACACAATTAATAGTAAAATTAAGGATTGGATCGCATCATCTTATATGTTAAACACGTAGTTGAGTAGTTTCCAATGAAGAGTGAGAAGAAACCTAATGGCACTTTATCATGGAGAGTTCTTAAGGAAGAGTGGGAAGAAAGAATTTGTGTTTTTTTTAGGAAGGAGCAGTTGAAACCTAATGACACTTTATCAGGGAGTGTCTTGCCTATAAGGATAGTGTCTTGCCTATAAGGATATTTATAGTCAGTTGGAATAGTGTCTTGCCTATAAGGACATTTGTAGTCAGTTGGAAGATCTGAAAGTAGATAGTTAGTTAGCTATTTGTGGAAGAAAAACTTTACAAGACCAATTTTTTTGACCATTATTCACACCAAAAAAGCTATTATAAAGAGAAACTTGATTGTATAATGTTTTGTTAGTTAAATACAAGCAGTTGGGTAGTTCCCAAGAAAAAGTGAGAAGAAAAAACTTGTGTTTTTTAGTGAGGAAAGAGCAGTTGAAACTTAATAGCACTTTATCACGGAGTGTCTTGCTTATAAAGACACAGAGTGTCTTAGTTATAAAGACATTTCTAATCAGTTAAAAGACTTAAAAGTACATAGTCTATTAGCTATTTGTGAAAAGAAAATTTTACAAAACCAATTTTTTTAACCATTATTCACACCAAAAAAACTATTATAGAAAAAAACTTGATTGTATAATGTTTTGTTAGTTAAATATCTAACCCCTTATACTATTTTGGTGTCATTCGCCTCATTAAAATTCTTCAATTCAATTCATTAACTTTTAGAGAAGCTATGCACTGTTTAAGCATTCTTTATGGATTTTATTAAACATTTATCGAAATCAAACAAAATTTAAGCGCTCTGTTAAAGAGAAAGGGGAGTCCAAGAAACCAAAAGCTCACTTGGGATGACTACCAGTCAATGAAATTCACCGAATGTGTATGTAATTAATTAATTACTGCTTTGTTGACCAACCAAACGATTTCTGTTATCGGGCAATCAGATGGACATGGTTATGTAGGTCTGATTGCTGAATATTTGGTGAATAAGCAATCTAGATAAGCTCAAGATTTCTGTTTGATCTAGTTGATTCGCCGAATATTAGGCAATGAGATGGACATGGCCATGTCTGTCTGATTGCGGGCGAATCAGTAATTTAGATAAGCTCGGGTGATAGGCTAATAGCATTATTTTATTTTTTTAATTACAAATTTTGTAACATATGTTTATATACATAAATGAATTGTAGATCATTTAAAATTCTATAATAGCTTTTACCTATTTGTGTAAATGAATTGTAGATCATTTAAAATTCTATAATAGCTTTTACCTATTTGTGTTGTTGGATGTAAACTAGCTTCAGGATTTATCACATTAGATTTAGGATTTGCCCTTTAGAATTTGGTGGTGCAGTTCATTCTCTTTCTTGATAATGAACGGTAATAGCAAGTTTTAAATTTGGAAATTCAATCTTAAATCTAATATCATAAATATTGAAGCTACTTTACATATCACAGATTCTGAAATTTAGGTGTTTTTTTTGGGCCCTTTAAACTGAAAAGAGTAAAATGATGAGTAGTTACTCTAAAATAATTATATAGTGTCGAGATGATTGATTAAAACACTTCGTCTCGCCAACGTCGCTTCAGCGCTTTTCAGAGAAGCAAAAGAAGAGGCTTTGTGATTCCAAGAGGGTGGACAGTCATGGTACTTCTGAACAGCATGCATCTGGACGAAAAGTACCATTCTTCTGCGCTCACATTTGACCCATGGCGTTGGCAACGGCAGCTCGAAAATAATGTAATTAATTAGCATGAAATCGCTCACTTCATGTTTTGTGGAAATCCAAATCTCTTACTAATCTTTCTCTGTCTAATTCTGTTAGTAATCTTTGGGACTTTATATTGCAGGAGCTCTCAAAGAACCCCTCTTTTATACCTTTTGGAGGGGGGGCCAGGCTCTGTCCAGGAATGCATCTGGCAAAACTTGAGCTGGCCCTCTTTCTTCATAACTTCGTCACCAAATTCAGGTAAAAGAAATAAGACATCAATTTTACTTGAAGCATCGCTCCTAATTAATATCATCCTCTAGGAGAAAAGAAAAGAAAACAATACAAAATAGTGTGGCAACATGGTTTATGAACTTATTTACGCTCTGCATGTACACAGTGTCATATTCGTTGACTGCGCTAAAATTGTGTTTTACGTGTACCTAATGTTTGCAGATGGGAGGCACTGGAGGATGATAAGATCTCCTACTTTCCTGTTTCTCACTTGACTAAAGGCTTTCCGATCCGTCTACATCATCTTCAAGAACGAATGGATGATTAATCGCATTATAGTAGGATTTGATTCATGCAGTATGGACTATTAAAAACAGGCAAATAAGTTTGAAGGAACGGATGATTAATCGCATTATAATAGGATTTGATTCATGCAGTATGGAGTGTTAAAAACACAACAGAAGCAGAAACGAAACCAAGATGTGTTCAAGCAAGCTAACAATTCTTATTTAAGGCAATCATCATCTCAAAGCTCCAAAGTAACCTATGGAGGACAAAGCAGTTCATATTACACATCCTCAACAATCATGGGAATGAGCCCTCATGAGGTGACTCACAAGGAGCAAATGGAAGCAAATAAAATTATCTATGGGCACAAAGAATTTGGTGCTCAAATGTTGGACACTGAAAGGAGGAAAAATGCTCCTACCAAGCTTGCACCCTCTAAAGTGTTATCAACTACCAGCGATCAAGGCAAACCATATTGTGATGAGGACAAACTAGATCACAAGGTTTATGGTGTTTTATCATCTCACACTAAAAGGAAGGAAAAACATGACTATGGGTGAATTTCTCCATTAAGGGGGATACTTGGAATAATGGAGAAATGTAGAATTCTCCAGATTATTTTATTATTAGCTATTGGTTGTGATTAGGTAGATTAGATCCTATTTTGAGGAATTTGTTCAATTTCCTCAACATATTTCTAATCTTATTTATGTACAAATTATTTGGTGAATGATATGAAGTTTTGTGCAGGCACTCTTCAGGTTGAGCTTGGCTCACCTGAGAGTTGCTCATTTCCTCCATATTTTGCCTCTCTCTTAAATTTATCTGTGTTGTAAATATATTGAGAAATAAATGGTAATTGAAAAACAATATGAACTAAAGAAGAAGAGAAATTCATAACTCATGGAGACAAAGACATGTCGTACATAGCACATAATTATGAAATGCATTCAAATATGAAATATATAGCTAAATTATTGCATTTTGAAAAATTTATTGATTTCAGAAGAGTTTCAAAGGGTTATATTAACAAAGCATTCAATGTGTTTTTCTTTCTTTCTCAATGTAAAGAGTACACGATCTTGAGTTTTTTCATAACATTTAAAAGAGAATAAAGGTGACATGCCTAAATCTGCTAATGATTTGGCATGTTGATATCAATGGTTTCCTTGAATAATGTCAAGCCATGAAATTTACATGAATTTTGCAAACATTTATTCAAATGATGTCATGACCATCCACCGATCCAACCACAAGAAATAATGATGGTCGACATTGGTCCACAATTCATCCTTCCACATCCCTTCTACAATGTTCTAAATGTAGGGCTACTATGTTACAAAGAATGTTGATGCTTGGGTCATTTCCTCTAATGAGGATGTTGATATGGCTCATATTTTAATTCTACAAACTCAAAGTTGGGTACAACAATACTTTCACCAGGAATGACATTAGTAGCCATGTCATCAATTTTCTTATCATAATTACTAGGAGCATGTTCTTCCAATACCTTAGTCTGAATTCCTTTTGACAACAAACGACACCTCTCTTGTCTCAAGAGAGCTAGATATAGGTAATGAAGAAACAACAAGATTAAATCCAAGTCCTGCTCTTGATGTCCACACTATAGAGTTAATAGGAACAATGATGCCTTGTCCACTCTTTCCAAGTCCTCCTCCAGTATGTTTCATTTTGCTTAGCAATAGAGATCCAATACCAATGGTGTATTTTTCAAAGCTATGTGAAACAAAAGGCACCATTATCAACATTAGAAAGTGACCATGATAAGTCAATAATAATATTCTCCTTCTCATCATTTTGAAGGAAACTGACTTCCAAGTCAAGGTGCTACTTGCACTCTTGCAAGTATTGATTGACCTCATCTTTTCCAATCAGTTATTGTGACAAGGCATCATAATCTTGTTTAGGAGTTTGATATTTATCCAACAATCTATTGTTCTCTACTTAAAGAGGTCTTGCTTCTTCACAAAGAAATTGCATTGAGGACTCCATATTGCAAAATTGCTTCTTTAAATTGCATTTCCTTAGTCAAATGATGACTCAACCTCCTGCAAATCATCGAGGAGATCAATAGAATGTAATTGTTTTTTTGCATTAAGATATATCATGGATATATACAAGGAATGTGAGACTATTTGGTTTCATCTCCTAATGTCTCTTCATCTTCCAACTTCCTTTATTTTTCTATTTACAATATTTACATAGGTTTTCCTAATCCCAAAGGTTAGGTGTCAACATTCCCCCCCTTAATATGAAGGGATGTTGGTGAGTCCAAGAACTCATTCTGAATCTTTCAAACTTTCCCATTCTAAGTGCTTTGATGAAGATGTCTGCAATCTTCTCTTGTGGAACAATGTCGTAGGTGGATTATTTTGGCCTCAACATGATCTTGAATCACATGGTATTTTGTATTGATGTGCTTCGTTCGATCATGGAATTTTGGGTTCTTGGCCAACTTTATTACATAAATCTTGTCAATCAAGAGAGGAGTTGAATGCACTTGTTTCTCCTACAAATCTTCCAGAATTTTACCGAGCCACACAATTTCCTTCTTTGCTTCAACTGCTACCACATATTCTGCCTCAGTTGTGGAATCTACTGGAACTGATTGTTTGCATGACCTCCATGAGATAGCTCCTGATCCAATACTCATAATAAATCTGAAGTAGAAACTCCAGTTTCGTTATCTCCATCAAAATCTGAAGCAGAGTATCCAATCAAGCTGAAGTCACCCACCTGTGTATACTTGAGTCCAAAGTCTTGAGTTCCCTTCAGCTACTTTAGAACTCTTTTTGCAGTAAGCCAATGACCCTCACAAGGCTTTTGCATAAACCTAGAGAGGATTCCAACAGTAAATGAAATGTCTAGCCTAGTAGTAGTTAGGTAGTTGAGACTTCCTACGAGTTGTCTATACTTTGTTGCATCCTCCAATTCTTTTCCTTCGGTGGATGGTGAGCTTTAAATTCTGTTCCATTGGAGTAGTCAAAGGATTACACTCATCCATGCCAAACCTATTCAACAAATCTCCAATTTACTTCTTCTGAGAGAGGAATATAAACTTTGGATGTTGGGTTACTTCAATACCAAGATAGTAATGAACATATCCCAAATTTGTCATTTCAAATCCTTTCATCAGTTCTTTCTTTATGGATGCAATGTAGTTCTCATTGTTTTGTGTCATTAGAAGATCATCTACATACACCACAAGATATACAACTATTTTTCCAACTTTCTTGACAAACAAAGTTGCATCATTAAGATCATAATGTTTGAAATTGAGATTCAGAAGATGCTCAGTTAACTTCTCATACCAGGCTCATGATGCTTACTTGAGGCCATACAAGGATTTTACAAGCTTGCATACTTTGTGTTCCTGACCCTTCATAACAAATCCTTCTAGTTGGGATATAAAAACATTATCTTTCATATCTCCATTCAAGAAAGTAGTTTTTACATCCATTTGATGGACTTTCCAACCGTTTTGAGCTGCTAAGGAAAAGAGTGTCCCGATGGTAGACCATTTTATTATGGGGGAAACAATCTCCTCATAATCAACCCCTTCCTTCTATGCAAAACCTTTTTCCATAAGCCTAGCTTTGTGCTTGTCAAGTGAGCCACCTATTTTATACTTATTCTCGAAAACCCACTTGCAGCCTATTGGTTTGGTACGCAATGGAGGATTAACCAAATTCTAGGTGCCATTCTTTATCAAAGCATCATATTCTTTTTGCATCTCTTATTTCCATTCATCATGAGAAGCGACTTCTTTGAAGGAAGTTGGTTCAAAATATGTAGACAAATTTAGTTCACAATCATACGAGGCATCCATATCAACAGGTGAATCAGGATTGTCTACATCACATCCATTTTTTCTAACAGAGCTCCTTGTTCCTATCCTTCCAACCTCATCAGGATGAACACTTTCAAGGGTTTTTGTCAGCCATTTTGGAGGACCTTTCTGAGATGACCTGGGCTACTCAGTTGACTGAGATGGGGATGAATCTAGATTTAGCCTCCCAATTATGTCAATCACATCACTCAAAGTGTCATCTTGATAAGTGGATGGAGCTTCATGTGGGGGAGAGAGTACCTCAAAAGGAGATTCCATATATTGATCTAGTATAGGGATCCCTACTTCAAGATGTGGAATCATATTATCAAACTATTGAAAAGATTTTTCATGTCCAAATTTATCTAAGTGATCAAACTATCGCTCAACAACATTGTCAGTCTTGGAAGATTCAAGAAAGATCACATCTCTCGATATTATAAACTTCTTATTAACTTCGTTATAGAGACAATATGATTTGGAGGTATTTGAGTACCCCAAGAAGATACATTTCCGACTGCTTGCTCTGAGTTTGTTTCTTTGTTCCTTAGGTATCAAGGCATAACAGGTGGAACCAAAAACCCTAAGATGCCTCAACGAAGAAATGTGCCCATACCACATTTCATAGGGAGTCTTGTTGTTTATATCATGAGATGGACACTTATTCTTTATATAAACAACACATATAACCACACCATCCCAAAACATCAACTTAACATTCTTGAAAAACATCATCGAATGTACCATATTTAAGATTGTCTTGTTCATTCTTTCAACTACTTCGTTATGTTAGGGATTATAAGGAATAGTTGTTTGATGTCTGATCCCATGCTGGAAAAGATAGTTTTTAAATTCATTTGAAGTATATTCTTTTCCATTATTAATACGAATACACACAATATGAGATTGTGCATCATTTTCAATCCATATATGAATGTTCTTGTATGTTTCAAAAGCTTCAGATTTGTTCTTCAATAAATAAACCCAACTCATTCTGTTGTAGTCATCAATAAATGTCATCATATATTTACTACCATTTGCAGAAGAAACAGGAATTGGGCCTCATAAATCAGAATGAATGAGTTCAAGCTTTCTATGTGCTCTAGAATGAGAATCATGAAAAGATTGTTTGTTGTGCTTTGCTAAGATACAAGCATCACATTGCTTAAGTTTCCTAGGAATTGTAGGCAAACTAGTAACACCATTTTTCTTCAACAAACGAAGGTTGTCATAGTTCAAATGTCCAAATCAAGCATGCCACAAAAGACTTGATGGAAGTGTACCTTCATCATAGTGAGAATTGTATGAAAATTTTTGTGCATGAGCAGAGGTTCCTTGTAGCTTCAGTAGTCTTTCTTCTTCTATCCCAATCATGAAAAGTGAGTGATCCGATGCTTTTCTGAACTCAACCTTTCCATCAAATGATCTGATGCTAAAGAGATAAGATGATCATCAGGCGAGAAGACCAAGGAACACCATATTGCAATAGAAGATCAAAGATCAAGATTGCATGAATGCTCCATCTGATTCACAACCCTTTGGAGGGTGGATATGAAGAACAAAGCATATCTCTCATGAAGCTGAATTATTTCACATCTTGTTGTAGCGGCTACAACCACCCTCCAAAATTTTTCCTTAGCTTCGTTTTGGAGCCTCCCTACCGACCATCCTCAGAAGCATGTCTTGCACTGTCAAGCACATCAACTTTAGTTGTTTCATAGTCTTGTCAGACTGTGCATGCAAGTTTGTTCCACCTCCTTCACAAGTTGATTTCCGCATTTAGTGTCAGTTGCTGGTTGATCAGCTCCCTCTAGGAATTGCACAATTCTGGAGGGGAACCAGCCTTCCCTCCAGAAATTGTGCAAACCCAGCTAGACACCCAGTTGGGCTCCAAAATTGCACAATTCTTCCTGACAGTATTCCTCTAAAAAATTGCGCAATTCATCCCAAGACAACTACTTAGCCCAGAGATTGCGCAATTCTGGGCAGCAGTCACCTGCTGCTCCAAGAAATTGTGCAATGCATCTGGGATAGCCAGCCCAACAGCTAGAAAAAATTGCACAAATAAGATAGGCAGCTTGCTCGGTTCAGAAATTGTGCAATGCAGTCAAACAGGCTTCCTTGAGAAAATTACGCAATCTGACCCAGGAAAGTTGGTCAGCTGAGAAATTGTGCACTCCTAGGAGATAGTCACCTGTTCCTCCCAGAAATTTCACAATCCCTCTAGGACAACCATCTTCTCTCAGCCCAGAAACTGATAAATCCCTCTCCCAGGCTGGCAGACTGATGCATGTGCCTTCAGGTTGACTGGTTCCTTCCGGGACCGAGCAAAACTAATTTTCATACATGGACTTCTTTTCCCAAGGAAGCATGCAAAGGCATCCCTAGATTTAGGGATCTATTTTTAGCAGCTGGAGGTTACATGCATGGATCACTTTAGAAACCTCCTGCCAAGTGTCGCTTTTCCTAGATTTGTGGCATGCGCATCATAACCTCGATTTTATCAAAAATCATTTTTCGGACACTGCAGAGCTCATTCCTCACATCGATCTTGCAACTCTGACATCCCACATCACATCTAGGAGTCGTCGGCACATTCAGCTCAACTGTTTCGGGGTAAGCCCGCTTCGCATATCTTGCGCTACGTATCTGTCGCTTTTTGTGTTTTAGCTTGTGTGAGTGTTGTATGCTTAATTTGTGTGAACGCTTGTTGTCGTTTGCATGCATTTTAGCTTGTACAAGCATCGTTTCAGTTTTCGTTCGCATATCACTGTTGTCGCATGCATGACATTGTTTTTGCACCGACAGTCGTCGTCGCGGTGACCCGCTTCACACACATGCATGCATCCCATTTTCTGAATCCTTCACTTAATGTTTGCATGCATAATCATTCACTCTTGTTTGCACTCATCTCATCATGCATTCAGATTTCTCATGTTTTCAATCACCTATTGGTCAGTTTAGGCTACCTTGGCCCAGACCGTGCCTTGCTCGGATAGCACTCTGCATTTCCAGAAGAGAAGGCTCTGCCTCCCCTCCAGAGATTGTGCAAGTCTAGCCTAGCACTAACCTCCAAGCTTGCATTGCGCAAGTCTTGGAGGCAGTGTCCTGTTGGCCCCAGAAATTGCGCAATGCAGTTTGCTGGTTGCATGTCACTGCTAACTGAAATTGCACAATGCAGTTTGATAGTTGCATGTCATTGCTGTCTGAAATTGCACATTGTGCAGTTTTAGTCCTCAAAAGGCCAGGTTGGACTGTGCATTTCACAGTTCCATAGTCAGTCAGCCTCCTGACAGCCCAAACTGTGCCTTGCACTGTTTTGGCAGTCATTCTCCCGACCTCCTGGTGGAAATTGCGCAACCTTCATGATCAATCACACATGTATGTTGCATGTCAGTCCTCCAGTTTGTTTTGATTTTCAATTGACATATTTCTTGCCATGAGTGTTGTTATGCCTCCAGGTATCACATGTGTCATCCGCCTCCTAGGAGCACAGGTACAATGGCTTCTAGGAGAGGAGTCAAAGACACCGCTAAGAGCACAACTGGTGATGCAGTCGATCAAGTGTCTATGGACTTTCCTATCCAGGAAGACATCAAGTTGTTCATGGAAAAGGATATCAAGATGAATGGAAACAGCATCACAGCGAGCAGCACCATCAGCAATAGTAGAAGGTAGCACACCTGCACATGACGAATGCAAGAGGAAATTTGTTGACAACATAGAGGCGGAGCAATGCTGCAAGTTCAAAGTAGATCCACTCATGACGAAAGAAGCTTTTAAGATTGAGGCTATGAGGTGACAGTGTGACACATAGATCGCGTGAAGGTAGAGAGAGAAACAAAGAAGGAGTTGCATGTGCTGAAGCAACAACTCAAGGAAGAACATGAGATGCACAGACAAGATAATTAGTTACAACATGAACAGGTATACCAGGGGGTGTAACATGCACAAACGGATGAAACTGTGCCCGTACAAGTTATAGATCCATCCCAACAACTGGCACAGAGCAGACAAGGTGAGAAGTGTTGTTGATTGCATGCAAGGGAATTCAGCAGCATGCATGTCATTGTGCGCACACATGCAATTCCACCCATTTGGCACACTCACCAAGGCGAAGACAAGAAGCAAGTCTGACTGGAGCTGAACATGTACTTCGACAAGTTGATGTGCATGGTCACCAGCACACACTTGGAGATTAGCACAGACACTATGCATCAATATGTTTCTGGTCCAACCACACTCAAGACAATGATGTGCATGCTATCAAACGAGTTGGACAGAGGGGCCATATCATTGTACCCAGATGCAATGGAGGCAAGAGTTCACTTTCAGCAGGATGTCACCAGTGATCACACGGACACCATCATGGACGACCAAGCTTGGCATCAGTTCGCCATCGTCGATCATCGCAAGGATGTCAAAGAGTTGGTTTCATCTCCTAATGTCTCTTCATCTTCCAACTTCCTTTATTTTTCTATTTACAATATTTACATAGGTTTTCCTAATCCCAAAGGTTAGGTGTCAACATTCCCCCCCCCCCCCCCACCACCCCCCCCCCCCATTAATATGAAGGGATGTTGGTGAGTCCAAGAACTCATTCTGAATCTTTCAAACTTTCCCATTCTAAGTGCTTTGATGAAGATGTCTACAATCTGCTCTTGTGGAACAATGTCGTAGGTGGATTATTTTGGCCTCAACATGATCTTGAATCACATGGTATTTTGTATTGATGTGCTTCGTTCGATCATGGAATTTTGGGTTCTTGGGCAACTTTATTACAGAAATCTTGTCAATCAAGAGAGGAGTTGAATGCACATGTTTCTCCTACAAATATTCCAGAATTTTACTGAGCCACACAATTTCCTTCTTTGCTTCAACTACTACCACATATTCTACCTCAGTTGTGGAATCTGTTGGAATTGATTGTTTGCATGACCTCCATGAGACAACTCCTGATCCAATACTCATAATAAATCTGAAGTAGAAACTCCAGTTTCTTTATCTCCATCAAAATCTGAATTAGAGTATCCAATCAAGTTGAAGTCACCCACCTGTGTATACTTGAGTCCAAAGTCTTGAGTTCCCTTCAGCTACTTTAGAACTCTTTTTGCAGTAAACCAATGACCCTCACAAGGCTTTTGCATAAACCTAGAGAGGATTCCAACAGTAAATGAAATGTCTAGCCTAGTATTAGTTAGGTAGTTGAGACTTCCTATGAGTTGTCTATACTTTGTTGCATCCTCAAATTATTTTCCTTCGGTGGATGGTGAACTTTAAATTCTGTTACATTGGAGTAGTCAAAGGATTACACTCATCCATGCCAAACCTATTCAACAAATCTCCAATGTACTTCTTCTGAGAGAGGAATATAAACTTTGGATGTTGGGTTACTTCAATACCAAGATAGTAGTGAACATAGCCCAAATTTGTCATTTCAAATCCTTTCATTAGTTCTTTCTTTATGGATGCAATGTAGTTCTCATTGTTTTGTGTCATCAGAAGATCATCTACATACACCACAATATATACAACTATTTTTCCAACTTTCTTGACAAACAAAGTTGCATCATCAAGATCATAATGTTTGAAATTGAGTTTCAGAAGATGCTTAGTTAACTTCTCATACTAGGCTCACGATGCTTACTTGAGGCCATACAAGGATTTTACAAGCTTGCATACTTTGTCTTCCTAACCCTTCATAACAAATCCTTCTAGTTGGGATATAAAAACATTATCTTTCATATCTCCATTCAAGAAAGTAGTTTTTACATCCATTTGATGGACTTTCCAACCATTCTGAGCCGCTAAGGAAAAGAGTGTCCCAATGGTAGACCATTTTACTATGGGGGAAAAAGTCTCCTCATAATCAACCCCTTCCTTCTGTGCAAAACCTTTTTCCATAAGCCTGGCTTTGTGCTTGTCAAGTGAGCCACCTACTTTATACTTATTCTCGAAAACCCACTTGTAGCCTATTGGTTTGGTACCAAATGGAGGATCAACCAAATTCTAGGAGCCATTTTTTATCAAAGCATCATATTCTTTTTGCATCTCTTATTTCCATTCATCATGAGAAGCGACTTCTTTGAAGGAAGTTGGTTCAAAATCTGTAGACAAATTTAGTTCACAATCATACGAGACATCCATATCAATAGGTGAATCAGGATTGTCTACATCACATCCATTTTTTCTAACAGAGCTCCTTGTTCCTATCCTTCCAACCTCATCAGGACGAACACTTTCAAGTGTTTTTGTGAGCCATTTTGGAGGACCTTTCTGAGATGACCTGGGCTACTCAGTTGACTGAGATGGGGATGAATCCAGATTTAGCCTCCCACTTATGTCAATCACATCACTCAAAGTGTCATCTTGATAAGTGGATGGAGTTTCATGTGGGGGAGAGAGTACTTCAGAAGGAGATTCCATAGATTGATCCAGTATAGGGATCCCTGCTTTAAGATGTGGAATCTCATTATCAAACTATTGAAAATATTTTTCATGTCCAAATTTATCTAAGTGATCAAACTATCGCTCAACAACATTGTTAGTCTTGGAAGATTCAAGAAAGATCACATCTCTAGATATTATAAACTTCTTATTAACTTCGTTATAGAGACAATATGATTAGGAGGTATTTGAGTACCCCAAGAAGATACATTTTCGACTGCTTGCTCTGAGTTTGTTTCTTTTTTCCTTAGGTATCAAGGCATAACAGGTGGAACCAAAAACCCTAAGATGCCTCACCGAAGAAATGTGCCCATACCACATTTCATAGGGAGTCTTGTTGTTTATATCATGAGATGGACACTTATTCTTTATATACACAACACATATAACCACACCATCCCAAAACATCAGCTTAACATTCTTGAAAAACATCATTGAACGTACCATATTTAAGACTGTCTTGTTCATTCTTTCAACTACTTCGTTATGTTGGGGATTATAAGGCATAGTTGTTTGATGTCTGATCCCATGCTGGAAAAGATAGTTTTCAAATTCATTTGAAGTATATTCTTTTCCATTATTAGTACGAATACAAACAATATGAGATTGTGCATCATTTTCAATCCATATATGAATGTTCTTGTATGTTTCAAAAGCTTTAGATATGTTCTTCAATAAATAAACCCAACACATTCTATTGTAGTCATCAATAAATGTCATCATATATTTACTACCATTTGCAGAAGAAACGGGAATTGGGCCTCATAAATCAGAATGAATGAGTTCAAGATTTCTATGTGCTCTAGAATGAGAATCATGAAAAGAATGTTTGTTGTTCTTTGCTAAGATACAAGCATCACATTGCTTAAGTTTCCTAGGAATTGTAGGAAAAACAGTAACACCATTTTTCTTCAAAAAATGAAGGTTGTCATAGTTCAAATGTCCAAATCAAGCATGCCACAAAAGACTTGATGGAAGTGTACCTTAATCATAGTGAGAATTGTATGAAAAGTTTTGTGCATGAGCAGAGGTTCCTTGTAGCTTCAGTAGTCTTTCTTCTTCTATCCCAGTCATGAAAAGTGAGTGATCTGATGCTTTTTTGACCTCAACCTTGTCATCAAATGATCTGATGCTAAAGAGATAAGATGATCATCAGGCGAGAAGACCAAGGAACACCAGATTGCAACAGAAGATCAAAGATCAAGATTGCATGAATGCTCCATCTGATTCACAACCCTTTGGAGGGTGGATATGAAGAACAAAGCATATCTCTCATGAAGATGAATTATTTCACATCTTGTTGTAGCGGCTACAACCACCCTCCAAAATTTTTCCTTAGCTTCGTTTTGGAGCCTCCCTACCGACCATCCTCAGAAGCACGTCTTACACTGTCAAGCACATCAACTTCAGTTGTTTCATAGTCTTGTCAACCTGTGCATGCAAGTTTGTTCCACCTCCTTCACAGGCTGATTTCCGGATTTAGTGTTAGTTGCTAGTTGATCAGCTCCCTCTGGGAATTGCGCAATTCTGGAGGGGAACTAGCCTTCCCTCCAGAAATTGTGCAAACCCAGTTTGACACCCAATTGGGCTCCAAAACTGCACAATTCATCCCAGGACAGTTGCTCATCCTAGAGATTGCGCAATTCTGAGCAGCAATCACCTGCTGCTCCAAGAAATTGCACAACCCATCTGGGACAGCCAGCCCAATAGCTAGCAAAAATTACACAAATCAGCTAGGAAACCTGCTTTGTTCTGAAATTGCACAACGTAGTCAGACAGGCTTCCTTGAGAAAATTGCGCAATCTGACCCAGGAAAGTTGCTCAACCCAGAAATTGCGCTCTCCTGGGAGACAATCACCTATTCCTCCTTGAAATTGCACAATCCCTCTAGGACAACCATCTTTTCTCAGCCCAGAAACTACGCAAATCCCTCTCCCAAGCTCGCAAACCAATGCATGTGCCTTCAGGTTGACTCGTTCCCTCCGGGACCAAGCAAAACTTATTTGCATACATGGAGTGCTTTTCCCAAGGTAGCATGCAAATGCATCCCTATATTTAGGTATCTATTTTTAGCAATTGGAGGTACAATGCATGGATCACTTTAGAAACCTCCCGCCAAGTGTCGTTTTTCCTAGATTTGTGGCATGCGCATCATAACATCGATTTTATCAAAACTCATTTTTCAGATTCTACAGAGCTCATTCCTGGCATCGATCTTGCAACTCTGACATCCCACGTCGTATCTAGGATTCATCGGCACATTCAGCTCAACTGTTTCGGGATAACCCCGCTTTGCATATCTTGTTGCATTTCTGTCGCTTTTTGTGTTTCAGCTTGTGCGAGTGTTGTCTGCTTGATTTCCTTGAAAGCTCGCTATCGTTTGCATGCATGTTAGCTTGTACAAGAATTGATTTGGTTTTTGTTCGCATCTCACTGTTGTCGCATGCATGACATTGTTTTTGCACCGACGGTTGTCGTCGCAGTGACCCGCTTCACACACGCCTGCTTCACACACATGCGTGCATCCCATTTTTTGAATCCTTCACATACTATTTGCATGCATAATCATTCACTCTTTTTGCACTCATCTCGTCATGCATTCAGACTTCTCATGTTTGCAGTTTCCTGTCGGCCAGTCTGGGCTGCCTTGGCCCGGACTGTGCCTTGCCCGGCTAGCACTACACATTTCTAGAAATGAAGGCTCTACCTTCCCTCTAGAGATTGCACAACTCTACCCTAGCACTAACCTCTAGGCTTGCATTGCACAAGTCTTGGAGGCAGTGTCTTGCTAGCCCCAGAAATTGTGCAATGCAATTTGTTGGATGCATGTCGCTGCTAACTGAAATTTCGCAATGCGGTTTGTTGGTTGCATGTCACTACTAATTGAAATTTTCATTGCATAGTTTTATTCCTTATTAGGGTAGGTTGGACTATGCATTATGCAGTTCCAACAATTAATCGGCCTCCTGATAGCCCGGACTGTGCCTTGCGCAGTTTTGACAGTCAGTCTCTCAACCTCCCGATGGAAATTGCGCAACCTTCACGATCAATCGCACAGATATGTTGCATGTCAGTCCTCCAGTTTGTTTTGGTTTTCAACTGACAGATTTCTAGCCTTCTCCACTATGCAGAGCTAGTATATCTCTTTTTAGGAGCACACGACAATGATTGTAACGTTGCACTGTCGGAACTAGTGGTTGGTCATGGTTGTATTGTATGACTGGAACTTTCACTTATTAATATAACAGAGCCAACACGTTTCATGAATATGTTGTTATTGTATTTCAGCTAACTTTTCTACTCTAATAATATATGTATCTATTTTCTTACACATGCATGTATGGATTTCCTATATAAGTATGTATGAATCTTATTGAAATGTGTTGTTGGTTTAACCATCACTTTGGATTGCTAGCTCACTTGCTTTCCAATTTGTGATGCATCTTTGCTTGTGTGTTCCCTTCTTAACTCTGTGCTTTCACAGGTTTCCAAGGGGTGCACTCACCTCACCCCCCGTGTGTTAGAACTTCTCATGCACCTTCCTTGACTTACTGCATATGTCACACCCTTTCTACCAACAGGGACATCTTACTTGCCTCTGCGCACCATCACGGTCAAGGCGATACCATATGACCCACTACTAGGACTCCTACACCAAATGGTCTGAGGTCTAGTTGGGACTTCTTATGGGGGAGATCCCCTGACATTTTGGTGGGTCCAACACCATCAACATTTTGGCACTACAAGGAGGTCCAGATGACAAGCTGAGTCCTTGAAATCTCAGAAGAGCTTTCAAATAACTTGTCACATAAAACATATGATGGTGGAGGCTATGTAGCCTTGGTTGGGCCCGCGACCAACTTTGTAGGCTCATGCGAAAGACATGGAATCTTTGAAGAATACATGACCTGTGCGTTGTTCATCTACACGCTTCGAGGGAACCCATTGCACTGGTGTGCCACACTTCCTGAAAAATCTATTCATTCTCTTTCTCATCTGGTCGCAAAGATAGACCATGCTTTCAATCACTTTAACCATAAATCACTCAACAAAGAAATTGTGGAATTACGAAAAGCACCCATTGAATCCGTTGAACAGTTTCACACATGCTTTTGTAATCTTGCATACCGATTTCTCGAAGATGAAATTGATTGGGAATTTCTCGATGGAATATTTGAATATCTTCTTCACATATCCGAAAAATCCATAATTCTTGAAACCATCCAAACCCCGCTCAGCACACTTCGGTGATGGAGCTGCGCAATCATAGGCAGGCACAATTGCTGTCACAAGTGACTATCTGCCTTCACCTCATCAGACAGTTCCACCACTGCAGAGTGATGTGGGAGATTATGCACACACATTCGTTGAACTGTCACATCCTCCCACCCCACTTGCTCTTAATATCTGCGTAGATTTGTCTTGCAAGAATGTTGGTTGTCACGTGGATTCGTTCCCTCAACCTCCGTCCCTGCGTTATGTTGATCCTCCAGATTGTACTGTCTTGTGTTCTTCCATTCCAGATTCCTCACCTATTGTGAACGAGGATCAAGTTGTCGACGGAGTTGGTACTATGTAGCCAACCTACGCCATCATTCATGATGAGTGTATGTGGGAATCTAAAGAAGAACATGCGGTGAAGGATGACTCCCTTCCAGCCACGCCTCATCTGCTTTATCCTGACATCCCTTGTGATTCTGCCACTGTTGATTTCCCTTGTGAAAACTCATTTCCGAATGTTTCTACTTTTGATCGTTCATAGGACACGTTGGATGTCAGTCTATCATTACATTGTGGAGAGGACACATCTTCCTCGGAAAATCCGTCTAATCATTCATCTGTCATTTCTGAAAGCACAAAGGGTGAACATCCTTTCTTCTCATCTACCCCTTTGCATGATTCATCAAATCATGAGGATGCTGACAAACATCCTGGATTTTCTAATCTTGGTTGTCGTGATCTCTCTACTTCTTTATCCGATCATGATGTTGATTCACTCGTTGTTAATCTGTCTAAGCCACTAGTCTATGTTGATCTATATGTCGATGAAGTCGAAACCCCGCAGAATGTCGAGGCACTTCAACTCGAGATGATGGTTATGTTAGGCCCTCACTGTCCTGAGGTTGGTTCCACTTCTGATTAGGAAGTTGATCAAACATGCAAGGCTCCTCATCACTCATATGTATGCATTGAAGATCAATCTAACACTCAAATTTCACTTCCTCCACTCGAACTACATGATCCCATCACCCATGCATTGGAGGAATCTTACACAACAAGCACACTTGCACAACATAAGTGGTCTACCCTTCTCGCGTTTGCTTGCATGTCACAGTCAAGAGAATGCATACACTCAACCTCTGCACGCAGTGTAGCACAACACCATGGCAAGTCCACAGAGTGCATGTCATATGCTTTCACTCATTTTTTTCTATGGATGCTTGTAAGCTCGGAGCGTGTCTCTCTTCATCGTTATATATTTCATGATTGTTGGTTTGTGCAACTGCAATGTTCGCAAACCATGCCGTCACCAACATTGGTCGACCAATGCACCGATGGCTGCATTGGAAGTATCACTTCACGTGAGACGACCCATGCACTATTAGCTTAGAAGTAGGAGTAGTGTTTTCTTTTGAGTTGTTTTCTTGCATGCATGTTTGCTTCTTTCTTTGTGTGTTTTCTTGCTTGCTTGTTTGTTTGCTTACTCTCTTTGCATACACATTTGCTTCTTCTTCTTGCTTTGATTTTTGGTTTGTTTGCTTGTTTATGTCCATATGTTAGTTTCGCATGGATCGTGTGTGACTCTTGAAACAAGTTGGGTGAAGTACAAGAGGACTTTTACAACTATCAATACTTGGTTATCCGTTGTCCTGCCTCTTATGTAAGAACTTGTTGTCTTCAGTCCATGATACATCAATGGAAAATACATACTCTTCGAAGTGAAGCTTGGTGAAAACACAACCCTTGCGTGCGAACTAGTATCACCTACTCTAGTAGGTTGTTTTTGGGTCAATCCTTGTCATCTCGGTCAAGTAGAGTAAGATGAGGAGAAAAACCTTAACAAGCACTTCAAAGGTATATACAAACTACTTCTGTGAAGGAACAACCTCTTCTGCTCTAAATAAGTCGGGATCCCTCTTCTGCCTCTAAAATGAATAAGTCCTATGCATAGTTATGAAAAATGAAAATATGAAAATGAACAAGGTGAAAGAAGAGAAAGGGTTCCTGCACAGAGAGGTGATGCAAGTAACTCCGCCGGGGTACTGACCAGGCTCACTAGTAGCGGAGTGATGCTTGTGTTCCTATGTGACTCCGTCGAGGTATTGTTCAAGCATGCTGGCAACGGAGCAACACCAGAGATGAAACTAAAACTCTGATGATCATATGACTTGTGCACCAATATACCCCTCATCCCCAATCGAAACAACTGTGTTGGCTTGGCTTGGAATGTGTGTCGACCGACCAAGAGCATGGCAGATTCTACATCTTACAATCAAGCAAGTGTGGAAACCAAGAGGAACAAAGAACTGAACAATACTACCAAAGGTGTTAGACTTTCTTTTCACAAACAAGGTCCATTCAGAGAGCTGGAGTTCTACCAGTGTGTCACCAAGTGTTGTAGCAGCTACAACTACCCTCCAACATTTTTCCTTAGCTTCATTTTGGAGCCTTCCTACCAACCATCCTCAGCAGCATGTTTTGCACTGTCAAGCACATCAGCTTCAGCTATTTCATAGTCTTGTCAGCCTGTGCATGCAAGTTTATTCCACCTCCTTCATAGGCTGATTTCTAGACTTAGTGTCAGTTGTTGGTTGAGCATCTCCCTCTGGGAATTGCGCAATTTTGGAGGGGAATGAGCCTTCCCTCTAGAAATTGTGCAAACCTAGCTGGACACCCAGCTAGGCTCCAAAATTGTGCAATTCTTCCTGACAGTATTCCTCTCAAAAATTGCGCAATTCATCCCACGGTAGTTGCTCAGCCCAGAGATTGTGAAATTTTGGGCAGTAGTCACCTGCTGCTCCCAGAAATTGTGCAATCCATCTGGGAAATCCAGCCCAGTAGCTAACATAAATTGTGCAAATCATTTAGGTAGCCTGCTGGGTTCAGAAATTGTGCAATGCAGTCAGACAGACTTCCTTGAGAAAATTACGCAGTCTGACCCAAGGCAGCTGCTTAGCCCAGAAATTGCATAATACTGGGAGACAGTCACCTGTTCCTCCCAGAAATTGTGCAATCCCTCTGGGACAACCATCTTTGCTCAGCCTAGAAACTACACAAATCCCTCTCCCAGGCTCGCACACCGATGCATGTGCGTTCAGGTTGACAAGTTCCCTCCGGGACCGAGAAAAACTAATTTTCATGCATGGACTTCTTTTCCCAAGGCAGCATGCAAAGGACACCCTATATTTAGGGATCTATTTTTAGCAAATGGAGGTTACATGCATGGATCACTTTAGAAACCTCCCACCAAGTGTCGCTTTTCCTAGATTTGTGGCATGCACGTCATAACCTCGATTTTATCAAAAATCATTTTCTAGATGTTGCAGAGCTCATTCCTCGCATCAATCTTGCATCTCTAACATCCCACATCGCATTTTTCGAAACATTCAGCTCAGTTGTTTTAGGTTAAGCCACCTTCGCATATCTTGTGCTTCATTTTGTCGCTTTTTGTGTTTCGGCTTTTGTGAGTGTTGTTTTCTTGATTTCTGTGAATTCTTGCTGTCATTTGCATGCATGACAGCTTGTATAAGTGTCATTTCATTTTTCATTCGCATCTCACTATTGTCGCATGCATGACATTGTTTTTTCACCGACGACCGTCGTCGCGACGACCCACTTCACACACATGCATGCGTCCTATTTTCTGAATCCTGCACTTATTGTTTGCATGCATAATCATTCACTCTTGTTTGCACTCATCTCATCATGCATTTAGACTTCTCATGTTTTCAGTCGCATATCAGCCAGTCTGAGCTACCTTGGCTCAGACCGTGCCTTGCTTGGCTAGCACTACGCATCTCCAGAAGTGAAGGCTCTACCTTCCCTCCAGAAATTGTGCAAGTCTAGCCCAGCACTGACCTCTAGGCTTGCATTGTGCAAGTCTTGGAGGCAGTGTCCTGCTGGCCCCAAAAACTGCGCAATGCAGTTTACTGGTTGCATGTCACTGCTGACTGAAATGGAGCATTGTGCAGTTTTGGTCCTCAGCAAGCCAGGCTAGAATGTGCATTCCGCAGTTCCAGCAGTCAGTCAGCCTCCTGAGAGCCCAAACTGTGCCTTGCGTAGTTTTGGTAGTAAGTCTCTCGACCTCTCGACGGAAATTGTGCAACCTTCACGATCAATCACACATGTATGTTGCATGTCAGTCCTCTAGTTTGTTTTGGTTTTCAACTAACAGATTGTTTTCCATGAGTGTTGCTATGTATCTAGGTATCACAGGTGTCATCCACCTCCTAGCAGCACAGGTACAATGGCTTCCAGGAGAGCAGAGTCAAAGACAAAGCTAAGATCGCAACTGGGGATGCAGTAATTCAAGCGTCTATGGACTTTCCTATCCACGAAGACATCAAGTTGTTCATGGACAAGGATATCAAAATGAATGGAAACGACATCATATCAAGTAGCACCATTAGCAGCAGAAAAAGGTGACACACTTGCATGCGACAAATGCAAGAGGAAAGTTGTTGATAGCATAGAGGCGAAACAAAGCTGCAAGTTCAAAGCAGATCCACTCATGACGAAAGAAGCTTTGGAGATTGAGGCTATGAGGTGACAGTGCAATATGTAGATCGCGCGAAGGAAGAGAGAGAAACAAAGAAGGAGTTGCATGTGCTGAAGCAACAACTCAAGGAAGAACAGGAGATGCACATATGAGAGAATGAGTTACAACAGGAACATGTACAGTAGGGGGCACAACATGCACAAATGGATGAAACTGTGCCCGTACAAGTTATATATCCATCCCAGCAGCTGGCATGAAGCAAACAAGGTGAGAAATGATGTTGATCACATGCAATGGAATTCAACAGCATGCATGTCATTATGTGCACGCATGTGATCCCACCCATTTGGCACACTCACTGAGGCGAAGACAAGAAGCAAGTCCGACTAGAGCTGAACATGTACTTGGACAAGTTGATGTGCATGGTCACCAGCACACACTTGGAGATTAGCACAGACACTATGCATCAGTATGTTGCTGGTCCAGCCAATTGAAGGCAATGATGTGCATGTTATCAAACGAGTTGGACAGAGGGGCCATATCAGTGTACCCGGATGCAATGGAGGCAAGAGTTCTCTTTCAGCAGGATGTCACCATTGAGCGCGCTAACACCATCATGGACTACCAAGCTTGGCATCAGTTCTCCACCGTCAATTATCGCAAGGATGTCTAAGAGTTGGTCTTACCACAACAGTCTGAGTGTTAGTGATGTCTTGCATGGGTTGCTCAAGCCTATTTTGTCTCACATGGGTACATGTGCAAATTGTATGTAACATCTTGTCAAGTGGAAGTTCAAGTGTTGATAGTTGAATGTAAGAGTCATAGAGTAGTTGAAGAGTCATGAGGGTAGGTGAACAGTCACAAAGGGGAATTTCAAGGGCCACCCCACCCTTTGTTATATATAGTCCCTCATAACTCATTGTATAGGTTTTTGGTCAGCCAAGCTTCCAATAGGAGTATCTTAGAGAAAGTTTGGACAATATTGTAACGAGCCTTAGCTTCTCCACTGTGCAGAGCTAATATATCTCTTTGGAGGAGCAGGCGATGGTGACTGTAACGTTCCACTATCGGAACTAGTGGTTGGTCATGGTTGTATTTTATGACTGGAAATTTCACTTCTTAATATAACAGAGCCAGCACGTTTCATGCATATTTTGTTATTGTATTTCAGCTAACTTGTATACACTAATAATATATGTATATGTTTGCTTACACATGCATGTATGGCTTTCCTATATAAGTATGTATGAATCTTACTAAAATGTGTTGTTGGTTTAACCATCACTTTGGATTGCTAGCTCACTTGCTTTCTAGTTTGTGATGCATCTTTGCTCGTGTGTTCCCTTCTTAACTCCGTGCTTTCATAGGTTTCCAAGGGGCACACTCACCTCACCCCCATGTGTTAGAACCGCTCATGCACCTTCCTTGACTTACTGCATATGTCACACCCTTGCTACCAACAAGGACATCTTACTTGCCTCTGTGCAGCATCGTGGTCAAGGCGATACCGTACGACCCACTGTTGGGACTCCTACACCAAACAGTCTGAGGTCTAGTTGGGACTTCTTACTAGGGAGATCCCCTGACATGTTGGCAGGTCCAACACCATCAACACATCTCTTATTGAAGACAAAGTAGTAGTAAAGAGTGGTTTGACTTTTCCATGTCATCAGTGTGATGTCATGTCATGAATCATCATGTGCCACATCATTTGTGGATTATGTAAATTCTATATTGGAAAATGTAATGTAAAATGGAAGTCCAAAAGTCATCTATGTAATGTGAAAAGTCATGTGGGAGTTGAAAGGTCATAGAGAAGTCAAACAGTCATGAGGGTAGTCCAAGAGTTACATGGGAGGTGAATGATCACCCCATTTGTTATATATACACCCACATTGTACATGCAAAGGGATTTTCACCTTGGCTCCTCCTACCAAGAATTAAAGAGGAAGATAGTTATTTTGGAGGAGAAAGTGACTTCTATAATGCTCCACTATTGGGGCTAGTGGTGTTCATTGTTTCGATGTATCTCAGAACTTTTACTTAATTCAGAAGCTCGTTGAGATGACACACTTTCATGCATATGTCATGAATATTGTAAGATTGTTCTTTGAGTATTTGCGATGGATGTTGTTTCTCATATGTACTAAGGAAATTTAACTATTTCGGTGGCTTTGGTACTTATCTTGTTAAAAGTGTGTTGTATTTGCTTTAATAATCATTGCTTCCTTGTGAAATATTTTGCTGGTTGATCAATGATTCATTCTTATGTATGTGCTTGTGTGCCTTTTCTATATTTGTATTATTACTTGTCTTTAAAGGTCCCACTTTTCTCTCCCCTTTCGGTAGAAGAACCTTGATACTTTCCGCAGTTGAACATTTCACAAGGCATACTCACTTGCTAAGATACATGTGTATTACTCTCTTGTGTTGAACTTTCTAGCCAAGGAAAATCTACAACATACATGGTAGTCAGGTCGATACTCCGGATGGGGCTCCTACTCCATATAGTGTGAGGTCTAATTGGGACTTCACATCAGGGAGACCCCCTTAGTTGATGAATTTCCAGCACTGACAACATATTGTAATTAAAAAAAAGCCCTGCAATTTCATCATATATCGCATGAAAAATATAACTTGAAGCTACTCTCATCACAGATAAACTTTATAAAGAATAAGCTACTCTCATCACATAATTTATTGACACTAATATATTAATTTTATTCGAAGATGGTGTGGTTCCATTCATAAACTTCCACGTTTGGAAATGTAACAAACATGTTCATTGCAATGTTTGCAATTCACCATTGCAAGACCAACGTAGTCAAGTATTCTTTGTTCGGGTCTATTCTATCTAGCTTCTTATACTTGGCATAACTCTAAATAAAAAAGGTTTGACAATGCAACTGATGTTTTTTAATTTTAATAAAATGCATTTCCAAAAATCATCTTGACTTCCTTGATACTCACCATGGGTGGTGTATTGCTATATAATTATGCAGGTTGTTTTTGGAATCAATTTGTATTTTTATGATAGATGTCTCATCCTACCCTTATGTTTCAATGGTCTATGCCATAAAGTGAAGCAATTGTATCTACATTACACCTCTCTAAAGTTAACAACTTCGTCGTGATGGTAGTAACATATGGTGCATAAGAACACCCTGGAATATGGTAAAAGCCATGGACTTGATAATGTCACACACAATACCCTTCTTGATGGGCTTTGTAAAGATGGTAGAGTACAATTCAAGATGTATATAAGTTTTGGAATGGCATATGCCATAAACTAAAGCAGTTGCATCTACATTACAACTATCTAAAGTTAACAACTTCGTCATGATGGTAACTTATGGTTCATAAGAACACCATAGTATATGGGAAAACCTGTGGATACTATCACACACAATACCCTTATTGAAGGCCTTTGTAAAGATGGTAGCGTAGAATTTAAGATGCATATAAGTATTGGAAAGGCAGGGTTTTGATCTTGTCTTTAATGTTATGACTCCCTATTTGAAATTCCTATTTCTATTGTAGATTTTGAAATATTTTATAAATATGAATACTTAAAAAATATAATGAATAAAACAAAAATTATTATAGTTTATACCCATAAATGACCGAACAACAACCTCTAAATAAGATACCCATGGTGTGAGTGCAAATGAAGTCGTAATACCATCACCCAAGCTCTTTGCGATGCAAAGTTTGGACAAAGGTCAAAAGTATAATATCATCATCCAGGCTCTCTGTAATGTAAACAAGTTTGGATGGAGGACATGAGCAATTATATTGCAAGTATTAAAGTTTTTAAACCATGGGAGATGGACTATTGTATTGCCAATATGAAAAGTTTTTTAATAATGTGAAATGGAGTTCATATCACATGTCTTTAAATTACATGTGATTGTTTTAATGTATTGCAAAGGTTTAAATCTGTATATAGTGCGCAAAGGTTTAAATCTCCTTGTAAAATATGTGATGTGAATTACTAGTAGGATAGTAGGATAGAAAGTGTTAAAAAACACAAAAATTGTGAGGCGGTAGAATAAAATAAGAATCACGCAGAGACCTTCCCAATTAGTGCTTCACAAACCCCAACCCCATATAAAACCCTAACCCTAAAGATTTGAAATTCACAGAATTGAGTCGAATTTTAAAAATTAGGCAAGGTTAGCCATGTAAATTAGGCAAGGTTAGCTTTTTTCCTGCTTGAACACATTATTCTCAAGTCAAATTAAGCAATATTTAATAAATTACTTGTTCAACCTTAAAATCAGAGCCATAACTCATCACAGATAACCCTAAAATGAGAGCTATAACCCTAAAATCATAGCCATAATATCCATAACAAATCCATAACAATAATTTACCCTCCACAAAACCGGAACCAAAATTAGAGCCATAAACCCTAAAATCAAAGCCATAACATCAATTTACCACCACAAAACAAAAAAAAAACAGAGCCATAACACCCAAACTACAATTTCTAGCAAGGAAGTGTTGGAAATAATACTGAGAGGGGGGTGAATCAGTATTATCATATTTATAATTTTATTTCCCAAACAGATTTATATACACTACTTCAGCTAAGTGAACTAGTGTGTACATGCGACTGTACTTAAAGCAACCAGCATATATGCAGAGAACTTTTGATTTAGACAATTTATCATGTATTGAGCTTTAACCAGTATATCAAAGATTTATTAGACAATGCAGTAAAAGTAGAATAAAGCATCACACATAAGTAATACACATGAACACCAAGATATAAGGTGGAAACACAATGTGGGTAAAAACCACCTACTGTTGTCGTCTCTGTCTTCTTTTAATAATAATAAGATATGTTTACAATCTTGTACTAGTGCAAAATCATACCAGTACGCAGGCACACACCTGCAGAAGGCTACAACCTTCTCTCATTCTCTAGCTACTACTGGAAGGGAGCTACAACCCCCTAGCTCTTGTACTAGCCAATATGTTTACTAGTACGTAGGTGCTAGCCTACATAAAACTCCACTCTTCCACCAGGGACCACGTTTCATGAATTTTCAGACTGGATACTCCTGGAACACAACACCACAATCTAAAGGCCACGTTTCATCCAATTTTCATACTGGACCCATCAACAACATTGAAACTCAGAAAATCATAACTGCAATACAACCATCAAATACATTTGCATCAACCAATCACTGAAACTCAATCATCACTTTCTGAATCAACCACAACTGAATCAATCAATCACTAACAACCCATCATCACTGAAGCAAATCACAATCAATCAATCTGATCATTCAGAACACTGTTACCAAAATACAGTCACTAGAACACAAAGCAGAACCCAGAACTCTGCAATAGCAAACAGAAACTATTGAAACTTTAAACATCATGCTTCATAAGGTATACGCTACTTCCATGTGTCGAACCAGCGTGTATATGCACTTTTACCAAAGGGAACCAGCGTACAGATCTGCAAATTCTAATTTATGATGTATACACTACTTTGATATGCTGAACCAGTGTGTATACGCTCTTTTACTAAAGTGAACCTGCGTATAGATTTGTAAATGCTAACTTAAAACATCACAACTATTCCAGACTTCAGTCATACCCAGATCATCATATTTACAAAATAAAACATGCGTTAGTATTTAGATCTAGATTGTTCAAGATCAAAACCACATAATAATAATACTTTTAAGCCTTTATGATCCCGGTCCATCAACCTTCATCAGCCATATAGGTGCCTCCTTAGATCAGATCAAGCAAACCATCAGAAGCTCATTAACTTGCATATATGATCCAACACCTCATAAGATATTCAAATACTTGCACACTTGGCCTAATGATCTTCTCCTCCTTATATAGTTTTAGGCCTTTCTCAATACCATGGACCAAAACTACTTAGGACCAATACCTTGGACCAAATACCTCGGACCAATTACCTTGGGTCAAATACTTTGGACCAAGAAATCCTTGGACCAAAAACTTTGTTTTTCCAAGATATACGTGCTTTTCCTTCTGTGAAAGTGCATGTGTACGTATACGCTCCTTTTGTTCAATAAACCTACGTATATATGCAGCTTGGACAAAGTGAAGCTGCGTATACCTCTCTTTCTTCATTCTTTGTAGTCTAATCTGTAATTATTTGAACTGTTGCACTGTGAGCTTTCATCTGAGTGAGTTTCCATCAAGGACAACACTTGTATCATAATGCCAACAAGAAGAATGTGTTAAAAAACATAGAAATTGTGAGCCATGCCCACACACCATTGCAACAGTGATGAAGACTTGAGGACCCGAACAAATCTTACTTACAACAAACTCCTGTAACTAAAAAAAGACAGTGGTGTTACACTCTAAGAAAACCCAAGAGAAATCCATGTAAAAACAATTGCAGAATTTGAAGGGTTACCTTCATGAAATAGGACTCAAGCATGAAACCTCCATATCAACCATTCGACCTAATGGAATTTGCAATAAGTCTGCGCAGGGACAAATTTACCACGATTTGGTGCACCACAGGCAACTTACAACAATCCGCCAAGGGATAAATGGCGTGCAACAACCCCGTAAATGGCAAAGCCCCCACAATCTCATCGAAACAACCTCACACGAAGAAAATGACAACCGTAAGAGGCAAGGAAATGAAGGCTTCTATCATGGGATTCAAGGCAGCATAACGCCCACACATCAGGCCTGAGCAACATAAGCGAGGGCATAATACCACCTCCTACGTTTGAGCAAGAACAAACCCTAAACAACCTCAAAAATGATTGTGAGCAATGCCAAAAGGTTGGCGACACCTCATACCTTCCATGTATGACACCTATTGTATGGTCCATGTGAATGAATGCATGCACTTTGATGACGTGGAAGGGAGGGCACACAACAACTGGTGTCCCCTATGGCTCCTCACAATTTTTTAAGCCAAAAACACATGACTTCTCGCATAGTGATGGTTCCATCTCACCTTGGCTTTGGCCTGCTTCTTAGTTCTCCTTGTTCTCTGTGTTTTCAAATGCTCTCAAGGAGTTTTATGCAACTTGGCGCTCTCATACCATGATAAAGATTGCAAAGGTTGAAAACATGAAACTAGAAATGGAGTGAACTAGCTCTAGCTCTTTTCATCATTGAGTAACATCTAAATAAATTACATAAGAGAGAAGGGAACAATAGCAATAAATCAATGAAATAAGACTCAACTACAACTCAACTAAGGCAAACTAAGTATGACACCCAATAGACAAAAATGAGAGTGAGAGATTAATGTTGTGAACAATATAACTCAACTAAGTAAATTGACCTGAAAGTGAGTATGACACCCCATAGACAAAAATGAGAGTGGGGATTAATCCTCTCAACAATATTTTGAATTGAAAGTCAATTAACTGCATCTAGCCGACGAGAATGAGAGTTAGAGATTAATGCTCTCACCAATATTTTGAATTGAAAGAAATTTTTTACCTAATTGTACGAATACATTGATCTATCTAACTTGTTACTTTGAATTGAAAGTCCATTCCATTTTTACGTTGTACATTAAAACCTTGCTGTCCAATACGTTTTGAAAATGAAATTTTCAAAAAGACATTGAAAAAACCCTTTGCCTTATTAAATTATTCAACAACTTCATCGATTAGTACTATTAGATCTATCTATCTAACTTATATTTTGAATTGAAAGAAAAATTTACCAGTTTGTAAAAATTTCGAGGGCTCCTATCATCGCGTCCGTATTCTGAACAGCGCACCACTAATTTGAAAATTGTTCAGCAATTCTCGTTTCTTCCATAGTCTATTCACGGTAAGTTCGAGGCCACCGTAGCTTTCAAATTGAATTATCTGCATCCATCATATGCCAACGAAAATTTATGGACAATAGACAAATTTCGGCATCTCAAATCTTTGGAGTGTAGTGTTGTGGAGAGGAGATCTATTTTCAACGCGGCTACGAAACTTTGGTTTTGGTCACAGAAGTTCTCCTGGACTTATTTATAGAAATTTCCTACAACTTGACATTCCATATACTGAAAGCTCATTCGCTACCTCTGCTAATCCAGCGGCTCATTTGGAAAGATGGCCATGCCATTTTGAATATGCAGGTTCAAGCAAGATCATTGCTTGTGTTGGCGAAGACTCAACTTGCCTTTCCAATCACTCCGATAAAAAGAAGACTGGTACGCTTATTTTAAATGTTCACAACATCCTGCCAAGTGATTAATTGCACTATTATTTTTTTCATTTTTATGGGATACCTTCAGATTCGCTTTCTGCTCAGACACTAGCGACACCACAATTCCCTCCGGCAGTTTGGAAGGATGATATTATTGATTCTATACTGTCATCTGACCTCCATGGCTTAGGAGTCTGCCAAGGATGGAGGCCAGAAGCTACATTACGGGGCAAACGATGTTTGGCTTGGGAAAACCATGTATAAGTAAGATTGTAAAATTTATAATATTTGTTTCCAATACCGTTGAACCCAATATTGGTTTCAGCATGCTAAATAGTAAACCATTTGTATTTTAATGTATAATTGAGGGGAGCAGGATGCCATATATTAACAACGGCAAATATTTGGAACTGGCCAAACTGGACTTCAATAATGTGCAGTCTATACACCAAAAGGAGCACCTTCGCGAGCTTCGAAGGTGCTAGTATTGTTTAATTCAATGTTTCATTCATGTAAGTATTCATGGTTGCCAACATGTTTTTGCTTTTCCCCCATTCGTTAAAGCATATTAAATCATAGCCGAAGATCACGATGACAATCGTCGGGGAAAAAGTTATTTGTAAATAATTAGGTGACCAGCCATTTTTATGATTGCAATTTAGAGTTGACAATTGATATATCGTGTCGATGAGGTACACAGATTTTAAAACAAAAAATTAATATAGAGAACCAGATTCATTTACACAATCCATAAAGTTTATTGGTGGTATATATTATGGATGTAGCAATCTAGAGTTGACCATTGATATATCTTGTCGATGAGGTACACAGATTTTAAAGCAGTGGTCTATAACGCGACTTTTTGAAAGCTTTTCCGGCCGGTTTTTCCGGTCGAAATCCGGCAGGAATTTATTGGAATCGCAAGTTTGATAGCTAGTTTCTGCACAATGAAAGCGTCCCAAGGGTTTTCGAGGGTGCTGAATCCAAATATGCAGTTAAAAAACCATTTTAACTGCAAGAAATCAAGATTTAACCTCAATTTCTTTCGCCGGATTCCGTCACCGGAATCTCCAAAAAGTCGCATTATAGACAACTCCGATTTTAAAACCAAAAATTAATATAGGGAACCAGATTCATTTTACACAATCCATATCAAAAAGTTTATTGGTGGTATATATTATGGATGTAGCAGTCTATTTGCTTTATGTTTAATGTGATAGGTAAATGGAAAAGTAACTATGTTAAAAATCAAAAAGTTTATTAGGTATATATTAGCATAATTACATTTACTAATGTGGTTGATATAAGTTAATAGATTTATATGAAATTTATATATAACCATGTTTTCCAATGTAAGATATAAGCCTATTAACCTTTATCAACCACATTAATAATTATTATGTATATTTTTTTAAAACTAACTATTTATAATAATTAATAACTATATAAATAATAACAACCATATTCTTATATATTTATTATTATTATATTAATATTATAATAATAATATTAACTCATAATAATATTACTAATATTAATTAATAATAATAATAACTAATAATAATATTACATTCTTCTTATTATTATTATTATATAATAATAATAATAATAATATATTATTATTATTATTATTATTATTATAATAATAATATAATATAATAATTATTATAATAATATGATATATTATTATAATAATAATATTAATTGATAATATTAAAAATATTAACAATAATATTTTTAATAACAATAATTATAGAAATAAGACTTTCTGCTTCCTTTGTTCAAGAATGGAGAGATATCAAATTGGAATCGGGTGATTTACTGGTTAGTTTTGATGTTGTTTCCTTATACACCAAAATCCCCATCCAAGAAGCCATTGATATCATAAACCGCATCACTGACAAAGACAGTGCCAAGTTGGTTGGCCTTTGCCTCACCTCGACTTTCTTTAGTTTCCAAGGTGAGTTTTATGAGTAAACTTGCGGTGTGCCAATGGGCTCCCCTCTTTCCCCTATCGTTGCTTACTTGTTTATGGAATATTTTCATACTAGGGCCTTAGCCACTGCACAATTTCATCCTAAAACGTGGAAGAGGTTTGTTGATGATCCCTGTGTCATCTGGCCTCATGGTCGAGACAAAATCGACATGTTTCTCAACCACCTTAATTCTCTATCTGACTCCATCAAGTTCACGATGGAAGTTGAGGTGGATGGGCACCTTCCCTTTCTTGAAATTCTCCTTTCGAGGATGGATGATGGTTCCATTTGTCACCAAGTCCTTCGGAAAAAGACTCACATAGAACAGTATCTGGATGCCATTTCTCATCATTTCCCAGCTCAGAAATTCGGGGTTCTCAGCACTCTTGCTACTCGTATCCCATCTTCTTGAAGTTCTCAAAAATAATGGGTATAACAGATCTCAAAGCGTCAAGGCCTTCCACAAGGCATGTAAAGTGTCTAGAGTTAAATATTCTCGTGACAATCCTATCTCTAAAGTTCATCTTCCATATATCCAAGGAACCACTGATAAGATTGCCCATATCCTCAAGAATATTAATGTATCTTCTTCATTCAAGCCTCTCAATACCATTAAAAATTCTCTTAGATTTATTAAAGACCCTATTGACACTAAGGCCTTGAAAGGGGTCTACCTTGTTCCCTGCTCCTGTGGTATCCCCTACATTGGAGAAATAGGTAGATCTATTAAACAAAGGATCAATGAGCATGCAACAGACATCAGACACAATCACTCGTGCTCATCAGCCTTAGCTGAGCATGCAGAAAAATCGAAGTACCATGTTTGCATTGAAGAATCCAAAGTTATCGCTAAGATAGATCATTTCCACCACAGGAAACTTAGGGAGGTGATTGAGATCGAAAGGCATGCCATAAATCCTAACAAGGATGATTGTTGGAAATTGAGTAAGCGCTGCATTCCAACTCTCTCATTATAACTCATCATTATTTTTTATCCTTTCTCCTCTTCTTTTCTTTCTGGTTTATTTTCCTTTATCAAAATTTTTCTATTTGTATATTCTTTTATTTTCTATCTTTTTATTTATTTGTTGATAATTTTTTTTTGATCCCCTATTTTATTTTTATTATTATCAAAAATTTTCTATTTTTATATTCTTTTATTTTCTATCTATTTATTTATTTTTATTTTTATTTTGTCTTGATCCCCTATTTTATTTTTATTATTATCAAATATTTTCTATTCTTTTATTTTCTATCTATTTTTTTGCTTTTCACATTATAAAATTTTTAGTTTTCCTTTGACTCTGATTTGTTTTAATTTATTTTGGATTCCTTTTTGAGGGATTTAAGCGCCCCTCTATCAGATAATTTAAACATGATATTATTATTAAATAATCTGAAATTAATGTTATTAATAATTATTAATGAATTATTTTGGATTAAATATATTTTCCTAACAACTAGTTTTCTAATATGAATAAGTCAACCCATAACAAACAAGATGTTTTCTACATCAATCGATAATATTGAATTTCTATTTTTATTTAACAACTATTTTTAACTAAATATAGAATATTTTTCCTTACCTCTAATCCCAAAATAATTAATTTCTTTACCTACTAACTAATCCACCAACAACTAATTTTTAACAGCTAACTCTGGGCAATGTTGCATCCTTACTATTTATTCCTTTTGATCAATGGATTTCTCACCTTGTCCTGAGGATGAACCACATTAGTTGGTTCGAAACATCGACCAAATCCTAACAATGTGATTAATCCGAAAGACTTATTTCTACATTATGGATCACAAAAGTCTTAGATCTAACAACAATAATTATTTTAGTAAATGTAGTTGATATACCTATAAGGCTTTATTTCTATCTATGACATAAACAATTGATAAATAATAATAATAATAATTACTCATTTTTATAAAATGTAAATAAATAATTACTTATATATATATATATATATTTACTATTGTTTTAAGAAAAATATAAATATTTTTATTTTATTTTATTTTATAATAATAATAATAATAATAGTCAATTATTGTTAGATCTAGAAAACAACCTTTCCGATTAATCACATTGTAAGGATTGGGTCGATGTTTCAAACCAACTAATGTGGCTCATCCTCAGGACAAGGTGAGAAATCAATCGATGTGAAAGAATAAATAACATGGATGCATCATTGTTCAGTGTTAGCCATTCAAAATTAGCCGTTGGTGAAAATAAAACTATTTAGGAGTAATTAACTAATACTTAGTTAGAAACCAGCGGTTATGTAATAATTAATTATTTAATATCGAAATTTTCAATAATTTATCAATTTAAATAATAATAAAATCGAAGTAAAACTTATTTATATAATATTATAAGTTAGGGTTGACCTAATCAATGTGAATTGGGTAGAAAACTAGCTGTTATCATGATATAATAAATTACTAATAATATTAAAAATAAATAATATTAAAAATATGATGTCAGTAGCATGTTCCCTAATCCTCTACTTAATAGACCTTCTTGTTTCTCCAATGTAGGTGATAGCAGAGGAGTAGGGAACGAGGTAGACCCCTTTTGAGTCCTTTGGGTCAATAGGACCCAATCCTTACAATGTGATTAATCCGAAAGAATGTTTTCTACTAGTTAATTATTGTTAACTAATAATAATAATATTTTTTTAATTAAATATTGGTAAATAATAATAATATGAATATAAATTAATTAATTAATAATAATAATAATTAATTCATTTTTACATAATAATAATAATTAATAATGTTAACAATGTGACGTTGGATCATGGTTGACATATTGAGACAATCTTTGTCACAAAGCGACATTTGAGCATGGTTGACCATGGTTGACTATGATTCACCATGTTTGACCCAAAGGAATAACAAACCATTGGGATTAATACAAAAAACTGAAGATTGACCATGTTTGATTCTATAAAACATGGTTGACCATGATTGATATTATAAAACCAAGTTAATAATAAACCCAATGGATTGATATTATGAACCCAAGGGAAAAATAAACCCAAGGGATTAATACTAAAACCCCATGATTGACCATGGTTGACAATGGTTAACCATGATTGATATTATAAACCTAAGGGAATAATAAACCCAAGGTTTTGATATTATAAACCCAAAGGAATAATAAACCCAAGGGATTAATACTAAAACCCCAAGGAATTATGAACCCAAGGGAATAATTTTAACTGAAGGGACTAATATTTTAAACCCAAGGTATAAAAACCCTAAGATAAATATTAAAAATACTAAAATAAACATGGTTGAGCATGGTTGATTTTCATATTGAGACAATCCTTGTCACAATGCGACATTGGACAATGGTTGACCATGGTTGATTATGGTTAACCATTATTGAATAATATTAAACCCTAGGAATATGAACCCTTAGATCAATAAACCCAAGGGAATAATAAACCTAAGGGATAACAATTATAAACCCAAGGTATATAAACCCTAACATCAATATTATAAACCCTAAAATAAACATGGTTGACCATGGTTGATATCCATATAAAGACAATCCTTGTCACAATGCAACATTGGACCATGGTTAACCATGGTTGACCATGATTGATTTTCATATTGAGACAATATTTATCAGAACACAACATTAGACCATGGTTGATTTCCATATCAAGCCTTGTTTGACCATGGTTGACCATGGTTGAACATGATTGACCATGATTAACAATGATTAATATTATAAACCCAATGGATGGATATTATAAACCCAAGGGATTAATACTAAAACCCCAAGGGATTATGAACCCAAGGGATAAATACTAAAGCCCCAAGGGATTATGAACCCAAGGGAATAATATTAAACCCAAGGGACTATTATTATAAACCCAACATATATAAACCCTAAGATAAAAATTATAAACACTAAAATAAACATGATTGACCATCGTTGATTTTGAACATATTGAGACAATCCTTATCTCAATTCGATGTTGGACCATGGTTGACCATGGTTGGCATCCTAATAAACCATGGTTGACTGGGGAATAATAAACCCAAGTGATTGATATTATAAACCCAAAGGAACAATAAACCCAAGGGATTAATACTAAAACCCCAAGGGATTATGAACCTAAGGGAATAATATTAAACCCAAGCGACTAATATTATAAACCAAGGTATAAAAATCCTAAGATAAATATTAAAAATACTAGAATAAACATGGTTGAGCATGGTTTCTTTTCATATTGAGACAATCCTTGTCACAATGTGACATTGGACCATGGTTGAACATGGTTGATTATGGTTGACCATTGTTGAATAATATTAAACCCTATGAATATGAACGCTTACATCAATAAACCAAAGGGATTGATATTATAAACCCAAGGGAATAATAAACCTAAGAGATAAAAATTATAAACCCAAGGTATATAAACCCTAACACAAATATTATAAACCCTAAAATAAACATGGTTGACCATGGTTGACCATGGTTGATTTTCATATAGAGACAATCCTTGTCACAATGCAATGTTGGACCATGGTTAACCATGGTTGACCATGATTGATTTTCATATCGAGATAATCTTTGTCAGAACACAACGTTGGACCATGGTTGACCATGGTTGATTTCCATATCCATATGGTTTGGCCATGGTTGAACATGGTTGACCATGGTTGGTTTCCATATCCATATGGTTTGACCATGGTTGAACATGGTTGGCTATGATTGACCATGGTTTACCATGATTAATATTATAAACCCAATGGATTGATATTATAAACCCAAGGGAATAACAAACCCAAAGTATTAATACTAAAACCCCAAGGGATTATGAACCCAAGGGAATAAGATTAAACCCAAGGGACTAATATTATAAACCCAACGTATATAGAAACTAAGATAAATATTATAAACACTAAAATAAACATGATTGACCATGGTTGATTTTCATATTGAGACAATCCTTATCACAATGCCATGTTGGACCATGGTTGACCATGGTTAATTTTCATATCCATACAATCTTTGTCACAATGCAATGTTGGACCATGGTTGATCATCGTTGATTTTCATATTGAGACAACCTTATCACAATGCCATGTTGGAGCATGGTTGACTATGGTTAATTTTCATATCCAAACAATCTTTGTCACAATGCAACATTGGACCATGGTTGATCATGGTTGATTTTCATATCGAGACAATTTTTGTCACAACACAACGTTCAAACATGTTTGATCACGATTGACCATGGTTGACCATGATTGTCCATGCTTTTTATATGTAGAAATTTTTTTCCATAATGCGAGATCTGACCATGATTGACCACGGTTGACCATGGTTGGTTATGGTTGACCATGGTTGACCATGATTGATATTATATACCCAAGTTAATAATAAACCCAAGGGATTGATATTATGAACCCAAGGGATTAATACCAACCCCAAGGGATTATGAACTGAAGGGAATAATATTAAACCCAAGGGACTAATATTATAAACTCAACATTGGTAAACCCTAATATAAATATTATAAACACTAAAATAAACATGGTTTATTTTCATGGTGATACAATCCTTGTCACAATTCGACATTCAACCATGGTTGATCATGGTTGGCTATGATTGAAAATGGTTAACCATGATTGATATTATGAACCTAAGGGAATAATAAACCCAATGGATTGATATTATAAAACCAAAGGAATAATAAACCCAAGGGAGTAATATTATAAACCCAAGGTATAAAAACCCTTAGATAAATATTAAAAATACTAAAATAAACATGGTTGATTTTCATATTGAGACAATCCTTGTCACAATGCGACGTTGGACCATGGTTGAACATGGTTGTTTATTGTAATGTTCCCAATTTTTGTGAGTGCAAAATTCACTAAGGAGTTTTGCCAATTTTTGGTGATATTAAATAAAAAGGAGAAAATATTATTTTGTGGGAGAAAAGTGGAAATTATTATTTTAATGAATAATGGCGCAAAAGTAATATTTTATTAGTGGAAGGTGGGGACCACCAAGGGAGAGGACTAGCAATTATAAATAGAGCTTAGAGGCCTCCATTTGGTATCTTTGACATTTGCAAACAACTACTCATATGTTCACTCTGCTATTTAGCGAGTCTACCGACTGTTTAGCCACGAGTCTCTCAAGCGGGAGATTCAACCTCTACTTCGGGGGACCATCCATGCCCACCCTAGGGAGGCTGTTCCACAAGAGTTTTCAGGAGTTCCAGAGTAGTGACATACACTAGCAGACAACGCAGAGCAAGGAGTGCGTATTTCTAGGCAGCTAGGAAACACGCAGAGGGAGATTGAGGCAAGAAGAGATCTGATTGCTTGTTCTGGAGTTGGAGAGTTGAGGTAGCAGCATTAGACCAATGTTCTTGTTGGGTTTTACAACTAGTTGAGCCAACATTCCAGCAAGTCGAACTGATGGGCTGAGGGACAATAAAGAGGCCACTCAACATATTTTCGTGGTGCTTGGGAGCAGCTGATTTGGGCCAAGAGATCATCCAGGAAGTTAGGGATTGGATAGCATGGGTGATCTCAACATTTTGGAGGATTTTTCAGGTGGATTTACAGGCAGTTTCCAGCAGGCCAAGTTTTGCAGCTACAGTTGAGGTGAGGCTCCAAGGGGGTCGAAAATCAGAAGTAAAAACTAGCTAAAATCCCTTCTGGGTTTTTATGGGTTTTGTCCAAGGGGTCTGGGGTTAAAAGCATATAAATTTCTAGGTAGTTTTAGTGCACTTTCGAGCCATTCGAACTTCAGTAGAGAAGTAGTTTTCTCAACAGTGCAGTGCAGATTGGTGCAGCAGCTGGGCATCCTTCAGCTCAACCATTTCCTACCTGGGTTTGGTCCTGATTATCCATTGTGACAAGCCCAGGTGCACCATTCCATCATCTATTGTATTTGGCTTGTAGAAATTAAATAAAATGGCTCAAAAGTTCTCCATTTGCAACTTTTATATGGGTGTTTGTTGAATATTTCGTTTTTGTAATTTGTTGCATATATTATTTGCTTGTTTGTCACTTGTATTACTATTTAGGATCATTACAGTGGTATCAGAGCATGATCTTGGCCTGTTGTGGAGTAGCCAGCAAGATCATGAGAGATTTGGGCATGTATGCACTATGATGGGTGAACTATAGACAAACCCATGGCTCAAGGGAGAGTGAGTATCATTGAGGGAAAAATGACCCTCACCCACTTTGATGGTTCAGCTAGGAGTTCTGTCAGAAAATGGGTACAAGAATTGGACACATATTTCTAGATAAACCCCATGAGGGAGGCGAACGCTATTAGACATGCCACTTTGCACTTGGATGGAGATGTTATGGAATGGTGGTACAGAGGGTTGATCCCTTTGGGTCATGTATGTATCACATCCTACAAAGAGTTCACACAGAGGCTCATGGAGATATTTGACCGAAAGGACACCAGCCCCCTCAAAGGGAGTGGATAGGACGAGGAAAGCTAGAGGATGAGACCAGGAGGCATTTCTACTCATGGATACCGAGCTTTAGATGTTAGAAGCTTAAGGAGGAGGTTGAGCAGGAGGACACGCAGGATGGTGAGGGGCACATCGATATTCCTGGTGTGGCGTAGGAGTCACCATTGTTGGAGGCCTATTTGGTAGCTCCAGCTGACACCTCAGTTGAGGGAGTAGAGCATACACTCAAAGGGCCATCTATTGATGAGACACCAACAGTTGATGAGGTACCTAGTTCTATGACCTATTTTCTAGACAATGACTGCCCACAACAGGTTGATGAGGTGCCTCGAGGCATACTTGTCATTCAAGAGGTACCAGAAGAGACAAAGGGGTCAAGAGCAGTGACTGAGTTTACAGAGGATATCCGCCCTCCATAGTTTCATCAGTTCCGGGCTAGCCTTCTAGCATTGAGAATGAAGATCATGACAGTGCAAGAGGCCACTCTACAACAAAACGAGGATTTGGAGGGCATGAGAGCGGTTTGTGCTGAGTCAGTGGCCAAACTGACTCGCATTGGGGAATGGTTGGGTTCCCTAATGGTTTAGTTGGAGTGCACATTGGAGCGATGGGGCAAGCCTACTCAGACATTACAGGTCGGTAACACTAGCAAGTTACCACTACACATTGGAGAAGGAGAGGCAGAGTCACCTCGACATATTTTATGTGTTGACCAGGATGGTGAGATGAGGCAACATGAGTTTCGTAGGGGGCATCCTTGGAAGGATGGAGGGTTAGTTCCATGTACGGGATTTTATGCTCTCGATCCTTCCCTTAGGGTTGGATGGCGAGAGATATTGAGTTGGTATCTCGTGGAGTTGGCTAGGAAGTTAGATGCATCCATGGCCACAACTCAGCGGAGGCTATGGATTACCAGAGGGGCTCGAGGGCTAGACTGTTGTTGGGATCCAAGTGGGATTCTCCATCACATCATGGAGTCGGTAGGTCATGGTAGCAGCTATGTGATGGACTCGGTGGTTGGGTGCACACACGTTCTCATATCCCCTTCAGAGTTCCTGACAACACTAGTGACATGATGGATTGGCAGAGGAACAAGCATATTTCATGAGTTGTCATGGCATATTGATTGTGCATGGAGTCACAGGATGATTAGCTTACTCTGGCAGGAGCTGGTAGGAGGAGGTGGCATCGATAGACCACCGAACAGGGCATTACATGGAGACGGTGCTCTCTCATTGGTATATTGGACACTAGAGCTACTGAGGATAGACATAATAATGGCATTCCCATTGGCATGTGAGGAGTCAGACCGCTAAGGTCTTTCGGGGAAGATGGGGAGATGTAGCCCACATCATGGAGGGATTACTAGCAGAGTGGTGGATGCGTTGGCACATGCAAGATGGCATATGATACAGGGTGGTATGACAGTAGGCAGTGGTACCCAGGGGTGCACAAGGATATGTCGCAGAGTCCAGTCTTATGTAGAGGGATGCGACCTGATGCATACAGACCCAATTTTAGAACCTAGCATCCAGTGTTGTATAGAGGTATGCAGTGATGGGCAGTGGCTTGCATAGGAGCATGGAGATGTGTGGTTTCTTGATGTAGCATGTTGGTTTGCATTGAGCGACTCACATCGCATCGAGTATATGTGGGGAGAGCCAGATACAGTGACATAGGTAGGATACGAGACGGTACAGGATGGTACATCAGTAGCACGAGATATCCAGTGGTGTACAACAATAGGCTGCAGGGTACAGTGTCAGGTTGAGGACTACAAGGATAGTCGGTGGGATGCAGGGGCATATGGTGCTGTACAATGAAGTCTTGGAGGGTTGACTCCAAGGAGACTTATGGACGAAGACACCGAGCATACCTTTGGGTGTACTTCACCCAGGATCGATGGGGATGCAGATGAGTGATACTCGATGGTATCCATGGGGATTCACATGTCTGTACCTCTTATACATCACTTACAGGCGCAAACGATTTGACTTTTTTACTTTTACACTCTGGGCACGAGCAGCTGGGGACAGGGAGATCACCCGAGATATTGGGATGACACTCAACACACTAGGGGAGATACTTCTCAGTGGCGGCATTGGGTTGGTGCACAAGTTGACAACCACAGGTTGGGGGATGAGGTGATCAGCTGCAAGGGTGGCATATTGTTCATCAATGAGCATATGCTTGGGGAGCAGGTCACGAGGGAGACATGTGTCACTCTTTCCACAGGGAATGTTAGGACCATGCATGAGGAGAGGATATCGTGTACGATTAAGGAAACTTTCCAATATGTGTCTAACCTCCAGACATTGTATTGGCACATTATCGAGAGGGCAGATAGCAGACTCAGTGGTGATGGTTGGAAGGAGCGGGATGGGTCTGCATACACTAAGTTGATTGCAAGTATCAGATACCCATCTATTGGCTGCCTTCAGGGGTTAGTTAGTTGGCACATGTGGCTTCCAACAGTCATCAATACTATGTAGTGGCAGGCACATGGAAGTTTAGCATGCATCAGATTAGTTCATGATATATGGGGCCTATATGTCGGTTTCATGTAGGGATTAGGGACAAGGAACAGATAGATTCCAACAGTTGTTAGAACTATGTCGCAACAGGTCTGGCTATAGGATCCAGGGATTGAGTTTATTGATAGGACACTCCATTCTATAATGAGTAGGTTCATGGGAGAGAGTGATCTAGTTCACCTTGGGTGTGACACATGGGAGATTGTTGAAACCTCCATTGTATGGCGAGGTAGATTTATCCTGTTGCTGCTCAGGATTGAGATTGACAGTGGATGGGTAGACATTGACATCATGGAGATGCCTAGGTAGGATAAGCTTGGCCTTCACAGATATCCCACCATCAGGTTTTGGGAGGGGAGGATAGAGTTTGATCATGATGGGAATCTTGTCATAGTCAGAGTGGCACAATGTCAGCATGGTGGCACCCTTCTTAGACTAGCATGAGATCCGGGTACAACAAGATTTGGCGATTCATCTACCCTGAGGGGTGAGTTTCTTTCTACAGGGGGAGATCATTCAGATATTCCATTGGAATCTGGTGATTCGTTGTTGACATGGGGTTCGTCACTAGTATGGCAGTATGTTCAACAACGAGGCATGGTTCAGTGGCACATTTGGGACCCTAGCATTGGCTAGGCCAACGTTTGGAGTAGCAAGATATTACTTGAGGACAAGCAATTTATTGCGGGGAGGACTGTAATGTTCCCAATTTTTGTGAGTGCAAAATTCACTAAGGAGTTTTGCCAATTTTTGGTGATATTAAATAAAAAGGAGAAAACATTATTTTGTGGGAGAAAAGTGGAAATTATTATTTTAATGAATAATGGCGGAAAAGTAATATTTTATTAATGGAAGGTGGGGACCACCAAGGGAGAGGACTAGCAATTATAAATAGATCTTGGATTCCTCCATTTGGTATCTTTGACATTTGCAAACAACTACTCCTCTTTTCACTTTGTTGTTTAGCGAGTCTACCAGTTGTTTAGCCACGAGTCTCTCAAGCGGGAGACTCAACCTCTACTTTGGGGGACCATCCATGCCCGCCCTAGGGAGGCTATTCCACAAGAGTTTTTAGGAGTTCCAGAGCAGTGACATACACCAATAGCCAACGCAGAGCAAGGAATGTGTATTTATGGGCAGCCAGGAAACACATAGAGGGAGATTGAGGCAAGCAGAGATCTGATTTCTTGTCCGGGAGTTGGGGAGCTCAGGTAGCAGCATTAGACAAATGTTCTTGTTAGGTTTTACAACCAGCTGAGCCAATATTCCAGCAAGTCAAACTGCTAGGCTAAGGGACAGTGCAGAGGCCACTCAACAGATTTTCGTGGTGCTTGGGAGCAGCGGATTTGGGCCAAGAGATCATCCAGGAAGTCAGGGATTGGATAGCAGGGGTGAAATCAGTATTTTGGAGGAGTTTTCAGGTGGATTTACAGGCAATTTCTAGCAGGCCGAGTTTTGCAGCTATAATTGAGGGGAGGCTCCAAGGGGGTCGAAAAACAGAACTCAAAACCAGCTAAAATCCCTTCTGTCTTTTTCTGGGTTTTGTCCAAGGAGTCTGGGGTTAAAAGAATATAAATGTCTGGGCAATTTTAGTGCACTTTCGAGCCATTCGAACTTCAGTAGAGCAGTAGTTTTCTAGGCAGCGTAGTGCAGATTGGTGCAGCAGCTGGGTGGCCTTCACCTCAGCCATTTTTCTACCTAGGTTTGGTCCTGCTTATCCATTGTGACAAGCCCAGGTGCACCATTCCATCATCTATTGTATTTGGCGTGCATAAATTAAATAAAATGGCTCAGAAGTTCTCCATTTGCAACTTTTATATGGGTGTTTGCTAAATATTTCATTTTTGTAATTTGTTGCATATATTATTTTCTTGTTATCACTTGTATTCCTATTTAGGATTATTACATTTATTATTGACCATTGTTGAATAATATTAAACCCTAGGAATATGAACCCTTAGATCAATAAACCCAAGGGAATAATAAACATAAGGGATAACAATTATAAACCCAACGCATATAAACCCTAGCATGACTATTATAAACCTTAAAATAAACATGGTTGACCATGGTTGATTTCCATATTAGATTAATCTATTGTGATATTGACATAATCATAAATAGTTGGACAAATATTTAACTCTTAATATTGGGGTTTTATAAAACCAAGGGATTATTAATATTATAAATACAAGAGAGCAATAAACCCAAGGCATTATTAATATTACAAACCCATGGCATTAATCTTATAAAAACAAATTATTAATAAATGAAAGGGATGATTAACAATTAAATATTTAAAGAATTTAGGCTTCTGTGGTCCATATCAATTTTGAGAAGAAACTTCGGTGAAAATCACATAGAGATATTTTTTTTGCCGACGCGTTTCGAACCAACTAGTGTGGTTTATCGTCAGGACAAGTTGAATGAGCAGATCTTGCTATGCATTATAAATAGATCGGGCAGAATGTCCAATGACCAAATTTCCAGATCAAGTAACGGCTGAAATGATAATAGCTAGATTGACCAGGGAACGGCTAGTTAGACTATGAAGGGCATAATTTATTTAATTAAGTAAGTTCAGTTAATAATTTATTTATAAATGGACCATTTTTATAATTGCAAATATATGTTAGAATAAGCGAGTTAATATATTATAATAATAAAATAAATCAAGTCATAGAGAATAGTTGATTATATTTTAATTAAATATAAGTTAATTATATTTTTTTGAATAAAATATAAGTTAAGGGATATTTAAATCTTAATTTAAATTAAGAAAATAAATGAATAAATTAATTAGCTATCAAAGATGTTTATAAATATTAGTTAGTTGAATAAGTTAAAACTAGAATAATCTATAAATAGTTATTTCTATTTTAAAATAAAAGCTAAAGGACCTATATTTATGAATATATATTAAAATAAATAGATTAGCATCATATTCGTACTCAAAGAGTATCCCTATAAAAATATTAGAGAGATTACAATATTAATTAATAGATTATTAAGGGTAAAAATAGTTAAAAATAAATAAAATATAAAAATATAAAATAAATATAAAATAAAAAGAAAAGTTTAATAGTAAAAAATAAATATTAGAGAATTCAAGTATTCAAAATAAATAAATAAAAATAAAAATAAAAAATAAAAAATAAAATAAAATAAATAAATCAATTCAAAAAAAAATATTAATTTTAGTTTAAAAGTCAAAGAAAACATATTAATTGTAGTTTAAAAGTCAAAGAGTTTAAATATATAAATATTAGAGAAATCAAGTATTCGAAAAAATTACCAAAAAAGAATGGGAGAAAATGACTAGGAGGAGAGGGTTGGGACCCAACAACTACTGATCTTCCAGCCATCCTTTCTATTGAGATTGTTCGGCCTTTTTTCAATCTCAAGGGCTTCCCTAAATTTCCGGTGATGAAATTGCGACACTCTAGCAATCACACTAGCTTCTTCGATGCAGACATGATGATTGGTTTTCTCCACATGCTCTGCTAAAGCGGAAGACTTGGTTTTCATATGCTTGAGGTCATCAACTGCGTGCTCACTAATCCTTTGGTTAATGGAGCGACCAGTCTCACCAATATAGGGGGTCCCACAAGAACAAGGAATAATATAAACACCTTTCATGTTGTTGGGGTCTATAGGATCCTTCACAGATCCGAGGGACTTACGAATGGTGTTAAGCGGTCTAAAGGTTGCGGGGACATTATGCTTCTTAAGAATCCTCGCAATCCTATCCGTGGTCCCTTGGACATATGGAAGATGAACACCAGGAATCCGATCCTTAGGTTCTTTTCTGGAAAACGAATTCTTAGTTGCTTTGAGGAAAGCCTTTTGTCCCAAATGTCTGCTATAACCATTCTCAACAAAGACATTAAGGAGATGGGACTTCTCCTCCTCAAAGCTCCTTTCATCAGAGATCCTTAAGGCACGAGTCACAAGGGTGTTGAGAACACCCAACTTCTAGGCTGGGAAATGGTGGGAACTAGCATCAAGATACTACTCTGTATGAGTTTTCTTGCGAAACACTCGGTGGGAGAGGGAACCATCCTCATTCTTCGAGATAAGAATATCAAGGAACGGGAGGCAATCATCAACTTCTTGTTCCTTAGTGAACTTGATGGCCGAGGATTGATTATTGAGATGATCGAAGAAGAGATCTAACTCCTCTTAGCCGTGAGAGTAGATGACATTAGTGTCATCCACATATCGCTTCCAAAGCTTGGGCAGAAGACGAGTTGAGTTCAGAGCTTTAGATTCAAAATCCTCCATAAAAATATTAGCAACAACAGGGGACAGGGGTGAGTCCATGGCAACTCCACAGGTTTGCTCAAAGAACTCACCTTCAAAACTGAAAAAGGTTGAAGTGAGGCAGATCTCAACTAACCAAGTGGTATTAGGATCAGTTAGACAGTTGATTACTTCCATGGCCTCATTTATAGGGATGCATGTGAAGAGGGAAACAACATCAAAACTGAAAAGAATGTCCCCAGAGTCCAGCTTGATGTCCTTGAGCTCCTCAATAAAGGAAGCCAAGTCTTTAACGAAGGACCCTGTGCGACCATCTAAGGGTTTAGGCTTCAAGGCAAGGAACTTAGCGAGAAGATAGGTCAGACATCCAATGGTGTTGACAATGGGCCTAACGGGAGCTCCTTCCTTATGAATTTTCAGGAGCCCATAGATTCTAGGGGTGATCGAATTTCTCTCAATGAGATTATGGTGTAAGGGCCCCACTGAGTTACTGGATTTAATGGCAAGGGCCACAATCCTAGAGATCTTCTTTAACAGGTTTTTGGGAAGCTTCTTATAACTTCCACTATTATGAAGATGATCTAACATTTTATTGCGGTAGTCCTCCCTGTTAAGAATGACAGCAACTCCACCTTTGTCAGCTTTCAGAACAACAATATCTTTGTTCTGATTTAAGGATTTAAGGGCTTCAAACTCATCCCTGCTAAGGTTGCTCTTGGGAGGCTTAGCCTTCCTTAGGATGACAGCACAATCTTGCCTAATATTGTTCTTAATACTATCAGATAAACCACGAATCCCAAATTCTATGTCACAAATGATGTCATCCACAGGGATCTTCTTAGGAGCCAAGGCAAAGTTTAGACTTTTGCTTAAAACTTTAAAAACAGGAGGGGAAAAAGAAAAACCAGATAAATTGATAACTTTATTATTAATATGAGAGGAAGGGGGAGGATTAATATTTATATGACTCTTCTTAGATTTAGAGTTATTGTTAATCAATCTCTGATCCTTACTATTAATAGAATTATTATCAATATTCTTATTTCTAATGTCGTTATTATTTTTGTTACTACCAAAGCAATTAATCCTACCATTCTTATTATAACTATTAATAACTTCATTATTATTATTAATATTATTAATCACTTCATTATTATTACTAATATTATTAATCACTTTATTATTATTATTATTAATATTATTATTTATAATGTTATCATTATTAACAATATTACAAGTGCTATTATTATTATAATTTCTAATATTATCATTATAATCCAAATTATTATTACTATTATAATTTATAATATTCTTATTATGATTGTTATTACTAATAATATTAGATTCAACATTCTTTTTACTATCAATAAAATTCTTTTTGTTAGTACCAAAGCAACTAAACCTACTATTCCTATTATAACTATTAATAACTTCATTATTATTAATAATATTATTAATCACTTCATTATTATTATAAATATTATTATTTATAATGTTATCATTATTAATAATATTGCAAATATTATTATTATTATAATCATTATAATCAAAATTATTAATACTATTGTAAATATTATTATTATTATTATAATTTATAATATTATTATTATAATTGTTATTACTAATAATAATATTAAACTCAACATTCTTTTTATTATCAATAAACAGCGCTCCGCCTCACTCATTACCAAGCCATTACTGGACTTACCTGAGAGGCCGAAGGAAGAGTCAATCTTACTTGCGCAGGAGCTGCTCGAAGACTGATAGAGCTCACAGGGAATCAAATGATAATCCACCCGTGAGTCAGATTCGGTGGAGGGGACCAGGGGTTCCACGTTCTGCGCACTAGTCAGCGGAAATAAGCCTTCCTGAAGGCCAGCTTGGCATTATTGAGGTCTGAGATTAACAGGATTCGAAAATCATTAGACCAGCTCTCTAGGAATCTTCTTGATTTACATTTGGAGCTTTCTAGTGCATTTTGAGCCTCCTTATGGGTGAGGGTTGATGCTTGTTCAGCGCTAAGATGCCTGCGCATGGAAGATCAATGGAGGCAGAGATTGACTTCTAAGTTTCAGCGGTTGACTCAGAAATCTACCTATCTCAGCGACCCAGTCTCTTTAGATGAGTATGTCTCCCATGGCTGGCTTTCTGCTAATCAAAGGACAACGCTGCAGAGCTGGGTTCTTCATAATGACCAAGCAAACTCGCCCGTGGATCCTTGTAATTCAGATAGGGCGGCCTGCTCTCATCCGATCCATATGGCAGTCAACTCTGCGCTCGATTCTTCCATCTCAGCCGGCTCGGGTAACTGCGTAGCTGATATTGCCGATCCTTCAACGCAGTCCAGTCATCCTTCATCAGATTCGGGTTCTGGAGGCTTGTTTCCGCTGACTAGCATGCAGAACGTGGACCCCCTGGTCCCTTCCGCTGAATCTGACTCTCGGGTGGATTATCATCTGATTCCCTACGAGCTCTATCAGTCTTCGAGTAACTGGATAGTTGATATGCCGATCCTTCAATGCAGTCCAGTCATCCTTCATCAGATCTAGGTTCCGAAGGCTTGTTTCCGTTGACCAATGTGGACCCCCTGGTCCCCTCTACCAAATCTGACTCTCGAGTGGATTATCATCTGATTCCCTACGAGCTCTATCAGTCTTCGAGCAGCTCCTACACAGGTAAGGCTGACTCTTCCTTCGGCCTCTCAGGTAAGTCCAGAAATGGCTTGGTAATGAGTGAGGCGGAGCGCTGTTTTATTGATAATAAAAAGAATGTTGAGTTTAATATTATTAATAACAATTATAATAATATTATTATAGATTATAATAATAATAATATTTACAATAGTATTAATAATTTTGATTATAATGATTATAATAATAATAGTATTTGCAATATTATTAATAATGATAACATTATAAATAATAATATTTATAATAATAATGAATTGATTAATAATATTAATAATAATAAAGTTATTAATAGTTATAATAGGAATAGTAGGTTTAGTTGCTTTGGTAGTAACAAAAAGAATTTTATTGATAGTAAAAAGAATGTTGAATCTAATATTATTAGTAATAACAATTATAATAGTAATATTATAAATTATAATAGTAATAATAATTTGGATTATAATGATAATATTAGAAATTATAATAATAATAGCATTTGCAATATTATTAATAATGATAATATTACAAATAATAATATTTATAATAATAATAAAGTGATTAATAATATTAATAATAATAATGAGGTTATTAATGGTTATAATATGAATAGTAGGATTAATTGCTTTGATAGTAACAAAAATAATAACGACATTAGAAATAAGAATATTGATAATAATTCTATTAATAGTAAGGAGGGAGTAAACAATTTTTGTTCTAGGAGTAGGAGATTGATTAACAATAACTCTAAATCCAAGAAGAGTCATATAAATATTAATCCTCCCCCTTCCTCTCATATTAATAATAAAGTTATCAATTTATCTGGTTTTTCTTTTTCCCCTCCTGTTTTTAAAGTTTTAAGCAAAGGTCTAAACTTTGCCTTGGCTCCTAAGAAGATCCCTGTGGATGACATCATTTGTGACATAGAATTTGGGATTCGTGGTTTACCTGATAGTATTAAGAACACTATTAGGCAAGATTGTGCTGTCATCCTAAGGAAGGCTAAGCCTCCCAAGAGCAACCTTAGCAGGGATGAGTTTGAAGCCCTTAAATCCTTAAATCAGAACAAAGATATTGTTGTTCTGAAAGCTGACAAAGGTGGAGCTGCTGTCATTCTTAACAGGGAGGACTACCGCAATAAAATGTTAGATCATCTTCATAATAGTGGAAGTTATAAGAAGCTTCCCAAAAACCCGTTAAAGAAGATCTCTAGGATTGTGGCCCTTGCCATTAAATCCAGTAACTCAGTGAGTCCCTTACACCATAAACTCATTGAGAGCAATCCGATCACCCCTAGAATCTATGGGCTCCTGAAAATTCATAAGGAAGGAGCTCCCCTTAGGCCCATTGTCAACACCATTGGAGGTCCGACCTATCTTCTTGCTAAGTTCCTTGCCTTGAAGCTCAAACCCTTAGTTGGTCAGATAGGGTCCTTCGTTAAAGACTTGGCTTCCTTTATTGAGGAGGTCAAGGACATCAAGCTGGACTCTGGGGACATTCTTGTCAGTTTTGATGTTGTTTCCCTCTTCACATGCATCCCTATAAATGAGGCCATGGAAGTAATCAACCGTCTAACTGATCCTGATACCGCTCGGTTAGTTGAGATCTGCCTCACTTCGACCTTTTTCAGTTTTGAAGGTGAGTTCTTTGAGCAAACCTGTGGAGTTGCCATGGGCTCACCCTGTCCCCTGTTGTTGCTAATCTTTTTATGGAGGATTTTGAATCTAAGGCTCTGAACTCAGCCCGTCTTCTGCCCAAGCTTTGGAAGCGATATGTGGATGACACTAATGTCATCTGGTCTCACGGCTAAGAGGAGTTAGATCTCTTCTTCGATCATCTCAATAATCAATCCTCGGCCATCAATTTCACTAAGGAACAAAAAGTCGATGGTTTCCTCCTGTTCCTTGATATTCTTATATCGAAGAATGAGGATGGTTCCCTCTCCCAACGAGTGTTTCGCAAGAAAAATCATGCAGAGCAGTATCTTCATGCTAGTTCCCACCATTTCCCAGCCCAGAAGTTGGGTGTTCTCAACACCCTTGCGACTCGTGCCTTAAGGATCTCTGATGAAAGGAGCTTCGAGGAGGAGAAGTCCCATCTCCTTAATGTCTTTGTTGAGAACAGTTATAACAGACATTTGGGACAAAAGGCTTTCCTCAAAGCAACTAAGAATTCGTTATCCAGAAAAGAACCTAAGGATCAAATTCTTGGTGTTCATCTTCCTTATGTCCAAGGGACCACGAATAGGATTGCGAGGATTCTTAAGAAGCATAATGTCCCCGCAACGTTTAGATCGCTTAACACCATTCGTAAGTCCCTCAGATATGTGAAGGATCCTATTGACCCCAAGGACATGAAAGGAATTTATATTATTCCTTGTTCTTGTGGGACCCCCTATATCGGTGAGACTGGTCGCTCCATTAACCAAAGGATTAGTGAGCATGCAGCTGACCTCAAGCATATGAGAACCAAGTCTTCCACTTTAGCAGAGCATGTGGAGAAAACCAATCATCATGTCTGCATCAAAGAAGCTAGTGTGATTGCTAGAGTGTCGCAATTTCATCACCAGAAATTTAGGGAATCCCTTGAGATTGAAAAAAGGCCGAACAATCTCAATAGAGAGGATGGCTGGAAGATCAGTGGTTGCTGGGTCCCAGCCCTATCCTCCTAGTCATTTTCTCCCCCTTTTTTTTTTGGTAATTTTTTCGAATACTTGATTTCTCTAATATTCATATATTTAAATTCTTTGACTTTTAAACTAATATTAATATTTGGTTGATTTGATTTATTTATTTATTTTATTTTATTTTATTTTTTATTTTTTATTTTTAATTTTATTTATTTATTATTATTATTATTATTTATTTATTATTATTATTATTATTATTATTTTTGAATACTTGAATTCTCTAATATTTATTTTTTACTATTAAACTTTTATTTTTATTTTATATTTTTATTTTTTTATTTTTATTTTATTTATTTTATTTTATTTTATTCTTTTATTTTTTTACTTTTTAACTATTTTTACCCTTAATAATCTATTAATTAATATTGTAATCTCTCTAATATTTTTATAGGGATACTCTTTGAGTACGAATATGATGCTAATCTATTTATTTTAATATCTATTCATAAATATAGGCCTTTTAGCTTTTATTTTAAAATAGAAATAACTATTTATAGATTATTCTAGTTTTAACTTATTCAACTAACTAATATTTATAAACATTTTTTATAACTAATTAATTTATTCATTTATTTTCTTAATTTAAATTAAGATTTAAATATCCTTTAACTTATATTTTATTTAAAAATATAATTAATTTATATTTAATTAAAATATAATCAACTATTCTCTATGACTTGATTTATTTTATAATTATAATATATTAACTCGCTTATTCTAACATATATTTGCAATTATAAAAATGGTCCATTTATAAATAAATTAATAACTGAACTTAATTAAATAAATTATGCCCTTCATAGTCTAAATAGTCGTTCCCTAGTCAATCTAGCTGTTATCATTTTAGTTGTTACCTAATCTGGAAATTTGGTCATTGGACATTCTGCCCGATCTATTTATAATGCATAGCAAGATCTGCTCATTCAAATTGTCATGACGATGAACCACACTAGTTGGTTCAAAACGCGTGGGCAAAAAAAAAATATCTCTAGGTGATTTGCGCCAAAGATTCTTCTTAAAATTAAATATTTATTATGGGTGATATAATATATGGCAGTGGGAGATCCAGCTTGAAGCATACACGAAAGAAGCAGAATGGTCTGAAGTTGAATATGTGTCGTCCTTCGATGAATACATAGAGACTGCTAATGTGTCAATACCACTGGAAACTGTCGTTCTGATTGGTGTTCTTTTCACTGGAGAGGTTCTTACAGATCACATACTCTCCCAAATTGGTTACCGATCCAAATTTGTATATCTCATGTGCTTGACAGGGCGTTTGGTGAACGATATCAAAAGTTACCAGGCAGGGTACTCAATCTCTTGTAATCCAATGTAGGGTCTCTGTCCTTAGGCGCTTGTAATTTATTTGAACGGTTGCTAATTATGTGCAGGCGGAGAGAGGTCGAGGAGAGGTGGCTTCTTCCATACAGTGTTACATGAAGGACCATCCCGAATTGTCAGAGGAAGAAGCTCTCGAACATATTTATAGTCTCATGGAAAACGCCCTTGCAGATTTGAAGTGTGAATTCCTGAACACAAAAGACGTGCCGGACAATTGCAGGAGAATGGTTTTTGATAGTGCCAGATCAATGCAGTTGTTTTACGTGGAAGAGGACGGTTTAACACTTTCACAAAATACGAAAATTAAAGAACATGTCAAAAAGATCATGTTCGAACCAGTTGCGTAGAATAAATTATTCAAATAAAGGTGCGTGGTGTTCTATTCACGGTGTAGTAACGCATGCGCTTGCTGATCAACGGCTGTTATAACAAATTTCTTTATTTTTCTCTTTCTCAAGTAGGCGATGAAATTCATGGTTGCCAACGTGTTTTTGCTTTTCCCCCATTCGTTAAAGCAAATTAAATTTCATTTTATGTTAAAGACAAATTGTTTATCAATCATAGCCGAAGATCATGATGAGAATCGTTATGGAAAAAAGTTATTTGTAAATAATTAGGTGACCAATCATTTTTATGATTGCAATCTAGAGTTGACCATTGATATATCGTGTCGATGAGGTACACAGATTTTAAAACCAAAAATTAATATAGGGAACCAGATTCATTTTACACAGTCCCTATCAAAAAGTTGGTGGTATATATTATGGATGTAGCAGTCTATTTGCTTTATGTTTAATGTGATAGGTAAATGGAAAAGTAACCAGTTGAAAGATCAAAAAGTTTATCGATGGTATATATTAGTATAACTATAATTATATTTATTAATATGGTTGATATACTTGGATAGAGATATATGAAGCATATATACAATCATATTTTTCAATGTAGTTGATATAAGTGGACAGGCATATATAAACCACATTTATAATTATTATGTGTATTTTTTTTAAAATGAACTATTTATGATTATTAATAACCATATAAATAATGACGACCATATTCTTATATTTATATATTTATGATTATTATATTAATATTATAATAATAATTCTAGTAATATTAATACATTATGAAATATGATATCTGAATTTGCAGTTGGTTCTAGTGGTTGTTGCAGAGTTCTGGGTTCTTCTTTGTGTTCTGGTGACTGTGTTTTGATGACAAGTCTTCAGTGATTCAGTTGTGGGTGATTCATAGATTGATGATTGAGTATTTAATGATTGGTTAATGCAATGGTTATATTGCAGTGGTGATTGATTTTGAGCTTTAATGTTGTTGATGGGTCCAGTATGAAAATTGGATGAAATGTGGCTTTCAGATTATGGTGTTGTGTTCCAAGAGTATCCAGTCTGAAAATTTATGAAACGTGGTCCCTAGAGGAAGAGTGAAGGTTGGAGCCTTCAGTAGGCCGGCACCTACGTATTGGTAAACATATCGGCCAATACAAGAACCAAGGGGTTGGAGCTCCCTTCCAGTAGCAGCTAGAAAACGAGAGAGGGTTGTAGCCTTCTGTAAGCCGGCGCCTACGTACTAGTAAATATATCGGTTAGTACAAGAGCCAGGGGGTTGTAGCTCCCTTCCAGTAATAGCTAGAGAACGAGAGAAGTTTGTAGCCTTCTGCAGGTGGGTGCCTGCGTACCGGTATGAGTTTACGCTAGTACAAGATTGTAAACAAGTTTTTTCTTATATTAAAAGGAAGACAACAATAGGTGGTTTTTGTCCCGCTTTGGGTTTCCACCTTATATCTTGGCTTTCATGTGTGATGATATGTTCTATTTTTACTGCACTTGGTTACTATTTTATGGTTAATGAAGTTATGATGCACCGATTAAAGATCAACATATGATGAATTAACTAAATCATAAGTTTGCTGGATATAAGCTAGTTGCATTAAACACAGTTGCGTGTACACGCGAGTTCCCTTAATTGAAGTAGCATATATAAATCTGATTATGGAAATGAAAAGTTATTGATTTGCTAATACTGATTCACCTCCCCCCTCTCAATATTATTTCCAACAATTATAACACAAAAATCAATGTACAGTGTCAATATTTTTTTGTGCTTACACTGAAATCAATGCACACTGTTAATCTAATCACTCTAAAATTAATGTACCATCATACATCCAATTACATAAAATCATAAATCAACATCTACATTGAAATCAATGCATCTAATGCAAGCAATCAAATAAGATTATAAAACAACTTATACACTAAAATCAGTGCATCTAATGCAAGAAATCAAATAGGATTAGAAATCAACATCTACACTCAAATCAATGCATCTAGTGCAAGTAAGAAAATAGGATTCGAGACCAACATTTACATTAAAAATTAATACATTTAATGCAAGCAATCAAATAGGATTAGAAATCACCATCTGCATTAAAATCAATGCATTTAGTGCAAGCAATCAAATAGGATTAGAAATCACCATCTACACTGAAATCTATGCATTTAGTGCAAGAAATCAAATATGATTAGAAATCATCTACATTGAAATCAATGCATCTAGTAAAAGCAATCAAATATCATTAGAAATCAACATATACACGAAAATCAATGCATCTAATGCAATCAATCAAATAAGATTAGAAATCACCACCTACACTGAAATCAATGCATCTAGTGCAAGAAATCTTCTTCCTTCTTTCCCTCCTCCATCTATATCTATATATCCCTCCATCTCTCCTTCTTTGTCTCTCTATCTCACCCCCCCAAACACACACACTCTTTCACTCCATATTTATCAATATCTTTGTCTCTCCGTCCCTCTCTCCATATCTCCCATCTTCCCTCTCTCCACCTTCCATCAATATCTCTATCTCCCTTGTCTCTCTATATCACCCCCAAAACACACACTCTCTTTCTCCAATCTATCTTTCCCTCCCTCCTCCTCTTTTTTCTCTCTCTCTTCCCTTTCTCTCCCACTCCCCTACTTCTCTCTCTTTCCTCCTATTGTCCTTTCTCCCTCTCTCTCCATCTTCCTTATCACTCTCTCTCTCTCTCTCTCCACCATTCTCTCTGTATGTATTTCTTCTTACGTTCCTCTCTCCCCCTCCAATTTCATCTCTCTCTCCCTCCCTCTATACACTCTCTCAAATCCTCTCTCTTCCTTCCTCTCTCTCCTTTTCTATCCCACCTCTTTCTCTCTCTTCACCCTCCAACTCTGTTACTATATCCCTCGCTCTCCTTCTCTTTCATTATCTCCCCCCTTCTCTCCATCTCTCCTTCTTTGTATCTTTATCTTATCCCCAAACATACACACTTTCTCTCCATATTTACCCTGTTACTCTCTCTCTCTCTCCACTTCTCACTCTCTTTGTCTTTCTTCTTCCCTCTCTCTCCCCCTCTAACTCCATCTCGCTATCACTCCCTCTCTCCTCTTCTCTCTCAAGTCCTCTCTCTCCCTTTCTCTACTACCTCCCTCTCTCTTCCCCCATCTCTCTCTCCCTCTTTTTCCCCTCCAATCCTCTCTCTTCCCCCATCACTCACTCTCCCTCTTTTTCCCCTCCAATCCTCTCTCTTCCCCCGTCACTCTCCTCCTCTCTCTCAATTCCTCTCTCTCCCTTTCTCTCCTACCTCCCTCTCTCTTCCCCCATTACACACACACACTATCTCTCTCTTTGCCCTCCAATCCTCTTTCTCTCTTGTCCCTCATCACTTTCTCTCTCTCACTATGTTACTAAATCCATCCCTCTCTCCTTATCTCTCCATATCTCCTTCTTTGTCTCTTTATCTCACCCCTAAACATTCACACCTTCTCTCCATCTATCCCTTGTCACTTCATCTCTCTCTCCACTTCTATCTATGTATTTCTTCTTCTCTCCCTCTCTCGCCCTCCAACTCCATCTCTCTATCTCTCCCTCTCTCTCTCAAGTTTTCTCTCTTTTCTTTCCTCTCTCCTACCTCCTCTCTCTTCCCCCATCTCTCTTTCTCTCTTCCATTGCCTTCTAATCCTCTTACTATCTCCCTCCCTCTCTCCTTATCTCTCTTCCCCCTACATCTTTGTGTCTCCCTCTCCTTCTCTTACTCTTCTCTACCTCTCTCATTCCTCTCCCCACCTCTCTCTCTTGATTCGTCCTCTCCCCTCTCATTCAGTTTATCTCGATCTATCCCTTGTCACCCCCCCATCTCTCCATTTCTATAACTCTATGTCTTTATTCTTCCCTCCCATATATATCTAGAGTTAATATATATCATAATATATCAATATATATTATAATATAACAAATATAATATTGTATTAATCCAAAGTTATTAAATTTAATAATATTAATATTATAATATATTAATATGAATATTAGATTTAATAATAATAATAATATTTTAATATTAATATTAGGGTTACTAATGGTTCTTTGCATGGTATTAATAATAATTTGGCCCATAGACTTACCTAAATAAAACCTCTTTTTTGAGTGTTCGTAAATATAAAGTGGATTATGGAGTAAATATAAGAAAATGTTTTATTTATTTACCATGCCTCTAGTTTATTTATATTTATATTTTTTGACCATACCTTTTTTATTTACTATGGAATTTGGTCCATGATATTTTTTATCTAGGCTGGATCTAGAAGTTTAGATGTTTATTTCTAATCCTATTTGATATATTTTTATTTATTTACCATACTTTTTTATACCTCTTTTATATTTATTTATTTACCATACCTCTTTTATAAATATGGTATTTGGCCCATGGCAATAAAATGGTATTTGACTCTTAGGCTTCACTTAAATAAAACCTCTTTTTTGAATTTTCTTTAAATATAAAAAAAGTTTATGGAGTAAATATATAAAAAAAAAGATTTATTTATGTACCATACCTCTAATTTATTTATACTTTTATTTATTTACCATTGTGGAGTAAACATAAAAAAAGATTTTATTTATTTACCATACCTCCAATTTATTTATATTTTTATTTATTTACAATACTTTATTTTTAAGTGTTACTAAACTTTTTTATATATTTTAAATGTATATTATGTTTATACCTAATAATAATCAGATTAATTTTTAAATAGAACTAAGCTATAATTATAGAACTCAACAAATAAAGTGAGACTAAGCTGCTAGCATACATCAATTCATGTCCAGAGAGTAAGTAAAAAGTACTTCACTTGTAGTCTGTATTGTAAGTACTAACTCTATGTCCTACTATAAGTACAAACACTTTATACCATTAACTAGTAGTGTTAATAGCAGTATGTAAAGAACTAATACTATTTCCTATAAGAACTACTAGCTTCCGTATACACGTCAGTGATGGCCATAAACGGAGAGACTGCGTGCCTTTTCTTCATAGATATTCTTTCAATAGTAGCGTGCCTCTCTTCTATAGGTATTCTTTCAATAGTAGCGTAAGTCAAGGAGTGCCCAGGAAGTATTAGTTGTTAACAGTTGGTTCAAAGGCTAGTGTATACGTTGAACTTGCAGAGCAGTTGCCAATCATAACAGTCTGCTGCTGGTTATCAAAAACATTGATATAACTTGGCACATCTACGTTATCGCATATGAGCACGTGTTTCAAAAGAAGATCTGAAGGTGTGGAAACTATGATGGCTGCAATAAGCCTCACTTCTTTAGTTCAAATTTGGCAGTAGAGTCATGTTTGCTTGATTTCAAATTTAGCAGTAGACTCATGTTTACTTGAGATTTACTTTCATACTCGGTGAGCGCCACATAAAAAACAATTATAATTATAGATTATAACTATTAAAATAACAATAATAGAATAGAATAAATGAAGAAAAAAATGGAGTATAAATTATAATTTTATTTTAAATTAAAGAGCTTATATTATTTTAAAGAGTCAAATTACATCATTGGCTCTTGAATGGCCACGGGGAGGAAAATATTTCAAACATTTCAACTTCTACAATTAAAAAATCTATGAAACTAGACCAATACATATAAATTTATAATTTCACTCTCCACATAAACAACCAAGACATAACACAAAAGAAGCCTCAAGTGAGGCTGAGAACCCCAACCTTAAGCTACACTTTGTTGTCACCAAAGATCTAGAGAACACTGATCCAATGCCAAACTAAGAGTGACCACAATCCACACAAAACGAGCATTGAAACCACGCACCAAGAGATGACCTCCCTTGCCCCAATCTTTGAGCCAATCGCTCCATTTTGTTGGAGACCAAAATCTTGAACCCTATGACCACGACCTTGCTATGTCACTGTTATCCGAGGATGAGGGAGCTGCCGCAAATCTCGTCACCCATAGGAATCACACCACCTTTTGTCCCTGCTACTCATCCTCGGAGGAGGAGATAGTGGTCGGGGCCTGAGTGTTGGAGCCTAGGGGATCAATTTGTTCCCCACCCTCATAGTCACTAGGAATGTGACTTTCCACATGCATCAAACAGGTAGCTATTTTTTCCACACAGAACCTTAGATTCCTCAACATCCTTTTCATGTCTTCAATGAAGGTGAAAATATTATATTTTTCAACTTGTTTGTCCCTTAACACCAACCCCAAAAGTGTCTTCATCTGTCAGTGCAATGTTACTAAGTTCAGTTATTGCTTGTGACTTCCCCTCGTATTAGTAGGGCCAGGCATCTGTTTAGACATGTCCTCCTATAATGAGTTTGAGAGGGAATGCCTCTCTTGCCCCGCTTTGATTTCTATCTCACGAATCTCCTAGCACATCTTTGGAGGAATGGCGTTGAAATATGCCACCACTGAGTTGTGAGTGAACAACTTAGCACCCCAATGCCCTCTTTGGCCTTTTGCTCCTCCTCCCCTCCTACTTCTCCCTCTCTTCCTCGACGACATTGTTGGACTAGAGGAGGGTTCCTTTGCTTCTTTATAAGGATTACTTCTACCTGCAAATGGATGAAGCCATTGACACGACTCGACCCTAGAGAAACTCGGGAACCACCAAATAATGTCATCACAGAAACACCACCCATAGGTATTACCCTCCAACACAGACTTACCGACCAAAAAGATGGATAACTCTGTGTTCGTCTGAGACTCATACCACTTAAACATTGAGTCTCCCAAATAAAATCCACCCTTTAAACATTGAATGCCCCAAATAAAACCTTGGAACCTAGATGCTACAATACCCAATAGCCCAAGGAACAATAACCAAACCCCACCTCCAAGACATCATAAACCTTGCTCCCTAAGACTCAAAATCTCCAATTCGACTATACCAAGTAGACTTAGATTCAACGAACACAACCCCTGTTAGGACTCCAAATTGACCACTTTTGACCTTGTATTTTTGCTATAATATTACCCTCTTCAGTCCATAAGTTGAAAGATTTTGATTATATAATGACCTAATCATTCCAAGGTATGAAGCAACTCTCCTCATTACTATATGTTTAATCATTCATTACATATTCATGTTATCTTTATAATTAATATTTGGAGAAGTTAAGCAAGTTGCTAAGTAACCGTTGAACTGTCTAAAGTCTGCAGAAATTATAGTTCGTAGTTGCTGCAACACCAGAAACAACAACTACGTAGTTGCTGCAACACCAGAAACAGCAACTACGCAGTTGCTGCAACACCAGCAACAGCAACTATCTAAAGCAGGGAAAACGTTATTTTGCAACAACTGGAATACCGGAAATGACAAACAGCAACTATCAGAAGATCGGCAGAGTTCCATGCTGACACAGCACGATCAGCAACTGTCCAGAAAGGGTAAAACATAGTTACAGTTGCTGAAACACCAGGAACAGCATGATTTTACTAAATCAGCAACAATGGTGAAGCGGCAAAGGATAGTACGATGATTCCAAGAAGACGGTTGAGGTTTGTTTACCAGCTGTGTAACATTAAGAGACCCAAGAAAGAATACACCGTCACACTGTTGTAACGACATCCTGTAACAAGGATGGATTTCTTATTTTTGACAAAAAGGTTAAACTGAATGAACCATGGCAGTCTATTGTAATAGATGTCTCCTCTATAAAGAGGAGACATCTACATTAGAAAGGGTGGGGAAAGAAAACAAGTTGTAAGGGAAATTTTGAAAAACAAAAGCAAGTCTGAATCTTCATTGTAACTGGACATTTTGGCAGATGAATAAAAGGTTGTTCTGAGCATCTAATCCGACATCTGTGTTCTGGGGAATCTTGTGAGAGGAACAGGGCCCACCTTCTTCACAAGATTCACCCATTTATTTTCTGTTAGTGTGTGAGTGTGTTTGAATTCTGTAGCATCATCTCTGATAATTTCCTTTTGCTGATACTCTATTTGGATTATGTAGCATTACCTCTGATAATTTCCTTTTGCTGATACTCTGTTTTGTTAATTGCTTGATATTGTAAAAGAATACTTCACCGGTGATTAGAAATTGCAGTGTGTGTTGGCAATTTGGTTACAGGGGCAGGTGCTGAACATCCTTACCCTGAGGATAGGGTCTTGATCCTCTGCTAACAGAGCAGCCATTATTTTTCTTTGCAGAATTGTATTCTTATTTAACTACTTTCATTTCATCTCTGCAATATATTTTAACTGCTATAACATAGAGTAAGGAGTTTGACAGAAGATAGAATTGTGTATACTACAACTTTTAATGCTTTTATAATTAAGTACATACAGTACGAGGTCACCTTTGGAATAAAAGGACTTTTGCCGGGTTGACAAATTAATGTGGTACTCGACTGTTTAATCAATAAACAATTCAAGTAGCCAACATTTTGGCGCCGTTGCCGGGGAAGGCGACTAGATATTTTAAAAGCATTAATGATTTCTTTTTAAGAATAACAGGTGCATGAGAGGACGCAGGAAACCTAATTTCACAAGCGGCAAAGGCGGGGGAGGAAGAAAGACCTTCATTGATGAAATTATTTCAAAGGCCGAGACATCACAGAGGACGAGTTCCCGGAGACCTTAGATCCAGTATTCCTCACAAATAGATCGACAGACGAAGGAGGTACTAAGACCTGAAAGGAAGCTGGAAGTACCAGAGCACACTGAGGAACCGGTAGAAGAACCTGAAGAGACAGAAGATACTGAAGATAGAGCAACCGATTCAGGAAAAAGACCAATGGAGGATAACAGAGCAGAAGGAAGGGGGGAAAACTCACTCTCTACCCTGGAGTTCCTTATTGGGGAGCTCCCGAGAGGGGCAACCCCTATGAAGAACATTCCACTTTCAGCATTACCCAACTTTCACGGGTTATCCTCTGAAGACCCGGATGAATTCCTCTTTGAATTTGATATACTATGTAGGAGTTATGATTATGTGAGCCCTAATCAGAAACTAAAACTGTTTCCAGCAACACTGAAAGGGAATGCGTTAAGGTGGTTTATGAGCTTAGGAGCTCAGGCAATCACTACCTGGGATCAGATGAAAGAAAGTTTTCTGGCCAAATATCAGGATTACTGCCGAACAAGAGAGAGGAAGGAAGAGTTGTTTAAAATGGTTCAGAAGGAGGACGAGAATCTGGAGGACTTTGTGGAAAGACTGTAGTATAATCTACAGCAGTCTAACCACCCTACCATGAGTAAAGATATTCTGAAAACAATACCGTTGAAAGGGGTACGAGATGACTGCTTGGACATGTTAAATATGGTTGGAGAAGGGGATATTTCCAAGGAACCATTTGATGAAATTATCAACCTCTGTATGAGATGTTCAAGAGGAGCAATAAGCAGACCAAAAAGCAGGGACAACGTATACTCCAGAGTTCAGAAGTCAGCAAGTGGAGGAGAAACAAGGGCTGAAATAGGTAATTTGTTGGAAGAATTTAAAACTGAAATGTTAAGCTCTTTTGCTTCACAAATTGATGCTCTGCAGGTAAAAAAGAAACAGGCAGAAGCAGAAGTTGCCCTAGCTATTTTTTGTTCTAAATGCAGAGAAAAACACCCACTCAGGGAATGCCCACTAGATAAGGTACCAGTCTGCATGATCTGTGAAAAGGACCATGAGACCCAGCAATGCCCCTCTTTGCCGGGAATAAAAGCAGCACTGCAGTCAACTAAAGAAGAGGCTGAAGCAGTGTACCTGATGACACAGAGGAGGCAATGGCCACAAAGACAAGGTATGAATTCTAACACAACATTTAGTTGTTGGAATAATCATTTTCCTTTTCAAACGAATTACCCACCCATGAACCAAATGCAGTACCCACCCTTTAATACGATGAATTTTCTACCCATGCAGCAACCAAGTCTTCATTTTCCTGATCCTACCATGTGGAATCCTTGGGCTCCCCAGCAATCGTATTTTAATCAATGGAATCCGAACTGGGCAGCCTAGCAGATGCCATTTCCTCAGCGTCAACAATCTCTTTCCTTACCATCCAACACTCCTCCGAATAACCAAGCAATTAGACCACAGCTGCCTATGCAACCTAACCCCAACCCAAATAATAATAAAGCTCTGCAAGTAATTGATGTTCAAAATCAGCCTGTCTCCCCTATGCAATGTAATGATATCCATCTCCGTTCAGGGAGAATTGTTGAACCCATCATTGATGACATTACTGACTCTGATAAAGAGGAAGTTGGAAAAGAAAAACCAGCTAACAATAATGCTGAAACAGTTGAATCAACATCTAACAACAATGCTCAAACAACAGATCCGCCATTCCCTGAACGTCTAGCTCTCACCAAAACGCTTGAGCAACCTGCTTTTAACCTTTTAGGCGAACTGCAGAATTTATATGTTAAAATTCCATTGTTGCAAGCGCTAAGAGATGTTCCCATTTATGCTAGGACTGTTAGAGATATCTGTATAAAAAAACCTGGAAGAAAAGCTAAGGACCCCCTCACAGTTCATGTGATGGGAGAACTGACTGCTTTAATGACAAAAAAAGATCCTCCTGTGAACTATGGTGACCTTGGTCACCCTACAGTAACAGTTCAGGTTGGAAAAACCTTTGTCTCTAAAGTTCTAGTAGATTTGGGTGCTGCAATAAACATTATGACGCTTGAAACAACACAATTGCTGCAGTTAAAAAACTTTATTAGGGAAACTCCAACTATTCTAGAGCTGGCTGATCGCTCTACAATTAAACCTGAAGGAGTCATTGAAGACCTAATAATTTCTGTAGAATCTTGGAATTACCCAGCTGATTTTGTGGTGTTACAAACTAAAACAAAGTTGGGGGGTCATCCACTGATTCTAGGAAGACCTTGGCTAGCTACAACAGATGCTTTCATCAGCTGTAGATCAGGATCAATGACCATCTCTAATGGGCAGGAAACCAAACAACTTACCCTTTATCCTCATGTTACACCCATGATTAATAATAACAATTCTGTATTGGTAGATTATGAGGATGAAGAAACCCAACCTATCCTGACTATTGGACAAGCTTTAACTTTCAAAAATTCTACCGAAGATGAATTAATCAGTAGCTTCATTTCTGAACCTTCTTCGGTCGGCCCAGAAATGTATAATCACTTCACTGCAATCTTGGAATCTGAATCTCAGCAGAACATGAAAACTGAAAATTTATCTCAGACAATAGCAGGCAGCTCCTCCAAAAGTACAACAATAGAAATTGAGCCTGACAAAACATTAAATATAAATCCTAACTTAACTAATAATGAAAAACAGCAGTTAATAAAGTTACTCCGAGAGAATAAAGAAGCATTTGCATGGGATTATACAGACATGAAGGGGGTTTCTCTTGAGCTATGCACCCACCGCATTTATATTAAAGAAGGATCCCGCCTAGTCTATCAACCCCAGCGACGGATGAATCCCAATTTAAGGGAAATTGTGAAGGAAGAACTTCAAAAACTGTTGAATGCAGGATTTATATATCCTATATCTGATAGTGAGTGGGTTTCCCCACTTGTAATTGTACCCAAGAAAAATGGCAAATGGAGAGTATGTGTGGATTACAGAGCCTTAAATAAAGCCACCCAGAAAGACCATTTCCCTTTACCATTCATTGATCATGTATTAGATAATTTGGCAGGTAAGAAATTCTTTTCATTTTTGGACGGATTTAGTGGATACAATCAGATTAAGATTGCACCCCAAGACCAGGACAAGACCACGTTTACTAGCCCATGGGGGACCTTTGCTTATAGGGTTCTTCCATTCGGGCTATGTAATGCTCCAGCAACATTTCAAAGAGCAGTGATAGGGATTTTTTCTGATATGCTAAATGATTCCTTAGAAATATTTATGGATGACTTTACTCCTTATGGAGTGACTTTTGAGGATGCACTGCAGAACCTTGAAAAAGTACTTAAGCGATGTATAGAAGCACACCTTGCCTTAAGCACTGAAAAATGTCATATGATGATGAATCAAGGTATTGTATTGGGTCACTTCATCTCATTCCTAGGAATTCAAGTCGATCCAGCCAAAATACAGGTAATTCAGACCCTCCCTATCCCCAAAACACAAACTGATGTAAGAAGCTTTTTAGGACATGCTCGATAGTATAGAAGATTTATCAAGAATTTTTCCAAAATAGCTTCTCCTCTATTTGTGTTATTAACAAAAAATGCTGAATTTAAGTGGACTGATGATTTTGAAAAAGCATTTAATGAACTGAAACATCAGTTGTCTACAGCTCACATTTTGAGAGGACCTGATTGGGCACTACCCTTTCATATATCCTCTGATGCTTCAGATACTGCAATTGGAGCTGTCTTGGGCCAAGAAGAAAATAGTCTTCCCTATGCTATTTATTTTATCAATAAGAATATGACACCAGCAGAACTGAATTATACAGTCACTGAGAAAGAATTCCTAGCAGTCATTTATGCTATCAATAAGTTTCGACATTATATTACTGGCTACATTACTTTTGTGCATACTGATCACTCGGCCATTAAATATCTAATGAATAAATCAGTTACAAATGCTCGAGTTACTAGATGGTTATTATTATTACAAGAATTTTACATCACAATTGTAGATAGGCCAGGAAAAGAAAATGTAGTTGCTGACTTCCTTTCTCGATTAAAAACTGATGAAAATATTCCAGTAGATGATTCTTTTCCTGATGAATATTTATTTGCAGTATCTGTTCACTCACCTTGGTATGCAGACATTGCCAACTATTTAGTTGCAGGAAAAATACCATCGCACCTATCACACAGGGAAAAAAGAAAGATCATTCAGCAAAGTGCTAGGTACAGCTGGATAAGTGGGTGTCTTTTCCACACAGGACTCGATCAAGAAATCCGGAGATGCATTGGTGAAGATGAAATTTATGATGTGTTAAAAGCTTGTCACGATGGCCCTTGTGGAGGGCATTTTGCAGATAAAAGAACAGCACACAAGGTACTCAGAATGGGTTATTATTGGCCCTCACTCTTCAAAGATGGAAAGGAATACGTGAAGGCCTGTGATAGCTGTCAAAGAATGGGCCAGCCTAATCACAGGGATGAAATGCCACTCAAACCCCAGGTAATTCTCGAACCTTTTGAGAGATGGGCATTAGATTTTATAGGTCCCATTAATCCCCCATCCAATCAAAGAGTGTACATACTAGTGTGCACAGATTATATGACTAAATGGGTAGAAGCTAAGGCACTCCTTAAAGCTAATGAAGAATCAGTACTAACATTTTTATTTGAAGAGATCTTTGTTAGGTTTGGATTGCCTAGAGAACTAGTCACGGATGGAGGACCTCCTTTCAACTCTCACGGCTTCAAGGATACACTTCAGAAATATCATATTAAGCACAAAATGACTACACCTTATCATCCCCAGGCAAATGGGCAGGTAGAAAGCACCAATAAAGACATAGAAGTCATCTTGACAAAAACAATAAAGGAGAATAGAAGGGACTGGTTTCAAAGGTTGCCTGAGGCATTATGGGCCTATAGAACTACGTGGAGGAATACTACGGGCTTTTCACCTTATGAATTAGTTTTTGGAAAAAATGTTGTTTTCCCTGTAGAGTTTGAAATCAAAACTTTAAGAACTGCTTTAGCTGTTAACCTTGACTTGACTGATGCACAGACAGCCAAGTTGCAGCAGCTTCAGGAATTGGACGAGAAGAAATTGGATTCCATCCATCAAACAACCGTGATACAGCAACAAAGAAGTAGGTGGCATGACAGAACCATCAAGCAAAAGCAGTTCTAGAAAGGTAACTGGGCTCTACTCTATGACTCCCGTTTTGAGAATTTCCAAGGTAAGTTAAGAACAAGGTGGCTAGGGCCTTATGAAGTAGATGCTGTTTTTCCAAATGGGACAGTCAGACTTTTAACGATTGATGATAGCAGAACACCACTACTAGTGAATGGGTATCGACTCCGTTTGTATCAGTGGCCTGTTTCTAAATAAGATTTTAAAGCTACTTGTATGATGGATATACACTATGCTTTCCTGGGGGAACTTGTTGTCCCTCAAGGCACTTAAATCTCTGTTCATTTATTTATTTTTAGATTAGATATTCTTTTCAACTAATAATCCCTGCCAAGGGTTGCCATATTACAATTCATTATTTTGCAGATCTTAGTTTTGGAAAATGGCTGAGAACAAAAACTTCAAAAGAATCACTTTGCGGACTTGGGAACATTTTTTGGACCATAAATCAGTCTTTCATCATTTCCCGTTGCTGCAACACCCACTCTTGTTGCTGCAACACCATTTCCCTTGATGCAACACCATTTCCTGTTGTTGCAACCCAACTCCCCATTGCTGCAACACCAACTCCTGTTGCTGCAACACCATTTCCTGTTGTTGCGACACCATTTCCCGTTGCTGCAACACCACTCTTGTTGCTGCAACACCATTTCCCGTTGTTGCGACACCATTTCCCGTTGCTGCAACACCACTCTTGTTGCTGCAACACCATTTCCCGTTGCTGCAACACCAACTCTTGTTGCTGCAACACCATTTCCTATGGTTGCAACCCACTCCCCGTTGCTGCAACACCACTCCCCGTTGCTGCAACACCAACTCCCGTTGCTGCAACACCAACTCCCGTTGCTGCAACACCACTTACCGATGCCGTAATGCCTTTTTCAGTATTTCTCTCATTTATACTAAAAAAAGCACCAATTTCTCCACTTCAGTTCCCAAGAAATGAATTATTATTTGCATAAAACATACCATTTCCTACCAAAAGAACCAGCCATACACTATGATGATTACAATCCTCCACTATTACTTCCCGTCAGTAATAAAAACCGTCGGTATTCTCATACTTTTAGACCCGCTTTAATCATTATTAATCCAGCAAAAGACAAGACAAGACTTTTCGACGCAGCAACTAAAAAGGTAAAATATAAAGGTATGCATGATTATGCATGGATATTAAATAATAGTTAATGTGGAGACGTTGATAGGACTGCCGAATAATTGTACTTCCAATCATATCACTTAGTCGTAGCTTTTGGGGGGGGGGGGGATTACCAAAGCGCTGTCATAATTGTATAGCACACCAACTGCCGCCGCCCTTAACTGTCCCGGTAATATGTAAAAGTCACCTCATTGTGTCATGTTACCATTTGCAACGCTTTACTCTAGACTGAACTCGGAAACTCGGCTCTGTACTGAGAATTCTCACTGAAACAACAGCTATGGGAGGAAATCTCATCACATACGAACCTGGCACAACAACACTTCTTGAGCTCTATCCCGAGGCCTACCAAATCTTCCTGCAAGCGGGATGGCTAGATTATTTTAGGAGACTTCCAAATTTCGATGCACAACAAGTCCTTGAGTTTGCATGCAATTTAACAGAGGGGTTTTCCGTCGTTCAGGGAGTACAAATTCCAGTCACAGAGGAAGTCATAACCCAAGCTACCAGGCTACCAGCTAATGGCACGCGCTGGTTCAGTAGGAAGCACCTGATCCTCAACGCGCAGCAGGATTTTCTTCAACCAGGCGAGTAGGTGGAACCCAAGGGCAGAGGCGTAGCACTTCAATTACTGCCTTAACCATGGCCGAAAGTTGCTGAGTTTGTAAAGAAATACCTGACGTGCGAAGGTCGGTACCAGGTAATTTACCAGCACGATTTCGTCTTGTTGAATCACTTGAGGCATGGTCAGTTGATAAATATGCCATACTATCTATTGGGATGTCTTAAAAATATGTCACGTTATACTGTCAACGCAAAGCATCCGCTCCATTCCTTGAAACACCACCGTCTAGCTCAATTATTGATAAATAAAGGCCTTGCCTTAAATAACCCCCCTCCCCTCATTAATCCCCACCAAGAGGAAGAAATCCCTCAGCCAGAGCAGGAAATTCCTCATTAGGAAGAGGAAATTCCTCACCAAGTTGAGGACATACCTCAGCAGGATGAAGAAATTCCTCAGCAAACAGAGGATATTTCAGAGCAAATACCCGAAGAAATTCCTCAGCAAACAGAGGATATTTCAGAGCAAATACCCGAAGAAATTCCTCAGCAAACAGAGGATATTTCAGAGAAAATACCCGAAGAAATTCCTCAGCAAACAGAGGATATTTCAGAGCAAATACCCCAAGAAATTCCCCAGCAAACTCCCCCACAAGTTGCTGAAAATGTACAATCAGCAGTAGAAATACCCATGCAAACAACCCCATCCCCCAATAAAACCGACCCATCCACTCCCATACTTGGTATTTCTACCGACGACTCTGATGATAACATCCCTATTACCCTTCTCAAATGAAAGAAGCAGCAGAAAAATGAAACCCCACCGAAAAGAAGAAGAACTAGGGCTTCGGTCAAGGCAGCTGCTATTTCCGCCACTGCCCCTATTTTAAAGAAAGCTAGCCGAAAAAGAAAAATATCTGAATTCCCTGCTTCTCTACCCAAGCAAAGGACTCGGTCGTCTGTAACAGCTGAACCCCCTAGCCCCACTCTCCCCAGCTCTCCACCCATCATCTTAAGAACCCGTACTCCCACCAGCCCTGAACACTCCCCTTCCTCACCCTCTGGGGCTGAGATGCAGAGTGTTCACAGTGTCGTGACATTATCTTTTGAGGCAGCTGTCACACAAGAACCAGCTGCCGACACCCAAGGTAATATTGGCCAAGTGGCTGCAACACAAGAAACAACCACTACCCCACCAGGTGACACACAAGAACCACCTGTTGGGGGTATAAATGTTCAAATGAATGCTGAAACACAACCTCTGCCTCCACTGGAACCTGCAGTTCCACAAGCTCAGCCTACCATATCTGCCCTGCAGGAAGAAATTGAATTTCTGAAATCCCAAATTCAGGATTATCAGGAGGAAATAATAAGGGTCAAAGAAGCTTATCAAAATGAACGCAACCTGCACATTTTAGCACAGGTAGCATCTGCAGCGGAGAAGAGTAAAGAGAGTGAATATATGTGCGCCAAGTGTGGTGAGCTATACACTCAAGCAGGATACAAGATAGTTGCAGTACCAGTGACTGGAGTCATTCCAGAACCTTCTGCTGTTGTAGTTGAAATGAAAGAACCTGTTGTTACACAAATTGCAGAAGCAAAAACAGAACCACCACAACCCTCTGCTGATATAGAGCAACCTGCTGCAACACAAGAACCAGCAGGCTCTCCAAAAACTGTGCAGGAGCAAACAGAGCAACCTGCTGCAACACAAGAACCAGCAGGCTCTCCAAAAACTGTGCAGGAGCAAACAGAGCAACCTGTTGCAACACAAGAACCAGCAGGCTCTCCAAAAACTGTGCAGGAGGAAACAGAGCAACCTGCTGCAACACAAGAACTAGCAGGCTCTCCAAAAATAGTGCAGGTGGAAACAGAGCAACCTGCTGTAACATAAGAACCAGCAGGATCTCCAAAAGGTGTAAAGAAAGAAGTAGAAGAACTTGCTGTAACACAAGAACCAGCAGGCTCCCCAAAAATTACAGAACAAGAAAGAGAAGAACTTGCTGTTATAGAAGACATAAAATCACCCCGGCCTACCCTAACTGTTATGGAACAAGAAGAAGAAGCATTGGCTGTTACACAGGAATCAGCAGGAAATGGAGAAGAAGACATCGAACCACCCCGGCCTACTCCAATTATCACAGAACAAAAAATTCTTGTTGATGCCTTTACACAAACTGAATCTCCCTCTGTCAGTGATGCATGCATAGAGACCGCTAGTTTTCAGGAATTAAAGGGAATATGGTGGAAATAATATGAGCTGTCACAAGGGAAAGTATTCCAACAGCAAAAGGGAATCTGGTTCAATTATGCATATAAGAATTGGGAAGCACTTGAGCAGTCTAGAGCTCAGTACAAATAAATTACGGAACTAAAAGCCAAACTGTCCCAGATCTTTGATTTGGTTCAAAGAATACTTGCTACAAGAAAACATTCCTTCAACTATGCAGCATTTTTGAGGGAACGACTAACATTCTTACAGATAAAGGCAGTTAGAGATGGCAGACCTCATCAGGTGATTACATCAGAACAATTCATTGAAACCTTTGCAGAAGCACCCAAGAATGATCAGAATTTGTTGTGTGAGCTTTATCTCCACAACGAAGCTATGTCTGAAGACAGAACAATGAATATACTCCCTCTTGTTGGCGACATATAACTCAGAGCTTTCATTTCCTTTCTAGCCAACCAACTCACTTGGCAAAACGCTTTCATCTTAGCACAACACAATGAACAGAACTGCCTCCTTTGGATTAGGGCTGAACCCCAAAATGCAGCTACTTTCATTGCACAACACCAAAGAATGTTAAGTGAACCTGGAATGACTGATCACATTAGGCAACTACAAGCAGTGGTCTTGTGATATTGCCAACACTATGTGAAAACAAAGGCACCTATGGCTATTAAAGCCAACAACCTATTCTGGGAAAACTGTCCCAAGGAAAGACAGGAGTATCATCCCTACAATCCCCCTAATCTACAGGCAGCAATTTCAAGGGTACCTTACTATGTTAGATGTATGGAACAATGTGCTGAGAAATGGATTGGCTACAGATTTAAATTTCCCCTCTTATGGTTATCTAGTCAGCAATACAAGGGTCAGTTTGGATCATCCAAAAAGGAAGAGGTGGCAACATGGAGGCAACTAGAGAGTGTCTGTGGGTTCAGAGACAGGTTTGATAACACTTTCCATAGCTACTGTATCAGTAATTTACACTGTTCATCCCAGTACTCCGACTCAGATTCAGAGTAAGCATTGCATGAGGACATGCAACCCTTTCAGTTGGGGGGGATGTTAGGACTCCAAATTGACCACTTTTGACCTTGTATTTTTGCTATAATATTACTCTCTTCAGTCCATAAGTTGAAAGCTTTTGATTATATAATGACCTAATCATTCCAAGGTATGAAGCAACTCTCCTCATTACTATATGTTTAATCATTCATTACATATTCATGTTATCTTTATAATTAATCTTTGGAGAAGTTAACCAAGTTGCTAAGTAACCGTTGAACTGTCTAAAGTCTGCAGAAATTATAGTTCGTAGTTGCTGCAACACCAGAAACAGCAACTACGCAGTTGCTGCAACACCAGCAACAACAACTATCTAAAGCAGGGAAAACGTTATTTTGCAACAACTGGAATACCGGAAATGACAAACAGCAACTATCAGAAGATCGGCAGAGTTCCATGCTGACACAGCACGATCAGCAACTGTCCAGAAAGGGTAAAACACAGTTACAGTTGCTGAAACACCAGGAACAACATGAGTTTACTAAATCAGCAACAATGGTGAAGCGGCAAAGGATAGTACGAGGATTCCAAGAAGACGGTTGAGGTTTGTTTACCAGTTGTGTAACAGTAAGAGACCCAAGAAAGAATACATCGTCACACTGTTGTAACGGCATCCTGTAACAAGGATGGATTTCTTATTTTTGACAAAAAGGTTAAACTGAATGAACCATGGCGGTCTATTGTAATAGATGTCTCCTCTATAAAGAGGAGACATCTACATTAGAAAGGGGGGGGAAAGAAAACAAGTTGTAAACGAAATTTTGAAAAACAAAAGCAAGTCTGAATCTTCATTGTAACTGGACATTTTGGCAAATGAATAAAAGGTTGTTCTGAGCATCTAATCCGGCATCTGTGTTCTGGGGAATCTTGTGAGAGGGACAGGGCCCACCTTCTTCACAAGATTCACCCATTTATTTTCTGTTAGTGTGTGAGTGTGTTTGAATTCTGTAGCATCATCTCTGATAATTTCCTTTTGTTGATACTCTGTTTGGATTCTGTAGCATTACCTCTGATAATTTCCTTTTGCTGATACTCTGTTTTGTTAATTGCTTGATATTGTAAAAGAATACTTCACCAGTGATTAGAAATTGCAGTGTGTGTTGGAAATTTGGTTACAGGGGCAGGTGCTGAACATCCTTACCCTAAGGATAGGGTCCTGATCCTCTGCTAACAGAGCAGCCATTATTTTTCTTTGCAGAATTGTATTCTTAGTTAACTACTTTCATTTCATCTCTGCAATATATTTTAACTGCTATAACATAGAGTAAGGAGTTTGACAGAAGATAGAATTGTGTATACTACAGCTTTTAATGCTTTTAGAATTAAGTACATACAGTACGAGGTCACTTTTGAAATAAAAGGACTTTCCTGGGTTGACAAATTAATGTGGTACTCAACTGTTTAATCAATAAACAATTCAAGTAGCCAACAACCCCCACGATACTACAATATTCACAGAGACCCTAACCTTTAGAAAAAACGAGCCATCCTCTAAAAGAGAACCAAGACCCTAGTATCTTAAACCCACATAAGACTCAAACAAACCCAAATGCTCAAAAGGAAACAAGACCAAAAGAAAGACACAAAGCTTACCAATTCAAGGCACATGCAGAAAAACCCCATAGGAAGTTGTCGGCTCACTGTCTATATGCAATTGAGTTCGCAAAATACTATCTGGTGATCAAGAATTAGACACATGGGACTCTAGAGCTTCACTCTAAAACGAGAACTTACTCACTATTAGGACTGAGGAATTCCACAACCATGGAAGTTGAGGATTCACCACCCTCACCAAAGAATTTCCACCAATGACTACCACTCCATTCTTGAACCAGAAGCTCTGAATACCCCAGCTTCACCATCCCCAACTTCACAAATTCCCTCGAGTATCATCTCCATCACCTCATAAACACCGCACCAATTGGAGGGTTGCATGCTCCTACATGCAAAGTGCAAAGTGTGTACGCCCTCTATAAATGGTTCGTTAATACACCAAGGATGGTGGACACGATGACCCAAGACCCTCACCACCCATCATAACACCCTCATTGGGGAGCCTCCCATCGCCTTCCAACAAATGATTGAAGCCCTCCTTCCAATCATAGTCCATGTGGGGGCGCCAACAATCATCTATATCCACCTCCCATTGTTGACAACCAAAATTGGTTAGAAAATATGCCATCTTATTCCCATATCTTCTTGAATGGTGGGTAGTTATATAATTGAAAAAACTAATCAAAACCTGAATGCTCCAGATCAACGCTTCCAATATCCAACTCTTAGCTACATTCTCCAGGGGTTGACCTATGATCAAGCACTGGAGGCAATTAATTACCAAGCACAAATCCCTGCAAACTTGTAGTGATTTATAACGCCCTCTCATTACTATCAGGAGACCACACTCAAGGGCCTGGAATTCCACCACATTAGCGCTGGTGGAGCTTCACCTCCAAGTGAACACTCTTAATGCATTGGAGTTGTTGTCTTTAATCACACCTCCGAAACCTACCATGCCCGGGTTTCCCTTTGATGCACTGCCAAAATTTAATTTGACAAAACCTTCTAGGTAGTGGGGGGAGGGGGGAGAAGCTTGTTGCTTCACTATTACTCATCTCTATGGACGACCTCGATTTGAGAGACATCATGTCTGGATTCAGATCCAACTTTCTCAGAATGTCTGCGTCCCCTTTGCTCGTTTTCCAATCGTCGACAGACCATGGAACCACCAAAATTGTTTCTCGAATGTTTTGCTTCGCAAGAACACTTAACTCTCTCATACTTCTACGTGTGCCCATGAATATCCTCACATTCCTCTCCTTCCATATTGTCCATAGCACAATTCCTCCCACCTATTCCCATGCTCTACTAACAATGGGATTTTGAAATTTTACTCTTCTCCATTAACTAAGAAGTAGCCCCACATCTTCCTTATTCCAGGAAAATTGACCAAAAATAGCAAAAATCAACCCCCAAACTTCCTCCACAAACATGTAGGTGTTAAACAAGTGTTTTATTGATTCCTCTTGAGATTGACACAACAAGCATATGGATGGCCCTAGGAAACCTCTCCTTCTAATCTGATCCTATGTTAAAATTTTCCTCTTCATCAACAACTAAAGGAAGTGCCTTACCTTTGGACAAAGGTTGCGATACCATACCACCTTTCAAAGAGGAACTTTCACCAGTTCCTTGTGTCCTGCCATGACGATATATGACTCATGAAAAGTAAACATACCAATTAGATTATAACCCCACCTCAATTTGTCATGGTCTTGGGCTATCTGAACCTTCCTCTCTGCCAATTATTTAATAAAATTATACTAGGATATGTCCCTTTGTTCCTTAAGTTTCTAGGTTTGACATGCTAAAGAATCACAATTCTACCTCAAGAAATCCACCACCTTCTGGCCTCACCTTGCTTTAATAAAGTTTGTTATCTCCTCCCATTCTGAATTTGCCAACAATCGTGGGAGCTGCTGCCATGAGTCCTCCCACCATTAGAGAAATTTTGAGGTAAAAAATGGGCCTTAAAACAAAAATGTACAACAAAAATCAACTTTATAAGAACCAATAGGATTCAATATGATGATGTCAACCATGGGGGATGTTTTTCCATTTTTGGAGTTAAAAAAAAAAATATTTTTTCAACTCGTATTTTCAATTTATTTGTCTATTATTTTACTCAAATTTTGAGCAGGGTCACTTGTTGGATGCAGAATTTAATTTTGTATCCAAGGAGTACCCATGTTGCAATCACAATTTTCATGTATTTCACATTTTTCGTGCAGTAGGGTCCATCGAAAGTATGCAACATGGGTATTCCTTGGATGCAAAATTAAATTCCACATCGAATGAGTGCTCCAGCTGAAAATTTGAGTAAAATAATAGGGAGATAAGTTGAAAATACAAGTTGAAAAGTAGGTGTTTTTTTTTTTTTTTTTTTCCTCCAAAACATGATGAGTTAATTTAATCTTATTTTATTATTTCCACTATTATTTTATAATATTTATTAGGAGGCCCATTTTAGACCTCAAAATTTCTCTAATGACCTAGCTATATCCCCTCTTCCCCCTTCCCAAAAATTGTCATGTCTTATTAACTTCATGCTCCCTTGTGCCCATAGCCAAAGTTGGGATCCACGACAATCATTGAGATCTTGAAGATGAGCTTCCTGAGTAGATTGAGGATTACACTTTTGTCTCCCATATTTGTTTCCAAATTTCTTTACCTCCCATCACCCATTGCCACCATAATTTAGCCCCAGGGCTTCACTCAAGGTTTGTGTGTCTCTCAAGCCCAACCCTCCGACATCTTTGGACAAATATAGTTTCTCCCACGCCAACAACACCCATTTCTTAGTCTTACTAGAACCTCCCCAAAGGAAATTTCTCCAAACAATGATTATTTCCTTAGAGATACCTCTTGGAATAGGCATCACTGCCATTTGGTATAACATACTAGATTTTTGTTATACAAAAAATGACCTCCTCATTAGCTTAGAGGAGAAGGACACTTTGACTGGAAGAAAAACACTAAGTTGTAGACCCATTTTCCAGGGTAACACATCCTAGAAACAAACAAAGGGCATTATAACGCTTCCTATGACTTGACAGGGAGCATTAGTCCCTAGGTTAACACTATGTTTTGCCTAAAGGGAAGCATTACTAGATATTTGTGAGATTCTGGAGGTCAAAGCGTGAGTTGACTGACTGACACTCTGATTTTCACTCAAATGTTAGCTCGAAAAGAAGGAAACATCCGCCTCAGTCCTAACTAAGGACATTGTTAATCCTAGCAAAGCTACAAGGGAAGGGAAAGAGCAATAAAGTGAGGCAACATCCAAGCTTTTTCCTCATTGGAACTCATGGAGAAATTGGCAAGGAGAGAGCCTCTCCTCATTTATAAATCAGAGGCTTGACCATTGTAACAAAGATCAGAATATTGAGATTAGTATTGTTATGTTGTCAAAGAGTTGAGAGAGAGAGAGGGAAGGAGCCAAGGAGCTAAGGGAAGACTTGATTCAAAAACCATGGTTGTAATCATTCTTCTCTCATCAAATAATATAGATCTGCTCCTATTCTGTCTACTTGATGATGTTGAGACTTCTTTTCTGTATATGTTGATGTGATTTCGAGATTGATAGTCCTCTTAGATGCATGTTAGTTTTATATTCTCTTGTATGTTAATGTTTTTAATTGTCAAGGTTTATATGTTGTGAAGGTTACTTCTTGTCTTGTCTATGTGCAGGTTCTATTCTAGGAGTAGGCGAAGAGGTTCTCCCTTTGTCACACTGAGATCTCTGACAGAACTACACTAGAGATTGAGAGGTAACTCTTCTCTTTTACTTTGTCAATTCTAGATTAACATGGATATGTACATGTGTCTTTGAGCAGTTGTAGGTCATCTAATTCTGTCTACCTCAAGTCCCTGGAGATGTGAGAGGGTTTTAATGTCCACAACCACCCATGCATTAATCCCTACAGCAGAATTGACGACTCCACTGGGGAACGCTCTTAGTTCCCAACTTTGTTCTTTTTGTTCCTAGATCTCTCTTTCTCTCCAAGCCTTTTTTCTCTTCTGGATTCATATTCTGATCACCCTGTGTGCTTCTCGACCTCTTCTTCTACTCATAGTTTCTACTTAGACCTTGACTGGACCCTTTTTGCACCCTCATTCTCTGTAACGCACCTTACTGCGTAGTTTAGAGCGTTATCTTGCACAATGCGTTAGTTCTGCTTCTAACACCCTGATTGTCCTCCTAGGATGTGTTACTGCACCATTATCTTGACATCCACTCTTCTTTGTGGATTCTTGGGTTGATAGGTTGCTTGTGGTCTGGCCTTGAGATCTGCAACTGTGAAGTTTGCTTGGTTGGTTGCTTGCATGGTCATTTTTATTTTTAGAGAATAGCTTAATTGCATTTAATTTTCAGAAAAGGAAAATGAAAAAATTACTTTACTTTTTGTTTTAGCTGGTTTGTTTCTGATTATATTGGGTTAGTTGTTAGAGCATTGTATGTCTGCATTTTGTGCATGTGTTTTTACTGCATTTGGATGTGTATTTCTGAAATGATGTATAATCTCTCCTTGTAAGAAGCTCTCTTTCATCGAATGAAAAACTTAAAGCATTTTTCTTGCATGGTTTGAGTTAGAGTCCCATTGAACTCCATACGTCAACACCCCCTTCAGAGACACTAATACAAGTTCACATAAAATCAATCACTTAATAAAAGTAATCAACAACTCTCTTTTTGAGCTTACACATAGATTAGTTTAAGCTAGGGTCTTGGGCTAGGCAGTGGTGAGTAAACTTTGTAAGATCATGAAACTAAGACTAGTGTCATTAATGAGAGTAAAATTATGTTGCACTCATATCATTTGAGATCGCTCCCCTAACAAAGGAGTTAAGTGCTAGACAATATCATAGTGTGAAAGAAGGTAGCCCACCTTCAATTTCATTTCTAGTGGGTATTCTGTGTATTGGGGATCCCCTCGGGGATATTAGAGCTAAGTCAGAGACTCAGATATCCTTCTCACAAAATGTGTTGTCCATGACTGTGACCCCCTTAGTGGTGTCTATGATTTGAGGTAACTTTAGTGGCCAAATTTTTTAGGGACGAACATAGGGTGACTGGGATGGGTTGCCCTGGTACCTAAACAGGTGAACCTACTTCGTCTTTGGTCTACTAGGAGGGTACTCATCTTCACGAGAGTGCTTGACCCCTTCACGCCGAGATTGGGTGAAGCTTAGGTGATTATAAAATGATCCTAGATGACCTTTTAATACTCAAAAATGAAAGTCAAAGGATGCTCTTGGAAATAGTCTCATTGCATTGGTCTCTTCATTCTGAACTAAGGAAATTTGAATGGACCAAAATAGACTCTAGATGAAGGAGTTATTATAAAAATAAATTTGCTCATTATCCTTAGAAAAGGAGGCAATTTCTTATAAATGGGACTTAATGGAGAATATGTGTTCCTTAAGGAAATGTCACATCAGAAAGGTTCCAAGGGAGGACTTAGACCAAAGGCCTTAAGGACCCCCGATTAGTGATCTCCAATATATCACATTGGAGGAAGACTTGCATGCAATATCAGAACCCCGGGCAGAGCCGATTGCGATTGCGATGAAGCGAGTCGGTGATCATCGAATCAACGATATCTATATATCGCATCAGAACAATGCATCGAATGTAGTACAGGCCTTAGGCCATTGGACAAAGCGATTAGGATGGGTCGATAGCGTCGATCAACGATCATCAATCGGTGGACCCCCAATACAAAGGGCCAGTGCACATGCGACATGCGATGGAGCCGATAGCAATACGCCAATGCGATCAGTGATTGGAAATCAGATCGTAACAATGCAGAGGGGAGTACCATACCATGTGACAATGCAATTACGATATGCGATTGGAGCGCAGACCCGATAGGATTATAAACGTGGCTGTATATCATTTGAAATCCAGTTTATGTGGATTTCTGTGTATTCCCATGTATTTGGGTTTTTGTCCATACGCAATGCGATTGCGATATGCGATAGAATGACGGACCCGAAAGGATTATAGATGCGGCTGAATTTCATTTGAGTTCCGACTTTAGGCTCACGGTTGGGTTTCCGTGAAGTTTTCCCGTGTATTCCATTATTGGATTCTGTTTCTGGATTTATCTTGGAGGAAGGTCAAACGGTTGGGTTACCCGTGCCCGTTGTTCCTTCCATGTGTAAACTGATTCTTTTAATGAACAGTCGGTTCACGCTTTAAGTGATTTTTGTAACAGAATGTGTTATAAAACACAATGAACTTAGAGATGCTGGGAATGGAGGATATCCACCAGAGGTTGGGAGGCAGAGCCAGAGCACTTAACAGAGTGAAGCCACCAGAGGTTGGAGGTAGCGCCTAAATGCTTCAGTGAAGTATCAGACAACAAAGAGATCGAAGGATCAAGCTGTTGCTGGTGTTTGTTGTGCAGAAGACAGAAGAAGGAGTTCCAGAGACAATGCAGAATTATGAGGGAGTCAGAGAAGCCAGAAGCTCGAGAGGCTCAGAGCATTGACTGAAAGAATTAGTCTAGAGAAGCCTAGATCTGTCTGCAGCTAAAGAACAGCTAAGGGTAAGATTGAGTTCTAAGCCCATTGGTTCAGTTGTAAACCTATGGATTTGAGTCAAATACATGTAAAAGAATTCAAGCCATAATCCCAAAGATCCTAGTCAAGTTGACAAGAGCTCACAGAGATGTAGCCCACGAGAGTTGGGTGAACTGCTAATTATATTGTTGTTATGTGTGTTGGTTATTATTTTCATTATTTTCTGTTATACATTTTTATATCAGTTTAAGAAAATCAACTTAAAGCACTTAACATTTAAAGGAAAACACATGCATACACCTATTTTGAGTTATTTTAATTCTACATTTATCAATCATAAGCATAGATCTTGGAAATTGTTTAAGCTTTGGAGTGGGAGAGGTTCTTGTAAGCTGACAAGAAGCCTTTAGGTCCCCATTACAGATTAGGTGGTATTGGAGCATCAGGTTGATTAACCCCACCTTCAAAGAAGGTTATATCAGAGTAAGTTATACCAGAGCAGGTTGTATCATGAAGTAGGTTGTATCATGATGCAAGTGGTGTCAGATCAGAACTCTTGATTGACAAAGAAATCTATATGCTTGGTTAACTTGAAAGGTGTTTAAACAGTCAAGGATTGATTGTTTGATTATTTGTAAACTGACTATTGTTTGAGTTTGCAAAGGATCAGGTAAAGTTGTTGTTAGCTAAGTCTAGGAGAGGACAAGAAGGAAGAAGGGCTAGAGGCATTCTTCTTATCCCAAAGGACCTCAAGACAACCCTTGAAGCACAAGAGGTCTATTGCAAAAGGTTTCTTGAATAAGAGCTTGAATCTGAAGTCATTTAATTTAGAATCTATTGAATTGTATTGAAGTTCTATTCTGAATTTTGTTGAAGTTCTTTTATTCATTTTTATAATGACAACTTCTACAAGTGAGTCCTCAAAATCTTGTTTCTTCACAAGATTCTTTGATGATGGCTTGAAGAGAGATTTTTCCACCATGATGGATATGGTGAGAGAAATGAGCACTACACTTCGAGAGCAGTTGAATTCCATGAAGGAAGAGAAGCAGTTGCTTTCTAACAAATTGTAGGAAGTGGAGAGACAAATTCATATTGAAAATATGGATCTAGAAAGGATGCATGGGTTGGAGACACAACTCCTTATTTCCAAAGAAGCCTTAGCCAAGTGTCAGCTTGAAGAAGAGGTAAATAATTCCAGCTTGTCTTCAATTTCTTCTAAGAATGTTTATATTGGTTCTTTTGAAAAAAATGCCAGAGGCATAGGTTCCAAGTTAATGTCCCAGATGGGCTATGAAGGAAAAGGCATGGGAAAACATGCACAGGGTATTGCTGAACCAATAATAGTTGAGGAAAGTGTTGTAGGGAAAAGTATCCGATTCGGATGACCCTATCCCACTCTAAGGGTGATAGTACCTCAGCAACAACTGTAAAGAAAACTACTTAAGGTTTACTTCTTTATGAAAGCAAGAGAGAATGAAGAAATGCACTAACCGTTGCCTTGCGCTTAATGTCGAATCCAAACTCTTCTCTTTGCTTGCTTGCTCCCAGCTCCTTGCTCTTTTACTGGCCCAACTACAATGAGATCCTGTAAAATAACAAAGAAGGAAACTACAAGAAGCATGCAATCATAACTGATTCAAGGATTAGCATAAATCAAATATACAATTATCACAACACATCATTGAAACAAATGTATGTAGAAGAACCTCAATAGCTTTATTAATAGAAGAAGTAAAGTTCTGAGAGTGTTACAACCATTGAAGGCCCCAATCCAGCAACACCTCCCAGCAGAAAGAATTTCTCCTCTTCACCTCCTTCAAGCAATCACCCAATAGTTCTATAGTGAAACCAACAACATATCATTACTTTGCACAAAATTCCAGCCTCCTGAGCTCATAGGAGAGAGCTCAATATATAGATGAATTGAGAAAGGATGAGTCAGCTTGCAACTGATGTGTAGCTGCCTTGTGTCCTCTCTCTCTTCAGTTGATCTTCAGTTCTTGAGTCCACTTGGAGAACCTTGCTTCCACTTGGAGAAACAGAGCCTCTGACTCATCACAAGGCGAAATCCCTGATCCAAGTGTCATTTTTGGAAGATTCCAGAGCAATGACTCAGTGTGCCACTTGTCCCATCTCGCTCAGCGCAGGTGGCCTTTGTTCTACCTGCTTTGCAACGCAGGTACACCATGGAGGAGTTGAGTGTCAGCGCAGAAGCCTAGTGGAGCACCTGCTTTGATTTCAGGATTGCTTGTTTTTGAGTGTTTTCAGGTGGAGAACTGATCTGAGAGCTGTTGGTTTGCTGACCTTGTTCCTCTAGGGGTAGGAACATCATGTTTAGGGACTTCGGATCCCTTGGATTATTGACAATTCATGCCTGATGCTGCAAGGCACAAAATTGTCTATAACAGAAAGGCCTAAGTATTTGGGTCTTGACTATGGACAATCTTATGGAGAAAGTTCCAAAGCTGCCAAGAAGACAATTGAAACAGTTCCAAGAAGGAGTTTCATGCTAGGTCTTCTACCTCAAGAGTGTAAAGATTGTGTTCGTGGGGAATGCAATGGCTTGAACCATCATTTGCAGGAAGAAGGTGTTCATAAGCATACACTTGAACCAGAGAGTTGTGGAAAATATGAAACCATTGAAGAGGTTGATGGTGTTCCAAAGGGAGCTACTTCTTCATTCAATTCACCTCCTCATGAAGGTAATAAAGGTGAAAAACAAAGGTATAAATCTGGTTCTAATCATATTCCTTTTGATTATGTAAAGCATGATAAATTTCCATATAAGCATAGGAAAAGAATTGCATGTTCCTTCTGTGGTTTGGATAACCATAGTGTTTCTAGATGTTGGAAGAGAATGGCAGCATACAGAAAACTTTTGAAGGAAAAGAAGCAAGAAGCCAAAGGTCCACTGGACAAGGCAAATCATGATGTCAAGAAGATACACATGTGTGTTTCTCTTATTGCCATAAGCAAGGACCAATTGTTGAAAAGTGTTGGACTCTGAATCCAACAATGCTTCCACGAAACTTGAAGAAGGTGGAAAGAGAGAATGGCAAGAATGGAAAAGAAGTTGCCATAATCGATGTGTTTCAAGATGATTCACATGTTGATGATGATGTGTAGACAAAGGAAACACCTTTGAAATGGATTGGTAAGAAATGGTTAGAGTTCTTATCCAATTAAAGGTTTCATGTCTATTGATATAATGCATCTATTTGCTGATAGAATGTAGGTTGCAGGGTTTTACCAAGAAGGTGAATGGAAAAGTTGAGTATGCAGACTCACTTTGTTGCAGCTAAATAATTTTCATTTCAGCTTTGAAAGTACAATGTACTTAAGCGAAAGTTGAAGGATGAAATGCATGAATAAGCATGATATGCATGAACATAGGGATGTTGATGATTTCCTTGTATTTGGACATGTATGTGTAATTAACTTGAAGGGTTGATTGCTTTGTTTCTAAACATGCATGTAATGTTAATGTTGACTTGGAAAAAGTTGATTTGGTCTCCAAGATGGAGATTATGATGAAGTGTTTCATCTTTGAAAAAGAATTGTACAATTCTTTTTCTACATGCTTGACTTGAAGCATCAATTGTTTTAAAGGCATGTTTTGTTGGAATGTTATCTAGTCAATCATTTGTATGCAGATGTAAAGACATGGAGGTGTTCACAAGATGTAAAATCTGTTTCTTTTGTTGAAGCATGAGTTTAGGCCATCTAGTTGTTGCCTGTAATCCTGTTGTTGTTAATAGTTGTTGTTGACAGTATGTGAAACAAGTACAAATGAAAATTTTGTGAAGCAGATGTAACTTCACATTTGTTTGAGCCACTTTGGATCAATGATCAAGGAATAGAAGTTAAAACTACCTAATGTAACCTTCTCAGTAGGAGTTCTACATGAAGCCAAGGAGGAAGACAGTTCTTAACCGAAGGACAAGCACATCTAGGAAGGAAGGTGTTGACTATCTTTGAGTTTTGGTTTAGAGGCACTAGCTATGCAAGGAAAGTGTATGGAGGCTGAAAGAAGAGGGTGTTGTTACTCTCATCTACTTTTTAGATCAGTATATCAATCTTTTGGGGTCTAAAAGATTTCCAATGGGGAGGTGTGATCAGAAAATGATCCTAGATGACTTTTTAACACTACAAAACGAAATTCAAAGGATGCTCTTGGAAATAGTGTCATTGCATTGGTCTCTTCATTCTAAATCTAAGGCAATTTGAATGGAACAAAACAGACTCCAGATGAAGGAGTTATTGTAAAAAGAAATTTGCCCATTATCCTTAGAAAAGGAGGAAATTTCTTATAAATGGGACTTAATGGAGAATATGCGTTCCTTAAGGAAATTTTGCATCAGAAAGGTTCCAAGGGAGGACTTAGACCAAAGGCCTTAAGGACCCCCGATTAACGATCTATGATATATCGCATCAGAGGAAGACTTGCATGCGATATCAAAACCCTAGGTAGAATCGATTGCGATTGCGGTGAAGTGGGTCGGCGATCAACGAATCAGCGATATCTATATATCGCATCAAAACAATGCATCGGACGTGGTACAGGCCTTGGGCCATTGGAAAAAGTGATTGCGATGGGCTGATAGCACCGATCGGTGATCGGTGATCGATGGACCCCCAATACAAAGGGCTAGTGCACATGCAACATGCGATGGAGCCAATAGCGATATGCTGATCTGATCAATGATCGACGATCGGATCACAACAATGCAGAGGGGAGCACCATACCATGCGACAATGCGATTTTGATATTCAATCGGAGTGTGGACCCGATAGGATTATAAATGTAGCTGTATGTCATTTGAAATCCGGTTTATGTGGATTTTTGTGTATTCCCATGTATTTGGGATTTTGGCCATATGTAATGCGATTGCAATATGCAATAGAATGAGGGACCCGAAAGGATTATAGATGTGGTTGAATTTAATTTGAGTTTCGGATTTAGGCTCACGGTTGGGTTTCCATGAAGTTTTCCCGCGTATTCCATTATTGGATTCTGTTTCGGGATTTATGCCGGAGGAAGGCTGAACGGTTGGGTTACTCGCGCCGTTGTTCCTTCTATTTGTAAACTGATTCTTTTAATGAATATTCGATTCACTCTTTAAGTGATTGTTGTAACAGAACGTGTTATAAAACAAGATGAACCCAGAGATGCTAGGAATGGAGGATAGCCACCAGAGATTGGGAGGTAGAGCCATAGCGCCTAATAGATTGAAGCCACCAGAGGTTGGAGGCAACACCTAAATGCTTCAGTGAAGTATCAAACAACAAAGAGATTGAAGGATCAAGCTGTTTCTAGTGTCCGTTGTGCAGAAGACAGAAGAAGGAATTCCAGAGACAGTGCAGAATTCTAAGGGAGTTAGAGAAGCCAAAAGCTCAAGAAGCTCAGAGCACTGACTGAAAGAATTAGTCTAGAGAAGCCTAGATTTGTCTGGAGCTAAAGGATAGCCAGGGGTAAGATGGCATTCTAAGCCCATTGGTTTAGTTGTAAACCTATGGAGTTGAGTCAAAGACTTGTAAAAGAATTCAAGCCATAATCCCAAAGAGCCTAGTCGAGTTGACAAGAGCTCATGGAGACGTAGCCCATGAGAGTTGGGTGAACTCCTAATTATATTGTTGTTATGTGTGTTGGTTATTATTTGCATTATTTGTTGTTATATGTTTTTATATCAGTTTAAGCAAATCAACTTAAAGCACTTAACAGTTAAAGGAAAACACAAGCATACACCTATTTCAAGTTCTTTTAATTCCACATTTATCAATCATAAGCATATATCTTAGAAATTGTTTCAGATTTGGAGTGGGAGAGGTTCTTGTAAGATGACAAGAAGCCTTTAGGTCCCCATTACAGATCATTAGGAGTAATCGTAACTTTTGATTTGGATCTCTCTCTTTTAGCCACTGCGATACTAGGTTTCATCTCCAACTATTGGTGGTTATTAAATAGAGTTATGTTCCTTAGCTGCTTGCTAATTACCTTTAGAGTATTTTTTTTATTTTTATTTTTAGGTGCTGAATTGTTGAAACTGAGACTATAACAAATATCACTTAATTTTATTTTGATAAAATATATCTATCTCCATGGCTACATTTGGCCCTCATCGTCTATCTAGACGACTATGAGGTATTCCTCCACTGACCTTGGAGGACCTATCAAGCCTTGGTGAGTCATATTCTCCCTCTTTGGGAAATCAGCCTCTAGTGTCCAACACTGAATCACATAACACTTACCAAGAAACCTTACTGCCTGAGGAATTTTTCCACGAAGGAGTTGTACCTCCTTACAATCCTTCCCTCACCGATCCTCTTGGTCCAGTGTCCGTTTAGGTAGCACCTGTACATGTCATGTCTTCATTAGTTCCCACATCCAATTTTGCTAATCCGACTAATGGGTCATGGTTGTTTGTGGAAAATTTCGTTCCGCCATCACTTCACCTACCTATGGTCTATACCACACAGCTGATTGGTCACCTTGCTATTCAGACTATTCCTAGTCCAAGCAACCTTGTTACACTAGTTATGAGTGGAGTCCAACACATCCCAGTCTCCACCCCTTTCATGTCATCTCCTAGATCACCGACTATCGCTCCTAGTAGCGCTATTAGCACAACCACCTTCAACAACCCTTTTGGTTGGAACCCATTGCTAAGTTCTAACCCCTAGGTTCAGATTCTAGGGGAAATGTTCCCAACATGCATATACCTATCGGGGGAATTTTTATTCCCCTTCTGCCTATAGGACAACCTAGTTCTTTGCTTATCGACTTACCTCCTCCAAGTGGACACTATTCTAGTGTCAGTCATGTGCCTACTGCAAACTATGTGGCCAACGGTATCCCTCAACCTCGTCGTGCTACACACGTTTGGGCACCTCATCCTCAACCACAATTGAGTCATGGGGGTACTTTTTATCCAGGGGGCAACTAGTCTTTTGCCACCCAGCCTAATATCCCATATGGACCACCACATTATATGAGTGCATCACCACAACCAAGAAGTTATTATCCGATGAATCCCATGTATCCTATTGGAAACAACTTGATGGAGGGTCCTCCTAGTCCTTCAAGCCATCCTACACCACCTTGGTCATATTTAGGGGCATCTACACCTTTTCCTTTTCTGGAAACACTTGATATCCACAATCTATATAAGTTTACTAATGACCCCATCAATCACAACTTGCATTGGCCTCCAATCCTGCACAAGATACCCGTCAACATTCTGAAATTCGAAGGGAAACAAGGGGATGATCCAGCTATGCATGTCACCACCTACCATTTATGGTGTGTATCAAACTCCATGGTTTATGATAGTATCCAACTCAGAATCTTCCCCACACCCTTATTGGAAATGCTGGAAAGTGGTACATTGAGTTACCATGTGCATCAGTCAATACCTTTGGTAGCTTGGCAATCGTGACTCCTCACTACTCTATGCCAAGACACCTCTACCCACATCTCTAATCATATCCATGAATGGAGACGCAAGCAGAGGCTTGTCAAAGCCCCCATTTTGGATCACTTGTTAGCATATTGGTTTTGCAAGTCACTTCTTCCCCCCATTGCCAAGGACGTTGCCATAGCTAGTGCGGTCATGGAAGACCAATCCATTCGTCATGCCCAACATTTAGATTTGATCTACTCTCAATATGAACACTCTAAGATATACTCCCCCATGCCCCTCCAAATTCCAATGCTCTTTCTACTCAGCAATACAGTGCGCACGCTGACGGCCTTGTTGGCGCTACCTCTGGGGCTACTGTAAAACAATTCAGCATGAAAGCTACCTAGTTATCTATTGATACCGCTCCTAATTCCCAATCGGCTTCTCTTCCAACTCCTGCGGTAAATTATATGCAATCTACACAAAAATCCAATTGAAAGAATAAGAAGAATAAGAAGAATACCTCTCCTTCCGAGGAGCAGTCTGCTACACAGAACAACCCCAAGCAGAAAGCTGCTGCCAAATTTGACACCGAGAAGGAAAAAAATGTTAAGTTCCCTTGCAAGATCTGTGTAGAGGACCACATGACTTATAAATGTCCTCACCTTTAAGAATGCACATACCTTCTTGCACAAAAGGACACTGGCCGGACCCCTACGGTCCTCAACAATCCTTTCCTTGCTTAGCAACATCAACACCTCATATTGAACCAACCGTAACCCCCACAAGGGGGCAATGACGGTTCACATCCTCCTTCCTCTGGTGAAGGATCATCAACTATTTACACCTTTGAAATGGTTATTCTACAAACACGAGCCAATAGTTATGCAACTCTAGTCACTAACGCTCCGAAAACTGCCTCAAGTTCAAATCCACCACCGCCTAACAATCTCCATATCGAAAGGCTTGTTGTTGACCTTGTGATCCATCCGCCCAAAGGGACACTTTGTTGCACGAAACATAACACCTTTGCAGGTGCTACCCAAAACTATAGTATTGTAGAAGATTTGGCGTAAGCACCCTCTGCCATGTCTGCCCTTGAAGTATTACAAACTTTTCTAGTACAAAGGAAATATTTGCTTTCGATAATTGGTGGAATTAACCCTCAAGATTCCACTTTAGCAATTTTTGACGTGGAAAAAAGTAAGCCTCACCTTTCCCATCAACTTACATTTGAGGTGCAAGTCATATCGAAAGTCAAAGCTATCCATTGAACTATCATTGATGAAGGTGCTTCAACTTGTGTAATTTCCACTTCATGTTGGCACGTGTTGGGTTCTCCCACTCTTTCATTTCCATAAAATTCCCTCAAAGATTTGATGGCCACACTTTCATCCCGAAAGGATACCTTCCTAGCTAACCCATCACTATGAGTGGGAAAATGGTAAAAGTGGATATTGTAGTTGTAGATCCTCATCTCAACTATAATCTACTTTTGGGCCATAGTTAGATTTACACCATGACTGCCATTGTTTTTTTTGCCTTCCATCTCATCCTCTTCCCTTTGGATGGGAAAATAGTCACAGTGGATCAACTATCCTTTTGTACCCCATGTTAATCCCCATTACCTAGTGGCAACGTGCCCTTACTGGGTGGTATACATGACTCCTATGTTAGTGTTGGTACTATTCTTCTAAAGGGTTCCTCCCTTTTAGGTTGTTTTCCTCTCCCGTCGCCCGAGGTTCCATAAACAGTTTCAATGGTCTCTGCCATTCCTAATGGCCCTACTGATCCCTAGATCCTTCCAACGCCTTCAGACATTGATTCCTATGGAGAAAAAATGCCGCTTTCACCAGCTGAATTGGCTTATCAAGCCATTCAATCTATGTCTGATTCTTTTGCTGCTTTGGTTACGACTGATGGTACTACTTCCTCTCCCAGTGCCACTCCTTCTAATGATCTCCTCCATGAAGTCCTACCTTCGGACAAATCTATTCGAGAATAGTATACCCGACACTGTTCCTTTTCCGTAAGTTAGCCCATTGAGTCCAGATAAAGTGAGAAGTCTATGCTCAATAGATGCCTACCTCATTTTGCTACAAAATCTGACTCAACAAGGGCTTCAGTCTATTCTCTATAACTGGTGAAATAATTTTATAAATGGCATTACATAATGCTATTGGTTTGAATCCATTAGGGTCTTCAGTTTTTCCAGCCTTAGGAATAAGAGTTAAAATGGTAGCATTCAACCCTTTCCAAATATTTTGAGATTTCTTGGATTCCTCCACCACTTCACAAACCTCCTCACCTAAGAAGCTCCAACATGCCTTGAAAAAATCTGAGGTGAAACCATTTGGATGTGAGGCTTTTCTTTTCTACATTTCCTTCACCACAAACTCTACTTCTTCTAAAGTAACCTTCCTCATTAAAGCTTCATTATGTTCCTTAGTGACTATTTTAGGAATGCAACATGTGATCTTGTTTATAGATTGAACCTATTCTTTGGATGCTCTTGTAGAATATCTTTGAAATGAAACACCAATTAATATTCGATCTCTTCCTAAAGAAGCTTACTCTGCCCATCCTTACCTGTCAGGGAGAAGATGTTGTTATGATGCCTATGTTTAATCATTGATTTGTGAAAGAAACTATAATTTTTCTCCCCTTCTTTTAGCCACTAGACTCTTGATTTTTTCCTCCATAGTAGTTCCTCTTGCTTTCTTCTCTGTTCAAGGTTGCAAAGAGTGAATCCTTCCTCCCTTACTAGATTCTCCCATCTGCCTTCCAATGTTATTCTTTATTGGATTTCTTTCATTTTATCTTCTAGGATTTGCTTTTTTACTAAAATGTCTCCAAACTCTTCCTTATTCCACTTCTTGAATTTAGATTTCATCTCCTTCAAATTCAATTGAAATGTGTGCATCTTATTTCTTTCCAATATCCTAAACTCTTCCAACCAAGTTTTGGCCTTATCCAAGAAATATGGATCTTGTAGCCAAAAAATTTCAAACTTGAAAGGTCTATTTTTTGGAACTTCCTTCAAGTTTATGTCTAGTTGGATCGACTAATGATCTGAGCCCAAACATGGGAGTATAAAAGCTTCCACATAAATGTTTTTCCCAACTACTTCTTTTGATTTTAGGAATCTATCTAATCTACATGCGACCTGGTGCTTTCCTCCTCTTTGATTATTCCAGGTACATACCTTATTATTTGTATTGATGTCCACTAGTCTTAAATCTTGAATACATTCTGAAAACATCGTTGACTTCGGGTCTAGTCTTTTGATACCTCCCTTAATTTTATCATATTGAAATCCCTCCAAATAACCATAAGGAATCATGAAAGAGACTCTTGTTAGCCCTCAAATCCTCCAGGAATGAGATATTTTCGCCATGGATGGAAGAGCCATAATATGTTGCCAACCAAATTGACTCTTTTGAGCCCAAATATCTGAATTTGTCAGACAAAATTCTGGGACTTACCATCCAACATTGGAATTTAATTTCCATAGGATTCCATAGGACCGTTAGACCCCCTGTGTTCCCCTTCACGTCCAAGGCTATCACATCACAACCCCTCCAACATTTTCACCCAATCTCATTCATTTTTTCTATTTTTACTTTTGTCTCCTACAAAAGAACTACTACTGGCTTTTCCATACTAATTCTATCTCTCAGGTATCTCTGTTTACCCTTGCTATTGACTCCTCTAATATTCCATTACATCAACTTCATTCAGAAACAGTTTGAGAAGAGGGAAAACAATCCGGAAGTGTAGTCACTTGACCATAATTAATTGATTGCTCTCTAGTAGCCTACATATTTTCCTTCATTGTATTTCTACCTTTGCGTTTTGCTTCCTTGATCATTGGTTCCTTTCCTTCGTCCTTCTCCTCCTTAATATCTCCTAGTCCTCCATCCCTAATCTCTCTCACACCACCCTTGATTTTCCAGTGCAAATACCCCTATGCATAATTTATTTTTATTTATTTATTTATTTTTATTTATTTATTTATTTTTATTTATTTTATTTTATTTTTATTTATTTATTTATTTATTTTTTTTGGTCTTGGGGAAGATTTGGGAGGTTCTTCTGCACCCAACAGTTGATAAGTCCCACTAAAAATATTTCTTCCTTGGTCAAATATTCTCGGTATTCCTCAAGCATAAAAAAGACTTCACTAATCCCCAGTAAGGAAAGGAAGCATTTTGGATGGGGCGTTTCCTTTGGAGACTTTCTCTTTACTACTTGTGGTTTCTTGGGGCAACTCCTCCATAGATATATCCTCTGACAACACAAATTATTCCTCCATATTCTTCAGTACTACAAACACATTATCATTGTTAATAGGGTTATGCTTCATCTCCTGTATTTTCCTCTTGGATTTCTACGAAAGTTGGGCACCCTCATGAATCCATCACCTGCCCTCTAATTGGCCTGATTCCCAAATTTCCTTCTTTGTCATAGTTAAAACGAGGAATAGGTGGCCATGCTCGTGACAACAACGACCTTTGAATGAACCAAGTTCATAGTTCAACTGTTGAGACCAAATTAATCCTTGATACTCCAGATCTATATATATCCCGCAAAGGTTGAGATATATTCATACAGGCACAAATTCTAGCATAGGTCATGTTCTTGCCTCTTCTAGTGACCTCAAAAATGTTGACAAAATTTCCCAAGGAGTTACCAATTCCTTCCAAGAACTCTGGAATCTAGAAATAAATTGGCAGGGAATAGAGCTAAACCCCCTTCAAATATCCTTTGCTTGTCCTCTAGATTAGAAAAAATCACCGTAAAAAAACCTTTTGGCCCAAGCCTTAGATCCACCTCCCCTTTCGGTTTCCATTTTTGTTTTATCCATTTTTCGATACCCTTTTCTGTTGGCCAGCTCCCAACAAACTTGCATATGAAGGCATGGTCCTTCATCCGCTTTCTGTGTTCCTCCAAGATTTTTGGCGGGATTACAAATTTCAGGTTTTGAGCCGCTTTGGGAATGTATTTTCCTCTTAAATTTGACTGTTATTGTGCCCCCATAATCAAAGATTCTTTCTATGAGCTTCCAATGCCAAGGGTTTCAAGACCCCCCCGCCTTTCTGATTATTACTAACCACAACATCCTTAAAGGAGGGGTTCTCACACTTGCCCCTGAGAGTTCATCCTACCCGCTTAGTATTTTTGCAAACCAATCTCCCCATAAAACTCTACTCTAAAAGAAAACCAATGTCGAAAGGCAACCCTAGCTCTCCCAGGCATAGCAAAACCTTTAAATATAAACTATAATTATTTAAGAAAAAAAAAACAAATAACTTAATCTAAAAAAATAATAAACAAGAAAAAATCTTAATCTCAAAAATAACAATAAAAATATATAAATAAATATTTTACAAATTTTGGTCACTGTATTTTAATATAGAATATATATATATATATATATATTTTTTCCCTTATTTCAATTCCAAATCATAGATCTAAGAGGAGGATCTAAGAGGAGGAAGTTGAAAGAATGTGTGTTTGATGTTGCTTATAACTTGTATCTCATTATTAGATCAAAAACTATTTTAAAGATAAATTAATGGGTTTGATGTTGTTTACTTCAAAGTATTTCATTAGAAATGAAAGTAGATCAAAAGCTGTCCAAACATTTCATTAGAAATGAGAAGAGATGAAGAGCTATTTTAAAGAGAATTTAATAAAGTATTTTATTGGAAATGAGAAATGAAAAAGTAATTTAAAGCGAATCATTTTTTTAATATAAAACGCCTAGGTATTTCAAAGATAATCTGATGTGCTCGAGGTAGGTTACTTCAAAGTAATTCGAAGCAATATAATGTGCTTGAGGTTGCTTACAACTTTAAATGAATGAAAAAATTAAGTTGAAGAGAATCATTTTTATTTATTTTTAACCTAAAAAGCTAATTGAAAAAAAATCATCGATTTTTTTTTTTTTTCCTTATTCTCGTTTTGAATAATTGGCATTGAAAAATAAATATAAGTAACATAAATGTAAGTAACAGGTAAGCAAACAAATTTCTAATCATCAATACCAAAAAATAAAAATAACCTAAACATAAATAATAAATATTTGATACAATTAATTTAATAATTTTGATTGAAATACACTTGGATGAAGACCATCTAGGTTTGGAAGAGATGTTGGTTAACACATCTATGTATGGATCTTTGAACATTAGATTTAGAAGAGTTTGGAGAAACTATTTGAAGCATTTTGCATTATATTATATTTTATCAATTTGGATGATTATATATATATAGATATAAAATAAATTAAATTTGAAAATTTGAAAAAAAAAAATAATTTAAATGTTATTTTAAATTAATAAATTTATTGTTTGTTTTGGGTAGTTTAAATGGTGATAACAGTGGAATAAAGCGTCTTATCTAACTGGAGATCTTGAGTCCGAATCTTGTACTATAATGGATATGTAAAATCGAAAATAAAAGAGTCCTGCTAAGTTTTTAAAAAAATGAATAAATTTATTAAAAAAATAATAAACTTAAGAGAATATTTAATCTTATTTTGATAATAAAATTTTATAAATAAATAAAAATAAAAAAAATTGAAAAAAGAAATCAAATTAAATGTTATTTTAAGATAATAAACTTACGAAAATAATAAATTTTATTTTGATAATAAAATTTTATAAATAATTTAAATTGGATTTATTTTGAAATTTATTCAAAATAATTTCATAACATGGCAAGACGTTTATATATATATATATATATATATATATATATATATATATATATATATATATATAACTTGAAAATTTAAACAATAAATTTTCAATATCTCAAAATTTAATTATATTTTAATGAAAATGGATATTAGAAATTCAAATTTTGCTTTATATAAGATGGAATTTGAAAATGAGATAAAAAAGGCAACAATTTTATTAAAGTGATAAATTGTTCAATTAACATTATATTTAAATTTATAAAATATTTTTTCATTTTGTTATGTTTTTTGGGACATATATGATCCATTTGGGGTATTAAGTTGACTTTAGCTATAGCTAATTTTTTTAAAAATATTTTTCTAAATTTCTATTGGATATGTGAGTGCTAGAGTCATGTTAGAAATTTGTGCCCTAGATGGGGCAATGGAGTGACGTGAATATCTTGATGTATTGTATTGTCGATATGATATGATATGATACACCCTAGTACCATTGCTAGGACCGTCTCACTCTTTACGCACGCAATGTCTCTTTAAAACTTGAAATTTACATTATCGACCCCACTGGTGTACTTCAATGGTCATTCACTCTCGTATGTGATTGAAGGTTAGAATGCCTTCCATAGATGTTTTGGAATGAGAACTTAGAAATATATGTAGAGTGACCTCTGAACAAGCTACATGTTTAATAAGGGTATGGCCACTAGCACTGGCTTGGTCATGGATTCTATTATCAAGATTTATAATGATGGGTTTAAGAATATACATACGTTGGTGGATGTGGGAGGAGGAACAAGAACTATCTTATCCATGATTGTCTCTAAACCTGACCCATGCTTGTTTATTTATTCTATATATTTTTTCCAATTATTTACTTAGGGAGAGAATTTTTAATATAGTTTTACATTTGTATTGATATAGTAGTGTTTCTAATGCTTTTCAACCTTACGATGGTTGATTGATTGTTTGTACATGACCAACTAGATTACGCTTCCTGCTTGCTAGTTTTGTGCCCTCAATTATTGAATTTCGGTATTGCCATAGGAGATAGAGAAAGTTATATTGTTTAGTACACAAGCACTAGTTCTATTTTTAATCTTATTAATTGTGACGTGCATCTATCTGTCAGGAGTTGCTAATTCTATTTTTAATTTTATTCATTGTGTTGTGTCTTCATACGTCGAGAGTTGTTAGCTCAATGTTAGATTTTACGATGCCACTAAAAGGGTAAGCAATATATAATGGATCTAGGGAGAGGGGCATGGAAATCCTAGATAATTGGTGTTTCTCTTTATCGGTTTCATAATTTTTAGTAGAGAATTGTCTTGGTGGAGATAGTATAAACAACCTATTTGTATTTTCATTGAAGCGACTACGCATGGTTATCGCCACCAGTGATTGGAAAACTAATCATATCTTCAACATACTGCACAAATTTGATAAATTTTTAGGACCCAAAGGTCATTGCCCATAATGATGCTACAAAAGGCCCTTTTCCCACTTCTATTGGTTCCCCCTATATAGATCCTACCGATAATTGATTGGGAAATCAAAACAATGAACCTTGACTCTAGAATGATGGATGGCATATCAATGGGGGACACAAGGCTTCCTTCACACATATGATCTGAAGGAAGTAAGGGAAAGTGGGGTTGAAATACCCGCTAATCAAACCCAGGGACAAGGAAGTGGGGATCGATGCAACTAGGTAGGACTAATTTAGAGAAAAGAAGGTTTAATGGGTAGGGAATCCCTGTAATGTCCCATAGTCTTAGTGGAAATGCACACTCTTCTCAGGGGCTAATCACGTATGCATATGATTATAGTGCCCACAAGTAAGCCTACTTCTTTCCTCCATCATACTATATCATTTTGAATACCTCCTTACTTAAAATGTCTTTGATTTTGTTGGGAGTATTTATACTAGTTTGGAAACAAGGGATTCACTCCTATACTCTATGAATCTCAATAGTCCCATGTCCCTCACAACAACATGGAGTGAATAAACAAAAAATTGAGTGAGTAATCTTTAAATTCTGTTAGTGAAGTTGCCCCTAAATCGCGTGGAGAATCAATTAGAATCATTCCTCTTGGATTTTGGCCTTTTGTTAACTAAGTGCTTGTACTTTCTACTTATATTCTGCTATACCTGGGGTTGTCCCCGCCAAGATTTATGCCTGGTATGGTCTCATACATTGTAGTTAATTGTGTTGGTCACATTAACATGGCAACATGGTTTTGGAGGATTTTGAACTTGATATAACCATTGAAGGACCTTTGATTCAACAACTTAACCAAAACTTGCTTGCCATAGTTTTCATACAACCCATGCTAAGGGGATTTTGAATTTGAACCGAAGGATGACCATGGAAAATCAGTTCAATTAACCAATGAAACAAAATTTTCCCTACAAGTCTTGAATTCATCGAACTTTGTTCTTGAAATCCAAGTCAACCTCCTCTGGAACAACATTGCTTTGAGAATCAAGATTTTAAACAATCTTCTTTTTGGTTTTGTTCTTAGGAATGGATTTTGATCCATTCCTAAATAATTGCATCATGTTACAATGTCTTTTGGGTTGATATAGTTTATTGTTTTGTGTAGGATTTCCTAGGCATATTGTCTTGTCAATCATGCATCCTGTGCTATTTTATTAAAATCTTTTGCTGCCTAATTCATTCATTGTGTTGTATGATTATGACTCTTTTGATTTTTGATTAATGCATTTTGGTGCTTCTTAATATTCTCTTATTTTTCTCTTTTAATATTTCAATTAGAGTGGTTTATGCACATCCTCAAAGACTAAACTATTATTTAATTGATGAAATCTTTGTAAAGCTCCATTGCTGTGAACGGAGAGTAATGCATTATGAAAATTTCTCTTTACTCTTCCATTGCCCCATAATACTATAATCCATTTCAGAGATGTGCAAACATCGATTTTCCCATTTGTTCTTCTTGTATCTTGCCATACTAAGTTCCACTTCATGCCTTTGTTGTGCACCAAGTCCACTTGACTAAACTCTGTCGACTAGATCAACTAAGTGGACGAAATCCTTGGCTTCAGTCGGGATTCCATTATTGGTTGATGAATTTGACAGGTACAAGTCGAGTGTCATCGACTTAATTAGCATGGGAGAATAAATTATGAATACATTTTAACTTCACTCGCGTTCAATGTCGAGGTTTTTAAATTTGAGACCAAACTAGCTTATGAGATTATGAATAAATTTTAATCTTGCCCACATTAAATTGTCATTTGATACATATTTTTAAATCTAAGACGAGACGAAACTAGTAAAAGAGTGGGTACGGAAAATTAATATTTCCTCTTTTGTTTCAACTCTATTTTATGTGTTGTTTATGAATTTCTTGAATTAATATTTTCAAATACATAAAGTGAATGAAACAATTATTTAATTTGGACGACTTTCTTTTTTATCTATTTTTACAAAGTAATGAAATCAATATCTTTTATGTCAAAAATAATTATTGAATTTGGAGAACTTTTTCTATTATGTATTCTTCGAATAAAATTTTACGAAGTGATCTAAACAATCTCTCCAAAGGCATATAATGAAATAATTATTGAATTGGAAAACAGACTCCAACTTCAAAGTTTTCCACGCTATGATAAAGAAAATGTTGTTGCTAAAAGATTCTATTGCTTGCCGGTGTAGGGAATGGGGTGTGGAGGCCGACATAATGAAGTTTTGGTGTGGAGTTTTTGCAATTCCTAATCCCGAAATTTATAAGACCATTTTTGGTTGCATAAGTATTTTTATTGAGTGTTATCCATTCATTAATGCTAAGAGGTGGGGACTTTGAAGTCATAATCGAACAAAGGGAAATTGCCCATAGTTATGTTAAATTCTACCATTTTTTAAATACGACAAAAAAACAACTTACACGTATACTTATTTTCATTAAATTTGTGTTTATATTTCACATCGACAATTAACCTAGTTTTAGTAATAATTACTTGGAATTTTTTTGGTCAACTTACTATTCCAAAAATACAAAATTAATATTTAATTTTTATATTTATTTATGAAACAAATCGCATAGACATTTCTTGCATGCAACGCTGGTTTATATAAATTTATTGAAATGAAAAATCTCTTTATTAAAATATAAGATACATTATCTATCTATATAGTATGGTTCTAAAATCAACTCAACTATGAATCCATATTAAGTGCATCATTTTGTTTATCAATGAAAATGTTAAAAATACAAACAACATCTATAATATAGTTACCAACTAAACGGGAACTTGATTTAGTTCTCACTTTTTTAGAGGTAGCAAAAAATCATCTGATTTTGAAAAATGTTGATTACGAATACACTTTTTTTTTTAAACATATTTTTGATAATTTAAATTTTTTTATGTATTATGTATGCATATTTTTTTGAATGTTAGTGATTTTTTTTAAACATATTTTTGATAATTTAAATTTTTTTATGTATTAAGTATGCACATTTTTTTGAATGTTAGTGATTTGCATGCCAATTTTGGAAAGTGTTGATTCAATATACATTTTTTTTTTACCTTATTTTTGTTTTTCCTTACATTTTTTTGCAATAAATTTTTTATTCTTTTGCAAATTTTTAAAGATTAATAAAATTAATATTTTGAACTTATATATATATATATATATATATATATATCTATATATATCTATATATATATATATATATATATATATATATATATATTAATACTTCAATACACATAAAATAATTGTCACTAAAAAATAATAATTTTAAATATTCGACAAAAAAATATACATTTTGCATATAGATATAATTAAAAAAATTCACATTTTTGGATCTTTTCGCTAAAAATGACATATCAAATAAAAGATTTTCATGGAAAAAATGCACCAAAAAAAGTTGAAAAAATTAACAATTTTAATGAAATTTTAATCAATTTTATATCTAGAGATCATAATATTTGAATGTTTAAAAAAATAATGATTCACATAGAATTTTAAGTAAAAATAAAGAAATAAAACAACTTTTATGCAAAAAATAATCAATAACAATTATTGAATGCTTGAACAAATTTATAAATCTAATAATAAAACACATTTGAATACGATGAAGAGAAGTAACAAAAGTAATGAATGGACTAGATAACCTTGGAGTGAAATAGAAATAGGTGCATAGATAATTTTAGATGAAACATTAGCTCCAACATCATCATTTGTTACAAAAGTTAATACTTTATTGAAATATGCTTGTGCACATTTTATTCCATCTTTAGCTTATGAGACTTAATAAGGAGGAAAAAATACAATATCTAGTATCTTTATATTAAATAATGTATATATATATATATATATATATATATATATATATATATGATATAAATAAAATAAACAATTTTCTAAAAAGCTAATTATTATAGCAATCTATTTATTTAACTTTAAATTTATACTCAACCTAATTCAGCAATAAATTAATAATCTACGGTAGAATTTCTGTGTCGGAAAAAACAAATTGCTATGAATTATCCTTTGTCATCTTAATCGGGTGGAAAATAATTCATATGCAATAAAATATCTAATGTAAAGCATTACAATGTTTAGTATATTAAAATAAAACAATAAAATACAAGGCTTATGTGTGAGTGCAAATGATTCCTAATTTTTTTTGAAGTTATGATTAAAATTGTGAAGAAAAAAGAGAAAATCTTACTTATTGTAGTGTTGACATAAATTTTATTTTTTATATTGCATCATGATTTAAAATTGAATTGTGAAATATATAATATAATTAAGGTTTATTGAGGAAAATCATTGAACTAAGTCCATTCAATAACAAAAATCAGCAAGGGAAAAATATGAAGAAAATCAACAAGGGAAAATCAATATAATATGCAGTGTTGTTGCTTTTATTTTTTAAAGAGGCTAGTTTCCATGGTTAAAATAATAATTATGAAAAAATCCATAAATTAATTAATTTAAGAAGACACTTTTATTTTTTAAAGAGGCTAGTTTCCATGGTTAAAATATTAATTATGAAAAAATCCATAAATTAATTAATTTAAGAAGACACTTGATGATTAAAGGATTTTTTTTTTTTTTTTTGTACAACAATTTTTTGTTTTTGATTTTAAACTGCATAAAATTAGTCATCTAACAATAAAAAATTCAAAATTCAAAAGAAAATTTTCAATTTCTAAAAAAATAAGTTTAATATTTAATTTTACCAAAAAATTAATAAAATTTACAAATAGTTTCTAAAAATTTGCAAATTAATTAAGAGTCAAAACATTTTGACCCAAACTAATTACAATATACAATTTTTATATTTTATTCTTTTACTTATTTTTATTTTTCTTATTTTTTTGGCTTATGATTTAATTTAATTTTTTGAATTTTTGTTTTGTTTTTTAATTTTATTGATTTGTTTATTTATCTTTTATTGTAGGGGTTTTGTCATGTTTGACTAGCAACCAGAACCCAATATACATGTGTCAGTTTGATAATTGATTTTTTAGTTTTTGTTACAATGAATTAAATTTACCTCCATTATGTGTTAATTTCATGGATGATTTTTATGTTTTAATTGCAATGGGTCAAACATGGGCCACTATGTGTCAATTTGATGGTTGATTTTTAAGTTTTCGTTGCAATGAGCCAAATTGTCTTAGGCTAAGACTTCAAAGAATTATATTTTTAGCAATAATGACTTTTTGATTTAGGTATTTATGTTTAAGGTTTGATTTAATTGTGATATTTGATTTCACAATATGTTGAAATAATAGGGTTTGTTATAGTCATGATATTTGTTTTAATTGCATGGCTGAACATTGTTGAAATTTTAAGATTTTTTAGAGTCATGATATTTTGTCTTTAATGCCATGGTTGAAAATTGTTCTAATTTTTAAGTTTTTTGGAGTCGTGATATTTTATCTTCAATGCATTGTTGAAAAATATTGGAATTTTAATCTTTTTTTAGACATGGTATTTTCTTTTTAATGCCATTGCTAAAAATTGTTGTAATTTTAGTGAAAAAAAAGTTGATGCTAACATCAACACTTCTTGTTTTTCATTTTTTTGCACAAAAAATTAGTTTTTATTTCCATTTTTAGAAAGTGTTGAAAATTTACACAAAAAAAGTGTTGTTCCAGCATGCACACTTTTCGTTTTTGGGTTGTTTTTAATGTTTTTTTGGGTAGAGTTCTCATTTTGAGGTCACAATTCCCATTTGATTGGTAACTTTGTTTATTCTACAAAAATAATATGAATAATATTTTGTTCATCGATGAAATTGCATAAAAAATACAAATAATATTCATATTACGAGAATAAAATTTATATAAACTCATTGTTATATTATATTCCCTTAAATTTTAGTATATTTTTAATTTAAATATAAAAATAAACAATTAAAAATATTAGAACACTATGAGTCACGTTTTTTTTGTAAACTAAGCCGCTGTATATTAAAATAAATTCAGAGATACATGAATGTTACATCCAATCAACTGAGGATTCTTTGAAGTTTCATTGGGATACAAATGTACCCACAATTTTCTTATTATACCAAAATATAGAAATGAGTCTTGCAACTAACTCTAGATTACAAAAATGTTCCTCATGTTAGGCAGTCATCCCAACGCATGGCAGGAATCCAAAAAAAACCACCAAGCCTAAACATCATTCAAATTCAGAGGAAGAGATGGGAGCAAGGTCCCAGACACTTGATATAAGGGGTGCAACAGCCTTGCATCGAACCTATCCAAGGTGAAGTGTTGGTTCCTCAATGTCCTCTTGATGTCCTCTAAAGAAGAAAATACATTATACATTTCAACTTGTTTATCCTTAAGACTAGTCCAAACATAAATTTCAAATGATAGTGCAGAACCACTAAGTTCAAATACTATTTTTTCTGTCCCTTGGTGTGGCCAGGGTTCAAAACCCAACAAGAACTTTGTCCATAATCTAAAAGTCTGAGAGGGGCTATATTTCCACTCTCAAATAAGTTTCCTAATTTCTAATTTCTCTCCACCTATGTGATGGGACTGCATTGAAATAGGTTGCAACAGAATCTTGAGAAAAAAAGTCGCACCCTTCATTGACTTTGCATCTACTTCCCCCACCCCCTTCCTACAATGCATGCATTTCTTGGGAGGAATTGCTACCAAAAGGGGGAAACACCTATGGAGATCACTAATTTAGTGACTGTGGCCTGGAAAGTAACAAGAAAATGACCTAGTCGAAACAATGCCAGGGACTAAACCACATGAGATAGAGTTGTCACAAAAACTCATAGATTATACCACACTAATCAAAAGGACCCCCAACTTGGTACTCCTCAAGTTAGTTCCCCACTCTATATCGCCCACAGACACTAAGGAATTTAGTAGAATACAAAACCATAGGCCACCTAGAAAATTAAAGTTGAAAAGTTTGCACGATGTTGAGTAATACCAAGAGGGTGATAGGACATTACTCTTATTAACTAGACTCGTCATGAGAAGTAACCTACTAGACATGGAAAAATAAACCCACATACTAGAATTCCCCACTCTCTATTTAGACGATGAAGTACCAGACCTAAGACTAATTTTAATCAAAATTTCACTCAGCCTGAGCCAACAATAACCCGTTACTGAAAACTAGGTACAAGGTTTAACTGATTAGGGAAAACATAAAATGGACGAATCAAGAACATAAGGAAAGTAACTTGAATCACTTCACTAGGATAATTAGTGATTTTCCCTCGTTGACCTTTGCAAATGAGGTCTAGAAGTCACAGAAAAAGCTCCACATGCAAAAGAACATAACCATCCTACCTCCTCTTCTTCAACACCATATAACCCACATACCTCGTCATGTAAGAATCAAGATCCCATATAGGCATTCCTTTTCCAACTAAAGAAATTTAAACCACCGCTAGCAATAGAGAGGTCGACTTCTCAACCTCTCCTTTGCTCAGAGCCTCCACCCAAACATTTAAAGGGGAATTTTTAGTTCTAAAATGGGCCTCCTAAGGAAATTATAAAATAATAGTGGAAATAATAAAATAATATTAGATTATGTCATCAAATTTTAGAGGGAAAAAGAAAAAAGAAAAAAAATTCAACTCTTATTTTCAAGTTATCTCCCTACGGGTTTACTCAAATTTCGAGCAGAAACACTTGTTGGATGCAAAATTTGGTTCCTCATCCAAGGAGTACCCATGTTGCATAATTTCAATGGACCCTGCTATACGAAAAATGAGAAATACATGAAAACACGTGATTGCAATCACATTTTTCATGTATATCTCATTTTTTGTGTAGTAGGGTCCATCAAAAGTATGTAATATGGTTACTCCTTGGATGAGGAATTAAATTTTGCATCCAACATGTGCTCCTGGTCGAAATTTGAGTAAAACGTTAGGGAGATAAGTTGAAAATACGAGTTGAAAAAGTTATTTTATTATTTTATTATTTTTTAGTCTTTTTACTTTTTTACTCCAAAAATGGTGAATCATCCCCCATGGTTGACTTCATCATCTTGAATCATATTGGTTCTTATAAATATTATTTTGATTGTACATTTTTCTTAGGAGGCCCATTTTAAACCTCAAAATTTCCTTAATGATATCCAAGACAAGGCTAGTTGCATGTATAAATAACCATAAATGGCCATCTAGTGGGTTGCATGCAGATGCATGTTGGGGGCGAGCCATGCCGTCTATTCATAAATTCCCATCACATTGCAGGGTGGTGGGCTCAGCCCCTAAGGCTCCCTCTTGTACATTGTGAACACCTTCATGAGGGATGTGTCATGATTTTTTTTTGTAGATTAACACTTATTATATTAATAAAAAATGTAGAGATACATAATTCTTCTAGATTTCTCCCTCAAGCATCAGATCCCCCTCAATATACTATGACTAGCGAACCAAGAATAAACATTACCTAAATATGCCCAAAAAAAAGGTACCCATTCCCAACTTTACACCATGACCAACACTAATTCCATCAACCCATTATATTACAGATCCGTCATAAAAATTATACCAACCATGATAGCCACTGCTGACATATAGATAACAAAAGACCCAACACATATATCATAAAATATACCATACATAGAAGCCAAAACTAACTAGTGACCAATAAGGCTAAGAAGAGAATATCAAAGCCAACAATTAAGCAGAGAATAATTAAAACCAAAGAAAAGACTAGAACCCCGCAAATTAGGTTGAATATTACCCCAAATTCCAACCAACTGCAATGGCACCCTGCTAAGTCAATCGTCATTGTTCAAGGAATAAATTATTGTAGGAAACCTCTGACTTGAGCCGAAAGGATCCATCAGGTCTCCATTGTTTGATTCATAAGAAATATGACCTTCCACATGCACCAAGCAGATTTTGCAAAGACATTATATCATTCCACTTTCTTTTCTTTCAGAATTAGACCCAACAGTGTCTTCATTTTCCAATGTAAAGCCACTGAATTCAAATATTGCTTCTTCCTGCCCTTGGTGCATTAAGGGTTAGGAACCCATGCTGACATGTCCTCCAAAATATCAGAGTTTGAATGAGATTGTCTTTCAACCCCCATTTGAGTCTCGAGCTTGTGAATTTCCTTCCCTGTATATGGCGAAACAACATTGAAGTAAGTGGTAGTCGAATCGTGAATAAAGAGTTGCTATCCTCTCTGACCCTGCGAAGCATTGCCACTCCCCCTCTGTCTACACCACATTCTCTGTCTCAATAGCATAGCTAAGACTTACGAGGCACACCTGGAGCAACTGCTATGAATATCTACACCTACAAAGAAATAATAAAAAATAAAATACCCACCTTCTAATGGACTAGGGTACCAACCCACAATATCGTCACTGAAACTCCAAACACAAAACTCAGACTTGCAAGAAACCCCTTAGAGAGAGGCATAGGTCACAACAGCCTCAACTGAGGACTCACTCTCCATTACCATTAAGCACAAGAGAAGAAACCAATAAAACTAGAGACCACAAATACCTATGGGACATGACCATCCACTATATTCAACCCACAAGGGTTTTGTCAGCCACGAAAAAGGCCTCCACATCAACGCCCAAAGAAATTTAACCAGGAAAAATATGCATGAAAAAACTTGTACCAATTCAATAAGCCTTGAAGTAATAAGCATGGACTAGATAGAAAACCACCCCAAGCCCAAACCAGTTACTGAAATTGAAATTCTAGACACAACAACATAAACCATAGCACCTTAGACCCATACACAATGATACATTGAAATAAAGGAACTAGACAAAGTGAGAGAGAAACCTGGACCACTATGTTGCAAGAATAAATTGACACCCTCCCCAACCCACTCGAGTTTAAGTTCTAGGCGATCAAAAATCCCTGTTGTTTACCTCTTACATAGGCCAACACAAACCTCTCTCAACGCCTTAATTATAGAGACAAAAATCAACACAAAGAACCTCACAAACACAACTTGGTTAGAGTGCATGCAGCGAGAGGCCAAGGACTGACCCTCACCTCCACTCAAACCACAACTAGCTGGACCCAATACCACCATAAGACCAGTGTATATTAAAATCATCAATAGAGAGTTGCATGTAAATGCATGGGAGTGTAGGTCGCATCCCCCTCCCTAAGTTCCCATCATGTCCTAAGGGTGGCAGACACTGCCTCCAAGGCCCCGTATCAACCCCATTAACACCCCATCGGGGAGGATCAATGATTTAATAAGAAGGTTATTTTCAAAAAGTCAAAAATATTAACACAATTTATCATAAATGGTTTTTAAATTCATATTTTTTTACTGTAATTAACCAGAGTGATAATAAAAAATAACTATAACCACAATTACAAGTGAAAATTGATTATATAAATACAAATATTATAATTATAATCAACTTAAAATAATTAATTACAAACGATATATATATAATTCATTGAAATTATATATATATATAATTATCCATATATATGATGTATATATAACTTTTATGATATTATAATTTTAAAAGAAAATCTATAGAATTTATATTTAAAATGATCCAAAACCATTTTTTATTTAAATATATATAAAATGAAAATTCAAATAATATTTTTAAAATTCAAGTTTATGTAGTTTTAAGTAGATGGTGATGGGCGCCTTGTTAAGGCGCTCCTAGATGTTAAGTCGCTCGTTCAATTCCCAGCCCTATGTTAGTGGTATTCTTAAAAATGATCATAATGTAGCCTCACCAATACCAAAATTACTTAAAAAAAACACAAAAACATTTTCAAAATTCAAATTAATAAATTTCACAAAATTTCCCCGATCAGGGTATGGAAAAAAGCAAGTGAGGGTAGCAGGAAAAATCATGAATGCAACAGGACAGAGGGATCCTTTCCTAGCCATAGCGCCATCCATCTTGCCACAGTAGTGTACTACATGTCAGTGCACATCTCAAGAAAACGGAGTGGGAGGAGTGGAATGAAAGAGAAACGCAGATTTGGCAGCGGTAGTGGGATAGGAAGTGGGACAGGTGGGTTATATCATTCAAAGGTGGCGAAGTGTAGAAGGATAGGTAAGCTGCGTTGGGAGGAAGAGGAGCAGGGAGCAGAGCAAACAGAGGGAGCCTCAATGGAGAATTGCGATTTTGGGTATGTCATCTCTGGACCTTCTTCTGATTTTTTCTCTGTCTTGAATGGTATGATGGATGAAAACGGAATGTTGGCTGCCTCTGGGGAAGAAGAGAGCAGGCGCGGGGTTGCCTTTTACTTTGCCATGCACTATGTAAGAGAAATGGGGCTGAATCAGGGAAGGGTACAAGACGGGTGGAGAAAATGTTGCCCAGAAGATAGTCTGGGGAGAAATACTGAGGGTCGAACCGCTCAACCCATAACAAAGGATAAGAGGGAGGCAGAAAGGCAAGATATGAAAACTATGCACTGGCTCAGGAACTAGTTCGTATGACGGAAGGTCTACTTACCTTCCTACATCTGAGAGAAGATAATCACCAGAATCCCCAGACAAATGAAGGTGACTGGAGCAGGGGAGGTGGGATAAAAACCAAGAAAATTAAGGAGGAGGGCAATTTTATAAATCTTCGAAATCTGACCTCTGTGAATGAAAATTGTAAATAGGAAACAATAAAAGGAAGGATGGCACGCTTGGGCTGCGAAAGGGGGCGTGGGGGCAGAGGACGTCCAAGCCATCTGAATAGAGAAGACTTGTCAACTGCATCACCGGCTAGCCAACGCAGGGGGAGGAGATCCATGCTAACTATAGTCCAGGAAGCTGCAAGAGCCTACAAAGAGGGTACAGATGAAGACATCCACCAGCTTATACAAGAAATGGAGGCAAACGTGATGGAAGAATAGTCTGACCCTGAGATAGAAGAGTGGGCAGAAATAATCCAAGATCCTGGTAACACTCGAGGACAGATGATGTTCTATCAGCAAACTCTTCATGTCTACTAGGTTCTAAAATGCCTACTTGCGAAGGCGTTGGAGTAGGTGGCATGGGAAGTGGTTGAAATCGCCCAAGGGATGCCAAACCTCAAAAAAGAAATGAAGAATTTGCAGGTGATTATGATTATGCAGGATAACAAGTTGGATGAGATCCAACAGAGGCTGGCTCAGATGGCTCAGACGACTCAAGCTCATACAGAACCCATGGATACCCCTATCAATGCTGATCCGATTGCTGATGACCGGAAGGAATGATCCTTCATTGTTTCTTTTGTTTTTAGCGAACAACTCTTTTTTCAGTTGTTTTTATGCTAGCTCTTAGTTTGTTAAGTATTTTTAACTGTTTAGTGCACATAGCCCGGATGGAAAGACTAGTGAAATTTTGTTTTTGGAATGCTTATAGCAAACTTAGGTGGCCAATAGACTTGGTTTCCCTTCGGGGCAGGTTGAGGCCACCAAAACGATGTATTTGGTCTTATTGGATAATATAAATAGAAAAGGAAGGCACCTCCTACACTTATAAAAAAAAAAAAAAATTCACAAAATTCAACTTTACTTAATTATGAAAATAATAAAATTTAAATTCAAAATTATCCAAAACAAATTTCTCTGTTTTTAAAATATTTAAACCTAAGATGAAAATTCAAATATTACTTTCAAAATTCAAATTAATAAGGATTTTCAAACTTTTTTCAAAAATTTGTTATATAAAACTTAGTTTGATTTTCAAGTTTATTTTATTTATCAACCTAAAATTGTAAAATAGTGAATTTATTTGATATTATTCAATTTACATGTGATTCAAATTGATAAAATGTTTAATGTGTTTGTTTTGTTTTTTGAAATAAATTTATCCAAATGAAAAATGTACTTATTTAAGGTGTATTATTTTTTTTTGTTTGATTAAGAGTTTGGAGTAAAGAAATAGGTGAATGGTCCATAATCTAGATGTATCTAGCCTAAGTGAAAGCCTACCTCCTTAAAGAGCTAGTAATTTAGGTGGTGTGATTGTCCTTAAATAATAGTGATGAGTCAACTTACATTCATAAATAGCAACTAGTAATAACTATTTTCACTGCTGATTTATAAACTAAATCATGATAAAATTTTCAACTTAATTTTTTTTTTTTTAAATTTAATTTTACGAGATATATATATATATATATATATATATATATATATATATATATATATATATATATATATATTTGAGAGTGGTTCACGGACACCGTGGTCAACGGGTGGTGTTACGTCCACAAACAAATAAAAATTTGGGCTGACGCCCCTCAGCCTACTATAAGACTTGACCCCAAGGGCTTATGAGAGAATGGACCCTATAACCTCTTGATGGGAAGGCACTAATTTTGACCAACTAAATTAAACGCTTGAATTACCAGATTAATATATATATATATATATATATATTCTTATATTATCTAATTTAAAAATCTGTACTATATACTCTGAAAACCGGCATCTCATACCCATATATGGACTTTCAAGTTTAATTCCTCTATAAGTGGAAATCTTATAATAGATTCAATATTTTGAGTATCATTACATCTCAATTTTAAGACGATTAATTTTTGTTGGGCATCATTTTAACTTGAAATTCAATTTAAAATTATAATTTTTTTATAATTATAAATATAAGTACTACAATAAAAATGGATGTATTAAGATATAAAACTCACGGAGCGTAAAAACAAACAAGACTCGGCATGAACTCATATATGAAATTCTTTTAATGAGTTATCCTCTTTATCAATAAAAATGGGCATGAACTCATATATGAAATTCTTTTAATGAGTTATTTTCTTTATCAATAAAAATACCACAAAATGCAAACATTTATATTACAGGAAAATTTAAATTTATAAAATGTATTTTTTTATTAAATTTATAAAATGTATTTTTTTATTATAAATAAATTTATTAAAAAGAAAAATATAAAATTCACAGAGCATTAAAAAAAATAGCAATAATTTAATGAGTTATTTTCTTTATCAATAAAAATACGACAAAATGCAAACATTTATATTACAGGAAAATTTAAATTTATAAAATGTATTTTTTTATTATAAATAAATTTATTGAAAAGAAAAATATAAAATTCACAGAGCATTTAAAAAGAAATAGCAATAATATTTAATTAAAAAAAAAACCCTGACCACAAATCTTTGTGAAGTCAATTTTGATATTTTTTAATAGGTTATCCTTTTTATCAATAAACATACCGCAAAATGCAAACGTTCATATTATAAGAAAGTAAAATTATATTACACATATGACTCATTATATTATAGTTTTTTAAACACATTTTTTTCCCAATTTTAAAAAATTGGAAAAAAATCCTGAGCATCGCAGAGAGGGCGTCAACATCTGCTTTTTGTTCCTTCTAGATATGAGAGCAAGTGACAGTCAAAATATTGTTTTAATAAGAAGACTTTTTCAAGAAAGGAATCGAATTGAGTGTGTATGTGGTATCTACTATTGTTGAATTAGTTGATGATAATTATAGTCACTTATCAAGGAATAAAATAAAATACAGATATAAACAGAAACATAGAGTTATACAGAAAATATAATTTTAATTTATTAATAACAAAGTATTAAAAATTGTTTACATGTAAAATGGAAATAGACTAGATTGAGCGATAGTATCTTATTTCTGAGAAGAGATGTGTGGCTACATGCCTTTTGAACTATGTTACAATGAGGCTAAGAGACCTATTTATTATTGAGAAACAATGGAAAACTCTAGACATCCAAAACAATAACCCCAGGAGATGAAGCACCAAAAATCTATGGGCATCGTTGGTGTAAATTGATACATCAACTTCTCGGAATCATAACTTTGATATGCGTTTGTACAATACTTTGTTAGAAAGATCTATCTGAGGATTACAACTTTCGACTACAAATCCATATTGGAAGTTATGGGTTTTCCCATTTTCAAGAAAAATACCGTTTACGGTCTTAAAACGGCTCCAAAAGTTCTCGACCCAAAAAAATGCGAAAAATAGTAAATTGTGCTACAATTAAGAAAACTAAAAGAAACAATGTTGGAGATTTTAGTGGAATAGTGGTCACCGATATACACCTCGATCACAATCCGAGTCGTGATTTAATAAGATTGTTTTCAAAATTTCAATGATAAAAGATTTTTAAATTTATATTTTCACTTTACAAATACTTAATCATAATTAATAATTAAGGAACATTGCAATTTTTTTTAGAATGCCGAATACAATGTGTTATTTTTCATTGTTTAGATTGTATTTTTGAATGCTAAATAGGGTATATATAGGACCAAATAAATAAAAAATTTAACCATAAAAACTTAATTGTTATATATATATATATATATATATATATATATATATGAAATTGATATCGACATAAATTCGTTAACATAGGTCTTCAAATAATTTATTTAAATATCTTGTTGAAATTTTATTGAAAAGTATAAGATTTAAACCTCTGATTCACACATTTTTTTTCACTTCTAATTACTTTACAATGTATTCATTTTTTTTTAAATTATAACCTACATTATTTTTCTATGTAGGACATAATTTTTAATTTTATTTTAAAGGGGCACAGACATAGGGACAAACTTACACATCCTCATATTGCGCTGTAAAATGAGCCTCTAGGTTCAAGTTAACATAGATCTTCAAATAGTTTATTTAAATATCTTGTTGAAATATTTTTGAAAAGTATAAGATTTAAACCTCTGATTCAAACATTTTTTTAACTTGTAATTACTTTACAACATATTCATTTTTTTAAATTATAACTGACATTATTTTTCTATTTAGAACATATATTTTATTTTTATTTTAAAGAGGCACAACGAACGAACAAACTTACACGTCCTCTCAAACTGGGCTATAGAATGAGTCTATAGGCTCAATAATTAATAATTAATATTTTTTTTGAAATAATTAATCGTAATCACTAATTAAAGAATTCATTACTCTAATCAATAGCATAAATCCATTTTACTTTGGATCTACCAAGCACCAAGAGGGGGCAAATCTCTCAAGATGCAAACTTCTTTGTAAATGTAAAACTTGAGGAAATGTTTGCAACTAGAGAGATTGGATTCATCTAGGATTTTGGTAGATCCAAATCAAGATGCAAACCTCCTTGTAAATGTAAAACTTAAGGAAATTTTTGCAACTAGAGAGATTTGATTCATCTAGGATTTTGGTAGATCTAGGGTTAGGATAGATTTATGTTAGTTTTCAGTGACACACTTAAAATGTTTTAACTATAAGAATTTATTTATTTATTTTTACTTGTTTTATATAATATATAGGCAATGTTTGCATCTAGAGAGATTTGATTCATCTAGGATTTTGGTAGATCCAGGGTTAGGATAGATTTATGTTAGTTTTCAGTGACACAGTTAAAATGTTTTAACTATAAGAATTTATTTATTTATTTATAGTTGTTTTATATAATATATAGGAAGTTGACATTCTCTTTTTTATATATAATATATACATAAAAAAACACATATACATAGGATGTTTTTTTTCTCTCTCTCTCTATATATGGATGCATATACTGAATTATTTTTATTCTTAATATAAAAGATATGCAATTGAAGCCTCGTATGGTCATATGAATAGAGAAATAAAGAGGCACTTGTTCATCCTACCATAGGGCGATTTAGATGGAGATGGATCAAGCTCTGCAAAACCTTGCCACGGCTAGGGTTTTGTCCTTTCTAGTCGCCCCTCCCTCTGTTGCACGAATCTTCGAATAATGGTGAATCTTTGTGTTTCAGCGGAGAAGAAATTCTTTCTTGAAGGGATGGCAGCTGGTTCTGCCAACTCTTCTTCTTAGGGAGTTCAATTCAAGGCCTCTTATAATTCCATGTTGAAAGTTAGATATGCTCTTCTAGTAGTTCAAGAAGTTCCTGCCTTTAATGTTCTCTTGGGAGATGAATCCCCAAAAAATGCAAAAAAAAATAAATTCATATTTAGGTTTGGTTTGTAGATTTAATGGGTTTTGGACGTGGCTGATTGATCTCCATAAGTGGATTTCACACTCACATGGAAACCACCATTGTCTCAAGGTCTAAATATTCACCCTCTGGTTCAGGGTTTTTTCATTTTTTTCTTTTAATAATCTTAATGATAAGAAGATTATTTGTGATTCAAGACCTTGGTTCTAGGAAATATTGGTCTTTTCATACAGTCTTGGTCTCCCTCTTTTGATTTGGTTATGATGTCAATCTCTTTAGCTTTAGTTTTGGTAAGGCTTCCGAACCTTCCCCTGCATCTTTGGAATCTCTTTTCGTTAACTTCTATTGGAAATGCAATAGGGAAATTTTACTTCCATAGCCTCGAAACTAAGCATTATATTAAGCCCACATATGCTCGAATATGTGTGGATATGGATTTTAATAAATATTTTCCTGCTGAGATAAACTTAATGACTCTAGATTGTGTATGGTCTAGAAGGTTAATCATGAAAACGTTTCATTTCGATACTGACCGTGTTATGAAACAGGGCATGTAATAAAAAATTGTCCCAAGCAATTTCCAAACAATAGAGATCGTAAAATTAGTTGAAGGCCCAAATGGTGGTCAGTTACTCAGAAAAGTAGCCAAAGGCTCAAATGGTGGGAAGACACTCAGAGAGAACATTATCTTGTATACAAGGAAGAAGAGACCCAGGTTAAGGAGGAAGCAAACATCAACCAGGAAGAAGTGCATGTCAAAGAGATTCCAACGGAGGAAGCAAAAGACAGTCAGGAAGAAGCACATGTCAAAGAAGATCCACTGGATTCAATACAAAGGAGACCCATGTTCACTAAACCCTTGTGAAACTTGGATCCTCCTCTGAATTTTCATGAAGTAAGATGAGAAAAAAAAAATTCTTTCGTTGATTAGGCAGATGAGGAAGAACCTTCAAAAAATGACAAGGACAACATAGATCACTCGCAGATGGATGAGCCCTTGAAGTCAATAGAAAAAATGGGTTTGATTCACATTTGCGAAAAGGGAAAAAGCATTTTTCCAAGGAAGATGAGAAGTTAGTAAAAGTCAAATTAGCAAGCAATAAACAATGGAATGTAAATGTATTTGGTTTGGGAGTATTTTGAAAAATCTTTAGTTAAAAAGGGAACATTTTTTTGTATTACAGAGTACCCACTCAAGGGTTTGGATTACCAGACCTCGTTTTTTAATATAAACCCTTATAACATTAAATGCTCTTTATCTCTCTCTCTCTCTATATATTGGCATGGTCTAACTAATAGACGAAATGGCATTTTTCTAGTTAATTTTAACCAAAATCCTTCAAAAGTTTTTAAAAATTTGAGTTTAAGTTGTTTTATGATTTTTTTTTTTTTTTTATTAATATTTTTTATGCATACATTTAATTGTTTTTATTATTAGAATGTTACATATCAAATGCATATTAAACACTGAAAATTTTTAAAATCTCTCTCAAACCTAGAATTAAAAAGCACCTATTAATGGAATAACAATTCTCTCACTTTTTCTCTCTATAAATGAACATGAAATATTTTACTTATTTCTCCATATATGAACATGAAATATTTACTTATAGCTCACAGTAAAATATTTTTTGTTTTGTTTTGTTTTTAATAAACATTACATGTAAACTAAATATTAAATGAATTACACATCATGTAATATCAATAACATTATTCTCTTTTTGTCAACTCCATGTTAAGTAGCGAATAAATTACATATCTCCCTCATATTAAAATGTAATTTTTTTTTAAACTTTTAATTATCTCCCTATATAAAGTTGATGTGCAATTAAAGTGAAAATTGAAGTATTTTAGTTATGGATGACATATTTTTTGTTATTGCTATTTTTAATTTGCTAACTATCACATTAAGATTTTTATTCGACCTTTTTAGCCAACAAGTGTGGCACATTATCAACACATTGAAGGTGGTGTGACAACATCTCCCCCATAATAGGCTATAGAGGGATTTTTTGTTATTATTTTTTTTTTAATTTGCTAACCATCCCATTAATATTTTTAGTGCATATTTTGAGCCAACAAGTGTGGCACATTATCAACACACATTGAAAGTGGTGTGAAAACATCTTCCCCATACTAGGCTATAGATGGACTCTTCGTGCAATAATCTACGTGAGGAAATATTTGTACTTTCCCATTATCAACACATTGAAGGTGGCATGACAACATCTCCCCCATACTAGGCTGTAGAAGGCCTCTTCTTGCAATAATCTACGTGAGGAAATATTTTTACTTTCCCATTATTAACACATTGAAGGGGGCATGACAATGTCTTCCCCATACTAGGCTATAGAAGGCCTCTTCGTACAATAATCTACAAAACACAAGGAAATATTTGTACTTTGAGAGATTTGATTCATATCGACACTTGTAGAGTCAAAATGAATTTGTGTTTGTTTTTAATAATATTACTTAAATTTATATAAATTTCATATCTCTATATATAGAAACATTCTTAATTTTAATTTTATTAAAACCTTGATAATACATATAGTTACAATTGTGCAGTGTAACTAATAAACAAAATGACCTTTCACCCCATAATATGCCAATATAATTTCACATGAGATTTTTATTTCTTGTTATTTAAAATACATTTTTGAATGCATAAATTGATTCAACACCTTGCAAAAACTTCGAAGCATTGGAAATTTGCAAATTCAATAACTTAAGCTTCTTAAAAATATCTACTCGATTTTGGCAAAATTGACATGAAAAAAGATGAGTTTGTCTATTAGTCAGACTACTCTTAATCAAATCCTTGCAAAACCTCGGGGGCATTGGAACTTTGCAAATTAAATAACTTAAGCTTATGATTCTTAAAAATATATACTCCATTTTGGCACAATTGACAAGAAAAAGGACCGGTTTGTCTATTAGTTAGACTGCTCTTAGTTACATATATATGTGGCATTTTTCTTTGACCTAATTTAATTTAATGTAAATTGTAATATGCATAGCATTCATTATATATATATATATATATATATATATATATATATATATATATATATATATATATATATATATATATATATATATATTGAATCTTGAGAGATTGAACCTCTCAACTCTAGAGCTAAGATGGACCTATGTTGGTTTATATATATATATATATATATATATATATATATATATATATATATATATATATATATATATATATATATATATATATATATATATATATATATATATATAAACCAACATAGGTCCATCTTAGCTCTAGAGTTGAGAGGTTCAATCTCTCAAGATTCAAACTTCTTTTTGAGTGCAAAATTAGAGGGAAGGTTTACACCTATAAAGATTTGATCCCTCTCTTTGCTTGTAGATCCTTAATTAAAATGGATTTAGGTTGGTTCTTAATAATATTATTTATATTATATAAATTTCACATCACTATATATAAAATTACTTTGATGTTTAATTTTATTAAAACATGAATTTAATATCTATGAAATATCCACTATATATTTTTAGTACTAGGGGTGATAGGGGTTTAGATATACCTCAAAAATAATTATAACAATTTTTATTTTAGATTTAATTAAAAAATATTAAAAAATAAAATTAAAAAACAATATTTATAAAATATTTTGATTGTGAAATGAATTATGATTTCTGGGAATGTGGTATTGGTAAGCCATGGTATTGGGCCATAGTATTGTAAAAAAGCCTATGTAAAAGTTAATAATATCTATGGTAAAGTGGGATGATCTATTATTAAGATTTTTGTCATATTGTAAATATTAAGCTTTATATGTTTATTAATTAAATTTAAATATGGTTACCAAATAATTATTTTAATTTATGTGGTAAAATGGATCTTAATTTATAACTACTATATATATGTTATAATTTTTTAACGTGATATGTTTATTATGATTGTCTTTTATCTAAAAAAGAATCTTTGTAATTCCATCAATAAAAACAAAAATACAATATAAAAAATTCAAATTTATTACTTTTATTACTTATTATTTTTTTATTATTAATGAAGCCAACATTCAAATGTTTACACATTTATAGACACTACAACATATCCCTATACTGGACTCTATATTACTTTTAACCTTTTATTATTTTTAAATGTTTACTAACATTTACACCTCTACAACGTCACCCCACTACTACATCTTCCCCATACTGGGCTATAGAGAACCTCTTGACGAAATTAGGAAAGAAATGTATTGTAAATATTGATTTTTTATGGTTAGTCTAACTAATAGACAAGATGGCCTTTTCGTGGGTACTTTTTCTAGTCAAATTTGCCCAAAATCTTGTAGATATTTCTAATAATAATAAGATTAAGTTGTTTAATCTACAAAAGTTCATTTTAAACAACAAGAAATCACAATCTTGCTAGAAGTTGCATTTTCGGATGGCAAAAAAAGTCATTTGGTCTATTAGTTAAACTACACCAAATTTTTAGATGGTTATTTTTTGTGGAGTAAAATTATATTGTCTTCAAAACATGAGATTACATAATAAGGCAGTATTTTTACACTGGTTGGCCACTAGGAAGCCCATACCATATCAAAAAATGCACTCTTTTGAGAGAGGTTGAAGAAAAAAGTTTTCAAAAAGTTCAAAATACGACATACATGCACTATTGTTTGACCTCACCATTTTTGCACATCTAACACCCGATCTGAGGATTGTATGTATTTATGAGTGATCTACCAATAAGCCTTCTTGAGAGGAGTGTCTGACAAAAGATGTGGAGGAGATGCTGACGGAGAGTCCAGAGAGCCATAATTTGCAAGCATATCTGCGACCTTGTTCCCTGATGTTTGGATGTGGTTGGGGATAATGATAGGAATCTTGACAATTTGAGAGAAGACTCAACAAATCAATCCTTCAAAGCACCAACTCTTGGATATTTTATTATTAGGTGTGCTATTTTGGAGCTTATAGAGCATTTGGATAATAAGTTAAGAATCTCCTTCCACAAAAAGTTAGGGGTAGCCTTGTTTTTGTGCTATTTTTATGCCATCGAGGAGAATAGTTAGCTCTGCTCCATTATTTCTATTGATGCCTAGTGTGCCATAGTATATGTAGAGAGGTAAGCCAAGATGATTTTTGAATATACCACCATATCTAGTTTTCCCAGGGTTTCCTTTTGAGGTGCCATAAAAATTCAATTTAAGAAAGGAGAGAGGCAAAGGGTACTAGGATGAAGGGATATCCAGAGTAGGTGGTCGGATTCGGGTGCAGGAAGAGGCAAGGAGGATGGGGACAAGGTTCCATCTGTTGAGAAGTTTGGCCTCTAAATGTAATGCCCCGGGAAAAATGTAAATATTTAGTTTTACTGTGGTAAAATACAAACTGAATCTGATATTATTATCTGTTTGAAATTTAATAATATTTGTTTTTATTATGAAAGATAAGAAATGTTTTTCTTTTAAGAGCTGGTAACTTCTCAAGGAGGAAGTTTTCTTTTGGGAAAAGACAGTTGTTGTGATTGCAACCCTAACTACCTCCCCTAACTGGAAGAGTTTCCAGAGAAAAGGAGGGGAGGGGAGGAAAAATTTGCGTTGTAGGGACAGGTAGAGGAAAAAAAGAAAAAAAGGGCTAAGTCTGGTGATGATCAGATAGCCATGCACAATGTGCAAGTAACTTGCAGAAGACTGTTGTCTAGCAAGTAAGCTAGGGGGGAGATTCTAGTCCTGAAAGATGAATCTCATGGTCAGGTGGTTGAGAGGCAGCAGGAGTCCCAGGCTCAGGTGAACTTTCAAGGAGATCTTTACCAGTTGGAAAGACCAGGTAAGTAAAGAAAACCTCTGAGGGAAACTGTTGTGTGAATATTTTCATGTATCATACTTCTATTAAAAGAGGTGCGGAAGGATTTTCTACGGAACAGAGGAATCCGAGAGGAAATATGGGTGTCCTCTCTTGTACATCTTTACAAATATATGAGATAGTAGTATGTGTAAAAGTCTTCTTTTTATTTTATATTTGGAACTGGAAATAACTGCATGAGAAGTATGTTGTTATCTGACCGTAAACTATTTGTGGAATTCAAAAAATGTAGCAGACTCAGGTTTAACAAGAGACTGTTCTTGTAGAGGATAAGAAACAATATAGTTAAACTAACAGAATGACCATACGAGAGCTCTATCTTTGAACATGCCAAAATGAAAAAAAAGCAGGAAAAAATCTAGAGGGCAAATTCAAACCCTTGGAACACAATCAATGGAGAGACAACTATGATAGTTTTCAAAAAAAAAAATCAGAGAGGCACGCAGAACCACATGTATCTTGAATCCAAACCCCAAACTGTTTCTTTTTCTACATGCATGTAGTTATATTAACATTCGATAGTGAAGCAAATCATGATAAAAGTTAGAAAAACCACAACCAGAGCTCTGAGGAGCAGATTAAAAGCATAAGAGGTTAAGTAAATGTTGTACGCACAAGAGGAATAGTAGTACCATAAGGGTTTAGACTTAAAAACATATACCTTAGTCAACAAGATCTGTTAAACTTAAACCATCATTAACCGTGCTAGAGACTGCGTACCCAGAATCTCATAAAACATGCAGAATATACATAATAGCATTTCCTTGGAATTGAAAGCTGTGCATTTAAATATACAGTAAACTTTAGAAATTTTATAATTTAAGAGTCCTGAAGAGGTTTAGAACATTATTTAGCATAAAGAGAAGCCTTAGGGTTCTGGCATATCTCAGCGTACATTTTAAAAATTTATCATATACTCTGGTCCCAAAGACCCTATCAGAAATCAGAAAATAAGAGAATGTACTCAGCAAAAAAAAGAAAAAGAAACTGGAGTAAGCTACAGTGGGTTCAACCCAGAAATTACATCCTTAACAGTTCTTATTTACAATGGGTAAAATATACAGCGTAGAAGAAAAATTAAAGAACAAGCCCGAGGGCATATCAAGTCTAACGGTGCACTAGGATAACCAAGACTATGGTTCTGAGAATTAACCAGGAATCAAACCCAATTAATCCTGCAAGGAGCCGCAGAGAAACCCTGACTGGTGTTATAGAATTCGCCACCAAATCTGATATAATAAAAGAAGTAGAAACCATAAAAACTTGGGTTGGATGGTTCTAAAATTGGAAGAACCCCTTCACCTCAACGACCCAGAATTTACAACTTATAACAGACCTAGAAATCGAAACCTTCAGGAGAAAATTTTAGGATGCTTACTTGATAGCCAGCGCTGAAGGGTAGAACCTAGGGAGCATCATTCAGGACCTTCGGTGACATCTTGAGGCTGGTGACATATCCCCTCGACCAAAAGAAAAAGGAAAAAAGAAAATTGTTAGAGATTTGGAAACAAAAATATAAAGATACCCAGAGAGAAATGAATTCGAGAACTTAAGATTTTGCGAATGATAAACCCTTACCAGAATGCTTACAGCTGCAAGAACCAGGTCGACTACAGCCTTTGAGCTTGGAGGTATGCCCATAGACCTTCTGATCCATTCGGCGCGAAGGAGAAGAGGCGAAGCTGAAGCAAAACGCAGTGCAAAGGGATAGAGAGTCTCCACTCTGTCGGATAAACAAGGGTGGAATACATAAAACCAAGCACAGCTCTCGAATGGGCATTGAATCATCCCTACTGTCGATGAAGGGAGAAGCCCGAGGGGCACAAAGTTAGAGTGTATGCTGGCCCATACCCCATCACGTGACAGAGTTGGTGAAAAATAAATACCAAGCCAGGTGTTAGGAGCAGACAGCGCCGGCAGCTAGATGGCAAAGGGGTGAGAGTACCCAGCGTTAAATGCCATCGCCAAATCTTCTACCGGAGAGTTTTTCCGTCAACCCAAAAACAAATTCTCTGATATTCCATGAAATGGTGTATTTGATATTTAAGCGTTATGTGAATTTTAATAAGTAGAATTTAAAATGCAAGTTTGAGGTTAAACAAGGTTTGAGATATGTAAAAAAAAAAAATTACAGGATAAGATTATATGATGTAGGTAGGTACATGACAAGTGGTATCAGAGCCAAGTTTCAAAAAACTGTGGCCTCTGGGAAATAAAAAGATAAAGTGAATTCATTATATCTTTATTTTCAGTTCTATTTTGTATTCAAAGAAAACAGTTAATGCGTTAACCCTTCTTTTGTTTCTTTTCTTATGCTAAGAACAGGAAAACAGAAGACAACCAATATGAGAAGAGCAGATAGTGTTCCACATAGGTTTGTGGTGGGTCAGGGACCTGCAACAAGCCCTGAAAGTAACCCAGAATTATGGGTACAGCTTGGAGAGGAGGCTCGCAATATGAACCTTGCAATATTAGAGATAGTACAGGAGTTGAAAAATGAAATGGCCCAATTGCGGGAGGATAATGCGAGGTTAACCATGGAACAGGAAAGGATTATAAAGAGCCTATCTGACAAGCAGAATCAGCAACCGCTGAATCCCAACGCTGAGTAGCAAAGGGTGTCAGAGGAGTAGAATCACCACACAGAACCAGAAGAGTCAGAAGGAAGGGAGGAAGAACGATCTGATAATGCTTCCGAGCAATAGACATCAAAAAGGCAACGGATAGAATTGCAAGGGGAGTTTCGTAAGATAAAACCGCCACACTTTGATGGAGAATTGGAGGAAGCAGCCGAGGCTTGGTTGATTAATATGAACAAATACTTCCAGCTATATGAATACGATAACAACCTCAAGGCACGGTTGGCCATTTTCCAATTACAGGGGAAAGCCACCCTGTGGTGGGAAGAAGTTAAGATTGTAAGAGGAGTAAGTGAGCAAAATATAACTTGGGAAAATTTTCAAAAATACTTTAAGGAAAGATACCTGACCGAACGTTTTTATGATGAAAAAGCAAGAGAATTCCATGACCTACGACTGGGACAACAAACAATGGATGAGTTCATCACTCGTTTTACTTCATTGCTCTGTTATGTGCCTTATATTCGAGAGGAAAAGGCTAAAGTACAGAGGTTCGTCAGTAGTTTACCTTTGACCATGCGGGAAAGAATTGAGTTTGACAACCCAAAGACGATGGATGAGGTAATATGTAAAGCCCAGATTTGTTACCAGCAAAGTAAATAGAAGGGAGAAATCCTGGGTAAAAAGTGGGTTGATAAGAAAAGAAACAAATTGGCTGGAAATACTAAAGGAAATCGAGGTGGTGGTAACAAAGGATTTGCCAAGGGGCAAAAAAACATAAATATACAGAAGAATCTGCTCAGATTAAAGCCACCCATTGAGTCCAGAACCAGCAAACAACTTGGAAAAATAGACAATGAAGGGACAGCAAGGCCTCCAGTGCAATGTTGGGGCTGTGGTGGGTCTCATTACATAAAAAACTGCCCTCAACGAAATGGAACTGAACAGGTTTCCTAGATCTATGAAGCATCTACAGTTGGCGATGTAGGACGTAGTTTACCAAAGATTAATGCTGCCCTGGAAGATCGTTAGGCAGAGTACCAGCCGACCATGGTGGAGTTTGAAGGTAAGATCTTAGACCTTGCTGTAACTGTTTTAATTGATCCTAGAGCTACGTTAAGTTATATTAGTCCTAAGGTTGTGGAGCATTGTAAATTGCAACCTGTTAAATTTAAAGACCCTTGGCTAGTACAGCTGGCAACAGGGGCAAAGAGACGAGTGCTTGCTAAGGTCAATAACTGCCCTTTAAAGATAGCAGGACAACCAGTGATGGCAGATTTAAACGTGCTTCCCCTTGGTTCGTATGATGTACTGATTGGTATGGACTAGTTAGAAAAACATTGGTCCATTATAAACTATAAAACAAAGACTATCTATTACAAAGATGAGCTTGGAGTAAAGCAAGAGATGCAAGGAATTAAGCGGCCAATGCAGATTCAGCCAATAACCGCCTCTCAGTTGGCAAAATGCATTAGGAAAGGATGTCATATTTATGCCATCCAAGTGGGTTATGCCAACTCGAAAAATAAAACAGCCACATTGGAAAACATTCCTGTGATACAAGAGTTTGTTGATGTGTTTCCGGAAGAGATTCCCGGACTGCCACCCAAGAGAGATATAGATTTTACCATCGAATTGGTGCCAGGAGCAGCCCCGGTGTTGTTCGTTAAGAAGAAAGACAGGACCCTTCGCATGTATATGGATTGTCATTAATTGAATAAATTGAAAATAAAAAATAAGTATCCTCTACCTCGTATTGATGAACTTTTTGATCAAGTAAAAGGAGCAACGATATTCTCCAAGATTGATTTGCGATCAGGGTATCACCAAATCAGGATTAAAGAAGAAGACATAGCTAAAACTGCTTTTAGAACACGATATGGTCATTATGAGTTTGTGGTGTTACCCTTTGGGTTAACCAACGCCCCCGCAACCTTTATGTGTTTAATGAATAGCATATTTCATCAGTGTTTGGATAAGTTTGTGCTAATTTCTATTGATGATATACTGATATATTCCCAAAGTATGGAGGAGCATAAGGGGCACCTGAGAATGGTATTGCAAACCCTCCGAGAACACCAATTATACGCCGAGTTCAGCAAGTGTGATTTCTTTAAGGAACAAATATAATATTTGGGGCATATAATCACTAAAGAGGGGATCACGGTGGATCCAGGAAAGATAAGGACCATAATGGAATGGCTGGTACCAAAGGATGTGGCAGACATCAGATCCTTCATGGGACTAGTAGGTTATTACAGACGGTTTGTAGAAGGATTTTCGAGAGTAGCTTATCCTATCACTTCCTTACAGAAAAAAGGAAGAACCTTTAGATGGACCCCAGAATGCCAAAAAAGTTTTGAGCAACTTAAGCATTTGCTCACCACTGCAGCCATTCTAAGCATAGCCGATCCTAGTAAAGATTATGTGGTGTGCATAGACGCAAGTAAGGAAGGGGTAGGAGGCATGTTAATGCAAGAAGGGAAGGTAATTGCTTACGAGTCAAGAAAATTAAAAGAGCATGAGCAGAAATATTCCGCTTATGATCTGGAATTGGCAGCCGTCATTCATGCTTTAAAAATGTGGCGACATTATCTTATGGGAAGAAATTTTTTTATTATTGACAAACCACCACAATCTGACCAATTATTTTAGCTAGCCCACCTTAAATGCTAGGCAAGCATGGTGGGTGGATTTCTTAAGTGGTTTTGATTTCGAGATCAAGCATTTGAAAGGGAAAGAGAACCAGGTGGCAGATGCTTTAAGTCAAAAATTACAATGTCTATATGAGATTTCTTGCAGTGAAGGGAAAAGCCCCTTCGAAGAAATGATTAAAAAGGCAGCAGAACAAGATACCACATATCAGCAAATAAAACAACAAGTTCAACACTCAACCAGCAAGGAAAAATAGCAAGGTTATGCTTTGGATGCTGCTGGAATGCTGTATTACAAGAAAAGGCTGTATGTGCCCAATCAGAACAACATTAAAAACTTGATTTTGGATGAATTTTATAAAAGTCACTACGCCAGACACCCAGGATATTAGAAAATGATCATTGCACTTCGAAAGGAATATTATTGGCTGAGTATGAAGAAAGATGTGGTTGAGTACTTGGCACGTTGTCTAGAGTGCCAACAAATTAAAGTAGAACACCAACACCCTGCGGGGTTATTACAACCATTACCCATTCCGGAATGGAAGTGGGAAACCATCTCTATGGACTTCATAACGGGTTTGCCCAAGTCAAAGAAAAATAACGACTCCATCATGGTGGTGGTGGACAAGTTAAGTAAATCAGCACATTTTATACCTGTGCAATCTACTTATAGAGCTGTGCAGATCACCCATATTTTTATGCAGAATATATTTAGGCTGCATGGGTTACCAAAAACAATAATTTCAGACCGTGATGTAAAATTTACATTAGTCTTTTGGAAAACATTGTTTGAAGAATTGGGAACTTAGCTGAATTTCAATATAGCTTATCACCCTCAGACTGACGGACAAACAGAACGGGTGAACCAGGTGGTGGAAGACATGTTAAGAGCATATGTAATGCAGCAACCAACCAAGTGGGAAGATTATCTGCACTTGGTTGAGTTTGCGTACAATAATGGCTATCATACATCATTGAAAATGAGCCCATTTGAAGTATTGTACAGGCGGAAGTGTCGCACGCCCTCAACCTGGGGTGGACCGGAAGACAGATTGATGTTAGGACCCAAAATGCTTAAGGAAATTGAGGAAATGGTTAAGAAGGTACGATCCAATCTAAAGGCAGCTTAGGATAGGCAAAAGAACTTTGTTGACCGGAAAAGGAGGTTTAAAGAATATCAAGTCGGTGATCATGTGTATGTGAGAATTTGAGCTAAAAAGAGCACATCAGAATGGAGCGGGTGCGCTAAGTTGGCACCCCGATTTTGTGGAACTCTTCAGGTCTTAGCAAGAATTGGGCTGGTAGCATACCAGCTCACTCTACCGAGTCATATATGGGTCCACAACGTCTTCCATGTTTTCGTGTTAAAAAAATATGTTTATGATCCTAAGCATGTAATCAGCTGGCAGGATATACAAGTAAGAAATAGCTCCGATAGATAAATCTAAATGAGTTAAAAAAAAAAAAACTGATTTAAGATATTGCATGTTTTAGGTCGAGCCAGAAGGAGAAATCTTGGTCGAGCCGCTGAACATCCTCAACCGGAGAGAAGTAATGCTGCGGAAATGAGCTATTACCCAAGTTAAAGTGCAGTGGCAGCACTTTGGGCCTGATGAGGCCACCTGGGAAGATGAAGAGCTCATGAAAAAAGCTTATCCAAGTCTGTTCATGGCCAAAAGACATCAGGACGATGTCCAATTTCAGGAGGGGGAGATGTAATGCCCCGGGAAAAATGTAAATATTTGGTTTTACTGTGGTAAAACACAAATTGAATTTGATATTATTATCTGTTTGAAATTTAATAATATTTGTTTTTATTATGAAAGATAAGAAATGTTTTTCTTTTAAGAGCTGGTAACTTCTCAAGGAGGAAATTTTCTTTTGGGAAAAGACAGTTGCTGTGATTGCAACCCTAACTACCTCCCCTAACTGGAAGAGTTTCCAGAGAAAAGGAGGGGAGGGGAGGAAAAATCTGCGCTGTAGGGACAGGCAAAGGAAAAAAGGAAAAAAAGGGCTAAGTCTGGTGATGATCAGATAGCCATGCACAATGTGCAAGAACTTGCAGAAGACTGTTGTCTAGCAAGTAAGCTAGGGGGGAGATTATGGTCCTGAAAGATGATTCTCATGGTCGGGCGGTTGAGAGGCAACAAGAGTCCCAGGCTCGGGTGAAACTTCAAGGAGATCTTTACCAGCTAGAAAGACTAGGTAAGTAAAGAAAACCTCTGAGGGAAACTGCTGTGTGAACTTTTTCATGTATCATACTTCTGTTAAAAGAGGTGCGGAAGGATTTTCTACGGTGAATAGTAGAGGAATTCGAGAGGAAAGATGGGTGTCCTCTCTTGTACATCTTTATAAATCTATGAGATAGTAGTCTGTGTAAAAGTCTTATTTTTATTTTATATTTGGAACTGGAAATAACTTCATGAGAAGTTTGTTGTTATATGACCATAAACTATTTGTGGAATTCAAAAAATATAGCAGACTCAGGTTTAACAAGAGACTGTTCTTGTAGAGGATAAGAAACAATATATTTAAATTAACAGAATGACCTTACGAGAGCTCTATCTTTGAACATGCTAAAACGCAAAAAATGCAGGAAAAAATCTAGAGGGTAGATTCAAACCCTTGGAACACAATCAGCGGAGAGACAACTATGATAGTTTTCAAAAAAGAATTTCAGAGAGGCATGTAGACCTGCATGTATCTCAAATCCAAACCCCAAACCATTTCTTTTTCAACATGCATGTAGCTATATTAACATTCGATAGTGAAGCAAATCATGATAAAAGTTAGGAAAACCATAACCAGAGCTCTGAGGAGCGGATTAAAAGCATAAGAGGTTAAGTAAATGTTTTACGCACAAGAGGAATAACAGTACCATAAGGGTTTAGACTTAAAAGCATATACCTTAGTCAACTAGATCTATTAAACTTAAACCATCGATAACCGTGCTAAAGATTGTGTACCCTGAAAACTCATAAAACATGCAGAATATACATAAAAGCATTTCCTTGGAATGGAAACTGTGCATTTAAATATACAGTAAACTTTAGAAATTTTATAATTTAAGAGTCCTGAAGAGGTTTAGAACATTATTTAGCATAAAGAGAAGCCTTAGGGTTCTGGCATATGTCAGCGTACATTTAAAAATTTATCATATACTTTGGTCCCAAAGACCCTATCAGAAACCGGAAAATACGAGAATGTACTCAACAAAAAAGAAGGAAACTGGAGTAAGCTACAGTGGGTTCAACCCAGAAATTACATCCTTAAAATTTCTTATTTACAATGGGTAAAATCTACCGTGTATAAGCAAAATTAAAGAACAAGCCCGAGGGCATATCAAGTCTGACGGTGCGCCAGGATAACCAAGACTATGGTTCTAAGAATTAACGGGGAATCAAACCCCATTAATCCTGCAAGGAGCCGCAAAGAAACCCTGACTGGCATTATAGAATTTGCCACCAAATATGATACAATAAAAGAAGTAGAAACCATAAAAACTTGGGTCAGATGGTTCTGAAATTTGGAAGGACCCAATCACCTCAACGACCCAGAATTTACTGTTGAGATTGCAACAAGATGATGGAGCTTAGTGAAAAGAGTCGCCTTCACTAAGTGGGCCTGCAGGCAAATTATGGCGCAAGTTCTATTTTTGATCACAGTGTGGATGATCACAGTGTGGGTGACTATAGTGTGAGTGATCACAGTGTGAGTGATCACAATGTGGGTGACCAAAGTGTGGGTGATCAAAGTCTATTTTTAGACTGACTGTCAAAAATAGAAAATTCAAATATTATTGTCTCATAATAATATTTTGACTATAAACTTGATCTTATTCTCTTGGAGCACTTCAGTTTGAGCTATAGATGTGGCCCATGCAGCTGTCAGAAGGAAATATGCTTTTCTTATGAGTCAGTTGAGTTGTTGCATGCATGACTTCAGTTAGAACTCAATCAGTTGAGTTTGGTGGAGTTGATTGTGGAGTTGATGGAGTTGTGTTCAGTTTGACTTGGTTAAACTAGTTGTAGTTAGTATAACTGAAAATAGACTAATGATGAGTTGTTAAACTAATTATTAACTCATAATACAACTATAGAATACATCAGTTAACTCAGTTGCATGTCAGTGCATGTTCAGTTCAACAGGGACAGGTGTTAGAGAATCAGATTGCTATCAGTTGTGACTATAGTTGTGCATCAAATCTTGCACAATCAAGGGATTGAGTATGCCAATGAGTTTGCTCATGTATTTGCCTAGTTTGTAGCTTCTGCTCACGTCTTACACATTGTGAGTGATTCTTTGGAGGTGAAATACGAGTTTGGTAGACCATTCTCATTCATTCTTGAGCAGGTATTGAGCAGTGGAGGCAGGCAAGCAGTGGAATAGATTTGGAGATCAGATCTTAGCTGTATTGTGTGTAACAGGTGGAGCTGGTACTGGATTGCTTGTGATAAGCATTGTACTTTGTAATGTTACATGGTCTCAATCATTAATATACATATAGTGTGGGGTTTTTAGCGAGATGGTTTCCCCGGGTTACATACTGTGTTAATGTGTGAATGCTCTTGATGTTTTATTGTTATTGATGTTGCTATATTGATGATCAACGTAGAGGAGATTATGTATTGTGTATGTATTCCGCAATAGTACATGATCAGGATAATATCCATTGAATATGTGTTAAATTATTCAAAATTTCTACATGGTATCAGAGCTAGATGATTTGTAGAAAAAGTTTCTACATGGTATCAGAGCTGCTTGATTTGTAGGAGAGATTTTTACAGGATATCAAGCGAGGATTGATCATCAAATCTACTATTCAGGAAGTGTTTACATTCTATTTCTTTAGGCAGAGTCTGTAATCGGGCCAGGTAGCCTCTGGATTCATCCTTCCTTTGGAAGGTGAGATATCTGGTGAATGCCCATACAGTCAATCTCTGTACGAGAAATATTGTGTTCTCACGAATTCTAGATCGGAAGCGGTTGAGTTGGAGCTGGTGGAAATTCGAATTTGCAGCAGTGTTGTTGAAAATGTCTTTCAACGGATTGCAAATGTTATTCCAAAGCAAGAGCGACCTAGCGCTCAAGGATAAACTCAGTAACAATAAGAATGAGAATGGATCTTCATCAAAGGTATCTGATGAAGAGAATTGTGCTTTGGCTGCCAAAGCAAAGAAGGGGAAGAACAAGAAAGCTTCTCATTCTGGTGCGAAAGGCAAGAAGCAGGATATGTCTAAGGTGAAGTGTTTTCACTGTCACCAGCACGGACACTATGCCACTAATTGTCCGCAGAAGAAGAAGAACAAGCAGGCTGCTTGATCTTCAGCAAGAGAGGCTCTAGCCTCACAGTTTGAGCTTGATTTTTCATTGATCGCATGCTTGGCTTCAAGTGTGATGGGATCAGTGTGGTTCTTGGACAGTGGTGCGTCTTTTCACATGACGGGAGATAGAGATTTGTTCTCTGATCTAGAGGACAAAGATATTTGAGTGCACATCGAGATGGGCGATGATGGTAGATACAGTGCGATCGGTATCGATACCATTTTCTTTGAGAGGGAGTCTGGTAAACCCTTCGTATTGAAGGAAGTCATGCATGTTCCAGGATTGACGAAGAATCTCATCTCAGTGGCGATGTTAGAAGACAAGGGGTATGATGTTGTTTTCAGTGAGGGAAAGGCTTTCCTGCGCAGCAAGACAACTGGTGAGACCCGGAATATAGGGGTTCGAGTGAGGAACCTTTATCAGTTGCATGTAGATGGATGCGCAGCAATGGCGGGCAAGGCAGAAGGATTGGTGAGCCGGGATGATGGCGAGTTGTGGCACAGGAGATTGGGTCACCTTCACCATGGAGCCTTGAGGATACTGCAGCAGATCACTACAGGGCTTCCTAAAGGCACACTTGCGTAGTCAGATCAGTGCAAGGGGTGTACTTTGGGGAAGTTTGTGAAAGCCACCTTTCACGAGAAGGATAGTCGCGCCACGACGATCCTTGAGAGAATTCACACAAACGTGTGTGGACCTTTCTCAGTTGCTTCGACAACAAAACATAGGTATTATGTGATTTTTGTTGATGATTTCTCTCGTAAGCGCTGGATCTTCTTCATGCAGAAGAAGAGCGAGACATATTCAAAGTTCTGTGAATTCAAAGCACTGGTCGAGAAGGAGTTGGGGAAGAAGGTGAAGGCTCTTAGGAGCGATAATGGTGGTGAATACATCTCAGACGAGTTCAAGGATTTCTGCAAGGCAGAAGGGATTCGTAGAGAGCTCATAGCTCCCCATAACCCATAGCAGAACGGGGTAGCTGAGCGGAAGAACAGAACGATTGTGGATGCTGCACAGGCAATGTTGCATGATCAGGGCCAACCCCTTCACTTGTGGGCGGAAGCATGCAATACAGCAGTTTATGTGCAGAACCGTTGTCCTCATAGGATACTTGGCATGAGTACACCTGAGGAGACTTATTCTGGTAAGAAGCTTGGTCTTTCTCATTTGAGGATTTTTGGTGCTAACGTTTACATGCATGTGACGAAGGATGCCAGGAAGAAGTTGGAGCTGACCGCAGAGGTTGGGATATTTGTGGGGTACACTGATACACCCCACAACTATCGTGTGTATTTGCCAGATAGTGGTAAAACTGTTGTGCGACGGGATATAAAATTTCAGGAGGAGAAAGCCATGAAGTGTTCGCTTGAGAGGGAGCTACACTTGCATGCAGATGAGGAGCTATTAGTTCCTAAGGATGAGCCACAGGACGAGGTTCATGGAGTGGAAGAGACCACTCATGCAGCGCCAACCATCAAAGGGCGAAAGCGCTTGACAGAAGCTGAGTGACTGGCTCAAGATGCAGAGAAAGTTGTAGGACCACCTACAACCCAACGCAGGCGGAGACAGTCACCTGATCAGTACACTGGATACATGGCTCTGATGAGCAAGTGTGTTGTGACTGAGCCATCCTCTTTGGAGGAAGCTGTGGAGGATCCCGCATGGGTAGACGCCATGGTGGAAGAGTATGATTCTATTGTCAGAAACAGTGCATGGGAGATTGTTCCTAGACTGGAAGGGAAATCAGTGGTGGGTTCGAGATGGATCTACAAGGTCAAGCAGGCAGCTGACGGGAGTGTGGAGAAGTACAAGGCAAGATTTGTTGCCCGAGGCTTTTCTCAGATAGAGGGGATCGATTATGAGGAGACCTTTGCACCTGTCACAAGGTATTCTTCCATACGGACGATTCTTGCTCCCTCAGCATAGATGGGATGGCACATTCATCAGATGGATGTGAAGACTGCGTTCCTCAATGGAGTCATTGAGGAGGAGGTGTACATTAAGCAGCCCGAAGGCTTTGAGGTCTTCAGCAGCGAGTCGCATGTGTGCAGGCTCAAGAGAGCGCTGTATGGGTTGAAGCAAGCACCACGTGCTTGGTACACACGGATAGACAGCTATTTCACAGGACTTGGATTCTCCAAGAGCAAGGCGGATCCTAACCTATACCAGATTGTGGTGGAGGGTAAGTTGCTTATCATTGTACTGTATGTTGATGATTTGATTCTAACGGGTGATGAGCTGTTGATACTGTCATGCAAGAAGGATCTTGCTACAGAGTTTGAGATGAAGGACTTGGGCCTCCTTCACTATTTCCTAGGATTGGAAATATGGCAACACAGTGGTGGACTGTTTGTTTCTCAGGGCAAGTATGCTCGGGAGATACTGGAGAAGTTCAACATGCATGGCTGCAAGCCTGTTGATACTCCTCTTCCTGGAGGTTGGAGGAAGGAGGATGCCACTTCGGGAGAAGAAGTGGATGCCACTGTTTATCGATAGTTGGTGGGGTCGCTGATGTATTTGGTCAATACACGACTTGATATATGCTATGCAGTTAACCAGCTTTTACAAGCTATGGTTAAGCCTACCAAGCTCTTCTGGAAGGCGGGCAAGCATGTATTGTGCTACTTGAGAGGCACATCGGGATATGGTTTATGGTACAGACAGGAGGATGAGGTGAATCTATGTGGCTTCACGGATGTAGATTGGGTAGGGAGCCCAATGGACAGAAAGAGCACATCAGGAGGGGTCTTCAGTATTGGATCGGCAACAGTTTCTTGGTACAGCAGGAAGCAGAGATCCATGGCACTCAGTTCAGCGGAGGCCGAGTATATGGCAGCAAGTTTGGCTGCATGCGAGGCTATATGGATGAGGAGGATCCTGGTTGGTTTGTTCGGTTCTCATTTGGATCCTACTGTGATTTACTGTGATAACCAGAGTTGCATTAAACTCTCGGCTAATCCTGTATTTCATGATAGATCTAAGCATATTGACATCAGGTACCATCATATCAGAGATTGTGTGCAGCGGAGGATCATGTTGCTTTCATACATTCCAACAGAGGATCAGGATGATGATATTCTGACGAAGGCTCTCACTAGGAGCAAATTCGAGTACCACCGAGGCAGGATAGGGGTTGCTGATAATCCATATATTGTCGAGAGGGAGTGTTGAGATTGCAACAAGATGATGGAGCTTAGTGAAAAGAGTCGCCTTCACTAAGTGGGCCCGCAGGAAAATTATGGCGCAGGTTCTATTTTTGATCACAGTGTGGATGATCACAGTGTGGGTGACCACAGTGTGAGTGATCACAGTGTGAGTGATCACAATGTGGGTGACCAAAGTGTGGGTGACCACAGCGTGGGTGATCAAAGTCTATTTTTAGACTGGATGTCAAAAATAGAAAATTCAAATATTATTGTCTCATAATAATATTTGGACTATAAACTTGATCTTATTCTCTTGGAGCACTTCAGTTTGAGCTACAGATGTGGCCCATGCAGCTGTCAGAAGGAAATACGATTTTCTTATGAGTCAGTTGAGTTGTTGCATGCATGACTTCAGTTAGAACTCAATCAGTTGAGTTTGGTGGAGTTGATTGTGGAGTTGATGGAGTTGTGTTCAGTTTGACTTGGTTAAACTAGTTGTAGTTAGTCTAACTGCAAATAGACTAATGACGAGTTGTTAAACTAATTATTAACTCATAATACAACTATAGAATACATCAGTTAACTCAGTTGCATGTCAGTGCATGTTCAGTTCAACAGGGACAGGTGTTAGAGAATCAGATTGCTATCAGTTGTGACTATAGTTGTGCATCAGATCTTGCACAATCAAGGAATTGAGTATGCCAATGAGTTTGCTCATGTATTTGCCCAGTTTGTAGCTTCTGCTCACATCTTACACATTGTGAGTGATTCTTTGGAGGTGAAATACGAGTTTGGTAGACCATTCTCATTCATTCTTGAGCAGGTATTGAGCAGTGGAGGCAGGCAAGCAGTGGAATAGATTTGGAGATCAGATCTTAGCTGTATTGTGTGTAACAGGTGGAGCTGGTACTGGATTTCTTGTGATAAGCATTGTACTTTGTAATGTTACATGGTCTCAATCATTAATATACAGATAGTGTGGGGTTTTTAGCGAGATGCTTTCCCCGGGTTACATACTGTGTTAATGTGTGAATGCTCTTGATGTTTTATTGTTATTGATGTTGCTATATTGATGATCAACATAGAGGAGCTTATGTATTGTGTATGTATTCCGCAATAGTACATGATCAGGATAATCTCCATTGAATATGTGTTAAATTATTCAAAATTTCTACATTTACAACTTATAATAGATCTAGAAATCGAAACCTTCAGGATAAAATTTTAGGATGCTTACCCGATAGCCATCGCTGAAGGGTAGAACCTAGGGAGCATTGTTCATGACCTTTAGTGACATCTTGAGGTTGGTGACATATCCCCTCGACCAAAGGACAAAGGAAAATAGAGAATTGTTAGAGATTTGGAAACAAAAATATAAAGATAACTAGAGAGAAAGGAAATTCAAGAACTTAAGATTCTGCGAATGATAAACCCTTACCAGAATGCTTAGAGCTGCAAGAACTAGGTTGACTACCACCTTGAGCTCGGAGGTATGCCCATAGACCTTCTGATCCATTCGGTGTGAAGGAGAAGAGGCGGAGCTGAAGCAAAACCCAGTGCAAATGGATAGAGAGTCTCCACTCTGTCGGATAAACAAGGGTGGAATACATCAAACCAAGCACAACCCTTGGATGGGCGTTGATTCATCCCCACCATTGATGAAGGGAGAAGCCCGAGGGGCACGAAGTTAGAGTGTACGCTGGCCCATACCCCATCACGTGACAGAGCCGGTGAAAAATAAATACCAAGCCAGGTGTTAGAGAAGACAACGTCGACAGCTGGATGGAAAAGGGGTGAGAGTACCCAATGTTAATGCCATCGCCAAATCTTATACCAGAAAGTTTTTCCGTCAACCCAAAAACAAATTCTCTGATATTCCATGAATGTGTATTTGATATTTAAGCGTTATGTGAAGTTTAATAAGTAGAATTTAAAATGCAAGTTTGAGGTTAAACAAGGTTTGACATATATGTAATTTTTTTTTTACAGGATAAGATTATATGATGTAGGTAGGTACATGACACTAAACCATGCACTTAACAGTATTGGGGTGACTGAGGGAGAGGGGTGGTGGTTTCTTTGATATTCCTTTGTGTAATGATCTAGAGAGGGTTAAGAGGTTGAGAGAGGTGTTCAAAGATGCATCGTTGATGCTCCTTCCACATGAACCATAACAAGAATTCAGAAAGATTGTCCATATGCGATTGAGGATGGAATTGGAAAAGACATGGCTTCACCATTAAGCAATGGTGTTTGGAATACTTAGTGAGTCTTGGTTAGAAAAAAAAAACAAGTAATTTTCCAGTCAAAGCTAAAGGCCATTTGAGAAGATGCAACTATTAAAAAGAAAATCAAAATTTTCAAAGTGGAGGTAGAGAGAACATTTAGAGGGACCAAATTTTTGTATGCTTATTAATTAAACTTAAAAAAGAAATTATGAAATATAATGGTTATGGATATGAATCATTATTTTAATTCATATCGTTAAATGCATCATATTTTATAACTACTATCTATAGTAACCTAGATCCATCTTAACTCTAGATCTATCGAGTGTGGAAAGGGATTAAATCTGTCCCTCTTGAGGTGCAAACCTTTTTTTTTTCCTCTGGAAAAATCACTGTATATTTCATTAATAGAGTCAAAAGATAATTACATATAGAGTCTGTTATATTCAGAAGTATCTTCAAAAATCAGTTTGTTGCACTACCACGCAGGGTATGCTATCTGTTCGCTGCATTTTAGCTGTACATTTAAATTAAAAACCAAAAATTTACAGTGTATCTCTGTAGAGTGCTATCAAAAATATGTCTAGTGTTCTATATGCTGATCCAGGGTTGGGTATCCTGGATCTATATAAGGTCTGTGATAAAATTTGTGTTCCTGCTGATCAGTGACCTCTGTTATCTCCCACAGTCCTCTGTCCATCACCGCTGCCTCCTTGGAAAGTTTGTCGGCACCCTTATTATGCTCCCTGTATATATGAGAGATAGTAATATGATTAAATGCTGCTTTGAAATGGAGAGCTTCTTGTAATATAGTGCTGAGAGAGTGTGTGTGACAAGTAGCAGTGCCATTAATCCAATTTACAATAATCTGTGAATCGCCAAAAATATTGATGCTATTGCAGTGATGCCTCAATGCAAAGTGAAGAAGGTGGCGAAGAGTAATAAGTTCGGCAAAATTATTTGTGCCGACCCCCAGGCCAGCCTTGATTTTGTAATGGTGGTTTTCAGCTGTATGAAGGATGAAACCTCCTCCACAGCTCTGCTGATTTGCAGCTCCGTCAAAATATGCCCACGGCATGCTAGTGTCAATGGGAGGATGCGGGGCAGGTTGCCTAATGGACGGAGGGGGAGGGTCCGGCAATTCCTGAAGGGCAGCAACGATACTGGTTTCAAGCAGAGGCCAATGGATTGGCTTCTCATCGAAAATGGCTTTGTTCCGAGATTTCCATAATGACCAGTTTACAATGATTGGGAGGTTTATCAGTTTCGTCCCCTTGTGTTTCTTGTCCCATGCATTCCAAGCATTTATGATGTTCGGTCCTTCCCAGGCTCCTGTGAAATTGATGTGTGTCTTAATGTTTCGCCACAGATCTACAGTAGCACGACAGCTCAGAAATATATGCTCTATGGATTCCGATTCCTCCTTACATAAGACACATCTGGAGGGCCCGTGAATGGCTCTTTTCATGAGCTGATCGCAAGTGGGAACTTTGTTCCTGAGAATACACCAATAGAAAAGTTTCGATCGAGGGGAAGCAGCCAATTTCCATATGTTCTGCCACCATGATTCAAGAGCTTCAGGCTTTCGGTGATCAATGAGATGTAAATAGCCATCCTTGGGAGTGTAAACACCGTGGTCAGCTAGGTGCCAGATGAGTTCGTCCGGGCCATCTGTTATTCTAATGTGAGCTTCCATTAAAGCTTCTCTGTAATCTTCCCAGACAGCGTGCCATCTTCTCGGGATATTCAATAAGTCTGCAGATTTCCAAGCTTGATGAAAGATGTCTGACTGCGCTGGGTCTGCAATCTGTGAAATGACCTTTATGTTTCGAGCTGAGAGGAAAGCGATAAGATCATGAGGGAGTGTGTGTCTGCCACCACTTCCAGACCAGGGGTCAAGTCCAATTCTTGCACTGTTTCCATCTCTGATGCGCCAAACAATGTTGTCCCTGATGAGAGGTAAGGAGTGCAGGAGAGCCTTCCAAATCGATGATATGCCAGTTTTATTCCAGGTAGGCAGCCTTACCCAATCGCTGATGCTGAGAGGCCAGATATATTTATGGAACACTATGTTTGTCCAAAGGCTGTGGGTAGTCAGAAGAGCCCAACCCATTTTGCCGGCCAGAGCTTTTGCAAATAATGGGAGTTCCTTCAGTCCCCATCCTCCCCATTTCTTCGGTAGAGCAATCTTGTTCCACCCAATCCAAGCAAAAGTTCGTTTGTCTTGGTTTCCAGCCCACAGGTATCGGTTGCACAATTGTTGAAGCTTGGCCAAAATGTTCCTTGGAATCCATGCCAGGGCCATCCAAAATACAGGGGTAGCTTCGAGCACAGCTTTGATCAAAATTAGCCTCCCTGCCCTAGAGAGGTATCTGTGACTCCAGCAGGTTATCCTTTTTTCGATCTTCGACACCAGCCATACCCAGTCGGCAATCTTCTGGCTTTTGGGCTTAATCCAGTATCCCAGGTATTTGAGCCCTCTGTCTATTTGCTGTGTATTATAGGGGAAAACCGTCCTGGCAATATGAGCTTCGTTAACAGAGGTGCCGACCAGAGAGATTGAAGATTTTGCTCTGTTCACTTCCATGCCAGTAGCTTTAGTGAATAGATCCAGTATGCGGGAGAAATTGGTCGAGTCCTGTACACTTCCATCCAAAAGTATTAAGACATCATCTACAAACAAGAGATGAGTGAGGAAACAAATGTCTGATATTTTGAGGCCTCTGATGGATCCCTCCCTGGATGCCGAGATGAGGAGGCAGCTGAGAGCTTCTATGACCAAGAGAAAGAGCAAAGGTGAAAGGGGACAGCCCTGGCGCAGCCCTCTTTCAGAATGAAAGAAATGCGAGGCAGATCCATTAATCAGAATACTGAAAGTAGGGGAAGAGATGCAAGCCATAATCCAATTGATGAGGGAGAGGGGGAAACCGATGTGGATGAGGATCATTTTTAAGTATAGCCAGCTTACACGGTCAAAAGCCTTTGAAAGATCGATCTTCAGCAGAATACATTTGAGATGCTTTGTCCAAATGGAGTGGATTGCTTCTTGTGCCGAGCTTATGGCTTCATGGATCTGTCTGTTTTCCAGAAAAGCAAATTGTTGAGGAGAAATATGTCTGGATAGGATGGGCTTGATCCGATTGGCTATGATCTTAGATATGATCTTATACAGCACATTACAGAGGGATATGGGACGGAAATCATCAAATGAGGAAGGTTTGTCAACCTTTGGGATGAGGGCAATGAAAGTAGAATTAATTGCATGATAGATGCTCCCCGAGATCCTGCTCTCCTCAACAACTTTAAGAATGTCTCCTCCCAGAAGTTCAAAGAAGGCGGAGTAGAACTCTATGGTCCAGCCATCCGGACCAGGGCTCTTTTCCTTCTTGAACCATTTTATAGTGCTTTCCAGTTCAGCCATAGTAACCGGTGCTTCCAGATCCTCGATATCATCTTCCTCCACAAATCTGGGGAGATGTGTGGCCACATTGATGATCTCAGCCAGATTAGTACCTCCCGGGCTCTTATATAGATTTCTGAAGTGTGAGGTCCCCAGATTTGATAACTTGTTGAAAGTGTCTGCCCTGCCTCCCTCAGGGAGCGGGAGATTCCAGATGGTGTTTGCCACTTTCCTTCCTTTGGCAAAATTATGGAAAAATCTGGAGTTTTCATCTCCTGCTTTCAGCCATGTAGCTCTGCTACGAAGTCTGGTAGCTTCCTCTCGTCCCTTGAGAATAGCCTTCTTCTGATTTTCCAGGTCCACCAGACGCGTCTTGTCATCCTGTGATAAGAACCCTAGATTTCTCTCATCCAGGAGACCCTTCAGGTCTTCCTCCACCTTGATTAGATGTTCATCTTCTTGCTTCTTTTTCTCTTTTGCCCAGTTGATCACAATGTGTTTCAGCTCAGTTAGATTTTTTACGAATCCCCTTGCCATCGAATTTTCTCTTTCAATGGGATGAGCAATCCAGAAGGATGTGATCAAGTTTGTGAAATTTTGATCTTGAAGCCACATATGGTTGAATTTGTATGGGGCTTTTGGTTTCTGTTCCGGACCCCGGATTTCCAAAGCTATTGGGGAGTGATCTGAGATGCCACCATTGCTAACCCACTGTTTGTAAGAGTGCAGTTGATGAATCAAGGGTCCCTTGATGAGGAATCTATCTAGTCTTCTGGCTAATGCAGCCTCTCCTGTTCTTCTGTTTCTCCAAGTTGGCTGAAGCTTCTGAACAGGGATGTCAATGAGGTCGTGTTGCTCCATTAACTGGCTCATGAAATTAGTGATGGGGTCAATTTGGGCCGCCTCACCCCAAGACTCCCTGAATCCCAAGGAGAAATTTAGGTCTCCCCCGATAATGATGTTGTTGCCTGATAAAAGATTGCTGCCAAGGATGTTTCTCCAGAAATGTTCCCTTTGATGACAAGGTCCGTAGATATTGAGGATTCGAATGGGGAGACCGAGTTCGATTGAGAAGATGTCTGCGCCAAGGAAGCCCAGTCCCCCCCAGGAGGATTCCAGCTTGATAGTTGAGGGGTTGTAACCGAGTGCAATTCCCCCAGATCTTCCCATGGCATCCAAGGCAATGAAATTCCATCTAGCCCCTATAGAGGCTAGTGCAAGTGTACAAGCATCTGCCGATCCAAGAGTTTCTTGTAACAGTATGATATCCGGAGATTCGACCTCAAAAAGTCGTTTAAGGGCTAGCTTTTTTGGGGCGCTGGCCAGTCCCCTGCAATTGAAAGAGATGTATTTCATGGGGAACCATGCTGAGGGGGGTTTGAAGCTCTAAGGACCCCTAAGATGGTGGCTTGACGCCCAGCTGCAACTTCAGCGCCTGCAAGTCTGATGGCTTTATTAAGATTTGATTTACGACCCCGGGATAGAGGGACACCAGGTTCGAGAGGGACGATACCCAATCCGGCGACAGGTTCAGAAGACCCCGGTCGGGAAGCCCGAGGTCTAAGGGAGTAGGGATGAGATGAAATCGACCGGGATGATGAGGGCGAATGAGGCGGGGATGAGAGGGGGAGCGAAGGCGGAGCAGTGGAAGACGACGGAGGAGGAGAGGGGATGTTACACTGAACCATGGTGCAAACAAATGCTTTATCATGCATAAAAGAGATATCTGAAGATTTAGAGGAAGGGAAAGAAAGGGTACCCGGAACATTTGCTGCTGCCGCTGCTGCCCGAGCCCTGGTCATAGGGGGCGAAGGCAGGACATTCTGATGCGGGTGCGCTTCCGCAAGGGGTCCACGATGAGCCTCGCTGATCTTGGGCGCCAGAGGAGTAGAAAGAGGAGCACTAATCCTTGGTGATCGTGGAATAATGTGGGGAGCCCTGCCTGAGTTCGATTGAGCCTGAATTGGCGATCCATCCTGACTGGTGATTAGCGGACAATCCTTGTATACATGTCCGATTTGGTGGCACCGGTTACATCTGAAGGGAACTCCTTCATAATCCAAAATCTGAGTTCTGCTGAAGTTCCCCCATCGCAGGGTCATTTTACCCTCTAACCCTTCTCTAGTATCCAGATAGACCAAAATTCTAGCGATGATCATTTCGTTTTTCTCCACATATGATCGATCATGGTCTAAATAAGTTCCCAGTGCATTCCCGATCTTGATGAATGCCTCCTCAGTCCAATATTGAAGTGGTAATCCCGACAGACGAACCCAGAGAGGTCCCGCTCCAATCTGTTCGCGTTCCGGGTCGAAGAGAGGGCTCCATCGTTTCAGTAGAACAGGAGCCAATTCTATATGCCAGTACTGGGCCAATACTGTATTCGTGTGTTCCTCCTTGGCGAAGTGTAGTGAGAACCAACCACGAGGGAGTTTCTGAACTGCTGGCAGCTCCGAGAACATTTCACCCCAGATTTCTTTCACCCATGATTTGAGCCTGTCCGCCGAGAAAGTACGACCACGAACGTGGCCTACCAGAGTCGTTCGGGCCAGAGCCATAGTTTCTGCAAAGTTGGATGGGTCGCCAAAGGAGACAGATATGTCTTTCACCGTTTCTCTAATGCACTTCGTCTTTTTAGATCGAGGCCCAGTGGGGTGGTCGTCCAACGGGTTGGATGACTCAACCCTGGGAGAGGGATTTACAGCCTGTGGAATTATGGCAGGCGTGCTAAAATTGCCCGAAGTCCTGTGCTCTGCGGAGCCCAAATGAATTGATGCCGGAACCCTAATTTCCCCCTGCTGAATCGGCGGATCTGAAGCGGGATGGTCCACTGCTGGTGCAAAGAGAGGGGGATCTTCAGCCCTGATCTCCCCAAAATCCGCAACAGGGAGGGGATGAGCTGATGCAGAGGGAGGGATTTCTTCTGCCCTAGACAGCGGCGGATCGGAGAGAGTTATACTGCGGGGCGGCGAAGGGAAATCGAGGGCATAATCCTCAGGCAGGTAGGATGAAAGGAGTAAAGCAGTACCTGGCGAGAGAGGAGGCACCTCCAGAGCGGGCTGTATGGGGGAAGGATTCAAAGAAACCACCGGAAGCGGATGATGCGAGGCCAAAAAGTCTGCAACAGGTTCGGGGCGGGAGCTAGGGTTTTCGAAAATAGCGAAACCGTCAAGTGGGTCCGCCGAATAATCAACCAGCTCCATTTCCCCGTTAATCTCCTCGTTAATCTCCATACCGGTCAACTGTAGTGTAACCGCCTTCAATGTCAGCTGTCGGAAACCCAATACCCCAGCTCTCCTTTCCTCCAGCTCGTTCTGTCGCTGTCCGGTCGGTGAAAACCCCGATGTTCCTGCGGCCTCCTCGGTGATACGCCTATCACATAACCGAAATCCTCGTGACCGCGCACCCGTCCAACCGAAAATCTGAAGCGCCTGCGGCTATCCTAGCCCTCTTCGAGAAAACCGCGAGGCCATCTTCCCTTTCGCCATCATTGAGGTGCAAACCTATTTTTAAAGTAAAAAGAGATTTGATCGCTCTTAGCTCTTGGTAGATATGAAGTTAAGATGGATTTATGTTGGTTTAATTATTAGCCTTTAAATAGACTACATTAGAGAAGAATGCCTTGGGATAAAAACATGGGTTAAGAATACCATTGGAAAAACCATAGGTTGGAGTCCGAAAATGTTAAACAAGACATTTTATATTTTATATTTATTTTTTAATTTTATTTAATTTTATTTTATTTTGACTAAGTCAAAATGTTAAATATTACAACATCACTACCGTAATGGGTTGGAGAGTGCCCCTTGGTGAAATTATATATATTTCACACACGCACACGGATATATATATATATATCAAAGAATGTTAAACAAGACATTACAACATATCTATTATATTGGGCAAGAGAATTTTATATTTTATATTAGTTTTTAATTTAATTTAATTTAATTTCACTAAGTCAAAATGTTAAATATTACAACCTAACTATCATAATGGGTTGGAGAGTACCTCTTGGTGAAATTATATATATTTCACACACACACACATATACAAAATATTGTTGGAGAGTACCTCTTGGTGAAATTATATGTATTTCTCTCACACACACACATATATATATACACAAAATATTATCTTGTCCACAAGTATGAGATTCTAACATCATGATTACTAATATGAATAATTATTATTTAAATTTATTTTAACCTCATATGCATATTATGATTTTTTGGCTGGAAAAATTTTGTTAACAAAAAATTACAATATAACAAAATTGCATAGAATGAATTTATTATTTTTATTACCGTTTACTTTTTACTATTTTTTAATTAAATAGACATTATATTTATTATTATAATATTTTGAATTAATACTTCATTTTATGGACACTACATCAATCCACATTTAAATATTCACACTTATTTACCCATGGTTGAATGTAAAAATATATAACCGAATAGACAAATATTTACCCATTGTTGAATGTAAAAATATACAACCGAATAGACAACCGTAAAACATGTTGATGAACTATTGGCATTACTTGGGGCGTTGTCCACTCCTTTTTAATATATTGACAAATTTTAAAATATGGGAGTATATTATCCATGGTGCAAAATAAAGCTATTTGCTTGTTATAAATTCGAGGGTCAGATATGATGCCTATATATATTTGTTTTGTTAAAGGAGAAAAGTCAAGGGCTATATATAAAGTTAATATATATTTGTTTGGTTGAAAAAGTACAAATTGAAACATTCAAACAAGGTCCAAGGGATTTACGCTAAATTGGATAAGAACCAAATTGAGATATATTAATGTGTAAGACCTTATTAATTCCATGTTTGAAGTTTGGAGTAATGGAATTTGTTGGAATTTGGTAAATTCTGTGCGTATGAAACTTAAAAATGGGAATATTATATATTTTATTAGGAGAAATTACATGAATATGTTACTTAATATCTTGTTTAAATTTTTGCATTGTGATTTGAGTGTCATATAATTAGTTATTGTCTTTGTCAGGGATTATAGTACTTGTTTTGTGGTCAAAATTTATTGACTCTCGATTATTTCACTGTGTTTTTACAATTTTAACTAAAATTTTGGGAAAATAATGAATATTTCTATTTTCACATAAATTCAAAAATAATTTTCTAATTTTTGGATTATTTTGCCGTGCTTTTATAATTTTAACTAAAATTTCGGGAAAATGATGAATATTTCTATTTTCTCATAAATTTAGAAATAATTTTCTAATTTCTCGCAATTTTATCTCTAATTTTCTATTGCCCGAGTGAGTTCTAATGAGACATAATTCCCCTCGTGGAGGGAAATTTATTTTTGGTATTTGTCAGTGTGTGACAAATCATTTAAAAAAAAGAAGCTAATTTTGTGAGTGACCATTCTGTTAGTGAGTGCTTTGACACTAACATTTACATAGTGCTCAGAGCATGTCCTTTATATAAGTGGGGGGGGAGGGGGGGTGGGAGGTGTTTCATCGGTGAGTGCTTTGACAGTGACACTATCACAAGCACTTCTAGTGCATTTTCCTCTTATTTCATTTTAAACAATTTTTTCATTTTAAACTTTTATAGATTTAGTTGTGCGAGAAAACAGGTGTATGGAGCCTTGAATTTGTGCGGAATGAAAGATGTGTGGGAGAGGGGGTATGTGAAGAGGTAAGGAAGTGCAGAGAAGCACGTCGACACATGTAGAGGGATTGTACGAGAATATGCAAGAATATGCAATTTCTTAACTTTAATCACTTCCTTGTTTTGTTTGATATAACTTTTACAATTTAAGTATCATGATTTTGATAAGTACTTTACACAACAAAGATTATTCTTTGGACCATGACTCTATATTCAATCCTTATTCCATTTATGATTACTTTGTGTTTGAATTCTGAGTTTGTTTACCAATTCATAAAAGAACTTTGAGATAATGTTTTGGATGAGATCTTGTATACGTCTGAATTTTGTGATGTTGTGCAAACACATTAATTGAACATATGTTTCCGAAATTTTTATTTGAGCTTCTATATATTACTTATGTTCTATAGATTTCAAATTATAAGTGGGGCTAACTAGATCCATGACTTAGTTTTTTACAATTAACTTCCAAATCTGATTGTTACAAAAAAGTTTTACCAACGTTTTCCAAGTAAATTTGCATCATCGATGTGGATATATGCATATGCTATTAATGTGTATATTCTCTGTTATCTTATAGATTTATTGTGTATAACAATATCGTATTGTTCATTTCCATTAATATTCTTTATGTTGTTCTTATCATGGAGAAATATCCCATAGCAATTAGAACATGTTTGAAGCATGATTGCTAAGGCATCAATGGAGAAGCATTTGCTTGTTGTAAAACTAGAGCTTGCTGATGCAATTCTAAGCTAGCATAATGTATTTCGCTTAACCAATTTTCCATATGCTATAGGAGATTTTCTATTTGATGTTATCGGAATTCTATTGCATTTCAGATATATGTCAATAGAATTACGAAAATGAACAATAGAAAATTTTAGAAATTGTTTACATGGATGGAACATTGAAGTAGTATTATCTTATCAATATCGGAATTCTATTGCATTTCAGATATATGTCAATAGAATTACGAGAATGAACAATAGAAAATTTCAGAAATTGTTTAGATGGATGGAACATTGAAGTAATATTATCTTATCAACATAAATTGAACATAGATACATTGATAGAAATGCATGGTGTAAATAACCCAAATGTTTATTTGGAAAGAATGAAAAAATAAAATTCAAATTCTATGATTGCGGAAGAACGAGGACTATGGGGGGACATATTAAGTATACATTGGTTATCGAATTGGCTAAAAATTCCAATAATACTTTGGTCAAAGGAAAGAAAAAAAATCTACTTCCATTTTAATTCAAAATTTATGCGTAGAAAGCTATGACATATCGTTCCATGACGAAAATCCAATTGATGGACATTTTGAACCACTTATATGTAAGAAAAAAGATTTAATAAGAACTAATCATGGACATACGATGAATAAAACAAAGTATGAAGAAATAAAACATAAATATATGCAAGTAGAGGAAATCATGAGGAAACATAGGTTTGAGAGATTTTCCGGGTTCAAAATTATTTACGGTGACAGTTGATTTGAAGCAATATGTCAATTGCACAAAATGAATATGATGTCTCTTGGTTACGACGCATAATTGCACAAAATTTTTGCTATGCAATCATGCATAATGATTCGTTTGCATTATACTGCATAGAAAAATACATGAACAAAAATGCAATTATGCAATTCCCTGGAATAGTAAATTAGCAATGATACATTATACAATTGGCAGTGCCATATGAAAAAGGGAATATAGATGGTGGATTTTTTTTATGATTGGATACAATATATCTTGAAAATAACTACATACATATAATATATTAATATGTTGACTGTTGTAGCTAATTTTTTCTCATTCAAGGAAGATGCAATGGTATTGCATGTTATGCAATTTCGAATGAATATAAGTCATTTGCATTATAAACCTCTGAAAGAAATAATACAAGAGAAAAACATTTTACGTGGTATTGAAGTAGTTAACAAAGAGCAATATATAGAAGAAATATAAAAAAATAATGGGAATAATGTGAATGGATTTAAAAACATGAAGATAGATGAAGATATTATAGAACTTAATACATAGCTTATAGATGCAAACAAGATATCATGGTTATCATTGCATCAACTCAAAAACATATAAGAAACAAGGATGTTTGGTGAGCCCTGGTATTTCACCAAGAATGTTGCAACTCCCAAGGGCTCCTCAACTCAAATTATCAACCCGGGGTTCATACAAACTTAGAGGTGATAGTGTTATATGCACAATAGGTTAGATTCTATTCATGCCACCTCAGTTATGACATAGATCAATGTGTTCAGATACCATTCCTCCTATTGAAATCTAGTGAAAGGTTGCTAATGAAAGCACAATTGAAAACTGATTCTAGCTGTTAAAGTGGAAATGCCATTTGGTCAACTTGTAGATGTTAATTAATCATTTCATGAAAGGAAAAGGGTTAATCTATTTGCAGAAAGAAATCTACTCTATATTTCATAATTCATCAAACTAACAACCTAATTTCATGTATCATCTACCTATTTCACACTTGCTTGAAAATCAGAAACCTAACTTGCATCATACTTGTGATTGAAAAACACTAATTCTACTCTATTTTGTAGTGAGGAAAAGGAATGGTTGGAGTGGTCTAGGAGCTTCCCTTGATCATAAAATCACAACTTGGTGTCATTATTCATCTTGAATGAGCTAAGGTTGAAGTGGGGAGAAAAATAGGTGAAGAAAAGTGGTGCTACAGGCCTGCTATAGGTGCTGATAAAGGAGGTCCTGTATTGCTACAAGAGGACTTGTAATTCTACAAGAGGGGTTCCGAGAGCCTTTTTAGGGTGGATATGATGTCTTGAGGGAATGAAGAGGTAGATGGAGGTTATAGAGAGTGAAGGAAGGTTGGTTTGAGCCCCCTAGAAAAGCCCAGGACCTCTCAGAGGTCTGTCTTGCACCAGGATGAATGCTTACAGTGTCCTAAATTTACTAGGCAAAGTGACTATGGAAACAAAGTTTTGGGACAAAATTGAGGGATGGAAAGAGAAGATAGAGGAGTCCAAGATGGAGGTGAAAGAGGTACCCTCCCCTGCAGATCAACACAACCCTACAACTAGCCACATGCATACATCCATTTATCATTAACACAGTGGTATAAAATATCATAGAAAAAATAAGTTGAATTTGAATAACATCTATTTTATGTTATAACACTAATATGATCACTGAACTGACTTCTAAGATACAAAAATAAAATGTGAATAAGAACAACTAACATTCATCTATTTCCAAGAAATCATAAACCCAATATTTTTGGACTGAGATTGTGAATCCTTCCAACCATTTTCCCACAAGAGGTGATCTAGAAGCTTGCAATCATAGGGTTTTATAGCTCAACCTCTACTGAAATTAAAGAAATCTATGAAATGATTGGAATCAAGAACAAACCACAAGTACAAAAGAGGGACCAAAGCCTCTGGGTTGGGCCCAAACCCAAGGGTCTCATCCCTCTGAAACTAACTCAGATGCAAATTAATAACCAACTTCTCATTATTAGAAAGTAAAAGTCTCATACATCACATAAAAGTTAAAAATGACAATGTCAAGCTCTGAGGTCAATAGCTACACCTAGGTGAATCAAAACTTCAATTCCTAATGAGCTTTCCATATTTTTTTATTTATACCAAAGGGTAGCTGATAGAAACTCCCTTGATAATAGGAGTGATTCCCTCCTTGATCTCAAAAATGATGGATTTGGTCCCTTTTGAGCTTCACTTGTACTAGGAGTTACTCGATTTTCATTGAATTCAAACTAGTGGGAGAGTATGCTATGATCCCAAGCCGAGTTAGGGAGTTAAGAGTTGGACAAACCCCCTAGATTTTCTCCCAGTTGTGTCCATCAAGCCCCTGAATAGTAAATGCCTAATTTTTTTTTTTTTTGCCTCACAATTAAACCACATTAGGCAACATACTATGACAAACACCTTTACTCTTCTTACTACACATATTATGACCATAAATTTGAATTAATGTGAGAAAAGGATAGTTTTAAGGCTGGAGGATGGCATGATGATCTTCAAAATATACCTATTGATGGGACTCATCATCACCCCATTGCTTAAGGTGTTTCTCACCCTTTGAGCAACTTAGTAATCCATGTGAAGCTATGTCATGGCCTTGGTGGCATCTTTGACATCTGAAGGCACCTCAAATGGTGTGCCTTATTGTGGGTAAAAATCTGCATTTGTTTCTAACTCAGTCCATTCCTTTTGATATTTTTTTTGGTCTCTTCCTTCTTGTAAGCTTAGCAACAAGGGTGGACTAAGTTTGAGTCCTATCCATTTGATCTTCATCCTATGCATGATTCTTTTGTATAATGGTGTTCTCTCCACGAAATTCCTTAGCCTTTCAGGAGAGTGATATCTTGTGACTTGTAGACTGTGGGGTAAGGTACGCCATCTTCTCTGGCAACCTTGTATACTTTCTGTTCCCAAAATTCTAAAGGTGTCTTCAAAGTGCAAAATGCTTGCTCCCGGGTTGCAATGTATTTGGATGATAAAGTAGCATCATTGGAGATGATGTTATGATTGCTGATGATAACCTTAGGGCTCACTATCTTTTCTATGATATACAAGGGCTCCTTCTCCTCTTTTTTCATTACCTTTTTCAACTAACTTTGCCCTGTCTTCCATACTAGATTGTTGGGAAAACTCAATAAGCTGTTTGTAGTCTTAAAAAGGTAGAGACCCATATTGTGCTATAGCTTTTATTTGGAACTATAGCCAATATTCTTTGAGGAAGAGAGCATAATATTTTGATGGCTGCCTGCATTGTAGGGCTTTGATAGAGAGACTTACCATGGTGGCAAGTTGTGTTTCTTTCTCATGCAGCCTCTCTCAACCTTGTGTTCTATCCCTGTAGCTTCTCCTTCATAATATGCTCCCTTATTCTAAAATAACTCAATTCCGTACCCATTTAAAAAACATTCTCCTCCATGAGGCCCACATCTTCCACATTCTTGGATTTGGAATTTTGCATCCAGCTGTGGGTTTTTCCTTTCTCTATCTCTAGCTCATAGAGGAGTGGGACTGCAAACGTTTTAGGGATAATCCTTCCTCCTTCAAAAATTTGTAGTAAAACCCCAAGCTAGGTTGTGGATCAAGCTCTTGGAGGTCCTTTCCAACTTACTTTGAGGTGGATGCTTCTTTTTGTAGCTCTTTTTTCTGCTCCTGTAGCTTCCCATATTCCTCCTATAGCAAACTTTGCCTCTCCTGCAGAAAACCATGTCTCTCCTGTAGCTTCTCTTATTCTACTTGCTCAAAGGCAGCTTGTGTCTTGGGTTTCCTGAAGGTTACTGACCTAGTGATGGGCCTACCCACAAATGCTACAAGTGACTTGGTTTTTGTTTTAGGATAAGTGACCTCCTCAGTCTTTCCCTCACTGGGTCCTACTTCTTCCTTTTTACTTGGCGATTGATCGATAATGATAGGGACCTTTATGGGAGTTTGTGGTTTCCCCTGTTTGATTCTAGTGCTCTTCGTAGTTTTGAAAGATAGGGGACCTTGTCTTGGTTTCCTCCTCTTAGGATTGATAGGAGTTCCCAATGTATCCAATGTTTCAGCCACTTCCTGTTCAATAACCCCTGGAGATAGACTTGTTTGATGTAGTTGTTTCTCTTCTTCTTGGGGTTTATAAGTCTCCTTAGGGCTTATTGTTCCTTTTACTTGCTTCTTCTCCTCTTCTTCTTTAAAATGTGATTCTCCATTTTTCGTCTCCACTGCCTCCTCTTCCTTTGTTTTTCTTTCCTCTTCTTCTGTTTTTGTTGCCTCCTGTTCCTCTAGTTTTTATCCGTCTTCTTCTTTTGTTTTGCCTTATTTACCTCCAGTGCTAGAGGCTAGTGTTTCTCCAAGTGTGATGGCTTAGGTTTCTATGAAAGTTTCCCTATCCATGTCCACAAATGTTTTCCATAGGATAGGGATCCTTAAATGGTTCAAAGAATCCATTAAAATTAACTTGATGAGGCCATGGTGAGATAAGTGTTGGTGTTTTCCTTCCCTCTCCTTCTGATTCATCTCCATGATTGACTGTAGGAGGAAATGGGGAACAATAAGTATTTGAGGGAGATGCAATTTTCCTTGAATCTAAACTCATGGAGAAATTTGAAATGGTAGGCATAAACCACACACAATCTCCCTTCACAAGATATATAATTGAGGATATGGGAAACTACCTCATCCCAAGGGTAATTCGAGCTTTCTCTTCTTACTCCATTCTTATCTTCTACAAGCTTCTCTTTCAAAATGAAGAAGCTTTTCCTAACTGTGACACTCACTGCCTTGTCTTCTTTGATCCACTGAATTCCTAGGGGTAAGGTGGTCACTCTGCTTATGGTTTTAGGACTTAGAGAGGTGCCAACCCTCTAGCAACAGTAGTGGTACTATCTTCTCCTTGAGAATGTAATGGCATGGAAAATTCACAAGTGAGATCATCATCATACCCCTTTAACAACTGAAAGAAAACCAACCATTAGTGTCTTTTGAAGATGTCACTATAGGAGGGTGTCGGTGAATCCTCTTAGTGTCTGAGGGTTCTCTTCTGTTAAATCTTCCCCCCATTTCTTCTATTGTCCCTCCTTGGTTCTACTTAGGTGTGGATTTTTTTTTTAAACAATCTCAGTGGTGAAACAATGTTAAATTCCTTGGTAGCAGTGAGGGAGAAGGATGCTAGAATTGATATCAACCAAACTCTTTTTCTCTGCTTCTAACCACAAAAATTTCCAAAAATACCTCCTACTACTTAATTGACTATTATAGTTTATCAATTTCAAGAAAACTTCTCATGCAAATGGATGTAAAAAAAAGGAAGGAAGGTGTCACTTACTTCTTGTCAAAACAACTTTGTGTGTGCATGATGGTTTTGAGACAATTTCGAGCCACTGTGGCTCCTTTTTCACCTTCCAATTTCTCCTGTAGCTCCTTCTTGGCCCTCCTATAGCATCTTAGGCCTACCTATAGCTTCCTCTTGTAGCACCTGTAGACAAGGTTCGAAACTTCTCAGTGGCACCCTAGGTGGTTTGATACAATAACTCGTCCTTCCGCTACCTGTTTTTGGAATGAGCGATGGTGAAAATGAAGTCGAGCCCAGTACATATTATTTTCTTTGGGGTAAAAGATTAGAGTGCTCCCATGACATGGAATATATATGAGTTTCCTTTTTTGGACCGTTGTCCCCACTCCTTGTAATCATTACTCTTTCCTTGTGATTATCACCCCACTCTTCGAGAACACCACCTCACTTTGAGTTGACATCTCCACGTTGCATGGGTGGGTTACTAACACAAGCTTAAGTTCACTAGCCGAGGGTGGCCAAGTTCAACTACCACCTCCATCCTATTAAAAATCCTCTCTAGACCATTACACTTTTAATCATTTTATGCATAGGGAATAGGTGAGGGTTGCCATACCTGAGCCTACCTGTGGATCAAATTACTAGATATGTTTGCATGTTGGAGCTGGGCTATATAACATCATGATCTCAGAGGGAGTTGATTCTTTTGGTTGTTCCCTATGCATGTCTTCATAACTTGATGATAACTTGTTTGTTGTTGGTGGGATTCCTACCTGATGATGATGCGTCCCTTCCCAATTGCAGACAAGGCTCCATCATGCTTTCTGTGGGTGGAAAAAAAAGATATCATGAATTTCTGTTGTGATTGCAGAGGATTCTATAGGAGGATTTTTCTCCTTGTAGAAATCATTAAATCCTCCATTGGAGTCCTCATATTGCATGTTGATGTTGAGGGAGATGATGAAAAGCCATGAGGACATGGTTAGAGTCATGAGGAAGTAGTGCAGATATTGGAGAAATAGAAAATAGTGGCTTCTGTGTTTTTTAGAGGTAGGACAGAGTGGGAATTTTGAGCAAGTCTTGGTGAAATGGAGTGGATGGGTGATGAGTAAATCATTGGAGGACCCCTTTATCATTTCCTAGAGGAATCATGGCCTTTTGAGACAATTTTCTCATTGGATCCCCCTCCTATAGATTCACAGGCTCCTCCTGTAGCAATACAGGTCCTTCCTGTAGCATCACAATGAGGAGGTGAAATTCAAATTTCTTGTTGATTGGATGGTGGAGAGAGATGGTTATATGAGTGGAGAGTATGGAGATGAGGTGTATGGATGGAAGGATGGATGAGAGCTTGTAGGTTTTTTCTTATAGCCATAAAATATTCCAACTGTGTGTAGTCCTGCAAAAGAAGAGAAAGGTTAGCAGGAATGGTGTAAGCTTCTTCCTTGTGTTCCTCTTTTCTCTTTTTTTTTTGAGACAAACCGACTGCCTTTGTTGAGGTTTTCAACCTGCATGCCTACCCTAGGTGCCTCAGAGGAGGTTTTAACTTAGGGAACTTTATTTTTTTATTCTCTCTCTTTTTGTTTTTCTCTCAGGCTGCCTCAGAGAGGTTTTTAACCATGGAGTTGGCCTCAAATACCTCATAGAGGTTTTCATCTAGGCATTCTTAATTTTTTTTTTTATTTGTTCAAATTTCTAAGAATATTATGAACTGGAAGATATGAAACTCCCAATCACATTTAATTCTCTGCTGACTGAACTAACATATTCTTTCTTAGACAAAGGTATTCTAAATAGCTTTAATTTATAACCATTTATAATTAAGGGAATACCTTCCTCATCAGTGGTTCTGATATGGACAGATCCATTTTCATGGCACTTTTCTACTAGATATGGACCCAACCATCTTGTCATTAGCTTTCCTTTGAAAGCTTTGAACCTAGAATCATATAATAGGGCCCAATCTCCTTCTTGAAAAGTCTTTTCCCTAATATGCTTGTCATGCCAGACCTTTCTTTGTAGTTGTATGACTTTAGTGTGTAGGAGAGCTTGCATCCTGAACTCATCTAAGCCATTAAGTTGGAGCAACCTTTCTTGTTGTGTTGTAGTGAAGTCTAAGTCCAACTGAGCTGCCATCCTCAAAGTGTTATATTCAAACTCAATAGAAAGAAAATCCTTCTTCCCATAAACCAAGTCATATGGAGTGAACCCAGTGGTGGTTTTCCAAGTGGTATTGTAGGCCCAAGTGGCCTCTACTAGTCTATTTTCCCAATATTTCCTACTGCTGCTAACAAAATTGGTGAGGATACTCTCTAATGCTCTATTTGTGACCTCTACTTTCCCATTTTATTGATGGTGATATGCGATGGATGTCTTGTGCTTGATATGGTGTTGCCTCATGGGATATTCAATCATATTTGATGTGAATTGTGCTCCTTGATCCCTAACTACCTCCCCTGGATATCCAAACTTGTAGGAGATGTTTTCTCTTAAAATCTCAGCCACCTTCTGATCAGTTTCTTCTTTGACTGCCTTTGTCTCAGCCCACTTTATCAAGTAATTAATTCGCACAATTATGTACCTTTTTTTTCCTCATTGTGGATCAATTGGCCTAATGAAATACATGCCCCACTTGTCAAATGGATCTAAGGCCACTTAAAGTTGTAGGGGGATTTCATCCCCTGGTGTGGGTTTTCCAATCCTTTGGCACTTATCACATATGGTGGTGTACCTCCTTGCATCTTGATGTAAAGTGGGCCAATAATAACCAACTTGTAAAAATTTAAAGGCTGTCATCTTAGACGAAAAATAATCCCCACAAGGTCCAACATGACATGTTGAGAGGATGTCAAATACCTCTTATTCCCTTACACATCTCCTCAAAATCTGATCTAGTCCCAATCTAAAAATATTGCCCCCAATCCAAGTCAAAGGAGTGCTTTTCCTTACAATCTTGCTTTTGTCTCTGGATGATAGATTAGGAGGGAACCTCCCATCAACCAAGTAGTTGGCTATGTTAGAAAAGCAAGGAGAAAGCATCGACATAGAAAATAGGTTTTCATATGGAATTTGATCATCCACCATCTCCTCATTACTTGTAGGCAAGGTTAGTTTGGACAAGAAATCTGCAACCACATTTTCTTTCCTTGGTTTTTCAATAATAGTCAAATCAAACTGTTGTAACAATAAAAACCATCTAATTATCCTGGCATTTACATTAGGCTTATTCATCAAATATTTAATGGCTACATGATCAGTGTGATTTTTTTTGATATCCAATGATATAGTGCCTGAATTTGTTTAAAGAATGTACTACAACTAAGAGTTATTTTTTCATTGATAATGTAATTCAACTCAACTTTAGACAAATTCTTACTAATGAAATAGATAACATAAGGAAATTTATCTTCTACTTGTCCTAAGGCTTCCCCCATAACTTTATATGATGCATCAATATGGATATGGAAAGGAAATTCCCAGTTGGGACCCCTAAGGATGGGTGTAGTGGTTAACTTTTCTTTCAACACTTCAAGAGACTCTTGATAGTTTATTTTCCAACAAAAATCTAAATCCTTGGCCAGTAATCCAAACAAAGGTGAAGTGAATTTACTAAAGTCTTTTATGAACCTTTTATAATACCCAACCAATCCCAATAATCTCCTAACATCTCTTTGCTTCAGAGGGATAGGGACCCTTTTAATGATGGAAATCTTGTTTGGGTCAACCTGTATCCCTTCCTTGGATATGGAATGGCCAAGTAGAGTCCCCACATTCATAAAAAATTCACATTTCTCAGGTCTTAGTGAGAGATTCATCTCAATACATTTCTTCAAGACCTTGCATAGACTGGAGAGAGATTCATGGAAGTCACATCCATAAGGAGTGAAATCATCCATGTATATTTCAACCGACTCATGAAAAAGTTCAAAACAAATACTTATAACTTCACTTTGGAAAGTAGTAGGGGCATTGCACAAACCGAATGGAACAACCGTAGAGGAAAAGGTACCCCAAGGACACGTAAATGTGGTCTTATGTTGGTCTTTAGGGAAGCTTTGGATTTGGTTGTATTCACTAAATCCATCCATGTAGGAGACAAATTTCTTCCCTGCAAGTCCATCTAGGACTTGGTCAATGAAGGGAAAAGGAAAATGGTCCTTATTTTTAGCCTTGTTAAGTTCCTGGTAATCAACACAGATTATCCACTTCCCATTATTCTTGGGAACTAAAATAAGAGGTGACACCCACTCACTATCTAAAATGGGGTATATGAACGTTGCATCCAGTAGATTTTGTAATTCTTCTTTGACAATGTCCTTAAGATATGGGTTCATCCTTGTTTGTGGTTGGCGCACAGGCTTGCATCCCTCCTTGATGTAAATATGATGATTACAAATTGAGGGATGCACATCTTTCATTTCCTTATAATCCCAAGCAAAAGCATCCAGGTGTTTCCTTAGTACATTGCACAACTGTTCTTCCTGTTTGGCCGAGAGAAGGTTTGATATTTAAAGTTATGGATGGGCCAAACTCTACAATCTTGACATGTTTTGGACTTGAGTCAACAAAGCATAAGTCATTCCACGGGATACTCCCAGATTCTTTCATCAACTCATCAATTGTTATGGGAGTGGGAGGTTGGTTATGAAGGATATGGTCAATGAGGTCAGCTTCATCAGGCTTCCCCCTCCTATAACAATATCTAAAGTATAGATTGGGTAGGGGGTTGTGTGATGCAATTCATCCTCTTCCTCATCTTCTAACCACAAGGGTAGGTCACGTTCAATAGAAGGCTGAGAAGGAGGATACAATACTAGTTGTTTTGATAAATGTCCATTCTTAATATTCATGTTCCCAACACTACAACTAATGTAGGCATCAACAATGGCCAACCAAGGTCTTCCTAATATGAGAGGATATCCATTAAACTTGGTTTTGGGCTGGAGAACTAGGAAATCAGTAGGATACTCCCAAGAACCAATGGAGACTATACCATCTTCAACAATTCCCTCAAGAGCTACTATAGATCTGTCTGCAATATGCAACATTGTGGTGGTCTTCCTTAAAGCCCCTTGGAGATTTAGATTTAGCATGGTTTCCTTAGTCATGACATTGACTACAACCCCAAGATCAATCAGGGTAATAGGGACTATAATGCCATCAATGTTCACACCCACTACTGGGCTTCCAGGGTCTAGATATTCTGGGAAGATCACCCTCCCAAGCATCAGATTAGATAGTTTCCCAACAACATTGATGGTGGGGGTGTCTCTTTTTATTCTTCCAGGCTTATTGAAACATTTTTCCTTGATGGAATTATATAGATGGGAAAATATTTAATGGACTAGAGAAGGGGTATATTAACACAGAAATTATTCAATTCTCCCATAAGTTCAACCTCTTCTGGGGTGTTCTGGCTACGGTGGATTAAACTCTTAGTAAAAGGAGGTGTATTGACTTGAGGAGAACTCTCTTCCTTCTCTTCTTCAAGCTCTTCAGGTGGAAAAGGTGGGTGATTATCTAGGAGCACTCTCCCAGACCAAAGGTTAATCTCCTAGATTTCCACAACATAAGCAGGATATGAGACTCTCCACTGTAGACTTGTTGTGTTTTCTTATTGTTCGGGTTCTGATTAGGTTGAGCAGACATTTGAGGTTGCTTAGGTGGAGTAGGATGAGTGAGATGTGGTTGAGGTGGAGGTGGAGGCAATACAACAGTAGGCTGGTTGACTTGAGGCCTCCACCCTTGTGATGGTTTTCCCCATTGAGAAGATTGGGGTGGAAATGGTTGAAAAGGATGGTTGATAGTCTGAGGAGGATATGAAGGAGAATAAGGCCAAGAAGGAGGTGTGTGCCATGATTGATGAGTGGATCATTACCAAGGTTGGAAAGGTGCATTTTGATTTGGATTGTAATAAGCGTAATGTGCACCTTGCATTCGTTGTTGATATGACCGAGGTCCTTAAGGCCTTCTTTGATTAATGAAGCAAAGTTTCTCTGACCCACCTTCTGTCCCTTGGTATACAACTTTTAGGCTTGAAAAAGAGGGGAATTTTTCTGTTGCATGATTTTCTTGAGATAATAGGCATACTTCTACAACATTCAATGGGCATTCATTCCTAGGATGTATTTTAGTGCATCTAGGGTAGAAAATAACTAGTGCAGTGTCTACTTCCTCCTGATTTCTTTTGATTTTCATGGTATCAATTTTCAATGCAAAGGTATGCAACATTTCTCTCTTTAATCCTCCAACATGTTCCCTATCTTATTCTTGATGGATGTTGTGGAGGGAGAGGACAGGGTCTTCACTAGGGGAGAAATATCATACCACTTGTGTTCATATTGATGGATATATACTGAGGAAAAAAATGATATATTGGGGGATATATAGAGGCTAAAGGGTTTTTATATTGGAAAATATAAAAAATGGAGCTCAAAGTTAATGAAAAAATATAAAGGGGTGTAAAAAATGTTAATGAAAAAATGGATACCTAAAATATATAGTGAAAGTAGAGGTTTTTTAAATTGGGAAGCTCTATTGGGTTTATATTGGTAGGGGGTTAAATAATGTGATTTTTAGAGGTATTTTCCAATATGTAGTCAAATTAAGGGTATTTTTTAATATGCCACGAACTCACATGATATATCAGAGGTTCATTGAGTGAATCCCCCGTGAGGGAGAGGAATTGACCAAGCCTTCACTAGACCCACCCTTCTTCCTAGCAGCCCTAGAGTGATTCTTGAATATAGTTTTTGATGTCATCATAGGATAATTGATAGATATATCCTCTAGAAAACATGTTGAGGGTTTCCAACATATCCTCCTTGATCCTTTAGAGAGAAATAGTTTGAGTGACTCAGGATCAAGGGTACAATTAGATGTCCTATAACTGGGATGAAATTGTTGAAGGAAATGTAACTAGGTTCATGCTTCATAAATGTACTTTTGATATTTGTATTTATTCAAGAAAAGAAATATTATTTTTATAATATATGTCAATGAGTTTCTTGCTCATTAAAATAGGTCTAGCACTATTTAAAGTGCTATAGATAAGTCAAATAGTCAAAAGAAAAAGGTTGAAGACCTTAAAGGCATGTTACACCTTGTATAAATATGTATTAAAGTCAAGAGAATACCTCCAAGCAAAGTCAAGTCTCCTCCTAAGCTAAGGCATCATCATGGCACCATCAAGAAGCTCCTTCAAGCATGCTGCACCACCATGAAACTATCTGAAATCTACTCTTCCAGTCGGCCTACAAAATAGTCAACTAGTTGGCCTACATGTCAACCTAGAGGAGGGACAATCCTCTATATATAGAGGTTGTCCACTCCCTCATAAAGAAGACAACGCAAGCTCTGAAATAAGCGAAGAAGACAAGCCGAGAAAGAAGGTAAGGGAGCCTCTAGTGCAGCGAGGAAGGGAAGACAAAATCAAAGATTGGAAGGTTGTTCTTAGGGTCATATATAGCCACACATGCGAAGGAAGAAGGTCTATCTGTGGCTACAACAATAGTAATACTTCAGTTCAATCCTTATCACTGTTTGGGTTAAAAGTTGAGGTCTACAAGGCCTCCCTCTAAGAGTGAAGGAGAATCCCTCACAAACGAAGGAAGAAGGGACAAGACTGAAGTTGAAGGGACTATTTTCTAGGGTAGAAAGCAATCACATGTGCGAGAATCATATCCCTTTATGCAGTCATAACAACCCTACATTACAGTCATCCAAGTTAGTTGATTTTTGGATAGAAGAAAGGAACCATCATAAGAAGAAGGGTCTCATCAATAGTATATTATTTAGAACAAGAGAAACAAGGTTACTAACAAGTTGAAAGAAGAACGAAGTGCGAAAGGAAAGAGGACAAAGTGCCAGAAGAGGTGTCCGTGTATATGGTGCAGAAAGGAGTGAAAACTTGACTTGTTCTTGGAGCATCTCCTTCTCAGAGGTCTATGGTTTGGCATTGATCAATAGAATCTTCGATAAGAGAAATTCACTAAAGGTTTTTCCTCTCAAGAGTAGAGAGGTTTTGGCCTTGGTAGAGAGCCAACATCTTGTGTTCTGGTTATTTTGTTTTAGTAGTAGTTTGATGAAGTACACACATATGCTCTAATAATAATAAGAAGAAGAATAAGCTAACAAGAAAAGTAAAAAGACTCCACAAATTGTTATCAAGTAACGAAGAATCACACTACACTACTTTTCCCTAGATTCTTCAACATGGGATTAGAGCTAAGGTGACTCATCAAGGAAGGGGCAACTAAAGAACACTCATCAAGGAGAAGCATCTACAAAGTTGAAGCATCAAGCCTAGAAATCTCAATCACTTCAACGACAATAAGGGTATACAATCCATCAATCATCAAGGTGTTCTACAAATCTAGAAGAAGAGCCTTACATAAAGGCACCTACAAAGAAGTGTAGATTGAAGCAGGACCTACATCAAGCTACAAGTCTTCAAACAAACCTCATCACCAAGCAAGTCCATTTGAATAAGGAAACTTGAAGAACATCAAGATCCAAGGAATACAAGTCATCAAGCCTTCAAGGAAGAAGCAAATTCATTACATCTCAAAATCTATCAAGTAAGTATATGTCCCCTTCTGAATATACATCAATGTCATTTTCCAAGGAAAGCAATAAATTGGTAGGTACCAATAACTTTCTTGCACGGAAGAAGAGGATTGATCTACTACTCAAAGAGAATGAACTCCTAGAGCATGTCGAAGGGAATATCACTATCCCTGCTAAGGAATAGACCCAAGCCTTAGCCAAGTACAATAAGGATGAGACAAGAGCTCAAAGGATTATGATAGAATCAGTCAAAGACTCTCATTCGTTATGTCTTCAAGTTTTAGACATAATTTTTATTTATTTATTTATTTATTTTTATGTTAAACTAGTAGAGATATTATTGGTATCCACAATCGGAGAAGTAATATCTCTGAGGAATGAATTATATAGGATTAAGATAATAAAGGAAGGAATAGCTCCCTACTTCATGAAAATCTCTGAAATGAGAGATAAACTTCAAGAGCTTGGGGAATTGATGTATGAAAGAGAAATGACAAATATAGTATTCAATGCTCTACCTGAGAAGTGGGGAAACTTCACATCTAGCATATATGCCAAGAAGAAAGCAACCACTCTCAGTGAAATGTGGTATCTATGCAGAACAAAGGAAACCAAACTTAAGGAAAAAGAATATTTGGGATCAAAGGAGCAAGCATTTTCTACCATGGCCAAAAGAAAGGGTAAATTTGACAATTTTAGTCCATGAAGAACAAACAATAAAGACATGTCCAAGATCCAATGTTTTGGATGCCAAGAATATGGACACTACAAAAGGAATTTTCATAAGCTTAAGAAGGACAACAATAACAAAAGGAAGAGGGAAGAAGCTCACATAACTCAAGAGATGAAAGAAGAAGGAAATAAGCAAAATAAGGAAGATCATTTGGATCTCTACTATGACTAGGTCATTCTAGACTTCTTTCAAAGTTTTGAGTAAAATAGGAGCATGCAGGAATAAATTAAAATTTAATGACTAGAAATATCCTCTAGAATCTAGCAACATGATGTACATAGAGTTCTAGATACTCATGTAAATGTAGCATTTATGATCAGAACAAAAATGCATAAGTAGAAATATCTTCTAGAATACAAGTGCATGGCAGATATAGCTCAAGATATTCATGTAGAAGAAGCATACCTAGTATAGACCTCATACATGATGAAAGAAAATTGATCATGATAAGAATCTTAGAAGAACTACATCATCAAAAGAAAGGAAACATTTTCAAGGCAAGGATCTTTAAGATCCTATGATGGAATCTTCAAAAGAAGGTTCATGGAACAAAGCAAATGTCTCATTTTTAATCCCATTAATGGGTTTCAAGAAAATAATGATATGTAGGCAAGCTAAGATGAAGCAAGAAGGGCCACACCAAAGCATGATCAAAGGAGAATTAAGATGAGGTATGTATGCATCAAAGTTAAAGTCATGTTATTATTTGTATATTATCGAGTCATGTGTATAGTTCTATAACATGATCAAGCATGAAAGAATCTCTTTCATCAAGAACATGCTCGAAGGCATGTAAAACAATGAACTGAAGGTCAACAAAATAATATGAGCACATAAGGAACATAAGATTGTTGGCCAAGAAGCAAGAAGAAAGGCTGACAAGTCTAGAAAGCAAGCAATGAAGGAATTCTCTCACAAGAAGCATTAGATAGTTGACCTATCTATCCCAGAAGAAGAAAATGAAGAAAGAGATCAAGCATGTGAAGAACACCATGATCACCAAGAATCACTATCTAACAAAAATGCCTTGAAATATATCTTCTGAAAGAAGGCAGGACAACTCTGATAAAGGAAGAAAGGACCCTTGACACCTATGAAGGCCTTAGAGATAAAAAAGGTGCAGATAAATGATTCTACTATACAGATATGTCGTGATGAATACGCCATCCAACAAAACAAAAAGCAGTGTTGAAGCAATATCAGGATGAAGTCATGATGGGCTACTAGGTCAAAGCATATAACCTAGCAAGTACTATGAAGCATCCATGAGGAGAGTATTCTGAAGCATGGACAAGATGAAAAAGGAGTAGCCAAGATGATGAGAAAAACTTGATAGTCACTTTCCACGAAGCAATGACATGAAAAACCAAGAAGAAAAGTGATTGATTGATGGTGCTATACTAAGAATAAGTTCAAAAAAATACTTCATGACATCAAGAGAGGAAGGATATCAAGCAGCTGAAGGACCCATGAAGAATAAGCTGCTGATGAAGGAAAGAGTCCCTAGTTAAGAGGGAGCTCTTACAGGTCCCTGATCAAGATGGAGTTTTTGATCACCCTGATTACAAAGGAGTGAAAATTGTGTTTTCCATTTCATGGGTCACGCATTAGACCAGGACTAACAACCATAAGTCTAGATGAAGGCCATGAATGGAAATGTAAACACAAGTTAGACACAAAATTCTTGTCTTAATTTGAGAAGAAAGAATGGGAGGATTAGGTAATCATCTGGCATCTGGTACTCTTTGAGGATGTGTAGGGCATCCAAGACAAGAGTAAGAAAGAGGACCGATATTCTTTGCGGGCTGGGAACCTAAGAGAAGAATATTCCTAGAAGGTCTCACTAGAATTGTAGCTCATGGTCTTGTAACGAGATGGAGCTGTTAGTCAAGGCCTTTCACTATGAAAATGTTGATGAATATGATGCTATAATAGATAGATTGCAAATCTGATTTCTCAATGTGAATTCTTCAATATTGATAATAGCCAAACACCTTGTAATGTTGTATGAATACCTCCCTAGTTAAGAGGGAGTGTTGAAGGAAATGTAACTACGTTCGGTCATCATAAATGTACCTTTGATATTTGTATTTATTCAAGAAAAGTAATATTATTTTTATAATATATGTCAATGAGTTTCGTGCTCATTGAAGTAGGTCTAGCACTATTTAAAGTGCTATAGGAAAGTCAAAAGTCAAAAGAAAAAGGTTGAAGACCTTAAAGGCATGTTACGCCTTTTATAAATATGTATTAAAGTCAATAGAATACCTCCAAGCAAAGTCAAGTCTCCTCCTAAGCTAAGGCATCATCATGGCACCATCAAGAAGCTCCTTCAAGCATGTTGCACCACCACGAAACTATCTGAAATCTACTCTTCTAGTTGGCCTGCAAAATAGTCAACTAGTCGGTCGACATGTCGGCCTAGAGGAGGGACAATCCTATATATATAGAGGGTTTCCATTCTCTAATAAAGAAGACAATGCAAGCTATAAAATAAGTGAATAATACAAACCAAGAAAGAAGGTAAGGAAACCTCTAGTGTAGCGAGAAAGGGAAGACCAAATCGAAGATTAGAAGGTTGTTCTTAGGGTCATATACAACCACACGTATGAAGGAAGAAGGTCTATATGCGGCTACAATAGCAGTAATACTTCAGTTCAATCCTTATCATTGTTTGGGTTAAAATTTGAGGTCTACAAGGCCTCCCTCTAAGAGCGAAGGAGAAGCCCTCACAAACGAAGGAAGAAGGGACAAGACCGAAGTTGAAGGGACTATTTTTTAGGGTAGAAAACAGTCACACGTGCGAGAATCAAATCCCTTTATGCAGTCATAACAAGGAAAATAAAAAAAAAAAGGTTACTTTCAAAGATGATTCAAAAAAGAAAGCAGTTAAAGACCCATATGACATGGAAGGTTTACAAAAGGTTCTAAAAACTATGTCTAATGAAATGGTGGAAATAAAAAAGCAGGTAGCTGAAACTTCTACTAAAAAACCATTTAGAAACTTTAAAAGAAATCAGTCAACTGAACCAAAACCACCTAATTCTATATCTAATGCAGAATCAGATCTAAACGACGAGGAAGATGAAGACACAATTTTATCATTGGAGGAAACAAAAGAAGAGGAAATAGTTGAATGTCATGGGATGTGGGACTTTATCTTGCGAACTATGACAATGAAAGTGAACGGGAAGCTCTCCTAGTAAATACCAGAAGTAAAAATGCAATAGAGCCTGTTCAAACAAATCCAAAGAAGAAATATTCAAGTCCTGTTACTAAAGACAAAGCTCCCATGAAAACTCCAGTTGTGCCTACCCAAAATCAACCATCATCCTCCAATCCACCTTCAACATCTAAAACATTAGTAGTCTCTGACTCTATGGATTACAACACTGTGGAAGACATGAAGAAGACTTGAGCAAATATTTCTTTATATGAACTTAGCAAGCTCAAATATCAACAAAAGTTGTTACTTAGAGAGTTAAATGCAATACCTTCTTCTCCTCTTCCAACTAGTGTATTATCCAAAGCAGTCAAAGGATCAGGTAAACCACCATTGGATAAAGTAGATGCTACTGATGCTGTTTTGATCTGAGATAGGTCTAATTCTCGTACTCCTCCTTTTCTCTTGACTTATGAGTTCTATAATAGAAATTTGCATAACTATCTGATACATTCAGGGACTTCATCGAATATAATGCCAGCCTCAGTTTGCTCTAAATTAAATATTGAGGCCCAGAAATCTGCAGTTCATATAGTTCAATTAGATCAAACTAAAGTGAAAGTTTTAGGAGAGATTAATTCAGTTACCATTAGGCTATCGACTAATCCTAGAGTAGTTCAAAGAATTGATATATTGATTGCTGACATTCTGAGTTTTATGGTTTAATTCTCAGCAGCGATTGGTATGAGAAACTCCATGGTTACATTTCCACTGATTGGTCTCACATGTGGCTTCCTTATAAAGGGAAACTAAATCAAATCAAAATAGATCGGGAAAAACACATGACTCATACAGTAATGGAATTTGAACAAGAAAACCAACCTGTAGCTTTCAACAACAACATTCTTGTAAATTACTCCGCTGAGTCATTCTTTGGAAATTTTAATGCTCAACAATCGCCTTTTCCTATTAATAGTATCACATCACAAATTGAAAACTTCTCTAATACTAATACCTCAAGATTGGTTACTATTGCTGATGAACTTGTAAATAAATATGTAGATAAGCCTTTAATTTGGTCTTTATATTTTGATGGATCAAAATCTAATGATGGTGCAGGAGTAGGGTGTATTTTAGTTAGTCAAGAAGGGCAAAAAACTATGCTATCATGCAGGTTATAATTTGAGTGTACCAATAACACTACAGAATATAAGGCATTGATCCAAGGGCTCTATAAAGCAATAGGTTTGAATATTCGATATCTGAAAGTATTTGGTGATTCCGAAATTGTCATCAACCAAGTAAGGAACACTATCCATTGTCTGTCAGGACATCTCAAACATTATCAATCCCTTGTTCAAGATCTCATAACTCATTTTCTGGCATTTAACATTTCTCCTATTCCTAGAACTCAGAATGTAGTAGCTGATTTATTGGCTAATGTTGCTTCTAAGCTCCTTCCATCCGAGGATTATAGTCGAGATAGGTTTTCAATTGAATTAATTTTTCGGCCATTTGTCCCAGACAATGTCATCAATTGGCAGGTATTTAATCATGATGAAGACATCTTAAAGTTCTTGACCTCTGAAAAATATTATGATGATTAGATTATTGATGAAAGCGATCATGATCTTTAGTTAAAATAAAGAATAAATTAGAATTCTATTCCTAAATCTGTGGTCAAGCTAGAACATCTCTATGACATCAAAGATAGATTCAAAAAGGTCACTAGTGCAAAAATTCAAAGTTCTACTTTAATGTTTGAATTAGTAAACCTTGGCACTGAAGCCAAACCACAAAATGTCAATCTAGGACTTGAACTCACATTAGAAGAAAGATTTTCTTTCATCAGATTATTAAACAAATACAAAAATGTTTTCTCTTGGAATTACGAAGATTTGAGAACTTATGATACTTCTATCATTCAACACACAATTCCAATGATTTCTAATGAGAAACCTGTACAAAAAAAGTTAAGGAAAATTCACCCAAATCTGGAAAGTCAAATCAAAGCAGAGTTGAATAAACTTCTGAAAGCTAAAATAATTTTCCCAGTCAGACATTCTAAATGGGTTTCAAACTTAGTACTTGTAAGGAAAAAGAATGGTGATATTAGGATTTGCATTGATTTTAGAAATCTCAATAAGGCATGTCAAAAAGATAATTTCCCATTACCAACAATGGAGCAGATACTTCAATCAGTAGTTGGTTCAGATTTAATGTCCTTTCTTGATTGTTTTTGAGGATATAATCAAATACTGGTGCATCTATATGATAGACTAAAAACTACATTTATAACTAAATGGGGAACATATGCTTATTAGAAAATGCCTTTTGGTTTGATAAATGCTGGAGCTACTTTCCAATGAGCCATGGATATAGCCTTCAAAGGTTTGATCAATAGGTTAGTTGTTGTCTACTTAGATGACATAACTGTCTTTTCCAAGAAAAGGGCCAATCATCTCCATGATTTAAAACAGATCTTTGAGCGATGTAAAAGGTACGGGATTTCTCTAAATCCCAAGAAATTATTCTTTGCTCTAAATGAAGGAAAACTCTTAGGGTTTATTATATCCAAAGATGACATATATATTGATCTTGATAAGATAAAAGAGATTTCTGATATTCCTTTGCCACATAACAAGAAATCAATGCAATCATTTTTGGGACAGATAAATTTTGTAAAAAGATTTGTTCCTGATTTTTCTCATATAGTCTTGCCTTTGCAAACCATGATTAAGAAAAATTCAGTTTTCAAATGGGGACATAATGAAAAAGAGGCTTTTGAATCAATCAAACAATCGATCATTAATGCTCCTGCATTGAATACTCTAAATTTTTCTAGTCATTTTATTTTGTATACCTTGGCCACTGAAACATCTTATGCTGATGTTTTAACACAAATCAATGATCAGCAAATAGAAGCACCTATATCTTTCTTTAGTTCCAATTTGCAGGGTGCTGAACTCAACTATTTGGAAGTAGGAAAACAAGCGTTTGCTGTGTTTAAATCTATCAAACAATTTACACCATTTCTCCTAAAAACACACACAAAAGTAATAGTCCCATTCTCTGTAGTGAGGCAATTGCTAGTGCAAAGGGAAGTAGGAGAAAACAGAGTTAATTGGGTAACAACTTTATAGGAGTATGATATTGATATTAAACCAGCGAAAATTGTGAGAGGGAAAGGTTTTTGCAGCCTATTAGCAGGAGCTACTAATATTCCTAGAAATGAAGATTCAGATAATACTCTTCAAGTGAATGAGATAAGTATCATAAATTCTGAATCTCAGTATGCTGATCTGGCATTTTACTTAAAAAATGGATATTCTCCTCCTAATTTCAGTTACAAAAACAAACGTGGCTTAAAATTAAAAGAAAAACACTTCGAAATCCTTGATGATGTGTTATTTAGAAGAAATTATGATTCAATTTTATTAAGATGCCTTGAAAAAACTAAAGCACAAAAGGTTTTGCAGGAATTACATGATGGTCCACCAGGTGGACATTTTGGAGGAGATACTACAACTTACAAGATAATACATGCTGGATATTATTGGCCCACTTTGTTTAAATATGCCCATAATTATGTCAGGAAATGCAAGATATGCCAAACTGCTAGTGGGAGACAAAGGAAACCAGCCTTTCCTTTACAACCAGTAAACATTGAGCAACCATTTGAACAATGGGGGCTTGATATCATAGGAGAGATTGTTCCACATTCTTCCAAGCAACACAAATACATCCTTATAGCCACAGACTACTTCACAAAGTGGATAGAAGCAATTCCATTAAAGGTAGCCAATTCTGATGCAATCATTGAATTCAATAATCAATTCATCATTACTAGGTTTGGTGTACCTAATGCCCTTATTTTTGATAATGCATCTTATTTTTCTAGGAGTAATATAGTTGAATTTTCTCTTAAGAGAGGTTTTAAATTAAAATATTCTGCAAATTACTATCTGGTGGGCCCTAGTATTGTAGCAATAATGCTGCAACTCCTGTAACTCCCTTCTTTAATTTTATCAACCCGGTAGTTCGTAACAAACTTGGAAGCGACAGTGCTATATGTACAAGTACTAGCTCTTGCCGCCGCTGTCACTTGATCAGCTGGCACAAGTCTGCTAGGAGCTTAAGCCAACTTCTATGAGTTCTTAGAAGAAGCTTTTGACTGATGGATGAAAGCTAACTCAAAGGAGGCTAATCTACTTGCAGAAAGAAACAAAAAAGCTGAATGGAAATGCAAACCCTAGCAAACCCTAGTTTTACCAACAAGCCCTACTGATGCAAGAAAAATGATGAAAGCTATTGAAAAAGATGCCATTGATTCTTTGGAAGGTTAAGTGCATGTGTCTAAGCTACTTTTGAAGTGAAATCTGAGAAGAAACATCTTTTTGTATTTTTGAGTAAGTTGGCAGAATTATTATCCATGTGCTTTAGCTGTTTTTGACTGTGCAGAGGTGGATTGGCAAAAGGAAATGCTTGCAGGAGATTGGGAAGGTTAGAAGAGGGCCTAAGGGGTCTTTAGCACCCTTCTAGAGAGTTTCACAGTGATTGGATCTCAAGAAACCATTTTCGTGAGCTTCTACAGGAAGTCTGCAGGGGTTCTACAGGATGTACTGTAGCTTCTACAGGATGTTCAGAAAGGGAAATTTGAAGGGCTGATGGTGGAAAAGAGGTGAATAAGTGGGTATGGAGGTGAGATAAGGGTGTGAGGAGGTCTAGGACTTGGTGAATGAGGATGAGGAGTGGTTAAGGTGATCGGATTTGGTTCAAGGATGGAGAAAGCGATTTTTCACAAGAACATAGAAATTAGGGTTTGTTGGGAAAGTGTGGCAAATGGAGGGAAGAAATCTTGAGTGAGGGGTTGGAATAGGTAGCATGATGGAGGAAGGGTAGGCAGGGAGGTAACATAGGTGTTCTGCACATTATTTTCCAAAACTAATCAACAACGATTATGAAAACCCAAGATCTAGCTATTTTGACCTAGAAACCATAAGCATGATGAACATAAGTTTATTGGCAGAAAATCATGTAAGATAACTATGAAAGCTAAGCAAGGACAAATTATAAACATGCAAGTAAAACTAGTATCAACTTTCCTAAGTAAAAATCTAACACTAGCAATTGCATGAAGAGGCAAAAACAGTGTTTTTATGGCAGCAAGTATGCCTTGGTCTCAGCTCATGGTCCCAAGGAGGAAGAGGTGAGATCAAGGGTCGCTTGATGGCCTTTTTTGAAGATCTTTTCTGTACTTAAACTATCAAATCAACCTGAAGCATGAAAAGTTATTTTAATCATCAAAAGCAACCTAAATAAAAAAACAAGATTTTAATCTAAATAATAGATTTTATTCTAAGAATGCAGCAAAGACACATCAAAGTACACAAAGGAGGTATTGGGCACTTGAGTTGGGCCCAACCCCAAGAACTATAGCCTCCTAAGGAATATTAGAGTTGGTGCAAAGCTGGATTCATCTTTATTGAGCAAGAAATAATAGTTACATCCCAAAAATTGTCCACAAGAAAAAGCTTGAAAATGTGCTGAAATGCAGAGCTAACCTACTGCCTAAAAAATGACTAAAATTGAACTGCCAACTAGCTAACTACTGGCTAACCCAAATGAGGCCCTAAGCCCTCTTATTTATACAAATTGAGGACCCCAACAACCCTCCTAAACTTTAGGAACTTGGCTGCCAAAACTTGTAGTTAACAGCAACTTTACTAGCCCTTGCTCGGCTGCCCTTGTGATAATTGATGTGGTGGCCCTTGAACTCCAAGCTGATGGTGGAGAATTCGAGGTAAGGGCCCATAAATGAAGGGGACACCTTCCTACAAATCCTCTCCCTTGTTCTTCCATGAATTTGGCTGCCAAGTGCTCATTAAAACCTTTGATTTTGTCTCAAAATTGACCAAAAAACTGCACAAAGCACCCATTAGACTTGTTGGCATAATGACTAACCCAATTCACTCTATTAGCATAAATATAATAAAAAACATGCAATAAACTAATGAGAATGGTGGATTAAGTCGAATTAGGAGGCTGAATGAGCCCATATAATTATCCATTTTTGGGGCTCATCATCACCCCCTACTGAAAGTGTTGCTCATCCTCTGAGCAACTAATCTATCTCTTCATCTTTGATGGCCCTGGTGGCCTCCCTGTCATGCCAAGCTTCTGAAGTGATGTCCTCTTCTCGGTCATGAAACCATGCTTTTCTCTCTACTTCTTCCCACTGCCTATGCTCCTTTTCTTGTAGCAGTTTTGTTAGTGCCTCAACCTCAGCCGGCAGCTTGTCCTCTCTTTGCTATTCATCATATGTTTCCTTTTTTTTCCTTCTTCCTGTGATTGTTTGGCCGCCTTTTCCCCCAATTTCTCGGTCTCTCTTAGCTTAGCCCGGGTTTCTTGTAGAGAATTCTCAACTTCCTGTAGAACTGTCTCAGCTTCCTGTAGATCTGTCTTTGAGTCCATCATTTGAATTCTCTCTCTCCAAGTGAAGGTTTTTGGCTTCCTCATTCATAGGTGATGGATATCTTTGAAGGAGACTCCTCCTTTTGTTTAGCTGTTGTGTCCTTAATGACAATTTGCTCCTTTGACTGTGGCTGGGGTCTGCCTACTTTGATCTGTGTGCTCCTTCTCGCTTTAAAGTACATGGAGGTTTGCCTCTTTCTCTTCCTTTTTGGTCTTGGAGGTGTGCTAATGGTGGCAAGCATGACTGCTGCCTCCCTGGCCAAAATCTCAGGTGATTTCTCCTCTTGTTGTTTTGTTTTCATGCTTCCTGTAGAAACTGTTTCCATGCTTCCTGTAGAAAGTCCGGTGTCAACTGTTTCGGTCTACTTGGCTAGATGTGTCTTTCCTTTTAATTTTTGTGTGGTTGCCTTGGTTGTGACAACTTTCATTTGGGCTTTCTTGGCCTTTTTCTTCCCAACCTTTTTCCTTTTTCGCCCTCTCTGTTTTTGCTGTTGTCTCCTTTTCTGTCTCATGCTCAGCGGTCATGTCAAATTCCTCTTTTTCCTTCTGTTCTTCTTCTGTTTTTCCATCTGCTTGAATGTATTGTGCTCCCTCATCAATGTTCTTCTCAATTTTTTCAGTTGGCATGGTATTGAGTTTGTGTTTTAACCAAAAAAAGAAAATTCTCAAGTGGGAAAAAAACACAGTCAATCACCGAAATAGAGGACAGCGGAATTCGGTCTTTTTTGAACCCAAGAAGGAATTTTTCATGTGCTCTTTACAACATAAAATGGAAGTAATTCCCTTGTGTTAAAACTGTTGTCACCTCGAATTGGTCTATCTGTTTATGAAAGAAATTTTTTACAGATCAGAGCATAAGGACACTGGTTTTTTCAACACATTGATAGATATGTAAATTCGGGTTTTTCCACACACACAGGTTGGTCTCTATTGCTGCATGTCTTCCTTGCAAGGGAATTTTTTTATTTCCTTTTTTAAAAACTGATGAGGAGATTTCGGATGCAGAAGAAAAAAATGGGTAAACTCAGTGAATCATGCAGGTAGACTTCCACTGTTCTCAATGCATAGGCAGACTTTTTACTCTCATTTTTCAATTTAATGCCATGTTCAATTCACCATTTTGCACCAACAAATCATGCACAAGGAGCTTTCCCCGATCCTACCTCGTTTTGAGCTTGAAATTCGCTGAAAATCCCAGGTTTTCTTTCTGCATGGCTGTTTTCTGCATTTCCTGTAGAAGCCTTCCTGTAGAACGAAACTGCGCTTCCTGTAGAGCCCGATAAGCAGGAGGGTTTTTAAAAAAAATGGCCGAGAAAGACTGGTTCGCTGCTATGGAGGTGGTATGGAGCTTGTTGCAGCTGCAGGGACGATGATAGAATGGAAACAACGGTGGTGAGAGTTCGATTGGTTGTTTTATGGAGATTCCTGTTGATGGAGGGTGAGCTGGCCAACTGCACGTTGTCCCCATGCAGACTGTTGGTCCCCACTGCAGTGTTATTATGAACTGTTTGTTCTCTACCTATAATCACGTCCATCAATCACGCTGAAGTTTAAATGGTCACCACTACCTGTTTTCAGATTTCTTCCTAAGATGGCTGAGCACACGTGTTGATTGCACCATTGTTCACGCAGTTCTCAAATTACATTCATGCAATAGAGGAATGAGTTTAGTCACGTACCTGTAAGTCGACATGCTGCTTGGTCCTTTTTGCTGCTGCATGCTCATATTCCATTGCTGCATGCCTGGATCCTTTATGCTATAAGATTTTTGTTGTCTGATGTGTGGTTATTTTTCTTGTGCAGGTATCCTCTGGCCGGATCTAAGTTGCAGAAGTCAGTTTCATCCTTCAGATTTGCACCTTCATGCTGCTGATGCTGGATTTTTGCAGGACAATAACTTGTTTTCTCCATAGCTCCCAAACGATAGATCGGATTGACCTGAAACTTTTTGAGCATGTTTCTATCATTGTTATGCACCTCCCGTAGTAAAATTGTGATCAATGGATGCACAGATTTCGAGAAAAACTAAAAATGGCTAAAGATTGCAATGGTCAATTTCTCGAAAACCGTGCATTGAAATTAGCTGAAACTACTTGGGTAGGTTACTATCACCCATATGCATTTCCCCATGAAACAGGTTTTGAAACAGATGCACGGATATGGAGAAAATGCAAAAATGGCTGAAGGTGATGGAGGCTGATTTCTTGGAATCCATGCATCGGAATTGGCCGAAATTGCTCAGGCATGTTGCCATCATCCCTGTACAACTCCCCATGTAACAGTTTTGTAAATGGATTCACGGTTTTCAAGTTAGGGAAAAAACAAATTTCAGCACTATGTATTTTTGCTTCCAAGCATTTTGCAGTTTTTTGCATGGTAAGAAAAATGAGTTGGGCTATAATGCAGGCATGGAAATGATGGGGGAGGAGTTTGAAGATTACAGGAGGACTTATGAACCCTTTAGGAAGCTATCATGTTCACCAAACTGCCTTTTGAAATCCATTTCTAGCTTCCTTTAATTTCTACAGGAACTTCCTGTAGAACACACAACTTTTAGGAAAGAAGCACAATGAGATGGAAAAAATAATGGAGAAGGGTGAGGGATAGAAACAGGGATGTGTGCAGGCCTCATGGACATATTCCTAGCCTTCTGGTCCTCTTTGGAGATCAATTTTGGCTCGTTTGTAGGCTTCCTGTAGAAGACAAAGAACTTCCTGTAGAAGGCACAAAACTTCCTCTGTCTTTGTTTTAAGCGATCCTCCTAACTTGCAATGTCTTTACTGCAACCTGCAATTATTCAATGGAAATTAGATTTATTTTTCTTTTTCTCTTTTCTTCTTTCTTTTTCTCTTTTTTTTTTTGAAAACAACTAGGGCGCCTCATGGAGGTTTTCACCCTAATTGCCTGCACTTGGCACCTCCAAAGGAGGTTTTCACCCAAGGATCTTATTTTTTTTTTTTTTTTCTCTTTTTTCCAACCCATTGACCACCTCATGGAGGTTTTCAATCAATGAGCCAATCTGAGGTGCCTCCGAGGAGGTTTTCACCTTAGATTTTTATTTTCCTCTTATTTTCATTTTTTCATTTTCTTTTTTCTTTTTTTTCTACCCTACTCTACTTGAAAAACAAAATCATTTTCAAGTATAAGAATGCTTCCAATGGAGCCATGTGCACATCGAGATTAGAGACAAAATGATGTGGAGGTTTGAAATGCATGCTTTGACAGCTATCCGGATTTCAGAGACCAAATGATTTGACTCTGAAGGGATTAGGCATAGCTGAAGAAGAGAGTACTGCTGCAACTTAGTGACCATCTGGAACCATATCTCAATATAGCTTTGATATCCTTGGCCCTTTTGCTGATCTGGATCATTCTTCATGTCACCTTCTATCATGACCTTCTCATCTTCCTCTTTTTGTTGATTTTTCTCTTGAGCACATGGAGGATTTGATGGTAACCATGAGGGAACTCTCTCGATCTCTGATTTTGATGTCTTCTCTTCATCAAGTGCAGCCCATGGTTTTTTGATCTCCTATTTTGAATCTTTTTTTGCTGGATGTGGTCCTTCAATGATTTCAAGATAATCTCTTTTTTGCAATACTCTTCCTGAGCTATGGTGAAGATCATTGAGCTCAAGAGGAGTCATTTGGACATGTTGTGCCTCAGCTTTGCAATTGGGTTGAGTTATTCCAATGTGCGGGTTTAGAAATGGTGGTATAGGTAGTTGAGTGGGGGTGTATATTTGAGATGGATGTGGATGGGGTTGTGGTTGGACATATGGTTTCCCACTATATACGTGTTGAGCCTGCCTGTTATTTGGGTTTGGGTTTGGTTGAGCAGGCATTTGAGGCTACCTTGGTGGAGCAGGAGGTGATGGTTGCGGTTAAGAAGGTGGTGGAGGAAAATGAGTGAGAGGAGTGTTGTACTGGGGCCTCCACCCCTGATGAGGTGCATTCCACTGAGGTTGTGTCTGAGCATAAGAGTGAAATGAATGAGCAGTTGGTTGGGCATAATATGGATATGTGGAGGACCAAGGAGGAGGTGTGAACCAGGAAGGATGAGCAGGGGGACCCCAAGAAGGCATGAAAGTGGCTTGATAGGGGTCGTAATAGGTCTGGGATGTCCCTTGCATTCCTTGCTGGTAGGGTATGGGTCCATGTGGCCTCCTTTGGTTCATATAATAGAGTGATTCAGTGGCTCCTTTGGCTCTCTGATATGCAGCTTTAAGTCCAGGCAAGGAAGGGCTCTGATTCGTAGGATGGTATTCTTCACAGACGAAACACACTTCTAGGGAGTGCATTGGACATTCGTTCTTAGGGTGCTTTCTAGTGCACCTGGGACAAAAGATGGCCAAAGCCCTCTTGGCTTCCTTTTGCTTCCTTTGGATCTGTAAGGTATCCAGTTGCATGGCAAGACACTGCTTCATATCGCTCTTGAAATCTTCCATCTAATTTGCAAATTCATTTTTGGATAAGGTACTGCTCCCAACATTTCTGCTTGTAGCCATTTGCTCCAGAGGAATGTTTCCTTCTTCTTCTCCCCTAGAGGTTCTTCAAATATGTCTTGATGTCCACCTAGGGGTTCTTCTTACTCACAACCATTGAAGAAGGGAGAAGGTTGGCTGTGTGAAGCAGTAGGGGTGTTGTGCAAACATTTTTCTGACTTATCTCTACTCCTACAAGGCATGCAAAGAAATCCTTTTTTTTTTTTTTTTTTTCTGCTTGTACCTGCAAAACTGAAATAGATTAAACTGCAACTAACTAGAATCTATCTTGCTGAAATGAAAATGCGGAATTGAAATGAAAGCAGGAAAGGACTAATCTATTTTACTGAAATGAAATTGCAGGAATGAAATGCTAGGTTACACTTGCAGAATTGAAATTGCGGAATTGAAATGCTAATCTATGAAAGCAGGAAATGTCTAATCTACTTTTGCGGAAATGAAATTGCAGAATGGAAATGAAACAATCTACTCTACGCTTGCTGAAATAAACTACTTAGCAGAACGTTGTAGTAGAAAATAGAAAAAAAGCAGAAATCACTAATACTCTGACGCTTCCCCGACAACAACTCCAAAAAGATGGTGGGCCCCAGTATTGCAGCAATAATGCTACAACTCCTGGAACTCCCTTCTTTAATTTTATCAACCCGGTAGTTCGTAACAAACTTGGAAGCGACAGTGCTATATGCACAAGTACTAGCTCTTGCCGTAGCTGTAGCTTGATCAGCTGGCACAAGTCCGCTAGGAGCTTAAGCCAACTTCTATGAGCTCTTAGAAGAAGATTTTAACTGATGGATGAAAGCTAACTCAAAGGAGGCTAATCTACTTGCAGAAAGAAACTAAAAAGCTGAATGGAAATGAAAACCCTAGCAAACCCTAGTTTTACCAACAAGCCCTACTGGTGCAAGAAAAAGGATGAAAGCTACTGAAAAAGATGCCATTGATTCTTTGGAAGGTTAAGTGCATGTTTCTAAGCTACTTCTAAAGTGAAATCTGAAAAGAAACATCTTTTTGTATTTTTGAGTAAGTTGACAAAATTATTATGCATGTGCTTTAACTATTTTTGACTGTGCAGAGGTGGATTGGCAAAAGGAAATGATTGCAGGAGGTTGGGAAGGTTAGAAGAGGGCCTAAGGGGTCCCTAGCACTCTTCCAGAGAGTTTCATAGTGATCGGATCTCAATAAACCATTTTCGTGAGCTTCTACAGGAAGTCTGCAGGGCTTCTACAAGATGTACTGTAGCTTCTACAGGATGTTCCGAAAGGGAATTTTGAAGGGCTGATGGTGGAAAAGAGGTGAAGAAGTGGGTATGGAGGTGAGATAAGGGTGTGATGAGGTCTAGGACTTGGTGAATGAGGATGAGGAGTGGTTAAGGCGATCGGATTTGGTTCAAGGATGGAGAAAGCGATTTTTCACAAGAACGTAGAAATTAGGGTTACTTGGGAAAGTGTGGCAAATGGAGGGAAGAAATCTTGAGTGAGGGGCTGGAATAGGTTGCATGATGGAGGAAGGGTAGGCAGGGAGGTAACACAGGTGTTCTGCACGTTATTTTCCAAAACTAATGAACAACGATTAAGAAAACCCAAGATCTAGCTATTTTGACCTAATTTGACCTAGAAACCATAAGCATGATGAACAGAAGTTTATTGGCAGAAAATCATGTAAGATAACTATGAAAGATAAGTAAGGACAAATTCTAAACATGTGAGTAAAACTGGTATCAACTTTCCTAAGTAAAAATCTAACACTAGCAATTGCATGAAGAGGCAAAAACAGTTTTTTTATGGCAGCAAGTATGCCTTGGTCTCAGCTCATGGTCCCAAGGCGGAAGAGGTGAGATCAAGGGTTGTTTGATGGCCTTTTCTGAAGATATTTTCTGTACTCAAACTATCAAATCAACCTGAAGCATGAAAGGTTATTTTAATCATCAAAAGCAACCTAGATAAAAAAACAAGATTTTAATCTAAATAACGGATTTTATTCTAAGAATGCAGCAAAGACACATCAAAGTACACAAAGGAGGTACTGGGCACTTGAGTTGGGCCCAACCCCAAGAGATATAGCCTCCTAAGGAAGATTAGAGTTGGTGCAAAGCTGGATTCATCTTTATTGAGCAAGAAATAATAGTTACATCCCAAAAACTATCCACAAGAAAAAGCTTGAAAATGTGCTGAAATGTAGAGCTAACCTACTGCCTAAAAAATGACTAAAATCGAACTACCAACTAGCTAACTACTGGCTAACCCAAATGAGGCCCTAAGCCCTCTTATTTATACAAATTGAGGACCCCAACAACCCTCCTAAACTTTAGGAACTCAGCTGCCAAAACTTGTACTTAACAACAACTTTACTAGCCCTTGCTCGGCTGCCCTTGTGATAATTGATGTGGTGGCCCTTGAATTCCGAGCTGATGGTGGAGAATTCGAGGTAAGGGCCCATAAATGAAGGGGACACCTTCCTACAAATCCTCTTCCTTGTTCTTCCACGAATTTGGCTGCCAAGTGCTCATTAAAACCGTTGATTTTGTCTCAAAATTGACCAAAAAACTGCATAAAGCACCCATTAGACTTGTTGGCATAATGACTAACCCAATTCACTCTATTAGAATAAATATAATAAAAAACATGCAATAAACTAATGAGAATGGTGGATTAAGTAGAATTAGGAGCCTGAATGAGCCCATATAATTATCCATTTTTGGGGCTCATCACTATCCCCAAGGTAATGGTTTGGCAGAGTCAACTAATAAGAATCTCATTAAGATTATTTAACGAATTGTTGATCAAAATCAAAAGAATTGGCATAAATATTTAATATTTGCATTGTGGGCAGATCGCATAACTCAGAAGACCTCAATAGGTACTTCTCCTTTTAACTTAGTTTATGGGAAAGAAGTTGTAATACCTTCAAACTTAGCACTCCCATCTCTAGCCCTAGTACAATTTATTGAAGAAAATCCTTCTTCCTCTATTCAATTAAAATTTGATCAAATCCTCAAATTGGAGGAAGAAAGAGAGAGGGCCAAAATCACTCATGCTAAACATCAACAAGTCATTAAATTTTCTTTTGATGCAAGTTCTACCGGCACAAAAACATTACAAATTGGTGATCTCGTGTTGAAATGGGCAAAGCACATGAAGATAAAGGTAAACATACCGAATTTCAAAAGATGTGGCTTAGACCATTTCAAGTCATTGAAAAGATAGTCTCATCAACGTTCATACTGCAAGATTTATCAGGAAAGAGAGAGTCTTTGCTTGTGAATGGGCTTATCTTAAAGAAATTCTTTTCTTAATGAGGTAACCCCTTCTTACGTGTAAATAATATTTATGAATGTTCGTTTATTTTTTAGAAAATAATATTGTAAATAGTTTTCCATTGCCCTTTTACTATTGAAAAGTTTTTTAAGAGAATATTGTGAATACTTGCTTTCAATAGGTTGGAACTTTTAAGCAAATGATTACAGTTTTGGAAAGTTAAATAAAATATGAAACTCTGAGAACCTCTTTAAAACTTTGTAAAAGCTTCCAAAACCTTGAAAGCACTATAAACCATTCTAAGTTTTATAAAGTTAAGAGAGGTTATTTGTAAAAAGTAAAGACTTTTCCAAACTTGGCATCTACAACTCTAAAAAATTGTGATCCATAAACTCTTAAGGAGAAAATCATTCACCCCATCCACTAAGTTTATGATTTTTCAGAGTGTAATTCTAAAATATGTCTGATATAAAAGATAAGAGGTCTCCTCATGAGCCTGCTTACCATGATCATAGGGAACTAATTAAAATGACATTACCAATACTGCATATCAAAACAGGGTAATGGCTTATAATCATAAGACAAGGGGTCTCATCACGAGCCAGCTTGTTCAGTTCAATTACAACCAGTGAATGGAATTGTTATAATTTGGCTACCAAACCATGACAATGGCTTTTTATCTTAAAAAAATAAATGAATATAAAATCAATATATATATATATATATATATATATATATATATATATATATATATATATATATATATATATATATATATATATATATATATATATATATATATATATATATATAAACATATAAACATATCTTTTTGAATTTATCTTTCAAAAGTTATGCTCTTAGATGGATGGGACAATGAATGATTTATGGTTAAAAGGTAACCCTGTCAAGACTATAGACGTTTGTTGGCAGCAGAGGCACTACCTATGACAAAAGAGTAAATTTAAAAGCTAAGTTGGAAGAGACGCCTACTTTATCTTTATCAACCAATCAAAACGTGAAGAAACCAATATTTATTTTTATTTTTAAGGGATTATAAAAGAAATTTCAAAAAATTGTTATTTTATTCAGAGTTAATTTTTGTTTAACTATTCTTAGATGGTTTTCTTTATCCTCAATTTTTTCCAAACTAAGAAAGTGTTAGATATTGCATTATTTTTCAAAGATAACTGTTTCTCCCAGTGAATTGCCAATTGTTGTGCTATACAACAACCCTTCCCATTTAAAACATTTTCATAAAAAGATTTAATAAGAAATGGGTACCCTTTAGAATATAAATAAAATCAATCAAATGTTTGAAAATTAAATTTTATAATAAGTCATATAAAAACTTTCTTTTAGGATAGGTTAAATCGTAATCGCAATTTGTAAATCTATCAAACCCATGAAAGTCCTCTTGATAAGGTCCGATCTGATTTGAATTATAATAAAACCTTATCATAAAGTTTTATCAAATGAAAACAATTATAAAGGGAAAATATCGCATCACGCACATCCTTTATTTCAATAATGGACTTAAAGTGTTCCATTGAGATTCGTCGATGCGATAACTCTATCGGAAATCACATATCGCTACTCATCAACAAATCACTCCAAGTCTTCCATAGAAAACCTCTGATGCAATAAGCTGATCGCAATCACACATCATTAAAATCATAAGACACATCCCAAAACGTTCTTTTGAAATCTGCCGATGAGGTTTTATTATAATAAAGCGCGCTTTCGATAAAGGCAAAACATGAAGTATTATGAACATGTGCGGTTTAAAGTTAGAAGTCAATTATAAAGAAAATTTAAACAATTTATTAATTTTAAAGCATGCTGCCTCCCCACACCAGCTCACCACTGGTCGCAATCACAACCAAGCAAAGGAACCATTTAAGCATGGCACTTGTAACTCCCGATATGCGATATGCAATTATCACTAATCGCTGATCGGGAAGTCACGATACCCATTTTAAGAAGAACCATTATAAATTTGTGATGTGACATATCATTACGGCATTAAAGTTTCACGTTGGAAGTTACAGGGAAATCATTAAGAAGCAATTATGGTTGAATCTTTCAAGGATTTCATCTATGGTGGCTTAATATATTATAGTTCCGTAGCATCTATTGCGCTTAATTGTTGTTAGTCTTGTACGTTGCGTATTAGCTTTGAACAAGTTTTTCCACTGTTATGTCCTTCTGTTTCGTTTTGCAAAGCGAATCCAAAATCATCAGTCCAACAAAAATGTCTAAGAGAGCTCGAAAAGCAAAGGTCCTTGTCATAGTGAAAGATGAACTAGCAAAGTTGGTACTGATAGCTGACACTACCTGTGCAGGCCTCAACAAGACTTCATGGGGGGTCATATATAATTTACTTGAAGCCAAGGATCCAAGCGAAGTTGAAGAAGAAGGAGCAACGGCTGGTTCAAATTATAAATCAAAAAATACTCTTTACGATTTAGCCAACTCCTTCCTCCACAGAATAACAGGCCGTGTGAAAGTATTACCATACAAGGACATGGTGAGATGGGTTATAGAAAGTATCAACATAACCAACAGAGCCTTCTATACAGCCGATGGAAGGATGTTCAAGACATTTAGAGCAGAAGATATCAAGAAGATGTATCATTTGATGTACCCCCAAAAATAGTACAATAAAGCATTTTTAGAAGCTCTCACCAAGGAGAATGATATAGAGCCAGACCCTCTCAGGAAATGGAGACATTTCCCGAACAAGCATAAGCATGAATCTTCTAGTATGTACTCCGTAGACTCCTTGGAATCTCCTTATTGCTATGCTGGCGCTATGATATGTAGACTCTTTGGAGTCTCTGATTCAGCTAGGTTTACCATAGAAATGGTGCCTTTAATGGAAGCAACAATCCACTCTTATATCATGGATTGGGCAACCATTTTATTAGATAAAATGGCCAACCAAATCCTTTATTATAGAAGAAATAGGGTTGTAACTAACCGGACAATACCCCCATTCTATATGAGCGCCTACATCATGGATACCATTTGTTTCAATTCTGACTAACCCATTCTAGGTTGGAAATGGACTCCTCAAGACCCAACTCCTATTCACATTTATCATAAGTATTTGTGGAAGGCGCATTTTAAAGATGATATATATAGAATTTGTCATGTTTTTGTTTTACCCATCCATTAGGCTATGTTCAACAAACCTACTCCTCGGTTATCCAATGAGGCTAACATTGACCTAACATGAATCGACAGTTGGTTTAGTGAATAAATGTTCACCTATGTCAGGATTTTTGGCAGCACCACAAATCCACATGTTCTCCCCTTGTACATTCCTGATAAGCTATTGGCTAGAGAAATAGCTTACCAGATAACATAAACAGGAATGTCCAGGAACCTCAAAGAGTCTAAGAAACAAATGTGGCCTTCATTTCCCCTCTACTGTGGTACTTACACACTACATGATTTTAAACATGTAGAGAAAGAAATAGAGAAGATAAAAATTTTGAAGTTAGCAGTCATTCCAAAGAGACAGTATGATCCAAGAGCAGTGGCTTACAACTTCACCACTCAGGTGAAACTTGCCAAATTTGAACATGAGATAGATGAATATGATGACTTGTTCACTTCAGCTGAGTTATTTTCATGGGTAAAACATCTAGCAAAGATCAAATTAGGAGCATGGGGGAGAGATAAGTTTATGCAGTTCAGGGCACAAAGGCTACAAACACTGTCGCTGGATTTATTGGCCACTACCCCTATGGTGCAGCAAGAAGGCCACAGTGAAGAACAAACTGCTGAGAAGAGTCCTGAAAAGGGAAAAAGTTCTGAAAAGGAGAAGAGTCCTGAAAAGGAACAGAGTCTCGGAAAGGAGCAAACAAATGAAAAAACTAGCGAGCTCCTAGATACCGATGTAAATATTGATTCCAGCTTAATCAAGGAATGGGAGCAGTTCGATCAAATGATCAAGAACCAGAATGACTCCCAAAACATCGTTACACCAAAATTTCCCACAACACAAGAGCCTATTGTTACTAGTGCTACAACTGAAGGGGCAGTCGGCACAGTGAACACTCAGCAGGACATTGAAATAATTCTGGAGAATCCTTCTAAAGAGATTGTATTGAAGGTTGAATAAATACCACCCCTGGATGTATTTTATAGTCCAAAGCATAGGGCTGTGGTCAAAAGACAAAGGAAAAGGAGGAAAATTGACCAGGGAACATTCTCAACTCCTCAAGCTGAACTGATGACTATGGTATGGAAAGACTCAGAAGTCAACCCTTTTGAGGATTTAACTAAGTTGTCTTAGTATGCAAGTGCCTATATAGCTGCTACAATGGACAAGGCTTTCGAAGTTAGCCAACTGATCAAGGAAAAGGATCTAAGGATCATCGAACTTGAAGAGCAAACGACATTGGAACAATAAAAGATCAGACAACTTGAGCAACAACTAGCAGAGAAAAAGCAGCAGAATGAGAAACTAAAATAACAACTAGCTCTAAAGAAACAAAATATCGATCAGCAGGCCCTCCAGAAACAACAAAAGTTGTCTCAAGAACTCAGCAAGCTTCAAGCGACAGTTCAACAGGAAAAGAATGCTAAAGAAGAAAAAATTGCACAGTTGTAGTTACAGGTAGAAAAATTCAAGGGTTATCCAAAGGTTGGTGAATTCAAGAAAGAATCCTTGGAAGTGACTAAAGCCTTATCTCGGCAATTAAATATCTTTTGCTAGAAGGTATCATTGGTTGACCCATTGTGCACTATCACTGCATCACTCATTGAACAAGAAGTTGACACCAGGCTAGACTTTGAAAATGTAGATGATAAGGTAACAAAATTTCTCTCTTGGAAAAGTTCAGTAGAAGGCATGGCTGATAATCTACTAAAATTCCAAGAATCTTACAAAGAAATCTTATTTTCGGAGTGGGAATCACAGTTAATTAAGGCCAAAAGAGCTACTTCTAGAGCCAGGGCTATAAGGAATAGTGTGATTGAGTTGGTAAATTACAACTTATATCTAACTAAATTGATCTCCGATTGCTCTCCAGGAAAGCTCCCGAAAGCAAAAGCACTAGAAGATCAATGGAGATAGGATCTGGCTAGTAGAGAAGAACAAATTGGAAAAGTACAAGACTTGACTTGGGATGCATTTTGGTTTTTCCTAGTAAAGTCGCATAGTAAACAAATGGCCACCAAATGCCTTGTCGACGCTGTCAATCTCATGGTTCCCAAACTTTCAGATGCTACGTACACATCTCAACTTCATTCTAGGCTGAGTCATCCTCTGGAAGTTCAACAAATTCTCTCAATTTGTCAATTGCAAGTGCAAGAGAAGAAGTAGATACAATGAATCAGTTAAAAGGCTATCGCATTGTTATTTTCATAAATCAAGCCCCAGATTTTCATGTTTGCAGTTTCAATAGCTCAAAGCGATTGTTATTGACAATTCGTTTTTGTTTTATTATTTAAACCCTTTCATGTATTTGAAGAAGGGGTCCTCAATTTTTATAAGATTTGACTTGAGAAGTTGCACTTTTGTACTTCTGAATATCTTTTTATCAATAGTGGATCAAGGTTCTACATTTTTGTAAATAAAATTTTTCAAGACCTACACTTTTGTATTTCTTGGAAGGTTTTCTCAAACAGGAAAGTGGAATCGAGGTGCTATTTACATCGGAAAGACTCAAACGCATGCAATATTTTTATCACTATTCTTTTGTCTTGTTTCCTTATGTGATGAAGCATTCCTTTTAAAATCTACTATTGTTGATATATGTATGCTGTTCAAATAATTATTTATCATGTCATTTCTAAAAATTTAGAATTGTTATACTTTAAAGATATATGTCAGCGATATACATTGTTATGAATGCGATATGTTTTATTAATAATTACTTTGTTTAATTTCTTAAACAAATCAATTATTATCTATGAATGCATCTTTCTATTGATCAGTAATTCATCTATATGATTATTTGTCTATTAGAAATAATCAGAAATTGCATTGTTAGTAGATTACTCGGGTTAGACAAGCATATTTGTATATTTTTGAGTCATAGGTTAAAGCACCTATCATCCTTATTATACATCATAAAACAATCATCCATCAAAATATCCATTATATGGGAAACTAGTCCCATAATATCCAGTCAGAGCCACCACACCAAATGGAAAAGGAGTTGTACTAAGGTCCGGACTGGGTGGTTATCCCCAATGTTGGTGCTAGGATTTTAGAGGCATCAACATTTTTGGCGCTAGAAGGAGGGCATGAACTGTGAATGGCAAGTAAATCCAAATCCATAGGCCATTCTAAGAGTAAAAACCCCTCACCATCTCCTCCAACTTCTCCTTCGCATTCTAAATCTCCTATCTTTAAGCGAGAAGTTGAAAAGGAAAATACAACACCCATTGCTGAAAACTTAAACACACCTGACAATTCTTCTCTTGAACCCCCTGAAGTACAGACCTTAATTCATAAACTCCAAGGGTTTTCAATATCCCAAGAACAATCTGAGTTATCCCAAGGCAGTGTGACTTCACAATATATTCCATCCCATCCTCTTACAAGATCCCATAGTGAAAAGCTTGGTATTCCACCAACTAAATTTCCTCTGCCAAGTAGAAAAAGAGCTAGGAAGACACCTTTAGAGTCTGACAGTGAGACTCTTTCTTCATCATCATCCATTCCATCTAAACCATTGCAAAGTCATCCATCCATCCCCCAACTCAAGATCATAATCCATAAGGGTATAGGTACTCCAACATCCTCTACCCAATCACTTTCAACTGTCTCTTCACCCTCTTCTGTTGTTAGTTCGAAAATGGCACATAATCAACCTCAACCAAGGCCATGGAAAAATCCAGGAGCTGTCACTATGCCTGCACCCTTGAGTCAATTACCATCTCATCCTGAAAAATGGTTACCAAAATTTAATCCAGACATTGGCATATTAGCAGAAGAACATATAAACAATTTCATGTTGTCAATAAACTTGAATGGGGTAACAGAAGAAGATGCTGTTGTTAGGCTTTTTCCATACACTCTACAAGGGGCAGCTGGATCATGGTATTTTTCATTACCACCAGGATCCATCAATAGCTGGGATGCTTTTTAGGAGCAATTTTTAACCAAGTTTGGAGATGATAGGTCCACAATGACTTTGATTAATGACCTCTCCAATCTAAAATCTAAATCAAAGGAACCCATCAAAGACTTCAACTCCCGATTTAATAATCTACTGAATAAAATTCCTGCAACATCCAAGCCTAGTGAAGAAGTCTGAAGCGAATGGTATATCTCTTATTTACCTTCAAACATAGCTATTTTCATTGATAGGGCTTCCAAACCCACATTAGCAAAAAATATGAAGGAAGCGATCATTGTTGAAAAACGTATCATTGCTTTGGAAAAGAAAAATGCTCTTGAAGAAAGAAAATAAAAAAAGGTTACTTTCAAAGATGATTCAAAAAAGAAAGTAGTTAAAGACCCATATGACATGGAAGGTTTACAAAAGGTTCTGAAAACTATGTCTAATGAAATGGTGGAAATAAAAAAGTAGGTAGCTGAAACTTCTACTAAAAAACAATTTAGAAACTTTAGAAGAAATCAATCAACAGAACCAAAACCACCTAATGCTATATCTAATGCAGAATCATATCTAGATGATGAGGAAGATCAAGACACAGTTTTATCATCAGAGGAAATGGGAGAAGAGGAAACAGTTGAATGTCATGGGATGTGGGACTTTATCTTGCCCAACTCTGACAATGAAAGTGAACAGGAAGCTCTCCCAGTAAATACCAGAAGTAAAAATGCAGTAGAGCCTGTTCAAACAAATTCAAAGAAGAAAAATTGAAGTCCTGTTACTAAAGACAAAGCTCCCATGAAGAAAACTCTAGTTATGCCTACCCAAAATCAACCATCATCCTCCAATCCACCTTTATCATCTAAAACATTAGTAGTCTCTGACTCTATGGATTACAACATTGTGGAAGACATGAAGAAGACTTGAGAAAATATTTCTTTATATGAACTTAGCAAGCTCAAACATCAACAGAAGTTGTTACTTAAAGAGTTAAACATAGTACCTTCTTCTCCTCTTCCAACTAGTGTATTATCCAAAGTGGCCAAAGGATCAGGTAAACCACCATCGGATAAAGTAGATGCTACTGATGTTGTTTTGATCTGAGATAGGTCTAATTCTCATACTCATCCTTTTCTCTTGACTTATGAGATCTATAATAGAAATCTGCATAACTGTTTGATAGATTCAGGGGCTTCATCGAATATAATGCCAGCCTCAGTTTGCTCTAAATCAAACATTGAGTCTCAGAAATCTGCAGTTCATATTGTTCAATTAGATCGAACTAAAGTGCAAGTTTTAGGCGAGATTAATTTAGTTACCATTAGGCTATCGACTGATCCTAGAGTAGTTCAAAGAATTGATATATTGATCACTTACATCCCTAAGTTTTATGGTTTAATTCTAAATAGGGATTGGTCTGAGAAACTCCATGGTTACATTTCCATTGATTGGTTTCACATGTGGCTTCCTTATAAAGGGAAACCAAACCAAATCAAAATAGATTAGGAAAAACACATGACTCATACAGTGATGGATTTTGAACAAGAAAACCAACCTGTAGCTTTCAATAACAACATTCATGGAAATTACTCAGCTGAGTCATTCTTTGGAAATTTTAATGCTCAACAATCGCCTTTTCCTATTAATAGTATCACATCACTAATTGAAAACTTCTCTCATATTGATACCTCAAAACGTGTTAGTATTGCTGATGAACTTGTAAATAAATATGTAGATAAGCCTTTATTTTGGTCTTTATATTTTGATGGATCAAAATCCAATGACGGTGTAGGAGAAAGGTGTATTTTAGTTAGTCCAGAAGGGGAAAAAACTATGCTATCATGCAGGCTAGAATTTGAGTGTACCAATAACACTGCAGAATATGAGGCATTGATCCAAGGGCTCTATAAAGCAATAGGCTTGAATATTCAATATCTGAAAGTATTTGGTGATTCTGAAATTGTCATCAAACAAGTAAGGAACACTATCCATTGTCTTTTAGGACATCTCAAACATTATCAATCCCTTGTTCAAGATCTCATAACTCATTTTCTGGAATTTAAAATTTCTCCTATTCCTAGAACTCAAAATGCAACAACTGATTTATTGGCTAATGTTGCTTCTAAGCTCCTTCCATCCAAGGATTATAGTCCAGATAGGTTTTCAATTGAATTAATTTTTTGGCCATCTTTCCCAGACAATGTCACAAATTAGCGCATATTTAATCATGATGAAGACATCTTAAATTTCTTGACCTCTGAAAAATCTTATGATGATCAGATTATTGATGAAAGTGATCATGATCTTCACTTAAAACAAAGAATAAATGAGAATTCTATTCCTAAAATTGTGGTAAAGCTAGAAGATTTGTATGACATCAAAGATAGATTCAAAAAGGTCACTAATGCAAAACTTCAAAGTTCTACTTTAAGGTTTGAATTAGTAAACCTTGGCACTGAAGCCAAACCACAAAATGTCAATCTAGGACTTGAACTCACATTAGAAGAAAGATTTTCTTTCATCAAATTATTAGACAAATACAAAAATGCTTTTGTTTGGAATTATGAAGATTTGAGAACTTATGATACTTCTATCATTCAACACACAATTCCAATGATTTCAGATGAGAAACCCGTATAAAAAAAGTTAAGGAAAATTCACCCAAACTTGGAAATTCAAATCAAAGCAGAGTTAGATAAACTTCTGAAAGCTGAAATAATTTTCCTAGTTAGACATTCCAAATGGTTTCAAACTTAGTACTTGTAAGGAAAAATAATGGTGATATTAGGATTTGCATTGGTTTTAGAAATCTCAATAAGGCATGTCAAAAAGATAATTTCCCATTACCAACAATGGAGCAGATACTTCAATCAGTAGCTGGTTCAGAGTTAATGTACTTTCTTGATGGTTTTTCAAGATACAATCAAATACTGGTGCATCCAGGTGATAGACCAAAAACTACATTTAGAACTAAATGGGGAACATATGCTTATCAGAAAATGCCTTTTGGTTTGATAAATGTTGGAGTTACTTTTTAATAAGCCATGGATATAGCCTTCAAAGGTTTGATCAATAGGTCAGTTGTTGTCTACTCAGATGACATAACTGTCTTTTCCAAGAAAAGGGCCAATCATCTCCATGACTTATGTCAGGCCAGGCAGTAACTCCTTAAGGCAAAAATGATTTGTATGTATTATTCCATCAAGTAGGTCTTCATTATATACATGAGGGAGAGACTGTTCAGTTCATCTCCCGATGACTGTTCATATTACTTATTTATCTATTTACATATATTCACCCAATCATGAGGATTAGGTGTCAACATTCCCCCCCTTAATCTGAAGGGATGTTGGTGAGTCCAAGCATCATTATGAATCGTTCAAGCTTTTCTCTTCCAAGCGCTTTGGTGAAGATGTCTGCAATTTTCTCATTTGTGGAACAATGACGGAGATGGATTGTTTTGGCCTCAACATGATGTTGAATCAGATGATATTTAGTATTGATATGCTTTGTTCGATCATGGAACTTTGGGTTCT